>JALJVW010001030.1:0-1286370 GCA_024865655.1 Emberiza elegans
ACTTTCAGGGCCACTTCAGCGAGACAGGGCTACAAACACAAAAGCAGGAAAATAGCCCAGGTGGGAGGGCAGCTGGACAGAAGGGTAGATGTGATTGTGATCCTCCTTTAACAGTGAGCCAACCCCCTACAGGGCTGCCACAACCTAGCATTGTCACTCTGCTTGCCAACAGCAGGACAGGATTTCTGGGTGCACTGGGCACACATTGGCCAGGCGTCTTCCGGGAATGCCCAGGTGGTCTTGCAGGGCTGCTACCACCTGTCCACCATGAGCTCTGGTGGGACATCACTGGCCTGAGAAGAAGTTAGGCTACCACATCATGACCCTTTCTGAAAAAGAAGACATTCTGTTTGTGGATTTAATCCAGGGTCTCCAAATGAAACAGGGCCTCCTTTTCTAGCAGATGGTGGCAGTGCTTTTGTCACTGTCCTAGAGCTCCCCTTGCAGCAGGAGCTGTGTCACAGGCTGGCATTAATTGGATGGCCACTGATGGCAGCACTCAGCAGCCTGTTCATCCTTCAGGGGGTTTGCACCCACAGGGACAGTGCTGCTCTTGCCAGCACACCACAGTTTGTCCTCATGCCAAAAAGTCCAGGCAGAACTTACTTCTTAAAGGAACATTTTCCTTTTGCTCTCAAACCAAAGATTTAGATGTAATGGTATAATAGGAACAAATATTTTCCCCTGTTGTCCATTGGGACAAGAGGAAAATCCTATCACATCCAGATAGCAAGGCACTGATTTCATTTCCGCTCTGGAAATGACTTGCAGGAGCAAGTAAAGTAAATTCTCTGCTAGAACAGTGAAGTCCTGCCCCTCTAAATCAGTGTGGTGCCTGAAGGGTTTTGTACCAGGTTTGCACATAAGTTGATGCTCAAGAAGTTTATAAGGTCCAACACAGACCTAAGGTTTGCACAGCAGAGTTTAGGCTGACAGCTAAGGGAGCATAAATTAAATGGTCTTTCCAACCCAGAAGGCTGATGAGAATTGTTGGTATTTGTGCTCTCCTTCCTTGTTTAAAGGATAGCAACATATTTGACGAGATTTTGGCATTGCAGCTAAAAATCATGGCCAGATTAAGTCACCTAAGTGGTTGTTGTGCATTTCTAATTGTGGAGGTCAATATCAATGTAGCTGCTTCTGGTAATACAAAAAGCTCTTTCAAGACACTTCTTAAGAGAAATGTCTTTTTCCTTTTCACTCTTAACTGCAAAGCCCCTCCAGGATGTACAGCAAACAGGTTATCTAGATTGTCTTTTCAAAATAACAGAAAGCTTCCCCTTAAATCAGCCTGAATTGCACAATTCTCATCTGTAGGAAGGAATTTCATTTAGTCTCTGCTGTAAAGAAGTGATTTCTATGCAACAGGGTTGATAAAGGGCAGACCCAAACTAACAAGAGTGGTATTTGTTAGAGCTGCCATTACTCATCACACACTTTAAACAACCCATACCACCGAGCCCAAAGCTAATATGGCTCCGTGTTAAATATTTCTGATGGATTACACATCCTTGTGTGAAGATGGAATTAGGATTTAAAGCCAGTATTTCTGCATATACAAGCATTGTGCAAGAACATTGCATCTTCAAAATGGAAACCAAATATCACCTGTACAGGGTAAACGCTGCAATAACATGAATACACTTCTCCCATCAGGTTCACAGGCAGCTTAACCAATTCTGTGCTTGCAGATAATCTGTTCTGGCATCTTTTGGGGCCCTGAACCAGGAAAGTCACACTGAAATACTGTGGGACCATGAAAATTTCTCCAGATCCAAACCAGTCTCCAGGTGACACAAATGACTGCAGCAACCTCCAATAACGCAGCGGGGGGGCAGGTTTGCTGTGTTCTCTTTGTCATTGTGGGTTTGTAATTCAGACTCACAGAGGGGCTTGAGTTGGAAGGGGCCTTAAAGACCCTCTAGATCCAACCCCCTGCCATGGGCAGGGACACCTTCCACTAGACCAGGTGGCTCAGAGCCCCTCCAAGTTTGGCAAATACCCAAGGACACCTTTTTCCTCTGTTTTGCAAGGTCAGATTTCCATGCTCACCTTCACAGATGGCTCCAGTCTCACACAGAGCATTGCTGGTTGGTCACTCTTATCTGCACAGCCCAGCAGAGATCCTGTTTTGGATGGCTCTCACTGCTCCCAAGGCCCCAGGGACCAGCCACTGCCTCTCCTCCTTCTGCTTTCCCTTCCAGGATCAGAGATTTCCTGCTGCTTCCTCCACGTCTGAGACAGCTGGAGGAGATGAGGGGCTGAGGATGTGGCTTCTGACAGAGAGTTGATAACGCTCAGCTGAGTATTTTATTCTCCTGCCACTAAGCTGTCAGGCTGCTGCTGAAATTCCTCCTGCTTGGAAAGGGCTGGTGTGAGCAGCAGGAATTGTTGCTGGCTGGAACTTTTCCAAGAGCTGGACAAAAGAAGCATTTTGTGGAAGGCCACCAGCTGCCCTTGGTCAGCAGCACAAGGTGTGAGGTCCCCTTTGAAGGCCATCCCTGCACAAGGACAGCCTGGCCTTCTCCAGTGCCCAGAGCACCTTCCAGGCTTTCGGGCTGGCCTCGTCCCTCACCCTGGAGAAGCAGGTTGCTGTTGGAACTCTCATATCCACAGTTTCTGGCTGGATTGCCGTGTCTTACCACAGACAGCCCTGGAGACACCAGTACAGACTCCATCTGCAATAAAAGGGGACTTTGTTCCAGCTTTTCCCTTGGACCAGCGTGCAGCAAGCCCACCTGGGCCTCATTCAGGTCTGTGTGGGCTGGTAGTCAGCTTCTGCTGGGAATTTCAAGCTTTTACCCTACTTTCCACAGCAAATAGTGGAGCAAACCCAGCTGCACCAACCCCAAATTTCACTCTTGAAGTCACAATTTTCATTTTCCTCTATTCAAGCCTTGAAGAAAGCAAACTTTACTTGAGTGAGCTGGAGGCACAGTGTCCTCCAAGGTCATTCCTGAGTAGGACAATATTGCAGGGGAAGACTGGCAAGCCCAGAGTTTACTGGTGCTTAGGAAGCTTTGCTAAAACCTTCCCACGTGCGGTGCCCTTGCACCCTCCTGAGCTCCTGGAGCCCTCACTCAGCTCAGGCACAGTTTGGACAGAAGGGGATGGTTCCATCTGTCAGATGTGGGGACAGGAGGAGGGAAGACTTTGCAAACACTGCCACGAGGGCAGGGCTGTTTTCATTGATGGTGCCAAGTGGTAGCACATCATCTTTGATTAAATGTGAGGTGCTGAAGGGCAAAAATTCTCAGTGATGAGGAGAGAGTGTCTCCACTCACACAGCAAGGTAAGTGAAGGGAAAGGGCAATCTGTATTTCAGGGGAGGTGTTCAGTTTTTAACAAAACCTTTTTGCAGAAGATGTGCCTAGGCAGGGGTGATTCAGAGCATTTTATCAGCCTCACAGAGAATCCCCAGATCTGCTTTGCCACATTTTCTCTCTTTTTTTCATTATGAATGATTTCTCCTGCCAGGGTTGCTCCTGCTTGGAGTTCTACTCTCAGTGGAGCCCCAGAGTTTTCTCAGGGGGCCTCTGCAGCGAGTTCTGAGCCAACGTGGGGCTCTGCTGCCAGCCCAAATCTGCGTTTCCCTTGCCCAGCCCGAGTGCAGGTGGGGCATGTGCTGGGCATGGCCGGAGATTTCCATGGCCAAAATCCTGCAGCATTTACATCTGCTCACGGCTTTTGGTAGCACAAATCACAGAACACCCATCGCAGCTGACAAATGGCATTTCTTGCAGATTGCTACAGCCGCACTGCCGATCCACAAATACACGAGAATCAATTTCAGTTAAAAAATGTCATTTATTACAAAGTGCTACACCCACACCGACAATACAGAACTATACAAATCTCAATTTAGGATAAAAACAGGAATTTATTAGATTATTACAACCTATGTATGTAATATTATACAAATACCAACTTCAGTTAATTTATTGCAACCTCTACAACAACTCGCTATACACAAAGATCAATTAGGTGTTTAACAACTTAATTTATTACATATTACTATAAGGATAAAGCCCGTCTAGGAATACAAAAACACCTCCATAGTCATATAAATAGAATTACATCCAGAAACAGAAAAAAATAGACATATATACCTATACAAATACCAATATTCCTATTTTAAAAGCCATATAACAAAAATTACATCAAAAGAGATACCTACCTAACTGTACCCACAGGAAATAGAAATTAACACAGATATAACAATATCCATGTATACATAGATGAATTTATACACATATATGTAATTTCAAGCACATATGTATATATATATATACCTAGCATACATCTATAACAAAATAAATATACATAAATATAAGAATATACATATTGAAATAAACCCCTACAAATAGCAACCCACATGTGGAAATACACATGTAATAATCCCTATCTACGTTCAAGTCCGTGTATGTGTAAACAGCACTCCAAGCAGAGGGATCCCAGCTGCCCCATCTTCAAAGCCTCTCGCTCGGACTCCTCCTCCCGTGCAGAGCAGCTCTCCTGGACAGGGACAACAGATGGGACATCTGGGAAGCAAAGGGAACACTGAGTGAGTGTGCGGACGTTTCCCTTGGCAGCAGCTGCACTTCCATCAGGGAAGATGAAATGTCAGAGCCTCCCCAGGAGGGTCGGAAAGAGAAAGCAGCCGAGCGGGCCAGGCTGTGGTGAGCGCAGCCGCGGCGGGACTGTCCCGCAGCCCCGGCAGCCCGGCAGAGCCGGCACAGCTCCCGGGCCCTGCCGGCACAGCTGCCTTGCCCAAGGACAGCCCCTGTGCCAGCCGGGGCAGCTGCGCTGAGCAGCCCCAGCACGGCCACAGCCCACGGCACCCTCAGCCCCACCTGCCTCCCCGGGCCTGTGGCCTCAGCCGGGCTCTCTCCAGGCTGGCAGCAGCAGGTCCCCGTTCACTGCTCTTGCTGCTGGCCTTCAGCTCCTCCCTGCTGGCTCCCGTCAGTCTCCGGCTGTCCTCAAGGTCTTCATGGCAGCTGTGGCAAAAGTGGAGGCTCTGGAATTGCTTCCAAGGCCTGGCAGAGCTGCAGCCCCGGAGCCCTCTGTGCTCCCTGCTGGCCCCTCCATCCCCTCAGCCCCGCCATGCTCTCGGTGAAGCCCCAGCCCCTTTCAGTTTCTTCAGCCCCTCACAGTCCTCTCACCCCCCCTCAGTCCCTTCTGAGCCATCCCGTCCCCTGAGACACGGAGCCTGTGCCACTTCCCTGTCACCTCAGTGCCACCATGGCCCTGGGCTGCCCCACAGCCCTCAGCCCCAGCAGCAGCTCAGGGTCACCGTCCCTTCAGCGCCACCGCCCCCTCAGCCCCCTCAGCCCCCTCAGTCTCACCGTCCTTCAGCAGCTCCTCAGGGGACAGTGCCTGGGGCCAGCGGCAGCTCCCACCGCTCCAGGGACAGCCGGGGCTGGAAGTGCTGCTCCTGCCCGGCCCGGCCGCCAGCTCGGACCCAGCACAGGGACAGGGGACACAGGGGGCACAGGGGGCAAAGCAAGAGGTGAAAAAGGCAGCCGAGGGGGGAAAGAGGTACAACAGCAGCCTAGGCCTACACAAACAGCAATCTGTCCATCAACCTCTCCATCTAAACATTACTATTCTTCTTACTATATAACTATAAACATTCCTAAATGTAACTTCATACATATATATATATATATATATATATAAATATTTTACTCTACACATATAAAAATCTAACTCTGAAAATCTATAAATGTAAATATATAATAAAATAGAATTATATCACATGTATAACTATATACATATCCACATTTTGCTAAACAGATCTATCAATATATGTCTATGTAAATAGAACACTATCATCTATAAATGGAACTATAACCACTAATAAATAGAACGATAGAAATCTATAAACATATCTAGAAACAGAGGAGTTCTACCTGCCTGATGGTCACAGGCTCTCCCCTGTCTCTTCCTGCCATGCAGGGCAGCCCTCCTGGAGATGTTGTTCAGATGGCACCTGGGAAGCAAAGGGAACGCTCAGTCAGTATTGGTCCTTCTGCACCATTCCCTTGGGCAGCATTTCTCCTTCTACCAGGGGCTGACAAAGATGGCCTGAAAGGCAGACTCTCACATGGCAATTTGAAGCAATCTGCCCTTAAAAGAACAGGGACCATTCCAAGTCTTCTAAAGTGTGTTTCAAAACACTGAAGTATCTCAATAAAATCTCAGCCCGGGCAGCGCAAAGGGCACTCAGAAGAGCTTGAAAAACAGACAGTCCCAGCTGATACAAGGAAGCCCAGCCTTGTTCTTTCTCTGAGCTGACAGAGAGACCTCAGTCCTCACTGAAATGGCTGAAGCTGAAGGTGCTGGGAGCTGAGTCATGAACCAGCTCCATTACCTGGCATCTACAAACTGCCCTCTGCAGTGAGCAGCAGCTGCTCCAACTCCACCATCAGCTCTGGCAGGAAGGGCTGGGAGGGACAGAGCTCCCTACGAGGCCTGCAGGCTGCACCAGCTTGGCTAAGGAATGGATCCACAGTGCTCGCTCTCTCCTCTTAGGCCTCCCTAATCAGGGGTCATTCACGCTTTTCCTTCTGATACTGGAGTTACTGTGATTTTTCAATTGGTTGGCCTCTGATGTTGTGCTCCTTGTTTTTCTTGTGGGTCAGGACCAATACCAGCAGACTGGTACTACATTGAGTCAGTGATTTGGACTTCTACCCCGACTTTTTGCTATTTTCTTCCCCTGTTCCTTCAAGAGTCGCTCAGCCTGGCCTCCCCTGGTACCCTGCAGCAAATTTATCCACCAACTTCTGCACAAAACTGGGACACCCGGCTTGGTGACACAACTCCCACAAGGTCAGGTTTATTCCCTGCTCTCTTGCCCCAGCAGAGGACTCAGTGTCAGAGCCTCTGGAGAAGCGTGGAGGGCAGGGCTCAGGGAGCCTGTGGCAGTGCAGGATCTGAACTAAAGGCACCAGGAAGCACCAACCCTGCTCAGAGCAGCCATCTCACAGCTCTCTGAATCTGTGTGGGCTCTGTCCTTACCAGGCTCCTCGGGCTCCTGGGAACTGTTCCTGCAGCTCTCGGTGCCGGATGAAGCTTCCTCTGCTACAGCTCTTTTCACAGGCTCCCCTCCTGAAGAATCAGGGGCAGCAACAACATTGTCCTGCATGGAAAAACAGAAAGAAAGGAACCCAAAGATCACTCACTATTTTGCTGGAATCATATCAGGGGTACAATAACTGTCCTTCTCCACTCCCAAAGGACATGGAGCACAGAGGAGGGAACACTGCCCACACGGTTCACATGACAAGCCTTATAAACTCAGGATTCAGGGGGCCAAGGTGAAACTGAAACTCTTACAAAATGACCTTTGAGACAAAAGAGGAACACAGAAAACCAGAAGACACCAAGCGAGGGGACGTGCCCCCACCCTCTGACCCTGCCTTATCCCAGAGCTGTGAGCAATCAGCCAGCACAAAGCCAGGGGCTCTCCTTGCTGCCAGCACGGCTGCCAGCAAGGGCAGAGCTCGCTCCCAGCCCTGCCCAGGGCTGTGTGCTGCAAACCCACAGGCAAAGCACACATTTCTGCCTGGGAGTCTCAGCACCCCAGCCAACCGCTCACACAACCCATCACAGGGTGCTGCTTCTTGGAGCCCTCTGCTGCTGCCCCACGTGTGTCATCCAGGCAAACATTTATGCACCCAGGGTATTTCCAGGATCCCATTTGTGATCAGTGGCTAAAATCTGTAAATCGTTAGGGTAGGGAAAAAACCAACCCAAAAGACAGGAAAAGCCAGACAACCAAGTAGTGTTTCTATTCCACTGAGGAAGTAAATGTCCACAATTAAACAAATTACCTTTGGACACAAAGACATTCTCCCTATGACCAGTTTCAGAATACTCATCTCTTCTGCCATAGCCTGTCCATCAGAACCCCAAAGATTCTAAAGATGGTTCTGAGCCATCAATGTTTCCTTTTTTACGGAATAAAATGCTTCTCTAAACTGCTATGTGTGACTTTACAGAAGACAAAAGTTATGTGGATGGATTCCGAGTGATCAGAAAGGTTCATGCAACACAATCCTTCCAATTCCTCACAACGATGCCCATGTGCCTGTAAAAGAAAATCAATTGCTGCTCTGTTCTGTAAGGTTGCATGTCTGACAGCACTAACATCAGTCATCATGTCACTAATTGCAATGGAAGTAGCACTGTCTTCTTTCTTCAGCCAACACCCCAATAGGTATAATGGTCCCAATGCCTCACCCGAGGCAAGTTGATGTAGAAATAAATTTGATGTAACTTATTTTGCAGGGCCCTAGGGTCTAAAAATGCTATTACAGTTTTCTTTATAATGATGGGCAAATCTTTTTTCTCAGTGTTTTCTCTTGATGGCTTTTTTAACAATAGGTGCTATCACAGTGAGTTGTCTGATGCTACATGGGCCACCTTTAATTTTTGAGGGAATGTCCTGCCAGGCTCTATCTCCACAAATGAGCCAATGTTCTGTTGCTCATTGTCGTGGGGACACATCTAGGTCATCTAGCTGTCATCAGTTTCACCCTTAGGGGACACTAGGGTAGTACAATTGCACCACAAACTTGAGTATCTGTCCTCAGGATGATGGGGAGTAACATTTAACTGTGGATCTCCCTGGTACTGAAACTCAGCACAAAATTCCAACACCAATGAACCAAGAATTCCAATTCTTGAGGTTCAGAAGGTTCTTTAAGAAGATCAGGGGCCCAGTGATGCCAGCTGGTTATGGGATTGGTCTCGTTGGCAGCCTCACACCAATATTTGTCACGATTGGGTATTGGCTACTCCTTGGCTGGCACAGGCACACTGACCAAACAGGTTGCAAAGGATTTGTCTGGGCTCAAATTGGTCAAACACATGGTGTCTGAGCCTGCTGACTTGGCTAAAGCAAGGCAAACATTCATTTTTGGTTGATCTCCAGGCATATATGCATGCAAAAGCAAGCAAGCAAAACCAACAAGTGCCAGTATATCATTTGATCAAGCTCCATGTTCCTGTTCAGCTGGTTTTTGGCAAAAGCTTCCCCATCTATTTCAGTTCTCAAGCAAATCTTTTAGCACTTGTTCAGGGACTGGCCAACTATAGGGCACTAAACTGTCCCTCTAACCTTCAATTTTACAAATTTGGATATCTTAGAATTCTTTTGAACACAATGGACACCACGCTTTTGCTGAAAGAGCTCTATGATACAAACCATTTTCACAGTCCAAAAATCAACATCAAACTCAAGATTTGTAGCTTTCACAGGTTGAACAGGGAACGTCTGGCATGAGCCATCGCTTCTCCGTGCGGCTCACGTCTGCGTGCTCATTTCCCTGCTGGTGGAATTGTCGGTGCGCTCTTGTGTATGAGACGGTTTCACGTCCTTCACAGGGACCCACTTAGGTCTGGCACCTGTGCAAATGCAAGCATACCCTTTGCCCCAAGTGATTAGTGGAAATGGTCCTTCAATTTGTCCTAACTCAAGGTTTCTGATCAAAACGGAAGGATTTTCTTTCAATTTTGCCTGTGTGCTGTTTGAAAAGTGCCTAAAAATTGGAGGATTAGGTCCTGCAAATGAGCTATTCAAAACATAAAGACATCTAAAGCTTTGCTCAACCTCACCTGGGGTGTTGCTTGGGCCACTCCCCCTTTTGTTGATCTAGAATGGTTTTAGAGTGTGGTGCGTCCTTTCAACAATTGCCTGACCTGTGTGGGAATAGGGAATTCCAAAAGTGTGGCGAACACCCCAGTCCATCAAAAATGTGGCCAATTTTTGAGCTGTGTATGTGGGGCCATTTGTTGGTTTTCACCTCGTGGGGGATCAGTTTGGTGAGCTCTGGGCCCAGTGACACTGACAAGGACAAAAGCAAAAGATGAGAGGTGCTCTCTCTTCCCGGGACCAAAGTCCCACAGCTTTAATGGAGAACAACTCCAGGAGAGAAAGGGAGTGTCCAGGAGAGGAAAGAGGATGTCCAGGGGAGAAAAGAGAGCGTCCACCTTGTGGCAGGAGATTTTAAACCCTGGGGGAGGGGGAGCAGTAGAAAGGAACTACCATAGCTCAACATAATAAATCACCACACTGTAGTTTTCTGCATAAATTGCTGCACTTGTTGCAAACAAAATCCTAAAATCTCCCCAAACACAACCGTGCAGTCCCAAATGACCACAATGTGGGAGAAAAACCACTCAACCCCCCTGTATACCCAAGCACCAGGTGTACCAGGGAGTACCAACCCTGCAACTAGAAAGTCCACACACACAGGCTCACCGGGAAAGGAGTATCTCTTTATGAGGGGACAGAGTGCTCACTTTTCTCAACACAACACACACCATACACCCCATCAGCATCCACCCACATCATCTTCCTCAAACATTCACACACTGAAAACACAACCACAATTACAACACACAGGAAAAATAGCAGCAATAAAACAGGATTTGCTCAATTCACCCCCAGAATTGCTAGCAGGTCCTTATTGACACAGCAAATCCTTTCTGCCAGCAGCCAGACCCAAACCCAAACTGTACAGGCGACACGTTGTGCACAGGACATCTCTGTGTGCCTTATGAACAGCCCTTCCCTGCGTATGCCTTACGGGTTACTTTATACAGAGTTAAACATTCCCTTTCTCCACAGTCCCAGCAGTCTTGACTGTCCCCCAGTTAAAGGAACAGCCGAGAGCGGAGGTGCCTCCAGGAAAGGAATGTCCTGGCAGTGCCCAGAGACGTCCACAGCCTGGTTGTTCTTGCTGGAGCAGAGAAGCGTTCCTGCCGTGGGTCACCAAATGAAGTGTGGAATAGAACTCGCCACAGTTAAAGTTAGAAGGTGGTATGTTTATTACAGCGCCAGGCACACGAGGAGTTGTCTCCTAAAGAAGGGTGAGAAGGATGAGCAGATGTCCTGGAAGTGCACTGCCTACCTGCCCCCCACTGCCGAGCACCACGCTCCATCTCTTTCTCCTACTCAGCGGATTTTTGGGAGTCCAGGGGTTGGTATGTATTATTTGCTACTGCAACTAATGGAATAAATTTGCTCTGCAAGCTCAATTGTGTCTTAGGTTCTTTTGTGCTTGGGCCTCCTCCTGAACCTGTGGCAATGACCACCAGGGACCTACAGGACAGCCCTACTCTGATGTCAATAAATTCTGAGTAGTGGCTGAAATATGTCAATAAATTTGGGGTAATGTTTAGCTTGGGAGTTTCAGCAAAGTCTTAAATATGTCTTAGTTCCATGGACACAAACTAGTAGGAGGGATTGCTGGGTGTGCAGGGCTTAGGGAAGTGATTCCCTATGCACCCAGCCCTGAAATAAAGTAATGCCTCCTTCCTAACCCTGAGCTGGCAGCAGGGATCAGGCCCTGCTTGGTAACTTTCATTTTGGCAGCTCCTGTTAGCAGCTAAGAAAGGTCAAAATGAAAGCTTTTCCAACTGTTTCCCTCTGGTTGATCTTTTTAGGCACCAAAGCTCTGTGGCAATCGTGGCCTGAGTGTGTGCAGAGCAATGCAGCCCCCACAAAGCCCTTGGTTTCCCCACAAGTTGCCACTTTGACTGCTTCCAAAGGGGAAGAAAGGCAGAGATGTACATGCACCGGAGCCCTGGACATGTCCAATAAATGTGCAAATATATGGGAAGATTTGTTAGGATTGATTTCTGCTGTTATGCCAACAGTGCCTTCTCTCCTGATTCTGGGTGTTCTAGATGAGTAACGTAATGGTTGGCTCTGACAATTAAGAAGTAGATGTTATGTGGACATTCAAATGTGTAGTGATGATATTGTAATATATCGTCCCATAGTCCTCTTTCCCATCCCCCTTGTAATCACTTTGGGAGTCAGGGCATTTGGGGAGGGCTGGCTTGTGACCAGCAGGCAGGGTGTAACAACACCTGACCTCCAGTCAAGGTGCAAGAAAGTAATCTCCACCAATGGACAGCAGAGAAAGAGTTGACTGACAAAACTTTTGGAAAGGCTAAGGGTATAAAAGGCAGAGCATCCCTTTTGTCAATGAGCACATGGCTGCCAGTCACAGAGACTCCCAGTGCTGCAATTTTTCCTTATTCATTCCTTTGGTAATGTTTAATAAACCTTTAAAATGTTAAAAGTGAGAGTCCTTCCTCACATGTGCAATGCCTTGGGCCATTTTCTTGGTCTGGTTTCCTTTGCTTTGTGTCCCATCTGAGTGCTCAGTTGGGATACAGGCTGTAGGTGCTTTGGGCACTCTTGGAGTTCCTCTTGGATCCCTTGAACAACAGGGTTTGTTCCACAAGGGGAATTTGTGCTGCTTTGTGATGCAGGAGAACTTCCCAGCCTCTTTTGTGTTTGCTGTAGGGAAGGTTGGTTAGTGCTTTGCATAAACTCACAGACCAACATGGAGCGTTTGCTTTGTGATGTCAGGGCATGGTTGCCACATTGTCGTAGTGACATCAGAAGGTTGCCTTGGTGCACGGAAGGCCTGAGTGTCAGAGCAGCCCTAGCGCTTGCTCAGTTCAGGAGAATCCTCCTGGGCGAGGCCTTTGTCAGTGGGCTGTGGCGCACTGACAGGAGCCTTTTTATTTCTAGGTAACAGCCTGTCCCTGTTCCCCCGTCTCTCTCTCCTATTGCAGAAGAAGCTGGAGAGGAGGAAATTGAGCCAGACGAGCACTGCCTTTGTCCAGCCATGGTCACACCACAGCATGCTCATCATTCTAAGAGAGTAAGACCCTGTTGTGGGGGCTGCTGCCTTTAGTACAAGGCAGAGGTGCCAGTTTCTGAGCAGCCAGCACTTGCTGAGTCTGGCCGAGGATGCTGAGTGCTGGAGTCCTGCAGGATGTAGATATTTCCTGCAGGCAGTGACAGCTCGAAATTGGCCTTTGACCTGTCCTGTTGGGGCAGTGCAGAGCTGGGGGCTCCGGCGGAGCTTCTGCTGCTGGGCTCAGGGAAGCTCCATCCCTGGGCTTCTGCGGTGTTAAAGCCAAGGGCGCATGGTGCAGTGCTGGAGGTCAAAATGCTTTGTTGGTGTGTTTTCCCTTTTGGAAAGGTGTCTTTGGCTTTTGGAAGTGTTCAGCAGTTTTCTTGAATCGTTCTTCACTTGTAGAGTTACTGTTGGCCCAACTGCCTTTTGGCTTTTGAGAAGCTGCAAACAGCTGACGGGGCAAGATTCTGCTGATCTGCTTTGGAGAAGAAACCAAAGAGGAGGAAACTGAGGTGGATGACCACCAGCCTCCATCAGTAGTTCCACCACAATATTCTGGAGCTGTAAGTGCCATTTGTGTGTGGTGCTGTCTTTACTGCAAGGCAGAATTGCAAGTTTTGGAGCAGCCAGCACTTTGCTATTTCAGGCTGAGGATGCTGGGTGCTGGAGTCCTGCCAGGAGCGAGGGATTTCCTCCAGGCAGCGACCACAGAACTTGGCCTTTGAGCTGTCATGTTGAGGCAGCAAAGGGCTGGGGCATCTGGGAGAGCATCTGGCTGCTTGGCTCAGGGAAGCTCCATCTCTTGGCTTCTGTATTGCTATGGCCAAGGGCAAAGGAGGTAGTGCTTGAGGTGCCAGGCCTTGGTTTCCTTGTTTTCCCTTTTTGAAATGTGTCTTTGGCCTGTTAAAGTGGTCTGCCATTTCCTTGTGTAGTTCTTCACTTGTACAGTCTCTTTTGGGCCAGCTGTCTTTTGGCTTTTGATAAGCTGCAAGGGGAGGATTGTGTGGTCCATGCAGATGTGGGGGGCCACTCTTGTCCCACGTGGCCCAAGAAACAAAGTGCGGAGTTGCGAAGCCTTCTTGTGAGGCCAAAAGCAGAAGCGGCCGGTTTCAGTTGCTGCATATTTTGGTGCAGTCTGCAGCTTTGGCAAGTGCCTTGGAGCCTGGAGTGCATTTGAAGCTGCAAGTCCTTGACTGGTGTCTTGTGTTGCTCGGAAGAGGAAGGCCATCTTGCCATGGTGCCGGGTGTATCTGAAGTGAGATGGGCACCTTTGTGGCTGGGGAGCTGCGTGGGCCAAAAGGACGCAGGGCTGGCGGCCTTGAGCAGCTGAAGATGAGGCAGCGTGTGGCCAGGTGGCCAAGAAGGCCAAGGGCACGGTGGCCTGTGTCAGCAGCAGTGGGGCAGCAGGAGCAGGGCAGTGAGCGTGGCCCTGTGCTGGGCAGCGCTGCGGCCACAGCTGGAGTGCTGTGTGCACTTGTGGGGCCCTGGGAAGCAGAAAGTCATGGAGGGGCTGAAATGGTGCCTGCTGTATCTGAAGTCAAATGGGCAACTCTGTGGATGGGGAGCTGCGTGGGTCAAAATGCTGCTCAGAATTCTCAGTTGACAAAAGAGGGGAAGAAACACCTTGGTCCTCCTCCATATACTGAGGTGGTCATAGAAAGTATTGGTTCACTGTTCTTTTTTTTTTGTTTTTTTTTTTTTTTTTCCGGTGGACAGCATCCATATGTAACTTCAGCCAAGCCAGCGTCCATCCTGGCTCAGTGAAGAAGAAGAACCCTAACCCTAAACCATAACCCTAAACCCTAACCCTTACCCTAATCCTAAACCTAAGCCTAAACCTAACCCGAAGCCTAAACCTAAGCCTAACCCTAACCCTAGGAAATGAGAACATGACAATCATGTCAAGATGTTATCTCTGTTACCAACTTGGAGTAGGATTGTAGAGTAGGGTTGTTGAAGAGTTTTGTAGAACAGGGTTATAGTTTAGGGTTGTAATTAAATAAAGTTTCTGAAACATCAACTCATTTGGAAGATTCTGCTTCTTCTGACCCCTTCAAAAAATTCAGTATTTCCTTCTCAATTACCAGTTGTTTTTTATTGGTGCTAAGTCCCACTAACAGCTACTTTTGTATGGTTTCAAAAGTGAGGAAGGCTCTTCTTTATTCATCCTCTCCAGACCACACTGCCTTTGGAATATGACCCACTGGCTGGTTATGGCACAGCTGTGGAATTTCTAGTTGAGGCAGAAAGGGCAATGGCATTTGCAGGAAAAACCAAAGGAGGAGTGGAGCAGCCCAGACAGCCTGTGCAGATGCAGGCATTGAATTGTGACTGGAAAGCATTTGGGCTCCTGCCACTTGGATCTGGATCCCCAAGTGCAATCTCTTTGGCTGGAGGAGAGCCTTGCTCAAGTGAGAAAGCAGAAGGATCAGAGAGGGGGCTCGGGAAGGTCTCCTGTGGTGCAGAGCTGTCAGCGTCTGTGAGGTGAGAGCGGGCGCGGCCTTGGCCGGGCTGGAGCCCCAGCAGAGCCCCGGCAGAGGCCGGAGCAGGCTGAGCCCCGGCAGAGGCAGGCTGGAAGGAGGCCCTTGGAGCTGCAAGAGGCAGCAGCCGGGCCCCGGGTGCCCGTTCCTGGCAGCGGGCGAATCCTCCGCTCCCAGAGCCCAGGTGGCAGCTGGCTGCTCCCGAGGGGAAGCGCAGCCGTGCTGGGCACAGCCCAGCCTGGAGGCATTGGCCGTCTGCAGTGTGCCCAGGAGCAGAGAAAGGCCAAGGGCAGCCGAGGGCCGCTGGGCTGGCTGAGGATTCCTCCTCTTCTGCCGGCTGCCCTGCAACTGCTGGCAAAGGTCAGCAGTGTGTGCAGCACTCTGGGCACCGGGGCAGGGAGCCGGGCTGCTCGGCAGGCTGGAGCACAGGGCAGCCTCCTCCAGGCCCGGCACTTCTGCCAGTGTTGACATCTCACCGGGCAGCCTGTGAAGACTTCCAGCCAATGTCTGGCAGTGAAGAGCCCCAGGTTTGGCATGATGCACAGGAACAGTGCCCACCAGAAGTGCTCCAGGTTGAGCACATCATGGGCTCTGAACCTGCTGCTGCAGCAGCATTACCAAGAGGAAGCTCATCCATCAAATCTGAGAACTCAAGCTCAGGCAGTTACTTCATCTCCCTGGAACAGGAGACCGAGGAGAAGTACCTGGAGATGCTGGGTACGTCTGGGGTGTTTCTTGTCTGAGGGACAGTGTGTTGTGTGCAGGTGTCAGCAGAGCTGTACCAAATGCTCCTCCTGAGTTTGCTGTCACAGGGCCATTTAGGACTCCCCAGAGGAAGTGCTGTGCTCCGAGGCAGCCAGAGTGCTCTGGGTGCTCCTGCTGCCTCTGAGGGCACCTTGCACTGGCTTGGCTTTGCCTGAGCTTCCCTCTCTGCTAAAGGCTGAAGCAGGGATAGTTCTTGCATCAGCAGAAGGCTGTGACCTAGCAAATGATCTACGCAAGTCCTGTGCTAATGCCATTTACCTAATGGCTAAACTGAACAGAATTTTTAGTTTCCTAAATTCTCCTTAGACTACATCACCACAAGCACATTTCTTTCCTTGAGGATTCACACCAGCTTTACAGGCTTTCTGGAAGAAGGACTTTGCTATACAAACTAATTTCAAGGGTTAATAGATGAAAGGCATCTCTGCAGTGCTTGTTGGTCCTTTAAGCACACATGCCATATAGAACAAGACTCATCAAGCTTTTTGCCCTCTTCTTGAAAACAATGCAAATTGGAAGGAAAGAAAGGAAGTTCATCAGTTAATCCCCAGCTAGGGAAACAAACATTTAGAATTGCATCTTCAGCACAGACACATTAAGATGCCTGCACAAATGTACTGGGATGAAAATGCCTGCTTGGGCACACAGGAGCCACCTGCAGCTCTGTCTCTCAGCAGCCTGAAAATTTCTGCTTCCCATTTTTGCAGCAAAAGAAAAATTGTCACGGTCAGAAGAAGGAGAGGTGCTGACCCTGTGGTCACCCTCTGCTCCTTTGGCTACTCAAGCCAATACATTAGTGGTAGGCCCATCCCCAAAAGTGCCAGGAAACACTGGGAGATTTTGGCAGGCTCTCCACATCACCAGGCTCTGGCTGGGTGATGTGGACAATGTGGCTTGAGCTAGGAGGGAAACACAGTCACTGAGTGTTTCAGCAGCAAAGGGCTCAAGGTGAAGGCCGAGAGGGCAGAGCTGCCCCAGCGCGGCCCAGAGCGAGCCTCACGTCCTCCTCCTCAACCTGCGCCCTCTGCGCTGCCCTCTGCGGCCCCGGCGGCTCCTCTCGCTCTGTGGGGCTCCAGGGCGTGCTGGGGGCCGGGCCCCCCGTCTTCGGGAAGCGCCGGAGCCTCGGAGGCGAGCGGCTGCTGCTGGGGCACGGCGAGCTGCCGCTATGGCCGGCTCCTGCCGCGGCTCCTGCCTCTGCTCCTGCCCTGTGCGCACAGACACGGCCGAGGGCTGCCCGGCAGCTCCCTGCCCGGTCCGCAGCGGGCCCGGCCGGGCTGCTGCTCTCTGCGGCCTCTGCCCGCCGCTGCCGGCCCCGCCGCGCTCCCGCCTGCCTCTGCCGCAGCCGGGCCCACACGGGAGGCAGCACATTGCGGCCGCCTCGGAAAAGCCCTGCCCGCAAACCGCCCGCCACGGCCCCGGCCTCAGGGCACAGGCTGCCGGCGTCCTCGCAGCTGCGAGCCGGCCCGGGCCGCCCGCCGGCCTCGGCCACAGCTCCCGCCCGTGTCTCCATAGCCGCGGCTGCTCGGCACAGCGGGCTGAGCACAGCGAGCGCCAGCAGCAGCTCCTCACGGGCCCAGGCTCGGCGCGCTCCGAGCCCGCCCTGCCCCGAATTCCAGCCCTGAGGGCTCGGCGTCCCAATGCATCCCCCGGGGACAGCAGAGTCGGCCGCTGAGCTCAGCCCACGGTGACACCACCAAGTCACCAATGGAAAATTCACCAAATCCTCATCAGGATTTTGTGAAAAATTTTCCTTTTTTCTCCAAATTTTCCTACCCTGTTAACAGCAGCCTCTGTGCAGAACTGACTCTAAAGTATCAGCAAAGCAGTCAGAAACAACAATGCATGGAATCCTGTGGCTCAGGAATTCTTATGCCAGAGCCCTGCCTGTGCCTTATCATTCGTCAGCACCTCCTTTTCTGTGCAAAAACTAGTGAGCAGTGGAGTTTTTTTGCCTAAGAGCTCCCGAGAAACAAATGTTGTGCTGGGATTCTCATGACGGTATCCATTAAGTTCATTGGTGGGAAACAGTAAGGCCAGGGTAGCAGAGCAGCTGGGTGCTGGTCACTCCCTGCAAAGGGCTGGTGTATGATGTGGGCATGTTCCAGGACTGGCAAGCAGGGTAAATGTGCTTAAGGTGCTGCAGGTGAGCTTTGGGTTCACTTAGAGAGTAGTCAGGGGTGGTGAGCACTGGCATATCCAGCTGCAGCCCCCATCCGTGTCCCTTTCAGTGGTGGCTTTAGGGTGTCTGCAGCTCAGACCCAGAGTGCCATGGGGGGCTCCTGTGGCTGCCTTTGCACTCAGGCTGAGGATGCCCAGGAGCCCCTGAGGCCGGCAGCAGGGACCAGAGCTGGGGCTTGGGGCCTGGCAGGTGTGGCTCTGGGGGCTGTGACATGCCAGGGCATGGGTCACTGTCACTGCCCTCCAGAGCCCTGGCTAGTTCTGTGATGCTCGAGGGACAATGGCAAGAGTAGGGAACTGGCTACACTAGGGGTTTTGCCTAAGCCAGAAACTCTAGGCCAAATGCCTAGCAGTAGAAACCCCTGGAGGACCGAGTGAAGGAGGCAGAGAAAGCTCTTCTGCAGTGTAAAGAACAGGGAATTAATCGGGAGAGCCGGAGGGAAGACTCACAGAAGAGAATTGCCAAAGGCAACAAAACTTGAAAAAAGCTCTAGGCCTCCTGTGCATGGGTTTTTAAAGTCTTTCAAAACAGGGGGTGGACACCATATAGTAACCAATAAGCGACTCTCGGGGTGTGGTTTCAAGGGCTACAACAAATCAGAATAGGGGAGGAGAGAGGATTGGGATAGGGATTGGATCTTGGGGTGAGGGACAGGGAACCTTCTGGAACAAAGGGTAGGGTTTGGGCTGATGGATGGGGCAAAGGGGCCGGGTTGTCTTGACAGACAGGGAAAAATCTGGTGAGGAGGGAGGGGATTCCTTGAGGGACACTTGGGTAGGAGGGCATAACGCAGGGGAGACACTAACTGTAGTAACTCGGGGAACGCTTGAACATGCCCCAAGCTAACAGAGCATTTGACTCAGAAACTAACACACTGCAACACAGAAATTCAGGCTTTCAGCAGCTGAGAGGTGGCACTATTAGAACCCGCAGCAGCTGGTGAAAGCCATCTCTCTCCCTCAGGTTCTTGCTGTGTGGGAAGGTGCTGTGAGTTGTGGTGGCTGCACTCCCCCTTTGCTGGGAGGATGATCTGCACCAGGGGAGAGCAGAAAGCTGCCATGGTGAGCAGAACATGCTCAGAGCATTACAGTTCAGAGAATGGCACTGCCCCTGAAGGGCAAAAAGCTTGAAAGCATATAATTCTGTGCAGAACCATTGCACAAATTTTCTCTTCTAGAGCGTGCTCATTTTTGTATTCTGTAGATGAATATTCTGGGTTTTATAGAATACATGGGTTTTTTCTTAAGGTTTTTAGGAGAACTCTCAAGTTTATCTCTATTTGCATTTGACATCCAGCACGTATACAGATTTTATTTTTTCATTTTTCCTTAGTAAATACTTACAGAAAAAATACCTAAGCATTTCTTAATCTTTTGGGATATTGTGATTAAAACACAGAGAGAGGGGAAACAGTATTAAAGTCTTTTAGAACAGGACATGTAATAAGGACTGCAGAACTGAGTAATTCCTCCAAGGGCAGAATTAGCAAGATATATTCCCAAGAATACCTGCCAAGATACTTCCTTAAATCAAGGGAAATATGACCTGCAGCCATATAAAGTACAGCCAAAGCAAATGAAAACCTTTGGAAAAGAGGGAATTTTGCCAGTGACATCAGTCTGTCTGGATAACTGAGGGATGCCCATCAATATTGCACTACATTTCTCAATATTTGCAATGTCTTTTCTGCCACTTTCTCTGAAGTGAATAAGCTGCAGTTGTTTACCATTAACTTAAGCTCTTAGGGAAATTATCAAGCACCAAAAATTTTTTTTTTTTTTTTGTAGCTGAGCAGGACTTGAGTTTCCCAAATCTTCTACAAAGCAGAAGGGAACCACACAGTTACTTGTGCTAATGTTAATGAGGGGTTTCATGAAAGCAGGTGAATGAGAGCATTGCACTATAAAACTTCCACATTCAAGAAAACAGGAGTCCATTAGAATAAAACATATAAGGCTGGCATAACATCAGAACAGGATAAAATGAAATTACTAGACAGGAAGTGATGCATCAGAAATGAAGTGTATCATTGCTGATACATCTGCATGCATTTGCAAGCTAAAACAGAAAAAGAAGAGCAGAGATAGAAAGGAATGAAGGTTTTAAAATTGCACTGTGCAGAAGAGACACACGAACCACCAGTGTGAACACAGCTGGGAGATTCAGCTTGGAGATGGATTAGAGTGGAATCCATTCACTGAAGGTCTCTGCTGCACCCAAGTGCAAAGACTGAGGAAAAAAGGAGAAAAGTTTAATTTCTGAAAGCTTTTTAGATTCCTGGAAGCATTGTCTAGAGATCTAAAAATGTAAAGCCTCAGAGAATCTGAACCTAAAACATCCCCAAATGGATTGATAAGGTATGATGTGCACATCTCTGCTGTTTTCAGAGTCAATGAAATTGACAATGAGTGTCTGGAAATTAGGAATGCCCACCCAGATTTTATCTCCATTACTTGAAGAAAACCTTAATAAGGCATTTAGGAACTGAACATTGACATTCTCACCCTGCTCTATTTACTTTATGTTTGAACACAGGCTGGTAGAAGGAGAGATCTGGCTTTAATTTCTCCCCAAGTTACCTGTTGCACTTTCAGGTTAGGAGTAGAAGTAAAATTCAGCTAATCCCTCTCTCTATCCATGAATATTCCACTAGTGAACTGACATACAGAAACATCCTTTTTCTCTTTTGTACCTTCCTAAATGGTGCCCAATGAACAGGACACTGTCATAAATCTCACAGAAAATCACTGAAATTGCTGAAATTAACACTCAATTCCATGATAAAAGCTTCTGAGAAAAGGCTTGACAGGATCCCTGAACAAACTGAAACTTGGAAGAGAAACATGCATTTCAGCACTGATCAAGGGGAAAGAAAAGAAATGCGGTAAAAATTCCAAGTGGAAGGTAAGGAGAAAGACAGGAAGCACAGAAAGAACAAAGCCCTGTCAGATGACCTGTGGAAGGTAACTTTGTGCCCCAGCACTGTTGGAGGACGTTCCCTGTCATTGGTGCAAGCAGCTGGAGACATAAATACTGATCGATTTGGGGGCCTGAGAGAAGTGAACAGCTCACCACAGCCTGGTCCACTTGGCTGCTTTTTCCTTCTGACCCTCCTGGGGAGGCTCTAAGGTTTCCTCTTCCCTGATGGAAGTGCAGCTGCTGCCAAGGGAAACGTCCCCATCCTCACTCAGTGTTCCCTTTGCTTGCCAGATGTCCCATCTGCTGTCCCTGTCCAGGAGAGCTGCTCTGTGCGGGAGGAGGAGACCGAGGGAGAGCCTGGGAACATCGGCGGCTGCAATCCCTCCTGATCTAGGGCTGTTTATGGATGTGTAGAGTTAGACTTGGATAGTTACAAGTGTAGGGATATTTACATACACTGACTGATATTTGTATAGGGATATTATGTATGTATATTGTTATATTGATGCATGTATATTCATCTGTTTACATCGTAGTTATATTTACATACTTGTACAGCTCTGTAGCTGTGCATTTCTATTGCTGGGGTTGTATGGATTTTTATATTGGTCCATTGATATTTGTGTATTTATAGACAGGTTTGTTTTGTTTGTATTATATTGTCATATGTCATGAAATATGTAATGCATGTTTACATCTCTATATTGTTATGCCTATATATGTATTTACTTCTATTTAATTATGTATGGAGTTGTATGGTTCTAAAATTCTATTTATTTAGTTCTGGATCTGAGATTCTTTCGAGATGGATATTGATGTTTCTGTATTTGTGTATGGGCTGTATGGTTGTAGTAATATGTAATAAATTTAATTGTTAAACTTCAATTCAGTAACTTCAGTATTTTGTGTACAGTGAGTTGTTGCAGAGGGCTGCAATAAAGTAATTTTTTTTTCACTGATGTTGATATCTGTATATATTTACATAGCACAATTCTCACAATAAATTAGATTTTAATCATAACTTGATATTTCTGTGTTTCTATATTGGTAGCATGGGTTGTTCAATTTAAAATAAATTTCATTTTAAAAGATAAGTTAATGTTTGTGTATTTGTACATTAGTAGTGCGGTGTAACTATCTGCAATAAATGCAATATTTCAACTGAAATGCAGATTTGTGCTACCCAAAGCCATGAGCAGATGTAAATGCTGGAGGATTTTGGCCATGCAAATCTCCAGCCATGCCCGGCACCTGCCCCACCTGCACTCCGGCTGGGCAAGGGAAGCGCAGATTTGGGCCGGCAGCAGAGCCCCACGTTGGCTCAGAACTCGCTGCAGAGGCCTGCTGAGAAAACTCCCGGACTCCACTGAGCGCAGAATCCAAGCAGGAGCCACCTGGGGAGGACAAATCCACCCCTCATGCCACAGGCAGCTCTTTAGGAAGAGCTCCCAAGTGTCCCTCTGAAGCTCATCCCAGAGACCAGAAGCCAGCAGGGATCCTGAGCCAGCTCCGCTGCCTTTGGCAGCACTTTGGCAAATGAGCTGCAGCAAGGGGGAGGCAGCAGTGACTGTGACTGCTGCAGGCTGGGGATGGAGGAAGGGCCATGGACACAAATGCTGAGATGCCCCAAAATCCAGAAAGAGGCTGGAGAACTGGGAATCAGCAAGTTCTCACAGGCACTGAAAGGATGGAAGCCCTTTGTGTGAAGTTCCCTGGAGGAACTGACAGGGAGTTTCTGCTAGGATCAGCAGTAGCAGAAAGCGAAAATGTACAAACACTAGCAGATGATCTATGTGCCCCACAAGCAATGGCTTAAAAATGATCTCATATATTCATTATATTATATTATATTGCATTAATCAAGCTATATAATATGCATGAAATTCAATGCACATGTATTTTTGGACAATTTTATTTTTTTATATATATTTTCCTTTAAGATATATATTTGAAATAGTCTTCCAGCTTGGGAGAGTGAAGATGTACAGCAGTGCAAAACCTTCTGCCCACACAGCAGTCAGACCCCGGGCGTGTGCATGCACACCCACCCACTGTGCTTGCTCTTCTCAGCATCTTGGGGCTGCTGTTTGCACAGAATTGGGATGAATTTGACTTGACAGAGGCACGAGTGGGGTGTCCAGTTTGTCATGAACACTCATGTGGCAACAAACAACACAGAGCTCTCAAATCACATTATCACATGTCATTTCATTCTTGCTGGGCACTGAGAAACTCTTAAAAGCACCAAAGACACAGAAAAGAGGTGGAAAAAACTGGCATCATGCTACTCTGGTATCCTCCTGGAGGAAAATCTCTTGGGTTTCTTAAGGTCGTAGCTTTCCAAAAACTAGGAAATCTGCTCAGCACCAGTAGCCCAACTGTGAATGGTTTTCTTGACTTGGCAAAGTTGGGGTGTTGAGAATGGACTCCGTCCGTGGTACAAATCACCAGCCCTCACCTGCAGACAAAAGCACCAGCACCAGCAGCAGAAGCAACATCAGTCAATTTTCTCAAAAAGCTGTGTTAAATTTGGGAGAAGAAAGGAAAACACATCAGACACTGTGGATTATTGACAAGACTCTGAGGAACAGTTCCAAAGCAAAGGGCAGCAGCTTCTCTCTGGGCTCTCCTTGTGCTCCAAGGCAGCCGGGCTGCCCTGGCTGCCCAGGACCCTGCGCTCCATGGGCTCTGCAGAGCTGCACAGCAGGGAGGCAGCTTCGGGCACCTCAGCCCCTGGGCAGGAGTGGCTTCTGGCTCTGGAGGGCTGCCTGTGGGCAAAAGCAGGGTGCTGGCTTCTGCTCTTGGCCCCAGCCTGGCCTTGCAGGGCTCATCCTGTTCCCTGTCTGAAATGTGCTAAAGACAGACTTGTTTGTTTCCAGCTCTGCACTGGTGTGATTTGCACCACAAAATACCCAAGGACTAAGGCCTGAACAACAGACCCTGACTGAAGCCTCAACAACAGGACCTGAGCCAAAGCTGCCCTCTAGATGACCTTTCCAACCCAATGTTCTATGTATCTGCTCCTTAACCAAGTATTACTATCAAATGGATTGTTGCATCCATTCACTGGTGAAACACGTCTTCACCTTTCTGCATGAGGAAAATGGACAAGGCCACACCTGGCCTTGGTTCCTCCTTGAGCCCTGGGCAGGCTCGGGGAGAAAACCAAGAGGAGAAGGAAACCAGCTGTCCCCCCAGCAGAAGCTCTGGCACATGGCTCGTCCAGCACCATCAGAGCCGGGCTACTCCCACAGCGCACTCGGAAGCCTCGTGGCCGGCAAAGGTGGAGGCACCGCAGGATTTCCCGGTCCTTGGCCGTGGCTCTGCAGGGCTTGGCTGGGACAGCTTCCCCCAGCTGATGTGCAGCCCTGGATGAAGGGGAAAGCATTGGGGTACCTGGTGATGTATCTTCCTTAATCACCAGAGGCACCCTTTTGTAATAATGCTGAGGTGCATTGCTTAGCTTATCCTTTCCTGACTCTTCTTTGCACTTTTGCATTACAGTAAATGACACTGTTCCTTCAGCTGGTGTCTGTGTCTGCATCTCTGACCCTCCCCACCATCAAAACAAACACACAGGCAGTTTAGCATGAGACCTGCCTCACTGCCAGCCCATCTCTTGGCAAACAGCCCTGGTGGCATCTCCACAAATGAAATTCCCACTTTGCAACTTCCTTTTCTGCAGGCAGGTGAGAAAAGGAGCCACCACCAAGCACTGGACACCTCCAGAAACCAGCTGCTTTCAGCAGTCACAACTCTGAAATATCAATTTCCTTCCTTATCCTGCCACAGAGAGCTCCCACCAAGAGGCCTTTTGTCCAAGGATACCCACAGAAGAGCTCAAGGAGGGAGCAGTTTGAAACACAACTGCTTCAGAGTTTAAACCTGCCTTTATCAAATGAGCACACACCAACCTGTCCCAAAGGGAAAGCAGGCAGGAAAGAGAAGCTCCTCTCCCACAACAGCAAACTCTGTGCTTCATTCTGTTCCAGCTGGAGAGTGGAGGCCATGGGCTGCACCTCACTTTGGGAAGGAGCCCTGGGAATTGGCCTGATCTGGGAGGGCAGCAAAAGGATTTGCCCAAAAAGTCAGAAAAGATTTTCTGGAAGCAATAGATAATGACAATATTTCTGCAGAAAAGCAAAAAAAAGAATAATTGTAGCATTTCAAAAAGTGCCCAGACTGAAATTTGTTTGCCAATACAAAAACCTCAAAGTCTCTGTGGTGTGTCAGGAAGCTCAGCAATGAACCTGCAAGGCTTGGATAAACACCATTGGTGTCTGTCCCCCAGAGCACAAGCAGCTCCCCAACAAGACTTCAAGCCTAAGGGACAAAGCTTCCCCCTTCAGCTCTCCACAGCAGCTCTAGGGAGTCTCTCTCCACTGCAAGATCTCCTTTGTCAGTCTACAGTGACAAGAGTTGGCTGCAGGAGGCATTTGCATGGGAACTCTCCCCAGATGGGGGGAAGAAAAAGAAGAGTTGATTCCTGAGGAACGAAAATAGCAACGCTGTTTGGGAAGACACCAGCATGAGTTTGCTACAACTCTAGGCAAAAAATCCTTTGAAGAAAGCAACATCCATCCATGGGGCAGCACTTTGGCTTTGATATCAATGATGGCAAAATTGCTGCCCCTTCCTGCTGCCATAGCTGACTCCAAATCACGAGAAATGTGCCAACTCTGCCAAAGACAGGCAGACATGGTGAGATAAAACCAGCTAGTCTGCTGAAAAGGAGTCCAAATGAATGTTTTCTAACCCCCCCTTTTCATCCTTTCCCCAGCCAAGACAGAGCAATGTCCTTCCTCTCTGTCCCTCATGGTTACCCAGGCATGGGATGCAGCATGGGGACAGAGCCTGCCACTGCTCCCAGTGCCCTGCCCTGCCCTTCCCTGCCTGCCTTGCCCTTCCCTGTCCTGCCATAACCTGCTGTGCTGTGCCGTGCCCAGCCGAGCCCGGCCAGCGGTCACGCGTTTCGGGAATGACCCTCCCCTGTGCCGCCCGCCAGCGTAATGAACATACCACTTTCTAACTTTGACTAGTTAGAGAGTCTTTGTCCGTGATTTTCAGTTTTAACAATTCAGGGAGCTTTTGTTTTCCCTGACAGAAGTACAGTTGCTGCCAAGGGAAACACACCCAAAGAGCAATAGTGACCCAGCCTTCCCTTTGCTTCCCTTTTCCTTCCCTCACTGCTACACAGCGCTCTCATACCAGGACCTCAGTGCTGCCTCACCTGAGGATTTAGAGCTGCCTCCACGCCATTCCAAGCTAAGTGCAGGTGCTCGGGACTCCAAGGTTTTCCTAGCTTCTTGGGAGAAGGTGTGTGCTTCATCTGGACTTCTTGGGGTTTCATTGGAGGACCCAGGCACAGGCAAATTTCATCTTCACCGTGAGCTCTTCATTCTGCTTGTTCCCATGGAGCTTAAATGCCAACCTGAGCTCATCGTTCCTCTGGTTCCCGTAGACCATCACAAACCTTCCATGACCTCTCCAGAGAGGAGCAGCTGCACATCTTCAGAGCAGCAGTTGCCACCCGCAGCCCATCAGGGAGGGAAAGAGCTTCTACCCTTGCTTTCCATGCATGGTCCTGGTTAATGACCCTTTAAAGTGTTTTCCTGCAGTGCTCTATCATGGGTAGATTTCAAGGGAGAATCAGATAGAAAGTGTCAAGTCACCTAGGCATGGGACCTTGAAAACAGAAAGATTCTCTGCCTGCTTTTCTTGTCCTTGCTGCAGATTTGGAGGGTGTTCTGGGCATTTTGCAGACAGCCTCTCTGTAGGGGTACAAGGACAAGGTGAAAGATATTGCCTAACAAGTGGTCAGTGTTAGGTGCACTCTCCTCTTTCTTTGAATGAAGCCAAACTAGGACTCTGATAGGATATTGCAGATGTTTAAGACTGTCTGCCCTGCAAATCAAGCTGTGCCATTTGACGCCTGCAGGGGGCTATTTACAAATCACAAACGGGATGGGGCTGCTGTGGAACCTGCCTTGAACTGTTTTGATTTTTCAGCATCAGTCTCATTACATGGTAATGACTATGGGAAGATGCCAGCAGCTCACATCCCAGGCAGCAGACAAAGAAATTAATGTTACAACTTACTTTATAAGTTTTTTGACCAATCACACAAAGCAAAAGCATATTGACAGTAGTTTTATCCAACCACTATAAGCACACGTAGCTTTGGTTAAAACAATGCTTGCTTATTTTGAATACAATACCTACTTGTAAGCCTTAAAACACAACACACAGAGCTCTATTATTAAGCTTCAAGCCTCCTAATATCTTTCTTGATAAACTTTTCTGTAGCTTAGAGGGTTATTCTACACAAGCGTTAATACACAGACCATTGTTCTATTTGTCCTTGCCGTGGATTCCCACAGAGGACTCAGTGTCAGAGCCTCAAAAAGCTATTTTTACATCTCTACCTAATAAATTATTCTCAGCCTCTGGTATCAACAATGAATCACTTACTCTGAATTTGTCCTCTGTTTCAATTTGTACTTCTTTTATTACAGGGACAGGGAATGCCTCTCCCTTACTCCAATTTCTGGAACTTGCTCACGACTTATCTTACATCCCCGGGGTAATTTCCTAACAGTGGATCGCGAAGCTCCTGTACCTACTAAAAATAAAACTTCTTCGCATAGAGGAGCAATTTTTAGCTTTATCAAGGGCTCTTCAGATTGTATTTTGGTCCCCCCCATTAAACAGAGCCCCTGACCCCCTAATCTTCCTGAAAATTTTTCTCATCTTGCTGTTTCCTCCTGCAATTGTTTTGCAGGTGCCCCTTTTTATGGCAGTAAAAACAGGTGGGTCCTGCACCCTTCAAGGTAGGGCAAGAATTTTTCAGATGTCCTTTCTCGTGGCAAGAAAAACACACAGGTCCTGTGTTCTTAAAATTAGATCCCGACATCTGCTGTTTATTTTTCCCTGGGGGTTTCTCTGTATTCAAAGCTGTCTGCATTTCTTTAACTGCCGCCACCAAAATTCTGGCTTCTGCTCTTTGTTTTTCTTCATCTCTCCTAACATACACCCTTTGTGCTTCTCTTAGTAACTCTTGCAGTCCCCTGTCCTGCCAATCTTCTAATTTTTCCAGCTTCTTCCTAATGTCAGCCCAAGATTTGGCCACAAACTGAGTTTTTAACAAAACCTGCCCTGCTGCAGTATCAGTGTCGATACCTGAATACAATTGCAAGTCTTTCTTTAATCTTTCTAACGATTCAGCTGGGGACTCATCCTTTTTCTGATGGTCACTCAAAGCTTTTCCTATGTTACGTCCCCTAGGCATTGCCCCCCAGATTCCTTGAATAATTATCCACCGGAGATCACTCATATTCTGCCTATGGTCTGCATTTTGATTACTCCAGTTTGGATCCTGCATAGGCCATTTCTGATCACCCCGCCCTTGTCCCTCACATTCTCTGTCCCAAATCCACATTCCTGCCTGTCTGATCATCTCTCTCTCCTCTCTTGTAAACAAAATCCCTAAGATAGACTGCATTTCCACCCAGGTATATGTGTTTGGGCCCAAAAACTGATCTAACTTTTCTGCCACTCCTACGGGGTCCTCTATCAGTTTGCCCATCTCCTTCTTGAACTCCCTAACATCCCCAGGTATTCAGGAACACTCACATAACCAATAGGTGGCCCCTCTCCCGGATTTGCCATGGGAACCTCTCTAAGTGGATATAATCGATTCTCCCCTTCTTCACCTTCATTTTCATTGATTCCTTCCCCTTGTCTCCCTCTGCCTCTGGTTCTGTGTGCCACTGGTTCTTCTTGCATTTGGATTTACAGGGGACCCTCAGGGACCTGTGCCAGCTGGCCGGTTGGGTTGTCCATAAGGGGGAGATGATTTAAGGTCCACCGGTTCCTGCCTGTTCCTTTTCCTGTTCCTTTTAACCACTTGCCCTTTGGTTAACAAAGGATACAACAGGTAACCCCCACCTTCCTGCCTCTGAACAACAAATTTTCTTCTCATTTCAGCACTCCATAAAGCAGCATATTAACTCTCCTCCTGATTAACAGGGTCTTTTGAATGAAACATATATATTTAGAGCCTGGCAAATCCCAATCCTCAAATGATCCGAACTTGGGCCAATATAAATTATCTTTCCGGATCATTTCCTTTGTCCATTCAAACATGCAATACTTAATCATTTTCTGTTTACTTTTTCCCTTTTGGGATTCCCATTCATCCATAAAACTCTATCATCATCCAATGGATGGGCTGTCCTGAGGAATGCTCCTTCCTGAGAACCCCCCCCTCACGGTTCCCAGATACTTAAATTCCTGCAAAATTCTTCAAAATCTGGAGCCCCTGTATCAAGGGACTTACTTTTTCCCTGACCCATTTCTGGCAGCAACAAACTAAGAGATCCCGGTACCAGGAAAAATCTTAGTTGCTGACAACCACCTCGTGGTTGAACTTTCTCACTTACTACTCTCTCCCCTACCTTTTCAATCTACTTGTGCCAGGCTCCTATTTTCCCTCTGCAATCTATTTGTTCCCTCCTACCTCTGCCTCTTTCTTAATATATTAGCCCCGTCCTCTCACCATCTAATCACAGACTAAAATGCCTGCTACCACAGAAATTGAACCTATTCAATCACTCTCCTCAGTCTCCCTACTCTCTCTGCCCAAGGACTCCTTTGATTCTGTCTTACAGGTGCCTGGACCAGGGACCCTCTCCTCCCGGGGGTTAAACCTCCGGGGTCCCCAGCCGCTCACTTTTCTTTCCCTGCCCTCCTTTCCCGGCCAGCCTCCTCTGGGGGGGAGGAATGCTGGCTGGTACTGGAGGTCCATGGATCGCCCGGAGTCCGGGACTGCCCAGCCCCGTCTCAGACCTCCACACACACTCACACATGCATACAGCCGCCCCCAGACCCAAAACCCCGTGGTACTCACAGCCTCCTTTTCTCACGAGGGTCTTTTCACAAAAGCAGTTTTATATGGGTATTCTCTCCTTCCTGGGGCCAGCACTGATGGGAGTTTTTCTGCGTGCTTTCAATAACTAATTTGCTTATGCTATTGTAATGAAGATTCTCTTTTCCCAAGGGAGAGTGGTCTGCCTTGGGACCACTTAAAAGTCTGGTGGGAGCTCCTTCCCAGAAGCTATCCCCTCCCGGGCTAGGGAGAATCTCCTGGGTTTCGGCACACCAAAAAATTGTTATGTTTGACCAACTATCCCATCAAAAAGGAACCAAACAATATAATAGATAATATCAATTTTAATTAATTGGTTAAAAATTATAAAATTGGATGCAATAATTGGATACAATATATGAGGAAAAATAAAGGATAATTCGGTTCCAGTAATAGTAAGCAAAGGATAAAAAGGACAGGAGTGCAGGGGCTCTTGGATCCGTGCCACCCTCCGTGCAAAGTTGCCAAGGAAATTTACCCTCTTATATACCATGTGTTAATACCATATTCTCCAGTTCGGTTCGTCATCTACCTATCCTCGCCCTCATGAACACCTTTATTTGCATGCGCCACCACTCAGTTCGGTGGTCGCAAGGTTTTGGGGGTCTTAATTGATGAAGAATTGCAGTCTTCCTCTTTGTCCTTTGATTCACCTTTGGGTTACACCCCCATTCCCAAGCCGATATAATATAAGCCAAGAATACATATCACTACATCTATGTATAAAAACAATAAATCCCTTATAATTAACATTTTCCTGGGAGCCAACCAGGTTCTTGTTCATTTTAGCATCTGCAAGGACTGGCCTTTCCTGCAGGCCTTGGAAACATCTGATCCTTGAGGGGGGAGATGGAACCCCTCCTCCCCTCTTCCTTTGGCATTCTATTTTATTATTCCCAATTATTATTATATGGTAGATCTTGTCCTTGTAAACATCTGCAGAAGGGGGGGCTGCCTCGTCTCTCTCTTTTCTTTTGGCATTTCAACTTTTAACTATTTTTATTTCTCCCAAATATTAATTATTAAATGTTATTAAATGGTAGGTATCAATTACTGTTTCCATTTTTTTTCAGCAGAATCATATTACCACAAAACAAAGGTGGTGCCTTCGAGCACCTCACTGTTCAGGGGGCTACAGCTTCAGAGTCCTCAATTCTCATCTCTGGCTACCAGCAAATCCATCTGAAAGTTACTGGTAGTTCCTTAGCCAGCTGCAGTGCTGCACTTGGGAACTGCACACAGGGAGAGATCTGCAAGGCGCCCTTAAAGCCCTAAACCCTGCCCATAGCCCAAGATGTATCCACAGAGTATTAAGGCATGGATTACTCCTTCTGAATCCCAAACAAAGCAGCAGAGAGTGTGGTCAGAGGTTTGTGGGTGATAGCTGAGACATCACTGTTACCAAAATGTCAGTGGCCCAAAATGTCCTGGAAGTGACCACCAAGGAGCTGATTCAAATCATTTTGGGCATGTTGGAATGTCAGTTCCTAATTACATTGGTTGAAACACAAGGCAGTTTGGCACAGCTCAGCTGTGCACATTTTATTTTCTGATAAACCATCCTAGAGAGGATTTCCCTTGGATCATTGATTTTTATTTGTCCAATGGATGGGAAAGAGTGCATTAATCCACCCTTTCCATTTGGTACTGATTTTTTCAAAAAAATGCCTATTTTAGGACAAAGCTAATCACCAAGGACTGAGGAGGAAGGAACAGAAACACCATAGTGTAGACAATTTTTAGTTGGTGTCTTTACCCAGGAACTGCACTTTCCATTTTTTGCCCATCAGATGGACATCTCCTTTTCCACCAGTTTTTCCTTGGTGGTCGGTTCCTTGAAACTGTCCCTCATTGGCCAATGCACATTGCAAACAACCCCATTGTCTATTCCTTTTATTCTGTCCTCATCACAAAGGCACCCAGAAACAACCGTTGCTGTTTCCAAACTGCAACCTCGCCATGCATGTTTATCTCCACACCCTTGTTTCCTTCTTTCAGCTACCTTGTGGACAGGCAGCTCTGGCTGATTATGGAGTACATGGACGGAGGCACTCTGAGCGATGTCATCAATGAGACTCACATGTCTGAAGGAGAGATTGCAACCGTCAGTCGGGAGGTCAGGGATCCCACCTGTGCTTCAGAGGGCTTGGGCAGGATTGTCTGGGAAACAGGGGCTTGGAACTGGAGTGATTTCCTGTGCCAAGCTTTGTTTCTGTGTTGCTGGTGTTCTATGGGCAAGCAAAAACATCTCAAGTGAAATGCCTGCCACTGCCCCTGCACTCACTGCACTCTGTTCTCATTCTCTTACGTTCTTCTGTTGTATTCTCACTCTTTCTCTTGTATTTGTATTTGCTGTTCTCCACATTGCCTCTCTAGACATTTATCTCAAGGCTATCTGCCCTGCATGTCTTGCCTGTAAAAGCAAAGGTGCTGGTGGCAGGATTTGAAATGATCAGCAGAGAAAGAGACTCATTTCTCACAGTCCTTAACTGAAAAGGACAGTACTCACACAAAACAGTGTTTGCTTCAGGAAGGTGACTGATGTGATACTTCCAAGTCTGTGCTGATGCCAGCAAGAAAACCTTTGTCATGCAGCCTCCCACCCAAAAGTTATCTGCTTCATACCAGAGGGAGGGACTTTTTCTTTCTTGGCAAACCCTTGCTTGGAGAGAGCACATGTCCACTGCAGCAGGAGTCATCCTGACTGGTGTGCAGGGGACAGCCTACAAGAGCAGGTGCTGTTGCTCTTTCAAAAGCTGACGTGCCTTTTCTTAGAAAGGTCCTGCTCTGCAAGTGTTGGAGCAGCAAGCTCTTCCTCTCAGTGGCCATTACTGTTCTGCCATTACTCCCCATTCCCCTGGAGAGGAGGGATCTTTTAGATTCTTGGTTTCCTTTCTTGTGTGATGAAATCACATCACTCATTTTTGCCCTCCTGTTTCTGTTTTCTCTCTCAGTGCCTGCAAGGACTGGATTTTCTTCACTTGAACGACGTGATCCATCAAGATCTGAAGGGCTGCAACATCCTCCTCAGAACCGACGGTTCTGTCAAGCTGGGTCAGTATATTCTTGGTCAGGTGCAGCATTCCAGGGATGTGGGGGTGGGGCTGCTTGGAGTGACAGCCAGCTCCCCAAAAATGGTGCTGGTGGCAGCGCAGGGACACCACTGTGAGCTGATGACACGGTTGCAACATGCACAGAGGTAGGACAAGGAACCACAAGAAGTCAAGAGTGGTGTTGGTCTGTGTGTGTCCCCTTCCAGAGGAAGGGAGTTACAAGTCTAAAGCTTCAGGAAAATAAAGGCCACTGCTGGAGGCAGTGTAAAAAATGAGGGTTTTTTTGGAAGTGGCCAATTCCATATTTTCTTGGCTAAAGCCCTGAGGAAATAGAGCAGGGACTGATTTTCAACAGATGACACAGTGCATTCTTAGACTGAGAGCAGGGAATTCTTTTGCTTGCTTTCCTAATTGGAGCTGGCTTTCATGGTTTGTTGTTTTCTCCACAGCTGACTTTGACCTCTTTGCTCAGCTCACCCCTGAGCAGAGCAGACGGAGCTCCGTGGCCAGCACTCCTTGGTGGATGGCGCCTGAAGTGGTGGCAGGCCAACCATATGGCCCCAAAGCGGACATATGGTCTTTGGGAATCGTGGGCATCGAAATGGCAGAACGAGAAGTTCCTTACAGGAATGAAATTCCTGTCTTGGTAAGGAGCAAATACTCACTGATCCCACTGTCTTTCTCACCTGTCCCATGTTCTCTGTGCCACTGGACAAAATCCCATTGCCATCTGCTGGCACCACTTCCACCAAGGTCCCCTTCTAAAAATGTCCCTGCAACACATCAGCATCTGCTGTAGATTTGGTTGCATCAGAAAGGGAAGTGGCAGTTCAGAAACCTAACCAGTCCAGAAACCTGCCACTCTGACCTCCAGCCATGCCTGATATTTCTCATTTGCTTTTTGAACCCTGTTGGAGCTCTGTCTCTGAAGGACAGGAATTTTTCAGTGGAACGGTTGGATGTGTGATAAATAGCCTTCAAAATGGAGGTTGAGTCTTCCCAATTTCAGTTTTATAGAAAAAAAAAAGTGAAAAAAAACCAACCACCAAAGCAATGCCAAAGTAGTTCTGCTTTCTTTTTCTTTTTGAACTACAGCACATCAACTTTCCTCCATACTGCAGCATCTTTTCCAAATCCTCTGGGTCTTATAAACTTTCAGGTTTTCAAGTCATCTGTACACTGTTCAGTCATGTGTGTGGGTGGCCTGGATAAGTTCAGGATGTGTTTTTCTCTGACTGCAGTTAGAATTGTTTGCCAAACCCTTGGCTGTTTCTTGGTACTTTAACAAGTTGATGAGCTTGCAGGCAGGTGCCTGGGCTCTGGGATCCAATGTGGGCAGTTGACACCAGTGCTGTGTTCCTTTACTGCAGCAGCAGGGCCATCCCTGGCCTGCACAGTTCTAATGACAGTGAGGACTCCAGCTCCCCACCATGGCCAGTGGCTGAGCACAGCTGCAGAGGGACAGGATAAAACCCCCTTTCTGAACTCTGGTGGTGTGGGAAAAGGAAAGAAAGCTGCCATAATTATTTATACTCAAGGGCAGTGTGTGTGTTGTTTTAGGCTTGGAAATTTTCCTCTGGGTTGAAGAGGATACAAAGCCTCTTTGGTCACCATCTATTTCAGTGCCACCAGCACAGAGCTGTTAGTATTGTGATGGGCATTTTTATGGAGACCAGGCCACAGCCTGGGGTCATGGAGATCCTGCCAAACCTGCCATTTCTTACCTGACACTTTCTGCAATGGGCACACCTTTAATGCATTGACTTGAGTATCCAAATGAGCAGAAGGTGACCATAGGGATGACAGTTCTTCTTCTGATTTGACCATGAAAAGGTTTCCTTTTGCCACATAAAGAAGCTGAAACTTCCAGCTGAGAGACAGAGCTGCAGGTGGCTCCTGTGCACCCAAGCAGGCATTTTCATCTCAATATATTTGTGCATGCATCTTAATGTGTCTGTGTTGAATATGAGATACCAAATGTTTGTTTCCTTACCTGAGGAATACCTGGTGGATTTCCTTTCTTTCCTTCCAATTCCCATTGTTTTTTAGAAGAGGACAAGAAGCTCGATGAGTTTTGTTTTATGGCAGCTGTGCTTAAGGGACCAACAAGCACTGCAGAGATACTTTTCATGTACTAATCCTTTGAAATAGTAGTTAGTATAGCAAAATCCCTCTTCCAAAAAGCCTCTCAAGCTGGTGTGAATCCTCAGGGAAGGAAATGTGCTTGTGGTGATGTAGTTCCCACTAACTAGGACAGTCAATGAAATCAGCTGTCAAGGCAAGATCTGCGGGATGGTGCAAAAGCTGTGGCTGCATCGGGGTTTGGGTTTTTGGTTGGTAAAGGAAAGTCACCTCTGGGTCTCTGCCAGGGCAGAAACTGCCACTGCAGAGTGGAGCTTAATCAATGGGATCTGGGAGAGCAGTTACAGATGGGAAAGAAGCAGGTGGAACCTGGTGTCTCCTTTTTCCCCAGCCTCAACTCCTGATAGCCACACGAGGGACACCAAAGCTGCAGCAGCCCAACCTATTTTCACCTTTCCTGCGTCACTTCCTGAGCTGCTGCCTGCACACAGATGAGGCGCGGCGCTGGTCTGCCAAGGAGCTCCTGCAGGTAAAATGTGAAGGGGCTGCAGGTGAAACAGGGTCTGAGGCATGGGCTCCTCCTCCACTCAAGTCCAAGGCATCAGATGAGCCCCCTTCCTCCTCACCTCCACTCTTGCTGCTCTTCAAATGAAAATGGTGAGGAATCCTAGACTGGGCTGGGCTGGCAGGGCCCTGTACAGGTCCTCTGGTGCAAGTGTCCTGCAATGAGCAGGGACATCTTTACAGAGATCAGGTTGCTCAGAGCCCCTTGCCACCTGCCCTGGAATGGTTGCCCAGGATGGGGCACCTACAAGCTCTAAGGGCAACCTGTGCCAGGGTTGCACCATGCTCCAAGTAAACAAGATCTTCCTTAGACCTAATCTGACTCAATCCCCATTATATATTAGAAATATTATCCCATGTCCTATTGCAACTGACCCTGTTAAAAATGGTGTCTCCTACTTCCTGAGAATCCCCTTTGAAATACTGGAACACAGCAAAATGAAGTCTCCCTGGGGCTAGTTCTCCTCCAGGCTGAACAACTCCAGGTCTCTCAGTCTGTCCTCAGAGGAGAGGTGCTCTGTCCTCTGACTGTTTCTGTTGCCTGTTTTGTGATTTGGTGGGGTATTCAGTTTTATCTTATGGCAAAAGAATTGAAGTAGAGCACTGCAGGGTACAGAGACATGAAATGGAGGCACAGGAACCCAAGGAAGCCAGTCCCAGCCTAGGGGTCAGAGATTTGGCTGTGGGCAGGAGGGGCTGTGGGGGGCTCACTGTGAGCCTCTGAGGGGCCCTGGCTTGTGCCCCCCAGCCCACCCTTAGAGGTTTCTGCCACGCAAACAGGGACAGCTGGGAGGGACTTGTCCCAGCCCCATCTGCTGCCTGGCACCCTCAAGCAGATGGGAACTGTGCCAGGGTTACTGCCAGCTTGTGTGGCAGAGAGGGAACTGCAGGGCCCAGTGCCACTGGGCTGGCCCTGCTGGGAAGGAAGGTGCCATCCAGCACACGAGGGACAGGGCATGGAAAGGCAGACACTGCTCTGTCTCCCTGTGGGAATCAGCACAGTGCCTGTCTTTCAAAGACAGGGACCTATGTGAGTCATTGGAGTTTCCTGAAAAGAAGAAACCCCAGGGACAGAAAGCACCATTTCTAGAGCACTGGCAGGGCAAAAATCTCAGCAAGATGAAGAAACCTGGATAAATGGGCCAGGTTTGCCTGTGATGGCAAAGTCCTGCACATAAAGATGGAGGTGTTGATGGTCCCATTGGTCCTCTTCCTGCATCCTTCTAGGAGCCAGAGGAATCCTGTGAAGCACTGAGCTTGCAAAGTCATGGTTCATTGTTTTGTGTTGATTTCTTTTTTTTCCCCTTTGAGCAGCATCCATTTGTAACATTTGCTGAGCCTGCGTCCAGCCTGGTGCCGCTGATTGTTTCAGTGAAGAAGAGGAAGAAGACAAGAATGTGACAATCACATCAAAACCATTTATTCCTCAACCAGTTTATAGTAGGATTGTAGGTTAGGACTAGGATTAGGATTAGGATTAGGATTAGGATTAGGATTAGGATTAGGATTAGGATTAGGATTAGGATTAGGATTAGGATTAGGATTAAGTTAGGGTTAGAGTAGGATTGTCTAATAGGACTGCAGAGTAGGATTGGAAATAAATAAAGTTTCTGAAACCACAACTCACCTTGAAGATTCCCTTCCTTCTCACTCTGTGAATAAGCTCAAGAATTCCTTCTGAATTGTCTGTTGTTTCTTAAAAGTGGAAAGTGGCATAGTGTCTTTGGCATGGTGTGAAAGTGGGGAAGGATCTTCTTCATTCATCCTCTCCAGACCACACTGCCTTTGCAATATGGCCCACTGGTCTGTTTTTGGCCAGCTTTGTTGCTTCTATTTGAGGCAGAAAGGAAAGTGGCATTTGAAGGCAAAACCAAAGAAGAATGGGGCAGCCCAAACATCCTGTGCAGATGCAGGCATTGAGCTATGACTCGAGAGCATTTGGGCTCCTGCCACTTGGATTTGGATCCCTAAATTCAATCTCTTTGGCTGGAGGAGAGCCTTGCTCAAGTGAGAAAGCAGAAGGATCAGAGAGGGGGCTCGGGAAGGTCTCCTGTGGTGCAGAGCTGTCAGCGCCTGTGAGGTGAGAGCGGGCCCGGCCTTGGCCGGGCTGGAGCCCCAGCAGAGCCCCGGCAGAGGCCGGAGCAGGCTGAGCCCCGGCAGAGGCAGGCTGGAAGGAGGCCCTTGGAGCTGCAAGAGGCAGCAGCCGGGCCCTGGGTGCCTGTTCCTGGCAGCGGGCGAATCCTCCGCTCCCAGAGCCCAGGTGGCAGCTGGCTGCTCCCGAGGGGAAGCGCAGCCGTGCTGGGCACAGCCCAGCCTGGAGGCATTGGCCGTCTGCAGTGTGCCCAGGAGCAGAGAAAGGCCAAGGGCAGCCGAGGGCCGCTGGGCTGGCTGAGGATTCCTCCTCTTCTGCCGGCTGCCCTGCAACTGCTGGCAAAGGTCAGCAGTGTGTGCAGCACTCTGGGCACCGGGGCAGGGAGCCGGGCTGCTCGGCAGGCTGGAGCACAGGGCAGCCTCCTCCAGGCCCGGCACTTCTGCCAGGGGAAGCCAGGCCAGCGTGAGGCAGGGACAGCTTGGCAGGGCACATCTGCAGGAGCCAGCGCCTCACGCAGCTCTGGGAGGAAGCGCCTGCAATCCTGCAGTTCTGCACTGAGCCAGAGCCAAGGTGTGAGCTGCAGAGTGTTTGGCAGAAATATTCAGGCCCACCAGGCCAGCCTGCTTTGTGCTCTCTGGCACACAGCAAGCGCTGTGCAATGCAGCTCTGAGCTGCTGGGAGAGAGGGAGTTGAGGATGTGCCTGTGGGTTTGGCTTGAGTAGTGAACTGATTTGGAAGGGAGGAGAATGATTTCAGAAGACAATCTGTGTTTTCTTTATTCCTTTCTGAAAGACAGATACAATGTGGCTTCATTACACAAAAGCACAGCCTTTTTTTCCCCCTGCATTTTAGTATGACAACTCAGGCAAGCCCTTCAAAACAGCAACTGAAGCAATTCCCTCCCAGTGAGCAAAAAAAGGCCCTCCCCCCCCACCCCCTCCATCTTTCTATTGTAGATCTTGACATTTTGGGCTGGTCCTGAAAAGGACGAAGCAGCCTTTAAGGTCTGAAGCACCTTCTTGTCTTGCCAGCACGGACATAGATGCTTGAGCAGTTCTGGAATCAGGCTATGAGCTCGTTTGCTTTTGGCTCCTCGTGTTGTTGCAGCCCCTCTGTGCAAATAACCCTGTGAGCTGACTGAGCCTTGCTCTCTCTGTCCATCCCAGTGTCTCTGGCAGAGGCAGCAGATGGAAGTCTCTTCTGCTGGAAAGGGAACCTATTTGCAATGGTGTAGTGATCCCAAATTCCATATAGTACTGCACCAAAGGATTAGGCCGTTCACTCTTCAAAAGCTTCTTACTGATCCTGCCTAAGGTGGTTGTTTCTACTTGTGGGAACTCAGCACATCCCTCCGCATGTCCAGAGCTACTGAGAGAACCCTTGGGGTCTCAGAGGTCCTGGAATGTTGCCAAAAGTTCTTGGTGGCTTGATTTTGACCCTTTTAGGGATCTGCCACCTGTGAATGAGGACATGAGGGCCACACAAGTTTAATGGTGTGAGAATGGAGTGTTCCCAGGGTGAAAATATAGATTTTAGGATTTTGGGACAGGGGGGTTTTGGAGATAAGATGGAGGGATTAGGTCCTGCCTCATGGTCCTTTCTTCTTCTTCTTCTTGTCATCCATCTTCTCTGTGATGTTGACACTCGGGGATTGGTTCATAATGAAAGTACACTGTCTAACATGGGTGAAGGGCTTTGGAATGCAATTGTAAATATGATATACGTAGTTTGTAGTATAAAAGACGCTGCCGCCTCGGGGGCGGTGGAGAGTGCCTCAAACTGTCTTCCTGAACTGACCTCGTCAGGGCAGGAGAAAGAATTTTACAGATTAGATAAAATAAACAACCTTGAGACCGTGAAATGAAGAGCCCTGACTCCTTCTTTTTCAGCGCCAGGCTGGAAAAAGAAACTGTCAAACCTTTCTCGGGGTCACTCAGATAAGCAAATAATCCCAATACTACTGAGTATCAGCCAGGGCTCACACCTCTATTGCAGGGCTGTTCTTCTTCTGAGTAATCATCGCTCAGCTGTCTCTCACTGACATATTGCTGACTGAAGACCTGTCTCTTCCATATCCCCTATAAAAAGACCTTACTTTAGATTCTCAAATTTAACATGCATGCGTGTGTGAAAAAAAAAAAAAAAAGACAAACCTTTAGGAAAATCAAGACATTAAAGCAGATTTCATTTCTCAAACCCACAGCAGCTGCATTAAAATGTGGGTCTATGAGCCATTCTTCAAAATTTTCTTAATCATAGCTCTAGAGTAATTTTTGAGAGATAAGTACGCTGCCCTGCCCTTAACAAATCCAGATTACTTGGCAAGGGGTAATTAGTCATCCATTAAGCATTCCAGCAGTTGCGTAGCATTTTATTCTGATAACTGATCCCTGGATATTGCAACCAGCTTCTGATTTGTGTCTGCCCATTTCTTTTCCATGTTCTGAGCCAAGAGCAATAGTATCCCTGTGAGTGCATCTGAACACATTGAACAGTGACACCTCATCCTATTGTCTATATTCATTCTCCCACGGAAGATTCCTTGCTCTTTTTTCTCTGCCACCAATGGGGATCTGCAGTCCCCGCCGGGCACTGCTCCTTGTGGGCTGTCAAGGCAGAGGCGATGCTCTGGAGCACCTGGCGCAGGTGAGCCTCGGGCCCGGGCGGGGACCGATGCTCCGAGCTGCCGCGGATACGGCGGCGAAGCCGAGCGGTGCCGTGGCCTCGCTGGGAAGCCGAGCGGCGCCCGTGGCGCTGCCTCCCCGGGCAGGGCTGTGCTCTCAGCGCCGCCGGGGCTGCCGAGCAGCGCTTTCCCCGCGCCTCTGCCTCCGGAGCCAGCCCCGCAGCCGCGCTCTCCCGAACCGCACTGACCCGCGCCCATTCTCGGCCCGGCTGCAGGACTCCCCGAGCCGGCCATCTCCCTTCTTTCCAAGGCTCAGCCCGTTCCCAGTGTGATAAATAGGTATGATTCGTGCTGATAAAATTGAAAGAGTAATCAATATTGGTACTGTAATTAATATTTGGGAATAGATAAAATGGTTAAAAGCTGTAATGTTAAAAGAAGAGAGGGAGAGGAGGGACTCCACCCCCCCCCAGTAGATGTTCACAAGGACAGGGCCTACCATATAATAATTAATATTTGAGAATAATAAAAATAGTTAAAAGTTGTAATACCAAAAGAAGAGAGGGAGAGGAGGGACTCCACCCCCCTTGGCAGATGTTCACAAGGACAGGAGGAAGAAGTTGAAGATATAGATGCTAAAAATGAATAGGAACCTGGTTGGGTCCCAGAAAAATGCTAATTATAAGGGATTTATTGCTTCGATACGTAGATGCAGCAATATGTGCTCTTGGCTTACATTGTACTAGCTTTGTGCACATGTGTAACCCAAAGGTGAATTCAAGGACATCAAGGAAGAGGAGAGGCCTTCATCAGTGACGACCCCAAAGACTTGTGCGACCACCGAACTGAGTGGTGGTGCATGCGCAGTAAAGGTGTTAATGAGGGCGGAGATAGGTACATGACGAACCGGAACTGGGAGAATATGGTATTAACACACGGTATATAAGGGGGGAATTTTCACTTGGCAAGCTTGTACGCAAAGTGGCAAGGGTCCAAGAAGCCCTGCACTCCGTACCCCGCGCTTATCTTTTGCTTATGCGCTATTATTCGAACCAAATCATCCCTTATTTATATATTTTCTAAATTATTCAATTAAAATTGCTGCTATCTCAAATATTGTTTGGGTTTTTTTATGAGGGGATAATTGGGCAAACATAACAGTGTGGAAACCTTCCCCAGCTCAAACCCTGTACAAATGTTTTCTACAGCTCTGCCCTGGGAGTAGATTTATAGGAGGGAGATATGAGGCTTTTAGATTTATTTTCTGTGGCTTTTTTTCAATAGTAAATGCTGTGAACAAGATGTCTCTAGACACTGTATTTTGTGAACAATCTGGTGGGCATTAACTTATAGCAAGCATCAAATTTTCTTTTTACTGTACAGGATGATTGTGTATTCTCAATTCTAGGCTGTGACACCATTCCTCACTTGATCCTGCAGTGTATGAATTGCTTTTTTCCAGCTGTCTCTGTGTATACAATCAAGAAGGTGATGCCATCCTTTTTCTTTCTTTGTTTTGTTTTGTTTTGTATGGTAGTACATAGTAAGAACAGGATGGAAAAAAAGATAATTTTGGAACCAAGTTCCATTTTCTTTTAGTTATGAGAGCTGGTTTAGAGTCAGGGATGATAATTTCTATCTGTGTGAAGATTTGCGACTGTGTTGGAAGAAGAGCACAACACATTAATTTAACTGATCTCTTTAAAATTCCTCCCCAATATCCCATCCATCCCTGCCCTCTGGCAGTGGGAAGTGGCTCCCCGTGCCCTGTCCCTCCAGGCCCTTGTTTCATTTAGGTAATTTCTGGGTGTCCACTTGGAAGAAACTTTTTGGAGGGTAAAAAAAGCACAGAGGGGCAGCTTTGGGTTTAGATCATAACTAAGCGACGTGTTTATCCTCTCCTTAAAAACAAGGCAAATGTAATTACTTAATGCTTAACCAATGAATCAAAGCAAACCTTAATCCATGCCTTTTTTTTTGCAAATTAAGTGGGCATGTCATTATTTAAATATCCAACAAGATTCTGGAAAATTTGATTAAACCTGCTAAGAAAACCTTGTGAAATGCAGAAGAGGTGAAGGAAGAATTACACTGCAATTGAGCATAAATAATTATTTTTATCAAATAGCATTGCTCAGTGATGATTGTGTGTGATTATATTTATTTTCTTCTTTGCTTGTTTTGTGGGGGTTTGTGTTTTTACTTCTGTAAGTGTCAGTCTCCTGCTGTCTGTTTGGGGGAGATGCTGTGCAGTCAAATACTTTTTGAGTGAGGAAAAAAGGAACTTGTTTATTGCTGATAATCCAGCCAGACATCAAGGGAAGAAAATATCAAAAGGAAACTTATTAGTAGTCAGCCAATTTTGTTTGGAAATGAAATATTTGGAAATTACAGGCCAGTCTGAAAGGAAGTTGGAAAACTGTCGTTCTCCCTGTAAAACATGGCCTTTTTCATTTTAAATGCTGCATTTTGAGAGCCCCTGGCTGTTTGTCCTTGCACACTCACCCTCTGTAGATTCCTGTGCCTTGCCACTGGGTAAATGATTAGCAATGGGAAAATGTTACACAAGAAATACTTTGGAATGTTAATTGTAAATCTAATTATTTCCTTCTAAAATGAACCTGAAGCAAATTTCTAGTAACTGTTATTAGGAGGAAAGAGAGGTGGGAGTATAAAGTAGCTGAAACTTGGGGTAGTTGAAAGGGGATCTGGTGATTTGGGCAGAAAGGAGATTTTCCACTGCAATTTCTAAGACATTTTGGAGGATAATTGAAAGGGAGATTTTGTTTCAGAATACTCCATAGCTTTATTTTAAATGTGTTCCATGGAGTCACACAATCATTTAGGCTGAAAAAGACTTTTGAGATCAGGATATTTTGCAGCTTATAATGGAGCAGCTCATGGGATCAGATTGTGAAGCTGATGCATTTCTCCTCAGAAATAGTTTTAATTACAGTGTTTGAATTTTGGATCAAAAAATCTATTTGGAAAACTGAAAGAAATGCAGTTTTGGCTTCCTGGGTTTGGTGAGGGGATGTGTGGGCAGCAGTAGCTCTTGTGTCAATCAGTGCTCATTTAGTGTGGGAGTACAGGTGGGTCAGAACTCACCTCCTCTGGCACCCAGTTAAAACCCCAACACACAGAAAGCTCACAACACCCTTCTTCCCCCAACAGCTCACACCTGATTTGAAGTTTTCAGCTCCTCTCTTTTTAAATTTAATTTTAAAATTTAAATATCTTGAAATTTATTGGCCAATGTAATACTATTCCAGCAGTAACCATGTGTGAATGCAAGAAAAGAGTCCCAAAAGAACTCAGGGAAACACTAGAGTTAGCAAAAAAACCTGAAAAATAAAAATTTAAAGCAATGCCTGCTACAAATTCTCTTGTTTTGCTACTAGTAATTTAGAGACTCAGTTGCTGTTTTCTAAAATACATGAGAGACTACACAAGTAAGGGTTTTGCAAAACAGAAGTTCTGCCAAAGAATAAACAGTTGTGTGTTTGTATCCCTGTGTGTCTGCAAAACTGGGAAGTCAGGATTATCCTTCCTGTTTGAAGCGGGATGTAAAACTCAACCTGAATTCTTAGTGAATATCTGGAACTCTGTGTGTGTTGAAGGTGGATGTAAGAAATGCTGATGATCGTGGGGAGGAATCGAGTTGTTCTAAACTGGGTTAGAAATGACTCCTTCCCATCCCCTTTCAGTGTTTGATATGAAAAAAGAATCTGGTAGAAGATCTCTTTGCTCATTCTGCCCCAACAAACCACGAGAAGCTGTTTTTAACTAGATGACATATTTAGTAGTTGCCTTGCCAAAAAAACTTTTTCCTTTCAAACTGGAAATAGTTTTTTGTTCTGAAATAATGATCTTTATTATCTGCATCACTTTTTTTTTCCTCTGAAGCTGGTCCCTTCTTCGTGGAAGTTTATTTTTGTAAGGCTTTTCCAGATTTAGGAACTGCATTTGGTGACTCATAGGATTTTTTATCCTTTGCTTTCTGCCAGGTAGGAGCAGCTGTGTACTTGGTAATTAGCTTACTCTGCCTTTGTTTAAGCACTGTGCTCTCAGTGTATTCTGGCTGAGGGGGAAAATGCTGCATTTTTCTCCTGTTTGTTTTTTGTGTTCAGTCTACAAAAGCCAGTTTCACCAAGCCCTTGAAACAGCCAGAATATTTAAATAGAGCATCGAAGTAAAAGGAGGGCTGTAGAACTGCTGTAAATAATTCTTTTTTCCCCCCCTCTGTGTTCACTTTCTCTGAACATGGTCATTCTGGACAGTACTGTAAGAGCACAGAGGCAACAAAAAGCAGATGGTTACTATAGTTTCAGTGAATGGAGCCAGTTTTACTTGGCTGAAGGTATTTTCTAATTTCTGTCCTCTTGCCTAACATTCATGAAAGGCCCTTCTGAATGCATTGAAGTCCTGACTGCTTTCATATAACATTTGATCTCTTTTACCTATAAAAGCATAAGGACCATCTCTGATGTTTTTAAGTACATCCTAAGTACATCCCAGGGGTTTATTGCCCCTGTGGTTGACTCACATCTGTGGAGGAGCACAAGCGCTTTCCTTACGCCTTGTCCAGAGAAGCTGTGGCTGCCCCTGGATCCCTGGAAGTGTCCAAGGCCAGGGTGGATGGGGCTTGGAGCAGCCTGGGGTAGTGGAAGGTGTCCCTGCCACGGCAGGGGGTGGCACTGGATGGGCTTTAACGTCCCCCCAGCCCAGTCCATGGTTCTGTAATTCAGTGACAAACACCTGTAGCCATGGGCAGAGTTGGATACACTTGAACTTCAGGAAACAAAGCAGCAGCCTCAGCTTCCTTGTGCCCAGCTGGGGCTGTGCTATGGGAAATTAATTGGGATTGCAGAGGAAGTGATTAGATGACATTTTCAGGAAGCTGCAGTATGTCTGTGGTCATCTGGTGGATGATGGTGAGGATGAAGCTGTGTTATGATTAAATAGACACTTGAAAATGTGAAAGTTTGCTGTTATTTCATTAAATGAGCAGCTGTTGCAGCCTTGTTATTTTAAAGCTCATTTTACAGTGCTTAAATCTGAATTTTCTTTGTGAATTGCATAAAGCAAACCTTTCTCCTTGTCCATATGTGGCTTCTTATGTTGTGAGGTCATAATGTCTTTTGTGTGAAACTTGCTGTGTCCTGCCCTAATACTTTGTCAGGTCTGTGACAGCTGATTTGGTAGCTGTGAATTGCTGTGAACCCAACTGAAATTCCTGTCACTTAAAGGGCTCAAGAGGAAGAATACTCAGCAACAGCCTCACCTTTACCAGGATGAAGGACCTGCACAAATGTCTGCCAAGGAGAAATTGCAAGAGATGGCCTTCACAGTATCTGCAACATTTTATTTTGCTTAGTGTTTAATATTGAAGCCTGAAATGGGTAGAAGAGGTTTTGCAGAGCATAAGGGCTGACAGCAGCATCCCCAGGTGGGTCTGTGCATTTTGTCACTGCCAGATGCACATGGAAGTGCTTTGTTCCTGTTCCTGCTACTGTGCAGCAGAGTTTGACAGAAATGATTTATTTTAGTGTGTGCACACAAGTGCAGGTACCAGTGTTCAGGCAGAGGGCTAAAAATTACAGCTTAAATCTTTGATTTAAATTCCATGGAAGTTTCATGAAACTTGCATGACTTTCTGAGAGCAAAATTGCAAAACACTCAAAAACAAAGTCCAAGCCAAGTTTTGTGGCTTAGGGTTTGTTCAGTTCTTTTTTTCCACATCCCCGTGCTTGTTCTGAGGCTGCTGTCAGGAGTTTGGCATCAGGGGAGACAAAGGTGATATTTTACAAGGTCTCTGACTCTAAGGAGATGTGGCCAGTGGGGCTTTGGGGTTTGTTGTGTTTGTTTTCTTTTTTCTTTTCCCAACCCTTATCTCCCAGCTGCCTGATGGCAGGAATTTACTGCAGAGCTCTGACCTCTGCCCTGCTGGCCCAGGCACAACCTGGAGTAACACTTTAAACCCTGAGTAGCTCTGTAGTAGTTGGCAGACTCATGGAAAAGGATTTTTGTTCAGAAGCTGTGCCCAAAAATATTTTTCAGCTTTAAAAAAAACATTTGTTATAAATTCAGGTGTTTTAATCAGAATTGGTGTTTACTATGGCATCACTGCAGTGCTTCCTTTCTGGAATTGCTGAGGTTTTTAGCTCATGGCTTGAGTTCTTAAGGGGACGCAGAAACCCATTGCTGGTATTTTTTAATTACTTTAGTAGCTGAGGAGTGTTTGTATGTATCCACACAAATATATATATTTAATATGTAAGAAAAGCAGCATTTGGTTGGAGTACTAAGCATCTGTTGTGCTTCAAATTCAATTAGCAACTCAACATCTTCATAAAAATACCCAGCACTGTTCACAATTAATGAGTATTTAATTTTATTAAGGTGCACGCTTGGGCTGTGTGTGGGCATGTGAATCCAGAAAATACTTGGAGTTTGCTAATTGTACACTACTCCTACTGTATTAAAAATCAGATTTTAGTATTGCTCTGCACTGTGCATTGTGACTTTGGCATTTCTCAGGTGTTCATTTTGGCAGTAGTGCTGTTTTCTGATCATTTTTCAGTATTTGAATTGAGAGGATCTTAACAGATCAACCACTCCAAGGTGGAAAACAATCAGCCCACATCATATGGATCTTCACAGGTAATATAAACTATCAAACAGGGTAAGGGGGTAACAGCTATAGTGCATGAAGGATTGGTAGCCATAGAAAAGGGAAAATTATCTTCCAACTGGTCAGCCCAAGCCCAAGGTGGGAGTTCTATGTCCTAAAACGAACTCTGGAAATATTAGCACAGAAAAGGGAACAATATATACAGACTGAAAATATGCTTTTGGAATAGTGCATAGCTTTGGAAAATTTTGGGAAGAGAGGGGCTATTAAATTCAAAGGGAAAGGGACTAATTAATAAAAAAAACTTGTTTTAGAAGAGTTAGAAACCTTACAATTACCAGAGGAAGTAGCAGTGGTGTATGTTAAAGGACATCAAAAGGGGCAACTCAGTAGGGCGAGGGAAGAATTTAGCTGATTTAGAAGCTAAAAATGCAACTGAATCAGAGACAGAAAAAACTAATAATAGTATTAACCTCCATGAGAGAAAAATGCAAAAGTCCCCATATTCAGTGGGACAGAAGATGAAGAACTCCTTAAAATAGGAGCCAAGAAAGATAATGAAGGGAAGTGGAGATTAGCAGATGGGAGGCAAATGTTGAATAAACCCCTTGCCAAGAAAATGCTAGAAGGCATACATGGAACAACACATTGGGGTACACAAGCACTAAGTGATCAATTTCTAAGGGATTGGGGATGCATAGGAATTTTCAGAATAGCTAAGCAAGTAACTGAACAGTGTGTGATATGTCAACAAGTGAATAAGAAAATCATGAGGAAAACACCCAGGGGATGGCGAGAACTAGCCTTAAGGCCCTTCCAAAACATCCAAGTAGACTTTACTGAGCTTCCCCAGGTACAACGGTGGAAGTTTATGCCAGTGATAGTAGATCACGTGACTCATTGGATAGAGGTGGTACCCACTGTGAAAGCCAATGCCAGTGTTGTGAGTAAAACACTTGTAGATTCAATCATTCCCCGATATGGGATGGCAAACAGGATTGATTCAGACTAGGGAACTCATTTCATATCAAAGATATTACAGAAAGTTGCTCAAACCCTGGGAATGAAATGGGAATTACACACTCCATGGCATCCACAGAGTTCTGGTCAGGTTGAGAGAATGAATCAAACTCTGAAAAGAGCTTCAGTTAAGCTAATGATTGAAATCCAAATGTTATGGATAAAATGTCTCCCTTTGGCCTTATTAAGAATTAGAACCCAACCCCAGTCAAATCTGGGGGTGTCACCCTATGAAATGATGTTTGGGTTACCCTTCCTGACCTCATCCCCAGAAGGTTGCCACCTATGAGGAAGGGGAAGCCAATGCCAAGAAATAAGTGATGTCCATAGCACAAACCTTAGAAGGGCTAAGACATAAAGGGGCAATTCCTCAAACTACCACCCTGGATTTCAGAATCCATAATATTAATCCTGGGGATTGGGTGATGATTTAGTCATGGAGAGATCAGCCTCTAACTCCTCAGTGGGAAGGTCCCTTTCAGGTACTGCTCACCACCGAATCGGCCGTGCAAACTGCAGAGCGGGGATGGACTCATGCCAACAGAGTCAAAGGCCCAGTAGAAGAACAAAGAGTGGACTATAAATGGACTATAAACAAGATTGACTCTCCAGAGACTGAAAGACAACAGAAAAACACCAAGATGTAGAGTCAAGCTTCCACCAACCAGCTTGAGAACTGTCTTTCTGTTTTCATGGGTGAGAATTACCAGCATCTGTTGATGGGAAGTACACAAGGGACTGTAAAGGTAATGGGACTTCTTTAAGAAAATAAGACAAAGGAAGGAGGGCAAGACCAGGTTGGCCCCTTTGTTTGCTACCAAGAAGGCTCCATAGCCCTGCTGTGGGTAGCAACCCCATAGGCATGGTAAGGTAGGGACAAAAGGCCATACCAGACCTCTATAATTCCTCAGTTTGTCTTTTAATTCAACAGGGACTGGAGGGCAGGACCGAGTTGGCCTCTGTGCTCACCCCTAAGATACACTGACTATGGGTAGCAGCCACATAGGCATGGTAGATGGGAATCAAAGCCATACTGGACCTCTGGGATGCCCTTTTGTCCATTCCAAATAAGTGTGTCTAAGGAAAAACCTGAGTTTTTTTTTTCTCCTGTTCCACTGTCCTTGCCCACATCAACAGATGCTGGTATGACTCATTCAAGAGAGAGAAATTTTTTTACTTAATTGTTCCAGCAAAATGACTTACAGAAAAAAAGAAAAGTGGGGTATGTAATAGATGAGTAATTCTATGGTTGACTCTCACAATTAAGGGGTGAATATTAAATATATGTTAAGAGAAGTTTTGTAGATGTATAGTTATCCTTCCTCTCCCCCTTGCATTGTTATCACAGGATGGCCTCAGTAGTTGGGGCATTTGGGAGGGTTGGGTTGTTACTATGGCAGCACCTGACCTCCAATCAAGGTGTAAGACAGTGATCTCCACCACTGGACAGTGAAGAAGGAGACGATTGACAAGACTTTGGGAGGGGCTAGAGGTATAAAAGACAGACCATCCATGTTGTAGACAAGCACATGGTGACTGAATTCTTTGCTCCTGGTGCTGTATTGTTTTCTTTATTCAGTCTTCTGTTGTATTTTGATAAGATCTAAATAATTTATATTTTTGAAAGTAAAAATAGTTTCTCACATGAGGTTGGGGAATGTGGGGAAAGGTTGTCCACACTGGATCAGCTCCAAGGTACAACTTCACTGACCTGGCCAGACCTCCTTAGGAGCAGCCCTACATCAATATCAATCACAGAATGCTGCAGTCAGCTCTTCTCCAAAGAAAACAGTAATAAAATGCACCCTTAAAGATAGGACTACATATTTCTTAGAAGCTCACAGAAATATTTCTCCATGACTGTAAATGGAAACCTTCCTAATGTACTTCTTTAGAGCAAGGGAAATCAAGGCAGAGCCATGGTTTGTCAGGACTTGCTTGATCCTGATGAGCCCTGTGGTGCATTTGGAGCTGAGCCCTTGAACCTCATGGCCTGAGAGGAGATGGCACAAACCTTTCCAGGAATCAAAGTCAGAAGAAAACCCCAAAGTGTCTCAAAGCATGAATAGGTCCCACTGAGGTCCATCCCAGCACAGGCTCCTCATGGACTCCTTGGAGGAGAGAATTGGAGGCCAGGATTGCACCAAAAACCTCTCAGAAATTCAGAGTGGAATGCAAATTCCAGAGTACCTTAAAAACTTTGAGTATCTCAAAGCATTAATGAGCCCCACTGAGTGTGTCAGTACAAGGGACTCTTAAAGGGACTCATTAAAGCAGATAATTGGGGCCATGATTGCACAAACCTCACGGACACTCAGAAGATAAAGCCTCTCCAGGGTATCAAATTGGGAAACAACTTTCAATAGCCTTAAAATAACATCAAGTACCTGAAGCATTAATGTTAATGAGTCCCACTGAATGCTGTTGTTGTGACAAAGCCTCTCAGGGACTAATTACAGCAGATAATTGAAGACCAGGATTGCACAAACCTCTCAGAGACTCCAAGGCAAAAGCCAAACCCAAAGTCCTTTGAAAACCTGCAGTCCCTGCAGGAGCATTGAAGGAGCCCCAGGGCCATTGCTGAGCAAGGCTCCCCAGGGACTCCTTCCAGCAGATCCTTGAGGCCACTGGGATGTGGGCTGGGGGGGATGCTGAGGGCAGGACAAGGGGTGACAGTGCCCAGCCTGGCTGGGGCTGTGCCAGGAGGCCCCAGGGCCTCAGGACAAGGTGTCTCCTCCCAGCCCTTGGTGGCACAGACCCTGCTGTGTGCCCAGGGCACCAAGACTTGGCTTCTCTTTGTCCCCACCTGTCATCACTGCCTGCAGTTCTCTGCTCTGCCTGGGGCCTGGGGACACTTTCTCAGTTGTGTCCCTCAGTGGGACCCATTAAAAGTCCAAGAAAGTTTGGAGTTGGATTCTGACTTGGAGTTCTGGAGAGGTTTCTTCAGCTCCCTCTCAGGGACTCATGTTCAGGGCCTGAGCACAAAGCCCCAGAGGCTCATTAAAGTCCTGGTGCTGTGTCTGTGCTGCTGAGCTGGGCTGGGCTGCTGGCACAGAGGCAGCTCCTGGTAACCAAGAAGAGCTTCAAAAGCACATTTCTCTTGATGAGCAGCTCTTCTGCCAGCCCAGCAGGGCTGGGGCACTGCCTGCAGCCAGCCCGGGCACAGCACAGAGGCACAGAGAGCTTCAATCAGTCAGGGCTGGGAAGGTGCTGAGAAGTGCCTGGGGCAGAATCACTGCCAGCCCTGGGCACAGGAACCTCTGGCTGCGGGACAATGCAGCTGCAGCTCCTGGAGCCATCTCCTACAGCTGGAACATCCCAATGCCTACAGACCCTGTGAGTACATTCTCTGATTGTCTCTTGTGCAGAGCAGCCAGGGGTGCCCAGGGCAGTCCTGCAGAGCAGGGTCCTGCAGCCCAGGGCGCTGTGCTGGGGCAGGGACTCTGCTGCCTGCCAGGGACAGCTCTCAGCCAGCCCTGGCAGCTGCTCCCAGCACCGGGAGACAAGGTCTGGGTGGGAGGAGACAGCTGGTGTGGCTTGGAAGTGTTCTCCTTGTGTGGGGAGGATGCTGCACTGTTCAGGGCTGCTCCCAGCATGGCATTTAACTGCTGAACATTTCCAAGTAGATTATACAGGGAGCACAGAATGCCAGGGCTCCCTAAAAGGGAAATTCCTGCTTTTTCAATATACTGCTCTGGGTTGCCAGGAGGGGAAATTCAACACAGATATTAATCTGTCAGTCTAGGATGAGAAAAAAAATAATTGCTCAGATCTTATTAATCCAGGCACTGATAGAAATCACTACAGGATCTCTTAGAGGCAGCATCCATGTTGCTTTTCCAGCATCCTCAGGGTTGCTCTGACGTTGCCATCAGAGCCTGCAGAGCCAGAGCTGCCCCTGGGCAGTGCCAGAGCTGGGAGGGGTCTGCAGGGCAGAGCTGAGCCCCCAGGGCTGGGCTGGGCTCTGGCAGCACTGGCAGGGCCCAGCCCTGGGCACAGGGAAGCAGCTGCTGGCAGGGACAGCTCCAGGCAGCAGAGCCCTGGGCAGGCAGTGCGGGGAAAGTGTCCCCAGGTTGTGCTGGGGTATTTAAAGTCCCCTCCAAACCCAACTATTCAATGATTACTTTTTTTACAGATCCCCACGCCAGGGCACTCCAAATGTCCAACAGCAGCTCCATCAGGCCCTTCCTCCTGCTGGCATTGGCAGACACGCGGCAGCTGCAGATCCTGAACTTCTGCCTCTTGCTGGGCATCTCCCTGGCTGCCCTCCTGGGCAACGGCCTCATCATCAGCGCCGTAGCCTGCAGCCACCACCTGCACGCGCCCATGTTCTTCTTCCTGCTCAACCTGGCCCTTGCTGACCTAGGCTCCATCTGCACCACTGTCCCCAAGGCCATGCACAATTCCCTCTGGGACACCAGGAACATCTCCTACAAAGGATGTGCTGCTCAGCTCTTTTTCTTACTCTTTTTCATGGGAGCAGAATACTATCTGCTGACCATCATGTGCTATGACCGCTACGTGTCCATCTGCAAACCACTGCACTACGGGACCCTCCTGGGCAGCAGAGCTTGTGCCCACATGGCAGCAGCTGCCTGGGCCAGTGGCTTTTTCACTGCTCTCCTGCTCACAGCCAATACATTTTCCCTGCCCTTGTGCCATGGCAATGTTCTGGGCCAGTTCTTCTGTGAAATCCCACAGATCCTCAAGCTCTCCTGCTCCAAATCCTACCTCAGGGAACTTGGGTTCATTCCAGTTAGTGCCTGCTTATCATTTAGCTGTTTTGTGTTCATTGTTTTCTCCTATGTGCAGATCTTCAGAGTTGTGCTGAGGATCCCCTCTGAGCAGGGTCGGCACAAAGCCTTTTCCACCTGCCTCCCTCACCTGGCTGTGGCCTCTCTGTTCCTCAGCACAGCAATCTTTGCTCACCTGAAGCCCCCCTTCATGTCCTCCCCATCCCTGGATCTGGCCCTGTCAGTTCTGTACTCAGTGGTGCCTCCAGCCCTGAACCCCCTCATCTACAGCCTGAGGAACCAGGAGCTCAAGGCTGCAGTGTGGAGACTGATGACTGGATGCTTTCAGAAACATTAAACTGCTGTCCAATTTCTGCAAATCACTTGTAAGAAAAGTCATCTTTGATACTTATTCTTGGTTTCATTTTGGACGTTAATTTTCTTTATCTTTTTTGTATTTTCCACAAATAAATGTCATTCACTGTGCCATTTCTCATTTTGTTTCTCTCCAACTTCCCTGTGGCCACAGACTGTCAGTGAGGGGCTGTGGTCTTTGGCACAGGGAGGCTACTCTCCCATCCAGGGGAGGTGGAAAAAGCACAACCTAGAATTTTTCATGCACACAGAAAACAAGAAGGTCTCTTCTTCCTTTGGGTATCTCTCCAAAAGTCTTCGGTTGCATCACCTTTTCCTACTGCAGAACCGTCATAGTGGGGTTGAGTGCAGTATGGAATTCAGTCTGCCTCACGTGCCAGCCATTGTACTAGTTTGTTTTTTTTTCTTTTTACTTATTTGTTTCATACTCATCTTTCTGTGGCTTTGACTCTGACATAAATATTTATAGGGTTTTGGATTTCTTTTCGCTGTAAGCGATTGTTTTTAATCAGTATAAGTTCCTGGGAAGTCACTGGTCCAGAAACCAAAATGTACTTTTTTCTATGTATGATAGCAGAAGAGGAACATAGGAATCTGTTCCCACTTCTCAACTAGGAGTCATTTCCTTTGCTCTCTGTACTAATGCTTCTCAGACCGAGGCCAAGAAAGCTGTGTAGATTTTATATCTGCACTTTTGACCCCCATAAGATAAGTGAATATGTACAAAGATGTTCTATGTTTTATCCTAGTGAACAAGGAATAGAGAGGAAACTGGTGACTATTTTCAGAGTAGCTACACTTTAAAATCACAGAATTGTTGAATGGTTGGGGCTGAAAGAGACATTTCAGTTCACCTAGTTTCAATCCTCCTACCACACAAGGACACTTTCCACTGGATCAGGTTTCTCAAAACCCCATCCAACCTAGCCTTGAACACTTCAGGATTGGGGCATCCTCAGCTTCTCTGGGCAACCTGTGCCAGTGCCAAACCATGCTCACAGAAAATACTTCCTTCTTTATATGTATCTAAATCTACTCTCTTTCAGTTTAAAGCCATCCCTCCCCTTGTCCTATCTCTACATGTCCTTGGAAAAAATCCCTCTCCAGCTTTCTTGTAGACCCCCTTGATGCCCTGGAAGGCCACTAAAAGACCACTCTGAAGCCTTCTTTCCCCCAGGGTGAACAATCCCCTCAGCCTTTCCTCATAGGAGAGGTGTTCCACAAATCACCTTTGTGGTCTTGATAGTGGGGCCTGGGAAAATATTAGAATAGACTCTGAAATGTTGGGCTTTGTGCTTTTCCCAGGTCACTGCACCTGCGTAAGCAACGTGATAAATGATATAGTTGTTGGATGTGATGATTGTTTAGTAATTAAATATAATTATTGTATAATCATGGGAAGAATAATGAGAAACTATGTTGGAAATTCAAAGGGGGCTGTACTTGCTGAAATCTGTGTATACAATGGAACAATGTGGGTTTAATAATTAACATGAAAGTTGTGTAACTATAGAGTATAAAAACATGTTCATCTCGGCTGTATGGTCAGAGTCAGATTTGGGTTCATGCCCCTGGCACCCAGAGCTCTTCAATAAAAGCACCCACATAATCATTTCTTGTGGTTATGTGTTTCTGAACGCTAACAGTCTCTGGACTCCAACAGAGGTTTTGTCCTTCCTCTGCAGAACCCCATCACTTTCATGATGTTGATTCACTGCTGAGCAGGAGAATGTAGCCTCTCTTTTAAACCAAACGTTTCCAAGTCCCAGGTGCCACCTCCATGCTCCATACCCACACTGTGGTTTAGCCCATGCTGCCCCAGGTGTGGCTGTCCCATGAATGATCTGCTGGTAGCAGCATTTTGTTATTACTCTGTTCACAGTACCAACCACAGACATTTGCAGACAGGGGTGTAAATATTGGATTCTCATTTTCACCCCAGAGTATCCTAGTGGAAGGTGGGAGGAGGGTATGTTGTGGACAGTTGTTGCTCTTGGGAAAGAGGTGATAGTGTGGGAATGGAAAACCAGAGGTCATACACGTGCTGCTTTGGCCCCTCAAAGGACCAGCACTCTGGGCTTTTCTGAAAGGGTCTTGTGGATTGTCCTAGCACAGCAAATTAAACCTGGGATCCTTTCCCTAAAACTTTTCATTCCTCAGATACATCCAATTTCCAACACATTCTTCATTACCCTGTAATATTCCAAGAGAGATCAGATTCGTATTGATAACAGCTGTCTGTTTCTTCAAGCTTCCAGAAGCCACACATTCATCTCCAAAACAACACATCTGCCATGAAATTATCATGGGAATTTTCAGGGTATTTATATTGATCTGATTGAGGATGATAAGCCCTTTGCAGTGTTGTCTTCCTTCATGAAGGCCCTAAGTGTCTAGTGATGTTCTTGCAGCTTGGGTACACAATAGCCACTGTGACAGCAGATCTTGAAAATCTCAGAGATCTGATCTAAAAGGCAGATCTGAATTTTGTCAAATATATGAGTATCCCCACTGCACTGATTGAACCATTTAGGCATTTGGAGAAATATCCCTTTGACAAGAGTGCACATCCTGTGTTGTCTAAAGCATTCCAGTGTACGTGGGTAAGGAGCTGTTTGAAGTCATCCTCACTCATATTTCTTCCTTCAGTTACCTCCATAGGTCAATTAATCTGTTAATTTACAAAAGGAAAATAATGCTTCACACACTGGATTGTGGTGCTTTCTCCTCATCTCTCTGAGAAGTGTGATGATTTTGCTGTAAATAATGTGAATGGTACAGTATAGTAAGTGTTAATTTGTAAAACTGTAGCTCCACCTGACCTAGATCCCAAGAATCCCTCCCCATACATGTGCAAGTGCTCCTCATGCTAATGAGGAAAGCATGCTCCTTGGAGAGGAAATACACACATCATGCTTCACATCTTAAAGTACTCAAGATGTTTTTTGACATGCCAGAGATAAGTAGCACGAGACACAAATACATCCAATACTTGATGAGGTACCATACTACTTGATGAGATACCAAAATATACACAAATCCATTATCACTCAGCTGTCTTCCACTACACATGCTGAGACTATCAATAATCACACTTGGTTTGGATTTCTGGGTAATATCCTGAGTTGAATTAAAATACAAGTATAACCTGGCACTAAGACTTTTTTCCTGCATTACAGGAAAAGCAGAGCTAATTCAAAAATGTGTTGGATTCACTGAGAATTTTGAAGCATGTATCTGCAACTACTTGCTACAACTTTTTTTTTTTTAAGTTTTACACTCTTTTTCTTCTCAAATTTTCCAGCTTTGACTTAGGAAAGTACAGAATAAGAAGGTAATAATTTAGTTTTCTTATATTTATGATAAAACTGAAAAAAAAAACCCCAGCATAAATTCAAAATTACTTTTTTTTAAAGAGGTCTGGCCTTGGTTAACTGCCTTTGAAAAACAAACCAACAGAAGCTTGATTAGACTCAAAGGTCATGCTAGATCAAGAATAGTAGTTAAAGAATTAAAATAAATATAACCAGCCAAAAATATTATAAGCATTTTAATGAAGTCATACAATTCAAAAGAAAATAAATTATTGACTGGCAGTCTGAGTGCTTGGAAACTTGCAGCTGGCAAAGAAAAGAAGCAAATGTGTTCTTTGCAGTATTTTAAATTCATAGATTACTCCAGTAGTTTAGAATTAGGGCCTGTAATAGGACCTGTAATCCTTAGCCAGTGCCTAGCTGGTTATGTTTTCCACATTGCCAATGAATCAGAAAGCAAACACCTCAACAGCACATGCAAATTTCTGTGGGGTTTGTACTCATGTTATTATTTTTGCAAGGTCTGACTCCTGATCTACCTGTGTGTAGAAAACTCTTATTCATGCCAATGAACACAGATGTAAAAAGAATGCTGTATTCTACCTAATTTCTGTATTGAGTTAAACAGAACAAAATTTGTGTATAAGTGGTATGAAATAATCACTATAAGAAAACATCTCCATCTGGATGTATATACTACATTCAAAGAACTACTCATAATTACTTGGAAATGGACATTATTTGCAAGACAAATGAATAATATTGCAAAACCCTGTCATGGGCTGAGAGCAAAAATAATAAACCAACCTAAGTACTATACTGCTCTGGGTTGTAGGCATGGCCAGAGAGAATAAAAGTATGAAATAACACAGTCCATCCCAAGTCCTCCTTGACATTTCAACAGGACTCAGAATCAGATCATTACATGCCCCCTTGCACAAGTGTATTGCAATCCTGTTTTATTGTGTGAGCCTCTCTTTCCTGCAGTGCAGCTGCATCCAGCAGAGCACAGGATGAGGATACATTAATACAGGATGGTGTTCCATGAGTGAGACTGCTGAGATTCCTTTCCATTTCTTACCCTTCAGGATAACACTATGCCTCATTTACTCCACACTATCTGAAGTTTCCACAGAGAAATCTTGTTTGTTGTTGTCCATCTGATTCTTACTGTAACAGTATTTGTGCACATCTTCAACAAGGACAAACTCCTCCTTAGCTCCCAGTTTGGGGCAAAAAATGGAGAGAAAGAAGAGATCAAGCCACTTTATTTGTATGATATAAAGAGCAAAAGCCAAGGGCTCAAAAATACCCAGCTCTCTCAAATTGCACTCTAGCACCCTAATTCAGTTAATCTCTTCTGTTCTTGGTGGTTTAAACCCCTATTCCTTGTGGTCTCTGCAATGAATGTAAGAGTACCAAGACTAGCAAACATCATTGCAGGACAGTGCTAAGTTTGGCATTCCCTGTTCAGCAAGGAGCTGCCTGTGAGCACTGTGGAACTCAGTGGGTTCATGCAGCAAAAACCCAACAGGAGGTCTAGGATCACTTTGGGATTTAATGGCACTTTCCCAGTGTCACTGGGACAAACTCAGAGCAGTTATGTTGAATTGTGCAGTGGTAGAGGAAAGAAGAAATTCCACTTTGTTGCTCTATTTTCTGGGCAAATATTGAACAGTAGTCTGGAGAAAGAGCAAGCAGTGAAATGATAGAACTGAGTCTATGATTGAACAGTGACATGGTGACAACATAGGTGAAAGTGTCTTGTGATGTCAGATACTGCCTTTTACAGCCAAACAACTCTGCTTCCACTAGCCAGTCCTACATGGAGGCAGATATTTGGAAAAAGGGGTTTTACCACTTCTGGTATTTGCTGATTCCTTGCAGTGGGATAGAGCAGCTGTCCCAGCCTTTTCCCCTAATGCTGCTTCATCCTCACAGTGCTCTAATTGCTCCATTTCCAATACAACTTTCATTCACAGGGGACAATGGGGAGGCCTTTTCTTCTTGCAGATAATGCAAATTTTCTACAGAGAAATATGTTAACTTTCCTGCAGCATTGTTATGAAGAATTTCTCTGCAATATCTGACATCCCCAGTATTGCTATCATTTGGCCTTGACAGGCTTGAGAAGTGGGCTGATGTGAAATATGTGAAGTTTGCACTTGTTTGCCAGTAAGTCTCTAACCTGCCTATTACATTTCAAGTGTCTGCCTTCCAAATCCTTCAGTCATGATGTGTTTGAGATTCAGCAATAGCCTTCCTACTGATGCAAAATGCCATCCCTTATTTTTGAAGACTGGATTTTCTAGGAAAAAAAAATCATTTTGGACTACTACTTGGATTGAGAAGAAACAAGTTATTCCAGATGGAAAAATTAAAACAAAGAGGCAAATGGAACTGAAAGAGGTCTCAGAGAAATCTTTGTGTAGCTTTAGGGATAGGGATTGCATTAAACTCTGACTATAACAAACATGCATTTCATTGCAGCTTTAACTCCAGCTGGGAGCCAGCTTTGCATGTTGTAAAGTAAAACAGGGTGAAAGGACAGTTGTATGGTAAAAACAAAGCATCAGGATGGACTAGGCGCTGAAATGAGCTGTTTGGTCTGTTTCTCTCTCCCTTTGAAAAACTACTTATAAAATTATTGTAGTATTTGCACACTTCTTGGAGGTGATGGATTGATAAGCTGATTTCATTGAGGGCTATTTTAGGTGGAATACAAGGTGCTGAAACATTATTTAAGACACTGAAAAGAGTATTCCCTGTCTACCTTTAGCATAATTCTTAATCATTTAGCTAAAAATGTTTCAGATGGTGACAAGTTTTAGCCAGTATAATTGGTATAACCAAAAATGTTTAAATGTACTGTTTTGACCATGGATAGGCTTTTTAGTTTGGTTTTTAAATGGTTATTAGTTTATTTGATTGGTTTTATAGATATCCAAATTAAAAAAAAAAAATCTAAATATAACTTACCAAAAGTCCTCCTGGGTCATCTGCATAACCCACAGAAGACTGTCATCATCCAAACAGTCATTCTGAATCTTAAAATTAAATTTTCCTTTGAAACTGGCTTTCAAAAGAGTATTTGCTGACTATTCAGTGACTACAGGTTTCAGTAACTACACCAGGTTTCAGTGCCTGATAGGTACATCTTCACCTGAGCTAGTCATTTAGACTCAGTGGGGGGAAATACTTCAGAGTATAAAATACATATTTCTCACAAAAGATGCACATTTATCCAGGCAGCCATAAACAGAATTTATAGAGTGGCTGTTAAGTAAATATTTCCATTGAAGGAGTCTCAAGTTATGTTCCAAATGTTTAAATACCTCTTTATTCTCTGTCCTCTACCTGTCCTGCTTTGAAACAGATGCCCTGATTATCCTTAGTATTTAAATGATAATACCTTGATTTTCCACACAGCTTGAAATAAAGATTATTATCCCCAAAACATAAGCATATAATTTGGTCTGTCTCTTACTCTGAAGTGACAAAACTTTTGTTGAACCAACTTCTCAGGTTCAGGATTTAATTTTAGGAAGGAATGCCAAACCCAAAAAGGCCAGAACTTGGGGAAATCTGCCCAATTTAGAAGAGGAACATGAGGCTTGGCTCTTTTCATGCCAGATGCAAAGCTTATCCTCCACATTGTTGGCAGTTCTGCTGTAGGCCTCTCTTTTTCCTCTATCTCCCCCACTCCTTGTCTGCCTTCCCCCACCTCTGAAAAAGTCTTGCCAGGTTTGATTTCCCTTCCTTTTGCCATCAGAAAAGAAACACTGTTTACAATATAAAATCTGTGAAAAAACAGAAGATTTTTTTTTCAGGTCAATTTGCTTATAAGTATCCTTAGCATCAGCAGAACAATATAATGGTTTTGTTTAAATGGCCAGAAGCCTCTGTTTAAGAAGGGAAAAACATGCACTGTGGCAAGCATTAAATGAAAAACCCCAAACCCCCAGAAATACTTATGAAATGGAAATTAAGCTAGTGTTTCAAAACAACTTTTTAAAAAAAAAGTTTTATTTCATTTTCTGGCTTCATTCAGTTTTCTGTTTCTATGTGTTCCAATTGTTTTTTTTAAAAGAGATGTATTATTGAATTCTTTTTGCTGAAGATACTGCTTTGTGGTAAAAAGAATTTGATCCCTCTTTTTCCAATCCTTTTGTCAGGCTAAAGAAAATGATTCTAATGCTTTCTGATTTTTATTTAATAAGAAGTTCACTGGCATCTTCCAATTTTCTTTCTTTCAAAACATCAAAAAATGAAAAATTTTTCCTCTGAATGTTGTTTTCACCTTCATTTTTACTCCTTTTAAATATTACTCTCTCTGCTCTCATTAAAAGAGTAGCACTATCTTGCCTTATTAACTGGGGATTGTCACAGGAAAAATGGCTCCTACAGAGATGACTTTGCTGACATAGGGTTACAAAAGTTTTTTGTGAGACTCTGGCTGACAACAGAAAAAGGACTCCAGTCCTGTTGTGAATATCCTAAAGTGGAAAAGCCCATCTTCATTTATCGTGAAGGTTTTCTCCTTGCACTTGGCCATTCTTCATCTCTAGTCTTGCTGCTCACTGCCTGTTCCATGACCTTCTTATCATCTTTTCTCCTTCAGATTTCTTGATCTGCAGAAGCAAGGTGCTTCCAGAGCCTGTGCTAGAGTTAGGGAAATCAGTTGCTTGCTCGCTCCAGGCCACTGCTATCCTCACAGGCACCTGAACACTAATGCTAGTACAGAGAGCAAAACTGACGCACTTAGAATCATAATCCTAGAATTGTTAAGGTTGGAAAAGATCTCTATGATTGAGTACAGCCCTTAACCCCGCACCACCTGTTCACCACTAGTGTCCCCAAGTGCCACATCCACGCGCTTTTTTTGAACTTTTTCTGGAATGGCACTTCCACCACTGCCCTGGCAAACTTATTCCAACACCTGACCACCCTCTCAGTGAAGATTTTTTCCTGATATGTAATCTAAAACCTTCCTGTGTGCCAGGCTCTCAAACCAGAGGAAAGCCCAGGCAATTTTCAGAAGAATGACCTCTGCTCTGTTCCTCGCACTAGAGTGATAGATATGTTGTGTCATTTTCTGCACAACACACAGCAGCTAGTTCAGGATGTTTCTGCTCTTTCTTATTCTCTTCTGGGTGTTGATTGTGTGCCCAGTCTTGTATAATGCTTAAGAACATATTGTTCTCTCACAGAAGGTCATTGCATACATATTGGATATACAATGCAATTCTAGACCTCAAAAGAGCTCTTTCAAAGTGATTTTCTTTCACTTGCTAGTGAAAAAGGTCAAAAAACCACTGCATTTTTCATTCTGAAGCAAATCAAAAGCAGAGTTGGATGCTCAGGAATTTGTTCTGCCAGAGATGATGTTATCCTTAGAGCACAGGGGTCATTAAATATACCAGTATGCTCTTACAAGAATAAAGCACAAAGGCTTCAGCATTAGTGTCAGATGCTAGGGGTGAGGCATACTGGAATCAGAACCATGCCATGACTTTTTAGGCCCACCTAATAAATATCCAGGAACCTCAAGTTTTGTAATTAATTTCTCAATTCCTAACTATTGTCAACTACATTCTAGAAATTAATTAAAGCCTCCTTTGTGAAACACTTTTTGTGAATAAGGGTAAGTGAAGATTGTGAAGGGCCTGGAGGGGAAGCCATACAAGGAGCAGCTGAGGTCATTTGGCTTGTTCAGCCTGGAGGAGACTGAGGGGAGACCTCATGATGGTCTGTATCTTCCTCATGAGGGGGAGCAGAGGGGCAGGAACTCATCAGTTTTCTCTGGTGACCACTGACAGGACCTGAGGGAATGGATGGAAGTTGTGTCAGGGGTGGTTTAGGTGGGATCTTAGGAAAAGGTTCTTCACCCAGAGGGTGGTGGGGCCCTGGAACAGGCTCCCCAGGGCAGTGGTCACAGCACCAAGCCTGGCAGAGTTCAGGAAATGTTTGGACAATGCTCTCAAGCCCAGGTTGTGGTTGGTGTGCAGGACCAAAAGCTGGACCTGATGATCCTTTTGGGTCTCTTCTAACTTAGGATATTCCATGGTTTTATGGTTCCTCAAGAATGTCTGTTTTCTGCATCACCTTTCAAGTGACTTTGAGGTGGCCTTCATATCCTGACATTGGCTTGATGAAGTTTTTTCTCACTATCCAACTGAATTTTTACAATCAGTCTACATTTTCCAATTGCAATTGTACTTGTATTCCAGCGTTTGAATCATTTGAATCTAGCTTCAAGGCTTCCCTGACAAATAAATCCCAAAGTGGTTTAGCATCTGTACAAATGACATACTGCAGACACAGTACACTGAAATATGTCATAAAAATTCAGATTTTATATGTAGTCTAGGATATTTGAGTGAAAGCACAAACTGTGCTATCCAAGAGCAGATGTTAATTAATAAGTCTTGTATCATACGTGTTCTTTGCTCTTTATTGTGCTGTTTCAGGAGTGTATTTCCAGACTACCTCAGTTATCTCCAAGACAGTTTGGGTCTTCTATTATCTCATCAGTCTAAGAGGACAATCAAATTCTTACCTTTTGGAGAAGATATTTTGTCTGAGCAGTTCCATGTGTGCTGAGGCATATCCATCTGGCATCTGTGAGGGGAACTCAATGTGATAAATATTACTACAAATTAGCATAGGTTGAAACCTTGGCTCTAAAAGGATTTAATTAACTTTATTTACGGAATGGTCTTGGGATGTATTTTAAGACTACTCCCTGCAGAGAGATGAAGGTAAACACAGACTTTGACACTGCATTCTTGTATTTGTATGTGTGGATGTCTGCTCTGAAACTCTCTCATCCAAAATACAGGTTTTGTTTTCTTGTTCCAAATGGAATATCCAACAACTTAGTCATTGGCAGTAAAACTTTTGGGTGCCTGAACTCTTCAAAATAAAATGTCAATAGCTGTTTTTTTTTTTTTTTTGAACATATGACTCAGGGTAAGAGTGCTATTGCCAAGGTTTATCAGTCATTAAACTTTCACTCAGTGCAGATACAATCTGTGTGCCTGGGAGTTGAAACAAGAAAAAACACGCATTCCAAGGCATAAACAAAGACCTCATATGATTATAGTGCTGACCTATCTTTGGTTAAAATACCTTCCAGAACAGCTGTGGATCACTAGGCACGTACTTATGGACAGGTATTTCATTGGCAGATTGATGGAGGTTCTGCTTTTGGCAGCAGCAAATATTAGATGTGGGATGAACAGCAGTAGAGAAGCAGCCAGTTTTTGAAGAAGTGTGAAAGTAGCAGCAGAAGATTAGGAAGGGCAACTGGAACCACTTCTAGATGGCTAGACAGATGGAAATGCATTCAGACACTTCGGAAAGTAAATTAAATTACAACTCAAGCATGTGCAAAAATTAAGAGACTGATAACAAAAGACATTAGGAAAACTTAAAAATAAATAAAACATGATTCAGCAACTGCTCTGCTTCACTGTGTTAAATGAAATAAAACTCCACATGGACCAACATCAAGATATGTAACTATGGTGAGGATACTTTAGATTGACATCTTGTAACTGGTGTTGTACACTAATAGACTGATCCACCTACAAAATATCTCACATTCATAGTAATGATTTCTGGAAGACAGAAAGAATATTACTTCACAGAATGAGACTGGGTCAAGTCCTCAGCTGATGCAAATTGCCATAGTTACTTTGATTTCAGTGGAGTTATGCCAGTTAATTCTGGACTATATCTTCAACTGAAGGTTTTACTTGTAAAAGTTTCAAATGTTTCATTAATACCTTCTGTGCTGAAGAAATTGTCTCTTCCACATTTCCTCTGTACTTCTGTTTTTTTTTTTTTTTTTGAAAAAAATTACTCAGCCTCTTTTTTTAGTGATTAAGGCCTTTTTCTGAATTAATTAAATTAGAACAAATATTTTCCAGGAAGACATCCTAGGAATGCATCACTTGGATTCATTTCCAAGGCAGAGCAATCCTAGTGAAAATGATGTTTCATTATTCATTTTTGGAATCTAGAGTTACATTGGTATTTGTCTTTTATTTGTTGGAATCTGGAATTGACTTTAAACCTAATTTTTTTTTTTATAGGACTCTTAACTCAGTGTATGTGAGATTTGGTGTCAATGTAATGTTCTTATATATATATATATATATATATATATATATATATATGGTCAGTTTTCTTTTAGGTTTATGTACAAAAGAGATGTTATAGATAATTTTAATATATAATATAGCATATTTATATGATATAATACATCAGGAGTTTAGGAATGAGAGGGCAAACCCCAAAATATTGCCCAAGGTCTTAAGAAACATGCAGTTTTTAATTCTGAGATTTTCTTTACTATCTTTGAAAACTGCTCACTCTCTTTGTGACAGTTCCCCTTTACCTGTTGTGGTTTAACCCCAGCTGCAGGCAAGTCCTACACTGCCACTCCTTCCCCCATCAGCAGGATCAGAGGGAGAACTGGAAGGGTATAAAAGCCAGAAAACTCATGTGTTGAGATACAGACACTTTAATAAAGGACACAAAAGCTGCACATGAAAGAAAAACAAGGAATGAAGTCCCTCTTCCCATGGACAGGCAGGTGTCCAGCAACCTCCAGGGAGAGCAGGGCCCCATCACACATAATGGTCAGGTGAGTGTGGGAAGACAAACACCATCACTGCAGATGTGTCCCTCCATTCCTCCTTCTTCCCCTTGCCTTATGAGCTGCCCACAATGTCCCATGGTCTGGAACATCCCTCTGGTCACTTTGGGTCACCTGTCCCAGCTGTGTCTCCTCCCAGCCTCCCACACAGCCCCAGTCCCCTTGCCAGTGTGGCTGTACAAAAAGCAGAAAAGGGCTTGGCTCTAAGTCCTGCTCAGCAATAACAGAAACATCTCTGTGTCATCAACCCTGTGTCCAAGACAAATCTGAAACACAACCCTGTACCAGCCACAGTGAAGAAAATTAACTTGACCCCAGCCAAAACCTATACATACTTCTGTTTAATAAGACTTATTCTCATTCCTTGTCAATAGATAATGAGGATAAAACTGCTGGTGCCTCATGTGTTGCCTTGACATGGTCAGATGGAATCAGATTCATCCCACCCAGCCTTGTCTTCTGTTCTATAATCTTTAGTCTACCTTCATTGACAAAGGAGGAAAACCTACTTCCAGAAGATGCTTGTTCTTATCCATCTTATATTCCTCTCATATGCCAAGGTGAATCCATCCCTGAGATGGATTTGTTCTCTTTGGGTTGGAAGGAGCATAGATTTCTAATCTTGAAATTGCTGAAATTAGAGAACTTAATCACACATTATTAATTGATGATTAATTACATTTACAGCCAAATAAACTGGCTTGAGAAGACTGAATTTTATAAATTGTGATATACTTAAGCCTACTCACAAAATCACTGATGTTCATTGCTGCCTGGGGATTTCCCAACAATTCATAGCAGAAGTACCTGAAGGAGGAATTTTAGGAGGGAACAGATGATTGCAATATATTCAGGTCAATCTTTAGGGAGTATTTTGCAAAAGATCAATCATCAACTATATCTTTATTATAAACTCCCAGATATTAGACAAGTCATGTGTCAGTGCTTCTGAATTTGAAAGGGGGGGAATATATTCATGGCTGGAAGCAAATCTATGTTTGTGTTGATAGGCATCAAGCAGATAAAAAAATTAAATTTAGCCTGGTTTGTCCTGATTACAGAACCATTAGAGGTCTACGTAAAGGCTTAAATTATGTGTCACCCTTAAGACCTATAAAATTGCCTGTTCCATGGGCAACCCATTAAAGTGATCTCTTATGCCTAGACGGGTTCAGGATTTTTTTTACTTTTTCAATGCTTTGGTTTTTGTGCAGGCCATAAACTCAAGACCTGTGCCTAGGAGGCAGAAGCTCTCTGTTTGACCTGGGATTGCTCTGTTTACGCCAAAGCAGAGGAACAACATAGAAATAGGTTAGTCTTCTGTCAGTAGGACACATTTGCTTGACCACAACTTCCTTTACTATTTCTCGAGCTTATAATTTATATATAATTATTTTTATATAATTGATATATAAGCCAGGATTACCTTTAGCAAATACCACAGCTGAACTGAATTTCCTACTCCACACTGAAAATTAGACTCCTCTTTAAGGCTCTGTTTGTGTCACCCATGTTTTCTCCTTCAGTTTTCCCCTGCCTTCAGAGATATTTGGTCTCTGATGCAGCTCTTCATGCTAGGCAACAGTCACTGACTGTGTCCTAAAATTGGAGAGGAAGTCATGTTAAGAATTTTGAAAATTTGAGTATAAAATACACTTTATGACTAGTATAATGAATAATTTAACTTTTTTTCTTTAAACCATATGCCACAATCCTTAGTGAATTGTTAGGTTTTATTAACTTTCCATGGAATCTCTTAGGTGTTTTCACTTGCCATATTCAGAATAAGTATCCGAAAAAACATACTAAATTTAATATACTGCAATATTTTAGATCATAACCTCTCTCTACACATGCAAACTACATTATCACATCTGTGTATTGCCCTTTTGACTAAAACTGACAGCAACTCCAGACAAGAAACCTGTGCATTAACTTTCCTCTTGCATACAGCTTCCACTTGGTTCTCACTCGTTGCTGACTAATCAGCTCTCTGGCAGGGTCTAGTGTGTAAAAAGCACCAAAGCAACTTAAAGCCACTTTTGTTCTCCCATCACTTGTATGAGGAGGTACAAAATACACAATTCAACTCATTGTGCTTTATACCACTTCATAACCAGCCTTCATCTAGTTTTCCTCTCACTAATGGCAGTAAAAGGATTCTGATTAACTTGGGAAAAGTATGGCTTTAAATAATTATGGTTTCCTGACCACGGCTCAGATGGTAGATACACTCAGCCTTTGTATTTCCTGGGATATTGGCCTAACCAACAACAAAATAAAAAGCACAAAAACTTCATTCATCTCTTTTTTTAGTAGCAGAAAGAGATATTATGTAACTTTGGAAATTCGATAAAGACGCAGCTTCAGAGATGGGTGAGTTAATGGAAGCATTCTGGTTTCCTCAAAAGAATGATGTCTCTTTGCAACAATCATGGCTGAAGAGTCCCCCAGGGCTTGAAGTCCTCTTCTGTACTGCTGAAAGGATAATATTTAGAACAGAGACAATCAACTACTCATCCCCTGCCCTGATTTATGCTGTACACTTTGGATAACACTCATGCAGTAGCGGAAATTGTCAAAGCTTTGCCTATCTTTTAAGCCCTGGGCCAGGATGGAAGGGGAATACGAAGCTTGAAAGAAACACTGAATATAATACACACTGCTGCTGTGCACAGTAGTTATAGACACATTAATATGCTTCTCTGGAAATACTTTTGACCTCTAGGTGTTCAGAGCCTCAGTTTAGTCCTGCTTTTGCCATGAATAAGAGCTTTTTACCTACAGAACCTGTTCTGTGAGGCACCGTAGAGAATGGCTGCTACTGCTGATTTACAGTGTGACATGAAGCTTAAGGAAATGCCCAGAAATACACACCTGGAAGAGGAGAGAATGTCAGAAGACAAGGAAGACTGGATGTATCACAGGTGAATAAGGAAATACTCAGCTTAAAGGAAAGCCATGAGGTTAGGACATGTGTTCACTAAGACACATAACTGGTAATGGTGACCAGGAGAGAATTTTTGTTTGATGGCATAGTTCTCACTGGGATAAGAATGATGACTGGTAGGTGAGGTAACATTCACATAATGTTTAATAGTTTTGGCATAACTCAAAGAAAATGTAGTCCTCTTCTCTAGGCTTTTAGTAATTTATTAGGCTCTGGGCCACCCAGTTTCACCACCAAACAAGTTCCCTGGAGGCAGCAGTGGGGGGTACTGGAGGGATTATTCTTTAGGCAGCAATAGCAAAAATTTTTTTCCAGATAGGTCAGTGATTCTCAAACTAATTTTCCTTTGCTTCTCAATGGGGGGGCCTTGGGATAGGACACAGTAATAATTATTTAGCTCTTTGGCTCCCAGGAACTATAGCCCCTGTTTTCTGCTTCTGTGTGTGCGGTCCATCTGTGCCCCTAATCAAAATTACTTCTAGGACAGATAGAAACTTTGTGACTCTTAACTGCCACTGCTTCTTGTGGGAATCTGCTTGGGAATATGCCTGATCTTCTATTCCATTCTCTTTGTCTCTAGTTTGAGAATTCTGATCCTAAGACAGATATATATATGTCTATTCTATAAATATATTTATATATATGTGTATATATCTGTCTATTCTATAAATATTTTTAAATATTTATATGTAATTTTAAATTTAAATTTAAATTAATTGGTTTCCTGAAGCTTTCAACTTCATTGAGGATTTTGGAGTTGATCTGGCAAATCATTTCAACCTTTTTGCTTTGCTCGTGTCTTTTTATTTCTCCCCTCTCCTTTTGTATTTTAAATTCTCCTCCCTCATCTTCATGCTATTACATTGACAGCTTGGGAGGGTGGGGGAGGAAAGGAATAACCCCTTTTTATTTTCTCATTTCCCTGTGTTACCTCTACTGCTCTTGTTTTAACACAGAGAAACCATTGCGATGTTGTCATGTTTTTTCACTGGCACAGATTCAATGTTCTGAAAAGCAACCCCATGCTCTGAATGGCATCTCTGTTTGCCAGGAAATCACTTATTTACTCATGAATGGCTGCACCCCTGCTGAAGCTGTCAGGTGTTCTAAACACATATGGAACTTCTTTGGGATATGGAGGTTTTGGCTTAGCTGGCATCTTAACTAAGAGGCAGTACATACAGTCAAAGTGGAAAGGATCTTCTTGAATTAAATAGAAATCTTTACAAAAAAAGTTTAAAACAAGAGCTTAAATAAAAAGGGGAGAGACTTACCAAGATAATTTCATCTTTACTCTGTCTTGTAAAACAATTCTCAATATGTTAAACCAGGCAGTCACAGGGAGCCCTGCCTATGACTGTTTTGGACTCAGAAAAGTTATTTTCTTAATGAATCTTCCACTCAATCAGGTGTTATGTGCTCCACATAGTTAACAGTGTGGTGTTATTGCCATCCTAGGCAGACCCAGTACAGAGAGAAATTAAACAAGTCCATCACCAAATAATCACAAAATCTTAAGCATTTTTAGTAAGTGATCAAGTATTGTCAAGAAGTAGAAGCAACTAAAAAATGCTACAGAATAAATATAGTAAAAAGTTTAAGGAAATAAATATAATTTTGTATTTATGAGATGTGCAAGTGCTTTCAAGAACTTCCCTGACATCCTTCCTGACAAAAGTAATGCTCTTGTAGACATTGGCTTGCCTACTGCAGTGCCTGGCCAAAAAGCCTTCACATACAGAGAAGGGGGAGAAGCAGGAATTCTGTAGAAGAGAAAATTCCCTGGAATTAATTACCTGATTGGCTGCAATAATTTGTATGACCCATCAGGATTGTTCAGGGTGGAGCTGGTTTTCTGTTGTCTTTGCCCTGGCAGAGATTAGAATTAATTGAAACAGAAGGTAATATTTGAATGCTCATGTCCATATTCTGAAATTAAGATAATATCACCTGGCTTCTTAAATGATTTCTTGGTTCCAGCTGATTTTTTTTTTAAAGGTAGAATGACCATCTTATGAAAAGAATATTCAATTAAAATTCCTATGCTGAACAAACACATTCCCTGAAATTTAAGTACTAGCAAGTGCAGTATAACTAAAGACCTGAGATAAGTGGATATTAATGATAAAAACCCAAAAATATTGATATTTTTTTATCTGTTTAAACTCTTAAAATTGTGAAAAATAAATTATTCTTTCATCCATTTAATGTGAGCAGCAAAGAAAAAAAATGCTCTGCTAGGCAAATTCATACCTTTATCCACTAAATCTTATATCTTTAAATAACATAAAATTTCTATGCTGACCTTTCAAGAAGAAACCACTGGAAGATATTGGAATGCTTCATTGTGAATGCTGTAATACTGAGACACATTCATATGCTTTGTTATAAAAGTACTCTTTTTAGATGACAATTTTAGCCAGCCATAAAAATTACTAAGCCCAACTCCACCTTCTGTGTCTAACACTGCACAATTGTACTGTCAGTCACTACACACAATAGTGAGATTTTGATATTTTCAATGTGACTGAAAGTTCTTATATGACTAAATTAAGGTCATTAAAATACTGCCAACTTGAAATCTTCATGGACAAAAGGAGGAAATGTCTAATACAGATGCACTTAACCCAGTTTAACCCTCATTTTGCTTGTGAGAGTAAATCTTTGGGTTTTATCACTGTAAAGAATAAATTTCTGTGTGTGTCATTGCTTTGAATAGGTTGGGTAAAAAACCCACTCAAACCAATCCAGCACTCCCAGCACTGACCATGCTTCAATCAGTCTCACAAGCACAGGCAACAAAGGGCCTTAAATTTTCAGAGCATGTCCCAGTGGAAACATTAAAGATCTTGCTAGTGGGAATGGGCTATCTAATACCACAATAAAATAAATCTGCCTGGAAAGATCATGATTATCCTGAAAGTCTAACAAATTGAGACACTGGTTTTGGTTAGGAGAAAGCTTTCAGATTCCTCAGGTGTTATCTGCCCAACATTCATTTCATCTCACACAACACTTCTAGATTTATGTTAAACTGAGGTGTACAGGCCCTTCTATTTTTTTTTTTTTTTTTGTGTTTTAGAGTTCCTGCAGCTGAGGGTTGATGAATAAAAATGCAAGCTTTGGTGGGACATGTTGTTAGTAAGGATGTTTGATCAAAAAGAAGGAAATAAAAATAATAGTTAAACTGTTACAAGTCGTTCAGTTTTATATTGCTGTTGTCAGGTCTAGAAAAATGGCAATGAACCATGCTTACTATGGTTTTAAATTTGGCCAGTGTCTAACATGATGTATTACTTCAAATAAATGTTTTGAGTGAATTATATCTACATGACATTTGTAAAAGTCTTATATTCATATAAATATACATCTCAGACTTTATAATTTCACTTGTGCACAAACAAATAGATGATTTTTGGAGAGTAAAATGTGGGAATTTTTATCCAAACCATTATTTTTTTCCTATTAGAATAGACAATAAAGTTCTGAAATAATTTTCCATTTGTCAGAAGAAAATGGACTTGTAGGAAAGAAATGTTTTTTTTTTCCTTTGATGAAATAAAAGAAGACTGTGTTTATTAGATGTTATTTGGGGATTTAAAACAATGGATCTTCTGAAGAAATCCAGGAAATACTGTTCTGCTTGTAAAACTACCAAATTTGTAACATTTGGCTGATCATTCTGAGTCTTTTTGCTCAAAATCTGGATCTTACAGTGGATTGATACCACTAGTTACATTCATTAAATTATCAATACCAGTGTGTTCTTGGTAACTTCTAATGCTTTGATCTCTTCTGGATACAGCTTAAAGTCATAGTTTACTTTGTGTTGCCTTTATATGTGTTAAGGATTCAAATTATTCATGCAGAGTGTAAATGTATGCTATAACTGACAAAATCTCAACATCAAAACCTTGTGGCTGGTCACCTGAGACTCTCTTTGCACACAGCAGAGCTAGTTAGCAGAGACATATTTCATCACATCTTAAAATAAATGTCAAAAATAGGTCAAGTGCATCACACCCTGGAAGTCCTTAATTCTGTCTATTGACATTTGCAAACTCAGCCCTTGATGTCGGCTGCAGAAATCCGAGCACAAGTGTTTATACTTTCATTGTCAGATATGATTAGGAACTTGAAAATAGCACTGAAGTGATTGGAAAAACATTCCTGAAGCCTCTACTCCAAATCTGTCCAGCTATTGAAGAGATGTATTTATTCCACAATGAGAATTAAAAAAAATCCATCAGTTTGGAGTTTTGATAATTTTATTTTCTCTGATTTTAGGATTCCAGTGGCACACACAGGAGCACAGGTTTTGCAAAACTCGTGAGAAGGCAATGCAGACTGGCATGACAGCTAAATGAGCACCAAGTTCAGATTTTGTCACTAGTACGGGCTGGACTCAGCAATGAAGGAAATGTTACATGATAACAAGTATTCTGCCTGACATGAAAAGTCAGGAAAGAAAGAAAGCAATAGAAGGGCTCAAAAAGGATGGAACTCCTTAAAGTACTGAAAAAAACCCTCCTGATATTTAGAGCAGTTAAGCTAAAGACAAAGAGCTGGGATCAGAGAGGGAAAAGAAACTAATTGTTGCAGCAAAGAACACAATAGGATGAGAGAAGATAAAATCACATGCAAAAGAGGGCCAAGTGGATCATTCTGTGCCTTTTGGAGTTGCTGATAATTGACAGTTCTTGGATTCAAACCAAAAGTCATGCTGTATTTGATATAAAGATAACCCCAATAGCTTGGAGGGAGTTTCATGAGTGTATCTTATCTCACTTCATGAAAACAGTATGTATTTTTAACTGATGACAAGTTCATTTCTGCAGAGTAGGAAAGAAAGGTGTGGAAAAAATGACTGATTTCCAAATACGATAAGAAAATAAGGTAGTGTTTAGTTTAAAAGGTGTGTCTGACAGCAAGCTTTAATTTATATGCCCAAAAGCCTTGGAAAATCTGGGGTGGGGGAAATAAACCTCAACAAAAATAGAACAATCATCATTCTGAGGTATAATTTACCTGCATTAAGGAGGCAATACATATCATGCCTTGTTTTGAGCAAAGTCTCTGGATGTATAGAGATTAGATCCAGCAGCAATTAAACCATTGCCTCTGGAAAACTGCACATTTTCAGGTGTGTAACACAGGGTAAGAGGAAAATTGTATTTATTCAACTACATGAAAAAGAAAAAGAAAGAAAAAAGAAAGAAAGAAAGAAAGAAAGAAAGAAAGAAAGAAAGAAAGAAAGAAAGAAAGAAAGAAAGAAAGAAAGAAAGAAAGAAAGAAAGAAAGAAAGAAAGAAAGAAAGAAAGAAAGAAAGAAAGAAAGAAAGAAAAAGAAAAGAAAGAGGCCTATGTTGTTTATCCACTATTCAAAATCATAGTATCAGTATGTGGAATACAAGACTAAATTATCATTCTTTAACTCATTACTGTCTGTCACTGTTTTCTGGAAATAATGGATATTTTTAGCCCACCACCAGTTGTGAGGTTATAAAATATTTGTGAGGTTTTTAAACTGATTTGTGTTGCCTGACATGTGAAACAGGATGAGCTCAAGTATGTAAACATATGAGCTCAAATATGAATGTGCAATAACATTGCTAAATCCTAATTAGGTTGTGTACTCAAGTCACTGAGCCATTGGATCGACACCCAGTCACTCAGGAGCATGCAGTGCTTCTTTCATGTCTGTGGAAAAAAATAACCTTGATTTCAACCAGAAACAAATCTGTAAACTGTCCAGGACAGCTTTCCCATTCCAAATCAACATGATTTTTGAAGATGACAGCAAAGGAAATCTGCATTCATTAAAGGCAGACAGGCCAGTTTCTGAGAAGTTCTATTTTACTGCAGGAATGGATTTAATCAGGTCAAAATCACAGACTTCCAAAGTATCACATGGATCAGGAATTTGCTGTGCTCATTTCTGGATTTTTTTTTGTTTGATTTTGGTTTTGGTTTTTTTTCCTTATTTACAAAATCTGATGTACAGGGAAACAGGTCTTGAAGTTTCATTAAAACTAATCCTGGTGCACCTCTCTTCAAGAAAGGCTGTCCCTGAAGACAACAAAACCATAAAAGGTCATGAAAAATGGATTAAATGCAGACTGTTCTGGAAAACTGAGGTTCAGGGTCACTGGACTCCTCACTGTAATCCTAAAGGTTTAGCCCAGCTGAAGCTCTGGGACTTCATTGAATCAGGAATTACAGTCTACCAGATGAATCACTCTTCCAAGGGAGACCAATGGAAGCTGTGGCTTAACTGGTTTTTTTTACAGGGAAGGAGAGCTTAGGGAAAAATCCACTTAACCCTTTCTTGGAGTTAGGAGAATGGTCATTGAACTGGAAATGCTTCAAAACAATCTGAGTTCAATAAACCACTCCTGAATTAATGCTGTTAATTAAATTTTCCAACAAGTTTTGAAGAAAAACATGAAATATTTCCGTTTCTGGGTCTTTCAAGCATAGTCACTGAAAGGAAAACACATTTATAAATTTCTTTCCAATGTAAATTAACCAGGTTTTGTGTACACACAAGGGTCCATTTAGAAAGAGAAATGAGAAGGAGTTTTGACTGCTCAACAGCCAACAGACTTATCTGCTCCCAGCAGAGTCTCCTTGGTGTTGAAACACTGCCCTTGTGTCTAAATGGAAAGCAAAAAGTGATCTGTTTAAAGAAAATTCTGGTGTTGGTGTTGGGTTCTCATGAAAGGTGGGACTTTTTAAGGAAACATGCTAATTTCCTATATGCAATTACCAGCATGCTATGTTTTTTCCTTTAAATCTACAGTTAAACATGAGCCTGCTTGGCTGCCTATAGAAGAAGCATTAAAAGATGCAATCTGTTCCAGCTACCTGCAGCAAATATTTCACAATTGAGGGCTGTGGAGGCGTTGAATCCATACCTGAAACATTAATATCCTTAAAGCACATAAACAACTTCAGTGTCAAAAATCTTTTCCCATGAAGTTTCATTATGTTATTAAAATTCACACCTGAGGCTGCAGGGTAGGTTTGTTAACAGCTGATTTGGAATGAAATATACACTAGATAGGGTTTATTCTATTAAACTGACTTGCCAGTAGTTTCACTTTGTATTCTTTCCATAAAGCTTGATGTATGAAATGAATGTCTTAATTTAAGACAGTAAATGAAACTTGATACTTTGTGTTTTAAACATAGATCTGTGTACAAATAATTGATGGTATGGCTGTATTTTTCATGATGCAATGACATTTTGCATAGTTATCAGCCACTAATGAGGTTTTAAGAAACTGCATTTTTAAGAGTCAGGCTATGTGTGCTCATGGAATATATCTGGCAGCCTCAGAGGAAGCCTGTCACACTAAACAAGTTATTTTTCTGTGAGTTATCTGATAAGTGGCCTGTATCCGTGCAGAGCTCTAATGTAAATCTTCAAAAAATGTAAGAAAGCCTCAATATGATCACAATATGGTCCTGGGTGTTTTGTAAAGCCAACAACTCTTCCAGCCAACTTAATATTCCAGCCCTGGGAGGGACTCCTCCCTGTGTTTTGGGAGCTCTACAAGTTGTTTCTGAAATTCCAATATAATTACTAGCTTTATACCAGAAATCCCATGGAAGAGGCCTGATTGGAATGTATGCATTTTCAAAAACTGTATGATGTTTTAAAGGCTTCTTTTTGTAGCTCTGTTTAATGGAACTGACTCCAACCTCAGCCTTACAAGAACAGAAATACTTTCCTTTCCAACATGTCAAAATATGGTCACTTGCTCAGTTTGAGAAAGATTATACTCATATTCCTTTCCATGCTGCTTCTCATGTCACATCCACAGGGCTATCCCTTTAACTTTCAAAGCATTCCTTAAAATTGTTCTCTGGGCTGCTTACAAATAAGCAAGCTAACATCAAGATAAGACCTTTTACCACTATTAGTGATCACCAGATAGACCAATATTATTTAATTTCCTTAAAGCCCTTGTCTGCCTCTGCACAACAGTTTCACCTCCACATTTATTTTTCAGCCTTTGGTAATATGGGTTCAAGGCCTCCTCCCTTCATTCAGTGTAGATGCTGTGGCATTTTATAAAAACAGACTTGGCATGGCATTTAGACCAAGATTAATAGGCTTACAAGAAAGACATTTTCATGTGCTGTATTTAATATCCTTTCTTATTTATTAACAATATAGTCAACAGCATCAATAGGATTTGAGGCCGTACAATTCACTTTTAAAGAGACAAAATAAATTCAGCTCAGTTTCTCAGATTTAGGCACCTAAAGCCATTTGGGATGCTTGAAGAGTATCGAGTATAGAGACAGAACTGACAGATCTGACACTCTACCAATGATTTTCTGAAGCAACACTTCAGGTCATTTCAAATTACGCTGGAGGTCTAAATGGCATCCTTAGTCTGAATTCCACATTTTGCATTTAGAAGGTAATCTAGATTATGAAAATTTATTCTGTCATTAAGGAGAGCCAAAATATCTGTGTTAAAAAAAAAATTGGGAAATTTGTATGAGTGCTGAGCTACCTGGAGTCCATTAAATATTACCTCTGTTCAGATGTATATCTAAAATTCTTCTTTTCTCTAGACACCTTCCTGGGGTTGTACATTTGTTCATTTGGTCTTCCCTAGTCTGGCAAACTCTTTATTTCTAAACCCTTGCAATTCCTGTGATTAATGCCTGATGCCAAGACCAAGGGAAAAACACTTCTCAGAACTATTTCCCTCTAAAGCACTCAGTCTATGGTGTAGATAAAAGGTACCAGCTGGACAAATTGCTTGTATCTTTCCTTCCAGAAGAGAACACTTTCTAAAAGTCTTGTAAAGAAGACTTATTCTGATCTAGCTGGTGGTTAAACTGGTTCTGATCTAGTAATTGCTCTTTTAAAATACACTTTCTACACGACTGTAGCCTAAATTTAGCATAGTGAATGTTTTTGTTCAAAGGCCACGCTAGTCAACAATTTCCAGTGCTGGAAAATATTATAAAAATTACTGGGAACAGCAGGCTGTCTGTTTTTTCCAAAAGCATTAGAAATTACCAGCTCTGAAATGAGACCCAGGCTCCGGGCTAGCCTGGAAATGGAATAAGAACCACCTATTTCTCCAGCACAGTTCTTGAATTAATTCTGGCTTCTGGTTGGAAACATAATTAATTTTCCTTTCATTTTTATCTTCTTGAAAGTTTTTTTTTATTAAAACTGGGAGTTGACCTGACAGGAGAATGCCAACTTGGTGCCGCTTGTTTCTTGAGAGCAAGAAAACCAGTTCCCTGATGGAGACCTCATGGAAAGGTTCTGTAAGTCTGAGGGGAGGGATGGGCTGAAGGAGAGAGGGAGATGGGAGAACAGGAAGAGAAAAAGGGAGATTGGTAAAAGAGAAAGCTGAAAACAGAGAGCTGCAAAGTAGAAACTGAGAAATTTTTGGCTTGCTGCTTCCAGGATTCTGTTCTGACAGGGAGGACTTGCTCCTTTTATGAAAGGATGAAGTTTGGGAAAGCAAGTAGAGGCAGAAATGGTTTCTGGCCTAACCTTTCACAACAGCTTGGCTGAGCTGTAGACAATTTTACAGTGGAGATGAAACAAATTTGGAGACAGGCTTGAGCATGGAATAGAGGTGAACTCCAAAAGCCCCAGGTTTTTAAAGAAAAACAAGAGGTTGTGTAAGGCTTTAAAGAGCATCTCAATTAGAGACCTTGGCTGTGCTATTATGATTTGTAGATATACAAAGTGCCTTTGCTGTGAGCTGATAATCAATGTTTTTCAGCAATGAAGGTGAAAATCTTTCAGTGAAAGATTATCAGATTCATCTCTGTACAAATAGCAACTGTTATCTATCTCAGAGGCTTTAAGTAAATGTTAATGTTTGCATAATTGCAGACAAACATTTTTAATGAATAGGAAACTTTGACATGTTCTGAAAAAGCTTCTTAAAAGAAAACCAGCTCCAAGCTCAAAACAAACAGCAGAAAAACCAACTAAAATCCTGCATGGGAAGCATTTCATTTTAGTTTATTCCATCCTTGATTAGTTTAAAGGAAAATATTTTATTATAGAAACATGGTTTAAGAATAAATCTCTGTTCAAGTCAGCACTGGAGTAGTTACTTACTTTCCATTGGCACCTGTGGGACCTAAGCACATGATTCATATTAGACAGATGCTTAAGTGCTTCCCTGAATAGGACTGTGACACAGCGACCCAGCCCCAAAAGTGTATTAATGTATTATATGCAGTCTCTGTAATATGCCAGCAAACCAGAAATAAAATGGCTGCTAGTGCCAAAAACATCTCATGATATGTAGCCTACAGAATGGTACATTGTAGGTTTACCACTGTAATTCATTTTTATCACTGCAGTTCAGCTGATTTCCTGACAGGAAAGGTAAACAGGACAGAAGAATCAGCACGCTATGATTCCTCTGTACCTAAGATTTATTCTCAAATAAGCTTAGGGACATTCCTTCTGCATTCTGATAGATGGCAAGCAGATTGAAGAAAGGCCATGCTGTTCCTGGGGCTCTCAAACAGTAGAGAAATAAAAGGATTCCTAAGACATAGATTGTAACTTTGTCAGCACTCAGCGGAAAATCCTCAAATGTAAGTGAAAAGCAGAAACACAGTGGAAGAATAAATTCATTCAACAACTCCCCACTTCACTAATTTAGAAATAGCCTCCCATATGACAGCTAGGATAAGATACATTTTAAGATTGTTTTCTATGTTAATAAATTTGTTTTGTAGATGCTTCCAGTTCTGTAATTAAGTATCTTACTCTTTTGCTTAGCTGGAATACAATTTGTCTTCCTATTAAATCCAGAGTTCAAAGTGATTAGATAAATCTGTGGGAGTACATAACACATGTTCAAGCAAAAAGCCCAAATAAATCAGTGTTGCAAATAAGTTCATTGCAGGGTCTATATTTTCAGAGGGATTGGGAGATTGAAAGCAATGGTATGCTCTTGATAAATTCCAATGCTTGGATCCAGGTCTGAAGGAAACAGGAATTGCTCCTAGATGGTAATAGGCAATTCATGACTTAAAATTACACGATCACAAGGAAATTAACCCTGAACTGCTCATTGCATTGAAAAGTGCTGCAGCTGGAAGACTAGGATGGAAAAACCCAGACAACTGGAGCTGGAGAAGTGACAATATGTAGGTGAAGATGTGCAGGAGATGAATTCAACAAGGTGAAGTCCATCCTTTGTTACAAGAGCTCTTGGTGTCTGAGTCCCAAGAATGGCAATGTCTGCACTCAGGAACAAAAATGCCCCAACTGGGAATTTCAAAAGTTTGGTGTTGAAGAGGATTAAAACAACAAGGTTTAAATTACTGTGCTTAAATTGATTACCACAGTTTCTGAATTGAACCTAAATTTTGGTTCAGTGACTGAATTGTATTCTAACTGATGAAAAATATACATGACTGTTTCCCATGCTGCTGCCAAACAGTCACTGTTCACATTGCATTAATACTTGCTACTTTTTCTAAATAGACTACAACATGCATTTGTTGTATCTGACCTGATTTTTTTTTTTTTTTTTTCATGGAAAATGATTCTATTTTATATATTGCTAAGATGGGCCTGCAGGCAAACTTTCTAAATCCTCTTTTCTTCATTGAAATTGCCCCAAAGAAATGAAGAAAGTGAGTTTGATTCCCACCTTACTCAATCCAGCCCTAGAGACTTGGGTTTGGTGGTGATTACCTTCTCTCAGAGGACTTACACAGAAAATGACTGCTTTGAATTCCTGGGTTGATACAGATCTGAAATCATCACCCACCTCTCTCTTTTTTATCTTCAAAAGAATAAACAGAATTGCACACAACCATTTAAATGAGCTTAAAGTGCAATCTGTTAAAATATTTCCCACTACTTATTGAGGAAAAGCTGTTCTGTCATTCAAGAATGTCCAAATCCACAAGTAAGCATGCATGTTCTGTTTTCACAAAAAAAATCCTGGTAGGAAATATTAAAAGAGAATACAAGAATTCTCTAAAAAAAAGGCTTACAAAATCTCTAGTTTGATTGCAGTTGTATTTGAGTGCCTAAAGCACTGTGTTGCTTTGTGAATCAAAGGTTATTTTTATTTTTAGATATTCTTTCAGCCACTGATGCAATTTCTAATCAACAGGAACATTTTCATCTTTGTTATTTTGTATAAATTGTTTTAAAAGCTCCTATTTACATTGAGGGCACACAGAGCAAAACTTCACATATTGCAGGAGAAGTAGGTTGTGAATGTCCACAATATCTAATTTTAAATGTAATTTAGGGGTTTCTAGTGTAATGTGGGATTGAAGAAGCTTTGCATAAAGAAAAAGGCAAATCATACCCATTGTCTCAGTGCATTTACTTGCAAATGCAGATCTGCCCAGAAAGGTGTCCAGACACAGTCATGTATCCTAAACACATTACCTGTGTCTGAAAGTAGGAGAAAATGAGGGAAGTTTGCTCCTTTCTTACTTCATTTGGTCTTGCTTTGTCTTTCTTCATAAGCCAAACTAAATATCAAGTGTATAAAAACCACTTGGAAGTGGAAAAAACAGCAAAATACCACAATGCATTTCTTGACTAGGGTGCTTCTCCCAAAGCAGAACTCTTTTGGGATGTGGTGTTGGCACTCTGAGCCTGTATCCAGGCAGGGACTGTGAGCTGGGTGATCAGGCACTTCCTCCAACCCAGACTTTTTTCTCTTCCAATCTGTCAGATGTTATTTGTCCATTTCCCTGCATCATTGTGAGTCTTAATCACTTAGGACAATGCTCATATAATCATCAGTGGAGAAAGGTTAAGGGTCTTAATGTGCCCCAAGCACTATAAAAGCCTCAAAGAAGACGTTCAGTGACTGAACAATATTATCTTAAAGGATAAAGATGCTTTTTTTCTCCTTAATGTATACAAGTAGATGTGCTTTTACTGTAATGAGCAGAAGTGACTATAAAGGTCACTGATAATACTCTGTATTTATAGAACCATTTAGAAATATTGCTATCTCTTCCCATCATTGTGGAGGAGTTTTACAATCCTTTCCTTTCATCAGGTTGGCCAATGACACAATTTCTTCTACAAAGTTTTTGGAACATGGGTAGAACTTGGAACAATAGTCAGGAATTTGGATGTACATGTTTAGGCTGTTAAAATTCTTCAGAATCATTAAAAACCTTTATCTACTCAGGGACTTTAGTGAGACTTTCACAGTTCCATATATATAAATTAACTGATTTAGATAAAAGATCTCTGAGACTGAGCAGCTTCAAGAACTTACTGTTCTCTGTCTAATTGTCAAAGCAATCATCACCTACCTAGTTTATATTTCAGGTTCTAGGTTTAGCAGCATTGGCATCTCACACTCTCATTGTGTCCCTATTTTAAAGCAGTGAAAATCAGATGCCCCACTACTGTTTTAGCAGACATTTTAATGGGTCATGGAACTTTTTTCTCTGAAGTGCCAATTTTGATACAACAACGCGCACCCTAAATGAAATCGTTCCAGTAAAAGGATCAGTGTAGCCAACTTGGCTTCAAATTAATGTAAGTTGGCCTAGCACACTGAGTAAATCCTCAGGAGAATGGTGTTGAGATACCAGAGATACTCTACCATGACATCCAAAGTACTTCCAGAAAGCAGTCATACATTTCTGTTTCACCATAGGCACATCTGAGTATGTGAGAGCAGGGCTCAAGTCTGAGTCATGTGGCTGTGGAGGCCCGTGAAGCTTTTGTATACATTGTGTATAAAGGGATATTTCAGGCTCTGGGATGTCCATTTGGCACTTCTTCAAGAATGTGAAAAGCAGGCTTAAATGAAAAATTCAAAGTTCTGTAATAGCTGATTCTTCCACATAATAAGAGACAAAAGACTTCTTTACTGAAAGCAAAAATGTTTGTCCAATAAAATAATTCTAAAATAAACAAATTTTTTTTTCCCCACATGATGTGATCAAGTACATTTGTCATGGGTAATTTGTAAAGTGCATGCTTTTAGCACTGTGTTGGTCACAAGATTTGTACATTGCAAAGGCCCAGTAAAAGCTCAGAAAAAGCTTGGAAAACAGATCCTTGCTCATTGTAACTAGAGCATGGAACAGACTGATATCTGAGCAGTGAGCTAACAAATGACCCATTACAGAGGTTATTTAAATGTTTGGAATAAAAATGGTAATGCCTCTTTAGGTACTTCCAATGGCAACACAGGAGTTTGAATTCTCTGTTGTAACAACAAAATGCTACACAATTTAATGAGAAGAGCCTGAACTATTAAACCCTACAAAGGTCACATTAATTGAAATCTATGTGTAAGCCATTTAACTGGAACTTGTTTCTTTTTAATCTGGAAGTTGATTTTTCCTCTTTTGTGGTTAGAGTCTATCATTATCTAAATATTTACACAATAACATTGATACATTTTCTCATTTTTGAGTGAAAGTGTAACCTACTTTTTGCATATCGTGATGGCTATCACATTTCTGTATTTTTGTTTACCTTTAGCTCAGTATTTTTAAATATTAAACACTGGTAACATAGTCACTAGGAGTAGAACATTGCCTCCATGTACAGTCCTGAGGGTACGGATCTGCACCACAAATCCACCCACAGTAAAATCAGTACTTTAATATTCTATGACTTTTTTTTTTTAAAACAGTGTTTTTAGGGCATATCAAGTGTGAAGGGCTTTCTTTAGAGCTGAGAGACCCCAAATTCCAGGCTGGAGGTGAGAAGGTTTACCTTGTTCCCCTCACATACATAGAGGGATTTTACAGGTGCTGTAGTCCTGACTCCCTCTGTGCAGTGATGACTCAAGCCACCCATTACAATATCATCCACTGAGTACAGTCTGTTACACATAAAGGGAGTTGAATAATGCTGCAAGTGTCTTTAAAACATAAAATAAAGCATTTTCAATGATGGTTCTCTGAATGTGGAGGCTCTGGAAAGCTTCAATTAATTGACTTTGTTTTGAAATATTTTCTTTTCACAGAGAAATGTGTAGGGGTAATGAATACTGACACCTGAAAGTCTTGGAGATCTAAGTATTGGAAACACATCATCTTACTGTACATCCCTAGAGTCAACCAATGCTCCTTATCAGTCCCTGGATAAGCAGCTCCACTGTCTAGGACTTGTTTTCCTTAAATAAAGATTGTTTCATATGGTCCTCAGAAATCTAGCGCAGCAAGCCAAGCTAATAGCTTTGTGCTTCATTTGCCTGAAACAATTATTTTGGTCTTTTCACTTGGAGAATGTTTTTTACTCAGTGGTGATGATTAGAGTTTGGCTGACTTTTTCCTGTCTGGTCACTCTAAAGTTTTGTTATCTGGTACATGGAAAAAACTCCATACAAACCAATCTAAGGTAAACAAAACAAAACTTTAGAAAAATGGAAACAAACAAATGGGAATTGGAGAAGTGTTCCATGGCATGTACAGCATCTGCAGCCTTGCTATGCTCAACATTTCAGATAAAGGGCTGAGAACTTTAGCCAATTTATTTTCCTCTCATCTATAATTTCATGTTCATTTTTTTATCATGGACATAAACCCATCTGCTGCAAAAACACATAGAAAATTATTTCTATAAAGCTGAAATTGTTGTGGTAAACAACACTTTTACTTCATGCAAGTAGAAAAACTTGGAGCAGTTTTACAGAACCATAACTAGATAGAATTCTTTAGCAGAACACTTTGCTTTATAACTAGAACGTATAAGGGAATAAGTGATGGGGCTTTAGCAAAGCAAAGGATATTCATAGCAAACATCTGGCTGTACAGTAGGTGTATAGCTAATATAGAATAATTGCAACTTAAGTCACATTCTCTCTTGTAATTAGATAAAGTGATTCCAGACCATTCTGGCTTGTAGCCATTAAGACTACTAAATCCTGAGCAAAGGTTCATGTTTTTAAATCTCTCTTTCCACTGCTGATGACCCTTTCAGTGAAACTATTAAACCAGTATTCTTCATCACATTAGAGACAAGCAGCACAACATTCTCAGATCTCATTCTTCTCTTAGGCTAAATTCAGAGCCCTGTGCATGAGGTCCACCACCTACCAATGATCACAATGTTTGCCCTTTCTTATGGGCAATCTGTCAGCTGTCGTCTGCCACATTTTACCATCATTCATTTTTAATTATCTATCGAGCTGAAAAACTAGAGAAGAAAATATATACTAGAACAAGAAGAAATTATTTTGAAAAATTACTTTGAATTTAAAAATTGGGAGGAAACAGTGACTGTGAACACCTAGGCAGTTAGCAATTTGTAGGTCTCAGGTCTAAATCTGGATGCCTAAATTTAGGAGACTATGATGTAAATATCTTCAGGTCTGTGAGAGACATTGTTCTCTCTCTCATAGAAGTCATTGTAGACCTAGCACAGGATTTAGTCTGGTTTGATGTCTGGTGCCATTTCAGGTTCCTTGTGGCAGCTGCTTGGCCTCTCCCTGCCAGTTGAGAAGGATGTGGAAGTCTCCCCTGTAAGACTTTTGTGCTATCTCCCAGCCCTGTGAAAATCTCAGACTCCCTACAGCATTTCAACTGGTGTCAGACACCTACATTTAGATAAATTAATTAAATACAGTAAAATACAGTACAGAGATCACAGCTGGCCAAAAGCCAGGTTGCCTAATCTAATCTAATCTAATCTAATCTAATCTAATCTAATCTAATCCCATTTGAAAAATTTCACAGAATCTCAGCCAGGCTCCAATTGTCACTGTCATACATCTCCCCATTGTTCTGTATCATCTGATAAGGAGCGTGTCTTGTGTGCCAGGAGATGCATATACATCATGCAAATGAGTCATGCCATAGATGTCTGCTCTCAGAGGAGCTGAATGGTTTCTTCATGTGCTGTCAATGGTATTCCATCAAAATCTCTGTTGATTATTATGAGATCTTAGACACCTACTGAATATATAGAAGTGTGCATATATATTCCTAAATGTATACAAGCAAAATCTGCGTTACATTAACTTTTATTTATGCCAGTCTTTTGATAGTTCTAAATAGCCCTGCAGAGGGACAGGCTTTCCGCCTACCCTTGTTCAAATACACAGATCCAGGAGAACAGCTGGGACTGTATCCATGTGAGTCAGCAGAGGACAGTGGTAGCTGGTAGCACTCCACGCTCACACCCTTGAGACCAGCTGACCTGTGGTTTGGCTTTGTGCTCCACAGTCAAAAAACACCTCTGAAGGTGCTCAGTTCAAAAGTGCTTTGCTGCCTAAAGACTTGTTAGGCAGCAGTTCCAAATGGAACGCTGTCCATGATGGGAGTCTGGACTTAGTCTGATGGAAGTAATAGCAGGTGTGGAGAGATCCCTTTGGAAACAAAATGGGCCAGCACAATTTTTGTGTTAATGCAACATGTGTTCTTAGTTTCATTTGCATGAAACCTTTTCTGTCCATGTGCATTTATGCAATTGAAGAGAAAAGCTAACATTATATAAAAGAACACAATGCAACTTTTGGAAAGCAAAGTGTGTAGTTGGGAGACAACTGTTCACATCAAGGCCCAGTTGGATTTTTTTTAATATGAATGCAACTCAGTAAAACCAATGAACAGTCTTGCTGTTGTAACTGAACAAGATTTATCCCTTGCTGTCTCAATTTTACAGCTGCATGGGGTGCTTATAAGGGTCAGGATTCTGTCCTTTTTTTTTTTTTTTTTTTTTTTAACCCTATTCCCCAAAATCTCAGCATTCAATCAGCAAGGTCACAGAATCCTTTGGGGAAAAAATACAGAAATTAGCCAAGAATTTGTTCTTGCTCCTCTGGTTTTTTTATATTTAGGAACGACAAGCTTTCTTCGAGCAGCATGAGCACAGTGTTTTTACTTTCTGACACTGAGAGGTTTTTGGAAGTGCTTGATGTGATTTGAGTTTACTCTGTGCCTTTCTGTCTGCCTTGAAAGAGTGCTTGATATTTCCAATGTAGGTACTTCTGGTGTTTGAAAACTGATTGGTAATAAACACAAACAAGCAAAAAAACAACCCAAAAACCCCACAAGCCAACAGTAGAACACATTCAGAGAGAAGGAAAACAAAAGCATGGAGGAAAGTTGTTGGAATGTAATGGTGAAGATGGGAACTACATTAACAGCTCTGAGGAGAAACCTTGAATCTTGTTCAATTTGGATTTTTCTCGGGAGTGTTTGGGAACATTTCTGTTTGAGCTAGCTTGTTGTAACCTGGAAGAAATCACAGCTTTAATAATATTCTTCTGTGAAAATCTGAACAAACTAATTATGTTTAGGCATGCCTGGGCTGAGGTGTTGCCCTAATTTAAGGCAACATTTTGTGGCTTAGCAGTGCAATAGTCACAAACCATAAGGAAACATAGAAGAGACTATGAAGTCTCCTCCCACCAGGAAGAACTGTGTGTGGTCCTTCATCCTACAAGTACTCTCAGTTATATGTAGGAATCACTGGAAAATAAAGATGATTAGTGGAGCAAGAGAGCTCAGCACAGTGAATGGCAGCTCACATTTCTGGGTCAGCTGGATCTTAGATGTGCCCTTACTAAATTTCATGACTTGTCAAAGCCTTGGAAATTGTAAATTGTGAATGGAGCATTAATATAGAGTGTCTGGGAAGCAGCCAGTTGCCCATGCAGTTGCTTCCCAAGAAATTAAAGAAGACTTAAAATGTTTTCGGAAGTACTTTGGGCAAAGAATAACTTCTGATTGTATATAATGCTGGTTTTTATTGCTGTGCATTTCTAAGTCCACATTCAAAAAACGGTGTATTGGTCTCCTTGATTGCAGGAGCACCTAGACAGTTCACTATAACTTTACCAAGATACTCGTTGGGAGATATAATTTGTTTTTATTAGTGGTCCTAGAAACCTAACCTGCCTATAAAACTGTCTAGCTGAAGGAGTATATACACATATATAACTTTATTTACTCTTGTCAACTCTACCTGGCAAACGTTTCACAACTGCACACCGTGTTTCAGTGGAAAGCAATCATTGTAGTGCCAATGGCTTAGAAGAGGGTCTCCATCCTCAGCTGTAAATTTACCAATCTTCAGTGAGCAGCACTGATCAATCCCAGATGAGTACGTGATTCTCCAAAGCCGTGGTCACAGCGTTGCAGATCTGGGATGGAAAACCAGGGGTCACATTTCTGTTTAGAGTGGCACATTCACATCTCTGGCTGCCCTGTGCTTTGCATGCCTTAAAATCAACAACTGACTTACCTAACCTGGAAGGAATAAAGCAAAACAAAACAATACCCCCACAAAACACTCTTGTGAAATGAGGAAGATTAGAAACTTGCCCCTATGGCCTTTATATCTGTCATATCTTGCTGACTATTTTGCATTCCTATGCTATTGCAGCAATTTCTGAGTATGAAACTTCCTTTTCAGTGGTGTGTGTGGTGGGAAGTTATAAATTAGACCTATAGACAAATACAAATCTGAGGCAGAATGTTAGTGTGGATTATTCACAGCAAAAGAAGGAGCTGTCTTTACCAGAGCTGTCAGTGTCTGTGCTATGCCACCCAAAATGCTAGATAATGATCTGTAGGAAAGAGATCTGTGCTGGCAACCAGCAGAAGTAGCATTAATAGGTCTTTTTTACTTCCATATTTTAAAAAAAATCTTTCAACACAAGTATGTTTTAGTGTGTATCTGGGGATTTAACTGAAATATGTCCATTTCACTCACATTGTGGTAAAAACATGTACATCTGAGCATGATTTTTTTTCCAAATTGTAGAAGGAAAGTGGCTTAGGAAGCAAAATTCTGCTTTAAGGAGTTAAACTTCTGATCAAATACTTTGTTCCAACTCTGTGTGACACTTTAAGCTGCCTTTTCAGTTTTCCTCTCATTTGAAAATTCTCTTGCAAGCGGGGAGATGGTGCTCTGGTGATTAAACACAGATTTTAGTGGCTTGCTTTATTAACAATGTCTCCATTTCTGCCAAATGTTGTTGCTGCTTCAGGATTCTCTGGTGTGTACCAAGAGCTGGCAGATCTTCCTGCATTTGTTCTGGCACTTTTCAGTCCCCACAGTGCAGCAGCACAGGCACTGGAGGAATAATCCAGCAAAACGCCCCAGGGACAGAAATGCCAACCAAGCAAAGCCTGACTTGAGTAATGCAGCCAGCATACTTGAACTGTCCTGGAAAATGGGAATTGGAGTAATGCAATTGAATTTTATAAAAGATTCTATTAAAAAAAAAAAAAAGGTTTGAATTGAGTTCAGTTTGAAAGCCAATGTGAGCCTGAGAAGGGAGCAGTGCAAAGCTGCTCCCAGGGCAGGGCAGGAATCAAACTGGTTCACATTTTCCCTGAGAGCATGAAAATGATTGATGGCATCTTTCTCACAGGCATTGATTGCTTTCTGCTTAGCTCTGGCTAGTAGAGATGAGAGCTCCCTGCCATCCATTCCCACCCACCTGGGCATGAGGGAGGCAGATTTTGACCTTGCTTCATCACAAAGCCTGAACACCTTCCAGAAATGCAATTGTCCCCATGGGGGACACTGACCTGTGGAAAGCAGGAGGGGTCTGTGCCCCTCACACGTGAGGCAGGAGCACACAGAGGCTCGGGGATACAAACTCAGGTGTGAAGCCGAAAATGGAACAGCTCCATGACCAAGAACCCAAACTTGTCCAAAACACTCCAGAGCAGCAGCGTGGGAAGACCCATGGAGCACCAGGCTGGGATTTGAAGCTTTTGTAGTTTTCCATGTGTCACCTGAGGTCTCTGCTGTGACCTGCAGTGTAGTGGGGACATCCCCAACCTGCAAGGTGCCTCAGCCCAGAGATGTCCCTGTCAGAGAACACACACCTGGGTGCACTGAAAGCAGCTTTGGTAAGCCAGCTTGGCCTCATTCTCCTGGAGAGACCAAACATGTTCCAGTTCTGCTCCCACCCTAATCCTGGACTTGCAGACAAGTTGCAATGAGCTCAATTTTCCCTACCTGCAGTATGGGAATTATGGTTCTTGTTTAAAGTGCTCTGTCATCTGCAGCTAACTGTGAACTATTGATTTCTTTGTTCCCTGCTCAAAAGAGCTCTTGCTTCCATTTAAAACTTTTTTTTTCTCAGAACAGTATTTTTTTGCTCTATCTCCAATAAAATTAATTTTGAAATATTATTATATTAATTTTCATTTATTCAAACATGTGAATCATCTTATTAAATTTTTTACAATGCTTTTCCAAAAGCTTTTAAAAGAAATATAATTTATCCAAAGAGTCACTTTTTAACACAGTATTTCTATAAAGTGTAATTTATTTCTTTAGATAAGACAGGTAATATTTTCTTTCTGGCATCCCACTGACATTTTGACACTCTTCTGCTTCCCTCTGTTCTTGGATAACAGAAAACAACACTTAAGAAATTACAGGGGATTTATTTACAGTGAGACATTCATCAGTGAGGTGGCAATAGCCACTCTGGTACTCACTGCAATCACACGAGTTAAATAAATTCCCAAACAGCTGTGATGCCTCCTCTCTCCAGCTATGCTGACCATGACTATTTTAAAGATCATTAACAATACTCATGTAACAGCAGACTTACAATCACCATGCAATGTAAAGTTCCTTGACTAAACTAGCAATTTTCCATTACAATTTAAAATTGTTATTAATGGCAGGGATTTGCATATTTTAAAATATCATTTTATGCTTAATTTGTCCTCTAATGACTCCAAGCATGCAGTGCTTCAGTAATGACCCTTTGGACTGTGTTCTGCTTTCTTTCTGAATTAATCCTGACAGCTTTCTCACAAGAAATCATTGATTTCATAGTAGCGTTGCACAGATTTCAATCATAGTCTTGAATCTGCATTTAGTTGTCATGACTGCAGCTGAACACTCTCCAAATCTTTAAGCCCTTCTGCTACCTCAACACTTTTTTTAGAAAAGGCACCTCACCAGGAATTAGCCATCAAAGCAAAGGCAGTTACCATGGTCTGGGGAATCACTGAAGCATCAATCAGGAAGCCTTTTTTCTCCTTTATTTGCTTGTTACCTAGGAAGAAACCCCACTGTTTTTATGTTATTGATTCTTCCTTGATTGCTATCTCGATAAGTAGATTAAACATTAGCACTCTGTAGGGTCAGGCCACTCCTGCTGCTCATAATTTCCACTTCTATTACAAAGATGCTGTCAGTTTGCCTCAAACTCCCTAGCACATGTGTTTCACTTTAAAACTGAAATCATCTCAGACAGATGCAAATCGCCTTGTTGCCTCCCCAGGGATTGTGTGAATTGGCATCCCCCACCATAACCTCTCCAGCTTGTGTGTTCCCTGAGAGCAGCCACTTAAATTCCACCTTACACCTGCAATATTGTTCCCTTTAGAAAGGACTGCTCTCACTCCACAGGGATATGTCAGAATATAGCTGGTGGAAGCCAAAGGAGTCTTCGAAAAAAGACTTATTATATTTGGAGTTGAATAGTAAAGGCTTCTCTGCAAGACTGCAGATTACCAAAAGTCCACTTAAACCAAAATCTCTTTAGCATTCAAATAATCATTTAGACAGGAACTCAGCCACCTAAAGAAACTCCTTTCCACTTCATCATCATTCTGGGAATAAAGCCCTGAGACTTTTCCAGCAGCCTCCTGGTATGAGACTGGTGTAAGAGGAAAATCAGACACAGAATTTTCAATTTTTTCCAGCTATTAAGTGCCTTTCGGTAATTTCCTTTTTTTGCCATTAATACCAAAGAATGTCACTTCCTCAACCTTTTTAACTCCCCCCTTTTCCATTTGGGTAATGAAAATAGAAGGTAAGACTTATGGCAGCATTACAGCAATGAAATCATATTATCACTGCCTTCAGTTTCCCCTTCCTGAGCACCATGCTTCCCTACTGACTTTGTATATATCTATTTTTTCTGAACATGGAACATCTTTCTTTTTTTTTTTTTTTCTATTTTTAAACATTAAATATTAAAGGTCTTTGCTTTCAAAATTACTCACTAGATAGATCTCTCATTCATTAAAGCTCTTTAGCAGTTTAACTGACTGCCAGAAAATTAAGGAAGGATGATTAAGGATTGGGTAAGACCTAAACTTACTACAGTTTAGTTGACTTACAGCATGTTATTTTAAAGATTTTTTTTTAATTGCATTTTTACGTCATATCTTTGCTGTTGATGATATGCTGTGGAAGCAGCACAGGTTTTGACTTCTGCTTCATTGACACACAAGAACCATTTTCCACCTCCTCAGGCCAATTATCTCATGCACTTTCCATTTCAAAACCTTCCAACTGAATTCATTTGCAAGGAAATAATCCTACATTAAAGGATGTCCCAGGAGTAAAGGCTACTTACTCTGTGTAAAGCAATGAAAAAATCACAGTCCTTAAATTATAATGTTGGCATTTCAGCTCTTTAGGTTCAGACTCCCAAGCGCTTTTTCTACCTTTTTGAGGTGGAAATAGTGATTTCTATTAAGATGTGACAGCATCTTTCCATAGACAGTGTATCTCAGGGAATTTTTGAGAAATTTGTGCCAAATCTTTTATTTGGTTCAGCTGGTATTGGGAGACTCTCTGATGATCAGTTTTCATGGTTGCTTGGAATCCTCTATGATAGAGAGTGACAGTACTTTTTTTTCTTATTGCAAACCCATCCTGATGGGTTTTGCAGCGTACACTACCCAGAATTCTTGTGCCAATTTAAAATTCCCTGCTGCCATGTGAACAAAATAAAGTGTAGCAATGGTATGCAGACAAATGCGTCCCTTTGTTTATTGCAATCGCATAAATCTGTGCGTATTGATACCGGTGCAAAGGTCCCTGATGATCCTGAAAGAGAGAATTTGGGCAGGATATCAATCTCTTATGATCCCAAAATAATGCCATGAGATCTTTAACTTCCACTTGAACAAGCACTAAAGGCAGAGAGATGGAAACTTGGATTAACTTCTTAGCCAAGTGACACCTCTCGCAATGTTTTTGACCCTTACTTTAAAGCTGTCACCGGTTGCCTTGATTTATGGAAACACTATCCTTTTAAATCCTCCTCCCTCTTATCTCTGCAGGCAGTTTCCTGATTTGCTTTTCTTTCTCTTAGATCATCCATATTATTCCTTGACAGAGGCTGTGTGGACAGCCACACTTTCGATGGTACTCAGAAAGAAAAATGATTCTCTGTTTTCCAGCTGAACAGAAAATATTACAGATGGTTTTAGTAGTTTCACTCAGAAGACTCCAAGACTTTTTGTTTCAGGTTACAGAAAGAAAAAAATAATTTTTTAAAAATGCAGGAAAATATCACTGCAAAGTCATTTTCATCTTACTCTAATTTCACAAGCTAAGTTTCCCAGGAAAATCTGAAGTGTATTATAGTAACAGGATACCTTTTCCATCATTCCAAAGAGCTTTCGTCAGTAATAAAGAACCTGTTGGGCTAACTCTGATTCACCAACAAAAATAAAAGCAGGCCCCAGCCCCAGAGATTATGTCTATACACCAGGAGTGTACAGAACCATGACCAGGGAACAGGTCAGAGCAGGAGCACACCAATATCTCTGTTATCTAACAGTTGCCACGAACCCTGTTTTGCTTTGTGCCATTTAGTGTTATCCAGACAATACCTGGGTGCAGTTCAAGAGACTGCACATGCCTGTTTCCCGTGGGCAGTTTGGGTGTTTTCCTCCTGGTGTGTTTTGGAGAGAAGCAAGAGCCAGTGTCTGAAGCCAGGCCGTGCCATATCATCAGGGGTGAGGGACACAGAATGGTCTTTGTCCATTTTCACAACTCCGACACAGGAGGGAGTGTGCAGATGAAACACAAGGAAAGGGGCAGCACAGGAAGACAGTGGAGTATCAGCCCAGGGGAAGGAAATTTTGTGAGGCATCACCTGGAGAAACATTGTCTGTACTGGCATAGTCTCAACTGTATTTAAAAGGAGCTTTTCTAGAATCAGTCGGTATAGATGAAATAAATAATGAAGTCTGGATTAAATGCTGAGAATAGATAATAGAGTAGGATTGTTAGGTTTTGCTTTTTAGGCAGAAAGGCACATTAGTTTTCAAAATTATATGAAACTACCATTGGCCACACTGTTATTATCCCCTGCCCATACTGGTGGCTTTCACAATTTCCTTTGGAGAGAGGACAATCAAGCTAATTCTGCTCTCATGAAAAAAAAAAAAAAAGAGTGATGAGGTGGGACACAAATGAAGCAGAGCACATTTCTCCTACTCCAGTGGTGCCTGATCTGCCTTGTGGAAGCCTGACCTTTCCCAGAGACTCATTCAAACACACCCCATAAAATGTTCAATGCTCCCTATTATGTTCATTTTTCTGCCATGGATTAGGAAAATCTAAAAAAAAATGCCTAAAAGGTAATTTTGCAAAGATGACTACTGTTAAGTTAGTTACCATACAACAGCCCTACAGTTGAGATTGGTATCTCCTTTGGTATGTGAGAACCTGTAGAAATAGACTTATAAGAATTTGAAAATATGGACAAGCAAGTTGTACTTGATGTCCTTCTGAAAAGGCATCCACAAAGGGAATAAAACCAGAAAAAAAGAGTACAAAATAGTAAGTCAAACATGTCACTTGAATTTAGACAAGTGAGCTCAACAGAGTAATAACTTGAATGACAAAACTATTAAAGAAAAGGATCAGATCTCCTCAATTTGAAAATAAATGTGAAATAAATCCACCTCCAGCAAAGTAATTTTCCTTGTGATATTAGTATTGCAATGTTCTTCTGCAAAGAGATCAAAACGGTCCCACCTTAATTATTTTATATTCAAAACAAACTGGGGAGTTGTGACCAAAAATCTCAAAGTGAACTCATACAGTTTTAAATCTCTCTCTTTTTTTTCTCTTTTCTTTTTTTTTTTTTTAACATGGACCTAGATTATGTTTTCTTTTCTTTTTTTTTTTAAGTTCCTCTGGTGAAGAAGGGAACTGTAACATGAATGCCAGAACTGTCTGCAGCACCATCTCCTGCTGCTCCAAAGCAGCAATGTGGGTAAGATCACAAACAAACAGCACAATCCCAGTAGGCTCCAAATATCCTGAACTTCCACTCATTAAAGCTGGGCCTTAAAACAATATAATATTGCTTCCCCTAGAGATACTCTTTTCTGAGAAAAAAAGAATAATACCCTGAATCTTTAAGTTTTTTTTTTGCTGTTTCTTGAGACTTTTGTAATGAAGCAGGGAAAGTACAGCATGATTTCATTATGTCTTGACTATATACATTGTGAATATTGACTTTTTTGTCAATTAAAATGTAAACATAGCTTGATGATTCCACACAGCTTAATACATGATCAGCACAGTTATTCAGACTGTATTTTAAGAACATGCCCAGATTGCAGCTATCAGAAGCAGATAATTTTATTTGATGTAATTATTGTGGCTTTCTTATGTGACTTAAAATGTGATAAGTTGAAGTTCTCTTTTTCCCAAAGTCAGTTACCACAAAGCTATGGGAGAAAAGCATTTTTTTCCACATGAAACCCAAGTTCTTAAGCTCTGTTCACACAGCTGGGCATGCAGAATCAGCAAAGCTCTTAAAAATTCCCCAGGGAATTAATGTGACTTAATGGCAGTGTAACAATGGGATAGGACTTGTCACAGTCTTCCCAGTGGCTTCCAAATAAAATAAAATGCAAAAAATAAATAAAATATTTATTTTTTACATTCAACCTTCTCTGACAGAGATAGCTGCAATGGTATTAACCAGCAAAATTGTTCAGACAGACTGTGACCCTCACTGTGTTTATTGCCATGAGACAACTGCCACACTCACTGGAAGTGGAGTGTGTGAGAATTTTTCATTGTTTCTGCACTAGCTTGTTCTGCTACAGTAGCTGAGGCAATTTAAAGGCCAACTCGTGGGAATTACAGCAGCATACATGTGAAATGTGAACATTATGTTAATATCAGAAGCCAGTCTGATTTAGCAGCTCTTTAAGGCGTAGTACAAGATGGTCCCTTGTCTCCTTTGAACTGAAGATATGTCTTTTCTTACCATGGGGATGATTTTTAACTGATCACTGAGAGACATTTTGAGCATTTTACATAATTTTATGGTCCTTATAATCTTGATTCTTTTTTAATAGAGAAAAATTGGCTGGCCTCCTCATGTGAATCATTCTGGTGTTTGGAAAGGGAAAACAGCCAGTAAATGTTACATAAAAACAGGAGGGGAATTGAGTTACAGACATAACCCCAAAGCATCCAAACCAGTAAAACATATCACATATTATTCTTGAACAGTGCAGCCTCTTCAGAGGTACTGGATTGCTTCTCAAAGGTCCTGTTTAATACATGATTGACAAGAAAATGACATCCCCTGTCTTGAGGCTGACTTGACTGGCATCAGTGGAGGAGTCTCCTTTCATCCCACCAAGCCTGAGCACCGAGAGGTCGTCCTGTGCCTGGCATCTCTTTCCTGCTGTCAAAGCATCAGCCGTGGGTTCCTGCTGCCTGTCACTGCAATCCTGAGTGACACAGCCCAGGGTGTTCTCTGTGCCACCCTTGTGTGTTGATGGACACAGCTAGTCCTTGTCTTCTCCTTCTTCCAGACTTTTCTGCAGTTGTCTCAGGTGTGAGGCCCACAAAAGGCTGATAGCAGAAACTAGACTGGCATAGCTTGTGAGGGGGCTGTGAAAAGAGTAGACCTGAAAATTTGTTTATTTTAGTTCCACAACTGAAGAGGGGGAAAAAGAAGGCAGTGTTTGACAATGTGCAAATCCATTCCGGTCAGAAAAGGTTAAAAATTGAAAACCTGTTCCTTTGTCCAGCAGCCCAACCTGAAAGACAGTCCTGAATAAAGCTGCTCCTGGAAAACAGCCTCATGCCATTCTGACTCATCCTGTCAGTATAATCTATCAAACCCTGGGCAGGATTCAAGGTATTTAGGGCTTTATGGGATTTTAGAGTGAGGTTCAGTGCATCTCTCTGCTGAGGACATTTGAACCTACTTTGTCCCACCGAGAAGAATGCCACAAGTGCAGCATTACTGTTCAGCACTTTCTCTTTCCATAGGCTAAGATTCAAAAAATTGGAGCATAACTGTCACTTCCCAAGTGAACACCTAAGAAAGTGTGTGGGATAACCAGTGTTGATTTTTTTTTATATGGAATGATGTATATTTAAATCAAAGTTCTCGAAGGAGAGACTGGAGGAACCTCCAACATTTCTTATGTAAGATTGTCATATTCACTTGAAATCATACTTTGTTTTATTGAACAAAGATTGAGAGTGATGAGAGGATTGCTGTGGGAGGAGAGGGATTTAAATTACTTTTTGTTGGTAGAAACAAAGTTTTATCCAGTGTTTCCCAAATTCTGCATGAATTCTATTATTACTAAGTAAAATGAAGACATTGTATCTGTTTCTCTTTAAGGCAGACTTAAGAAACTAGCCTTTTTCCTTCCAAACTCAGAGAATTTCCTGGAGAGAGAACTCAAGACTGCTACCATTTTGCAGAAAAAAAGAAGAAAAAAAAAATACTCAAAATTACCCAGCTTTCAGAGTAAATCTTATTCTTAGATTTAATCTAACCTAATCTAATCCAAGCTTCTCAATTTTCTCAGGTTCACCACACACTTCAGGGTCTCATTACTGTGTTCACACATCAGTATTTTGCCATTTATTTATTCTGAAAATTGTTTTAATCTTCTAATTCTGATTGTATCTATTGATGTATGGGCTTTCTGATACAGTGAGACAATAATTCCTATGGAAGGCACATGAGGATTTTTTGGGAATGCAAGAAGGGAGAAATTTGAGGAAGCTAAACCAGAGAGTGACAAAGTATATATTGGGTAGAAAATATTGTTTTTACTGCCTGGTGACATCACAGTCAGACTGTGTTCTGCACTGCATCTGCTGTGATATACTTTATTTGAAGAAATACAGCTCCCGTGGTACAGTGTTTCCTAAAGCCATGAACAAAGATTGAGAGTGATGAGAGGATTGCTGTGGGAGGAGAGGGATTTAAATTACTTTTTGTTGGTAGAAGCAAAGTTTTATCCAGTGTTTCCCAAATTCTGCATGAATTCTATTATTACTAAGTAAAATGAAGACATTGTATCTGTTTCTCTTTAAGGCAGACTTAAGAAACTAGCCTTTTTCCTTCCAAACTCAGAGAATTTCCTGGAGAGAGAACTCAAGAGTGCTACCATTTTGCAGAAAAAAAAGAAGAAAAAAAAAATACTCAAAATTACCCAGCTTTCAGAGTAAATCTTATTCTTAGATTTAATCTAACCTAATCTAATCCAAGCTTCTCAATTTTCTCAGGTTCACCACACACTTCAGGGTCTCATTACTGTGTTCACACATCAGTATTTTGCCATTTATTTATTCTGAAAATTGTTTTCATCTTCTAATTCTGATGTATCTATCGATGTATGGGCTTCCTGATACAGTGAGACAATAATTCCTATGGAAGGCACATGAGGATTTTTTGGGAATGCAAGAAGGGAGAAATTTGAGGAAGCTAAACCAGAGAGTGACAAAGTATATATTGGGTAGAAAATATTGTTTTTACTGCCTGGTGACATCACAGTCAGAATGTGTTCTGCACTGCATCTGCTGTGATATACTTTATTTGAAGAAATACAGCTCCCGTGGTACAGTGTTTCCTAAAGCCAAAATTGAATGTAGAATTCACTTGGAGAGAAGCTGAACAAAACAAATGACCTACAATAAGTGGGTGTTCCTAGATTAAATACTTGAACTGCTCGTTTTGGAGATCACTTCTCAAGCTAACATAGATGCAGGTCATGTTTTCCAAAGAGTAACAGTCTTGACCTCTGTTGGCTGGGCCAGAAAATTGTTGTGGGAGGCTATTGTGGAGCACGTTCCTTAGGTGAGCGTGTTTCAGTTTAGGTCATTGGGGTCTGAGATAAAACCTCTCCTTTGGCAGTTTGTAAAGGTTTGGGCTCTTCGGAAAGTTCATGCAAGCCCCAAAAAAGACAAAAAAACCCTAAAAACCACCACAACAACAACGAAAAAAAACCAAACCAAAAAACAACAACAAAGCCCCACAAACAAACAAACCAACCCCCCCTCTAAACATAAAAAAAACCCCAACAAAACAAACAAACAAACAAAAAAACCAAACCAAAAAACCCACCCCAACCTGGGGAAAGGCATTGGCCATGGTTTAATAATCTCTTTTCCAACTATTTTCCAATCATTTCTTTTATGAGGGGTAGAAAGGAAGGCTGAAAGCAGAGAGAGAGGGAAGCTTACTTAGGAGGAAGGGAGGCAACAGAGCTAAATGATGACTTATGAATAATAATTTCTTTTGTTGTCATGACATTTTATTGCATTTGGCACCAAATGGCTGTGTCATTGTAGGAATTTATGTTCATGCCTCATACAAATGGAAAAAAAGAAATTAACAATTTGTTTCTAAAATAAAAAGAACATGCAGGAGCATCTGCAAGGAAAATGACCTCTTTCATTTGGTCCAGCTTTAATAATGTGTAAAAGTAGAAATTTACTGTCCAGCTGGTTTGGTCAAATTCTGTTTGGTTCCCCTTGGGCCTTATAGTTAGTCAAGCAGAGGAAGAATCTGCTAGCCATGTTCAAAACTGAAAAAACATGGATAAGATTTTAAAAGGTTGTTGTGCTTCCAGAGACTGTGTCACTCAGGTTTTTGGTTCTAATTCTTGAATTAATTACAACAGTTATCCATCCCTATCAGAATTCATCTGAGGACTCCCTGAGACCTGAACACTGGGCAGGCTGTGTTAGGTTAGATGCCCTGATTTGAGGAGCTCCTCAAGTGAAACCAGTGTCCGTGGAACAAGACATCCCACCTCTGTCTAAACTGCATGTTGTGTTTGCCTCTTTCCTGCCTCATCTCAGAGCTGGACCTATGCAGTGCCTCCACAAAGTGCCTCCTCTGAAGCTCCTAGCTTGCTGTCAAAGCTGAGTGACAGCAACGCTGGCACCAAAGGGAGCTGGAGCTGGGGTTAGCTGAAGCAGAGTTCAGTGTCTGTGGGTGTTCTCCCGGCTGGACACTTGTGTGCCCATGGCAACTGGCTTCTTGTGGTGTCCACTTTGTGGTGTTGTTCTTGGATGGCTGGAATAGAGAATGCTTTAACAGCTATTTGCTTCACTTGACTGAGGATGGAATGGTTCCAGTTGTGTAAATAGCTCCTGGTGCTCTTCCAGTTTTTCTCCTCACTGCCCCATGGAGATGCATTTGCTTAAGCGGGGCAGAGTAGGAGGAGAAGCTCTGCTGGATTTGTCCTCACAAACCTTCCAGCACATCTCAGGCCTGACCTACAGCACCCCTGTCAGAACAGCCTGTGACCTCTCCTTGAGCAAAAAGAACCAATTTTACCACATTAGGTCATGCTTTTGTCTAATTAGCAAATTAGGAGGGATAGCTTAACCCATGTGACTCCTGGTAGGACTTGGGCCTCCCAAGACAATCAGTGAATATCCCAATCAACTGCACATTTGTCTACCCTTATATGAATCCCATGAGATAACAGTTGCACAGAAAAGGAATATTATCTAATTAACACATGCAGTTGGAATTTGATTTTCCGTTTTCCTTTGGAATATCCCAGCTGAAACTGCACTCACATCACTACAGGATTTATGAGGATTACACAAAGAGCTTTTTCCCATACACATGGTGAGTATGAGTTTCATCCATCAATGCAGGCTTGTGAATGACTTTGAAATCCTATCTCAAATGGATAGTGGAAAAAATGGAAAGTGCACAGAATATAACATACAATGTGTGGATATGAATTTTTTTTTTCTCATGTATAGTTGTAATCTGTAGTTTATGGATGTTAAATTCAGGTTGGAAGGTATAACAATTGTATAACATAGTTTTCCTTTGTTTGCTTGATAACTAAACAGCATAGGAATTAAAAATAATCTTTTGATATTCTATGTTGTAGGAATAACGTCTGAAAGTTACTGCTGATTTTAGAGGTTTGCTTGCCTCCAAATACCCTCAGCTGCAGAGGAGAAGAGTGAAAATTAGTACTTACAATCCCCTGGCTCCTAGTTTTATAGCCACATGCCTAGATGCTTCAGGGAAAAATTATTAAGAAGGGAAAAAGCCTGAATTCTGGTCTGATATAAATTCTGAAGTTAGATTTGTTCCTGGAGTTATGTTAAAAATGTATTTAACAAAAAAAATTGAAATAATTCACTGCTGACTCACAAAAATTACTTTCCTTCTCCACAGGTACTGGAGCTGGTACAGGGTGTCGAACAATGCAACCAGACAAAAAGTCCATCAACCTTTCCTACCCAGGGACTATTGTCTGAAACACTTGGAAAAAAAATCACACAGAGAAACAGCACAAAAACGAAGTGGCTTTTGTCCTTTCATGGCCTTTTAGCTTTGCCAGGGTCTCATTCAGACCTTTGAAAGAAGTGGAAAATACTCAAAGCTTTAGAGTAGAGACCATCTTTCCTTTTTCATTCTTTCTCAGCATTAACTTTCCTCTCAAGCCCTTCAGTATCCTTAAACTTTCTTCCTCCAGGAAGCAGCATTAGGAACAGAGAAAGTCCAGGCAGAAAAAAGGCATATTCCAGGGGCCACAGAGACACGATAGGCAGAAGAATAACAAATAGAAGACTATTCATGAAGAGCTGGTCTTTGGCATCCTCTGGCATTTCCACAGAGGTGGAAATCATGCCAGTTCTTGGGTTCTGTTCAAAACACTTCAAAAGAAAAGCCAGCAACATCCTCACTATCTTTAGAAAAGTTATCCTAGTGCAGAGAAAGCTGCTAAAACAAAGATCACAAGAGAAGGATGTTTTCAGTCCAGCTTGTGTCATTTTAATGGAGACATAATTTTAAGGAGTGGTGAGCACTGGCCTGGAAAATCAGTTTCTAACTGAGATATCCAAGAGGTAGAACCGAAAATGTCCAGTTAGTTTTAGCAGCTGAGCCTACAAAATGCAAATTCAATTGCTCAGAGAATTCCTAATGGCTATAAAATATCTTGTCTTGTAGGCTAGATACTGATCAGGATGCTTTACTTGAATAATTTCTGAAAAATAAGACCCTATAAAACATAATATATTTGCTGGTAAAGAGATATTAATTGCATTTGTACCTCATTCTGTCCAGCTGGATTAAGTTCTTGCTGAGCACATCAGACAGCTTTTATTTGCTTCTTGTCATGCTAAGAAAGAAGGCATTTAATGCTAGAAAATAGCTTTAAAATTATATAAATCTTTGCAGCCGCAAAAGGACCCACTCAGACTGAAAATCCTTAAAACAAACTCACTCTGTTAACATATTTTCAGTCCAAATATTCAAAGAAATGTTTAACCCTTGTTATCTTTTCTCCCCTCTTACATGATACCCTTGTTCACTTACTGCAGTATACTTGATTTAGATCACAGTTCTTCACTTTTTGCTCAGTACAATGTACATGTAAGCATTTACATTTATTTGCTCCTTGAAGCAAATAAATATAAACTTCAGGTCACTCTCTTAGTAACTTTGTATGGCAAGAGAACTGATGCATGTCTTTCATTACAGAGGGATGTATAATAACAAAAATCCCGTGAAAGTTAAATGGACAAGCCTGGATCAGATATTCCCTCAAAAATGTCATCATTCTGTAAACCTGAGAAGCTCAACAGGACACTTTGGATACCAAAAAATTAATCATTTAAAAGTGGGAGCACAGCCTAGATTTAGCCAACTCCAGGCTTTAGAATTTAGCAACATACTCCATGGGTTATAACAAGGCATCTGAAATATGGATTTTTATCTGTTCATATTTGCCATATATGGATGTACACTTTATATTTTATTTTCATAATTAAGTTTTCGTACTAAAAATGTTTCTGGATCATATGAGTCACCTAGTTCAAATATCCTGTTAAAGAAATGTAACACCTCAATTTAGAAAATATGGAATATTTTCGTGTCTAAAAAGCTCATTAGTGCTAGAAATTTTTTTAGACTATCCACAAATTGAATTACAGACTATATTTTGAAGGAAAAAAGATGAAATGTGATGGAAAAGGATTGGTTTAGCAATTCACTCATAAATACTAAATGAAAAAAGACAGGAGAGTGCTGCACCTGGAAACCATGTGTGTTAGAAAAGGATGCTCATTCCAACTCTGGCCTCTGGCTTAGGCCTCCCTGTTTAGTTCTGTTCATCCTTGAGGTGTATCAGCTATAAGCTCCACTGTCAACTCTAAATTCGGACATTACCAGCATTTATATCATTTGTGGGCAAATTCTGTTACCAAATGAGTTGGTTGCTCCACTCCTACAAAAGATTGGATTATCTGAGTCCTTGCATGCAGTGATTTCCCATTCTCTGTTAGCAGAGGTCCGTGACTGCAGATTTTAAGTTGATTTTCAGCCATCAACCAGTGTTTCTCCTTGAAGTCACAAGTTAGTTTTTCTGGCTAACATTAATCTGGGACATCCCTTTTCAGTAGGAGCACAACTGAACCAAGTTCATTTTTGAATGTGAATTTAAGGAACTATTTGAAAGAACCTCACTAAAACAAAAAAAAAGAAAAATATCATGGGCACCTATATGCAGACTGAAAATTAACTACCCTGCCAGCTTCTTGTTGGATTGGCCTGAATATTCTTGCATCACCAATTGCTTTCAATATGAATATTCAGATTGCATTTGAGTGGTGTTGCAATGTTACCTGCATAAATCTTTTTTCAGACAGTCTTCATTTAATGTGTGCTTTGCTCAGTCAAGGCCTAGAAACAAAGAAGAGTTCTTTAGAAACAAACAGGAACAAATTCCAAGGTTGAGAAGATATCCCTCAGGAGTTTCAAAGGAACACATATTGAGTAATATTATCAGGAATTCTATAGTCAACATTAATTGTTACCATTCCCAAACACTTGAAAAATCAGTCGTTGGCTTACATGAGACTCAAAATCTATAATATTTTTCAAGCATGGTTTTCAGATATCTTCTATTTGCTTTTTATTGCTGAAGTTGCTATGGTTTGAATTTCCAAGCTTTTCTCTGCCACATCCTGTAAGCTGATGTTTTATCTATGTTTAATGGAAACTGATCTTATTTGAGCATACAGCTTGGAGCTAAATTTTCAGAAATCTGTCAGCTCTTTCAAGCCCTAAAATAATATGAGTCTTGGAGTTACAGGGGCAGGTAAGAAACCACCTTATGGCATTTTGCTCCTGTGATTTGGAGATCCCTTGAGAGGTTCCCTTCCCAAAAGGCCCAAAAGTGTTACTGTAAAACCTAAGGCCTGTTCCATAAAAATCTTGCTCCAAACAGAGAACCATACCAGTTTGTCAGGGCCCAAGAATTCATCCCTTGGGATCCTTTCATCACACCTGTGCAATTCTTCACTGTGTGGTGCAGTGAAGCTGATAGACAGCTCCACTTGCTGTCTCTCTGTGAGAGAAGAAATAAACCCCAGAACGTGTGAAATAAACCCCAGGGCACATACTGCAAGACTGATATTTAAAAAGCTCATTATCTATGAAATGCATTGCATGTCTTTCATTGGATTGTAAGAGTTTGGAATCTAGAGTAATTGCATGATGCCTTCCTTATAACAGTCTTTTTGTATTCATCTTCTCAACAGCTTCCAGGGAATTGGTATTAGACTTTCCTATGAGCTGGGAGACAGGACACAGATTACCTTGGACAAGTCTTCAAAAGAGTTGAACCTGGGCCATCACCAGACCACACACTTGTTCCTAACCCAGACAGGTGGAATTCACTCTTTGCTTCCCTTCCACTAAAACAGATCTTCTTATGGTTACACTTGGAGTTTCAGCTGCACTATTACTTCCTCCCAAGGAAGACAGTAGGGTTGTAGCAGATTAATCTGCCTTTTATTTCCATCAGACAAGTAGCTTGACTTTTCAACTGACCCGCTGTGATTTCTGAGTTGAGGAAAAACACAAAAGGTTTTTATTAAAACCAAAATACTTAGCTTTCTTGAAACACCCTGCTTGGTATTTGCTTTCTACACACTAAACCTGTTTTTCTTTCATCCCTCCATAATGTTTTGATGAAATGGATCCTTAAGCCTTACTATTCAGCAGTTGGGCCTTTAAAAACAAATTTTTGATAATACGAGTTTTTAGAACACATTTATATATTTCTTTCTTGGATTAGTGTATTTAAGGGGGTGCTTTTTCTAAACCACATGGGGTTCTTTTGGCATTATTGGCGAAGCTGTTCTATGCCAGACAACTGAGGCTTATGAACAAAGCTACTTGATTTAAAAGTTCGCGCACAGGTTACGGAAACACCGGTGGTGTGAGCAGGTTTTCTTCTTCTCTCCTCTCCTAAACCCTTAAACACCTCTTTTCCCAGCAACAGCTAACTCCAGCTAAGGGGCTTATACATGCCTGAAGAAAGCAAAATGTCTGTGCTTCTGCTCCTGCAGCCAACCTGGCCACAGGTCCTGTGGCAAGCCCTCATTTACAGCTTAATTCCTTTTACAGGCAGCAGGCATTAACGGAGCTCCTTGCAGCAGCTGTTCTGGGAAACACTGGCAGGGCTGTAATCCCCTGGCTGAAATGCTCCCAGGTATTTACTGACCCTGCTCAGCTGAGGAGCCTCCCAGTCACTGCAGCCAGACTAACTCTGGGCTCCTGGTGTTGGCAGCCAAATGTAAAAACAAATCCAAATATACGTTCAGGATCTGAGTGTTAGGCTAAGTAGGAAAAGCCCAGATCAAAAAAACTCTACAGTGGGGCACCCAGGAAAGTTCTGTTCAGCTCTTGAGTTCTTTTCAAAACATGATTGTTTTCTTGAAATTTAATTCAACTTCTGAAATGTAGAATATAATTTCAAACTGGAATTAGAAACATATTTGCTTTTGACTCAAATAGAAAAATCAATGGGTTTTTTCCCCCTCCAGTTTTTTGTTTAAGTTGAAACTATTTTTCAGCTTCTTCTTCCTAAAATTTTATATATTTTTCAGCAATTTTAGAAATAAAGTATTTACTGAAAACCATCACCCAGCACTGGAAAATCACTTTGGAAGGAAATATAATGAAAAATGTTCTCAAAGAAAACACTGAAAAGGAACCAACAAACATCCTACTGCAAGATGAGCAGGAATATGACAAAAATATAGACTTCATTAGACAGATCAATTCCTCATAATAGCCTAATGTAATAATCAGGCTGACTAAGGGCTTTGTGTCTTTTAGTGAAAAGAAGGATGTAAGAAATGCTGAAGTCTTGGCTCACTGCATTCCCTCAGACACTGAAGTTCGATATTACAGCCTCTGCTGTATTTTTTTTTATTATTATTATTATTTTTAATACTAGGCTGCTTTAACTTCCTTATCCAGGGATAAGAGTTTCATGGATTGAGCAGACAGTGTACCAGCAGCTGAAGTTAAAATTATTCACTTCTTACATTATAGAAAGAACAGGTCATTTGGAATGGAAAGCTTTTACAGTCTTTGTAACTGAGATGGGCAAGGTGGCTCTTAACATTTTCCATCCACAGGATAACTAAGACACTTGGATTTGCCTGTCTGGCTTGGGAATGAGCTAGAAGGAGTTCTAATAGGGGCATAAAGATGGTTGAGCTTTCAGACAGTTCTGGAATGCACTGCTACCACATTAATTTACTCATTTCTATGGAGTCAGATCAGAACAGAGCATGATGCTGCATATAGAAAACACACAGGCACAATGAGGTTGTGAAGTAGCTTGTGCAGAAAATCTTCCAGTGAAAGCTATTCAAGCACCATTATTTTTTCAGCCTCCCCTGCTTGTTTTTCAGCACAATGGGGTATCTTGAAGAAACCTCAATGGTCAGGCTTTCTGTGCTCTTGGAAGTGCTTTCACCTGGCCGTGGCTCTGAACCACAGGACAGCTCTGCCACAGGCAGTCACAATAAAGAACAAACCACAATTGTGTCCATGTCAGGGGGGCTGGAGCTAGATGGTCTTTAAGAAAAACCTTCCAACCCAAACCTTTCTAAGATTCTATTATTCTATAATTAGTACTTAGAAGCATTCAAATTACTTCCATGTTATGGTGCTGCCTGGCATTTTTCCCAATTTAATCCCTCTTTCCAGTGTCTGAGTGTCAGAATGCGTGCACCGCACCAAATAATGTCTGGTCATGACCTTGCACCCAGGCACTTTTCCCCATTCTCTGTGGATCCCCTTTGCCTTCACACAGCTCTGCAGCACCAGCAGCTCTCAGTCCTGCTGTGAGTCTGCTCTGCAGTCTGCTTCTCTTCCTTGCTGCTTTCAAACCCTCAGCATCCAGCCCCTCCAGCAGAAGGTTTTATTGCTGCCTAAATCAGTCCTCTCACATTTCATGGCATGGAATTTTCTCCCATTTCTATCTCTCTAACAAAAGGCATTCCAATTCTTTCTTTATGGCATCCCCATCTTTCACTACAGTGACAATGACTTCAAATGCTGTGTTGTCATGTTTTATTAGCTCACTTCTGGGTTTCTGTGCCAGAGTCTTAATGAAAACACTGCATTGAGTTAGCCCAGGTTTGATCCTTGAGAAATCCCACTGCAATGTCCATGTGATCCAAGGCTTCTTGTTTAGGTACAGCTTGTCATCTTCCATCTAAACAATCCTTCAGCCAAGTTCCAGTTCTTGTATTAGTTGTCTCCAGCCCAAGAAATTTCCTGTGACCCAGTCCCAAATACTTTACTGAAGTCCAGATATTTACTGCATTTTTCCTCATGAGAAGTTGAAGTGTTTTATCAAAGGGAGATTGAGTACCTTTAATAGAAACATGTGGGACAATCTGGTTTTATAATATTTTCATTTGACTTTTTTTTCCTTAATTTTTTTAAAATTTATTACTCCTTTTCTTCAAAATTTTCTTTGAGCCTTAAGAAATGCCATTAAGATTATAAAGGCCTTTTTTCTTTTTTTTCTTTTTTTTTTTTTACAGTAGAGAATGACAGTATTCCCAGATAACTAGTTTGTTTTAAAAAGGAATCAATAGAGCAAAATCTTAATGTGAAACCTTGGTGAAAAGCAAACTCTTTTTGTGACTCAGATTCTGTTACCCTTGGTGTATATTTGTTACAGGGCATGCCTGAATTTCCAATCCACATCTGGTTTAAGTAAGACTAAAATGATATTATAAATTGACAAAAACCAAAAGACTACAATTAGCGAATTGGAAGATGAAGGATTCCTGTCATAAGAAACTGGAAATTGTGTAGTCAGCTACATCACAAAAGAGATCTTTAGATCACTGTCAGCAGTGTTGCAAAAGATGGCATAAGTTAGATGAGGGCAGTAGTGAAAATGCAAGATAAGCAAGTTATATTCAGAAGAAGACCACATATATTCTCTTTTTACAATACACAGTATCATAAAAAGTCCACTTGTGATATTTTAACTTTTGTTTACACTGACAGATCTCTGATGATTTAGCCATGGAATTACTTTTGACCATCACCTCTGATGGATGCCCTAACTAAGACAGGCTGCACTCTTCTAATCAGATACTTCACCCTCCTTACAAATACGTTGCTGAAAATTATACATGATCACAAGCATTTGGTATCAATGTAGAGACATTTATTTCCCCTCAAAATATCCTAAGTTATTTTCTTAGAAAATTTCTGATTCAGTTCTTTGAGCCCACTCAAAACCTTGAGGAAGATACAGGTAAAACAACAGACCAGGGAGGCAGTTTCCAAGCCATCACAATAGAAATTTTGATTTTTTCAGTTTGTTTTTCTCCTGATGAGGGCTCATCTCCTGATTTCCATATGTCTTCCTGCACTGGGGAATCAGGAACTGCCACACACTCCTGGCCATTTAAACTCCTTGTTAAATTGTTTGGATCCCAGAGCCAGATTAGATGAATATCATCTTTCATTTCTGATTCTAAACATTACTGTTCATATGGAATAAGATTTGTTATAGAAGTCCATTGTAGTGGGCGACAGAAAGGATTTAAGGACATCACCCACCTTTCCTGCCCTTGAAATGTGTGTGATGCCAGGTATGAGGTCACCTGGGTGGAATACAGAGATACTTGGTTTCATAGGAGCCATATACAAGGATTAAAAACTGAACAAAACCAGTGCTGCAGCGAAAATGAAATAATTACATTAATCTGCTTTAGGGCAACTGGTGTTGGATTAGAGCTAATCAATTGGCCACGCAGAACACATAATAGCCACTATAATAGGACATCATACAGAGGCAGCAGATGGATTTTTGAAGAGTAACAAAGAGACTTAGACACCAGATAGATTGACTTTCTTTATCTCTTCACACTTTTTATATGCACAGAGCAACTCCCTTGGCTGGCATACACTCACTTGGGTCAGCTGAGCTGAGTGGAACTAAAGAGATTTACAAGAGCTTACAGTCAATTCCTTACACCTCTTTTTCCCCTCGTTCTGCTTGCACAACTTAGCTTTACTTGCAACTTCAATCTTTTTTGGACAGCCTCTACAACTTATAAGAGGAAATTCTATGCAGAAGTAGTTCATTAAAAATAAACCATTCCACTATAAAAGTTTTCTTGGTTGAACATCTCCTACCTCCCTTGCACCTACACTTGGTGATCTATGAATTTCTTCACACGTGGCTATGTTGGGGAGGGGGCATTATTATTTCTCTATTTTATTTTCACATCAAAATATGTAATTTTAAAAACATTTTCTCTGGATGCTTGCACATATGAGTAGTTCTGCTCACTCTGTTATTATGTGAAGGCAAGAAATGTTGGAGAGAACCAGTCCTCTGTGAATAGTCAAAAATGCTTAAAAGTACATTATAGCCTCTAGACATTAGACTCAAATTTCTGAATGAGCCAGCTTGAAATCTAATGTGAGCTCCCATACTTCTGCATCTAACTTTGATAATTTTAGCTGATGTTTCTACAGTGACAGTTTGCACATTCAAATACTTTTTACATCTTACAAAATTGTTTTGTTTTTGAATGCTTTTTATGAAATCAAGAAAAAAGAAAGAAAAAAGATTTTAAATTAGTTATTTACTTAATCTTTCCCAGAAGTCCTTTGCTATTTCTTTGTATTTCAATCCATCACTAGGAATAGTGAGAAAAGGTTAAAACAATTGAAGGTGATGAAAGTCTTCATGGTAATGTAGATACCAGTTTTTGTTAAGCTGTCAAAAAAGTACTGACATGCAAAATTTCAGTATTAATATAATAGCTTAAATAATTTTGTTATTTTTATAACAAAATTTTGTAATTTTTATAACTCAGTTATAAAATTTATAGCACATTCTGGATATACATATCTACCAAAAGAAAGGGAATCTCTAATATGCATTGTGAGCAACAACATAGAGTTGTATACACTTTTATAAGAGGAAGGCATCCCATCCTCCAGTGTTTAAGGCTAGTAAGAAAATTATTGGACAGTGAAGGGTTAATTCTGATGAGGACTGAATTCTTTGAACATTAAAGCTGCCACTGGCTTGTACAAAGTGGTTTGTTTTAATTGTTCTTAGCAAGTATGTCCTGGATTGCTAAACATGATTTTAATTTATAATGGTATTAACACAGCAGTTTGTTGCATTGTCACTTTTGGGAAGCATGAAATGAGACATGAGAGTTACCGGATTTGTTTGTGGGCACATGGGAAAGTTTCATCACAAAAATCATTCTCTTGGGACTGAACAGTTCATACTTGGATTTTTAAAATAAAATAGGACAGACACTAAATATTTCAGTAAAATTCTGGTTTTTATTGGAGCTTCTGTTGGAAGAAGAGCCTAGGGAGGGTGAACTTGAATTTAAGTTTTATGTTTGTTGTTTGTGTTGCTACAGAAAATCCCAAGTGTGCATTGGGATCCCAGTGACAAACCCATACCCTCACAGCAATCATTCTGTCTGCAAATGATCTTTCCTTATTTCTCCACCTGTGGGAATAGACTGAAGAATAAATCAGGGAACTGCTCGAACTGCATCAGGAGTGTTGTGTGGAAGTACAAATCCATCTGCAGCATTTCCTGCAGCACAGGGATGCTCATCTCAGGTGGGCCTGACCCCGAGTTCTTGTGGCACTGTGGGGACGGTGACAGTGTCCTCACACCTGCACTGCTGCTGTGGGAGGTGGGTGTAGAAGTGCTCCAGGATCCCCTGGACAGCCTTTCTACCACCTTTGGGTGCATCTCCCATCACCAGTGGCTGTGGAAAGGGAGCAAAGCTTAAGGAAAGGCTGAGGGAGCTGGGCTTGTTCGGGCTGGAGAAGAGATGACTGAGACACAACCTCAGCTATGTCTGTATCTGAAGGGATGGAGAGGATGGAGTCAGCCTCTGCTCAGTGGTTCCAAACAATAGGACAAGAGGCAACAGGCAGAAACTGGAACACAGAAAGTTTCACCTGAACATGACAAAGAGCTCCTTTACTATGATACCACTTTTCTGTGATAGAGACTTCCTAATATAAACCTGATTTTTATGATTTTTTCCCATTTATTTGATTTTTAATTCCTGTAGGCTTTTGACATCCACCACAGCATGCCACATTCTATCTACACCATGGTGTAGCAGATGTTTTCCTGTGACTTAACACTGGGTAATTTTTTTGACACTTAACTGTTTCTTGCATCACAGGAAAAAACAAACAGCTGTTTCCAATATGATGTGATCAGGAGTAGCAGAGATAAACTGCATGAAGTACACATCTGATAAAGAACCTAAAGGACTACTACTATCACAAAAGTATCTAACAAAGAACATAGGCTACCTCAATACTTTCCTTTGTATCAGCAACCTCTCCCAGAAATACTCTTTGTTCAAACCATTCAGGATCCTTTATTCATGACCTCCACTTCCAATTGCTCTGTGAGTACTTTCACTTGTCAGGAGAAGTCTGTTCTTTAGCATCATCACTCTGAAATTGCATCACAGTGGCCAAAAGAGCTGGAATATTGGATCTTCTGCCCACTGAGAAGGAAAAGTTCTGTGAAACACATGGAATGATTTTGAAGTGTGTGGCAGAGAAAAGGCAGGTGGATGTTTTGGCAGTACCACCTGGATGGTGCCAGGGATAGGGCTTGGGTAGGGCTCACAGAACCCCATGCCAGCTGGTTCAGCATGGCAGGCAGAGCACTCCTTTCTATGGATGTGTTCTCAGAATTGTTTCCAGATTGTCCAGCCCGGCAAAGTGATGCTGAGTAGCATTCAGACATAGCAAACATCCCCAGCAATTTTCATTCCTGAGAGTTTCACGTGCCTGACAACAGCCCTGCTGTTCCTCAGGTGAGTATGTCTCACAGGTTTCCTGTGACAAATCTGCACATATGCTGCAGTACGTGAACAGCAGCATTGGCTTTCCCTGGAAATGTTCAATATGCATCTGTCAATAGGATCAGATTTTCTTCACACTTTTTACAATCTGTTTATCATACACTGATCAGGCTACTTTGGCAACAGCAGTGTTCTTGCTAGCAAAACACCCTGCCATTGTGAAACGTGCAGAGATGCCAGTTTGCCATGAGAATGGTTACAAAATGCTTTAGTTTGGCATTCTAGCCAGGAGCTAAACTATTATCTAAGCTGCTTGTTTCCCATTCCATGCTCTTGTTGAGTGCTGAGGAATCCACTGTTTTTTTCACTACAACTGAAACTCTCCCCTTCTGTAGCAGACAATTCAGTGGCAATTCTCTTTCATAAATAAAGAACGTGACCACTTATGTGGTCTTATGTACTGTCTAAACTGTTGGGATGCTTATTCAATATCCTTAGTTCCTGTCCTACACTTAAGGGCTTAGGATAATTGGGTAGTTATGTTTGCAAGCTGGAAAATTTTGGATAAAATCTAGACAAAGCTAATTGTTTTGTCTTTTAGAATGAGATTCAGCTCATGGACTAAACCTAAATTTGGACATCTCTATGTATAACTATGTGCTGAGGTTGCCATTGTAGTGGCAGCATATGCAGATATGTATTACAGCACCTCAGATAACACTTAAATTCCTACATTTGAGCTACTGCTTTGAGTCCAGAGAACTAAAAAAAAATCCTAGAAGAGAGGCCTATATTTAATTTTACAAAACTAATAACCATGAAACTTGTCAGTTCAAATGAGAAAGATTAGTAAGGTTAGCAGGAAGCATGAAAACCCCCACAATTATTGCTTGTTTACAGCACAGTTTAAAAGAACGTTCTAGGAAATAAGCATTGTTTCCCATTATTTTGATATTTCCTTTAGCATCTGAAAATGCAAGTGTGCCAGCACAGTGGTGCACTGGGACATAGCAACTCTTGGAGCATTTTAAGAACATTAAATCAAAAAACACTATGTTGAATAAGTAAAAACATGCCCTCCAATCTGTTTCAATGGTTTATTTTATAGCACTGACAGACAACACTATTTATAGACTTGGAACTTCTTGAGTGGAAAAAGTTAACAAAGGTATGTTCCTTTCATAAAATGGTCCATTTGCCTTTGCCCATCAGAGTGTGTTCTCTGTCTGCGTGTGAAACTGGAAAGGCAGTGGGTTTGGACACACATAATCCTCTCCATGAAGACTTTCAGGCTGTAGCAATCATCCTCACTGAATTAGCTAACCCTCCCATGCTGCAGCATGACTCCTGCATTTCACAGCTTTATCTGCATTCTCCCTTTATCTGATGGAAGCAGACATTTTTTGCATAACAAAGCTGTTAATTAGTTCTTGAAAAGATTGATAGGGACTTATTTTGTAATAATTAGAGCTAATGCCATTACTCCTGAGGCTAAGGCTGTGCTGGAACAGAGATTGACAAGCTTTGTAGTTAAACAGAGATTCAAAGGCACTCCATAAACAAACCTGTTTTATGAAGGTTTAATAGACATATGCATGCAAAAGCTGTGTATACCAAGTGGGTTTTGCAACAACACATTATGTGAAGGAAAAACAAATTTTCAGATGATGTAATGGAATATAATACAGTAAAGTACTTGTATTTCTTGCAGGCATCTGAATTTCTCAACTACATTCTCTCTCTTTCTCTACTTTTGCATATCCAGTGCTAGAAATAAAACAATTTAGCTTTTCTGTGGAACTCCTAGAATAAACACATTCCTAAGGCTAAAACTCTGCCTTCAAACCCTCAGGTAAAACTGTCATTTGCTTCACTGGGTTATTTGGATGATGAGCACATCACAGGAGGCATCAATAGGCAAGCCAAAAAGAGGAGTAACTATCCATACCTTTAAAACACAAAAACAGTTTAGAACTTCCAATTATTTTTGTCAAGAATAAATGCAAGACAGGCTTTTATTTAGCACTTTCTGAACCATTGCCTCTTCACTGGAGAAAACAGGGACTTCAGAATCATGGCATGGTTTGGGTTGGAAGTGACCTTAAAGATCATCTCATTCCAGCCCCCTGCCATGGGCAGGGACACCTTTCACTAGACCAGGTTGCTCAAACCCTCATCCAGCCTGGCCTCAGACACTTCCAGGATGGTGCATCCACAACTTCTCTGGGCAACCTGTCACCACCCTCTCAGGAGATAATTTACTCTTAATATTCTTAATATTCTAATTTATTCTACATATATAATATAATTTATTCTTAATATTCTAATCTATATCTACCATCTTTTATCTTAAAGCCATTTCCCTCTATCCTGCACTAAGGTCTTCTTCCAGCCTCTTCTTCTCCAGGCTGAAAGGCCCCAGCCTTTCTCCACAGGAGAGGTGCTCCCTCCCTCTGACCATTTCCATGGCTCTCCTCTGGACCCATCCCAACAGGACCATGTCTTTGTTGTACTGAGAGCCCCAGAGCTGGATGCAGCACTCCAGGTGTGGCCTCACAAGAGGACCATAAGAGAATTGTGAATTAAATACAGAGAAATTGTGACCTTGGTACATAACTGGCTAGATTAAATTTGTATGACTTAAAAATAGACATGGAGAGTAATAACCACTGTATCAGTTTTAATCTGATAAAAATGTGTTCCTAAAATTTTATACTAGAAGAATATATCATTAGGAATCTGGCCCAAACTTCTCTGACTTAAGAGAAATAAGCACCACTGAAAGTTTTACTGATATGACACTTCAATGACTTTAATGTATTTCTTTACTATGAATGATTTTTTTTTTATATTTAAAAGTATCTCTATCTTAAATCCATCTGAAAAGTGCACATTCTGCACATTCTAGATCCATTTGTAAACCTACCTTATCTGAAAAAAAATATTTTAAAGTGTTTTTTAAGTTCCTTTTCCATGATCTCTGCTTACTTGCTCATAGTCTCTGACATATTGTCTATTTGAAAATGGCTGCAAGAATGCTTTATGTCTGTAAGGTGTAAATACCATAAAACCATTTTTTTTTTTGGGTGATACACACCTGCTACTCATACAGTTACTTAAAAACTGCAGAAACCCCCCAAAATAGAAGTAGCATGAGAAAAGGAGAACAGGGGGTGACTGCTGGCAAGTTATCATGATACATGAGCTTTGTGGTACATGGGCATCAAATACTGTGCAGGATGAGTGCTCCAGCAACCGAAGGGAGAGATATCTGTTGACATATAATTAAACAATGGAACTCAAGGAGTGTTGTGGACAATCAGATTAAAAGTCACAACTGGCCAATTCATGAAAGGAAGGGACTATGGGAGATTTTGTCACATGAAGACACCACCTCAAATTTGAGTAGGCCATTTTAGCTTCAAATGAAGTCTTTGACAGGGTTTGTTCAAGTGTGTTCCTGCATAAAAATACCACTTGCCTGCACTTATTTTGCTGTGATCACCACTGTTGGTGACCAGACACTGATACCAATGGGCCCTTGGGCTGTTCCAGGACTGTTTGTTCTGAGGCCCTGTGAAGCAGTTTTTTAAATTTGGATGTGATGTTCAATGTCTTAAACCAGAAGGTGCCATCCTGTTCAGATAAAGTATGAAGGATGAAACTTAAGCAGGGCAAAATTGAAAAGCAGACCTCAAATCCTGACTCCCTGGTAGTTGGTATGGTGGTTTAAGCCAGCCTGTGAGTTCGGCAGAGCAAAGCCTGGGCGTGGGTGCTTTGGGCAGGCTGCACAGATGGCTGCTGTGCACTGATCCCAGTGCGGGAAGCCGGTCATTTAGAAAAGTCGCCTCCTCTCCCTCCCAAGCTTGCTAGCATGTGTCAAAGGGAGTAGGCCTTCTGAAGTCCCATTTTTGCATCCCTGGAACAACTGGCTTGCCCTGACCACTGAGCTATAATAGCTTATGGATCCAGAGCTCCAGCATGAGCCGCCTCAAATCTGGTGTTTGAATCTCGGTGCTGTAACAGTGCTTCCAGCTTTGAAGGCAAGGACAAAAGAAAGTGTCTTGAGAGTGTGGAGCTATGAAGTACCCACATGTAACATTTCTGAAGTTAAACACATTTGTAAAGCTGACCTCTTGCTCAAAAGAGATTGCATTCTTGTACAAGCAGTATTCCCTTCTCCTTAAACTTGAGTACAGCTGCCCCAGGCTTGACCTAATCCAGCTCTCTGGAAAGTTTTCTGTGTGATAAATATGATTTAATTTCAGCTGTTAATAATTTCTCCTCGATTTTTTTCCAAGTCTCATTTCTAACCACATATATGAACCATTCAAGCTTCAAAATTTTATACCAAAATTCTAGGAGCAGGTCATTTTACCATTAAATGAATATAAGGAAGCACATACTCAGATTGAAAAACTGTGCCAGGAAAAAGTGCCTATGCCACTTGAACAGGAAGAATTTGCCTTAAATTGGTATTCACAGCTACAAAGAGATGGCAGGGGAACACAAGCCATCTTAGGTGCCACTGACATTCATCAAAATGCCACCAAACCCTGTAGGTAATTTAGGTGCCTAGATTAACAGATTAAGGTGTCAGTGACAAAATTACAGCATCATGCTGCTTTTTCTGTTATTCATGGGCAGAAAATAACTCCAGGCTGAGTCCAAGTGGCTGCATCAGGCTTTTGCTCTGAAATGCCCTTCGGAGCAGATCCCTTTTCTCAGCAGGGAATAAAAAGATGGACATTAGTCTCCCACATGTTATCCTTTGTGATTATTCCACATAACTCCCCATGTGACATCTGAACTGAGAAACTCCAGAGAAGAAGGTTCCTGAACTGAATGTAAATCTTGGCCTGTCCTAACTCCACGTGAGAGTGGGATTTAAGCACCCCCCAGACATCTCCCAAATCTTGTTTACTGGGGAAAGATAACTGGGGCCCAGGCTGACTGTCATCTATGGTGAGCTGTTCAGGGGTCTTTGTTTTGAAACACTGCAGTGTCTTCTGTGCTGCAGAGCTACAGGTCAGCCCAGGAGCAGCCCAAGAATTTGCAATTCTGTGTCAGGAAATGTCTGTTTTGAGGATGTCCAGGAGCAAGGTGCTGAACTCAGGCCTTCACCCTCCAGCACGACTTCATCCTCTGGTTTTGCCTGCCTCACCTGCATGGTCTGACCCAACAAATTTGCTTACAGCTTCTCTAACTCCATAACAGATCAGTAAGTGCAATACTGGTGGTGCCTGCCCACACACTCCATATTTTCTAGGTTGCAAATTCCCTTCTTCTGAGATTAAAACTGATTTTGTATGAAATACAGCACTATTCATTTGAGGAGCAAGTGGAATGTAATTTTCTGTACAACCTGTTCTTGTTTTTGTTACAATTATCTATAAGGTTAATTAAATCATGGGGAGATGAATGTTAGAGGCTTTTCTTAAAGAAAATCTGTTATCTTTCTAAATCAAATGGAAAGATTTCTTTTCAAAACTTCCTGCCAATTGGGAACGTGGAGAAAGTTTTACTAAAATTATTTCCAAAAAAACCTGGTGTCTTTTTAATTATTTTTTCCCAAAAAAACAAAGTCTCCTGAAATCCTGAAACTACACTAAGAAATTAGAAGGAGCAAAACTAGCAGCCAACCCTCTCCCTTCCTTCACACTTTCTGGATGCCAGAGTTATTCCCACTACCTTAAAACATCTCCCAAACACTTTCCATAGAAATACTCCAATCTTAACCTGTTACTCCATCCAGAGACAACAACTCAGCTCCTGCTGTTACCAAGTGCAAACCTGGTGAGAAAAGAACTGAGCGACACCACAAACATTGCTTGTTCTGAAAATGAAAACATTTTATTTACCTATTCAACAAAAAGAACAAGCAAAATCAACCCAAGAAATCACTTTGCAAAACATTGCACAGGGCTATTCATTCTCCTTCTTGACAGAAGAAAATGATGGAGATGATTTGCATATGAGAGCTGTTCATCATGTGTAGAAATGTTTTTAAAAAATGTTGTCAGCACCCTTTCATCTGAAAAAGGCTGTTTAGCAACAGTGATATATTTAAATACAATGTCATGTTGCTTCCAGCAGGAGATTCTTTGATCTAAAGAAATGAACATTTCATTTATCAATGCATTAAAAAATGTCCTCCATAAGCTGCTATGATTTTTCATCTTGCATGTTAGTTTTGGCACAGCATTTCACAGAATTTAGTAACTAGCACATATGTAATCACATAAAAAGTAATAATAAAAATGCAAGGAATCTGGAGACTGAATTCAGGGCTGCTCAAAGTTCTGTTCAGGTCCAGCAACACCTTTAACACATTTTGTGCACAGTTACCCTCATTACTATACCTATATGCAGGTAGATATACAGCTATCCTTATAATGATAGCCAAGCCTTCTACCATGGATTTTTCACCCTTCAGTTATTGCTTGAACCTTAAAAACTTCAATTGAATTCATTTATATCAGGTTTAAGTCTTAATAAAAAACTTCCTGAAGAAGTTTATTCCACAGGGCATCAACTCCTGTAATTATAGTGATTTAAACTCTATCTTTTAAGGTTTTGTATATACAAAACTTCCTGCCTGATTTGCTCAGTTTCCCAAAGGTTGAACAGCTTGCTTTGTCTTTTATCCCATAATTTTCCTATGGTTTATTTTAATTTAGTTGATATACTCAACAACTCATGCCCTAGAGTAAAATCCCTTCACAGATTCCTTTTCATATGGAAGAATTACATGTTTTTTATGTGCATACATTTAAGATATTCAAAAATCATCTTTCTTACAGGCTTACATTGAGAAATAGTAGTCTTTTCTTTTTCCCTTTCAAGGTAAAAAATAAACTTATCTTTTATTAGCAGTGAGCCAAGAACTTGTCCTGTTCTCATTGTGCTCACACATAATGAATATTTTCAATAATAATCTTAATGAACAAGTCAGGGAATTAGTTGGCTGCATAAGTGATTACGATCAGGTCACTAAAAGGGTAAGACAATCTTAAAATTAGTGAGGCACTGGGGAGAGCTATTTAGAACATTTCAAAATGTATATGTTGAGATATTCAAGAAACCTTTTTAACTCCATCGTATGTTATAAAGAAAAGATCTCCCACTGGCTGAAAAATGACAAACCATCCATATGTAATTTAATTTGTTTTGTATAATCTTACCCATTATTTTATTTGGAATGAAAGACATGACTTTGCATGGCTTCTCAGCAAGTCTCTACTTGAATTTCTGCGTTTTGGTAGTGCACAGCAGGATAAATATATGCAGTGTTTCTTTCTCTCTTTAAGTAATGGAGGCAGACAGTGGAATGGAAACATATCCATCTATGAAAAGTGCTTGGTGCAATTCCTTTAGTCAGGCAGGTCAGCAGCTGGTAATACCTGGTTGTGATGACCACAATGTGCAGGGTGTGTTTTGTCTGTCCAATCAAGATTATCAATCGGGACAGTGGTTTAAGTGCCATAAAATATTTTAGAAAACTTTTATATGTTACATAGAATTTTGTTCTCATTAATTAGGTCTTTCTGTGTGTCAATGTACAGCAGAAATACTGAGCCTCACACACATGTGAGTGTTTGATAGTAGAAAAATAAAAGGCAAAACTGAGATGATGGTGTAGGTTTGTCTGACAAACCCACAGGATCAAACTGATATGGAACAAAAAAACATTATGTCTGTGAACACTTCAGAAATGCTTTTATAGGGAGAAGTAATATGTTGTAAATACTGCTGATATTTCACAATTGACTGTCTCTGCTCATAGCTTTGTGAGGGTCTGTGCAGAATTCGAATTCAATAATGAGGATGAAAAGTCAAAGGCAAAAAAATCATCCTGGGGAAATTAATGTTTGTCAAGGTAAAAATGCTTTTGAAGTTCATGTTTTAATTTATTCTGAAAAGAAATCCCAAACGAACCCCAGCCAAAACCCCTCTAACTGTAAAATGCTGACACTTTTAAAGGATTTTACTGATTTCACTTGACATGTCAAGTGGGGTCTGCCCACACCTAGCACAAATTACCCATTCTGTATTGAAACCAGGTTTCTGAAGTTATGGCTGCTATACGTAGAAGACCAACATGTTTAATATACTTCAGCTCTAACCCACTCCTCCAATGGAAAATGAGTAGTTTATAATTTTATTTTAATAAATTATTTCACCACTTGTTCTTTTTTGAGAAAACAGGCTGTATTACTTGGCATGAGTGGGAGGACATTGTGCAATTCACAACAGAGTTCATATTTTCAGTCCATATTTGCAATGTTTCAGCACAGCTTCACCGAGGTCAGTGCTGCTGCATCAGCCAAGGATCTGCTATTGAACTGAGCTGCAAATTTAGTGTGTAACACACAGAGACAGGGGAAAAAAAGCCCTGTTCATAAAGAAAAAGCAGGAACGAAGGCTTGAGTTCTTAGTCAAAAAAACCTCTCATAACCAAAAAATTTTACAGTTATTGTTAATTTCAATGGCTCACAATTCACTCTTCACTAAGCCACGCCAGTATTTGTTTTGGAGTATTTTGCTATACCAGATATAGAAAATAACACAGCTTAAAAGTCATGGACATGGCAAAGTGACACAATGAAACACAGACATAGAGAAATCAGCAGAACTACCTGGTATACCAAAAATACAACAAAAAAAACCCTCTCTGAGAAGTCTATTGTGTATGTCAGCAGAAAGACTTGAGATGAAAAAAGAGGGGCAAATGACAAATATTTGCCTTTTTAAATTAAAAAAGTATATTTGCTTTAATCAAATATGAGAATCTAAAGCACCTACTTAAAATCCCTCTTTCTGGTTCCAGAAATTAAAAAACAGCACAACCATTCAAAGCAAAATGAAATATTTTCCTTTCCTCCTCCTTGCTCCTGCAAATGCCACATTTTTCAAGTATCGGAGGAAGGTGCAAAGATTCCTCTAAAGGACACATGCAAAATAATCTGCTAGAAGGGAAGATCTCCTTGGAAAAATAGATGCCATTTTTGAATGTTGTTCTCCTTGAAAAATGGTAGAATTGAACCTTAAGTCTACTTTCATACGTTATCTTTCAATATAATATATATATATATATATATATATATATATATATATATATATATATACCTCTCATATACATCATGTTATGAAAAATGTAAGTGCCATTGTGGGGTATCAGTTAAGAAAAATAGGGGAGGTTTTTGTACCACAGTTTCCTTCACAAATTGGTGAGTTTATGTCTGCCAGAAGATTATCTGGTCTTTGGAGAACATATGTAATATGACAGTTGTAAATTCTATCACATTTTTCTTCTTGAGTGTTCATGGACAGGATGCTGCACTTTAAAGGAATTCTGTGAGACTAAAAATTTGAGGTCAGTGGGTCTGGATGTCTGTAAGGGAGTAGATATTCTATATTTAATTAAGTGGCTGATCCTGAGAAAAGAATCTGCTGTTTCTCCTAACCTGAAGATGCGACTACTCAAAACTTTGGGAGTCATTCCCCAAAGTTGAGATTAGCAGTTGAAGAACCCATCCTGTGACTCATGGGATCTGAGATTCACAAGTCAAACCTCCCTTGTTTTGCAGGGGAGTAGTGAAATTTGGCTGGCTCTGGGGATTCTCCCTGGTGGTTTGTGTCTTGCCTTAATTGCTTTGCAGATTTCTAACCTGCCCATGTTCTCCTTTGGACTGCACAGGAATAACAGTGACATTCTGGGGCTATGGTGTTTCCTGCTTAAAAAAATATAAAATCTTGAGGCTTTTTGGTGAGTGAGTGCCATGTAGAAGTCTTGACACGGACAAATTTCTGCAGCAGCCTTGAGAGGGGCTCATGGTGGTGATTTCAGGCAGAAATTCCCACCTTCATCTGTGTCCAGCTGCTCCTTTCCCCAGCTGGGCTCTTCAGCTAGCCCTTCTAAATGTGGCTGAGGTGTTTGTGCAGCCCCAGCTTACCTCCTTTCCACACAGTTTGTTCTCCCACACGTCCTTCTTCCTCACCTTCACTGCTACTTGTCACTTTTCCAATTGCAGCCCCTGCTGCAGCACAGAGCTTTCAGAAATGGAGTTAAGGAAAAAAAAACCCCCATGTCCTAGATTGAAAAACTACAGATTGCTAAAGATTGCATCTCTGTACTTGTTCTGGTTTTCTGGTGGTTTTTCCTGTGGATTAGGATGAAAATCTGGATCTCCTGATTGTCTCCAGATGAAAGTAAAACATAAAATTCTCTTCCCAGAGTGATCCTACTTTGTTATTTTTGTGCATGTTTGGTTTTGCATTGAAATATTATTATAATAACTTCTGCTGGTACTTTTTTTTTTTTTTTTTTGTGTGTAGGGTTTGCAAAACCTCTCATTGTTCTGTCCCAGAAATAAGTCTGACGTGCATGAGCTGCTTCTCTTGATGCACAGGACTTGATTCTGATGGCCACATATGAAAGGAGCAGAACTAATGGGCATTGTCCACTACAAAAATACCATTTTGATTCATGGTTTGCATTTTGCCTCGTCAGTGGTGTGGTATCACAAAACAAGGCTTAGATACTTTTCAGTGAATTCCAAGCCAACAGTTTTGGAATATGAAGAGTGTGTGCTTGCACAGGCATCCAAAGATATGCCATAAAGCCATGAGCACAGAACCCATTTCTGCCACAAGCACCACAAAAACCAGGACTGAGTTGCTTCAGATCACTCCAAAAACCACCTAGATCCTTGCCAAGTCTGTTTGCCTTTATAGTTTAATTCTAGGGTCAATAAACACAAAGGAAAAGGCCATCAAATGAACAGTATGCATGTAATTTACAATTAGAGCATGCAACTGGTATATCATAAAAATATGGATACAGTTCTGTCTCTGGGCTGGATGGGAAGAACCACAAGTTTTGACAACTTGCACCTGCAATACAAATTTGCTGGGTTTTTAGAAAAGTAAAATACTGCATTACATGTACACAAAGTACATATTCCTTAGCCATGGTACTCTTTTGAAACTGAGATCCTGAACAATGTTGCCAAAAGAAACAGCTTTTGTGCTTTCAGACAGCCAACATCTTATAAAACCAGGCAGATGAATGATGTTATGTGTAAGGGATGAATAAAAATATCAAAGAGTGAAGTTCCAAACAGGCTTTGCAGGCCAAGAAAATGGTATTAAAATTCATTCCATAGAAAATAAAAGCAAATAACATCGGGACCAACCTGGGCATTTAGTTCTGCTCCAGAAGTAAAGGCTTGTGAATATTCCTGAGGCAGATTGATCCCTCTTTTTGCAGCGAAAGATTCTAAGGTTTTAGACACATTACTACTCTGGGTTTGTTCATTGATAATAAAGGTGGGAGTCTATGGTTTATGAAAGTTTTTTGGTAAGCGGGTATCCTTATTGCTCTTTGATGTTGATGTATTCAGAGTCACGCTCTTGTATTCTGGCTTTTGAATTTGGGATGAACCATTTGCCATCAACGTCAGAAGACTGGATTTCATTCTGACTAAAACCAGAAGAAGGATTTTGATAAGTTAGACTGACAGCCTTCACAATTTAAATGATAAAATTGCATTAAACTCCTCCTCAACTTATGCTTGAGTTACCACCTAATAATGAAACAGCATGAATGTAATTCCTCAGTGATCTCCAAATTTATATATTAGTGTACAATTTAAATTAAAAAAAATCCAGATTTATTTTAATGAAAGAATTGAACACAACATTAATCAACAAAGGCACACATTGCTTTTTAATTTTCTCATGCCAGTAAAATATGCAGGTGAAAATTTCCTCTCTGTTCGGTTATTTTTATAAAAAATGAATATTGGTAAAACATGAACATGGTAGCATAACTAAAGAATTCAGAAAGAGTTAGATCTATTTATCAGATATTATACAAATGCACAGAAAAACCCATTCTTTTCCAAGGCTACCCCAGATTTTAATCAGAAGCTACCAACTGACCATCAAAGGTGATAAGAAGAATGGCACTGTACAGACAAACATCCCCTGTGGGTTAGTTATGGGTGAGAGTCACCTCACCTGACTTGACATATCTGCAGATTAAAGTTCACACAATGAACTAGCCACCATGCTCTCTGCCTCTGGGGGCTTCCCCAAAGGAGAAGTCATCTGATCTTCCTAGAGCAGGATCACGTATTCTTTGGAGGTGCCTGTTTCCCTTCTTGGACTAATTGGGAGTCTCAGGTGACTGGATCATAATTAATGTCTTACTTTTGGCTTGTACTTGCATGGCTGATCTTTCTGCATGACCAAGGCATATCCCAAAGAGAGGAACAGAAGGGGTCACAAGCTGAAAAAATAGGAAGTGAGGGAACAGAAGTGTACTTTTACCAGTATATTTTAAAATGCCTTATTTAATGAAAATATTCCTCCTTTATCTTATTTTTGGTCTTCTCTAGAAGAGGGTTGCTGTAATACAGAGGGATTCTGGCAGCAATCCTCAGTGTTACAAGATACATCTTGGAAGAATGTAGGAAGCTGGATCAGCCTCTGTCCCTTGGTCACATAAGTTACAGCTCAGTTATATATTTGAGCTTTTATGGCCTTGCAGATGCTTCTATTGTGACCAGTCACTTCATTTGTCTCCCTCGTTCTATTTTATTGGTGTTTTATTATTTTCTACTGAAACAATTTTTTAATCATGGGGTTTTTTAAACTTCTCAACCAAGAGCTTCACAAACAGAACAGTGTGATTCTTTGATCCCTTATGATATCCAAATATAGAATAGATGTAAGTACTCCCATGTAATTACTCCCAGGTAAACTCTAAAGGTATCAGGTATTTTTAGCCTGTTTAGACATAACCCAGAAATCCCTAACATACATCTGGATCTGCTCTGCTTTTCACTTTTGCCAACAATACAGTTATGTCTGGTAAATAGTCTATTGGGTCTCATGTACTTCAAGTACCAAAATAATTTGCTGTTGAACCTTTGCCTTCCAAAATCAGGATGATGAAACATACTGCTACAATGGGATTTGCTCTAACACTACCTAAAAATCAGTTATCTTGATAATGATCATGTTTTTTAGCTAAGGGAATGGTTTCTCCAGAGATTTATCTTCTTTCTAGTTACTTGGCTATTTCTCTTCCTCTCAGTTACTCAGCTCAGGACTGGCACTTTTTCTTATGTATCTGTTCTAGCTCAACCTGAGGTTGAAGGTTGAACTTGGGGATCATCCACTGAAATTCCTGAGTCAAGTCAGAGATAAGTGATCAAATCACAGTTTTGGCCTTAAAGTACTTCTATACATAAATGAAGTCTTCTCATCCAACTGACATTAATGTGTAGCTGCCAAGTAGCAGAGACTGAAATAATTAATAAATAATAGTACATTATGGAAATAGGTCTAGAGATATCAATGAAAGAAATATATGTCATTAGCTTAATTTCCTTTTTTTTTTCTACTTCAAATATAATTATTTAACAAGGAAAAAATTAGGCTGATAATATTCTTCTGTGCTGAACAAAATTGTTGAAAAGTACACAATTTGTAGAAATTGCATTCTTCCCTTTTAATCTACACTGTGGTTTATTTAAGTTTGTCAGTGACCTGGAGCTTTGCACTGACTTGGTAGATGCAGCATTTTTTCACATGTAAATACCCTTGGTGTAAATGTCTGTTTCCAAAAGCATTTTGTGAGTGCAGCAACTGCAGTGCAGCTTCTTTTCTATGGCCTCAGGTTCTGCTTCCATTGCAATCAATGTCCCAAGTCTTCATTTACTAAAAGAAGAAAATTTGAAAGAGATAATGTTAAAATCCAGCAAACCAAACCAATTCCACATTGCAGTTCATGTCTGTAGTTTGCTAAGACAAGTTATCTCTCCAAACCAAAGTATCAAATGCTGGCTCTTGAATGCACTGGGATCCTTCCCATTTTGGGTCAAGTTACAGTCTTCTCAGCTGATAGAGCCACAGAATATATCAGCATTTTATATAGATGCACATGGTTTCAATGATGCTAAACTTTTTACATATATTTTGGTTGTTGTTGTTATTTTATTTTTTTAAGCCCTAGCCCTGAAGACTGAATGGCAGCCAGGCATAGCCACATCTAGAAATGCTGCTGATGTAAACTGAATAAAATCTAGTATAAAGCTGAATCAATGATTCATCCTGAAAGTAGAAATATAGAAAATCAATTAACAATCTGTGAGTTTAGTTTGAATAAAATAACTTTCCATCAGACTCTGACGGCAATTTCGTTCAACGAGGAGCACCAACATGTGGCAGGTCTGTTTCCAGGTTGTAATGCTGAGATGAATAGCACCTTTCATAACAGAGTCCTCAATAACCTCTGGACTTGATCCTGAAAACACTTTGTATGTAATTATGTTGGCTTCAGCTGTACTACTTCAGGGTGGGTTTCACTCATTTAACATGAGACATTTAGAAGCAGACATGGAGGCTCCCTCTGCAGTCAAGGGAGAGGTATGGAAAACACTAAGGAACGGGTTGTGCTCCTTGTCTGAAGTGATTTTTAATTATTTTTTTTTTTAAATGATGGGGTTGCTCATCACAGAGGGAGACTGGCACTGAACTCTGTTGACTACAATTCAAAATCTCATTTTTATGCAACAAGGTTATCTGAAAATTTGAGTGCATTTGTTTTTGGTGAGGAAGTCTGGGGTCCTCACAGCAGTCATCTGAGCTACATGTGGAGACACCCAATCAGTGCAACATTTATCACTGCATTTAGTGCAACACTTGTTGGTAATGACTGATGTCTCCTGTGGCAGGAACGTGGCACTCTACAGGCCGTAGATGCTGCAGGACAATTGGGCCTGGATGCAGTTGTGATGCAAATGGGAGTCGTGTGCAAGAAGAAACCAGTTCATCAAATGGACCAGAAGCACAGTTGATGGGGTGATGGGCTCATGTACTATAAATCTACATCTGGTCATGTGGGAAGAATGAGTGCTGCTCCCGTAAAAAGTTCTATTGAATTGTAAATAAATTAAAAATACAAGCGGAAAAAAATAGTGGTGTTTTCCCAACAGCTCCCCACAAAATACTTTTCTAATTCAAAATGTAGCTTGCTGTGGATGGTTGAGATACTCAAAATACGATGATGCAGGGATTTTGCTAAGCTTTTGGGATTTGGCTTCCATTCACTGGGATTCAGATGTCTCACTAACCTCTTTTGGCTAGGCTAGGTTTCTCATACAGAGAAACACAAACTTAAACCTTTGAAGTTCTCTTCTAGAGCTCTCAAAATCCATTTCTATAAATATATGTCTGCCTACATTAGAAGGGGTGATCTTCAAGTTAAGAGCTCCTTTCCTTCAAACCTGTTGAAGATATTTAATAAAAGGATTTAAACAAAATACCAACACAGAACAGAGGAAGCCTGTAAACAAACCTGCCATACCAACTTACTGTTTTCATCCTTCTGAAAGTGCTGAAAATTCCCATCTTCCGGACAAATTTCCTATTGACTTGGCCAGTAGCATGCTGTCTTTAGCTACTGACAGCAATCTGTTCTCACTGAGGAGGCTATAACAAATTTAATGTTTTAAGAGTTTAAGGGAGTTGATCTTGTAATACAATCAAAATAGTTATTTATTGAGGACAGTGAACATGAGCCCACATAATGTATGCTGTAAATCACTAAGGCATGTGGTTCCATTTAACACTATTTTGCTTGAAAAGTGATCACTCAGAGGTAAGGTTTACCCTAAGTTGGGTAGGAAACAAAAATATTCAAGAATAAGTAATAAATAGGGTGTGTTTTGGACAAAGCTATCTTTTAGAGCCATTTAGAGGAAAGAACATTTCTATCTATAGAACCATTGCTTGGATGTTTGTCTTCTGTTAACCACAAGTACATATTTTCACTGGAAAAATGCGACTTTCAGGCATTCGCAAAGATTTGTTCATGCTAAGGATAAACAGAACTAGATATCCTGCGTTCTGAGATAAGAAAATACATGGTACTATTTCATGTAATAGCACTCATGTTTTATTAAAATGAGGGGTTTTTAATTCCTATTTCTACAGCCACCACTGAGGGGAAGTGGAGTTCTCTGGACACAGCTCAGAGCCGATTTTATTCTTACCCTCCCCTGCTTGGTGCTGAAGCCCATAAATCAGTACAGCAGTCATTGCCATTTAGGGAGACCAGGATAATGCCTTAAACCAATTAGTTCAACGGCTGATTTCATTGGAAGTAGAAATATAGAAATTTAATTTATACAAAGCAGGAAAATGAGCTTCAGTTAATTTTTTTTTCATAGAATTGTGGGCTCTCAGAAGCTGATTTTCTTTCCTATCCTGAACATAAGTGGGATTGCAATAAACTTTTTTCTTGACATACTATTTCTGATCTGTACACAAAATTTTTATTCTTCTCACCATATTTGGACCAGATCCCATATGCTCTACATGCCTTCAAGGTCCTGGCCAAGACAGGGTTAATTTTTGCAGCAGTCAGGAAGGGCATGGCCAGGATCCTGGGATTATTGATGCCACCTCACAGCCATGCTCAGGGATAGGGAAGGGTGTTTTCCAGGTTGTTTTTTTTTTCCAGGGACATAAAATCAGCATTACTGTGCAGGTGTTGCATTATGATTACCAACACTGCAGTAAAGCAGATTCTCCTCTTCCCAAAGTGGTGGAACAGGAAGAGAGCAAAGTCTTTTGTCTTTCTTTGGAGACCCCCAAGGGCCAGCCAAGCTGCATCAGCACAGGGAAATGGACAAACTCTGGCTATTCCTGTGGAGAAAGAGTGCAGAAAAAAAGCCTTTATCTCCTGATGGACTGCAAGGTGGAAATTCAATACCTTACTAGCACTATTCTTTTTCTTACTCATCCTCTTTAAAACACCTGACTTCTAGTAATTCTCTGGTATGTGTGTGTGTATTTATGTATATATATACAGTCTTCTCTATATAGTTAATTAATCAATGTAGGTGCCATTGGAAATATGACTTATTTTCTTCAGAGAATATTGATCCAAATTCTTGGACAGAATTTGATTTGAGTTTGACTTTTTTGCAAGTATGGAACTCAGTCTGCCAATGTTCTTCCACAGCAACCATAGGAATGTAGTGACCCAAGCCTCCCCAGTGAAGCCAATTTGGTGGCTGAGTCACAAACAGGCACTTGAGGCTGACTGGATGAGGTGATTTCTGTATTTCTGTGCCCAGCTGATTGCTCCCTCTTCATCCTTACAAAGGCTGCCCCATTTCTGGATCCTTCCCTCCTCATCTGGATTTCCAGCAGATGAAGCTAAATCAGTTCTGGTCTTTAGTGGCTTTATATACCATGTTTGACATGGTTTAACTTGTTTTGCTGGAAGCAAGTGCAGGGGATGGATGGCTGGGAACAAGCAGTGTAAATCGACATCTCATTCCTTGGGCTTGTAAAGAGTGGGAGGTTCCTTGGAAAATTTTCAGAGTTGGACATGAATGATGGGACCTCCTCATGAAGGACCTCAGTCAGAGTCACCAAATGCAGAGTAGCTCCACTTGAAGCGATTCACTGGGCACAACTTAGCCCAACATTTTGGAAAACAATCCCTCTCCTTAAGAGATTTAGGCAACACCATTGCATTGCATCATGCTGCAGGCATTTCTGTCACTGCTTACAGAAGGAATAATAGCACTCAGCATAAGGATAAACACTTACAGTGTGGCAGCAGGCTGCTGTCTCGTGTTTCTCCCGCAGTCTTTACCAAAGGACTGTCGACTTTACCATGACAATTAATTTCACATGAAAATAGTTTTGCCTGAAATATGCCAGTTTGGCATTGCAGCGTCTGGACATTGTTCAGATTAATGATCGAGCACAAAATTAAGCAAATGGGAAGTAACAAAAATAGCTGACCTCTCTTCCTCATTTAATTATTTATGAAAGATCTGCTTGGTCATTTATTTAATTCATGCTTGTATTATCGACTGATGAGAAAACAAAAATGCAGGTATTTGATGTTCAGCTTCTGCTCTTTCATGAGCCACTCAACTTTACAGGTAATTTGAACAGTTGCTCTGGGCACTGCGTATGGAATTTGGCCTTAGGGAAGCCTCAAATTAGCTACTAAAGAAAAAAAAAAAAAAGAGAGAAAACGCCCTCACTTTTGAAACTGGTGTTTAAGAGGAGCTGTAGAATGGTTCTTCCATCCAACAGTCAGTGTCCTTTCTGCACAAAAAATAATGGCATCATCCTCACCATCATTATAATCACCGCATCTTCAAAGCATGGGAAGGAACCTTTGTCTTCCTATGGAAACTTTAGACCATTTCTGTAAATTTGGCAGAAATTCCTACTTCAGAGGGCATTTCCAACACCCTGTTAAGAGCAAACGCAGTCCTGACTAAAAAGACCACTCAAAGAGGGGGCAATAACACAGATGCTGAGAAAGGTAAAATTCCCTCTGAGTCTCCCAGTAAAGCTGCGCTTATCTGCTCGGGGAATTTCTGAGCAGTGGTTTAAAATACAATGCCAAGGAAGGCATGGGGTGATCATTTACAATGATGCTGTGCAGATGTCGAGTGCCTGCTCAGCCTGTGTCCATGGCATGACCTCGTGTAACCCTGTCTCAGAGCCTTCCCAGCGAGGCTCACAAAAGCGCTCCTTCCCTGCTGCCTGCGGAGAGAAAAGTTATTTTATCGGCTTTCCTTCAGCCAGCAGCCACAAGAGGGCGGATTTTTTCCTGCTTTCATCCACTTCAGGAAGAGCTTCTATTTCACAAATTTCGGTTTTATAACTCTTGAAAGACAAATCTATTTATTTCATATCCCCCCCCAGCTGCTAAAATAAAACCATTTCCAAAACATTTATTTCCCCCCCCACACACATTTCACAGAGTGTGTAGACTTGTTCCACAAATGAGAAAAGGAAACATTCATGCTGATTCCTTTTTTGCAAGAGTCTAAAACATCTCCAGAACACAAAAAAACCAGAATTTTGCAGCATTTTTTCTTTGTATCAGGATTCATGTTCTCAGAGTACCTCAAACCCCCATTCTGTAGTTCTGATGTTTGAAAAACACCAAAAAACCCACAAGGATTTTTCTTGCACCAACCTGCTCCTCTTTTTCTATTTGTTGAGCTTCTACAGTTGCAGAAAGGGGTTATCAGCAGAGTGCCTATGATCTTCACTGAGTGGGAACAAGGTAAAGTGCAAGAATTATTCTGCAGAAATTCAAAACACAAACTGGCTTAAATCTGCGTCATACTCATCCCAATTATATTTGTATTAAGTAGTGTGATGTGGGGATTAAAGCAATGCAAAGTTTTACCAGCAATAATCATATAAATGTGGAAATTCAATATAAAATCTCCTTTCATTTTTTGTTTTGATGGCCTTAAACAGCAGAAGTCAACAGCAAGCCTATCTCCAAATTCCTCCCTTTGTCTTTTGGGAATATAAAACTCATGTAGATAAGTACACTCTGTATTTGCATGTGTAGAATTTATAAAAAAACAATGTGAGTTTGGTACTGTAGTAACAAACTGTTTAAAAAACATAGGTAAAAAAGGTGTAAAGTTGACTTTTGGTGAACCTAAAAACCTCCTCTTATTTAGCTCCTGTCCTGTATACCCAGACCACCCATCTGACTTGTGTGTGAACGGTAGGTGAGGATGAAGTTCTGCTGAGGCGAGTTACATGATGGAAACTCCAACATGTTTCTCTGGGCTTCCTCGGTTATTTCACGGGAGCAACAGTCGGGGTCTGTTCCACAGCTGAGCTGCCAGCTGAAGCCTTTCAATCTGGGCCCTTCACTGAGGGAAACACAGCTCTTGAAAGAAGCCCAGTGTGTCCTGTCTGGAAGGGTCTGATACTGCCTGTGCCATGTGTGCAGTGGCTCTCAGCCTGCGGGCAGGAAGGCTCTTCCTCGGGCAGCCGCAGAAGGAAATATGCCGGAGAGAATGGTTTGGTGTGGGAGTGGGCTGGTCCAGGAGAGAAATTCTCTCTTAGGAAGTGGTCTGCAGCCTGCGAAAGCTGGAGAACCACCAGTGTAGCACATTCCGGGGGCAAAACAAATAAATGCGAATGCAGATGTGCCCCTGGCAGCTACAGTTCTGCACACGGGCAAACGCTTTAAATGCGCACCAGCCCTGAGCTCCGGGCCACTTATCGTGAGTGTGGCGAGCTGGCTTTGTTTACTCCATCAGTCTACAAGCCAGCTCCGTCCCAGAGGGAATGTGTCATGGGAACACCGTGAGCGGACCTGAGGTCGCCTTAGCCACGTGGATGAGGAGCAGCAGCCGCGCACGGCGATCCCAGAGACAGCTCGGGATGCTCCTGTGCAGGTGTGTGATCCAGCCCTGCCGGAGCGGGCTGTGGCCCAGGGAAGGCACACGGGCTCGGGGTCCCCCGGGTGGGCACATGGCTGCCGCGGTCGGTGCTGGCCTGCGCACCCCGGCACCGCTCGGGAGCCCCGTCCTGCGGCGAGCAGGGGGGTGTGCCTGCGGCGGCTGACAGACACCCGGACACACAGGCGCACTCCCTGGCGGCAGCCCATTTGCTGGAGGGGTGTGCATGTGCGTGCGAGGGAGTGGAAAGGGGTGGCGGGATGGAGGGCGGGCGGCCGAGGGAAAGTCTGACACTCGGCGCAGAAGGAGCGAGACCCTCCGCTGCCGCCGCCGCCGGGGAGGAGCCGCCGCGCTCGCAACGCCTCCGACACCCGGCCCCGGCCCCGGCCCCGCCGCGCTCCGGCCGCTCTCCGGCCCCGGCAGGTACCGGCCGGCCCCGCGGCTCCGCGGCCCTGGGGCACTTTCCGCGCCGCGGGGAAGGGGAGGAGGGCGGTGTGGGAAGGTGCCTGCGCTCCCCTCTGCCTGTCCCGGACGCTCCGCTCGCCGCTGCCCCGGGCGCCGCCGGGGCTGCCCCGGCAGGAGCGGAGCGGTGCCGGCACCTGGCGGTCCCGGGCCACCTGCCCCGCTGTCAGCGGGGAGATGGGGCTGGCTTAGCAAAGGGCTAGGCTCTGCCGGGGTGGGCTTGGGGGTGAAGGGAGAGAAGGAAATAGTTTTTGGGAGCGGGGCGGTGAGGCTGTGAGATGGGAGAGGAGTTGGTGCGCTCAGCCCGGCACCCCTGCTCCTGCTCCGCAGAGTTAGCTCCGGGCTGTGAGAAGGCAGCAGGGCATGATCAGCCCATGCTCCTCAGCAGAACTGGTGCTTGCTGGAGCGGTGGCAGAATTCCTGCCTTTCCACACAGTCCTCCAGCATCGCCGTGAGCGCGGCTGCTGAGCGCGCCCGTCCCCGGGAGCGCAGAGCACCTGGCTGGCCGGGGTGCGGCCGAAAGGATCATTCTCCTGCTCACAGGGACCACCTCCAGTTCACTTCGGGAGTGAAGGAACTCCCAGGGTGGGAAAGCTCCTTGTTTTGCAGCAAATATTGCAAAATGAAAGCTGTTGCTTGTAGAAGGGAAGCATTCCTGAGCGCGTTAGGTAATCGGTGAATGTGCTGCTGGAGCACAGAGCAGCCACCTATGTTTCTTCAAAAAGAGCTTCGCTTTGATTTGAGTTGGGGCAACTTGTCCAAGAATAATAGAGATAAATGGGACCAGAAGCTGAGAAAGCAGCAGTTCACACTGTGCCTGTGTCTCTGACAGAGGCCAGGAAGATGCAGGCGAGCACTTGAAGAATTGTAGCATGTCACTTTCTCTCTTTTACTTGCAAATCTGGGGGACAAGTAAAGAGACTTGATGTTGCTGTTTACCATTTGGATGTGCTTAATGCTAATGGCACACCACCTCCCTACCGTTTTTCAAGTCCTCATTAGTCTAATTGATGTGACTTTTCATCTTCGCCTTTTAATTAGTTTATTGAGGTTATTATGGGCTTGATCCAGAAAAGCACATCATCTCCTGCAAAGTGTAACGGCCAAAGTCTTCTGTGAAAGTTGGGCATCTAAATAGTCTTTTAAAGAGAAATTGGGGTCTTTTAACCCATAATTGTAAACCTCCTGTCAAACAGAGATGCCAAATTCTGCAGGTGCGACACCTATTTTTCTTAAAATTTCCAAGACAAGTCTTGCTCTGAGATGTCTCATAAATTGAAGCATTTTCGCCTTGATCAGGCTGAGCAGCTTGGCTTCACTTTTAGTTGAACTTTATTTTGGCTTAGACATCCAGACTAGCCTGAGATCCAGGAACTAAATTTGCTTTCCCTCTCCTTAGGACTGGATTGATCCAGCAGGGATTCTCAGGGTGGGGGCAGCAGAACAGGCTCCGTCCCATTAGGTGCAGTGCTGAAGCACTGAGAATTGTGCTCTAGACCAGCGCTGTGGTTCCAAGTCTCCTGCAGTCAGTGTGTGGGCTCTGCCCATTGAGTGCTTTAGCCAGAAATGGAAATAGCAGCTTCACCAGTCTCTGCTGTGTCTGAAAATACAAGAATGACTTCTATTACAAAAGCTGGTAGGTGCTTTCAGGACAGTAATCCCAATAAGGGAGAAGTGCCACTCAGTAGTACTGAGTAAGATGACTGATATGAGAAAGATAAAATTTCAAGTTGTATTCCTGCCCTCAGCTTTGTCTTGGTGAATAGCTAAGGTCAGATCCCCAGAACACTGACACCTCTTTTTGACCCCACTCCCAAGTACTGGCCTCTGCCTCCTTCTTTCCCAACTGCAGGTTCTGCCATCAGCCAACCTTCCAAAACAGTGTAATTGCTCTGATCTTACTACTTCCCAATGTTTTGGGGTTTTTCTTGTTTTCTGAGAGGTGATGTTTTCACTGCAGATACCACTGCGTTCATTTTGCAAATTGTGCTGCAGCCTGGACATCTACTGGGATTTTGCAATTGAATTAAATGAAACAAGCCCCTGGAGGGGGAAAAGTTTTAATTAAGCTAGAAGGTTAAATGGAAATAGATGCTATTCATTGGAAAAAGCCCTTTAAATTGTTTGAGGAGGCTGCATCTTTATTACTCTGAAATTAAGTTGTGATAATTAAGCAGCTAACAATGTAAACAGCAAGATATTGAAAAGCAAAGGCAAAGGATGAAATGTTCCCAGCAGCACCTGTCCTTATTTTGATCCTAGCAGAAGGGATGTATATGCTCAGCCTTTTTTCCATGTCACAAAACAAGCGGAGGAGTGAATGTCCCACACAGTCAGGATCTTTACAGTTTAACTGGCAGAAAGCCATAAACATTGGAGTCACCCTGTGAGCCTGCTCTTAGCTCAGGGTGGCCAAAATAATGATGTCTTTCTGAATTCTTTTTTAATCCCTGCTCTGCTTTTCCTCTCATTCTTTTTTGCTGTTAAAAATCCAGCAGCTGTAATCTCACATGTCGCTTCACTGTGTGCCACTGACATGCGGGTCACCTGTGGATGCAGAGAGCCTGATTCATCAGCTGGGAATCAGCTGGATTCCCAGCACATGCCAGGATTTCTTTGGCTAAAACCCCTGGAGCTGGAATTGGCCAGTGAGCCACCTCTGTGCTCTTTGAGGTTTCCTCCACGAGGGAATCCTTTGGGGCTGGTTAAGCAGGCTTTCCCACCGCGCTCTCTTGGCAGGGCAGCCTGCGGGATTGCCGGAGCTGTGCTTGGCCCTTTGTCTTTTTAACCCCTGGAGAGAGCCAAAGGTGTGTGCTAAATGCCATTGAATCAGATAGATGCAAGGAGCGTGCCCTGTGTTTGTTTTCCTTGCTTTCTGGATTCCCTCCAGCTGCAAACAAGCAACAGAGGAGCTCACAGTGCAGCCATGTGCATGAGATGTGTAGTGGCTGTATTTAGGTGTGAGGAAATTTTGCTCCGTGGGTGTGCTATTTTTAACTTTTTTATAGTCCTGCACCTCTGTCTCATTTCTCAACAGTTTCCCCCTGCCCCAACATTTCTGTCTGGGTTTTATGTATTTTATAAACTTAGCAATGGCCGTGAGTCATTATTTAAATTATGCCTGTATAAATCTTTAGTCCTTTTATCTTATTCTTTCTATCCTTATGTATTCAGAAAGGCCTCTCTCTGGTATTGTTGGTCTTTTTCCATGTTCTGGAGACATGCTGCGAGAACATGCACGTGTTATCTGACAGTGGGTGAAGAAAAAAATGAAAAAAACTAAAAAAAAGCACAGCCCTTCTATTCTGCTCTCCCCAGCTTAGATGGATCCAGCGTCACATGGAGGGGATCCAGGATGAGTCAGGAAACAGCGCTATGGTCCAAAATTCCACTTTGCATTGCAGCTGGGAGGCAGCGTTTAGCATCATGTGGATTTATTTTCTTTTGACGGGAACTGAAAAATAACTCATGGAAGTCACATAACCTAATGGGCAGAAGAGATAACAGTAAGCCAAGAAGAACCTGGATTCCCATCTGGGTTGAATCATTGACTCAATTGACTATCAGGGTGATGGGTGTGGTAGTTTAAGCCTGGGACTTTATACTGGCCTTAACTAAGTCATTGCACTTCCCCGCAATGTAACTGGAAAATGTGATTAGTGTTCAGAGCTCTGTTGGTACCTGAGAGTTTCCCTAACAGTTTCCATGGTCAGACTGAGCACAGGACATTGCAGGCATTTATTTTCAAACTTAATTTTTCAGGACAAATCCTAAATGGCTCAGAACATACGTGACTAAAGACAAATTCATGCTTTAGAGCTTATATGTGCATGGAGACCTGTAATTCTGCACTGCGTGAATTTCACACTGTGTCTGTTACTCAGCTTTCAGTAACACTTATCCTTTTTTGTACATCTTTGCATATTTTTCTTCCCGTGCTGCTATAAACAGAAGAGTTGTGTGAGCTTTGTCTTATAATGTGGTCAGTTTAAAAGCAAAATAAATAACCATAATTAAACTGTTTCCAATTTAGTTGGTCAGAGAATCGGGAGACTTGCAGGAAGCCGATGTCACGCAGCAGAAGAGAGGCTAAACCTCTGTAACATTTAAACATATTCCAGTGACGTGCTGGGGTGTTGCTGCTTTCTTATTTTTTTTCTCCAAGGGGGTGGGCAAAAGAGAAGTTACCAGTTTTCCTGGAACAGCATCTTCAAAATTCCTGAAGACACTGCAGCACCAAGTCTGATCTCATCTTGTGTCATCATAACTCATGCCTAAATGCACTGTGAACAGAAAGCCCAGGATTAACTAAAATTATACAAATCTGAGGCTGTAACAAAATGAAAGACTTGGGCCTGTTCTCAGTCTGTCTGTACTTAGTGACTTCAAGAGACTTAGGCACATGTTTAAAGATAGGCTGCTGTGTAAAATGCTCTCTTGAAAGAGTTACTTACTTAAAGTCTAAGCCTAGAGTGAGATCAAGCCTTTTAAAAATTAAGTGCAGTCTTGAGGGCTGGTGTGGTCAAATAGTCCAGCTTAATCTTGGCTAGAATTTTAAGATTTTGAACAGCTAGATCTAATGGTATGTGCCTACCTAGCCTGTTGTATTCCTCTGGAATTTATCAATGACACGCTCCATATAATTGTGGTTACTTTTTGTCTGTCTAAAATCCTTTTTTGGTTTTGCATCGGGCAGACTGCAAAGAGGGAGTATGTAAAAAATTCTTTCTTAAACAAAAGCAAAAAGTTGATTTTTTTCCCCTTCCACAATGAAGAATTAAAACAATGTCATGCTTAATGTCAGAATCTCTGCTAAAAAATAGAAAGAAGAAATATGATGAATTTTTCATATGGAACTTATTCCCTCTAATTTTATAATGCATATATGTGAGGTTTTATGAAGGCTTATACTAAAAGGCTTTAGAACAGTGTAATAAAGGAAAAATGCTCATAACATCCTTGCGTATCCAGAGAGCTCCACTTTGAGAGAGAGAAATAAAGGGCAATGACAAGTAGTAATAAGCTGTTGCAAGTGCAGTTCCTTTTCTTCAAGATTTACAGTAAGAACAGCTCTAACTGTAAAAACATACGTGACTAAAGACAAATTCATGCTTTAGAGCTTATATGTGCATGGAGACCTGTAATTCTGCACTGCGTGAATTTCACACTGTGTCTGTTACTCAGCTTTCAGTAACACTTATCCTTTTTTGTACATCTTTGCATATTTTTCTTCCCGTGCTGCTATAAACAGAAGAGTTGTGTGAGCTTTGTCTTATAATGTGGTCAGTTTAAAAGCAAAATAAATAACCATAATTAAACTGTTTCCAATTTAGTTGGTCAGAGAATCGGGAGACTTGCAGGAAGCCGATGTCATGCAGCAGAAGAGAGGCTAAAACCTCTGTAACATTTAAACATATTCCAGTGACGTGCTGGGGTGTTGCTGCTTTCTTATTTTTTTTCTCCAAGGGGGTGGGCAGAAGAGAAGTTACCAGTTTTCCTGGAACAGCATCTTCAAAATTCCTGAAGACACTGCAGCACCAAGTCTGATCTCATCTTGTGTCATCATAACTCATGCCTAAATGCACTGGGAACAGAAAGCCCAGGATTAACTAAAATTATACAAATCTGAGGCTGTAACAAAATGAAAGACTTGGGCCTGTTCTCAGTCTGTCTGTACTTAGTGACTTCAAGAGACTTAGGCACATGTTTAAAGATAGGCTGCTGTGTAAAATGCTCTCTTGAAAGAGTTACTTACTTAAAGTCTAAGCCTAGAGTGAGATCAAGCCTTTTAAAAATTAAGTGCAGTCTTGAGGGCTGGTGTGGTCAAATAGTCCAGCTTAATCTTGGCTAGAATTTTAAGATTTTTGAACAGCTAGATCTAATGGTATGTGCCTACCTAGCCTGTTGTATTCCCCTGGAATTTATCAATGACACGCTCCATATAATTGTGGTTACTTTTTGTCTGTCTAAAATCTTTTTTTTTGGTTTTGCATGGGGCAGACTGCAAAAGAGGAGTATGTAAAAATTCTTTCTTAAACAAAAGCAAAAAGTTGATTTTTTTCCCCTTCCACAATGAAGAATTAAAACAATGTCATGCTTAATGTCAGAATCTCTGCTAAAAAATAGAAAGAAGAAATATGATGAATTTTTCATATGGAACTTATTCCCTCTAATTTTATAATGCATATATGTGAGGTTTTATGAAGGCTTATACTAAAAGGCTTTAGAACAGTGTAATAAAGGAAAAATGCTCATAACATCCTTAGGTATCCAGAGAGCTCCACTTTGAGAGAGGGAAATAAAATAAAGGGCAATGACAAGTAGTAATAAGCTGTTGCAAGTGCAGTTCCTTTTCTTCAAGATTTACAGTAAGAACAGCTCTAACTGTAAAATTCTCTGTACTGTCATAATCTGTAGCTTTGCAGAATGTAACATTCTCATATCCATTCTCTCACCTTGTGAAAGAAAGGTTCCACCTGCATATAAATTACCCTTAAATAAATCCTTTACTTAATTTCATGCGTTATTTCCTTTTTTTAAGAGGGTGCTTGAAAACCTTTATTAAGAACATAAATAAATCTTCAAAGCTGGTATTATACTGTGTCCTAGTAATAGAGTGATCATTTGTTATGTCTCTCTGAAGGTCCATTTTTGTTCAATAGAAATCAGAGAAGACACAGGAACAAATTTGGCACTTGTGTTTATATAGTCATCTGTTACAAGCAGTGGGGCCTTTTCTCATTCAGAGGAGCTTTTATTAATTTATTTGCTATGTTTCAATAGCAGTGGGAGTGGCCTGTGAGACATAATAGAATCATAAAGTGGTTTGGGTTGGAAGGGACCTTGAAGATCATCAATTTCCAAGCCCCTTTCCATTGGACTCATTTGGGATCCTCAGCAATGAGCTCTCACAGCAGACTGGTATGAGTAGGGTCAGTCTTTTACTTCTGCAATATTTAAAATAAAAACTAAATTGTAAAAGGGGTATTTCAGTGGCTCAGGTGCTGAGGTGGCCTGGGAGGGGAGTTTCCCAGGTGCGGGGCAGAGCAGTGGTGTTGCTGGTGTTCTGGAGCTTGGCTTTCTCAGCCCCCTCAGTTCCATTTTTGCGAGCGCTCCCTTGTCAGGCCCAGCAGAAGGAGAGTGGCTTTGCACAGCTGCTGCACCATCTTCAGGGATGAGACTTCTTTCTCTGGATCTGCCCCAGTTAAGGTTTTGCTATCAGTGTTGGTATTTCTTACCTGGTGCTGAGCTATGCCATGGAATGAATCATAAGGAGACCAATCCCATCTGTTCCCAGAGGAGCGTGCCGACCCTGGAGCTGCTGGATGACGGGTGTTGGGACAAGTGGATCTTCTTCTTTCAGTCTGTGGGAGAGCTGGGCACACTTGGAGCCCACCCCAGCTCTGCAGGTGTTTCTGGGCCTGGTTCTGAGCACCACAGGCACCAGGGAGTCACAGCTCTGTTGTGCGTGCACCCTGTGGCCCAGGTGCTGTGGGCAGGGGTGGCTACATGTAGAAGCTGAAAACAGCCAAAGACAGTTTTATCCTCATCTTTAAGGGTGAACTTGGCTGACTGAAGAGTCAGTTAATAGCATAAATCTCTGTTATTAATCTGATTTTTTTCCTAAAACTATTTTAATAGGCAAGGATGCTTTACATAACTACAGCCTGAATCACCGTGGTCAGTTGATCTGATGTTTTGTACAAGCTTTAATCTTGTCAGAAGTGAGGTCTTCTCAGACCTCGTGAAATCCAAGGTGTTTATTTTAAGACTCAATTTATTATTTTGCAAATTGAACTCAAAACTTTGAAGGCTTTAAGGAAGAGCTGACTTGATGTAATTTTTGGAATGTCACCCCCACTTAACTGAGGGAAAAAAAGCAAGAGAATTGGTGCACCTAAGGAAGTTACAAACATTGTTCAGACCCAAGGGTCTTTTAGGTGCTCTTTCTAGAAAAAAAAGGTGCTGTGCTATGCTGTCTCTGTGCTGTCTATCTTTTTAAGATGAATGTCCTGGGTAGTACTGTTTGCAGTGTACAGGTTTGTTTTGGAGTTACGATTTGGTGTTTAGAGTCCTCTAGTGACATCCACAAAAAGCAGATTTATTTCATCTCATAAAGCTGCCTCAGCTTGAAAAAAAAGTGAAAATTGGATTTATGGCAAAGAAATACCTTCCCCAGTATAACATCCCAACCACCTGTGCAACTTCCAGTGAAGTTAAGGGAGTTTTCACATGGAAAGATTTTCCATCCTTAGATAAAATAATTATAAACTGCCTAGTCTGAAGATTGATTAAACTTACACAATAAAATTTATGTGACAGGGGAAATGGGCTGATTTTCTTAAGGTATCTGTCTACAAATTCATATCTGTGATTTGATTTTTGATTGGTGAGGTTTTTTTTATTTTATTATTTCCCTAAAGAGTTTTACACATCTAGGTACAGATAAATTGCTGTGCTGTCCTCAGGAGACTGAAGCTCCTGTGTCCTTTGCTTCCTGTGACTTTGCTACAGCTCATTACTTTCCTAAATGGCAACACGAGCACCATTATGGAGCTTGTAACACAGACAGTTATCTCCTCAATGGTACTTAAAATCAAATCCTTCCTACTTGGTGAAAGATGAGTTACTGTGCTTTGGCTCCTTAACTGATGCAATGATGGAAGGATTGGTTTTTTTCTCTATTTGTTGCTGCTCTACATTGATGTGTAAGGATGAAGAATGAGTACTGAGGCACAATACTGAAAGCTCCAGTGCCAATTCCTCTGGTTTTTCACAGCCTGACAGAAAAGCAGAAGGTGGGGCAGCAAACAGTGCAGGGAGTTCATCTCAATCCAAACATCTGCTTTCAAAGGAAGAGAAAAAAGGAGAATGCAATCGTTGTCTTTTGTTTAAAAGCCACGGTGAGATTCTGTGGGGTTTATCCTTTTTTCCATTTAAAAGCCAAGGTGAGATTCTGTGGGGTTTATCCTTTTTTTTTTTCTACTGTGCTGTATCTGTGTTACTGCCAGCATGTCCTGTGACACAAGGGCAAGGTCTTTCCTAAGAGGAACTGTCCATCCTTACCTTTTAGTGGCAGCAGTTCTCCAGGTGGTTTCAAGTCACAGGACAATCTGCTCCTGCTTCCAAACTCCCCTCTGAAATTTAATCTCAGTTAAACTCTCTCTTGTGCTTTTGTAAAAGCTTCAGGCATGGTTTTCCTGTATCCTGTCAATTCCCAGAAATGGCCCTGACATGATGAAAATCTCTCACTCCCCAGGGGGACTCTGCTCCAGCAATCTGACATGCAGGGTGTTAAACTGTTAAAGGGAGAGAATTCAGACAGATTTCGGGTCTTGTGCCAGGTTTTCACGACAATGGTAGAAATTCCTTTGTGATAACATTGATATCACAGGCACAGCTGTTCTGCAGTTGGTCAGTGATGAAATATAGATAGCCATTTTCTTAGTGAAGACAGGCTTTACTTCTATTTTTATCCTAGGTTACCACCATTATTTATGGCTAATAAAATCTGTTCTAGTAAATGGTGTTAAAAAAAAAAAGTACTTTCCATCCTTTCTGTGCTTTTCTTCCTTCCTTTCCCTACAAACAAGGTAAATGCCACTGAAGTGGTGTGAGAAAAGCATTTTGGAATGTGTGTGGATTTGTTGTGTTTTATTTTCCATCCAGGAATTCAACATGACACAATGGAAAGTGGGATTTGACATCTCCAAGATAAACTATTAGACAGTCTATAAAGTGCTGCACTCATCTTTATAAGATAAATAGTGTGTAAGGCCAGAATAACTGGGACACAGTGGCTTTGATAACAAGCAGCATTGTTATCTTCAGTGCAGGCATCAGCAGAGATTACCGTGGTCTGTTGGGGTGGCCCTGGGGGAAATCTCACAAGGCCTTGCAGTAGGCAGTGTACAATTTGTTTTCATTCTTTTCTCAGCAAAATACTGGTTTGATGCTTGGAAAGCATGACCCTGTTTAAATTGTGCTGACTCTCTTCATTCTGGTTTGAGCCACATGGGAGGAGAGGTGTGAGCACAAGCAGTTAGAAAAGGTGAAAAGGTGCTGATGGAGGATGGATAAATTAGTGATTGACACTGAGCAGATAGTTTGTTCTGAAGAGCCAAGACTCTGTGGGCCTTGCACTCAGGATTCAGGATCCTCAGTCTGTGTTTCCAGTTTTCTCTCCTAGAAGATCAGTAGCTTTTGTCCAATTTATTTTGCTAAATCTCACTGATGGGATCTGGTCTGAGCTGCCCTTACATTATATTATGGAAATTGCACATTATATTATGGCTTAGCCTGTGTGTGCCAGTGCTCAGCAGGAAAACCCAGCTATGATGTGGAGGCTGCAGCAATTGCTTAGAGCTCTTTTTGGACATCAATTTGAAGATGTGACCTCAGTCCCATGGGTGTCTTTTCTTGTGTAGCAGTCATTTCCACCTCCTGCTTTTCTGTTAGGCTGGGAGAAAGTTCCAGAATAGGCATTTGAGTTTTTGGCAGTGTTTGCTGCTGAAGCACGTACCCTTCATTCCCCTACAGAGATATGGTGCTGCATGGGATTCTCTGGTGTGTGTAAAACTCTGAAGAATTTGTTCTTCTGGTGATTTGTAAGACAGGTTGGAAACCCTGACACAGAACAAACATGTTCCCTTGTTCTGAAGCTGGCTGATTGGGCAGAACTTTCTCATATTGGTGTAGGAGATTTTACCTTTTCTGTTTCACAAGATGGACAAGGCAGTCCATGCAAAGGATGTTGCAGAATCTTGTTTTCTTGATACCCCCAGAAACTGAATCTTATTTGGACAATAAGAGCTAGTCCACAAACAAGCTACTGGATTCAATCTAGGGGTAACTGTAAGGCTTTGGGGGTCTAATTAATATAGGAGATGATCAAATATCCCTCTAAAAACCAGAAGTCTGAAAGACCTTTTTTAATTATTTCAGTAGTTTTCTTGAAAGATGCATGGTACTTTACCTGTGTGTTTCCCACGAGCTGCCCATACTCTGTGCTCATGGTTTCTGAAAACAGAAGGTGGTTAGACTTTGATAATTCAAGGTTGATACAGGATTGTTTTGATTAGTCTGGGATCAAGGCAGCTATCCTAGAAGGGGGGGAACTGCACTTGTATAATACCAGAAACAGTGTTTTTATCTTCTTGTTTGCTTGAATAGTATGGGGCTGATACCTCTTTCTCTACAGAAACTGGCTTTTCTGTTTCACTTTAATGAGATATTTGCCAAAAAAATCTTTCCAGATGAAAGGAACAGAGTCTGTTTTACAAATTGACCCATATTATAACCCAGGTGCAAGTTCTAGGCAAGTCAGAGGACATGCTCAGCATCCAGCAGTTCTCCCCAAGATTATTCTAAGAAGCACGTATCACCCAGGGCTGGAGCCTGCTCGGGACTGATAAAGGTTGTCTACATGTGGGAGTCAGCTTCTGTTCAACTGGAATAACAGTGTGCAGAGCGGTATCTTCCCCACACTGACTCTGCATGGCCTGTCTGCCCTGAGGCTGTTGTTCAAATTAAGTAAATTGCTTCCAAATTAAGTAAGTTGCTTCCTTTTAATACACACTTCTGTGTGATGTGATTGCAGAGCAGCCAGTGTGCTGCTAATTCACATCTTACTGTGTCTGGACTCTCATGTTGATACGCCCCAAGTGTTTAAATTTTAAGGTCTTGGTCAATTACTTCTCTAAGTGCAAGAGACATGGTGTCAGTGCTCTCTGCTGTGATGCAGAGTGCTGCATACCAGAGCAGAACTCTGAAGTGAATGTTGCATTTTCCAACTCTGTGCTGCTGTTCCTGTGTTTAGTTGTATCACAGTAACACCTAAAAAGCCCTGGAATTTTGGCCTCACTGTGCTCTTACTGCTAAGTTAAGATCTAAGGATAGCTTAGAGAAGATCAATAAAAGTGAGGAGGGAGGCTTGGAGTCAGGTTTGATTTATGAGGAAGAATGAAAGGCTTTGAGTGTGCATAGCTTGTTAGAGTTTGACAAAGAAGAAGACATGACTGTAAATACTTCAAAAGTTTTATTCAAAAAACAGCAGAGGATTTGCTTGATGTTAGGGACATTCCAAAGGTTAGGACAGCAGCTCAGGAGACCTGGGGTTAATTCCATGACATATGTCCTTAAGGCAAGTCAATTCTGCTTACATCCTAGCAAATTCCTGAGGGCACCCAACTGCCTCTGCTTTGTCTACATCACTGAGTATTTGTCAGCTGATTGAAAACCACCTAATTTAGACAATTAACTTGGTAAATACCTTTGCAGGGCTAGAACTTGGCTTCTACCTGCCTCAGCTGTATGTGTAAATGAGTCACATTTACCATTTATCATAGAAAAAGTGTGAGGATTACAGGTTTGGGAACTGTGGATATTCAGATATTGTAATAATGCAAGTACAGTGAGTGGAAAAGCTAATTAAGATGGGATTTATTTCAGATGTCTGAAGTGTGAGGTGGTCACCTAATCTTCTTCTATTTTCTGTACAGGATGAGGTGCTCCCAGGGGCAAAGCAGTGTCTGAGCCAGGGGATGAATTAACTTGGCAGTGCCTGTCTCTACCCTCCCTGGAGGGAGCCAAGACAGTGCCTGAGTTTTAGATGGTTGGAATGAGGCAAGATGAATGCTATCTTAAGAATATAAAGATCAAATAAAATCAACTCAGCTTGATTTTAAGGAGGAAAAAATGTCTTTACTGAATGTGTTTGCTGAAGTGTTCTATTAAAACAATTATATAAACCACCTCAAAGGACTTCTGTTTTCTTCCTATTGTTTCTTGTAAAACATTCGGGAAATGCTTTTATTAATATCTAATTACATGACAGAGCTCCCATTTCTCTGATTTCCTTACAGCAGTCCTTACACACACTAGCAACATCCCAAGAAGTGCTACTGTGCTATGTATTAGTAAAAATGTGGTATTATGTACAGCCTACATGTCCCATGTTACCGAAACACTACACCTGGAAATCCAGACATTAACAACTGAATGAGAGCTGAGCTCTTTTGGCAACCTACTTCTGATGGCTCTTGCTTTCCTACAACAGCCTAAGTGGTTGGAGATACTGTGTTAGCTCTGGGTGGCTGCTGTCTCCTGGAAAAGGACTGCTCCTCACAAGAAATGCAGTTATGGACATTGTGAATTTTAAAAAAAAAAAGTGGGGAAATTAAACTTACTCAGAGAAGAGTTACAATAATTTTGACAGCATTGCTGGAGGTCCATGTGTAAAGCAGCTGTAGGATGCCAGGAATCTGAGGGAAAGTTAGGCAGTGGAGATTCATGAGGAAGACCAGGATGGCCTATCTGAGGTCTCTGCTAACCCATGCAGTGGCACAAGTTCTCACTTCAAAGAAAGAGGAGCTTAATTAGTCTGTCCTGTTGTTGGTGTGACTCGATGTCAGAGTCCTTCCCCCCTTGTGCTATCACATTCATTATTACCCTGCAGTGACTTTGTGAGTAGTTTACTCTTTTTGATTTGCACTCTTGAAAGAAGAGGGCTGCTGACAGGCTTTGTCCCTCTTGTTTTGGGATCTCCCACCTCCAGCTTTTCCAGAGCTCACCCTCACGGAGCTGGATTCTGACTTCCCTCCCAACTGCTGTCACTGGGATGTGTGAGCAATCAGTCACTTCAGGAACAGGCACCTGGTGTCAGAGAGCCTGTGGATTTCCAGTATGATGGAAATCATACTGGAAATATGTCCAGTATGAACTAGACTTACACTTGGGAATGTCTAAATATGCTCAATTCGGAAATGTTTGCAGGAATTTGTTTATTGTTTTTACTTGACCTTGCAGACCCAAGACTATTGCTTTGGAAATCAGAGCTGAACAGTCCTAGGAACTTAGAGGGACATTCAGAGTTTGCACAGAGGACCTAAAAACAGTGGGGATTTCATCTGTGTGTAAAGCAGTCGTGACTCTGATCAGGAGGTGAAATAAGTACACCCTAATTTAAGAAATGCATTTGGGTCTCAAGACTATGAGCTTAAAAGCCCATCTTCAGCTAAAGTGAGACTCAGTGAGTTAGGTGGGAGGTGCACCCATTGCTGGTTCCCTGGACAGCCTGGGATTGAATTAAGACTTGTGTTCCTGGACACCATAAGGACTCAGGCAATGTGTAAGGGAATAAAAACACAGATTATGTGTATTGCACTGAGATCAGCTGCTTTGCTCCCTCGACATCCCAAAGCCGTAATCCTCCCGTGGGTCACTCCAAGCCTGTGATTTCACATCACCCACTTTGTGCCCTAATCCAGCAGGCAGTGAAAGATGTTTTCAAGTGCTCAGAGCTTCAGACATGCAGAGAATGAGTCTGTATGTGAGTGTTTGTCCACAGGTCACTGCAGGTTGCAAAACATGATACCAAGCGCAGAGAGAAAAGAAACAACAGTGACAGGAGCTGTACATTGCCTGTATATTGCCAAGTAGCTGTTGAGCTCTGCCTGCCACTCTTACTAGCAATTGTCTCTCTTTTTCCTCCCTCTGCCTGTTTTCTCCATCTGGTCTCATTCAGTATGTATTTAGACTACAGGCTGCAAGGAGGAGAGGCCCTTGCATCCTACTTGATAGTATGTGCAGCATTATGGGGTCCTGCCCTGGCTGGGGCCTCCAGGCACTGTCCCAGTGTAAATAATACATAAAAATAGATCAGCAGTGTCACATCGATCAAGAAAACCATACAGAGACTTAACAGTGATTTAGTGTTGAATTGCTCTACTGTCTACCACAGCATTCCTGCACTAACTTGCTGTAGTTTTCTGAATTAAATGACAGTCCATACAAAGCCTTGTATCTATGGGCAGTGTGCAGGGAGCTGGGGGAACCTGTAATTGCTAAAATCAGGAAGTGGGCCAAAGATGATCTACAAGTATGTGGAAGAACACATCTTTTGTGATGTTCAGGGTTTTATCATTTTTGTTTTGGAGGCTTTCCAAGATTTAATAGCAAAAGAGCAACCAAAAATTTGGAACTGAAGCAATCAGACCAGATTTCAGCTGCAGCAATAACTGCAATAGCCCGAACATTTGCAGTAATTTATTCTCTTGTGAACAGCACCAGCTGCTCCTGTTGCACCAGGTAGGATTACATTAAAGCAAAACAACTTAACTAAGTGATGCAGGCAGCTTTTGAGGTGATCAAGTGTAATACACAACAAAAGTAGGCATTATTATCACCTGCACTGCTAAAGTTAATCTGCACTCAGAGCTAGAGTATTTGCTCTGTTTAAAGAACATGAGTTGAAACTGATGAATGAAATTAGCACTTATGTTAGAGACCAAAGGTGTACCTCAGAAATGAGGTAGGACTATTTCCATTCATTCATGAAGGTGCAGTGATTTGCTCTTGCACAGTTAGAGGTAATTAACAGTTCCTCGCAATCAGTTTGATGGGATTGCAGAGAGGGGTTTCGAGGGAGGAAATGGACAAGTCCATGGCCACTGAGGATATGTTTCTTGTGAGAGCAAAGCACTGGACCTGAATCAACAATTCTCAGATGCTTTTCAAGAGGAATGGAGAGCATTTCCAAACTGTTGATCCACTTAAATTTGATAGATCATTTTGTATAAGTCCTTTTTTATTTAAAGCATCCCTGGAGGTGCAAGTGCCAAGAACTGTGCAAGAGAGACTCCTAATTCTTTCTGTATCAAACTCGTGGCTCCCAATTTCAATTTCTGCATACTAAACAAAGTCCTTCTGTTCTGCAGAAGTCTTTATAAATACATGTGGGGAGTCTTTGGTTCTCACAGATCCAAATAAACCCATGAAAAAGTTTCTGCCATTGCTTTTAGGAAGAGTTAGGCAAACAGCAAGCAGCAAGAGGAGAGGTAAGAAATTGTGTGGTTTCCATTCATATCATTCACACTCACACATTGGGAAAAGAATTCCCAGCTCATGAGTGGGCTCAAATTTAGAAGAGAAACATCCCCAAGGTTTCTGGAATAGAAAAAAAGAAAAGAAGCTGCAGAAGCTCCCCTCTAAAAAATTGCTGAAAAAACCCCAACAGCTGGTTGGCTGAAGGGCTGTTCTTTGACATAAAATGCTTCCTAAAATTCTTTCTTCCAAGATCCATACTAATTATTTTTTTGTTTTAGTTTTTCTTTCACATGAATTAATTAAAAAAAATCAGGCATCTCATCTGAATATGACAAGAGATTCTGGCAATAATTTTGCTAGTTTCTCAGCTGATCAATTATTAATCCTTTCTTCTGAGCATGTGGTGGGAGAGAACAAGAGGCTCATGACACACCTTTCTTTGTCTGTAAGCTGCCATCTTAAAAGGTTATTTCCCATTTCTACTCTCATTTCATCATAGGCCTTCTGTCCTCAGTCCTGCAGATCCATTTCCAGCAGGCACAGCAGCACTGAATGCCAGGTGTTTACAATAAATAAGCCAGTGCTGACTGCAGCTGAGACAGTGTCCATGAATGGGTCCTCTGGCAAAGGAAGGAGGTGGTGACATGTGTCATGAGGGCTGTGACAAGCACTGGAGATCAGGAGTGTCCCCCTGTCACAGTCCTGTCTGCATGGCTTTTATCCCCTCTCTTTAAGGTTGGTATCTCGTGGGAGGTGAACTAAGCACAGCTGTGAGGAAGTCAGTGACGTTCTGCTCTACAACCAGCAGCACCTTGTAGGATGACACTTGTGTGCGCTGTAGTGGATATCAGCTCTCTGCTGGTTCTTTCCAGTTTTGTCAAAGCTTTTCTGAAAGTGGCTTCAGTGATCATAAAAAAACAGCTGATATTTTAGCCTAGCGCTGCCTCAAAAAAAACCAACCAACCAAAAACCAGTTACATTTCCAAAGAGTTCACCTGTAATTTATCTGTCCACACACTAATAAAACCTAGAACCTTCTTCCTTTTTTTATTTCTACCTGATGGCTGTGTTAGCCTCATTCTGATGTGTATTCACACTGTCGGAGTGTTTTGCAAGGTTTTGCCACGTCTTGTATTTTCCACAGGAATTACACAATGAAAGGCAGTATTGTTTAGGTGCCAAAACTCGATGGGATGTTTTTCTGGCTGTGTCACTGGCTGATGGCTTTAGTGGCACATTTCCCTTGTGAGTGCAGGGACTCTGAAGGTGAACACAGGGGAGGCAGATGAGTTACATCTGTATTTGCAAGTTAAACAAGGTCAGGAGACTCTGCTGGCCTGCACTGGTCTGTGGTGTTTGTTAGTGTGTCCACTGGATTGGTTTTTGCTCTTGTCAGCTAGCACATTTCCAGGCTGCCTGACTGTAAGCTGGGGGGGATGCAGGGCTCCCGGGAGACAGTATGGATGAGACCACTTGGTTTTGAAGGGATGAGTGCTTAGCTGTACAGACAGAAGCTGTGCCAGGCTGCTTTGTCTCAGAGTCTGCAAATACTGTCTGGCCCATTTTATTTATTGCTCCAAACTTAGACTTGGGGTCTGGAAGCTCAAGTCTGAGCAGCTCTAGGGGTGACTGTGCCATGTTCCTGTAATGAGACAGACTTTTCCTCTACTCATCTTCTGTTTGTTTTATCTTCCTAGTTGTAAGCTCATCAGGGAAGGTATTGATACTTGCTCTTTATTTGTAGAGTATTTAGTACCATGTGGTCCTGACCTGCACAGATTTCAGTTCAAATAAAGGCACTTGAATCTGTTCTTGCCTGTTTGCCTTTAGCTTGGAAAGTTTTCCCTGGCTATAATGTACTGTTAAGGAAGGAACAAAGGATAGCCTCCTAAGAACTGTAAAACCTGCCTCACTTTAGTCCTGGCTATTTAATTTTGTAGGCTTATGTCAGACCCTTAAGGTTAAAAATGTTTCTTTTCTTGTCTTGGCTTGAACAGCAAATGGAATGTTTCAAAGGAAAGAAAAAAAGAGTCCATATGAGGCAGGCCAGAGTGATGCAGCCTTGCCTGTTTTTCTTGATCTGAAATACTGTATTAGCTGGAGCACAAAATGGTCTGGCTACCTCAGTTTCCATCCCATTTTTGGATGGAAAGTTGCTCACCAAACAAGAGCAGAAGCAGTCATTTACTTCTGAAAGGGAAACTTTTTGCTCATTTTCTTTGCAGTATAACATTTTGTTGGTTAGATTTTTCTTCATCTCTTCCTTCTCCATGAACACCCCCAAAGCAGAGGAGTAAATAATTTTGGCTTACAATGAACGAGTCTCTGAGATGACAATGAGAAGTGGTGAATAAACTTTCCCTGTCTTACACGGGGCAGACTTGAACTCTGCTGAAGGGGCCACATGCAGCAAGGTCAGGGGTGTGATGAAGTATAAGTTTGGAAGGGGAATCTGCTGGAAAGATAGAATAACCCACTGAGTGATAAGTGCTGACAGACTGGCACCCTGGTGTTTGAAGTGCTTTTCCTTGCAGGAGAAGTATGTCTCTGATCCTGTTGTGTTATGGCCAGGCTCAGTCTGTTTTGAAAGCCTATCCTTTCTTCACATGGAGACTCAGAAAGATTCAGGCTGAATGTGTTTAACAGAATCCTGAATTTTGGGCCATGGTTAAAGCCTAGTTTTATAAATTCGATATGGCTTTCCCAAAAGGTATTTATAACAATAATCATAAGCATATGTCAGTACATTTACATTATTATTATATGTTTAGAATAATGTTTTACTAATACTTCACCATTAAGTAACTGTGTTTAGTGTACTAGTTCACAGAGAATAAAAGTATTAAGTTATGATTTCAAAGGAATGATAAAACAATAACACTGGGGAAGTTCAGTCATCTTAACAAATTGGGAGCATTATTCAATCTGTCCAGGCAGGCTCTTGCATGGTTCCTGTTCTTCTCTGTTTCTTTCCTGTGGGTTCAGCTTGAGAATCTCCCAGTATGGCCACACAGGGAGACAAACTAAAATATGTGAGTGAGACCCAGGGTGGGAGGCAGAAGATTAAGTGAAATGTCCTGGGACCTTCCAGGAGAAAGCTGCTCTGCTCTTTACCCAAACCACAGTGACAGAAGTAGTATCACAAGCTAGTCGGATGGCTTGACTAATATGAGCTTTAAAAAAAACAGTAGTGATATGTTTTCAGTTCCTTGAATCAGTTTATTTCAGTTACATTTGCAAATGCATGTATATAAAAAGAACAGAATGACAAATTTTGTAAATGAAAAAGGTTGGGAGAAAGAAAAAGTGAGGTTTTTCTTTTTTTACCTTCAATTTTTAATCTAGGAGTGGGGCATGATCCCCATCCCATTTTCTGTATATCCAGGACAGTAATATTCTGCCACTTTTCAGAAAACTTGTGGTACCTAACATGGCAGCTCTGTTGTCTCCTCTGATTCTTTGACAACCACTGCTTAGAACACTTGGATGCTTTGGAAGACAAGAGCAGGCAGGGGTGGAACCCTCAGTAGTGTACAGGACTAATCAAGTCTCTTTTCACTACTTGAGCACAGAGGGTATATCTATATAGATAATTGAATAAAACTGTGAATATTTTCAACAGTAATAATTATAAATTACTAGATATGTAGATCTATCATATTTCAGTGATTTGCAGCCATTCTCCCCTCCATTGGAAAAATGAGATATAATTTACAAGTGCTTTTATTATTATCAGCATCCCAGAAGATCACTGTCTGCACTTCCATCCCTTCACACTCTCTGATGTATATGCACTAGGCTGCACTTTTGGATCATGCAATCATGCAAATCAGAAAGCTTGTGTTCCTCAGGACTCCTGAGTTATTCCTGCAGAGGGTGGACACTGATGGAGAAAGACACCAAGGAAGAAGAAATACTGCTGTGTTATTTTTAGATGAGCTGAGCTAAACATTGCCTTAATTTTTTCTCTGCTTCACAGTTTTACTGTAAGAGGCAGGATCACTTTGTTTTCCATCACATTCATTCCAGCTGTAATTTTTGCAGCTTGTCAGTTCTTGGCCATGTGATCTTCTCAATTCATTTGTGATGAAATCCTTGTTGAGCAAACTGACAATTTTGTTCATTTCCTCCCAAGTGAGAAAACAGGAAGGACATGTGCACCTAACATCACTGACATACTTTTCTGACATAGTAGCAGGAGGATAAGAACCTATTACACAATTATTGGAGGGATTCTTTACCTCCTACAGGAGAGGACCATGCTCAGATATGTCAGGGGTGTTTGTGACTGTTCAGCAAAGGGCATTATGTAGTAACAAAGTAATTGCATGTAGATTTGGAATTGGAGAAACAAAAGAAATTGTTGTAGTAATGTTTTTATTGACTTTGGAAGCATTTATTTGGTCTGGCTAGTGAAATATATAAACAAGTGTCAGCACAGACCCACATTTTTCTTGCTGTATAGAATCTGAACCTTAAATAGATTAATGAGAAGGTACTGCACAGCTCAGGTTGATGGTTTCACTTTCCAGTGGTTACTGTTCCTCTCTGTTGGTTATGTGTGTAGCTTAAGTTTCAGTCTGCCACCTTCTATTTTTCAGGTATCTGAATTGAATGGAGGCGAGTCTGAGCCTTTGTGATATTATCAAATATTTTTACACTAAAGTAACTAAAGACAAACTCGACTTTGATTAGAATTATCTGAATGAATGTGCTCTCTAATTGTTCTGTCAAAAGAATTTATAGCTGGAACTAAGACAAGAAATGGAGCATTTGTGTACTAGTGACCACAAATGTCACCAGTATTAAAGGGTCATGATGTTCATGATACTTTTCTACTTAATTTAGTGCAACTTCAGTGAAATCAGTGGACACACACCAACATACACCTTATTGATTCTCTGCATTGACTCTCTGCATTGCTCTGATACAGCTCCATAGTGGAGACTTTGTTATGAATATTTATTGTAAATCACTTCTGCTTTCATTAAAAATGTGAAGGTATTCACAAAGTTAATTGCTGGGTAAAGAAGATGGAAAATGAGAATGAGTAATTAGATAAATGCAGTTTGTAACTGTAAGCTTTTGTAAAGTACTGAGCATCATTATTAAGACAAAAAAATTGCATTTCCATTTTATCATGTTTAGAAATTGCATGATCTTAAGAGGCTTGAAAACCTTCAAAGATACTGAACATGGTCAATATTATTATCATGGGTAATAGCATTCATACCATTCATACCATTTATATATATGATCTAAGTAGACATCTCGCTTGGAGAAGATAAATTAGTATTAATTTTTAGTGTCATGTGTGGGTCTTCAGAATATATTTGTCTAAATTACATTCAGTACAAAGCTTTCATGTTTACTTCTGCAACTCGTTTGCTCATGAGAATCAGTTTACCTGATGGACACCTCTGGTGTGATGCCACAGCTCTGTGTCTTTGTAGAGATCCAGTTCATCTTTGTGAAAACAGAGGGAGGCTGTCAGCTCCACACTTCACCGATGTGGTGGGTAAGATCATAGTTTACAGATCCACACAGGATTTTAGAAGGAATTTATAGGGATTCCTATGGGGCTTGACCTTGGTGACAGTGTTATTGACATAACTAATTTTCTTCTCTGTTGCACAACGGAAATATAAAATGCAGCCTTGCTAAATAGTCTTTAATGAGGCTAAATAGGCCTTTTTGAGTTGTACAACTGTTACTACTACTTTCAGGTTTTTTTTTAATTTAAATGTCATTTATTAACAAAATTCCTATTAGGGTAATTTTCTGTGCGAAGAAATGAAACAACTACCATCATGTGCAATTAAGAAATATTTCTAACAGGAGATTATGGAATAAATTTCCTACTTTTGCTTGATGAGGAGTGTGAAAAGGGAAAAAGTAATGTGGGGGAAATTCTGTTTTTTATTCAGACACTTCTGCTTTCACAATTGATATAAAAATTATAAAAGGCTCTATAGAAACTGGAAACTATAATGTGGTTTTGCATTGTGACTCATATTTTCTCAGTATTACACAGCACAAATTTAGGCATAATTTAAACAACAAAGAGATTGCTAGTTAGTGGCACTGCTTTTGTTTTTCTATTCTTGTAATTCTGAAGAATCACTAACTGTTATGGACATTATTTTGCAACAAACTTTGCAGGTTTCTAATTGATCACTATTTTGCTGACTTCTTTCATTTACACCAAAAAAAAAGAGCCATGGTTTTACATTAAAAAAAAAAGAAAAAAATACATAGCAGATTCTGTTGGCTTATTGTATTGAATGTGTTCCCAGAGATATGTCCAAGAATCTATGTTGTTTTACAGTGCTAGTTTATAATTAAACTTCTCGATCCCTGGAGGGCCCTAGTTTTGGCTTCTGGAGAGTGAAAATGCAACGTGATAGATGTGTCGCTTTTTTTCACTTCAGATGAATGGAACAAATGTCCAAATTTGCCTAAATTACTGCCTACATGTAGTCTTTAAAAATTAAAAAAAACTCAAAACAAAACAAAAAACCTGGCAGCTTGTTTATTTGAAGGAATTCTGCCAGTATTTGAAAGCAACATAAATGCAAGAACAAATGGTTCTTTAATTATTTTAAAGCACTAATGTTGTATTTATTGGCCTATTGTTTGTGCTAAATTCAGCTGTTTTCATGATGTTTAGTCTTCTTAATACAAAACATAAATACACAGTTAATATCCTGAAGATTTTTAAAATAGATGTTGCCTTGTCAGATGTCTTTCAGAACTGACTTTGTTTTGACAGTTGTGTCACACTGTCTTTTGTTTGGGTATTGTTCCTTAGTCAGTTCACACAGGGTAATCACCTCAGCTCTTTCCAACACTAATAAACCTATTTTACCAACCCAAAGCGTTCCTCCCTTCCCCTCCTTTTGCAGGTGCTTCTTGCAGGGATGCTCTGCAAAGCCCAGCCCAGCAGGGCAGAGCAGGGGCTGTCAGGTGGGTGAATCGAGATCCACAGCTTGGCTGACGGGGTCAGTTCTTGTTTTTGGAGACACTTTAGCTCAGTACCTCAGTCACACATGAGCTCCCAGCCTTGGCTGTGGCTGACAGAACATCTCTGTCAGAAAGGCAGCGCTGCCTTTTGGTCCCCCTCACAAAACTCTGCTTTTATTTTGAATGCTCTAATTTGTGGGATTAGGGCAAAAGCATTTTATAGGCAACATCCTGCCTGGAACCACATGTTGGACAAGGCTGAGCTAGAAGATACACACTGGGTCGGGGTTAGGCTGACACACAGGAAAGAAGAGAAGGGTTGTTGCAGAGTTTTGAAATTTTCTGTGCTCCAGCTTGGAAATGAGACTAGGCCAGCTCCCAGTGAATGTACCCCTCAGTTCATTACTTGCTCCTAGAATAGGCTCTTCGAGAGTTCAGTTGACTTTTTTGGTTGTTCTTTTGCTTTTTGGTTTTTTTTTTTCCTGTCTTTGGGGACACCAGGGAGTTATAACTAGCTACCTCACTTTATAAATTCAACATCACTTTAGAATTAGGTGCTTAACATCAGCACAGAGGTTTTGGCTCTCCTGTGACAGAGTTTGGTGGTGCCCTTGGATAAGGCAGTCTGCCAGCTGCAGGTATGCCTATTCCCATTTAACTTTGGCTGTTTAGATCATGAATAATTTCAGTGTAATCTAAGTGTTCCACCAGTTTGGAGGAAGACCCGTCACAATCTCCGTGATATCCTCATCTTAGTCTTGTATCAGCCCAGCTGAACACAGACACAGAGATGGTTTGGGGCAGCTCTTGCAGGAACAGGTGCTGCCCTCGTTTGCTCAGGAGCCATCACCCTTCCCTGGTGTCACCTGCCCTTCCTGTCCCAGTTCTCAGCCCCAGCCATCCCCCAGACCTGGGCTCAGCCTTGCAGTGGCTCATGGCAGCTTCCAGAGCAGCCCCCGTCCTTGCTGCCTGTTTCTCGCTCTCGGGGGTGCTCGTGACAGATGACAGCATTGTTTCCTAGCCTGCTCCCTGGGATTTCTGGCCCTGATCCTGCCCCAGAGTTTGGCAGTTGCCCTTGCACAGCGTGCTGAACTCTCCGTGACCAGCTCGAGGTTTCTCGGCGGCGGCGTCCGTGGCACGGCACAAGGATCTGCCTCCAATTAGCTCGGGAGCACAGCTCCAGACACATGTGCTGGGTTCAGCAAATGCCGTTTGTTTGCTGGGTGATGATGTTTTTCTAAGCTTATGCTTTATTCATAGCATGAGTGACATTTCTGCAAGAGGTGGTGATGTGTCTCTGGGTCTTAGTTCTGTTCTGGTTTTGGTGGTACACTTCAAACAGCTATAGCAGTGCACATTAGATAACCTACATATGAGTAAAATTACAGTGATAACCAGGGACTTTTGTATTAAATTAAATAAATATAGGCACTAGGTTTTAAAAACAACAGGGGTTTACTGTGATGAAAGGAATAATTTCAATTCAAAGATGGAACTCATCTTGTTTTTTTAATTATATGTTACAGTTTTGCAATTACCATTTTTTGATTACTCGTGGGATTAAAATGCACACCTTTTAAAATGAAAGGTAGAAATACAGTTTTTTAAACATTTCATTTCAAGATCATTAGGTATATTATTGCCTCAGCTACAAGACAATTTCATATTTGCTCTGATCCTCTTTGATCTAACAGATAGGAAACAGCCTTCAGTAGTGTCTCTTCATAATGTTTCTTTTTCAATATTCCCATGTCTTGGACTAAATTGCTTCTATTGAAGATCTGCAATGGCCCAAATGACCATGTTTGAGCTCTGAATTTGTTGTATCTCTCTTCCTGGTTTTTTTCTTTTGGCCTGTTTTCAGATTAATAATGTGGGACTAGATAAGCTTCATGGAAAAAAAAAGTTTATTTCATCATGTTAACCCAGTAATACTATCAGGCAGCATCAAACAAAAAAGCTGTGTGTTTCTCCAGAGCCCTCAGAGCCCTGAGACGAATACCTTTTTTGAAACCTGGAGATTTATATTCCTGTGGGAATGTAAATGATATCAAGGTCAGCAGATTTTGAGTGCAGCTGTAGTTATCATTAACAGAGGTATTTGAAGGAATTTTGATATTTCAGCCATGATTTATTATCGAGGGTGTCTTGTGTGAAATATGCCAACCAGAACATAGATGACCATTGATTACTACTTTTGGCTTCATTAAAAAAAAAAAAAAAAAAAAAAAGAAAAGGAAGAAAACTTCTTAAATGCATTATGTTTGTAATATGTAGGAAATAAGTTCATAGTAACCTGGAAACTCATACTCAGGTACTGTGAATCACAAGAGTTTCTTGTGGAACAAAGCACAACTATCTATACTGTATATATATATCTGAGTGTGCATGGGTTACTTTTCCATGAACCATGCATCTTTTATATCTTTAGATTGTTATGAATAGAAGAACATTAAAACCACTTTAAAATTCCTTTACGTTGACAGCTAGAGGATCAAATACATAGAAAGAAATATAGAAGTGTGGGCATTTCTGAGATTCTAGAGTTCTCCATATTACCAATCAGTAGTGTTTATAATCTCTGTGTTTTACCTTTCCTTGTCCAGTAATATGGACTAGAAAAATAAATTTTTTCTATAGTGTCTAAAAGTGTAGAAAATTAATAGTTTGAAGTATTGCCTTCAGCTTTCACAAATTTCATAGAGAAGTGAAGGCTAAGGACATTAAAGGAGATGTTCAATAGCTGTGTGTGATTGACCCAAGCAGTTCCATTAGATTTTCTTTTTCCTTTTTTTTTTTTTTTAATAATTTAAGCTGTGCTTTTGCCAAATACCAGTCTCAGAACTTTGCACCCTACACTCTGACAAGAGGCAGCAGTATAAAAGTGGTGGGAAGAGAGCCTTTAGCAATATATTTTCTCCTTTTGCTGTTCTCCCAAGGCAAAACTTGGAGTCTCTCTGAAGCCGTTTGCCAGCATTTACTATTCATTTCCAGCCTACATCTACACATTAAAATTCTTTTTGAATTGTATTCAATGGGTCATGTAAATAAGTCTGCTCTCCAGCCATTATTCATGTAAGACTCAATGCAACCAAATTTTATTGTGGTTTTCCTATTGCAAAATCTCTTCCTTTTTTTTTTTTTTAATTTACTAATATTGTGTTTTTCTGAAGGCAGAGTGGATGCAGACAATGTACCTGCCAAAGTCAGAGAGGCTGCAGACAGAGGTTCCAGTTTTTAAGTTTCCAGGGCTTTGTGTATTCAGATTCAGGCATTCCAACTTCGAATATGCAGATATCTTACAGCCTTTAATCTTTGCAAAGACAAAGGTTGTATTGGCATGGAAGAAAATACAGAAATACACTCTTTAAGGCCATGAAAGAATGTGACTGCATTACAGCAGCCTAACAAGTTATCATACATCAGCTGAAGAATTGTAATTGTCTGTCTATGCACTTGAGCTTGCCCAGAGTGAGGTAAACATCCATGTGCTCTAGGGATTACTCATTAAATGAAGCATTATGGTTTAGTACTGAGAAATCTCTGCTGTCCTTCCATTATTTTCTACTTAAATGACAAATTTCTTCTTCATCAATGTCTTAATTATGTGATTTGCTGTGTGTGTATGTTGGATGTTTTTCAATTGCTCATGCAGACTGTAGACAAACACATACATGTGTGCACGCACAACATTTTCCCTGCTATAATTTGGTATTTCTGGCACTTTGCAATAGTAGGGTCAAAGCCAAACTGTAGCTACCTCTGGAAAATCTTAAAAGTAGCTGTAATTGAAAAAGGCGGTGTAACTTTTCTGTGTTAAAACCTAGTGAAGACTTCTTTTCAGAAAGTGTAATGCTTTTCATCATTGCTTCAATGTTAGGTTTTGATAAAATCATGAAGCTTTTGAGTGTGTGTATTTTTAGAAACAATTCTGAAACTCATTAGGCAGTAACAGAAATGCCTTTACATTATTGTGATCCACTGCAGACACTAACTTAACTCGAAATGTGACTTTTGATAGATGTAGTAAAAAGAATGAAATTATTCTGAATTCTAAGTAAGTAAGTAAACTAATTTGATCCTCCAGAATAATTACAGTTTATAATACTGAATTGAAAAGTTTGTTGTTGTTGTAAAATGAAAGGAACTTTTTTTGATAGGGTGTACTGTTATAGTTCTGTGAGCTGTAACCCTTTTGGATATTTCCTACCCCTTATAATTCACTCTGTTGCTAATGAAGTTATGTTCTGACAGGCCTTTAAATTAATGCCTATGCCTGTATGAAGCACAAGTATGGAGTACATAAAGTACAATTGTTCTAAGTATTTATATTTGTCTACTGATGCAGTAGAATCTAACAAACTCAAAGGAGGAATCCCTTTCATAAGCTGTAAATTTCAGAAGTTCTGACCTATTGACTTCATGAGAGTGAAAATTCTCCAGTGGGAGTAAGATGTTCATCATGTCTTAACATAAAGTCCAGGAGTCAGGGAAATGCCTGGCTGGAATAAACAAGCAGTGCATCCAGTCTGCCATTCTGGCAACAAGGGTGGGTAAGACCAGATGTTTCAGTGGAAGGCATAAATCTTCACAATTTTACTGTTCTGTATTGCAAGATGGTGTTTCTTACATCACTCACATTTTAAAACATGTAGATTAATGGAGCTTATAACTCTATTTCCTCATAGTCAGTTTATAGCATAAATCTTAAAACACATTTCTTAAATTATTCAGTAATTTTGAAAGCAGAAGGTTTTAAAGATACATCATCAACTGGTGCAAAAACAAAACCTTTCACCCCATGCCACCTTTATCAAAGTAAAAGTTGTGCATATGAGAAAACCTGTCTGTTTCAGTAAACTAAAAGTGAATTTTACTGCAGTGTGAGAGAGGCAAAGTACTTTGTCAAGGAGAGACATGACAGATCTCTCCAGCTGCTGGGTGCTGGGATGCCTTTTCCGATTACCTGCCTGCAGGTATTCACCAGTTGGTGTGTGGGATCCCTGCTGCTACCAGTGTTGAGCCACTGATGGCTGTGAAACTGAAGGGTTTGTCTTTCACTGATCTCAGCTACCTGGTTTTGCCCCACCCACATGTTTGCCAGCCTTGGCAAATACCTGCTCTGTTGAACTGAACTTTGTTCAAAGCTGATCCTGGATTCTCACCAAAAATTTAGTTGTGAAATATTATAGCTCATCTTGTGCAGTGACCATAGCAAGATATTTTTCTTTGGCAGCGAACATTTGTTAGAGCTGATGACTGCTATCACCTTCTTAACTTTCTCTTGACCAATTTTCACTTAATTTCCCACTCAATTTGTGAGACAATTATACAAAGTAAAATAAAGAGGCAGCATGTGTAATGCAGCTGATCTTGAAACTGTTGGATGATCATCACAACTGAATCAGAATTTTCTTTTTTTTTATTGCCCAGTGGGATCTACTTTCTTGCTAATATGAAGGTGGTGGTGTATGAGGGGAAATTAATACATTATCACATTGCACTGTTGGTATTGGAAGTGGTTCTTCACACATTGGGTAGCAGACATATAAACTTGCTTGCCAGATGGTGTTGCAGATGCAAGAATTTTACAAGGGCTCAGAGGGATACTGGACAAGTACTTGAAAGTGATATCTACTTGGGGGTTGCAAAATAGGCAGGCCACAATAGGCTCAGGAAATCTCCTGAGCTGAAAATAGATGGAGAGGAGGGGGAGCACTAAGGGTGGGGAAATATAGTGTATGAATGTTCTATAATTATTCTTCTTGCTGTTGGAAAGAGACTACTAGACTGGATGAGCCTTCAGTCTTGCCATTACAAACATTTTTATACTCATATTTAAGTAACGAGTTGTTGGGTGAGAGGATTTTTCTGGAACAGGAAATGAATGTTGAAGGTGGAGAAAACCCAGAACTGCTTAAATGTAGAAAATTAGTAATATGCTTCATGATCCATATTGCTAAGGAAAGAAAATTGAGAGACAACATTTATGCTGAAAGAAGACCAGATGTGATTACTTTCTCATTTATTGACTGCATAGGTTTGCAGTCTTGCCTTTTTAGCTTTTATATGTCACCTGACATGACTGTGAGGAATAGATCTTCATTGTTTTGTAGTGATTTCTACTGGTAGTTCTCCAAGTACATCAAGAAGGCATTTTCTGGTCTAGCTGCATATCTCCTGCATCCTACATGCTTCTTTCTGTAGTAGAACTTAAGTTCCATAACTTGCACAGCAGTACACATACACTATTAATAAAGGAAAAAAACATCTGTAGCACTGTGCCTGCTGAAGATATTCTTCTTTCTCAGAAAGTGGATCCTTATGTGGAACAATTAAAAGAGGCATGGTCAAGTTATAGTTCACTGGTCGGTTTAGTGACTCATGATATTGAAATTTATTACGCATGTAAGGCATTTATTTTAATCTTGTTTTTTCATTTGTCTCATCCTTCGTTGGGGTTGGCCTTGCATGCTGAATTCTTATCTTTTTATTGTTTTGTGGTTTTTAATGTTTACACAAGCACTTCTGAAAAACAAGAGTGTGGGTGAGGTGCCTCTAAAAAACGGAGATGCCAGGACTTGAGTGGGCTTTTTGAAATTCACTCACTCTGTATGTCCTGACTACCAGAGCTGGGTTATAACTTGTAAAACTCACTAGAATCACCTGCATTTCTTATCATCCATAAAATTTAAATTTGCATCTGGCAGATTTTTTTGTTGCCAAAAGAGTTTAGGAAAAAAGTTATGATTATCATTGTTAGTATTGCTGTTCTTACTACTATTAGGATTAATTAAGAAGACAAAAACTCTGCTGCAATGGTTTCTTTTGCATATTTTAATGTTTTGATAGATAATATCAGCTCCAGACTTTTATCAGCTGTCTGAAGTTACTGCTTGCTGATCATTAGCATGACTACAACCCATGAGCTTATAAATACTCTGAAACCATACAAGAATAAGTTCTGTGAAAAGGCATTTTTCCAGAAAGTCAATCAGTAAGAAAAACTGCTTTTTGCATCCTCCCAGTGTATTTAGTGGTGTGAGACAATAGCAATTTAACAATAATTTTCTTGGTACAAGTTATTAGTCATTTTGTTCTTTTGAGGAGATATTTTCAGTTTGATTTTTTTTTTTTGGCATTAATGGCACTTCTGTCACCATCTGGCTTAGTCAATTACAGATCTCCAGAATAACGCAACTCATCACAGTTTGCATGTATGTCTCTGTGTTTTTCTTGGGGTCCAGAGAATGTGACTATTCTGTGTTTCCTAGAAAGGGAGTTGTGAGCCCTCAGCCTGCATTGCACATTACACAGAGAGAATCTGTAATGAGCTCTTTCTGTGCCTCAGGAGGAGCACAAAGCAGCTGGAGTGGGACTAAGGGTCCAGACAGCTGAGCTCACTGGGAATGGAGGATGGTCAGCACTACGGAGAAAATGTTCGATAGCTTGTCAATTCATGACCCTGAGGTCTGAGAGGCTTCCATTCCCTCAGACAAATGCTGATCCCCATTAATATGAATGGTTGAACTTCATTTGACATCAGTCAGTCCAGGGTCTGAGTGCAAGTACATTATTCCCCGTGCCATTAATGCAAGTCACATACCCCAGCGAGGCAGACAAGGGAAATAGAATTTTCAGTAGTCATTGTTGTTTTGCTTTGCAGTACTGTGTGGAGGTGGTCAGTTCCTCATGCTTGATTATCTTCAAGATATTTGTTCTATTTTATAAAGTTCATCTGCAAACTTGTGCTTGCTTCTTAAAGGTGGTGTGCTGTATCATGTAGCCCATTTGACTGGGTAGAAAGAAGCATGTCATGTTTAAGATAGTGACAGTGATAATTAGCTGTTAGTATCTAATTCCACTTCTTTTTTCATTTCAGTTCCTCCCAGAATATCTAGTGAGTACATTTAGCATCAGCTTCCCCAGCAGAAATAGTAGGAACACATTTCCTTTGCGATGACTCAGTGATGTATGTACTAGTTACTGTATATTTAAAGTTGAATGTATGGAAGGTATTATATAAGTTCTGAAAACTACCTTAGTAGTGTTTTATTCTTCTCTAGGCACAGGAATTTCGATTTTGTATTGTGATTTAAATAGACAATAACTAAAAATCAAGGCTTTAGTTGCTTAATTGGTTGTCACGTATCTTACTTTAGGGGTGGTTACCATTTAGTTTGCTAAAGGACCCAAAGACCCAGATTCCTTTTGAACAGCCAATATCTAGTTTTTCTAATGACTTATTCATAGCAGTTTGGTTTTTGCAATTCCTTGTGAGGAAATTACCCTTCGTAAGATCTGTCTATGTAAGGTTGTTGTATAATGCATGCTCATTTGCTTAGTTATATTTGTAAGCTCCAGCTGTGCCCATCACTTGCTAAATCTGTCATTGAAGGATTTTGTTTTAAATTCTGCCTGGTTTTGTTTTCAGATGTCTCTGAATTCCTTCCTGTGTTGAGTCACAGCTGTGAAAAGAGAAATCTCCCTCTTTAATTCAAGGGGTCAGTGGTTTAAAAGCACTAAAGCCTGGTGGGGAGTGGCTTAAGGAACGTAGTTAATCATGGTGATCCCAAGGCTTCATAAACTTACACAAGGCTCATCTGACAGGGAGAGTCCTGGATATCTTCAAGCCCTGGTTTCTTTGAGGAGTAGCTATTTTACCAGGGAGTGGAATCCTCTATGGAGCAAGCACCTGTGGTGGGACTTTGCCACCTGCTCAGCCATGGCTATAGAAACACAACTTAATCTTCTCCACCACATTTCTTTTTCTAGCTAAGCCAGCGTGGAGCCCAAATCCTTTCTATGCATTTTTTTCCCCCACAAGGCTGGGAAATATTTAATGTGGTGTAACTACAATGGCTTCCACTTCTTGGTGCCACTGGGAGATAATAGACTGGCAGAATGGAGTTGCTGGTCTGGACAGAAAAGAGAGGTCAGCCTGAAACACACACATGGTCTGGTGTGCTGGGTGAGCAGAAGTCACTGGCATGGTTTGGGTGTCAGTAGTTCATCCAGTGGCATTTTTCACACATCTTCTTCAAACTCCAGTGGGGGAATCCTGGAATAAATCCCTTTCTTGTCTCACCAGTGTTTCACATACTGTGTTAATAATTTTGACGCCCAGTTCTGTGCTTATTTTTCAAATCAGGACCTTGTGGGTGAACTGTACCTGGAGGCTGTGAGATTCTGAATTAGGTGATACACCTAATGCAATGTCAGCACCTATGCTGTGTGTACTCCACTTTTCCTATGCACACATTGCTATTCTTGATACAGGGGTTTATTAACTGCCTGTGAATCAGTTCTTGAATTGCTTCAGCTTTTGGACAGTCTCAAAAAGAAAAGTGATCCTGTTTTCAGACAGATTTTAATAGTAGTTACTTTGTGAGCAGCTCAGGTAGACATTGCCCTTATCAGAAGAGTTTTTGGGAAGATAAGATCACTAGAGAGTAGAAAAAGTCAGTTGATGGCTTTCAGAAATCCAAGTATAAGTAGAGGGGTGTTGGATGTTGAGCAAGACCTTCAATATGTGATTCCATTCAGTTATTCATTTGTCCATTAACTGCTAAAGGAAGTAGTAGAAAAATTAGGGTTGAAGGAGACATGAGGAAGTGATATGGTTTAGTTTGTATTTTGAAGGATGGATAACTTCAGCTTTGGATTAGGTTTCTTAATAGTTATGTCCAGTCAAGCTTCAAATGTCTGCAAAGATGTAGAATCCATGACTTCTCTGATCTCCTCTTCCAGTGTTGACAATCCTTTTAGGGAATGAAACCTCAGAACTCCCTTGAGGTTGTGATTGCCTCATCATCTTAGGGGACAAATGACTACTGGGGAAAAGGAAATGAGAAGTGGTGTTTTACATCCTACCTTTTTAATATTGGTCTTCTGGTTATGGAAACTAACTGGTTAACCATCTAAAAATCTTTGCTTTTCTTTAGTGAAATACTGATTCAGCCTTGCACACTGTGTCCTTGCTTTGTCCTCACATGACAAAGGAAAGTTATTGTGATTTTAAACTAAAGCGGAAGTATTTCTGTGTTGAATGGATTAGGTGATGCCTGAATTCTTGGTTTCTTTTTTAATATGGCTGTTTCAGATTCCAGGAACTGTCATGATAACACCCTTCACAAAGCAGCTTAAAAATAGACCAGCAAAACAACTATTGCACCAAATATAAATTGATTTCTGCTGTGACACAAACAGAAAGTTTTTTGAGGGTCTGAATAGATAGCAGCATGTTGTAACCCTTGAAAATGGTAAAATTGATGATCAGAGAGCACAGGACTGTTAAAGCTTTGATAACCTGCTGTCTGAACCCACACTGGCAGTGTGTTTTTCCTTACACAACTCTGTGAAGTTCTTTATAGAAAATGAAACTGTGATTGCTTGCAATTTTCTGCAGTTTGCAGAAGCACTTAAATTTAACAAATAAAACACTGGAAGAAGTGATATGTGAGCCATGGATCTCACTGCAGGAGCTACAAATCTGGTGTCCCTGTGGAGAAGGTTGGCTGTGTGACTAGGGGGATGTGGGTACTGGTCCTCACTGCTAGTGTGACCTTATCCAAGGGATGTCATCTCCTTTGGCAGCATTAAAGGAAATCCAGTTAACTCCTAATGGCAAGAATAGAGGGTAAAGAATAGAGACATTAAAGCTTTTAAACTGCTTGGATGCTGTGATGATGAGTACCTGAGGGAAACCCATCAAGAGGAGTAGGTCCCCATTGAACCTATTGGGATTTTTTATAGAGGGTCTGCTGATTCTGTCACATATACTCCAAATTTAAATAAAATCAAATCTTAAAAAAAACCAGGAAGAAAGCAAATGTGTTCAGTCTAACAATAAAATAACTGGGTTATTGGGCCAACAGAGATCACTGCTCTGCAGTGTATGCATTCATATGTGTATCACTTTACACTTTGGCTGTACAAAATGTTGATCCAAAATTAGTTGGACAATGGAGTAAAAAAACCCTTCTCCAACAGACTGCAAGCATATAGTCATGAATTATTAAATCAATTTGTTGGAAGTGGAAATTAAAATCCTTCCGGCATGTCTTTCCCTGTAGTGCAGTTTATACATTAAATTCTGCAGACTGTGCTGTACAGAGTTCACTGACAGTGCATCAAATAATGAGGCCATACGTTGATGAAAGGAATTTTAGGGAAATATGCCATTGGATATACAGCAAACAGATTTGATCAAAGCCCAGCTGCCCTATGAAGTACACATTTTTTAACCATTGCTAAACTGTATTAGCCCGAATCCTTTTGAAAGTTATGATTTGACTTTTACACAGCTGACAGTAAACTAAATAGTACTGACAGTTAAGGAAACATCCTATCAGGATTTGTAAAATAAAAATAATAAAAAAATGTTAAGATGCCAATTACAACATGCAGTTGCTTCTACTTAACATTTGTAATATTCTGTTTTTATCTGAGTCTCACAGACTTTAGATACAGCTGTGAGTGCCTGCAAGCATTTACACAAAATTACTAACTATTTGGCAATACATTAATGCTTACATCAGATAATCTAGCTACACATTTTAGTACAATAAAGCATTGGCTGTGAAATGAAATTTACATTCTAAATGTTTATGTAAATGTAAATCTTTGTTCCTTTATTTCTTTCTGCTTTGGGGAGGGTTTGTTTTGGTTGAGTTTTTGATTTAGTAGTGTCTGCTGAGCTGTGATTGTGTGTGTGATCTGCAGGTTGTGTTCCTGCACACAAAGTTGGCTGCCTGGTGATGCCTCAGATGTACGTATGGCTGAAATGTGTAACATATTGCTGTATAGTGTGCAATTAATGGAGCCATAGAGCACTGGGAGCTGGCTGAGGTCTGGATTGCTTGGATCAAGGACATGGGAGCCCCACCTACTCCCATCTGTAGATGTATCCATGCAGACACTCGCTGGCTGTTCCCTTTCGGAGTGTGCACTGTTATCCACCTTGCTGCTGTATCCTCAGAGCTGTAACTCTGGATTTGATATATCACAGATTTCACCAGAGTGCTGCACTACCTTCCCATCAAGCTGGGTTTTTCACAAATGTACAAAAGTCATGGTAGGGCAAGTTCAAGTAACTAATCTGTAGAATACCCCATTGCCACTAGTTACTGCTAATGCCCCCAAAAAATCAGCCAGTTCAGACTTCTGGTCCCTGCTAGAGGACTGGTGCTTCACTCCTGCATATGTTGGAAGGTCTCCTGTGAAAGGAAATAACAGAGAACGGTTTTTCCATAGCAAAACACTGGCAAGAATTCCTGGAGGTGAAAATGAGACTGTAATCCTTCCTTTGTGTTGGCCAATGTAGGTTTATGTTTCTTCCAGCAGCAGAATGGTGGTTGCAGGGTCAGTGGTTTAGGTGGCTTGACAGTGCTGCCTGGGGTTAATTCAGGCTGCAGCAGGACAAATGCAATCTGCTAGAGTTCAAATCCTCAGGCAGGTCTCCCCAGAATGAGCATTTGTTTTCTCTGATGGCCATCGTGACGTTTTTCTGGCTTTCCAGTGTTTTCTCAAGAGCAGGCCAAGGCTGTTCCACAGGCAAAGCTTCCTGCAAGTGTTGTCTCCCTGTCTCCTTCACTCAGAGCCGAGCCAAACCACCCCAAGTGCTACAGGTGGTGACAGACATTTCAAAGGAAAATTCTCTGTCTCTCTTTGAAACCCTTCAGACGTCACAGTACTTGGCAGAAAGTGGTTTTCCATCTAGTCTACCTTTTCATTAATGTCTCTAGGAATTTTCATGCTACTGCCTCTTTCTTTTCTTGGATACCAGAGTTACAAAACTCATCTTAGAATCACTTTTCATAGCGTTAGTGGTTTTTTTGGTCTGCTGGGGAAACATGCTGTACTTAAAATAATGTAACACTGAGGTTTGGCTTAGGGCTCCTTTTGATTCTTATGTGTTGCTAAATCGTGCCTTACACTGCTTTCTTCTTTGGATTGTGTTTGGGTTTTGTTGTTTGGGGTTTTTTTTGGATTTGGTTGTTTTTTTTTTTTTGGATGGTCAGACTTGTAGGGCATTCTCATGTCCTTCTAAATAAAGAGCCTATGGAAAGGTGTTATTATAGACGTAATACCTGAAGTCATAGTTCCTTCCCCAAAGAAAACAAGGGGAAACAAGAGGAAAAAGAACCCATAAGAGAGACATATATAGATCTAACTTTAGCATGAAAGGAATGTTGATATTTCTGTGCAAATATCCCAGCTTCACATCTGACTGGTGGGACATTTTATTTATGTGCCTACCTCCTTTTGGAAATACCACTTTCAGATGAGAAATTGCTTTCCATCCTATCCTTTTTCTTGAACAATAGATACTGTGTTTGGAAAACAGACTATAGAATGTAAAAAGCTATGAGTCTGGTTATGCTTTTGGGGGTTTTTTTGGTGGGTAGGTTTTTTTTGTTTGTTTGGGGGTTTTTTGGTTTTGTTTTTTTTTTTTTGAGGAGACACAATATACAAATAGTTAGGGTTAGAGTAGAGAATAGCATTTGATTTAGCATCAGTCTTGGATTTATGTGTTATATGTCCGAAAGATGTAATGCCACAGATAAAATTTCTCAGAATCACTGCTTGTAATGATACATAACATGTCTGTGTGCATGGCTGTCTATCTGCCACCTTCTGAAAAGATTACTTCTGGGTTTGTGTGAAACCTTTGGGTGTAATCCTGACCTCACTGACATTGACCTGAAAAATATCCTGATATCTTTTGAAGATGAAGTGCTCATTTCCTATGTGTACAATTTTAGGTGCCCAACAGTAAATTGGGCAGATAAGCTCTTCAGATCAATGGGGCATTCACCATTCTGTAGAGTTTCTACCATTTCTGCCAGTGTTTGTCTCCAAACAGACTACATGCCTGTTAGGAATGCTTCCACCAGTAGATTCCCTTCAGAAAGATGCTGAAAAGTATGAAAAAGTAGACAAAATAAGGGAATTCCTTCCTTCTTCTCTCGTTTTACTTCCTTAGTCACCATTTTTACTTGCGCTTGAGTTCATCTCAACAAAATATCATCCAGTGTAATCCTCAAATATATTTTCTCTCTCTATTGGAGAGCTTTATTTATTATCAGATGGTTGTCTTGTTACAATAAGATTTTTTGCTGACTCTGTTCCCTCAATTGCATCCTCATTGTCTCTCAGACCCTTCATTTTTCTTTGGTCTATTTGGTTCTTCTCAAGTGGGAATCACAGCAGTGATTTTTCTTGTCAAGTTATTGGTGTTGAATGGATAGTGTGTAAATCCTGTGAGGAGCTCAGTAAAAGTTAAAGCCTTTATAGCTTTGCAAAACTCATTGTAAGCTGGGTTATGCTTCTTAGGAGTCTGCTAGTTGCTTGGGTAATTAACAATAGTGAAGACTGCTCTATGGCAAAACCTCGTCTAAACCAGGTACACTAAGCCCAGTGATTTATGCAACACAAAATGAAAAAAAAATCACTTACTGCAGGCTCACATAATGTTTTTTGATTGTACCATTGTCTTTTTGTTCATTAATTTCTCCTGGTGTTGGGAGGTGAGGTAATGCTGATCTGGGGTTTGTGTAAAAAGCAGTATTTTTCTGAATCCTGAAAGAGAACATTTTCTGGACTATAAACAGCACAAAACCTACTTAATAAGTGGGAAAATAGTGATGAATAATACTGTTTACCAGTTCTTGGATGGAGTTAGCTTTAACTGAGATTTCACAATGAAGAGAAAAGCATCTTCTGCCAAATAATAAACAGATCATCCAAGGGGTACAAGAACATAGTTTCATTGTGCTCTGGATAAATGTCGTCTTTGTTATTGCAGAACTAAGTTAAGAATGTTAAGTAGGTCTGAAGATGTAATTTTATTTTTAGTCTATTTGATTTTCTAAGTTACTAACCTGAGCCATGTATGCTTACAGTTTTCCCTCTTATTAACAAAGACAATTCAATATCCAGTTCATGATTATAGTACAGTTTTGAAACCACACAGTAGACAACCACAGTAATTTTTTTGGAATTTGTATGATAATTTCAAGGTGAGATATCTACATAATGCATTGGACACACATATCTGTATACTTGTAGTTAAAATAACATGCTTTAAATTTGTGTGCATATAAATTTTCTAGTAGAAAATAATCTATCAAAATAAATAGATATTTATCTCTTAATAAAGACACGATAAAGAGATAATGTACCTTTCAATAAATATGAATTTTAGGTGGGGTAATTTTTGTTTATTCTTGTAGCTGATTAGTTTCACATCTTTTAAAGCAATATGTTTTTCTGAAAGACCACTCACGCTATTTTGTTGATGTCTAGAAGGGACATCTTTTGTTCTCTTCTGACTCCATAGACCAAAATAAAATAAAACCCCAGGATGTCAAGCAAGGATAGACGAGGACAAGAAAGAAAAACTCTTGCATCAGTGATAGAAAATTATATATTGAAGCTACGTGGCCTAGGCAACTTAGTCATTAGGTTTATTATGAATTTATAAGCTGATAGTGACTAGGTTGCTCTAGATTTTCAGTTGCACAATTTGCAACATTGCTATGAGATTCACTAAAACTGAGCCATAACTCTTTATTGGAATATAAAATTCTGAATTTTAAAATGGCTTTGGAAAACTAGTACTGGAAACAGGTTTTAAATTATCCTCCAATTCCGTTAAGGCTTTTTTAACAGAAATAACTGAGATTTTCATGAATACAGTTTAAAAAGTGTGTGTTTGCAGATAGGTCACAGTCGTTTCAGCTCTGGACTTCATGACGCCAGGAGAAGTGGGAAACTACACAGTATTTGTGAATGCAAGATTTTGCATTTAGATAGGTTTGAGCTGAACGATCTGAAAAAGCTCCCATAAGCACAGAGCTCCTTACTGTCTGTGTGTTTGAGAAGGCTGAAGAGCTCTGTTTATTGCCACAAAGGGCCTGGAATAAATTATGTTTAGCAAATTGGCTCCAGGTTTTTCTTGTTTCAGACAGTAGCTTCGGAGCAATCTGTTTTATAGGCTCCACTAGATGTGACCGATTGCGGGGAGGTGACACCTCGTTTTTGGGACGTGGCATGGCACATGTGCCAGTCAGGTCTGGCCCTTCTCTCTGTCAGGATGGCAGCACACTTGCAGCTCCACTTTCTGTCTTCTGGCACTTGAACCCACAGCCCAATCCCAATTTATGGGCCCCGCTGGGAGGTCCGAGCAGGATGGAGCCAGGCTGCTCAGCCCCTCTCAGCCTTGTGCCTCCCGCCCCTACGTGGGGCAAATAAAAGCTCCTTTATTCCGCTGGAAGTGCCCCCGTTTCAGCGAGGTGTATGCATGGCTTCCGTCCCTGCTAGGTCTTGCAGGCGATAATTAACACAGTGCAGTGCTATTTCCTAGCTGAAGCCAAGGTGGGGAAGCAGCTTTAGCCTCAGCATTTTTCTTTTCAGACTCCTTTTCCTCATTTATTTTGGATCCGTTCATGGTGAGGAAGTTTTAGAAGGTGTTGGTCCTTAGCTGAAGTATCAAAGAACTAAACAAACCAGTAATTTTTTCCTTCTCTGACCAAATTTGTCTTACTTGTGAGGGGAGGAAGGAATAGGGGAGTCAAATTTGCTTTTAGATTTTATGTTTTATTTCTGCTCTTGGGACTGTTTGCTTCTGCTCAGTGTGACTGTGGGTCTTTTCAGCACAGGACCCTGATTGACATTGCATGTGTCACGGAGAGGAAGGATATTTCCTGAAGATTAATGGCGAGTTAGTTGGCCTGAAGTTCATTAACCTGAGCTAGACTGTTGGAAGGACTCTGTGTGGAAGCTGGAATTGTATTAGAGGATCATCATAAACTAAAAATATATGTGACAATGTGGCCAGATTGCAATGAATCTAAAGACAGGACAGGGTTGGCTCGAGCTCACAGACCAGCTGCCTCCAGTGTAAACTAACCGCCTTGTGAAAGCAAATGGTTTTTCACAGACATTATTCAAATAAAAGGGAAAAGGAAAAAAAAAAAAACCCAAGCAAAAAAACCCAAAGGTTCCCATTAGCAAAAAATGCCTAAATGAAAAAGTGGGGTTGTGAGCTATGGCCAAAGGCCCAAGTTTGGTGCTGATTCTCAATCAATTCAGCAAATGACAGTGCATTGACACAACTGGTTTTTTAGTCAAATTTAGTCTTGATTCTTCACAGTAATTTGCCTCGAGAAAATGAGCCCCAAATCCTTTGGTGAATTCCCTGTTGGCTGAGGCCCAGACCTTCAGGCCATGACTTCTCAACATACTTGCAGTGAGACTGGCTCCCACTTAATTGCTTCTTTTTGAAGTATGGTTTGTCACTATCATCCTGCTGAAGATGAACAGGGCTGGTGTCTCATCCTCATATATTCTTCCCCCTCCTCTCCTCCCCTTCTTTTCCCCTTCTTCCCCCTAAATAGATTTCTTAAAGGCAGTTTAACCCTACGATAGTCTAACCCACATCAGTCCTTCGTGGTCCACCCTCAAATAGATGTGTTGGCACAGAAGTAAAGGCCTTCTCTTTGGATCACATACTGTAATAAAGGGAAGGGAAAGATGAAACAAGCATTTCATGTTTGTCTGTTTTCTCTCCATGTCATCTCATGAACATGCACTCCCCTTGGCCAAGACCAGTGCATTCAGACACAATGTGAGTGTTGAAGAGGGGACTGAGAAGAAAGAAGCTCAGTGTTCTGCAATAGGAGCTTTGCTTTGGGCATTTTACAAATTATTTCTCTTTTTCACCATCGTGCTCTTGCACACTTCCTTGTCTTTTACTATTGACAGAAGGTCTGGAGGCTCAGAAAGCCCAAGTTTCATCTGAGACAGATTTCCTCTGTCAGAACTGTTTCCATCCTTTCATGACAGGAGGGATGAACTGCCTGCATCAGGAGGTGCTGAATTGGTTCTGGGTGCTGCTGAAGCTCACAGTTGCCTGACCCAGAGCTGCAGGAGCTTGAATGCCAGACCAGGGGCCCCAAGCTGTGCTGCATCTCTCATGGGCTTGTAAGGAACCTCTCCTTTGATGTCTGTGCAAGTGCTGGCTGATGTGGGCACTAGGATTGCTCTTTTAATCAGGCAGTTCCAGTACCTTTCAGAAAAGAATTTTCATGGCAAGTCATGAGCCATTAATCTCTCGACTAACCATAACATTTCTTTACTCCTTGGTTTTACAACATTACTCAAACACTGATATTTGTCATTTCACCAGCTGTCCCCCTTGACCTCTAGCATCATGCACTTGCAGGAGGAAGTATCTGGTCTTACAAGTATTTTCATACTCTGATTTCTGTGATTTATTAACCATCAAGTTTTGCCTTCAGAACTCAAGATGCTGATTTAAAATAATTTCATGTGCAAAAGTGGAGTTATTGGGCAAAAGGGATCCTTGATAGCTGGGTACAAAGGACACCAGGATTGCTGTTGCTGTTTTCTTTTCAACTACTGTGCTGTGTGACCTTGAGGAAATAGGTTCACTGCAGCTTTATGGTTCTGTTTTTGCATAGGGAAAATAAGGACAGTGATAATTGCTTTCATTTGTAAAACACTTCAAGATTTATGGAATATGAATGACACTTATTAAGCAAAAAGTTCTGCAAAGCTGGCTTAGTTGCACACTGTGCTAACAAAGTCCCATATCAGCCTATTGACCCCAGCCTGAAACACTCATTAACGTTTATAGGACATTTTGGTGGATGAGTTGCAGTTATTCTGCTGGAAATATCATACTGAAAGCACTTTTAAATACATCATCTGCATTGACTGTGTTTTTTTCTATTAAAACTAAACACAACTGCTTGTTCCATCCAGTTTTCTTAGTTTATTTATGAAAATTTTGATGGGTATGTATTCATTGTTAACTCTGCTTGTACCCCCATGGCATCTGAGACATTACAATTCATTCTAGTCATAGCATAAACATAAAATAGCTGTTGCACTGAGATAAAAAGAGTTATAAAACATTAAGATATCCAGTGGACTGGTATGAACTAACAAGTTGCGTGGTCACTTTTGAATGGCAAATGTTCTTTTTGTGGATACTGCGTTAATTTAATTTGTGCTTGAACTTTAGCTGTGCTAGACACTGGTCTTTGAAAAGTTTACATATCTTTCCAATGTCAAAATGTGTAAATTAAGTATTAAAGAAACAAAACATCTTTACTTGTACTGGAGAAAAAAATACTTTTATAGCAAAGAAATTAAATTATCTGCTCTCTAAAGATAGGTCTGGCTTGCTTACAGAATTATTATTTATGCAGTAATGCAGGTCTACAGATGTTTTCCTTTCTTTCTTCCAGATAAAACTTGGTTTGTTTGAAAAGTGGGGAGATACTTCACCGTGGTGCAAAAGAAGATACAGAAGAAGAGAGCAGAATGAGAGCTTTGCAAGTGCCACATGCCTGCAGCCTGCTGTCTTTAGTGATGCTGTTCCTTCCAGTCACTGGAACATCAAAACAAAATATCCCAAGACTGAAGCTTTCCTATAAAGGTAAACTTCTCAGTATTTTTTTTCTGATTCTGCTGCTTTTGTTTTGATGTGATGTTGCCAGCAGTTCATTTGTATTACTTACCAGGAAAGCAAAACACAGTCCCAGAAATACATAATAGAAGCCTTAAGGATGGATGAATTCTGCCTAGGGATGGTATTAAATTCTGGGGGTTTGTCATGTAGAGGCACATGTTTCTGAAATATAATTGTCTTTTTAAACTATTACTTCTGTTTGGTCCAAGAGGATATTAACAGACTATATAAATTAGAGGGAGTGGTACTTGAAACACTCTGAGGTGCAGTGGAGACATTTCCATGTGGCTGGTGGGGGATATGTGAGACATGGAGGACATTCACACCTTCCTAGAGCATCAGAGAAAGTCAAGAGAGCTGCCTCAAGTGTTTCAAGGGGGCTGACATTTATTTTTGTAATACTTTTTCAATCACTATGTTGGTATGTTAAACTCTGCATATGTGGTTTTCTTTGTCCTTGCTTCTTTGATCACAAAAGCATGTTTCTCTGTGGAATTTCTTAGTCTTGTGTGTAGTTCTTGTTGAGAATGGTACCATCTGGGGAGTTTCAACACAGACATATTTATGTATTAATGGACAATTTTTAAAAGAAGGTGGATTTCTCGTTCCTTTGAATGCAGAGAACACCTCCATAGGCACAGAGATGTGTCAGTGATGCTGTCTTCTTTAGCTAAAACAAATGCTCTCCAGTTAGTTATGTTTCAACTATGTCAGCACCCTGCCCTTGTGGGAGCTATTTCTGCTCTGTTTTTCAAACTTATGTCTTCCTATGCCTCACAGAATTGCACTCAGGATGATGTGATGGGGCTGGCTGTAAAGCCTTCATCAGGGCTTATGATACGTTTATCATGAGTTTAACACCCAGAGGAATTTATTGAGTAAGCAGAATGACATGCTATTTATTTACAAGCTTCTCTTTTGCTAGATTTGCATGCCACTGTGCATGCTATTCGACTGTGTATAGATGTGTTTGGATGTGTTTGTGTGAGAGAGACGGAGGAAGCGAGATCAGGGGATCTTGACAACATTTTTATAAATTCAGGAAACAGTTGCCCACACTGAAGCCAATGAATACAGAAACTGAAAGACATGACATGAATTATGAAAGTTAGCAGTAAATCCCTCCTAACATACAGCCAGCCTTCTCACAGCTAGGCCTTTTGAGATAATTCCCAAAAGCAGCATATACCATATGGCAGTGGCATTTATTGTGGATTTGACACTAACGATTAGTGAATTCCTCTCAACTCCAAAAGCAGATAGCCTATGGCAAAATCCTGATGAATGCATTTGGCAGGTAAAGAAGGGGAGAAAGAAAAATTATTGAGGTCAACACAGGGAGAAAAGAAATGGCTGAAATCTTAATTTGAAATAGTGGCAGAGAGCTGCTGGGAGCAGTTGGGAAAATGCCTGAGCTCATTTAAAAAGACAATGACCAGATGATTGATATTTAGGCCCTGACCCAAACTTTTATTAGCAACTTTATAAACCTTTCAGTTTGGCTTGAGGGATACAGTTTCTTGTCCAAACTTATTCACCTATATCCCTGTAGGGGGGGGAAATCAACAACAGATACAGATGCAAAATAGCACATAAATCTTAATTTGGAGGGCTGTGATGGAACTGAAAAGCCAGAAGAAAGAGAATTATGAGAATTTATTGTGCCTTGTCTTACTTTTTTGGGAGAGTGGAAGGTGTGTATTTCTCCACATGGAACAAGAAAATAGTCACTGCTGTTTTTTCACACTGATGTATTGTAAATGATACCAGTATGGCTATCATAATTAAACCATATTTTTGCTGTTAATAACAGGATGTCAGATGTACTGAATATTTAATAAAGTTGATAGAATTAAGTCTACCTTCCTTCCCCCAAGTGTTTCAGACAAAGTAATTCCAAGGTTTCTATGAGTAAGATGTAGGAGAAATGAACTGTCTTGCCAGTTCTCATAAAATTGATAGTCATGTCACTGACAAGTTCTGGCATCTCTGTTCTTTGGAATTAAGACTTGAAATATCATGAGGAGGAGAATACAAGATTCTTTCCTTTCTTTGTGGAAAACAGATGAAAAATGGCCACACCAGGCAGCTCCAAAAACCTGCTCACATGCATGTCTGAAGGGAAGGTTTCATTCCCTTCAAGGTGCAGTGTGTTTGTGGCATAGGTCCATCTTTCCAGGAGAGCTGAAAGTAATCAAGATTTTGCTCTGCAGTTACTGAATGTCCCAGCTGCATCAGTCAGTGGTGGATGGGGAAGAGGGAGAGGGTGGGATAGGTAAAGATATGTCAGGATAACTGCAGGAGTGCTTCAAGAAACCACAGCATGTCACAGCTCCTTTGTGCTCAGACAGCAATTAAAATTTTAGACCTTCTCTTAATGGCAGTTACAGGTTTTCATCTTCTCTGGGTTTTCATCTTAAGAATTAGGAATCTGTGCTAGAAATGCTAACATATTCCAGTGATGTGGGGATCAATGCAATATCATACGATGGATTTCCTTTATTGTGTGCCCCAGTCTAAAAATCTGTTCTAGAAAATCATGCGCATAAAAACTAAAACTACACACAATTCAAGTGAAATATGTTGTAATACAGAATCAAAGTCATATATTCTCCACCTGTGTTAATATAATACACTATGATCTTTAATCACATATCTCATCCTTTATTCCCACATTTTCCCTGATCCATTAGTTGAAAAATTCTCTTCTTCACTTAGACTTAACTTCTAGATATTGGTTCATGTCAGTACTATCCTAGAAATTGTCGCTGCTCTTGTGATGTTTTTAGGGTGCTCTCACTGCATAGACCTTACCTAATTTATGTATTTTAGATACTTCTACAATTTTGAGGTGCTTTTGTTACTATGTTATAGATTTAATATAGGGAGGAGGTAACAAACTGTCTTCTAATAGAAGATTACCATCTTTAGAAAACCAGGGATGATTTTTGAGTAATATTCCTTATTTTAATACTCTTTGTCTAGCACTGCTTTCAGTCTAAGAGAAACAGTGTGTATTTATCACTGATTTTCATGCAGCAGGAGATAACCTGTGACCTTCAACCAAACTGCAGAACTCCTCAAACACAGAAGTGGCGTTCAGCTTCCCTAAGCAACACATCCTTGTTTTCTGCTGCCTCATTTAACAGCCTCATTCCAACCTCTAGAGCAGATGCAGGTTTTCATATACCAATCTCATTCATTAATGTAATTTTCAGGACAGCATCACTTACTAAAGAGTGGAAGGGTCTGTGTCCTAATTCATATATGTTTAATTCATACAGTGTAGACAGTCTTGTTTCTGTCTAAGTAATTTTCTGAGTAATAATCTTTTTTTAATTAATTGAAAGGTACTTGCATACATATTTTCTGAGTGTTTCTCTAGGTTCTGCTTTATAAGGAAGAGTAGAGAACAGCCAAACCAGAAGGTTGATTGCCTTCTAAGGAAAAGAAAACAAAAATTAGACATTTTTCAATTTGTGGCTATCCTAAAATTTCCCTGCAGAAATGCAGATTCCTAATTGCAAATTTAACCCTATTGATTTGATTTACTTTGCTGCTTTTCATAACATCTTAGTTTGTGTAGTTTCTGTTCTCAGTGAATGCATTTATTTTACAAAAGTGTGCACCCTGGTTTATTGGCTGAGGGGGATGCCCCAGCCCAGATTTGGATGCTGGCACCAGTGACATCCACAAACATATATCATTCCTGTGTGGGAATGTGGCCATGCCCCAGAGCAAGCCTTGCTTGCTGTGAGCGGTGGTGACATGGTCAGATGGCCAGGAATCCTGCATTGTGACACAATACTTAGGGAAAAGCATGCCTGAAGGTAACCTTTGGCTTTTAAAACAGGATTTACTTAGCACTGTTAAAAACAACTATGGTAGTAATTTAAATCTAATAAACAAGAACATTATTCTCAGCTGATTTGTTTTTCTCCACATTGAATGAATTAAGATGCAGTCTCACTCCCACTGAAGTCATAGCAATTGTTTGGCCACTGAAGTAAATTGAGGCAAGATCAAATTCACACTCCTCACTTTTTTCATCTTACATAAGTAAACTAAAGACAGGCAGTTCTTTCTCCTCTGCTGAAGGATGACAGTGCTAAATCATCAGCTCCACATGGAAATTAGCCACGTTTAAGGATTGTTTAGTTTCATGCAGTGTTTTGCACACAGGATTTTCTTTCCCCTAAGAGTGATCCATTCTTTAAACATGGTGAAAAAGCAAACAGAGAATATTTTGGTGCCAGGAATTCTTTTGAAAATGTCACTGGATGAGTATACTTGCTTAATGGTCCTTTGAACATGCTACTTTACAATGTCAGGCATTCTGTTCTCTGTATTATTTTTGCTTTAAACCTGTTTCATTTTATAACTGATGAGATGCTTGACTGTTGCATCAGAGCAGTTAGTTTGCTAAGTTTAAGTAGAGCTGGCTTATTTCCATGTTATGCATCATTTAATTATCCATATAAAACATAGTTTTGCTCCTTGAGCCTCACTTAAACTGTCTGTGACACTGCAGTAATCCCAGTACCCTGATGGGGTGTTGCACAACTGTGACTGGTTGGAATGTGGTAAACTGGTGGTGTGTAAGAGAGCCTAGAAATGAGTTTGCATTCTGCAGCTGTGCTTGCTCTGCTGGAAGAGGAAGTAAAACCAGAAAAAGCCCTGCTCCTGGGGTAGGACCAGCAGCTGTAAATCTGAATGCTTATGAAAATCAAGGAAAATGTGCTGAATGAAAAAGTGGTGTTTTCCTCTTGTTTGTTATTTAATTAAGTTTTGATGGCTTGTTATGTCTCAGAAAAATCTCTCAGATTCATTTGCGGAAAAATGTGAAGTGTTTATGTGAGAGTGAAGACCCAACCACTGGAAAATTGTATAGTTACGCAAAAGACTTTGCCTGTTTTGTCTCAAAAATGCTTTCTGGAGGCAGTGATCATTGAGACTTAAAATATACTCTAGCCTGACAATGGATGGGCACTGCTGTCCCTGCAAGGAAAGTCTCTTGTATATGCAGTAAACTAAATATAAATGTGAAGGCATTTAGCAATAGGAAAACCAGCAAATTTCTTACAGACATTTTTTTTTTTTTTTAAGCTGGTTAACTTGAAGGTCAGAACCAACTATATGTTGCATTTTCTGCCATATAATTATCATATATATATAATGTCCTGGAGAGCAGCTTCCAGTCACTGACATCAACAGTTTACATAGCAGTTGAACTAAGAATAACCTTGGAGAACTGACCCATATCAACCTTTTAAGTGTAAACTGTAGCTCACTACAGTTTTTATGTTTTCATAGTCACAGAAGGGCCTCAATTGGATAAAAGAAGAATTCTGTTCAAAAAATACAGAACTATCCTGCTGAGTATTCACTTGATTAAATCTTGGAAAATTAGAGGAAACAAAACTGAAAGAGTGATACTTGGCAAATAATTTTTGCTCCCTTGTAAAAAGAAGGATGGGACAGCATCAAAAACAGTTTCCCTAGAAGAACAGGGGAAGAGACATGATAAGTGGCATCAGCTCAAAATAGGGTTCAAAACTCTTTCTTTGACTGCTTTTACTAATGACATCTGTTAATCAAAACCAATTCAAAGCAGTTTCAGCAATCCCAATATTGTTCTCATTCTATGCATTATGGGATGGCGTGATCCGCCTGACATCAGTCAGTCTAGCAGTGGACATCTGTGGTCACTGTTCAGGTTCTCAAGCCACATCCTGTTTCCCTTTCCTCCCTCCCCATTTCTGCAGTTCCATTTATAGATAAATCCCCCAAAGAAGGGCTGAGGATTATAATCTCTCCTGTATTCACAGTCCTTTGGAGATAAATACACAAAGAGATAGCAGAAAGAGACAGAAGTTCCTGTATCAGTCAGAAAGATTGGCTAACTCTGTTTGAGTGAGACAATTTTGAAGATGGTGGGAGTGACAAAGGTACATCGTTGCACAAATTTGAAAAAGCAGACATTCTACTTTCTGAAAATTCTGGCTATACCAGAATTTCGCACAGTGTTGAACCACAGACTTTGAGAGCTAAGAGGTTATTGAAAGCACCAAAATTTTGTAATTAAGTTATTTGGCATTTTTAGGATGATATTAAATCTTTCTGTTCATCATCCAAGCAACCTGGATGTCTTTCAGAAAGATTTCTCACTAATTCTGTAACAGAGCATTAGTCTCTAAGACATCCTGCCCCAAAAGGAATAAGTATAAATACTACTAATAAAAAATGTCCCCCACCTGTGTTAACTAGAAGCCGACACTTCTATACCGAGAACATCCATGGATCATGTCAGCCAAATTTATATTTGACAAGAGTTGAGTGTGAGGGCACGTGTGCCTGCTTTGTCAAGGGAAGCTCTGGGGTTGCCAGGTTCCCGAGTGATGGGTCTGCACTTGGTGTCTGTTGGGGCTTTGGGTGCCCAGGGCCATGATGAGTTCCCTGAGTGGGCTGGGGAGGGCGGGCGGGGCTGGCCTGTGATGCGCTCTGGGTTCTGTGACATCACAGGGGCCATGTCACAGTGGGGGTCACTATAAAAGGCCACAGCGGGTGCTGCTGCCCCAGCAGAGCCTGGGCGAGCGGACCATGGCTTTCCTGTCATTTCTCTTCGTGATCGTGCAAAGCCTGATCCAGTACCCCCAGCAAGCTGGGGATGGGCTGGATGAGGCCACGCACCGGCGAATGAGGGAGCGTCAGGAGCTGCTGGACCAGGAGATGGCTCGGCTGCTGCAGGAGCTGGAGCAGCAGGACGAGGGCTGGGGAGCCGTGCTCTTTGGTGCCCTGCAGCAGTGGCCATTTTGGGTCCTTGCTGGAGTCCTGCTCCTCTTGGGCCTGTGGTTTAGCTGCAGGAGAAGGAGCTGTGAGGCCAGCAGCAGCAGCAAGGACCAAAGTTTCTCTAAGACCTTGGGAAACGAGAGGAAAATAACCAGAAGACGACAGCACTGATTCCGAGGAAGGTGGAGAAAGCAGTGATGTGACTGTGGAGACAGTCAACTGTGGAGTAGGAAGGACAGAGACCTTCATGAAGAAAATGAAGGAGAAAATAAGGATGTGCAGGTGGAGTAAGACAAGGACGATGCAAATCAAGAAGAAAAAGAAGCAAATGAAGAAAAAACCATTGGTGGGAATATGAAGGTGGGCAGCAGTGCTGATATCAATGAAGGTGAAGACAGCGTGAATGGACAGGAAGCAGACACTTCCACTTCCAACGGTGCTGCTGACCTGACCAAGTGTGTAAGGCAGAAATGGGCTCCACCTGCACATCCTAACAGAAGACAGCGAAGTTGAGAGAGGTTGCTTGGAACACCTTAAAGACAGCAACCTAGCCTGTTTATGGGCTTAATGTGGTTAATTAGTTGTAGCATTGGACTTTTGTTGTAGTTGTAACTGTAGCTGTAACTGTAGCTGTAGCTGTTCTTGTAGCTTTAGTTGTAGCTTTAATTGAACTTGTAACTGTAGCTGTAGCTTTAGTTGTAGTTGTAACTGTAGTTTTAATTAGAATTTTTCATTAGCATTTCTTCTAAAGGCCTTTTAATGTTGTCAATTTTGCAAAGCTACCCTTAGTTTAGAGAATTGAACCCCCCTTCTGTAGTGCCATACCTGCTTTTCAATAATATTAGACTATGTATGTTTAAAAAGTTAATAAAAGGAGCTAAGTTTCTCAAATGGCCTGAAATGTGTCATTCTTTGTATTTAACCCTCTGTATCTGAGAGGGTGTCCTTCCTCTACCCCTATCTGAAATAAAGACATTTTGCAAACAGGACATATTAAGATATATTGGGGATATATTATTGGACATATGAAGTATGCTGTCTCTCAAGCATTCCCATAGAAATCCTTGAATCTTGAATTGAAAATGCCCTGAAGTGCCTGAAATTTTGTATGGTTTTGAACTATAGAGTGTGAAAGCTAAGAGGTTATTGAAGACACCAAAATTTTGTAATTAAGTTATTTGTCCCTTTTAGGATGGTACGAAATCTTCCTGCACAACATCCAAGCAACCTGGATTTCTTTGAGAAAGATTTCTCACTAAATCAGTAACAGGGCATTAGCCTACATGACATCCTGCCCCAAAAGGAATAAGTATGACTACTACTAATAAAAAATGTTCCCGATCGGTATTAAATAAAAGCATACACCTGTATATTGAGAACATCCATGGGTCATGTCACTCAAAATTTATATTTGACAAGAGTTGAGTGTGAGGGCACGTGTGCCTGCTTTGTCAAGGGAAGCTCTGGGGTTGCCAGGCTTCCAGTGATGGGTCTGCACTTGGTGTCTGTTGGGGCTTTGGGTGCCCAGGGCCATGATGAGTTCCCTGAGCGGGCTGGGAGGGCAGGCAGGGCTGGCCTGTGATGCGCTCTGGGTTCTGTGACATCACAGGGGCCGTGTCACAATGGGGGCAGCTCTCAAAAGGCCCCAGCGGGTGCTGCTGCCCCAGCAGAGCCTGGGTGAGTGCACAGCAGTGAGGAGCCAGGGCTGGAGCACGGCAGGGGCTGGAGGAGGGCTGGGGCAGAATCTCCAGTGCAGCCGGCCCTGGGTTCTGCCCCCAAAGGCCCAGGGGCCCAGCCCTGGTGGAGATGTTCTTTGGGCTGAGGGCGGGGTGCTTGCTGGGGCAGCGGTGCAGGCCTGGCCGCCCGCCAGCTGCCAGGGGGCCCTCTCCTTTGTGAGCAGCCACATCCCCTGCGGCTCCTGCACCCCACTGTCTGTCTCCATTCCGGCCCCACTGAGACCCCCCTTCTGTGTGTCCTCCTGCAGACCATGGCTGTACTGCCATTGCTCCTTGTGCTTGGGCAAAGCCTGATCCAGTACCCCAGCCGGCTGGGGATGGGCTGGATGAGGGGAGCTGGGGGCGAATGAATGGAGGAGTGGTCAGGAGCTGCTGGACCAGGAGATGGCTCGGCTGCTGCAGGGCTGGAGCAGCAGGATGAGGGCTGGGGAGCCGTGCTCTTTGGTGCCCTGCAGCAGTGGCCATTTTGGGTCCTTGCTGGAGTCCTGCTCCTCTTGGGCCTGTGGTTTAGCTGCAGGAGAAGGAGCTGCCAGCAGTGAGGCAAGCAGCAGCAGCAAGGACCAAAGTTTCTGTAAGACCTTTGGGAAATGAAAAGGAACAGAAACCAGAAGATGACAGTGAACTGCTGGATTCAGAGGAAGGTGGAGAAAGCAGTGATGTGACTGTGGAGACAGTCAACAACATAGGAAGGAGAGGAAAAGAAGAAAATGAAGGAGAAAAAAGGATGTGCAGGTGGAGGAAGACAAGGACGTTGGAAATCAAGAAGAAAAAGAAGCAAATGAAGAAAAAAACCATTGGTGGGAATATGAGAGGCTGGGCAACAAGTGGATATAAATGAAGGACCTAGAGCGTGAATGGACAGGAAGAAGACCCGGATGTCAAGGTGCTGCTGCAATGCAAGTGCACCTGTGGACAGATTGGCTCAGGGATTGCTTCTACCAGGTGATAACAGGGAATGTTGGAAATGAAGACAGGCCATTGCCTGTTTCTGCTGCCAATGAGATGGAAAATAAGGAAGTTGAGATGGTATCCACTGGCTGGAGCCACTGACAAGTTTTGTTGTGGCACAGCTGTTGCATTTCTGTAGCCTGTAGTTGTTGTGGGACATCAGCTGTAGGCCAGGTTGTAGCTTTGAGGCTGACAGCCTGGAGCCTTTAGTTAGCTTTAGTTGTAAAATGTAGTTTTAATTAGAATTTTTCATTAGCATTTCTTCTTGCCGCCCCCTTTTAATGTTGTCAATTTTGCAAAGCTACCCTTAGTTTAGAGAATTGAACCCCCCTTCACAGTGCCATACCTGCTTTTCAATAATATTTGAATATGTATGTTTGAAAAGTTAATAAAAGGAGATAAGTTTCTCAAATGGCCTGAAATGTGTCATTCTTTGTATTTAACCCTCTGTATCTGAGAGGGTGTCCTTCCCTACCCATCTGAAATAAAGACATTTTGCAAACAGGATGGTAAGATATATTGGCCATATATTATTGGACATATCTTATATTTGTCTCTCAAGCAGCCCATAGATGGATTTGAATCTTGAATTGAAAAATGCCCTGAGTGCCCTGAAATTTTGTATGGTTTTGAACTATAGAGTGTGAAAGCTAAGAGGTTATTGAAGACACCAAAATTTTGTAATTAAGTTATTTGTCCCTTTTTAGGATGGTACTAAATCTTCCTGGAACAACATCCAAGCAACCTGGATTTCTTTGAGAAAGATTTCTCACTAAATCAGTAACAGAGCATTAGCCTACATGACATCCTAGCCCCAAAAGGAATAAGTATGAATACTACTAATAAAAAATGTTGTCCCGGTATTAAATAAAAGCATACACCTGTATCCCTGAACATCCAGGTCATCAGGCCAAATTTTATTTGTAGTTGAATTGCAGTGTGAGCTTTAGGCACTTGTTTATTAGTATTCCTCAAAGAGAGGCTCTTTGGGGTTGCCAGGTTTTGCAAAGTCTGATGGGTTTGCACTTGGTGTCTGTTGGGGCTTTGGGTGCCCAGGGCCATGATGATTTCAATGAGCTGGGCTGGGGATGCAGGAAAACTTAATAAAATGCGCTCTGGGTTCTGTGACATCACAGGGGCCGTGTCACAATGGGGCATTATTTCTATTTAACCCTCTGTATCTTCCTGCTGCCCCAGCAGAGCCTGGGCTGGGGGTGAGTGCACAGAGATGAGGGGCTGGGGGGGGCAGGGGTCTCATCCAGGGGGGGCCATTTCCCCAGGGAAATGCTTGAAGCTTGCACCCTGGGCCCAAAAATGTTGGCAGTGCCTGAAATTTTGGGGCAGCCTATAGGTATTGGAGCCAAGTGAGGATATTGAAGCTCCTTCCTGCCACCACATCCCTGGGCTCCTTTGGCCTGTTTAGGATGGTGGCCCCACTCCCCTCCTGTATCATCCTCCTGCAACCATGGCTTTACTTTCATTGCTGCTTCATTTCTCACTAAATCTGTTGCAAAGCCTGATCCAGTACCCCCAGCCGGCTGGGGATGGGCTGGATGAGGCTGTAGCTGCACTGGGCGAATGAAGGAGCGTCAGGAGCTGCTGGACCACGAGATGATGGCTGGCTGCAGGAGCTGGAGCAGCAGGACGAGGGCTGGGGAGCTGTGCTCTTTGGTGCCCTGCAGCAGTGGCCATTTTGGGTCCTTGCTGGAGTCCTGCACCCTCTTGGCCTGTGGTTTAGCTGCAGGAGAAGGAGCTGTGAGGCCAGCAGCAATGATGTAAAGGAAGGTGAAGAACAGTGTAGATGGACAGAAAGAATGAATGGACATGAAGGTTGAGAAACAGGGAAATCTGAATGTGGAGAGAGTCAAAGTGAATAGAAAAGAAGGAAAAAAAAGGTAACAAATGGCTGCCAATGAAAAAAGACTGTGATGGTGGTGGAAGAATGGTGGAATGGAAGACAGAGAAAAGACGGGAGATGCTGGGAATGAGCAAGGCATCCTTTTAGTGGACCACATAGAGTGGCCTGTGGAGGACCTAGAGAGAGGTTGCTCAGTGATAGCTGAGCTGATGGAGTGCTTGACTGCGTGTCTTTGTGGACAGAGTGAGCAATAATTTTCTACCCAGTGCCTCAAAGAAGCCATTGGGGTGGGCAGTGCCTTTGAGGGTTGGAGTCCCCGTGACTGGGATGGGGTCTACCGTGTGCTGGTCCCACTGAATCCCCCACCAGGGCACGCCTTCCACCTGGAGCTGGACAGTGCAGGGCAGGTGGCAGCAAGGACCTTCACCATCTGTGTGGAGCTGGTGTGCATGTGTGAGAAGGAGCAGCTGGGAGAGGAGCCCCTGTGCTTCCTGCACCAAAGGAAGGAGCTGAATGGCTAAAAAAAAATGCAGCCTCCTACAGACACTCTGCATTATTTGGCTCCTACCCTGGACATGGGAAAACCTCCCACTGGCTCTGCCAAAATTTGGTGAGACCCTGGTGGCTGCAAGTGCCTCAGTGGCACTCATGGCACTTGGTGTTTCAGCCCCTGCAGCCAGTCCTGCCAATTGCAGCTGAGCAAAGGCAGGAAGAGCCTGATGGTGGAGATGTCCCTTTGGGGGTGCCAGGGGGATCCAGTGATGGGGACATCTTTGTGGTCAGCCAGCCCACAGATTCCCAGACAGGGGTTCCAGCATCTTTGTGAGCAGCCAGCCCACCAAGGCCAACAAGCATCACAAGTTGGGTGGCCTGGCCTGAGACTGCACGCTGTTGGAGGCAAAATTCTTCTGGCACATCGCCAGGCAGCTGCCGTGAGAGCTTGCACCTGAAATGCCTGCAGCTCTTCACCTGCATTCTGAGGGGCGCAGGTTTTTCCAGCTCTACCTGGAAGACTGTGGTCATGCACGTGCTGACCACAGTACAGCTGTCCCGGTGGCACAGGTGTGCATTTCCACGGTGCCTGTGGGACATCATTGTGTATCCTTGACCACTGCCTGAGGCTGACACGCCTGGAGCACTTTGTGCTGGGCAATGAGAGGCTTCCTGCAGAGATCAGCTTGCCACCGGCAATGCGAGGCGTTGAGCCGCCCAACCTCTTTGAGCACCTGGCCTGAGATCCGGCCGCCCACAGGGAGGCCATGCAAGCTTATGGTCGGCTGGGATTTCGCCTCTGGGTGCTTCTCTCCAGCCACTGAGAGGAGTTCCCTGCACTGAGCTGTGCTGGGGGGGGTCACACCCGATGGCAGCCACCTGAACTCTGCATAGCTGGTCCATTTGTCACTGGCCATCCTGAAGCTGCTTTCCTGCTCCAGAAGAAGGAAGATGCTGCAGCACATGGATTTGTTGTGAGAAACATCTCTGAGTGGCCTTGCCCTTCACCTTCCACTTCCAACGGTGCTGCTGACCAAGTGTGTGAGGCAGAAATTGGCTCCACCTGCACATCCTAACAGAAGACAGCGAAGTTGAGAGAGGTTGCTTGGAACACCTCAAAGACAGCAACCTAGCCTGTTTATGGGCTTAATGTGGTTAATTAGTTGTAGCAGCAAGACTTTTGTTGTAGTAGTTGCTGTAACTGTAGCTGTAGTTGTTCTTGTAGCTGTAGATTTAGTTGTACTTGTAACTGTAGCTGTAGCTTTAGTTGTAGTTGTAACTGTAGTTTTAATTAGAATTTTTCATTAGCATTCCTTCTAAAGGCCTTTTAATGTTGTCAATTTTGCAAAGCTACCCTTAGTTTGGAGAATTGAACCCCCCTTCTGTAGTGCCATGCCTGCTTTTCAATAATATTTGAGTATGTATGTTTGAAAAGTTAATAAAAGGAGATAAGTTTCTCAAATGGCCTGAAATGTGTCATTCTTTGTATTTAACCCTCTGTATCTGAGAGGGTGTCCTTCCTCTACCCCTATCTGAAATAAAGACATTTTGCAAACAGGACATATTAAGATATATTGGGGATATATTATTGGACATATGAAGTATGCTGTCTCTCAAGCATTCCCATAGAAATCCTTGAATCTTGAATTGAAAATGCCCTGAAGTGCCTGAAATTTTGTATGGTTTTGAACTATAGAGTGTGAAAGCTAAGAGGTTATTGAAGACACCAAAATTTTGTAATTAAGTTATTTGTCCCTTTTAGGATGGTACGAAATCTTCCCGTGCAACATCCAAGCAACCTGGATTTCTTTGAGAAAGATTTCTCACTAAATCAGTAACAGAGCATTAGCCTACATGACATCCTGCCCCAAAAGGAATAAGTGTGACTACTACTAATAAAAAATGTTCCCGATCGGTATTAAATAAAAGCATACACCAGTATATTGAGAACATCCATGGGTCATGTCACTCAAAATTTATATTTGACAAGAGTTGAGTGTGAGGGCACGTGTGCCTGCTTTGTCAAGGGAAGCTCTGGGGTTGCCAGGCTCCCGAGTGATGGGTCTGCACTTGGTGTCTGTTGGGGCTTTGGGTGCCCAGGGCCATGATGAGTTCCCTGAGCGGGCTGGGGAGGGCGGGTGGGGCTGGCCTGTGATGCGCTCTGGGTTCTGTGACATCACAGGGGCCGTGTCACAATGGGGGCAGCTATAAAAGGCCCCAGCGGGTGCTGCTGCCCCAGCAGAGCCTGGGCGAGCGGTGAGTGCACAGCAGTGAGGAGCCAGGGCTGGAGTACAGCAGGGGCTGGAGGAGGGCTGGGGCAGAATCTCCGGTACAGGGCCGTGCGTTCTGCCCCCGCACCCAGGGCCCAGCCCCGGCGGCAGCGCCTCGCTGAGGGCGCGGTGCTTGCTGGGGCAGCGGTGCAGGCCTGGCCGCCCGCCAGCTGCCGGGGGCCCTCTCCTTCCTGCCGCCACATCCCTGCGGCTCCTGCACCCCACTGTCTGTCTCCATTCCGGCCCCACTGAACCCCTTCTGTGTGTCCTCCTGCAGACCATGGCTGTACTGCCATTACTCTTGTGCTCGGGCAAAGCCTGATCCAGTACCCCCAGCCGGCTGGGGATGGGCTGGATGAGGCCACGCACAGGCGAATGAAGGAGCGTCAGGAGCTGCTGGACATTGAGATGGTTCGGCTGCTGCAGGAGCTGGAGCAGCAGGACGAGGGCTGGGGAGCCGTGCTGTTTGGTGCCCTGCAGCAGTGGCCATTTTGGGTCCTTGCTGGAGTCCTGCTCTTCTTTGGCCTGTGGTTTAGCTGCAGGAGAAGGAGCCGTCATGCCAGCAGCAATAATGTAAAGGAAGGTGAAGAAAGAGTGGGTGGACAGAAAGAATGCACGGATATGAAGGTTGAGAAACAGGGTGATCTGAATGTGGAGTCAAAGAAGAGGGAGGATAGAAACGAAGGCAAACAAGGTAACGTGGCTGCCAATGAAAAAGTAGACCGTGATGGCGGCAAGGAAGAAAGAAGTAGTGTGGAAGACAGAGAAAAGACCGGAGATGTTGGGAATGAGCAAGGCATCCTTTTAGTGGACCACATAGAGTAGCCTGTGGAGGACCTAGAGAGAGGTTGCTCAGTGATAGCTGAGCTGATGGAGTGCTTGACGCGTGTCTTTGTGGACAGAGTCAGCAAAAAGCTTTACCCAGTGCCTAAAGAAGCCATTGGGGTTGGGCAGTGCCTTTGAGGGTTGGAGTCCCGTGACTGGGATGGGGTCTACCATGTGCTGGTCCCACTGAATCCCCACCAGGGCACGCCTTCCACCTGGAGCTGGACAGTGCAGGGCAGGTGGCAGCAAGGAGCTTCAGTGTCTGTGTGGAGCTGGTGTGCACGTGTGAGAAGGGAGCAGCTGGGACAGGAGACCCTGTGCTTCCTGCACCACTCATGGAAGGAAGGAGAAGCAGCAGAAGCCTGCAGCCTCCTACAGAGACTCTGCACCAGCTCCACCTGGACATGGGTAAAACCTCCCACTGGCTCTGCCAATTGCTGAGAAATAAGGATGGCTGCAAGTGCTTCAGTGGCACTCATGGCACTTGGTGCTTCAAGCCAAGAAAAAATTGCAGCTGAGCAAGGGCAGCAGGAAGAGCCTGGGCCGGTGGAGATGTACTTTACTCTAATAAAAAGGGGACTCTGACATCTTTGTGAGCAGCCAGCCCAGAAGGCCAAAATCCTTGCAAGACAGGTGTTGCCAGGATGTCAAAGGCTGTGGAGGTGAAATTCTGGCCAGCCAGGCAGGGCTGGGGCAGGAGCTTGCACCTGAAATGCCTGCACCTCTTCACCTGCATTCTGAGGGGCACAGGTTTTCCAGCTCCACCTGATATGGACTGTGGTCATGCACGTGCTGACCACAGTACCGCTGTCCCGGTGGCACAGGTGTGCATTTCCACATCACTTGTGGGACATCATGGCGTACCTGGAAAGCTGCCTGAGGCTGACACGCCTGGAGCACTTTGTGCTGGGCAATGAGAGGCTTCCTGCAGAGATCAGCTTGCCTTCAGACCCGGCAATGCGAGGGGTTGAGGAGCCCAACCTCTTTGAGCACCTGGCCAGAGATCCAGCTGCCCACAGAGAGGCAATGCAAGCTTATGGTCGGCTGGGATTTCGCCTCTGGGTGCTGCTCTCCAGCCACTGAGAGGAGTTCCCTGCACTGAGCTGTGCTGGGCAGGTGTGCCTTTGATGGCAGCCCCCTGAACTCTGCATAGCTGGTCCATTTGTCACTGGCCATCCTGAAGCTGCTTTCCTGCTCCTGCGGAAGGAAGATGCTGCAGCACATGGATTTGTTGTGCAGACACATCTCTGAGTGGCCTTGCCCTTCACCTTCCACTTCCAACGGTGCTGCTGATCAAGTGTGTAAGGCAGAAATTGGCTCCACCTGCACATCCTAACAGAAGACATTGAAGCTGAGAGAGGTTGCTTGGAACGCCTTGAAGACAGCAACCTAGCCTGTTTATGGGCTTAATGTGGTTAATTAGATCTAGCATAAGACTTTTGTTGTAGTTGTAGCTGTAACTGTAGATGTAGTTGTAGCTTTAGTTGTACTTGTAACTGTAGCTGTAGCTTTAGTTGTAGTTGTAACTGTAGTTTTAATTAGAATTTTTCATTAGCATTCCTTCTAAAGGCCTTTTAATGTTGTCAATTTTGCAAAGCTACCCTTAGTTTAGAGAATTGAACTCCCCTTCTGTAGTGCCATACCTGCTTTTCAATAATATTTGAGTATGTATGTTTGAAAAGTTAATAAAAGGAGATAAGTTTCTCAAATGGCCTGAAATGTGTCATTCTTTGTATTTAACCCTCTGTATCTGAGAGGGTGTCCTTCCTCTACCCCTATCTGAAAAAAAGACATTTTGCAAACAGGACATATTAAGATATATTGGGGATATATTATTGGACATATGAAGTATGCTGTCTCTCAAGCATTCCCATAGAAATCCTTGAATCTTGAATTGAAAATGCCCTGAAGTGCCTGAAATTTTGTATGGTTTTGAACTATAGAGTGTGAAAGCTAAGAGGTTATTGAAGACACCAAAATTTTGTAATTAAGTTATTTGTCCCTTTTAGGATGGTACGAAATCTTCCTGCGCAACATCCAAGCAACCTGGATTTCTTTGAGAAAGATTTCTCACTAAATCAGTAACAGAGCATTAGCCTACATGACATCCAGTCCCAAAAGGAATAAGTATGACTACTACTAATAAAAAATGTTCCCGATCGGTATTAAATAAAAGCATACACCTGTATATTGAAAACATCCATGGGTCATGTCACCCAAAATTTATATTTGACAAGAGTTGAGTGTGAGGGCACGTGTGCCTGCTTTGTCAAGGGAAGCTCTGGGGTTGCCAGGCTCCCGAGTGATGGGTCTGCACTTGGTGTCTGTTGGGGCTTTGGGTGCCCAGGGCCATGATGAGTTCCCTGAGCGGGCTGGGAGGGGAGGGCGGGGCTGGCCTGTGATGCGCTCTGGGTTCTGTGACATCACAGGGGCCATGTCACAGTGGGGGTCACTATAAAAGGCCACAGCGGGTGCTGCTGCCCCAGCAGAGCCTGGGCGAGCGGACCATGGCTTTACTGTCATTTCTCTTCGTGATCGTGCAAAGCCTGATCCAGTACCCCCAGCAAGCTGGGGATGGGCTGGATGAGGCCACACACAGGCGAATGAGGGAGCGTCAGGAGCTGCTGGACCAGGAGATGGCTCGGCTGCTGCAGGAGCTGGAGCAGCAGGACGAGGGCTGGGGAGCCGTGCTCTTTGGTACCCTGCAGCAGTGGCCATTTTGGGTCCTTGCTGGAGTCCTGCTCCTCTTGGGCCTGTGGTTTAGCTGCAGGAGAAGGAGCTGTGAGGCCAGCAGCAGCAGCAAGGACCAAAGTTTCTGTAAGACCTTGGGAAACGAGAGAGGAAAATAACCAGAAGGTGACAGCACTGATTGAGAGGAAGGTGGAGAAAGCAGTGATGTGACTGTGGAGACAGTCAACTGTGGAGTAGGAAGAACAGAGACCTTCATGAAGAAAAAGAAGGAGAAAATAAGGATATGCAGGTGGAGGAAGACACGGATGTTGCAAATCAAGAAGAAAAAGAAGCAAATGAAGAATAAACCACTGGTGGGAATATGAAGGTGGGCAGCAGCGATGATATAAATTAAGGAGAAGACAGCGTGAATGGACAGGAAGAAGACACTTCCACTTCCAACGGTGCTGCTGATCAAGTGTGTAAGGCAGAAATTGGCTCCACCTGCACATCCTAACAGAAGACAGCGAAGTTGAGAGTGGTTGCTTGGAACACCTTGAAGACAGCAACCTAGCCTGTTTATGGGCTTAATGTGGTTAATCAGTTGTAGCACAAGACTTTTGTTGTAGCTGTAACTGTAGCTGTAACTGTAGCTGTAGTTGTTCTTGTAGCTGTAGCTGAAGCATTAGTTGTACTTGTAACTGTAGCTGTAGCTTTAGTTGTAGTTGTAACTGTAGTTTTAATTAGAATTTTTCATTAGCATTCCTTCTAAAGGCCCTTTAATGTTGTCAATTTTGCAAAGCTACCCTTAGCTTAGAGGATTGAACTCCCCTTCCGTAGTGCCATACCTGCTTTTCAATAATATTTGAATATGTATGTTTGAAAAGTTAATAAAAGGAGATAAGTTTCTCAAATGGCCTGAAATGTGTCATTCTTTGTATTTAACCCTCTGTATCTTAGAGGGTGTCCTTCCTCTACCCCTATCTGAAATAAAGACATTTTGCAAACAGGACATATTAAGATATATTGGGGATATATTATTGGACATATGAAGTATGCTGTCTCTCAAGCATTCCCATAGAAATCCTTGAATCTTGAATTGAAAATGCCCTGAAGTGCCTGAAATTTTATATGGTTTTGAACTATAGAGTGTGAAAGCTAAGAGGTTATTGAAGACACCAAAATTTTGTAATTAAGTTATTTGTCCCTTTTAGGATGGTACGAAATCTTCCTGTGCAACATCCAAGCAACCTGGATTTCTTTGAGAAAGATTTCTCACTAAATCGGTAACAGGGCATTAGCCTACATGACAACTGCCCCGAAAGGAATAAGTATGACTACTACTAATAAAAAATGTTCCCGATCGGTATTAAATAAAAGCATACACCTGTATATTGAGAACATCCATGGGTCATGTCACTCAAAATTTATATTTGACAAGAGTTGAGTGTGAGGGCACGTGTGCCTGCTTTGTCAAGGGAAGCTCTGGGGTTGCCAGGCTCCCGAGTGATGGGTCTGCACTTGGTGTCTGTTGGGGCTTTGGGTGCCCAGGGCCATGATGAGTTCCCTGAGCGGGCTGGGGAGGGCGGGCGGGGCTGGCCTGTGATGCGCTCTGGGTTCTGTGACATCACAGGGGCCGTGTCACAATGGGGGCAGCTCTCTAAGGCCCCAGCGGGTGCTGCTGCCCCAGCAGAGCCTGGGCGAGCGGTGAGTGCACAGCAGTGAGGAGCCAGGGCTGGAGTACGGCAGGGGCTGGAGGAGGCCTGGGGCAGAATCTCCGGTACAGGGCCGTGCCTTCTGCCCCCGCACCCAGGGCCCAGCCCCGGCGGCAGCGCCTCGCTGAGGGCGCGGTGCTTGCTGGGGCAGCGGTGCAGGCCTGGCCGCCCGCCAGCTGCCGGGGGCCCTCTCCTTCCTGCCACCACATCCCTGCGGCTCCTGCACCCCACTGTCTGTCTCCATTCCGGCCCCACTGAACCCCTTCTGTGTGTCCTCCTGCAGACCATGGCTGTACTGCCATTGCTCTTCGTGATCGTGCAAAGCCTGATCCAGTACCCCCAGCAAGCTGGGGATGGGCTGGATGAGGCCACGCACCGGCGAATGAAGGAGCGTCAGGAGATGCTGGACATTGAGATGGCTCGGCTGCTGCAGGAGCTGGAGCAGCAGGACGAGGGCTGGGGAGCCGTGCTCTTTGGTGCCCTGCAGCAGTGGCCATTTTGGGTCCTTGCTGGAGTCCTGCTCCTCTTGGGCCTGTGGTTTAGCTGCAGGAGAAGGAGCTGTGAGGCCAGCAGCAGCAGCAAGGACCAAAGTTTCTGTAAGACCTTGGGAAACAAGAGGGAAATAACCAGAAGATGACAGCGCTGATTCAGAGGAAGGTGGAGGAAGCAGTGATGTGACTGTGGAGACAATCAACAGTGGAGTAGGAAGGAGAGAAACCTACATGAGGAAAAAGAAGGAGAAAATAAGGATGTGCAGGTGGAGGAAGACAAGGACGCTGGAAATCAAGAAGAAAAAGAAGCAAATGAAGAAAAAACCATTGGTGGGAATATGAGAAGGTGGGCAACAATGATGATATAAATGAAGGAGAAGACAGCGTGAATGGACAGGAAGAAGACACGGATGTCAAGGTGCAGGGAAGCAGCAATGCCAGTGAACAGAGAAGCAGGGATTGCACTGGGCAGGAAGATAACAGGGAATGTTGGAATGAAGCAGGCCATTGTGTTTCTGCTGCCACTGAGATGGAAAATAAGGAAGTTGTGCTGACCACTGTACCGCTGTCCCAGTGGCACAGCTGTGCATTTCCACGGTGCCTGTGGGACATCATGGCGTACCTGGAAAGCTGCCTGCGGCTGACACGCCTGGAGCCCTTTGTGCTGGGCAATGAGAGGCTTCCTGCAGAGATCAGCTTGCCGCCGGCAATGCGAGGGGTTGAGCCGCCCAACCTCTTTGAGCACCTGGCCAGAGATCCAGCCGCCCACAGAGAGGCAATGCAAGCTTATGGTCGGCTGCGATTTCGCCTCTGGCTGCTGCTCTCCAGCCACTGAGAGGAGTTCCCTGCACTGAGCTGTGCTGGGCAGGTCACACCTGATGGCAGCCCCCTGAACTCTGCATAGCTGGTCCATTTGTCACTGGCCATCCTGAAGCTGCTTTCTTGCTCCTGCGGAAGGAAGATGCTGCAGCACATGGATTTGTTGTGAAGACACATCTCTGAGTGCCCTTGCCCTTCACCTTCCTGTTTCAACGGTGCTGCTGACCAAGTGTGTGAACAGAAATTGGCTCCACCTGCTCATCTTCATGGTAGACAGTGAAGCTGAGTGAGGCTGCTTGGAACACCTTGAAGACAGCAACCTAGCCTGTTGGAGATTAATGTTGTTGTTTAGTTGTAGTCGTAGCTGTAGTTGTAAACGTAGCTGTAACTTTAGTTGTAGTTGTCCTTGTAGCTGTAGTTTAGTTGTCGTTGTAGCTGTAGTTGCAGGTGTAGGTATAGATTTATTTGTAGTTGTAATTGCAGCTTTAATTAGACTTGTTTATTAGTATTCCTTCTAGAGAGGCTCTTTTGTGCTGACAGTTTTGCAAAAGTCACCCTTAGTTTAGTCACTACCTTACTGTAGTGACTTGTGTGCTTTTCCATAATATTTCAATATCTATGTTTGAAAACTTAATAAAAGGAGATAAGTTTCTCAAATGGCCTGAAATGTGTCATTATTTGTATTTAACCCTCTGTATCTTCCTATATCCCTATCTGAAATAAAGACTTTTTGCAAACAGAGATGTGGGATATATTAAGTATGCTGTCTCTCGAGCATTGCCATAGAAATGCTTGAAGCTTGAAGTGAAAATGCCCTGAAGTGCCTGAAATTTTGGTGCTGAACTATAGTATTGGAGAGTTAAGAGGATATTGAAGGCACCAAAATTTTGTAATTAAGTTATTTGGCCTTTTTAGGATGGTGTTCAATCTTCCTGTGTATCATCCAAGCAACCTGGATTTCTTTCAGAAAGCTTTCTCACTAAATCTGTAACAGACCATTAGCCTACCCCCACCCGGCTGGGGATGGGCTGCATGAGGCCACGCACCGGCGAATGAAGGAGCGTCAGGAGCTGCTGGACCACGAGATGGCTCGGCTGCTGCAGGAGACGGAACAGCAGGACGAGTGCTGGGGAGCTGTGCTCTTTGGTGCCCTGCAGCAGTGGCCATTTTGGGTCCTTGCTGGAGTCCTGCTCTTCTTTGGCCTGTGGTTTAGCTGCAGGAGAAGGAGCCGTCATGCCAGCAGCAATGATGTAAAGGAAGGTGAAGAAAGAGTGGGTGGACAGAAAGAATGCACGGATATGAAGGTTGAGAAACAGGGTGATCTGAATGTGGAGTCAAAGAAGAGGGAGGCTAGAAAAGAAGGCAAACAAGGTAACGTGGCTGCCAATGAAAAAGTAGACTGTGTTGGCGGCAAGGAAGAAAGCAGTAGAGTGGAAGACAGAGAAAAGACCGGAGATGTTGGGAATGAGCAAGGCATCCTTTTAGTGGACCACATAGAGTGGCCTGTGGAGGACCTAGAGAGAGGTTGCTCAGTGATAGCTGAGCTGATGGAGTGCTTGACGCGTGTCTTTGTGGACAGAGTCAGCAATAGCTTCTACCCAGTGCCTCAAGAAGCCATTGGGGTGGGCAGTGCCTTTGAGGGTTGGAGTCCCCGTGACTGGGATGGGGTCTACCGTGTGCTGGTCCCACTGAATCCCCCACCAGGGCACGCCTTCCACCTGGAGCTGGACAGTGCAGGGCAGGTGGCAGCAAGGACCTTCAGCATCCGTGTGGAGCTGGTGTGCACATGCGAAAAGGAGCAGCTGGGAGAGGAGACCCTGTGCTTCCTGCACCACTCGTGGAAGGAGCTGCGGTGGGAGCAGAAGTGCAGCCTCCTACAGACACTCTGCACCAGCTCCTACCTGAACATGGGTAAAACCTCCCACTGGCTCTGCCAATTGCTGAGAAGCTGGTGGCTGCAAGTGCTTCAGTGGCACTCATGGCACTTGGTGCTTCAGCCCTGCAGCCAGTCCTGCCAATTGCAGCTGAGCAAAGGCAGGAAGAGCCTGACGGTGGAGATGTACTTTGGGGTGCGCCAAGGGGACTCTGACATCTTTGTGAGCAGCCAGCCCACCAAGGCCAACATCATGCAAGACACAGTGGCAAAATGGACGCACGCTGTGGCCGAGGTGAAATTCTTCTGCCGCCTCGCCAGGCAGCTGCCGTGCGAGAGCTTGCACCTGAAATGCCTGCACCTCTTCACCTGCATTCTGAGGGGCACAGGTTTTTCCAGCTCCACCTGGAAGACTGTGGTCATGCACGTGCTGACCACAGTACCGCTGTCCCGGTGGCACAGGTGTGCATTTCCACATCACTTGTGGGACATCATGGCGTACCTGGACCGCTGCCTGAGGCTGACACGCCTGGAGCACTTTGTGCTGGGCAATGAGAGGCTTCCTGCAGAGATCAGCTTGCCGCCAGCAATGCGAGGGGTTGAGCCGCCCAACCTCTTTGAGCACCTGGCCAGAGATCCAGCTGCCCACAGAGAGACGATCCAAGCTTATGGTCGGCTGGGATTTCGCCTCTGGGTGCTTCTCCTCAGCCACTGAGAGGAGTTCCCTGCACTGAGCTGTGCTGGGCAGGGTGACACCCGATGGCAGCCACCTGAACTCTGCGTAGCTGGTCCATTTGTCACTGGCCATCCTGAAGCTGCTTTCCTGCTCCGGTTGAAGGAAGATGCTGCAGCACATGGATTTGTTGTGCTGACACATCTCTGAGTGGCCTTGCCCTTCACCTTCCTGTTTCAACGGTGCTGCTGACCAAGTGTGTGAGGCAGAAATTGGCTCCACCTGCACATCCTAACAGAAGACATTGAAGCTGAGAGAGGTTGCTTGGAACGCCTTGAAGACAGCAACCTAGACTGTTTATGGGCTTAATGTGGTTAATTAGATGTAGCATAAGACTTTTGTTGTAGTTGTAGCTGTAACTGTAGATGTAGTTGTAGCTTTAGTTGTACTTGTAACTGTAGCTGTAGCTTTAGTGGTAGTTGTAACTGTAGTTTTAATTAGAATTTTTCATTAGCATTTCTTCTGAAGGCCTTTTAATGTTGTCAACTTTGCAAAGCTACCCTTAGTTTAGAGAATTGAACTCCCCTTCTGTAGTGCCATACCTGCTTTTCAATAATATTTGAGTATGTATGTTTAAAAAGTTAATAAAAGGAGATAAGTTTCTCAAATGGCCTGAAATGTGTCATTCTTTGTATTTAACCCTCTGTATCTGAGAGGGTGTCCTTCCTCTACCCCTATCTGAAATAAAGACATTTTGCAAACAGGACATATTAAGATATATTGGGGATATATTATTGGACATATGAAGTATGCTGTCTCTCAAGCATTCCCATAGAAATCCTTGAATCTTGAATTGAAAATGCCCTGAAGTGCCTGAAATTTTATATGGTTTTGAACTATAGAGTGTGAAAGCTAAGAGGTTATTGAAGACACCAAAATTTTGTAATTAAGTTATTTGTCCCTTTTAGGAAGGTACGAAATCTTCCTGCGCAACATCCAAGCAACCTGGATTTCTTTGAGAAAGATTTCTCACTAAATCAGTAACAGAGCATTAGCCTACATGAGGTCCTGCCCCAAAAGGAATAAGTATGAATACTACTAATAAAAAATGTTCCCGACCGGTATTAAATAAAAGCATACACCTGTATATTGAGAACATCCATGGGTCATGTCACCCAAATTTTTATTTGACAAGAGTTGAGTGTGAGGGCACATGTGCCTGCTTTGTCAATGGAAGCTCTGGGGTTGCCAGGCTCCCGAGTGATGGGTCTGCACTTGGTGTCCGTTGGGGCTTTGGGTGCCCAGGGCCATGATGAGTTCCCTGAGCGGGCTGGGGAGGGCGGGCGGGGCTGGCCTGTGATGCGCTCTGGGTTCTGTGACATCACAGGGGCCATGTCACAGTGGGGGTCACTATAAAAGGCCACAGCGGGTGCTGCTGCCCCAGCAGAGCCTGGGCGAGCGGACCATGGCTTTACTGTCATTTCTCTTCGTGATCGTGCAAAGCCTGATCCAGTACCCCCAGCAAGCTGGGGATGGGCTGGATGAGGCCACACACAGGCGAATGAGGGAGCGTCAGGAGCTGCTGGACCAGGAGATGGCTCGGCTGCTGCAGGAGCTGGAGCAGCAGGACGAGGGCTGGGGAGCCGTGCTCTTTGGTGCCCTGCAGCAGTGGCCATTTTGGGTCCTTGCTGGAGTCCTGCTCCTCTTGGGCCTGTGGTTTAGCTGCAGGAGAAGGAGCTGTGAGGCCAGCAGCAGCAGCAAGGACCAAAGTTTCTGTAAGACCTTGGGAAACGAGAGAGGAAAATAACCAGAAGATGACAGCGCTGATTCAGAGGAAGGTGGAGAAAGCAGTGATGTGACTGTGGAGACAGTCAACAGTGGTTTGAAGGAAATGAAGGAGAAAATAAGGATGTGCAGGTGGAGGAAGACAAGGACGTTGCAAATCAAGAAGAAAAAGAAGCAAATGAAGAATAAACCACTGGTGGGAATATGAAGGTGGGCAGCAGCGATGATATAAATTAAGGAGAAGACAGCGTGAATGGACAGGAAGAAGACCCTTCCACTTCCAACGGTGCTGCTGATCAAGTGTGTAAGGCAGAAATTGGCTCCACCTGCACATCCTAACAGAAGACAGCGAAGTTGAGAGAGGTTGCTTGGAACACCTTGAAGACAGCAACCTAGCCTGTTTATGGGCTTAATGTGGTTAATCAGTTGTAGCATAAGACTTTTGTTGTAGCTGTAACTGTAGCTGTAACTGTAGCTGTAGTTTTTCTTGTAGCTGTAGCTGTAGCATTAGTTGTACTTGTAACTGTTGCTGTAGCTTTGGTTGTTGTTGTAACTGTAGTTTTAATTAGAATTTTCATTAGCATTTCTTCTGAAGGCCTTTTAATGTTGTCAATTTTGCAAAGCTACCCTTAGTTTAGAGAATTGAACCCCCCTTCTGTAGTGCCATGCCTGCATTTCAATAATATTTGAATATGTATGTTTGAAAAGTTAATAAAAGGAGATAAGTTTCTCAAATGGCCTGAAATGTGTCATTCTTTGTATTTAACCCTCTGTATCTTAGAGGGTGTCCTTCCTCTACCCCTATCTGAAATAAAGACATTTTGCAAACAGGACATATTAAGATATATTGGGGATATATTATTGGACATATGAAGTATGCTGTCTCTCAAGCATTCCCATAGAAATCCTTGAATCTTGAATTGAAAATGCCCTGAAGTGCCTGAAATTTTATATGGTTTTGAACTATAGAGTGTGAAAGCTAAGAGGTTATTGAAGACACCAAAATTTTGTAATTAAGTTATTTGTCCCTTTTAGGATGGTACGAAATCTTCCTGCACAACATCCAAGCAACCTGGATTTCTTTGAGAAAGATTTCTCACTAAATCAGTAACAGAGCATTAGCCTACATGACAACTGCCCCGAAAGGAATAAGTATGACTACTAATAATAAAAGATGTTCCCAATCGGTATTAAATAAAAGCATACACCTGTATATTGAGAACATCCATGGGTCATGTCACTCAAAATTTATATTTGACAAGAGTTGAGTGTGAGGGCACGTGTGCCTGCTTTGTCAAGGGAAGCTCTGGGGTTGCCAGGTTCCCAAGTGATGGATCTGCACTTGGTGTCTGTTGGGGCTTTGGGTGCCCAGGGCCATGATGAGTTCCCTGAGCGGGCTGGGGAGGGCGGGCGGGGCTGGCCTGTGATGCGCTCTGGGTTCTGTGACATCACAGGGGCCATGTCACAGTGGGGGTCACTATAAAAGGCCCCAGCGGGTGCTGCTGCCCCAGCAGAGCCTGGGCGAGCGGACCATGGCTTTACTGTCATTGCTCTTCGTGATTGTGCAAAGCCTGATCCAGTACCCCCAGCAAGCTGGGGACGGGCTGGATGAGGCCACACACAGGCGAATGAGGGAGCGTCAGGAGCTGCTGGACCAGGAGATGGCTCGGCTGCTGCAGGAGCTGGAGCAGCAGGACGAGGGCTGGGGAGCCGTGCTGTTTGGTGCCCTGCAGCAGTGGCCATTTTGGGTCCTTGCTGGAGTCCTGCTCCTCTTGGGCCTGTGGTTTAGCTGCAGGAGAAGGAGCTGTGAGGCCAGCAGCAGCAGCAAGGACCAAAGCTTCTGTAAGACCTTGGGAAATGAGAGAGGAAAATAACCAGAAGATGACAGCGCTGATTCAGAGGAAGGTGGAGAAAGCAGTGATGTGACTGTGGAGACAGTCAACTGTGGAGTAGAAAGGACAGAGACCTACATGAAGAAAATGAAGGAGAAAATAAGGATGTGCAGGTGGAGGAAGACAAGGACGCTGGAAATCAAGAAGAAAAAGAAGCAAATGAAGAAAAAACCATTGGTGGGAATATGAGAAGGTGGGCAACAATGATGATATAAATGAAGGAGAAGACAGCGTGAATGGACAGGAAGAAGACACGGATGTCAAGGTGCAGGGAAGCAGCAATGCCAGTGAACAGAGAAGCAGGGATTGCACTGGGCAGGAAGATAACACGGAATGTTGGAATGAAGCAGGCCATTGTGTTTCTGCTGCTACTGAGATGGAAAATAAGGAAGTTGAGCTGACCACTGTACCGCTGTCCCAGTGGCACAGCTGTGCATTTCCACGGTGCCTGTGGGACATCATGGCGTACCTGGACCGCTGCCTGAGGCTGACACGCCTGGACCACTTTGTGCTGGGCAATGAGAGGCTTCCTGCAGAGATCAGCTTGCCGCCAGCAATGCGAGGGGTTGAGCCGCCCAACCTCTTTGAGCACCTGGCCCGAGATCTGGCCGCCCACAGAGAGGCAATGCAAGCTTATGGTCGGCTGCGATTTCGCCTCTGGCTGCTGCTCTCCAGCCACTGAGAGGAGTTCCCTGCACTGAGCTGTGCTGGGCAGGTCACACCTGATGGCAGCCCCCTGAACTCTGCATAGCTGGTCCATTTGTCACTGGCCATCCTGAAGCTGCTTTCTTGCTCCTGCGGAAGGAAGATGCTGCAGCACATGGATTTGTTGTTAAGACACATCTCTGAGTGCCCTTGCCCTTCACCTTCCTGTTTCAACGGTGCTGCTGACCAAGTGTGTAAGGCAGAAATTGGCTCCACCTGCTCATCTTCATGGTAGACAGTGAAGCTGAGTGAGGTTGCTTGGAACACCTTGAAGACAGCAACCTAGACTGTTGGAGATTAATGTTGTTGTTTAGTTGTAGTCGTAGCTGTAGTTGTAAACGTAGCTGTAACTTTAGTTGTAGTTGTCCTTGTAGCTGTAGTTTAGTTGTCGTTGTAGCTGTAGTTGCAGGTGTAGGTATAGATTTATTTGTAGTTGTAATTGCAGCTTTAATTAGACTTGTTTATTAGTATTCCTTCTAGAGAGGCTCTTTTGTGCTGACAGTTTTGCAAAGTCCCTTTTAGTTTAATTGAACCTAACTGTAGTGACTTGTGTGCTTTTCCATAATATTTCAATATCTATGTTTGAAAACTTAATAAAAGGAGATAAGTTTCTCAAATGGCCTGAAATGTGTCATTATTTGTATTTAACCCTCTGTATCTTCCTATATCCCTATCTGAAATAAAGACTTTTTGCAAACAGAGATGTGGGATATATTAAGTATGCTGTCTCTCGAGCATTGCCATAGAAATGCTTGAAGCTTGAAGATTTGAAAATGCCCGGAAGTGCCTGAAATTTTTTTGGTGCTGAACTATAGTATTGGAGAGTTAAGAGGATATTGAAAGCACCAAAATTTTGTAATTAAGTTATTTGGCCTTTTTAGGATGGTGTTCAATCTTCCTGTGTATCATCCAAGCAACCTGGATTTCTTTCAGAAAGCTTTCTCACTAAATCTGTAACAGACCATTAGCCTACCCCCACCCGGCTGGGGATGGGCTGCATGAGGCCACGCACCGGCGAATGAAGGAGCGTCAGGAGCTGCTGGACCACGAGATGGCTCGGCTGCTGCAGGAGACGGAACAGCAGGACGAGTGCTGGGGAGCTGTGCTCTTTGGTGCCCCGCTCCAGTGGCCATTTTGGGTCCTTGCTGGAGTCCTGCTCTTCTTTGGCCTGTGGTTTAGCTGCAGGAGAAGGAGCCGTCATGCCAGCAGCAATGATGTAAAGGAAGGTGAAGAAAAAGTAGGTGGACAGAAAGAATACACGGATATGAAGGTTGAGAAACAGGGTGATCTGAATGTGGAGTCAAAGAAGAGGGAGGATAGAAAAGAAGGCAAACAAGGTAACGTGGCTGCCAATGAAAAAGTAGACTGTGATGGCGGCAAGGAAGAAAGCAGTAGAGTGGAAGACAGAGAAAAGACCGGAGATGTTGGGAATGAGCAAGGCATCCTTTTAGTGGACCATATAGAGTGGCCTGTGGAGGACCTAGAGAGAGGTTGCTCAGTGATAGCTGAGCTGATGGAGTGCTTGACGCGTGTCTTTGTGGACAGAGTCAGCAATAGCTTCTACCCAGTGCCTAAAGAAGCCATTGGGGTGGGCAGTGCCTTTGAGGGTTGGAGTCCCCGTGACTGGGATGGGGTCTACCATGTGCTGGTCCCACTGAATCCCCCACCAGGGCACGCCTTCCACCTGGAGCTGGACAGTGCAGGGCAGGTGGCAGCAAGGAGCTTCAGTGTCCGTGTGGAGCTGGTGTGCACGTGTGAGAAGGAGCAGCTGGGACAGGAGACCTTGTGCTTCCTGCACCACTCATGGAAGGAGCTGCAGCAGAAGCAGACATGCAGCCTCCTACAGACACTCTGCACCAGCTCCTACCTGGACATGGGTAAAACCTCCCACTGGCTCTGCCAATTGCTGAGAAGCTGGTGGCTGCAAGTGCTTCAGTGGCACTCATGGCACTTGGTGCTTCAGCCCTGCAGCCAGTCCTGCCAATTGCAGCTGAGCAAAGGCAGGAAGAGCCTGACGGTGGAGATGTACTTTGGGGTGCGCCAAGGGGACTCTGACATCTTTGTGACCAGCCAGCCCACCAAGGCCAACATCCTTGCAAGCACAGCGTTGCCCGAGACGAACGCTGTGGCCGAGGTGAAATTCTTCTGCCGCCTCGCCAGGCAGCTGCCGTGCGAGAGCTTGCACCTGAAATGCCTGCACCTCTTCACCTGCATTCTGAGGGGCACAGGTTTTTCCAGCTCCACCTGGAAGACTGTGGTCATGCACGTGCTGACCACAGTACCGCTGTCCCGGTGGCACAGGTGTGCATTTCCACGTCACTTGTGGGACATCATGGCGTACCTGGAAAGCTGCCTGCAGCTGACACGCCTGGAGCACTTTGTGCTGGGCAATGAGAGGCTTCCTGCAGAGATCAGCTTGCCACCGGCAATGCGAGGCGTTGAGCCGCCCAACCTCTTTGAGCACCTGGCCAGAGATCCAGCTGCCCACAGAGAGACGATGCAAGCTTATGGTCGGCTGGGATTTCGCCTCTGGGTGCTGCTCTCCAGCCACTGAGAGGAGTTCCCTGCACTGAGCTGTGCTGGGCAGGTCACACCCGATGGCAGCCCCCTGAACTCTGCATAGCTGGTCCATTTGTCACTGGCCATCCTGAAGCTGCTTTCCTGCTCTGGTTGAAGGAAGATGCTGCAGCACATGGATTTGTTGTGCTGACACATCTCTGAGTGGCCTTGCCCTTCACCTTCCACTTCCAACGGTGCTGCTGACCAAGTGTGTGAGGCAGAAATTGGCTCCACCTGCACATCCTAACAGAAGACATTGAAGCTGAGAGAGGTTGCTTGGAACGCCTTGAAGACAGCAACCTAGACTGTTTATGGGCTTAATGTGGTTAATTAGATGTAGCATAAGACTTTTGTTGTAGTTGTAGCTGTAACTGTAGATGTAGTTGTAGCTTTAGTTGTACTTGTAACTGTAGCTGTAGCTTTAGTGGTAGTTGTAACTGTAGTTTTAATTAGAATTTTTCATTAGCATTCCTTCTAAAGGCCTTTTAATGTTGTCAATTTTGCAAAGCTACCCTTAGTTTAGAGAATTGAACTCCCCTTCTGTAGTGCCATACCTGCTTTTCAATAATATTTGAGTATGTATGTTTAAAAAGTTAATAAAAGGAGATAAGTTTCTCAAATGGCCTGAAATGTGTCATTCTTTGTATTTAACCCTCTGTATCTGAGAGGGTGTCCTTCCTCTACCCCTATCTGAAAAAAAGACATTTTGCAAACAGGACATATTAAGATATATTGGGGATATATTATTGGACATATGAAGTATGCTGTCTCTCAAGCATTCCCATAGAAATCCTTGAATCTTGAATTGAAAATGCCCTGAAGTGCCTGAAATTTTTGTATGGTTTTGAACTATAGAGTGTGAAAGCTAAGAGGTTATTGAAGACACCAAAATTTTGTAATTAAGTTATTTGTCCCTTTTAGGATGGTGAAATCTTCCTGCGCAACATCCAAGCAACCTGGATTTCTTTGAGAAAGATTTCTCACTAAATCAGTAACAGAGCATTAGCCTACATGACATCCAGTCCCAAAAGGAATAAGTATGAATACTACTAATAAAAAAAAATGTTCCCGATCAGTATTAAATAAAAGCATACACCTGTATATTGAGAACATCCATGGGTCATGTCACCCAAATTTATATTTGACAAGAGTTGAGTGTGAGGGCACGTGTGCCTGCTTTGTCAATGGAAGCTCTGGGGTTGCCAGGCTCCCGTGAGTGATGGATCTGCACTTGGTGTCTGTTGGGGCTTTGGGTGCCCAGGGCCATGATGAGTTCCCTGAGCGGGCTGGGGAGGGCGGGCGGGGCTGGCCTGTGATGCGCTCTGGGGAGACAGGTGACATCACAGGGGGCCATGTCACAGTGGGGGTCACTATAAAGGCCCCAGGGGTGCTGCTGCCCCAGCAGAGCCTGGGCTGAGGCGGACCATGGCTTGCAGGCCTACTGTCATTTCTTTGTGATTGTGCAAAGCCTGATCCAGCACCCCAGCAAGCTGGGGATGGGCTGGATGAGGCATTGTGTGCTCCTGCAGCGAATGAGGGGCGTCAGGAGCTGCTGGACCAGGAGATGGCTCGGCTGCTGCAGGAGCTGGAGCAGCAGGACGAGGGCTGGGGAGCCGTGCTCTTTGGTGCCCTGCAGCAGTGGCCATTTTGGGTCCTTGCTGGAGTCCTGCTCCTCTTGGGCCTGTGGTTTAGCTGCAGGAGAAGGAGCTGTGAGGCCAGCAGCAGCAGCAAGGACCAAAGTTTCTGTAAGACCTTGGGAAACAAAAGAGGTAAACAACTGGAAGACGACAGCGCTGATTCAGAGGAAGGTGGAGAAAGCAGTGATGTGGCTGTGGAGACAGTCAACAGTGGATTGAAGAAAATGAAGGAGAAAATAAGGATGTGCAGGTGGAGGAAGACAAGGACGTTGCAAATCAAGAAGAAAAAGAAGCAAATGAAGGAAAACCATTGGTGGGAATATGAAGGTGGGCAGCAGCGATGATATAAATTGAAGACACGGATGTCCAAGGTGCTGGGAGAAGACAGCGTGAATGGACAGGAAGAAGACACTTCCACTTCCAACGGTGCTGCTGATCAAGTGTGTAAGGCAGAAATTGGCTCCACCTGCACATCCTAACAGAAGACAGCGAAGTTGAGAGAGGTTGCTTGGAATACCTTGAAGACAGCAACCTAGCCTTTTTATGTGCTTAATGTGGTTAATCAGTTGTAGCACAAGACTTTTGTTGTAGCTGTAACTGTAACTGTAGCTGTAGTTGTTCTTGTAACTGTAGCTGTAGCTTTAGTTGTACTTGTAACTGTCGCTGTAGCTTTAGTTGTAGTTGTAACTGTAGTTTTAATTAGAATTTTTCATTAGCATTTCTTCTGAAGGCCTTTTAATGTTGTCAATTTTGCAAAGCTACCCTTAGTTTAGAGAATTGAACCCCCCTTCCGTAGTGCCATACCTGCTTTTCAATAATATTTGAATATGTATGTTTGAAAAGTTAATAAAAGGAGATAAGTTTCTCAAATGGCCTGAAATGTGTCATTCTTTGTATTTAACCCTCTGTATCTTAGAGGGTGTCCTTGCTCTACCCCTATCTGAAATAAAGACATTTTGCAAACAGGACATATTAAGATATATTGGGGATATATTATTGGACATATGAAGTATGCTGTCTCTCAAGCATTCCCATAGAAATCCTTGAATCTTGAATTGAAAATGCCCTGAAGTGCCTGAAATTTTATATGGTTTTGAACTATAGAGTGTGAAAGCTAAGAGGTTATTGAAGACACCAAAATTTTGTAATTAAGTTATTTGTCCCTTTTAGGATGGTACGAAATCTTCCTGCACAACATCCAAGCAACCTGGATTTCTTTGAGAAAGATTTCTCACTAAATCAGTAACAGGGCATTAGTCTACATGACATTCTGCCCCGAAAGGAATAAGTATGACTACTAATAATAAAAGATGTTCCCAATCGGTATTAAATAAAAGCATACACCTGTATATTGAGAACATCCATGGGTCATGTCACTCAAAATTTATATTTGACAAGAGTTGAGTGTGAGGGCACGTGTGCCTGCTTTGTCAAGGGAAGCTCTGGGGTTGCCAGGCTCCCGAGTGATGGGTCTGCACTTGGTGTCTGTTGGGGCTTTGGGTGCCCAGGGCCATGATGAGTTCCCTGAGCGGGCTGGGAGGGCAGGCTGGGCTGGCCTGTGATGCGCCTCTGGGTTCTGTGACATCACAGGGGCCGTGTCACAATGGGGGCAGCTCTCTAAGGATATGAAGGGTGCTGCTGCCCCAGCAGAGCCTGGGCGAGCGAATGTGAGTGCACAGCAGTGAGGAGCCAGGGCTGGAGTACGGCAGGGGCTGGAGGAGGGCTGGGGCAGAATCTCCGAGTGGGGGGCCGTGCGCTCTGCCCCCGCACCCAGGGCCCAGCCTGGTGGCAGCGCCCCGCTGAGGGAAGAAAGCAGTGGGTGGAAGCTGGGGCAGCGGTGCAGGCCTGGATGTTGCCAGCTGCCGGGGGCCCTCTCCTTCCTGCCGCCACATCCCTGCGGCTCCTGCACCCCCACTGTCTGTCTCCATTCCGGCCCCACTGAACCCCTTCTGTGTGTCCTCCTGCAGACCATGGCTGTACTGCCATTGCCTTCTTGTGATGGGTGCAAAGCCTGATCCAGTACCCCCAGCAAGCTGGGGATGGGCTGGATGAGGCCACGCATCCACCAGGCGAATGAGCGCGTCAGGAGATGCTGGACCACGAGATGGCTCGGCTGCTGCAGGAGCTGGAGCAGCAGGACGAGGGCTGGGGAGCCGTGCTCTTTGGTGCCCTGCAGCAGTGGCCATTTTGGGTCCTTGCTGGAGTCCTGCTCCTCTTGGGCCTGTGGTTTAGCTGCAGGAGAAGGAGCTGTGAGGCCAGCAGCAGCAGCAAGGACCAAAGTTTCTGTAAGACCTTGGGAAACAAGAGGGAAATAACCAGAAGATGACAGCGCTGATTCAGAGGAAGGTGGAGGAAGCAGTGATGTGACTGTGGAGACAATCAACAGTGGAGTAGGAAGGAGAGAAACCTACATGAGGAAAAAGAAGGAGAAAATAAGGATGTGCAGGTGGAGGAAGACGAGGACGCTGGAAATCAAGAAGAAAAAGAAGCAAATGAAGAAAAAAACATTGGTGGGAATATGAGAAGTTGGGCAACAATGATGATATAAATGAAGGAGAAGACAGCGTGAATGGACAGGAAGAAGACACGGATGTCAAGGTGCAGGGAAGCAGCAATGCCAGTGAACAGAGAAGCAGGGATTGCACTGGGCAGGAAGATAACACGGAATGTTGGAATGAAGCAGGCCATTGTGTTTCTGCTGCTACTGAGATGGAAAATAAGGAAGTTGAGCTGACCACTGTACCGCTGTACCAGTGGCACAGCTGTGCATTTCCACGGTGCCTGTGGGACATCATGGCGTACCTGGACCGCTGCCTGAGGCTGACACGCCTGGACCACTTTGTGCTGGGCAATGAGAGGCTTCCTGCAGAGATCAGCTTGCATGGCCAGCAATGCGAGGGGTTGAGCCGCCCAACCTCTTTGAGCACCTGGCCAGAGATCCTGGCCGCCCACAGAGAGGCAATGCAAGCTTATGGTCGGCTGATTTCGCCTCTGGCTGCTGCTCTCCAGCCACTGAGAGGAGTTCCCTGCACTGAGCTGTGCTGGGCAGGTCACACCTGATGGCAGCCCCTGAACTCTGCATATAGCTGGTCCATTTGTCACTGGCCATCCTGAAGCTGCTTTCCTGCTCCTGTTGAAGGAAAGATGCTGCAGCACATGGATTTGTTTTGAAGACACATCTCTGAGTGCCCTTGCCCTTCACCTTCCTGTTTCAACGGTGCTGCTGACCAAGTGTGTGAGGCAGAAATTGGCTCCACCTGCTCATCTTCATGGTAGACAGTGAAGCTGAGTGAGGCTGCTTGGAACACCTTGAAGACAGCAACCTAGACTGTTGGAGATTAATGTTGTTGTTTAGTTTAGATTAGCTGTAGTTGTAAACGTAGCTGTAACTTTAGTTGTAGTTGTCCTTGTAGCTGTAGTTTAGTTGTCGTTGTAGCTGTAGTTGCAGGTGTAGGTATAGATTTATTTGTAGTTGTAATTGCAGCTTTAATTAGACTTGTTTATTAGTATTCCTTCTAGAGAGGCTCCTTTTTGTGTTGACAGTTTTGCAAAGTCACCCTTAGTTTAGTCACCCCTAAATCTGTAGTGACTTGTGTGCTTTTCAATAATATTTCAATATCTATGTTTGAAAACTTAATAAAAGGAGATAAGTTTCTCAAATGGCCTGAAATGTGTCATTATTTGTATTTAACCCTCTGTAGGGTGTCCTTCCTATATCCCTATCTGAAATAAAGATTTTTTTGCAAACAGAGATATGGGATATATTAAGTATGACATATCTCTGTCTCTCAAGCATTCCATAGAAATGCTTGAAGCTTGAATTGAAAATGCCCTGAAGTGCCTGAAATTTTTTTGGTTTTGAACTATAAAGTTTGAGAGTTAAGAGGATATTGAAGGCACCAAAATTTTGTAATTAAGTTATTTGGCCTTTTTAGGATGGTGTTCAATCTTCCTGTGTATCATCCAAGCAACCTGGATTTCTTTCAGAAAGATTTCTCACTAAATCTGTAACAGACCATTAGCCTACCCCCATGACTGGGGATGGGCCCTGAAATGAGGCCAACCGCGAATGAACTACTAATAAAGGAGCTGCCCTGAATTGAGATGGCTCGGCTGCTGCAGGAGACGGAACAGCAGGACGATGCATGGGAGCTGTGCCCAAATTTATATTTGCCCAAGCAGCAGTGGCCATTTTGGGTCCTTGCTGGAGTCCTGCTCTTCTTTGGCCTGTGGGTTTAGCTGCAGGAGAAGGAGCCGTCATGCCAGCAGCAATGATGTAAAGGAAGGTGGGGCTTTGGGTGGACAGAAAGGGCGGATATGAAGGTTGAGAAACAGGGTGATCTGAATGTGGAGTCAAAGAAGAGGGAGGATAGAAAAAGAAGGCAAACAAGGTAACGTGGCTGCCAATGAAAAAGTAGACTGTGATGGCGGCAAGGAAGAAAGCAGTGGAGTGGAAGACAGAGAAAAGACCGGAGATGTTGGGAATGAGCAAGGCATCCTTTTAGTGGACCACATAGAGTGGCCTGTGGAGGACCTAGAGAGAGGTTGCTCAGTGATAGCTGAGCTGATGGAGTGCTTGACGCGTGTCTTTGTGGACAGAGTCAGCAATAGCTTCTACCCAGTGCCTCAAGAAGCCATTGGGGTGGGCAGTGCCTTTGAGGGTTGGAGTCCCCGTGACTGGGATGGGGTCTACCGTGTGCTGGTCCCACTGAATCCCCCACCAGGGCACGCCTTCCACCTGGAGCTGGACAGTGCAGGGCAGGTGGCAGCAAGGACCTTCAGTGTCTGTGTGGAGCTGGTGTGCACGTGTGAGAAGGAGCAGCTGGGAGAGGAGACCCTGTGCTTCCTGCACCACTCAAGGAAGGAGCTGCAGCAGAAGCAGACATGCAGCCTCCTACAGACACTCTGCACCAGCTCCTACCTGGACATGGGAAAAACCTCCCACTGGCTCTGCCAATTGCTGAGAAGCTGGTGGCTGCAAGTGCTTCAGTGGCACTCATGGCACTTGGTGCTTCAGCCCTGCAGCCAGTCCTGCCAATTGCAGCTGAGCAAAGGCAGGAAGAGCCTGACGGTGGAGATGTACTTTGGGGTGTGCCAAGGGGACTCTGACATCTTTGTGAGCAGCCAGCCCACCAAGGCCAAAATCCTTGCAAGCACAGTGTTGCCCGAGACTGAACTGGGGGCCTGTGGCCGAGGTGAAATTTTTGGGTCCAGGCAGCTGCCGTCAGAGAGCTTGCACCTGGAAATGCCTGGCACCTCTTGACCTGCATTCTGAGGGGCACAGGTTTTTCCAGCTCCACCTGGAAGACTGTGGTCATGCAGAGCTGACCACAGTTTCCAGTGGCACAGGTGTGAATGGTGCCTGTGGGACATCATGAACCTGGAAGCTGCCTGAGGCTGACACGCCTGGAGCACTTTGTGCTGGGCAATGAGAGGCTTCCTGCAGAGATCAGCTTGACCAGAAAGCAATGCGAGGGTTGAGCCGCCCAACCTCTTTGAGCACCTGGCCAGAGATCCAGCTGCCCACAGAGAAATCCAAGAAAAGGTCGGCAAATTTCGCCTCTGGGTGCTTGCTCTCCAGCCACTGAGAGGAGTTCCTGCACTGAGCTGTGCTGGGCAGGAAGAACACCCGATGGCAGCAACCTGAACGCTGCATAGCTGGTCCATTTGTCACTGGCAATCCTGAAGCTGCTTTCCTGTTCCTGCAGAAGGAAGAGGCTGCAGCACATGGATTTGTTGTGATGACACATCTCTGAGTGGCTTTGCCCTTCACCTTCCAGTACCAACGGTGCTGCTGACCAAGTGTGTGAGACAGAAATTGGCTCCACCTGCACATCCTAAGAGAAGATAGTGAAGTTGAGAGAGGTTGCTTGGAAGACCTCGAAGACAGCAACCTAACCAGTTTATGGGCTTAATGTGGTTAATTAGTTGTAATTCGACTTTTGTGGTAGTTGTAACTGTAGCTATAACTCTAGCTGTAGCTGTAGTTGTTCTTGCAGCTGTAGCTGTAGCTTTAGTTGTACTTGTAATTGTAGTTTTAATTAGAATTTTTCATTAGCATTTCTTCTGAAGGCCTTTTAATGTCGTCAATTTTGCAAAGCTACCCTTAGTTTAGAGAATCGAACCCCGCTTCTGTAGTGCCATACTTACTTTTCAATAATATTTGAGTATGTATGTTTGCAAAGTTAATAAAAGGAGATAAGTTTCTCAAATGGCCTGAAATGTGTCATTCTTTGTATTTAACCCTCTGTATCTTAGAGGGTGTCCTTCCTCTACCCCTATCTGAAATAAAGACATTTTGCAAACAGGACATATTAAGATATATTTGGGATATATTATTGGACATATGAAGTATGCTGTCTCTCAAGCATTCCCATAGAAATCCTTGAATCTTGCATTGAAAATGCCCTGAAGTGCAGGAAATTTTGTATGGTTTTGAACTATAGAGTGTGAAAGCTAAGAGGTTATTGAAGACACCAAAATTTTGTAATTAAGTTATTTGTCCCTTTTAGGATGGTACGAAATCTTCCTGTGCAACATCCAAGCAACCTGGATTTCTTTGATAAACATTTCTCACTAAATCAGTAACAGGGCATTAGCCTACATGACATCCTGCCCCAAAAGGAATAAGTATGACTACTACTAATAAAAAATGTTCCCCACCGGTATTAAATAAAAGCATACACCTGTATATTGAGAACATCCATGGGTCATGTCACTCAAAATTTATATTTGACAAGAGTTGAGTGTGAGGGCACGTGTGCCTGCTTTGTCAAGGGAAGCTCTGGGGTTGCCAGGCTCCCGAGTGATGGGTCTGCACTTGGTGTCTATTGGGGCTTTGGGTGCCCAGGGCCATGATGAGTTCCCTGAGCGGGCTGGGGAGGGCAGGCTGGGCTGGCCTGTGATGCGCTCTGGGTTCTGTGACATCACAGGGGCCGTGTCACAATGGGGGCAGCTCTCTAAGGCCCCAGCGGGTGCTGCTGCACCAGCAGAGCCTGGGCGAGCGGTGAGTGCACAGCAGTGAGGAGACAGGGCTGGAGTACGGCAGGGGCTGGAGGAGGGCTGGGGAAGAATCTCCGGTACCGGGCCGTGCGTTCTGCCCCCGCACCCAGGGCCCAGCCCCGGCGGCAGCGCCTCGCTGAGGGCGCGGTGCTTGCTGGGGCAGCGGTGCAGGCCTGGCCGCCCGCCAGCTGCCGGGGGCCCTCTCCTTCCTGCCACCACATCCCTGCGGCTCCTGCACCCCACTGTCTGTCTCCATTCCGGCCCCACTGAACCCCTTCTGTGTGTCCTCCTGCAGACCATGGCTGTACTGCCATTGCTCCTTGTGCTCGTGCAAAGCCTGATCCAGTACCCCCAGCCGGCTGGGGATGGGCTGGATGAGGCCACACACGTGCAAATGATGGAGCGTCAGGAGATGCTGGACCACGAGATGGCTCGGCTGCTGCAGGAGCTGGAGCAGCAGGACGAGGGCTGTGGACCCATGCTGTTTGGTGCCCTGCAGCAGTGGCCATTTTGGGTCCTTGCTGGAGTCCTGCTCCTCTTGGGCCTGTGGTTTAGCTGCAGGAGAAGGAACTGTGAGGCCAGCAGCAGCAGCAAGGACCAAATCTTCTGCAAGACCTTGGGAAACGAGAGAGGAAAACAACTGGAAGATGACAGCACTGATTCAGAGGAAAGTGGAGAAAGCAGTGATGTGACTGTGGAGACAATCAGCAGTGGAGTAAAAAGGACAGCGACCTACATGAAGAAAATGAAGGAGAAAATAAGGATGTGCAGGTGGAGGAAGACAAGGACGCTGCAAATCAAGAAAAAAAAGAAGCAAATGAAGAAAAAACCATTGGTGGGAATATGAAGGTGGGCAACAACGATGATAAAAATGAAGGTGAAGACAGCGTGAATGGACAGGAAGAAGACACTTCCACTTCCAAGGGTGCTGCTGACCAAGTCTGTGAGACAGAAACTTGCTCCACCTGTATATCCTCACAGAAGATCATGAATCTGAGAGAGGTTGCTTGTACCACCTCGAAGACAGCAACCTACCCTATTATGGGTTTAATGTAGCTATTTAATTGTAGCTGTAGCTTTAGTTCTCGTTGTAGTTATACTTGTAGCTTTAGTTGTAGTTGTAACTAGTTTTAGCTTTAGTTGTAGCTGTAGCTTTTATTAGACTTGTTTATTATCATTCCTTCTAGAGGCTCTTTATTGTTGTCAGTTTTGCAAAGTTACTCTTAGTTTAGAGAACTGAACTACCCTTCTGTAGTAACTTGTCTGCTTTTCAATAGTATTTGAATATATATGTTTGAAAAACTAATAAAATGAGATAAGTTTCTCAAATTGCCTGAAATGTGTCATTCTTTGTATTTAACCCTCTTTATCTTAGAGGTTGTCCTTCCTGTATCCCTATGTGAAATAAAGCCTTTTTGCATGCAGAGATGTTGAATATTTTAAATCTGCTGTCTCTCAAGCTTTTTCATAGAAATGCTTGAAGCTTGAATTGAAAATGCTTAGAAGTGACTGAAATTTTGCAGCAGAGAACTCCTGAATTTTTCAGGCATCTCTGGAAAAATTTTCTTTACACAGTCAGTTTTATATGCTCCTGGGATCAGTTCAGACCTAAAAGATGAAGACAGAGAAGGCCCTAAGTTGAAAACATATGGTTTAACACATCTTTTTTGTCTTCTCATAACCAAGGTTTTGACACAAAATTGTGACCGCAGAAAGTCATGTTTTCTCTCTTCCTGGTTATCTGTGTCCTTTTGAAGTGGCTCTGGTGCTCTACGAATATAACCGTTTCTTCCAGGTATATATACAATGGTAGCCACTTTGCATGCACAGGTTTGTCCATGGTGAGATGCAGCTAAACAAAATAAAATTTACTTCTTGCAGTACATAGTAGAGATTTGTAGTAGTTTGGAAATATTTATTCTCTTTGTTTTTGTACCTATACATCTGGTGTCAACTGGTCAATTTTAAACTTAGAATACCTTAGGAATTGGATAAATTGCTGCAGTCATGCCAAAAAATATATTATCTCAGAAGTTTGAGAATTTCTACAATTCCCACATTAATCTTCATGTGTACTCTCCAACATGAGAAAGGACTTGCCCCTACCTAAAGGAAAGTGAGGCGACCTCTGTTTTGTGCTGTATATGAAGATTATACAGCCTTTAATATCAGAGGCCTTCAAAGGTGCCATTAGGTGTAACTGTTTTGAAGGAGGTTGAGATGTTCCCTTTCTGCTAATTTTGATGTGGCTTGTCATTGAAAAAAGTGTGTAACTGGTCACAAAGGGAATTATGAGTCTCAACCAAGTTGGTTCCACATTGCTGCAGTCTTACACCGTGCTGGAGTTAAGGAATGGTAGCATCATCACCACAGATGTGACTTGATGCTAAGAAGCCTAAATATGTTTTATAAATGCAAATACGTATTATCAGAACAGAATGACATTTTTATTTTTGAAGCCTTTTTGCTGTGGCTCTGCTGCTGGAGATTTTTGAGAGATTTTTTTAAAGTAAGCAATGATCATGCTGTTGTTAGCCAAGTCCACTGAGATGCTGTGCTAAATGAATAAAACCCAGTCACTATTCCAGCTTCTACCACTCAGCAGTGAAATATTAACCCAGAAGGCAGTTAGCTGGATGCTTTCTAAATCACCAAGCTGGAAAAAACTATTTAATTTTGAGGAAAACAGCAAATAGAGTCTATAAAACTGAGTGCTGAACATGTACTCATGAAAGACCATCCCTGTAACTAACTTTGTTACTGTGCCTTGTGAGAAGGCTGTTTCTGTGTTAGCCAGGCTACAGAGATGCAGTGATTCAAATTGACAGCTTGCTCTAAGCTTCAAAATCATTGGGAAATGTACTTTTCACAGTAAATTTTTTCAGTGTAATGTCCTTGGTGGTAGTAAATATGTCTCACTGTGAAGGGAAATTTCAACACATATGATTGGATTGTGTTGTTTTATGGAGTGAGAACAGTGATTAATTTGGCTGCAGTTTAATCAACCTTCTGTTAATGTTTACTTGTGAAGTTTTATTAGGTCATGTTACAGTTTTAATCTTATCAATGGTCATGCTTAGAGTCTTACTTCCAAGCAGTTTTCAATAGTAAATGACTGGCCAAACCTGATTCTTCATTGCTTTGCAGCTTGTGTTGTCATCTGCATCAGTAAGAAAGGAGTGTGCAGTGTTGTCATTTCAGTCTGGAATATTCTACGGATGTTTTCCTTATGATGTAGTGAAATAAATTATTGTACAAGGCATTAGACAGAGTTCATTCCCACTTGGGCATTTCAGTCATGAGGCAGCATTTTCCCTCACTGTTGTAGCTCTTCTAGGTGGGGTTTTCTTACTGAGAAATTCAAGAACTGTTAAACAACAGATGAGAAATATCCATTTGGAATGGTTTCTTCAGAGATCATTCCTTTCAAATAAGAAGGGAATGGGAAGTAGAGAGGAGTCTCAGTCATCATCCTTCATGTATGTGGAGAATCAAATCCACATATTTTTGCAATTGACACTTTTGCAAAGGCCCATGCTTTTATTTGCACAAGCATATAAATGATCATTCCTCAGATCAGATTCCTGTGGCTGCAGATGAGAAAGAATTTTCCCTCATATTCTGCATGTTAGTTATTGTGTCCTGCAGGTGAAGACTGAGGTTTCTATAGTACCATGTTAACCATAAGCTGTTACTAAGTGATCTTCCTGGCAGTTAATAAACAGATATTTTTAAAGTGTTACTGGTATAGAAAACAAACCCTGACATCTTTGTCTTCACAGAAAATATGAGAGAAAGGACAGTGCTAATGCAGTGTAGTGCCCAGAATTTGGTATAATTTTTCAATGTGAAACAGGACTTTTTTTCCAAAGAACTGCCAAATAAATCTCACCTAGTGGAATAAGAGTAGCAATACGCAGCAATTTGTTTTCAGATTGTACCTTAACAACACCCTGCACTGAGCCAGACAAACACACACAAACTTAAGTAGAAGTGACTGAGCCAAAAAATAATTGTCTTAATTGTATTCCAATTGGTCAGATTAGTAATGATAAAATATTTTTCCTCCCGGAGTGCTGTTTATTAGCCAGCACCAGAACTTAATTTTTTTTTGCCTGTCATATGGTTTGTGAGAGACCTTGGAGAAAAATATTTGGGTGGGGTTTTTTTTTCCTTTTATTCCATTCAGGACTTTTTTTCCAAAACACTGGCCCTAATTTTCATCATGATCAGTATGTGCAAATGACTTTTGCAGTAAGTCTGGCTTTTCTAGCAGGAATGCTACATTGTCCATCCAGTGCCAGGAAGGTGGAAATACCCTTAATTTTATGTTCAGTTAAATACAGGATTTGCCTTTCTGTCTGATGATTTCCAAATAGTTTTTCTTGGAGAGTATGCTTGTGGAAGAACTGATTCACATGTTTATTTTCTTTTCCCCAAAGTAATGACTACCCAACAAGACCTAACTATCCTTGTGCTCTTTTCTATATGTTGTTTGTGTCCTCATCCAGAATTATGTCCACAGAGTATTGATTGGGCAGAATGTTACGGAATTTTTATTTTACAGCCCTTTAGCTTTTTTGCAGCTTTATAGATTCTTTCATTAGTTTCACAGAGTTTTTTTTTTTCTTAATTAGTTTTTTAAAGAGATTTGAAGCTACTGTTAATTCAGAGTAAAACCTTATTGTCAAATTTTTGATTTTAATAAGGATCTTAGAGGTTTTGCTACTGGATATTCCCCTTACTATACCATCCTCACTGAATTGGAATAAATTATCTTTGAAGATCTCTTGATTGGCTGGAGAAGGAGGCCTTTGTAAACCATGTGAAGTTCAACAAGGCCAAGTACAAGATCCTACACTTGGGTCAGGGCAGGGCTTGACATCAACACAGACTGGACGATGGATAGATTGTGTGATGAATAGGTTGAGTGCAGCCCTGCATAGAAGGACTTGGGGATACTGGTAAATGAAAAAAAAAAAAGGATTTGAGCCAGCAGTGTGTGCTCACAGCCTGCAAAGCCAGCTGTACTCTGGGCTGTACCACAAGAAGTGTGTTCAACAGGTAGAGGGAGGGGATTCTGCCTCTGCAGTCTGCTCTGGTGAGACTCCACCTGCAGTCCTTCATTCAATTTTGGGGCACCCAGTTCAAGGAAGACATGAACCTTGGAAGGAATCTTGAGAAGAGCCCTGGTCATGGTCAGAGAGGGCTCTAAGACCTTCCATATAAAGACAGGCTGAGAGATTTGGGGCTGTTCCCCAGGAGTCAAGATGGCTCTGAGGAGACCTTATTGTAGCTTTTCAATATATAAAGGGGGCTTGCAAAAAAGATGAGCAAGGACTTTTTACCAAAGCCTTTGGTGAGAGGACAAGGGGGAGTAGTTTTAAACTGGAAGAGAGTAGATAGAAACTGGATATAAGAAAGACATTTTCTATTATGAGAGTAGTGAGAAACTGGCACAGGTTGCCCAGAGAAGTTGTGGATGCCTCATGCCTGGAAGTGTTCATGGCCGTGTTAGGTGGGGCTTTGAACAAGCTGATCTAGTGAAAGATTTTTCTCCTCATGCTGAGGGAGGTGAACTGGATGATCTTCAAATGCCCCTACCCACTATTTCCTGCTCCTAATTATTCTTGGCTGGCATTGACCTTCTTTGGTGCTTTATATTTGGAGCACCAAATATGGTGAGGTATTGATCCTTGAGCATGTGTACCCATGAGTATGGTAATACAAACATAATTAGTTTTATTAGAATGAAGGAAAGATAGAGCACACATTATGCAAAGATCTGTCTTTTGTGGTTTCTGATTTATGTTTAATTTCTGATTCTTCTATGCCATACAGATAATTTATTCAGAAAATTTTACATAGAAAAATATTTTGTGAAAGTAACTATTACCCAATTTGGAAGTAAAAAAACCCCAGAGAACCCCCAAAGTTAACAGGAACTGTATTATGACTCTGAAAAGACATGCACCAAGACTGCACTTATCTCACTGGTATACTCCATGCTGGTTGCATATATTTATAAAAGACACTGATGAGTCATATATAAACATTTTGATTATAAAGATTTTCTTCATTTTCCCACAGACTTGCTGCTTTCAAACAGCTGCATCCCATTCCTGGGCTCAACAGAGGGGCTTGATTTTCGAACCCTGCTGCTAGATGAGGAGAGGGGCCGGCTGCTAGTCGGGACAAAGGACCACATCTTCCTGCTCAACTTGATTGATGTAAACAAAAATGTAAAAAAGGTGAGTGTGCTTTCCCTGGAGTTTACCTCCTAAGTTATATTTTGTTAAATTCCTTTTTTTGTTTGTTTTGGTTTGTGTTTTTATTTATTTATTTCTTCACTGGGTAACTGCAGATTTGTTGTGCAATACAGTTTACCAAGATTTGATAATCTCACCTCCCACAGTTATATATATTATCTTTAATCAATTGAATTTCTCATGCTATATGATCTCCTGTGTGACTGATGACCTGCAAGAGATTAGCTATGTGGAAGAGCTCTGCAGTGCATGAAAAAAAAAAAAAAAAAAAAAAAAGTAGCTCAGAGTGTTCACTCTGGTCATGGTTACCCTCCTCATTTAAAAGCATTTGGAAGGAAATAACTGAAGACAGCTCTTTCATTGCTTCCTGGCATCACTGGGATTGCTTTACTGTAACACTGAACAGAGCAGAAGCAATTTGGATGGTTTAAATTATAGTAAAATGTAAGTGGCAATTTTAGCATTTTTGTTAATATCTGGAATTACTAGTGATAGGAAAAGCTTCCACTGGGATCTGCTGTAGTCCCTTGCCTGTGCCCAGTGACAATGTGTTAAATTGAGATAATAAGATGACAATTTAGCCTTCAATATTTCTATCAGACATGGTGAACTGGAGATTTTGTAAGCACAGTTGACTGCTATGAGTGAAAACCAGATGCTTGCACAGGAACACATGAAAACTGGTTTCCTGCTTCTTCCAGATATGAAGAAAATTTGAATTCTCAGCTGTGTTTGGTATTTTCTTTAGGCACCAGAGGGGAGTTTTAAATTACTGCATTCTGCTGCCAGCTCTGAAGAGGTAACTGACCCTGAATTAATGCGATTGCAGGCAGGGACCGAACAGGTGGAACAAGATACTATTTTGCTCACATGTTTGAGAGCAACACTTGCTGTCATTGTATAGAAGAGATACAGTACCATGCAGAATATCTTGTTCCTTATCTTGACTTCAGCAATGCTGCGCATGCCAGTTTTTGTAAAACTCAGATTCTGAGTATTTCAGAAAATTTCTTCTTGGGATGCTTTATCAAGCACTTGACTCGCTTCTGTCATCTCAGTAACTGACTATAAATCCACCCCCCCCCACCCCCCCACCCCAGGCTATTGCATTAATAACAGCATTGCTAATTATAATTGCAAATTTTCAGACTACAAATTGATTTTTGTTGTAGGCTTTCTGTGGAAAACAAGTTATGTTTGTGTGAAAAGCAGACTTTTGTTTCTGTGGGATGCTGCTTGCCTCCTGAGAGATGCTGAGTGCTGTCACTTCCCATTATGTTCAGTGGGGCTTTATGAGCCCAGACCTTGCTAGAGGTGGCAGCCCCCTGTGTGAGCCACCCCTCAGTCCAAGCTGGTGACATTTTGCCTTTTGCCAAGCCCCCAGAGATCATTATGGACCTTGTGCCTTCCAAGAAGAGCAGAACACAGAGCCAGGAGAAGTAACCTGCAGTCAGACAGTGGTATAGATATTACAGAGAAAAGACTCTGTATTTGGAAGGAAAATTTGCATTTCATAAGATGCATAGAGAATGTATGCTTACATACCTGTGGTAACCTGAAAGGAGGGAAAAAATTCCTAACCACTTGCATATCTAGACTAAATACGTGTGCAGGTTCAAATACTTCTACTTCTTTTAGTAGTAAACTAATAACAGTTTAACTATACAGATAATATTTAACTTCTCAGAAAAAAACACAAGAGGCAAAATATATCTAAGTGTGAAGAAGTGACTTGAGAAGCCTTGCAGAGCATCCTGGTGTGATGATTTCCAAGGCCTCTATGGGCATTCAGCAACTCTATAAATGTATCTTCTTTCCTAAATGCCCAGGTAACACAAGGCAGTGTCACACAAGTGTTTCTCTTTAATTCTGCTGCTCTTGTCTGGTAGAATCTTGTCAGTGGAGGGAGGGGATGAGGTGAAGGAAGTAGCGTGAGGAGCTGTGTATAAATCTCAGTGCTGAGGAGGATGCTGGAGGATTCTCTACAGTAGCAGGGAAGTGTCAGAAAGTAGCATTTGCCGGTGCTGTGTTTAGACTGACCGTAGTTTGGGTTGGCGCCGGGCCAGGCGGCTCGCTTCCAGGCTTTCCCAGCGTGAGGAAACCACACATGTTGGGACTACAAGGGTCTGAAGTGTGTCCTTTGTACTCCTCTGGAGTATGAGTCGTCTGGAAAAAATAATCTGCTTATACACAGCCACCAAAATGAGTAGAAATTGATTAGAATAGTACGTTTCTGCCTGTAAATGATGTGTTTATTAATGACTTTGAGGAAGGAGTGTTAAAAGCAAGCTGAGGGGGCAAGAGAGGTATAACAACTTTGAGACTAGAATGCAAGATTGTTCATAGTTTAGGGTTTCCTTTCTTTAAAACAAAGCTGAACATTAACTTTAGAATGCTCTGTGCTGGGTAGATTATTCTTATTTTAATAAAGCTCTCAGTTTCAGATATTTGTTTTGTTAGGAGCTACTGATACCTCCAAAAGCCAAGTCAGAATCCCCAACAATTTATTCTCATATGTGGATATAATTACTTGGCAAGATTTATATTTTAGAGTCTGAAGCTCTGTATTAAGACATTTCTGGAATAGTATTCAAAGAAGCATCCAAAGCATTGTATCCTGCTCCCTTCTCTAATGTATACATATATGTAATTTAATAACCTCCTTTTAAAAACCTATTTATTTGCCTAAATTAGTTAATTTGACTTACATATATTAAGTTATGGCTTTATTTCCTGGTTTATTTTTCCTTATGAAATAAATCAATAGTTCTGCTGGAGTCCCAATTCCTTCAATCATTGCAGTTGTTATTCAATTTATTGTGTAATAGGTTGAAAACTTCCTTAGCTGGGCAGCTTAAAAAAAAGTCTGTCCGGTTTCCAGTGCTTGCAAACCTCATTATAAAACAACAGTAAGTACCACAGTGTAATAAGCAAGTCTTCCAGAATGACAGGCGAATGCAGAAAGCTAAAGTGATTATAGTCAATAAATATATAAAGTTTAGCAACGGATAATCATCTTTCTGTAGCAGTGATGTATTTTCTCTGAAGTTTTCCTGTACAGAAGCCTTTAGCTTCTGTTGCTGCAGTGGCATTATCAAGTGCCATAGTCTTTTTTTGAAAGATCCTCACATGTCTGACAAATGCTGCAAGCTGTTTGCAAACTGGAAGAATTGTGATTTCTTCCTATGAGTAAAATAAAGATGATCTGTGAAAGAAAGCAGTTCTACTGAAGGCCTCTGTGCCATTACCACTAGAAATGCTGTGTAAAACAAAGGATGTTTAACAGCTTGAGAGGCTGGAAAGATGGAGAAGAAATTCTGTAAGAACACCAGGCTCTGGGATCCTGCTGGAAACATTACTTTAGTACATTAAATTTTCTCGTGAGTTTGCTTAAAGCCTTTTCTATTTTACTCCTTAAGCTAAATAAATAGGAAATACAGAATGTTGTCAGCTGGGTAAACAGTGGGTAAATAGCTGCAGAGCAGTGGTGCCCCTCTCTGTGGCTGTGCTAACAGTGCACGCAGGGTTACATGTCAGCGCGATTATCACGGTGTGATCCGCAGCGCGACCCGCCCAGCTCCGCGGGAATAGGAATGCTATCAAGGCCTGACAAGCTTTTGAAAAGCTGCCAACCTGCAGGAGCTGTCAGTGCTAGAAGACACAGCCCCATGTGGGCCAAATAGATAAACATGTCAGATCCCCAAAAGCAGCTTTGGAGCAAGCTGTTTTCATCTGTCCCAATGTGCACTGGCTCTGGGTCACAAATTATCATCGCTTGGAGCATCCTTGGTTTGTAGTTGCTACTGTTTTTCTGGCATGTGCAGCCGTCTTGTGACATCCTTGAATGCTCTCTTGTATTGACTATATTCTGTATTTCACAGGAAAAAATACACATATCCAAAAATATATATTTATCTGCTGGGTAAATGCTTATGAAATAGCTGCACGTAATTTTTTTCTATAACTCCAGGGCTTGCCAACAGTTCAAGTGGGCTTGTATTTCAGCACTATTTGCAGTGTGACCCACCCATCTCTGCAGGAAGGGAAACATGTATGCAAATACATATGCATATTTATGTAAAACAGCACCCTTGAGATACAGGAGCAGAATTTTACATTCATTGCTCTGAGAAACCTTCTGTCAGTCTATATAAGTGTGGTCTCAATTAGGAATGAACCCAGTGGGCATTTAGCCAGTACTGAAAGGAGGCTTTGGTCCTTGCCATCAGGCCTGAGCCTCAGGAATACAAACAGAGTCTGAGGTGTTTTTGCAGCCTTGAAACACAGTAATACCAAGTTGGTCCTTCTTAAAAAATATGTGCAAACTTATTCTATAGCTCAAAGGAAGTTAGCTTCCTGCCTGTCAGCAAAACTGCAGACAGTCTGAGAGTGAAGCCTTCTTGACCTGTCAGAAGAAAAAGTTTGCCAGAAATCATCATTGAAGGCCAGAGAGTCATGTGGAAGCCACTGGAGATATCTCAACTTATGAAAGTGGGGCAGCAGGATAATCTAGGATAAACCCAGTGAAATTTCAGGTTAGGGACTTCCAGAGGCAGAGGTGATAACTTTGTGCTTCCGAGCCCTTGGAGGGGTGGTGGACTCCCCAGAAGCCACAAACAAACCACAGCAGAGGGGTCTTACCTTGGAGCTGTTTATTCTATTCTGTTGACAGACTTAAATTTAGGCACCTGTGTAGACAAAGTGAAAGCTTTTGAAAAGTGTTTACAGACACAAAAGCACAGATGGAGCAAAACGTGAAGAAAGCAGTATGAATCCAGAATGACAGCAGTCCTAGGTGGAAAGAGAGTGTCTCTGTTATTTCCTTTTGCATTGTTGCCATAAATTATGTTTCCATAAACATCCGCTGTCATTTTTGTGTTTTACCCATGTGTTTAGCTATAAAGAATGGCCAGTATCCTGCTCTCTGAAAACATTTGGTTATGTTGGTCACTGACTTTTTCAAAGGAAGGATTTGTTTTTAGTCTGAAGTGATAAACATGTCAGGAGCAATGCCATTTACCCTAAAAATCCTGGTGTATGGTTTCCTTTTAGGAGAAACAGACAGTAGTCAGAAGTCTGCTGTGGTTACACGTGGAAAATTAAGTGTAGAAGCATTGAAGCCTTTTAAGATTTCATCCAGTGTAAATGAAATCAGCATCTGGTCTATTTTCTTTAAGCTTTCACATGTGCTCATAACATACACTGAAAATGCACTTTTCAGAAAACCCTTGAGGATGGAAGTATTGGCTGCTACTTAAGTTGTGTTGGAGATCAGTTTAATAGGAGAACTGGGGCATGTGGAGATGTTGCTTTGTCGCAGACAGATGCAATATTAAAGCCCATTTGGTTCTAATATGAGGTTTCACTCTTAACATCCACCTGCCAAATTAAAGTTACCAAAATCTTGTGAATGTGTCTTCCAAATACACAACTTTTATTTTCCTCTGACTTCCAGTGCATTTTACTCAGTTTGACAGCACCATGAAAATAAAGAATTCTGTGCACTGCCACTGGCATTCCTGCTGTGTTGTAAATCACTTTTAAACAAGCCTCATGTTCTCTCTTTCCCCCTTCCTGTTACATCATATTACATCTATCAGAGATCCAATTTTCTGTTACTATGAAATAATTGGAGATGGACATTCTGGTCAGTTTATTTCCTGGATGCATGTTGCAGGTGTGGGAAATAGTACTACAGGTGAAGGTCTGTGGCAGATGTAAAAAATATTAAGGATACATTCTTGGTTTTTAAGGACCCCTTAAGTATTTCTGGGAGTTAGCTAAACCTGGATGAAACTGCTATAAAGAAAGCTAGATGAAAAAACTCTTAAGGACAGCCTGGTTAGTTTTCAAGCACAAGGAGAAATTTAGATGAGGAACTTAGATGTTTCTTTTGTTTGCTGATCACTTTAAAATATGGAATTCCAGAGTACAGCAATTACAGTGGGAGTCAGTACCAAGACCTGCTTGGGGTAACCTTCCTGTTAGGATTTGTGTGTGAGAACAATCTGTCTAGTTCCCCAAGCTGTGGACTTCCATACTGCCCACATTAATGCAGCAGATGTGAGATGTTTAGAGAACAACTGGTATACAAATATGGTGTGCTAAAATCAGATAATTTTCTCATTAATTAGTGCAATTGGTTAGAGCATGGTGCTAATAATGTCAAGGTCACAGGGTCAGTCCCTGTACAGGCCATTCATTTAAGAGCTGAACTCAATGATGCATGTAGGTCCCTCCCAACTCAGAATATTCTGTGATTCTGTGATAATTGTAGCACTCTTTGTTTTCCATAAAATAATACAGAGAATGCATTAAATTCTTTCCAGTGTTTTCTGGGAAATTCAGTAAATTTTTAGTGCTTGCAGTAATTTTCAGTGAAGTGACCTGGGGTCAGTATGCAGCAGTGACAAATGTCCTAGTTCTCAGGATGCAATCCATGAACACCCACTCTTATTGCATTGGGGCATGACATTTGTGATATTGTCTTGTGCAGCAGGGTGACATTCTTATTGGATCACTGTCCTATGTTTTCTCAGTGCTCCTTGATCTTTCTGTTTTTCTTTGCTTCTGATTTTTGAGCTATGAATTACAAAGTTCTTCAGAAAATCAAGAAAATAAATTTTAAAAAAAAGAAAGTTACATTATTGTCATTTTACTGGTGGGAAAATTGAGACCTGACTGTCACATATAGTAAGGCAATAACAAAACTAGGATTAGACTGTCTCCTGGTTTACTTCAGTCTGTTTGGCTCATGTTGCCTTCTTTACTGTACTCATTTTATGGTCCCATTGAGCTAAGTCATGAATCCTTTTTTTTCACACAAGGGGGTAGTTTTTCATGGAGAAGAGTTTCTCAGGGGGAGTGCATTGCATATGCCAGCATCACAAAGGGTTTACAACTCAATCTGGCTTTGTTCGGAAACTGTAGTTGGGACTGTCATATGGGGAATTTACCCATACTAATGAGCCCAAGCTTCTGAGTTATAGTGGACATGCTTTACAAAGCCTTAATAAGACATTTTGATGCCCAGAAATCTGTAATTTTATTGCATACCTTCCCTCAAGCATCAGTATGATGAATATCTAGTACATAGAATGAAACAAGGGAAGAAAGCTGACCTCCTTTTGCTGCATCAAGCAGCTGTTTAAAATCTGTATTTTCATCTAAATGGTTTAATCACCTTTTGTTCCTTTAAAATAGGAAGGGAGCAATCCCTTTCTTGCCAGGCCCCAGATTTGGCGTGTGAGTGTTTTGAGATGTGCCAATCAGCTGATGTCCTTCACTCCTGGTAGGGACACACCCTGCTGGAGCTCCATGCAGCACTAGCAGAGCACTTTGGGCTGTGTGGTACCAGGGGCTGCACTGATAGAGAAGTGCTGCAGCACGTGCACAGCATCAGGCACAGGAGAGGCTCCAGTGAGAGCCCCAGGGCTGCTGAAAGCCAAGAGCCTCAATGGGACGCTCAAGTGCTTGCTGCTGGCATGAGCGTGGCTATCCTGGGGACCTGAAACTGGAAGGAGTCACGTTGGTCAATTGGCCTCACTCCCTGCTATCAGCACCACCTACCTCATGGAGCAGTTATTCCTTTCATAACCCAGCTGTTGTAAGTGGCCCTTTGGGATACTTCATGCAACTTCTTTAGGAATGTTGTTGCTGTGGAACAGATCCTTGTTACTCCAATGTTTAAGATTTAATTTTTGTTAAAATCCACAATCTGTGATATATATTTGTTTATGAGCAGTTTATACCCGTTTCCTCTGGCTGTTTATAATTCTGGTCTTCAGAGCCCTTTAATTCTTCCTGCATAATTTAACTCCATTTGTATTAGTGGCGCTTCCCAATTTTCTGTCACCTGCATGGGTTGTGGCAGAACTCTGAGTTTTTACCAAGGCTATTGAAGAGTACATGAAAGAGGATGAGCTCTGTTCCTTGAGGGACTTCATGAGTAAAATTCTACCTCAAGTTCTTTACTTATCAGGCCTTTTTTTTCCCCTTGTACTTGTGCCTGTTTTTTGCAGCTGAGCTAATCAGTTTCCATGAGACAATTTAGTAAAAAATAGTCAAGTGGAGCCATGAGGAAGAGCAGCTCTAGCACCTTAATGTACTTCAGCTGGGTTACTAAACTGCAATATTAGAGTGAACCAATGCCTGTTTACCAAGCTATATTGTCTTCTCTACCACACTCCATTTTCATTGGAAACTTGTGTTATTTCTTCCCTAACTAAAAACTTGCTTTGAAACTTTGCAAAGAGATGAAGTAAGACCAATGGGTTTTTCAATTGTTTTGGTAGCTTACTATCTTCCTCTTTTGTATTGTGAAATATTATAGCATTTTCCACTCACTTTATGAAGTCCTGCACCATCCTAGATTTAGAAGCCTAATTAGAAGTGATTCTTGAAAAAGCTGTAATTTCACACAACACTGTTTTTGCAATCAGATTTCACTGTTTTATTTTTGAGAATCTGTTATCCTAAGGATTTATATTCTGAAGTGTTAGCTTAGAAACAAAATCTGATAGAGAAAGAGAGATACTGAAAAATTAGTAAAATACCAATATTACTAATTCATGACAGATAGCAGCTGAAATTAAGCTCTTTTGGAATAAGAAGGGTGGATCCATATATATCTATATATATATATATATATATATGCACACACATACATATATATATATATATATATATATATATATATATATATATATAGCATCCACATATATTTGTGTATATATATAAATATATATATATATATAGAGTACACATTTCAAAAAATTTTTGCTTTCCTTTTCATTCCTTCCTTATAGTAAAAATGTGTATTTAGAAGACAGGAAAATGTTGCTTTTAGAAGTCTGCTGCTCCTGATTTGGAAAAGACCTTTGTGGTTTTCAATGTTTTGTTTTAATCAGAAATCAATTTCCAGCTACCCTTTAAAGTGATACCTTATCTGTCCTACATTTATGTACTGCTTAATTTTGTACTCCTGGGAGGTATTCTTTCTCTCTGATAGAAAAGAGCTTATTAAATTTCATTTATTAGGAGAATTTAATTTCTTTCCTGTTGCTAAATTTAAGAAAATATTTGAAGAATGATTTAAAAGTAATGGTAAGGTTGTTTTTTGTTTTAATTGGGCAATAGAAGATAAAAGCTGGAAATCATGACAGTAGCCAACCTTTGGAATTTTGATACGGTCATTTTAAAAGGAAAATAAACTGAAGATTAAGAAAAGAATCCTATTTAAATATATAGTTCACATATTCCAACTGGTTGCATTCTTGTCTTAAATTCAGTAACTCCACTAAGCTATTCTAAGATTTCTCCATACATTTCAAATACAGCTATAACTATAAAATATATTAAATATATAATTTGTACTGTTTGTAACACAAAATGATTATAACTTAAGTCAGTGTTGTTGTCAGCTTTAATATATAGTGCCTGGTTATCTGTTTTTTGTTCCCGTTCCTTGAAGTTTTTGCTTATTGAGGAATTGGGGAAAAAAAAAGAATTTGTTAATAAGCTGTTAGCATTGTGAATAAAGCATGTAAATAGGGGGGAAAAAGCCAATTTCAAAGCTTCAAACCGTTTAAAAGCTCAGTTATTTTGAATCTAACAGGAACTACAGGAGCATGTGTTCTTACTTTTTTTTGGAAATTGTAAAACTAAGTAACTCATCGGAATAAAATATAATAGTAAAACTTAATTTCACCCCCTACAGAAAAGTCAATACAGATGTGTAACATTATTTGTGTCAGTGTTTGAGGGAACCAGACCTGTGGTACTGTTACACAGCATGTCCTGTAATAAAAAATGAGACTTATGCTTTCTTGCTCAGCACATAGACTCATTATTTATTATGTCATTTTTGTGATCTATTACAATTTAGAACTGACAGTTTCTGGGAACCTCTCATTTCTCATATATAAAGCAAATAAATATCACTTTTACTACCCCATATATAATTGCAAATTGATTTTCAAGTTGGATCACTTAGCTTCACTTTTCATTGTCTAATGTGGCCTTACATAATGCTAAATACTGAGGCTGTTGAGTAACTAGAGAGTAAAACAATTGATTTTTTAATATAATTGTCTGTGGTCAATTACCATAGAAGTGGGGGTGTGTGGATTTCAGCCTTGTTGGACAAACACTAATTCCCATGAAGGAATTTGTAGAAGAATTGAGAGTAAGTCAAGTCCATTAACACTTGTGATGCCTTGAAGCAGATGTCTCTGTTTTTAACTCCTCCAGTTCTTCTGTGTATTTGCAAGGAGAGCTGTGTATTTTCAAAAGCCTACAAAGGGATGTCTTGTCTGCCTAATTGGATAATTAAACCTTGGCCAAACATCTCCCAAGCTCTTTGGCCTCTAGGCTTCCCTGTAAGTGATTCAGGGATCTTTGGGCAGAATTGGACATAAAGTTTATGCACAAAGAGAGCTGAAAGCTCAGACAAATCTCCTTGGCCAGATGTGTTTGGAGATCCATGATCTTACATTCCTCTATCTGTTCCTTCTCATCAGCTTTTCTTCACTGGTAGCTTTCCATCAGCTTTTCTTCTTAAACTTGACCTGTGTTGGTATCGAGGCTCATCCCATTCTGCCCAGGCAGAGACCAGACTGGACTTCAGCTCTTCCTGATATTCCCAGTCCTTTTCCTCTGTGCTTCCTGGCACTGTGCCCTACGCCATCCACACACCCTGGCACAGCTGATTTAAGATTGCATTTTCATACCTGGATGCTATGACCACATCATTCTGAGAAAATGCTCTAGGAAAGCAAAGTTGTGCTCCAATGCTGCACTGCTGTTGCACTGTCTTATCTCTGACTCCATGTAAATATTGTTGCAGAGGGTTAAGGTTTGAGTAACTTAAACTACATTATCTCTACTAAGAGGTTTTTATCAGAAAGGTAACTAAATTCACGTGAGAGGAAATTAATTGCCTTGCAGAAATCCAGTACATCCATTTTCACTGGGAATGAGAGAGGGAGAAGTAGAACCAGAAGTGTTTCCAGACTGAAAGAAATGGTCACTGTAGGTTTTGGGAAGTGATAGAGGTACTTGACACAGGACGCTGGCTGTTTGCTTTCCTTACCCTCGTGGGACTGAGCCTGTGTATGTCAAGCCACTTCCTACAAGGTGACAACAGCTGGGTGAAAGGGAATGTGACAGCAGTCACCTCCTTGTATGTCATTGGGTTGTGCATCCTTCCTTGATGATGTTTTTATTTCTGATGCATATTACAATAATTCTTCATTCTTATGTAGTTGCTATTTAAGATTTTGTAAAGAGTGATTGGAGACTACTCTAAAGCATTTGTAACTACTAATGACCTGCTGACTGGTGCCTGAGACTTGAGGCACCAATCAATATTTGCTTAAAAATTAGTGTGATTTGTGGTGTTTTTACTGTTAGTTATGTGAAATAACAATAGTTTCATCTTGTCATAATGAGAAGTACAAAATACCCATTTTTATCAGATTGGTTGTAGAAGAATTTGTATTTAGCTTCTATTTTAAATGTAATAGAATCAAACACTAAATCATATCCAGTCTTGACTGCTTAATTGAAGTCAATGAAACAGAACCTGAACTGTTGTTCATTGATATTTCTTCACTAACATAGTTTGGATTACAGTAACTGATAGTATTTTGCCATCTGGATTCATCTACATCAAAACCTATTTTATAGAATTCTACAGAGCAGATTAAAAAGGAAGGAGAAACTCTATCAGTATTTAATGCTACTTATCTAAGGTCCACAATTCTGCTCTAAACCTCTGTTTCATTTTCTCAGTAAACTCAGTTAATATTGATGGGTGACATTTTTATACCACGCACTGTTGATTTCTGTCAAATGTACTTTGTGTTTTTCAAATTTCCCTTGAGCTATCCTTAGTTTTTTAAACTTCATCCTTTTATCTGAAAATTGGCAGAGAGAGCTAAGTATTTTTTTATAACAGTTATGCCAAGTCCACTGGCCTAAATTCTTCACAAATGTAATTTGCCTGGCTTTGCAATCAGCTTAGTTTCCAGATGATTTGGCTCATCATAACTTTGAGGGAAACACATAATGGTGACAAGGTGCCCTGGCCAGATTAACTGAATGCTTTTTAAAAGTACATGTGGCCAATGAAGAAATAAACAAAGATCAGGGGGTTGATTTAAAACCTCTTAACTTTTTGTAATGGAATCTTGTATTTGAAGTCATGTTCATTTCAATTTACAGGCAAGGTCTTTCAACATGCATAAGTCTGTTTTAACTGTTTATTCATGTAATAATTATTCTGTCAGTCATAGGACAGGTTATAATCTTCATAATATTTGTTTTATTTTAACTGTGTTACAGATTTACTGGCCTGCAGCAAAAGAAAAGGTAGAATTATGCAAATTAGCTGGGAAAGATGCCCAGGTAAGTATGATATATATTTTTTATTATTACTGTGATTAATGAATATCTGTGTGTTTGTTACTAAATGCACAAAATGCATTAGTAAGCTCTTGTTGCACTTCTTCTGAATTAATGTCCCAAGTGTTTTTTCTTAATTAAAAAAATTACATTTCTGTTGTTTTTAAAATAATAATACTTAAAAAAATTAATATTGCAGGCAGCAATTATGCTAGATTTTTTTTTGATGTAATAAATGCAGCTGAGAGATGAATGGATTTACCTCAGAATATATACCAGGCAATACTTCCATAAAATCTTCTCTTTTCACATTAAAATGCTTCTTTTTTTCTTGGGAGTGTCCTGAGTGTAACTTCATTATAATTCTTTAAAGAAACAGAAAAGTAGAGCAGTGTACTAATCAACTTAACTTGCAGACAGCTCCAGTTAGGGTTAAAAGAAAATCTCAGACTCAATGGCTTTTCCCTGAAACCACAAATTTTCTTTAGGAAGTATATTTAATGTACATACGTGTATACAATACAACTTTTATATGTTTTGCTTTGCACAGATTACATCATGTGTCTAGAGCCTAGCCCCATAAATGTAAACATTTCCTAGCTGTAAAATAAAATTTCCTCATTTTGTCTCAAAAAAATCTAATTTCTGTCCAGCACATCGGTTACCAAGGTAGATTCCAGCTGAAAACACTGTCAGCTCTCTGCTTGAAGAATTTCAACTTCTTATTCTAACTTGTTGCTACCATTATATTTACAGCAGTCAAAACCTAAACAATGCCTTTGCTGAGCACTGGGAATATTCTTATACTGGTGTATATGGAAGATTTGTGCTGTTATATATCTGTCCTAAGAGAAGAAGGAAAGGGTCCTGGGAGGGAAATATTTGTTTTGGACATTTACTTAGGTGGAGGGTGATGTCTAGAAAGTGTGAATAGATCTTGTGTATTCCCTCTGAAGTACTTGTTTTGTGTTTCTGTATTAATTTCATTTTGGGGAAAGCTAGAGCAAGCCTTTTCCTCCAGCCCATGTACCATCCTTGGAGCATGTAGCAGCTGCCTGTGCTTCCCAATAAGGACCAAGCCCAGCTAGAGCCAGGACAGCCCATTGGACTCAGAAATGACCAAATAAGAGTCACCAGTAAGATGTGGTTGGTGCAGAGGCAAAGCATACCCTTGGAAGTGTGTTGAAGCCTTTCAGCCCACCACAGTTACTTTAATAATGCAATATTTGGTGTTAAAGCACCCTGAGCTGGGAAGCAAAGGCAGGAGGACTGGTAGCCACACAAACCCAGTGGCTCTGCGACCTCTGCCCCGTTGTTGGCAGGTGTTGTTTGCTACAGCACAGGCTGAACAGATACCCTCCAAACTGTGCCGTGAGCACACAGCTTCTTGTGGCTGTAAGCCTTACAGCAGAATTAGATTTGCAAGTCTGACTGATGAACTGCCTGGTAGATAGCCACTGTCAAACTGTAGTTGTCACAGCTTTGAACTGCTTTGTAAACAGTCTCTGCTACAGTAGTTTTAAGTATAACAGTGCTATGGCTGTAACTTAGAAGAATGTATAACGTGAAAAAGAAGAATATAAAAAGTAACCTTTATCTTTCTTTTCCCAACAGACAGAATGTGCCAATTTTATCCGTGTTCTTCAGCCGTACAACCGGACCCATGTTTATGTCTGTGGCACAGGAGCGTTTCACCCTCTCTGTGGATACATTGAACTTGGAACTCACAAAGAGGTAATTTAACTTTCTCACTAGTGTGACATGTCAAGGAATAGCCCTCATCTTGTTTAGCATTCATCATAGATTGGAAAATACTATGTGAGTGTGTAAAAAATGACCTGACAGCAGCTTGCATAAATAACAGGATAAATGGTGGATTCTGCGGGTCAGACGGGAACTCTCGTTCTCACATTTGGTATGTGCATATCACTTTTGAACAAAGCACTTTCCTCAGGCTTAATACACAAAGTTCTTTGGAATGACACTTCCATATGATTAACTAAGTGAAGAGAACATCTAACCCAGATGTCTTCCTTTCTAGTAAGTCATTTCTGCACATACTTTCCTTACACACATACATTCAGAGTTCAAGATGAAACTTGTAGTTCTGTTTTTTAATGTACATATTCCCTTGGTCCACAGAGGGATTCCTATGCCTTGTGCATGAGAGTAATGAGCACTTTGAAAAGGATCTCTGAGCCTGAGTGCAGGGACAGTGTCTCAGGACTTTGCAATGTGTTGCAGTCTGGTCACTGAGGAGGTGTTGGTTGTTGTCCATCACTCGTGGCATATTCCTGAGCTGAAGTTTAGCAGCTGATTGGTCTTCATTTGCTGGTGACAAAGAAATCTCTATCCTAAGTGGTAAATGTTTGAGACCTAACCCCCAAAACAGAAGAATTTTGGTGTTGTGTCAAGCAGCCACTTAGTACACAAGTCTCTTTTTAACTCCTCTATGCATCACACCTTGGCTATATTTATCCCACTGGCGCTGTTCTCAGACAGTGTTGAGATGTGACCTGTCTGGCTGATTGCCTGTGGTGCAGGCTGCCTATGCTGCTTTAGAAATAGCTTTCTCTTTTCTTCAAGGCTGGGTAAAATTCTGGAATATAAGAAATGACATCTAAAGTTACTAAATGGATTAAACTGAAACAGAATAAGAATCACAGAACTGTTTGGGTAGAAAGGGCTCTAAAAGACCACCTAATTCCAATGCCCCTGCCATGGGCATGGACACTTCCACTAGACCAGGTTGCTCAAAGCCAATCCAGCCTGTCCTTGAACTATTCCAGGGATGGACTATCCACAGCTTCTTTGGGTAACCTGTGCTGGTGCCTCACCACCCTCACAGGGAATAATTTCTTCCCAATATGTAATGTAAGCCTACTCTATTTCATTTAAAGTTGTTCCACCTTGTTCTATCACTTATACATGGAATCAAGGGAAGATCCTCATGGAAGAAAAAAAGGGATTAATGCTTGCCCAGATTGAGATCTGTCATTATGTACCCCACAATCTGTGAGTTGGATGACCAACCCAGAGGGGCTGCCTGTGGAAAAGAAAATGAAGCTATGAGAAATCTACACAGTAGTGTTCTTTGCCTAATAAACCATTAATGCTCCTGGTATTGTCTGGTATATGGTGTATAATTTGGCTTACAGTGAAATAATTCTGTAGACTTCTTTGCTTTGCTACTTTAAATATTCCAGTTGAAGCAATTGAAATTTTAGATCCCTTGTATCATGCTGATTTCTTAGCTGAATGATCAAATACACAGCTGAATAGACCAGAACAGCTCTCAGCAAGAGTATAAATAAGGCTCTGGTTTACCTCTGGGTCATTAGCAAGATTCTTTATTCACTCTATCATTGCCCTACTTCATTTCATCTAGTTCATTTGTGAAGGTTGTTTTCACCAGACCTTATGAAATTATGGATTTGGTCTGACTGTTCAGTCCAGCAGCCAGTCTAGACAAGGGGTCTGTCTCAGCTAGACATGACCAATTACCTTGTGAGAGGAAATGGAAGAAGAATTCTGGTATTGTATTTCCTAATCCCCTCACTGTCCCCCAGTCCTGCCTCTCCCACATTCCTCCTGGTTGCTCAGCTGCAGGGGTAGGTTGGACAGTGTTCAGCACTGCTCCTGCCTCTTCTGACAGAGCAGCTCTTCTACAGCCTCCTACTGACTTATCAGCCTTGAATGGCCTCAGGCATATTTTCCCTCTCCTTCTTGGAGGCCCAAACACTCTTCAGCCAGCATCCTTCCACCACCTCTCCAGATAAATGTGACAAGGCAGGAGAGTGCTGAGGATAGGCACAGTGATATGAATTTGACAGGCAGTTGAAAATGTCTCCTTGTAGGAACTGAAGCCAGGAAATCCATTCTCTTAGAATTTTTTCTTTTTTCCATCCCTCAGCTTTTTAATATTTTTTTAATTTAAGTTTTTGGGTTATAGTAACAGATAATGAGTGTCTGGTAATTAACAACCTCTCCAGGAAGATGTGGGATGCTTGGGAGTGCCAGGCCCTGAGATAGCCTCATGGAGGCTGGGAAGCCAGGCAGTGCTCTGCCTACCTTTGAAAGGTGCTGGTGGATCTGCACAGTGCTCTCCTGGCCAGTGCCAGTGCTGTGAAAACAGAGAGGAAAACACTGTGGATCAGGTGACTCAAAACCACAGCAGCCACTGCTTTTGAAGCAGTACAAATCCCCAACGGGATCACACAATTAAAGGGGATTAAAGTCCTCGTCTTGTTATTGCTCGAGTCGCTGCCAAAACTTCTCTTGGCTGGTGGAGAAGAGGCTTGGCCTGGTTGATGCTGTTAGCCACAGCTCTCCAAGGGATGCTCTTTTCTTTGAAAGCTTTGCCTGGAGTGAAAGCAGGAGGTTAATTCTGTGTGAATGCCTGGTAGTGTCCATTAGTTTGTCTGGGTGAAGTCTGAAATATTTGATGTTGATCTGTAACTCCCTTGGTCCCCTGAGTACTGCTGGGCTTGCAGACAGCCTCTTCCCATGTGATAAGGCAAGGGTTCTCTGAGCTGCTCAGGCTTCCACATCCTAGAACAAAGAACAATGGGACAACAGCACTGTCAGCAAAAAAAAAAAAGCCAAATTTTTAGTTTAGTTTTATCCTTACTGTGCTCACTTCAGCAGCCTGAGAATTTGGTTAGCCTGATATTCCACAGGTTTGGGAAGGTAACAAGTATTTTGATGATTAAATTCCACTTCCTACGAGCTAGGATTGCTGGAGGAAATTGAATTTATGTTCCCAGATTGGAATTGATTTTTCTTTTCTCTTAAGGAGCTTAATTATTCAATATCCTGAGCTTTTGTCTTTTGAGCCTAGAGAGTTTAGGAGGCACCTCAATAACATAGAAAGGTTTGGTCATTTATAATCTGATGTGCATTAAGGATGAATTGAATTAATGTGTTGTGAAGTCTAATCCTATGTGGCCATCTTTGGACATACTTGCTTGTCATTTGTACTCTCCTTGCCTCTTGCAAGGCAGAGATATGGAGTAATTAAAATAATTTAAATCACCTAACCCATTTTTAATTGCTGAAATCATGGAGATGTTTTGATTTTTTTTTTAAACTAGCTTCTAAATTTTTGTCTCTATAATGCATTGATTAGATTTCTGAGCACCAGTGGGATTTAAAATATCACTGTAGGTAGGAAAGCATATTAAAGGAAAACATCTTAAAAGCATTTCTGTAGGAAATCTCCCCTCTCTTAAAGGCAGCACAATTCTGAAGATTAACTCCCTAAACCTGCAGAAAATTCACTTCACTCTTCCGAGCTATCCTGCCTTCTCCAGGACTCACTATGGATTTCAGGTTAACTGTATTTTCAGGAAACCATTGAAAGGGGCAAGTCAAAGAATTCCTTCTGTTGGCAATTCAAAACTATAATAAAGCTTCAAGTGGATGCCTACAGGAATTGAGTTGTTGATTGCCCACTGAAAACATTGGCAATAATTTTTTAATAACTTATTTTCTTTATCTTCCTCCATGCTCTTATTCTGTGGCCCAGAAATTAATCATACTGTATTTGGAAACTACAAGGAAGAAACTATTCTGATATCTCTTGTATCTTTAGCCTTGTTAAAAATAATAAGAGAGAGCATATGCTGCTTTCATTTTAAAAGGGTCTGAACTGTGTCTGTTGTGAACATTATTCAGCAGTCCCTGGAGAAATTTCAGACTCAGCCAGAATCCCTTCAGGGTCTCCTGTTGCAATACAGTCTATCAGCACTTTCCCAAATAGAAGCCAGTGCCTTTTAAGTACAATCCAGCTTTTAATTGGACTAGAAATGAACAATGCATCTCTTCTTTTCTGAAAATAATTGTATTTTTTTTTAAGATTTGTGTTTCACTACAGAGTGACCAGGATACAGTAAAACACTGAGTGAGAAAAATCCAGATATGAAACAGACACAGACTGTAAACATCAATGCTGAGATGACAGCTGCATGGTCTAACACACCTTCACTTTGTACACTAGCAGAACAGGCTGTCTAAGTGAGTTTTTCTCTGTAGCCACACCAGGTTAATGAATTTGTGTTTATTCTCAGGAGATGGTGTTCCGTCTGGATACCCAGAACCTGGAGTCTGGCAGGTTGAAGTGTCCCTTCGATCCCCAGCAGCCATTTGCTTCAGTGATGGCAGGTAAGGAGCCACCAGAGCCAGGTGCTGCCCTCGGACCTGCGATGGCTCTGTGCGAGCACAGGGGCTCAGCGGATGCCACTGCTGGAGCTCCTCTGGCCCTGGTCATGTTTCCAGTGCTGCTTTGTGCTCTCAGAGCTGGGGAAGCCTTCAGGCTGCAGACACCAGAGAGCTGGAAGGACAGCAGTACAAACAGAGGCATTAGAATGGCAGTGAAGCCTCTGTCAGCTGGGCAGGAAGGCGGTTTCACCCTCAGCCAGTCATTGCTCCTTTAAGAGGACAACAAAAAAACCCACATGGACAGAGAGTGTTTGAAGCCCTTGTGGGCCTCTTGCTGCAATTATCAATATGTTCTGCCCTTTGAAGTCTGCTGACATGCACTATTTCCATAAATACGTTTCTGAGGTTTCTATTTACTCGAGTAGCCACTTCTGAAGCCGGGAGCCGGGGAGCAGATAGTGCACTCTGCCTGCTGCGTGCATCGCAGCACTGTGTGGTCTGACATTTGGGGCCAAGGAATGTCAGCTTGACCTCTGCATTTCAAATCACTATAAGAGCTACTTTTGTCATGGTTTGGTTCATAGCTTTGGACAATTTTCATTTAACTTGTCCGTCGAGCATATGAATACAAGATAAGAGTGAAGCACCATGACGTTTTCATTTACAGCCAAAGAGCAGTGGTGACAGTGCTTTGAAGTATCGGTCACTCTGTGTTATAAAAAGAATATGACTAATGCTCAGTCTTTATTCTCAGATAATAAGATAGATGATTTGTGATTCTGACCCTACAGATGGGGCAGGACTTCCTTTATTAAAAACAATAGATTAAAGCCTGTGCTTATTCTTCTCAGAGACCCCTAGTACTCTTTAATGACCGTGAAGTCTATTTTTAAAATGGGGTTCCAGAAACTTTAACTTTTTTAATTTTTTTTTTAATGCAAGCAGTAGAACTCTGATTTATTACAGCATTGCCTAATTTCAGTAGCGCTGTCATGCTCTGACTGTTCTATTAAATCTTGTGAAATGAAGAAGCTGCTGTCTTTTAGCTAGCTAAGACATGAACTTTTCTGCATAACAACTTTTGAGCTAGATGAAATTAATGGTCAGGGTATTCTAGGACCCCTTTTTGACTGTTGCTGGTGTCAAGTGCTTCACAATAATGTTCAAGGAGCACTGTAAGGAATTATAGGCCTGACCAGAGAATGTGTTTTGATCTATCTTTGGATGCTTACCTTATTCCCAAATGAACAAGGACAGCAGTACAGTTCATGGGTAAGATGCTGCTCTGGAGCTCAGGTGAGATCATTTCCCATCTCTGCCATTAATGAGCAGAGTAACCTTGGCATGTCACTTCTCTCCATCTACTTTTATTTATCTGCCAAATGGCAATAAAGATTACTTATAACCTTCAGAGAACACTTTTTATTCAGTTACACATTCATGAGCTAAGTAATATCTAACTATATTTTCACTCATATATGTAAGTTAATGCAACTGAGTAATTTTCAGTCTTTGTAGAAATAAGTAATCTGAGTGCTACCTGACATTTCACTTCAAGTAGACCCATAAATAAAATTGAAAAATTAGGTTTTTTGACTGAAAAATCACCTGTTCATCATCCATCCTCACAAATTACCACTCACCAAAACTGTTCAGGTCACTACAGAAACTTGGAATGAGAGATCCCAAATGCTGAGAGAAGCGCTGAAAATGCCTTGTCAGCAGAGCCTGAGCAAGGATGGAGAATTTCTGCTGGCCCTTCAGATGTATCGATCATGGAGTGCCTGTCACTTAGCAAACACCAATTACCCTGCCCATCCCTCATTATGACAAATACCTTTCAGAATGCACTATTGTTTCTTTACAAAGACAACATGCTGTCTGAAAGATGTGCTTTCCACAACTGTCATGGAAATAATACAGAAGTAACAATAATAATGAGGTAAAAAGAAAGATGATAGATCTTTTCTGGACAAATAAAGTGCTTGTGGATCATGGGTTGTGGGTTGGTTTGTTGATTTTTTTCCCTCTCTTGATCTTATTTTTTTAAGTGCATTTACATCTTTTGCAAATGAAAGCACAAACATCAGAGTTGAATGGTATTTATTCTGCATTCACACTCAACAAAGGCTTCTCTCTAAAAGATCTTGTGAAATGTTTCAACCCAAGAGTATCAGAAAACCTGGATAAGGAACTTTTGGAAGGGGATTTTTATGTATCATACAGCTTTTTATAAAATTATAATTTGTGAACCTGAACTTTTTTTTTTTTTATGAATAAGGGATTTATTTCTGCAAGTCATTAAACAAAATAAAAAAAAAAACCCTCTCCAACAAATAAAGCTTGTTATTTTACAGAAAAATGAGTATTTTAAAATGCACTATGTGGTAAAAAAAACAAAAAAAGTTTTACAATGATACTGTTTCTTTGCTTCTTTTTGAAAAGTACTGATATATGAAGGGAAACAGAAAATATTGTGCATTCCTTAGCATTTTCATTGCCCACAAAAGGGGCAGAAGAGCAAGTAGTGACTGCAGTTGCAGCAACCTCCGGGCACTGTGTTACAGATGTAGTGTCCTTGTGAGGCAAATTCTGGCTGCCTTATTCAAGCAAAATGTGTCATTTATTTCAGGGAGACCACTCTGTGTTAAAATGATGATGATTTGTGTCTGTAACCATATTGCTGCCATTAACACAAATACCCTGAATTTGTGCCTGAATTCCTCTTTGTGAATTGACTGTTGGATGGAGATCATTGCTCCAGGAATGGGCCAGGCTGCAGCATTCCAGTGGGGAGGCATCCATCCTGTTTTTCTGCCTCAGGAGCAGCAATGCCATCGGGGCCATGGCAGTCCTGGGACACAGGAGTAGCTGGAATGAACAGGTGCCCTCACCCTGGCTCCCAGGTGCATGGGACAGGGTGTTCTGATTAAATAGACCTTTATATCCTTAAGAGCCCAGTTCCCATTAAAGCCTGGGAAATTTACTTTCCTGAGTGCCTGAAAGATCTAAAAATTAGGCGTTGACTATGTTACTTCTCAGCCATATAATTAAAAATAATACTATCATTTAAATGTAAATAAATTCACAGAACCAAAAACCCCATTAAAATATGACCCAATAATATTTTAAAGCATTAAATTAGTTTACCGACCAATTAAACACAGGTGTTGTTCACCCAACAAAATGTAAATAGTCTTAATTTCTTTTTTTATGCCACAGCTGTAGGAACCCTATTTCTTTTTCATTTGCAGATGAGTATCTTTATGCTGGAACAGCTTCTGATTTCCTTGGCAAAGACACTGCTCTGACACGTTCTCTGGGCCCTTCTCACGACCACCATTACATCAGAACTGACATTTCTGAGCATTACTGGCTTACTGGTAAGATCCCAAACATATGCTGTTGTCATTTGCATTGTGCCTGCCTCTGAAGTTAATAGCTCCTTCCTTATATAAATATATGTCCAGTAACTATAAATATAGATATTGTATCATGGAGGCTTTGGATTACGTAGGCTTTTTTTAAAAAGCTCAGTGGAACAGAAGTGCACTTGAGAGAAGTCACAGAGGTGAAAATGCTAATTAAGGGAAGAGTGGGAGCATAAGACTTAATCATAGTTTCCGTCTTTGATGTGTGTATCTGTGTGTAATCCTACCATTGAAATAATATCATGACTGAAATGCTTCTATATCCAGTCTTGTCAGAATAATTTTTTAAACTGTATTTTCCAATCACTTGTTCTGTATAGCATGTTGAAACGACAGACTAGAAATCCCACATTTTTTGGTAGGAGGTCTTTTTTTTTTCCTTTTCCTTTTTTAGGGGGAAAAATACCCTTTGTTGCTGTGAGGATCATTTTAAAACCACTAAGGGCACACTAAAATAGCTTCTCAAGCAAAACAGTGCTTTTTCTTGCCCGTTAAAAAACATTGTGAGCTAGTAAACCCTCTGAAAAACTGGCTGCATTTGCACCCAGCCAGTCTGAAACCACACACAGAGCAACATGGAAAACTTCACTCACAAGCGAACCCTGCTCAATTAAAGCATCCCCCTTTTAGCTGTCAACTGTCTTTAAAGATGTGGCAACACTGGCCCTGGCTCAGGATGCCTGTGTGACTGTTATGGGTGCAGTGTAAGGCCAGGGCCTGCTGACCACAGGGTTAAGTTGTCTTCCCAGCAGACAACTTCTAAAAAGGATAATTTTGCCTCTTAACTCTTTGAGACCTCAACAAGAGGAAATGTTCCTTTTTTCTTAATTATTTTTCCCCTACCCCTTCTCTTCCTTCTTCTGTGTTGTTGCCTTAAATTTTTATCTAGGTGCAACTCTACAACCCCAGGATTTCTGCCGTGAGATAAGGAGAAAAAGAAAAAGCCACTTACAAGTCATGTTTACCTTTCCAAATAGGAGATTGAAGAATCTCACCCTGCTTACCTATCCCACTTTCATTTCTTGTGCTGAAAATCTTTCTTATCCCACCTCTCCTATTTCATCTCTCGTTTCCACACACCCCTTGTGCAGTGCAGAGCAGAAATGGACTGTGATATGGACCACAATGGGTCCATCCAGGAGTCAGTTCTCTAATCCTAATTAGCCATGCAACTGCATATCCAGTTTTATCACTGATGGCCTGCAGATGCTCACCATGGAAAGGTGGCTGGGTAGCTGCTTTCCTAAGGGATGCAGTAATAAGGTAAAAACAAAGGTTTACTGTGGTTTGGGCCTGAGGAGCATCTGGTGCAATCATTAGTATAGATCCACATTGATGAGCATTACAGGGTTCAGCTGCCAGTCCAAAAGAACTTGTAGCTTAAAAATACAGTTCCAACATTTATTTCTTTTATTATTGTTTCTTCATGAGGAGTTTGAGGCAAGGGAACAGTAGAAGAAAACAGAATAAACTGTAGGTTTGAGATATGTTTAAATGTTTTAGTGGGGGGAGGGTGGTGTCTCTCCTCTCTCATTTATATTGATTCACAATTTATTCTGTTTTCACTTAAAGCATCTGTATTTGTGAAACTTTTCTAAGGAGAACATTATATTAATATGTCTGGGTCTGACAAACAGCTTTAGTGTGCTAGACTGTGAGATGAAAATTGCCCCACACTATATAAACACTGAAGACCCTATATATTCTTCAGGTTTACCTTGTTTCCAGCCATATAAAACCCTACAGCCACAATTCTGTCTAAGACTTCACAAACACAATCCATTCAGTGTTATACTAAGAGGCATAGACATAAACTAGGTGCTTTTAATATTTTGAAACAGTCCTTTTAAGGTTGGAGAAAATTCTAAGTGCAACTTGAAATGACGGCATCATTTTTGCAATAAGCCATAGGGTGGCCAATATATTTCTAGTTTATTGTGTAATGTTACCAATTACATACTTCTGTGCTTTCACCCAATACTGGTATAAAGAAAATATTTACTTGATTTCAGATTTAAAACTCCCATCTCATGTAAATCCCCTCTTCCCTAAATCTACTGCCCATTTACCAAGCATGTGTTAGACCTCCAGTAAAAGTTGTACATACTTGGATAATTGTACAATTGGAAATAAATTATTACCATGCATGACTCATGTTTTACTTAGGATAAGCATAAAATGTACAGCTTGTTTTCTTCCAGAGGGCCAAGAAAGTTTTGCTATAATGCACCTTAAAATTTTTAAAGTTTAGTCTTATTCTGTTTCTGGAAACAAAATTATCCTTCCCTGAGGGAAGGGAGGTAAAGAGACAAAGCACAAGGGAAAAATGCGTGGGATACCTTCCAGTTCCTTGCAGGGCATCTCTATCGTGGCTAATTAAGACATGTCCTAATCTCAGTGAGTGAATAGCAGCTCCGCAGAGGGGGAAGGAGGAAGGCAGCTAATCTTTCCCATGACTCAGGCTCTCACACGTGCTCGTCCTCCCACAAGGGTGGCACTGGAGCAGAGGGGAGCAGGGCTGGGCTTTCTGGGGTTCCCACAGCGGCTCACTGGAGCTGTCTCGCCCGGGGATGAGGCACGTGGGGCTGGTGGCTCCTCTCCGGATGGCAAAGCCACCCACTGGAACCGAGTCTGCCCCGTGCCAGCCCCGTGGGCAGAGAGCACCCCACAGCCCTACAAACAGGCACCCAGTGAGCAGCTGCACATTCCTCCCTCCTTCATAGGAAGGGAAGGCCACAGCTGGAACGAGGGCTTCCTTGAATTGCATTCATCTCTTTTTTTTTTCCTTTTCACTTTTTTCTTAGCAATTTAGTCGTCTTTTCCAGGGCAAAGTCTTGGAGGCAATGAGTTCTTTATATCCTGCGAACTTTGGATGGGATTCAGCTCCCTTAGCTCTAAAAGGCAAAAGCTAGCATCCTGTCTGAGCTCAGTCCTTTTGCTTGCCTCTGTAATTTACTGAGAGAGGTGACACTTCCAGAGGGTGACTCACCCCGCCTATTGTAGGAATCTGTCCTAAAATAGGATTATTCATTGTCACTTTGTCCCTCCCTGAGAGAGGACCTGGCTGAGAATGGGTTAGGAGCTTGACATCTAGGTGGTTATGGTAAATGAGGTAAGCACTGTCCTTTGTGTTCTGTCATGCCATGTATTTCTGACAGCCCAACCACACAGAGGTGCTGCTTCCCACTGTTTCAGGTTGCTTTTAATTTCTTTGTGCTCTGGAACAGTCACTCCTTTGTGCTGAGCCTAAGTTCTCCATAGGTTGCACCGCCAAAAATCACTGCTGGTTTCAGAATGGGGTGATGGCCAGCAGGTAACCAACAGCCCCCAGATGTGCAGAACCAGCTGTATCAGCTTCTCCCAATCAGACCACATGAAAAAAAGCACAAGCAACATGTGTACCTTCTATTGCCAGAGCTCATGAAGCCATTAATCCCCAGGCTGGCTACATACATGTATGTAGCCATGAACTTAATATGTGGGAAGATCTTCTGCTGAAGCAAAGAGTGGAGGGGATAGCTCTGTCTATGGGAAAACAAACAGTAGTTTAAAATCATCATAATTAGTTTTTTCTCCCATGAAAAGAATCCAAAAGCCTAATTCACAGTTAGTCTAAATGCACTTTTATATGTTGGATAGATGGGTTAGAAAAGATGAGACAAAGATCTCAATTAGAGAACATTATGTGCTTTTGAGATCATAATCTCTTTCATTTAATTATTTTTTCATCTTCATATCTTTTATGATGTGTTTCTGTTCAAATTTAACTTTCAATTTCAGTGTTTTCAGTTGTGATTTAAAATTGTTAAATATTGGTGTTCCTTTAATTCGTTAGAGATTCTTCGAAATCTGTTCCAGGAATTGGTATTGAGACATTTGTTTTTGCATTTGGCTTGCCAAGGAAAGCAATGAAGTTTGATCTTCAACCCCCCATACATTCAGTGTTTTGTTCTGTGAATGTGGATTAAAAAAAAAAAAAAGATGTGACTTTCAAAAACATGGAACAGAAGAATTTTGCAGGTTTCCTCTTAAATGGCTATTTTTCTAACCACATATTTAAGACACCATAGTAGAAGCATATTTATGTATTTATTCATGCCTAGAGATCTAATCTTCAAAGTAGCCTTACAGGCCCTGAGGGGTAATGGAATATTTTCCTCAAGCTCGTTTTGAAATCCTTCCTTAAATTTATAGATCTTGATGCGTGGATCTTTTCATTTTTTCTGCTGACACCATTTCTCTAGTGACTGAAATCCTTCCTTAAAATGGAAGCAGCACTGTGACTATTTTCACCCATAAATTTACTCTTGTGTCACAAAGGTGCACACTGAGCACTTAACACATCCCATTTTGTCTCAGGCCCTTTGTCTCAGACTGCAAACTTTTGAATCAAGGACTCCCTTTTTCTTCTATGTGTACTGTGGAGTTCATGGTGAAAATTCCTCAAGGCTAATGTAAAGTAACAATCATTATGAAAAGGACAAAGGCATGAAGACATATTGAAAGCTGATAATAGTATTCCCCCATATAAACACTGTGCTCTGTTTGCTCTGCATTCTTACACCACCCTCCTTATTGCTTTCTACTGCCGCCTACCTGATACTGGGGGACAAAGACTGTGTATTTTATTGCTGAAAGAATGTATTTTAGAGTCAAGGGTCTCTTTGCACTGTATTTGTATAGCCACTTCTGTTTAAAGAAAAACACCATTGATGCAAGTGCCTTCAGAAGAGCTCATCTATTGCAGCAGACCAGGGAATGTCTTAAAAACCCCTGCCCCAAAGTAGCTGGTTCACTTGGGCAAGGCAGGGTTCTTGGCTGCTCTGCTGCAGTCATGGACCCTGGAATTACTTAAATTTCTGATTTTAGTGCAAAATTACAAGGAAAACAAACAAACAAGAAACCCCAACACTGAAAACAAAAGCCCTCAACTAGTGGGCAGGTAGAGCAGGGTTGGAAGCCATGGATGAGGGAGCTTGGGAGCAGTGAGGAATGTCTTGGCCCTGTAAGCATGCCTGCAAGATACAGGCAGACACCCATGCTTGTCTTGGAGGAGACCAGGAATAATACAATGGCCCAGCATGCCAAAACAAGGCATTTTGTGCAAAAAGCAGATTTAAATAGCCCAAACAAACCATTGTATTGATATAGCCAATCTGTTTTCAAGCACAGGGAGCTGGATCCGTAAGAGTGACCAACCAGTTTTGGAATTTGATGTGCTAACTGGGGAATCTCAGCGTGGCACTGTGTTGGATTTATGTTGGAACCCTGGTTACTGGGAATTTTAGATTTCTGTGCTGACAAACACTGACCCCCCAAGAGGACACTACATTTGACTTCAGGCCGTAGAGAAAATTTCCAAAATTAAATTATAAAACTAAGATTATTAGTGTATAGAAGTGAATAGAAGTGTGTAATATCACATAGTAAAAAACTTGGAATTTAAAGCTTTAGAAATAGTAATATATAAAAAACAAGACAGAAGTTTAAAAGCAGAAACTAGTCCTTCTTCTTCACCTTCTTCTTCCTGGGTTTGGGTGATACTGTATATTTAAATTAAAAAGTCAACATTACAAACTACAAGTAGTTAGTTACTGAGCTAAAGCTGAAAGTAATTTAAGTATAATTTCTTAATTAAATAGCTTATCCTTAAAAAGCCTCATAGAGAGAGAGATACGGATCCATTTTTTAGGTTGTTAAAATGAAGTACTACAGAACTCACAGTTTGTGAGACTATAATATAAATAAGAACTAATAAACATCTAAGTCCAAACAAAAAATACCATCTCACACATTTAATCCCAACCCTGACAAAATAAAGTTAATAACTCCACATATTTCGTAGATATAGTCAGTAAGATTGCTGTATCACAGATATGTGGGAAACATTTCTTTGCAAGCTATTCCTAGTAAACAGTAGTATATTTCTGTATTCATAACTGCTGCCATGAGTAATTAAAGTAGTTTAGGTTCTACTAGGTGATTTCAGAAAATCTGCTTAGCTTCATTTTGGTGGCAAAGCAGTAAGGTAGATTTGTGTAGACAACACTTTGTACTGAGAGTTATTCTGTTTCCAGTGCTGCATGCTTTTCCAGCTGGTAATAAGATCTACACACAAAAATATTAACCTGAGAGTAAATACTTCAGAATCCATGGTGGTTTTCACTTTGAGTTAGTAAGAAAGTTGCTGCTACATATCTATGTAATATTTTTATTTCACTGAAAGAGGTAATGTAAATGCGGAGTTTAACAGCAAGTACTAAGGCTTTTCTCCAAATTTTTAACCCGATTTTTTTTTTTTAATTTCCAGGAGCAAAATTCATTGGAACTTTTCCTATCCCAGATACCTATAACCCAGATGATGATAAAATCTACTTCTTTTTTCGAGAAATATCACAAGATAGTGGCACATCTGACAAGACAATCCTTTCCAGAGTTGGGAGAGTTTGTAAGGTGAGGATTCTATCTTTTTGATAAAAATTAAGCAAGTTTGGTTTATTTCTGTGAGAAACATCTTTTCCCTTTTGTTACCCAATGAGCCACTGTAGTAATTTTTCTGAACATTGATTACTAATGCCATCAGAAATTTACTTGGCAAAAAATAGACTTGATATTGATGGTGGACCCTTTTAAAAAGCTAATTGGTTTATAAATTATAATCCTGTGTCCAAACAGTAAAATATTCACCTTCAGTGCAACAGTGTTGTTGTTCATGAGCTTCCAGCGAGGGTGGATGAGTCAAAGTGAACACAGTGGCAAGGTATTTGGGGTTTTGTGGAAAGTGCCCATTGATGCATGGATGTACAAACCCATTCCTTAGCTTGGCTCTGCACACCATTCCTGGGCATTGCTGAGACCTGGGATCAGTCATTTGTTTCTGCACATTCCTGATAACCTGCTGGGGTGAGGGGAGGCTAAGGAAATATGCAGTTTCTGAGATACACCCACATCTGCCTGGAGGTTTCCTCCCTTTGGAAGAAGAGCAATCCTTGACCCATTGACCAGGAGGAATGAAAACCTGGGTCTCCTGCTGTGTAAAAAGTTAATTTGGCTGGTGCCCTGACCTCCTTTGAATGATTACTCCTTCACTTTCTCCTTCATTCTGCTTGGGTTTGCTCTTTATGAAAGATTTGTGCCTCAATGGTATATACAGACTGAGACTTTCATGACTTCAGTCTTTTGGAGAAGTATCTCTGTCAAGGGCAGAAGCCTCCTCAAAGATGAGAAGAAAACCACAATTCCTGCACATGAAGACAGCAGTCAGTGTGGTTTGCTGTTTAGCAGCCTGATGATTTTACTGAGGTCTCTACCCACAGTGGCAGAACTGTTTGTAGGCTTCTGTGTCAAATGCACTCTCTATCCAGTCCCTTGTCCCCTAGGACATTCTGTCCCTCTATTCTATAGTAACAGAAGCAGTTAGTGGAAGTGCTTCCACCCTGTCTTTGGGCCCTCAGGAATCACTGGTAAAAATCAGGAAAATGGAACTTGAAAGCTGCCTTCATATTAGTAACATAGTAAACATAAGCTTTGAGCAAATGTTTATCTCATGATACATTAGATAGCAGCAGCACCAAAGAAGTCACACGGGTAGGTACATTTCTATGATTTTGTTCAGTCAGAAGTTTTAACTGACTTGCAATTTCTGAGCAGTGTGACTCTGCTGGCAGTTTCTCGAGAAACTTGAAAATTAGTACATGAACAAAAGTGTGTGTGATTTGCAATCAGATGTGTGTGGAAGAAGAGCACTCATTCAGCTGTGGACACACACTGGAAAACAAAGAGTGGACAAGTGCATGGATGTGTAGATCTACAGCTGCTCTGCAGTCCAGCAAACTCCCAGCTCCAACTGAGATTTCAGTGGCCACAGCCATTTCACACTTCTGTCCTTGACCTAAAGTGTTAAGATAACAAAACATTCATTCATAAATCAGTTCTCTAGTAGGTTTTTAGCCAGACGAAAGAATGGATAATCTTTAGCTGGGTATTTCACAGCAGAGTGATTAATGACAGAATGGAAATGCAAACATTTATGATTTGCTGCTAGACATGGCGTTTGCTGATTATGAGAGAGCACTTAATGCATTAGGAGAAATTGATAGACAACATTTTCAAGCCAAGGCACATGAGAGAGTATAGTAAACTAAGATATATTGGCTAGAGAAAACCAGTATCCTTTACCTAGAGAAAAAGGGAGATAAGCTATCATAATAAAAGCAAATGTATTGTAAGGAAATCCTAATGACTGTGTATAATCATACCTCAAATGAGAATGAATTTGTAGAGTAATCATGTTAACGGGAGAAATGTCATGAATTTTATTTTTAGTAGTCAAACCAAAACAATGAAAACTGATAAGCAAGGTGATTATTATTAATAGTTCTACACTGTCTTCTTTATTTACTGAGCACTGGCTGCAGAATTCTTTTGATAATCCAGACTCCTGCTATTTTTGTATTTGTCTTAATTACTAACAAATTAAAAAAATATATTTCTAATTATTATAATAAAAATAGAATTATTATGGATATGTGATATAAATTAAATATGCAAATAGACTTATCTGTTCATGGACTGAGATATTTTGGATCTGTGCTGTGTTATGAAACGTCTACTGTGCTTAATTGTCTCTGAAATGGGAACAATGCCTTTGATTGCAACAATTGATAACAACAATTTCTAGATGCACGGTCTCATTAATGTGATCTGTACTGCACAGAGTTAAGCCTTTCCTTCTTTTCCTGTTAAGCAGAGAATAACAGTATTTGGGAGGAGCTCAGCAATTTCTGAAGTAGTTTGCTTGGTGTAAACACAGTTTTTTTCTACAAGAACTTGATTGCTCTCTACCTCGCCATGCCTTAGGGCTCCTGTCCATTAATGCCAGAAACACATGCTGAAATTAGAACAGGCTTTGTTTTTAGTACGGAGCTTAGTTCAATGCAGCCTATTCTTTGGCTAATTTCCAAGGGTTCAACAATATGGTGTCTCAGTGATCCCCTCCCTTAGGGAAAATCTCTGGAAAGCATTCCCCTTTCCCAGCTAGTTTCAGACCCAGAAGACTGCAGCGCTCTTGCTGGCAGCTCTTTGCCCAGAGTCCAGCAGCTGTCCCTTGTCCTGTTCCGCAGAGCATCTGCACCCAGTGCCCTGCAGCCTGGGCTGCAAGAGCGCAGCCGCTGCAGCTCTGGACAGCCTCACTGGGCTTTGCGTCATCTCTGCTGTGTCACTGGCACTGGGGAGCAGCTGCTTTCAACAGCCACTTTCAGAGCCAGTTGTGTCATTTATCATGGCAAATGGCATTTCCTGGTTTTTGGTTTGAGCAAGGCAGTAAAAGTATCATTGCCCTATCTGCAATACCTGATACTATTTCTGGTGCGTTCATACTTACATAAATTGCAGTATTTGGGGTTATTGGTCTTCTTTTCATGTAAGGCCATAACCAAAAAGAAAAAGTACTATTTTAGCCAGCAAAATTTATTTCTTTTTTAAAAATGCATGCAGTTAGACATATGTATATTAGTTGGTCACACAAACCTTAACTTCTTAAGAGCATGGATCCACTTATTCCTATTTGTAGAAACACAGGCATAAGCTTTTACAGCTACACTGTCTTCAAGCCCGCAATACTGAACCACTTTGCATCAGGACAGGATGAAGACAGGACACAATCATTACACACTGAGGAAAATTTTTTAAAAAAATACAATTTCAGCATCCATACACTGTGCCCTATGCTGTCCAGTAGCAAGTCAGCCTCATTTTTTGTACTGTTCACTGCTAAATCCTGGCAGAATTCTAATTCTATTTATTGACAACCTTGTATATGTAGAAGTATAGCCCTAGAAAAGACACAGTTTTCTCTCCTATTTTCCCCACTCAAATAAAGGGAGAAATAAAAATCTTACATAGAGAAGTCACAGAAAAAGTTTTGAAGAGGGAGAAAAGTTGTTGGAGCTTTTGTTTGTTTGTTATCTATATAGAAACACATTTTTTCATAGTTACAACCTCATCCTATTGGAATGAAGTGGAAATTAGCCAAAAGCAGTAGTCTCTCTGCTGCAGTATGAAAATCCTGTTTATTATTACAGCGGTGTGCATTTGCTGTGTTACAAGCTTCTCTTTAATGGTTTTGGTGATGTATTGCAAAAGTTAAAGCTTGCAGTCTTAGAGGCTGGTTTCTGAGACCTCAACTGCCAAGAAATCAGACTTCAGCCCCTGATGTTTTCCCATATTTCCCCAAGTGTTTGGTATCCAGAAGCAGCCTTTGTTCTAGTGGGAACAAGTGAGCTCTTTGTCTTTTTTTTTTTTCCCCCTTTTTTTTTTTTTAATACCATTCTACCCCTATATATACCAAGCTGTACCTGGGGAAAAGAATACTGCAATTAAGGCACAGCCCTCTTGGTTAAACTGTACTTTCTAAGCACACTGGAATGTAATCATTTTAAGAGCTCTTGAGTCGAGGGCCCTGGACACACCCTGCATTCCACCTTTGGGTAATGTAATTTATTTCCAAAGCCATGAACATCAGCAGAGTTCAAGGCTGTGACCTTGCCTCCTGTCTGGTGCTTAGAGCAATTTGTATTCCCAGAATGGCAGGAGGGAGCTATTCCTCTGTGGCTCCAAGTCCGGAGTCTCCACAGACTTTGCCACAGGGCTGCTGGTGTTAGAAGTTAAGTTTTTCTTGTCCTGGATATAGTCTAGCCATGCCTTTACTGTGACTAGGGATAACTGGCTCACGGTCATTGTTGGTATTTCTGTGTTGTGTAGATAATTGATCTCTCCCCAAAGCCCTTGGAGCTGTCCTGGCAGTGTCCTGCTTTCCCATTCAGCTGCACTAGCCAGGTCCCGGAAGCCAAATAGCCATGTTCACATGTTCTCAGCAGGGCTAATTAATCTGGGCTCACAGCCATGCTCGTGCAGCCATCCTGCTTCCAGTTCTGGAGGCAACTCATTCCAGACGAGATGTAACATCCTGTGTGTTACATGCTTACATACCTCCTTTGTCACCATAATATTGCCTACCCACAACTCCAGCCATGGGAAATACTTTTTTTCTTGATTTCTCAATAATAATGATTAAGAACTCTCTGAAAAAGTCATCCCTTGAACAACCTTGGCCCTCATTTGCCTACTGAGTGTCTTTGCAGCCGTGAGTCCTTTGTCAACTAACTCCTCTTGGACTTCCAAATATGGCATTTGCACAATTATGTGCCATTTGAAAGTTTACAAATTATGTAGAAAAGCAGATGCTCATTGTGATGATTTCATTTTTACGGGCTGATGTGTTGGAGATTGTCCAGTTCCATAGAGTATCTGCTTCTAACTGTGATGGATTAAGAGATAAAACATCAGGCTTTGTCAGGTCTTTTGGTCCAACTTTCCTTATTGGCAAGGGTTATATAAGTATAGGAAGTTTCGTAAATTTCTGTCCCTCATGGGTGTGTTTCAATAATTGGTGTTTTGAAAGGGGAAGTCATGATTTACAGATGAGGCAAAAATATGTAAGATATGCTTATATATAAAGAGGTGTAACTAAATTTTACTGAGCCTCAGGGAAAGTGAGAAATAAGTTGCAGTGTGAAGATAAATCTTTAAAAACTGGACTATGGAAATGCAGCTGCACAACCTCCAAAGCAAACTTTGGAAGCCATTCTAGTTGCCAGAGAGACATTGCATAAGACACTGCCAGTACACCTTGGCTCACAAGTGGAAGCCTCTAGAGTTAATTGAAGTTCCCATGGCTAATCCCAAGTCCCTGACTTGTGAGTGCTTTGGCTCAGATGTTCAAATATCTGTAAGAGTACAAATAATGACTTTCTGATTTTTAAGTTTTCCTCTCATGATTTAATTATCTTCTCCTGTCTTTTTTTTTCCCTGTGACTACATTTACTATAAAAATGTACCATGATTTGCAGCTTTGTTATTGTTGATTGAGCAGAGTGTTGTAAATGCAGATGTTTCAGGATTCCAGATTCTAAAGGACTCTCTAAGACGATGACCTACCTTTGTTCTTTGGTCTCATGCCCTTCCCAGCTCGCAGCCTGTGGTTATCAATGCTGTGATCACAATATCTCATGCAAGTGACTTCAGGCACTTGTATATGTCCAAGTGAGGAAACTAATTATCAGGCATTCCCTTCCTTCACTAAAGGCAGATAACTTGTTTTGGAGGAAGACTCCTTCTGTCTTCAACCCAAATCACTCTCTGAAGGACTTATTTTCCACTGACTATAAAGGGAGCTCTGCCTTGCTGAGTCCCTGGAACCTGAAATGCAAGACATTGTGATATAAGAATGTGAAATTCTGAATGGCAGATTCAAGCTTATTTGTTCATAAAGAAACCTGTGCTGGGTCTCATACTCCTCCAGTTTCACAGTGCTGTCAATCTGTTAAAATCATATACATTCTGATCTCCTGTTTGACATTAATTGCATGATCCATGTAATTACTTGACTTGGCCTCATAATCAAGAATGCTCCCTTTTGTAACCTGAAGGTTTTGTTCTCTGTCTTTTTATATCTTTCTTTGTAGCATTTGCACATTATGTGCCATTTGAAAGTTTACAAATTATGTAGAAAAGCAGATGCTCATTGTGATGATTTCATTTTTACGGGCTGATGTGTTGGAGATTGTCCAGTTCCATAGAGTATCTGCTTCTAACTGTGATGGATTAAGAGATAAAACATCAGGCTTTGTCAGGTCTTTTGGTCCAACTTTCCTTATTGGCAAAGGGTTATATAACTATAGGAAGTTTCGTAAATTTCTGTCCCTCATGGGTGTGTTTCAATAATTGGTGTTTTGAAAGGGGAAGTCATGATTTACAGATGAGGTAAAAATATGTAAGATATGCTTATATATAAAGAGGTGTAACTAAATTTTACTGAGCCTCAGGGAAAGTGAGAAATAAGTTGCAGTGTGAAGATAAATCTTTAAAAACTGGACTATGGAAATGCAGCTGCACAACCTCCAAAGCAAACTTTGGAAGCCATTCTAGTTGCCAGAGAGACATTGCATAAGACACTGCCAGTACACCTTGGCTCACAAGTGGAAGCCTCTAGAGTTAATTGAAGTTCCCATGGCTAATCCCAAGTCCCTGACTTGTGAGTGCTTTGGCTCAGATGTTCAAATATCTATAAGAGTACAAATAATGACTTTCTGATTTTTAAGTTTTCCTCTCATTATTTAATTATCTTCTCCTGTCTTTTTTTTTTCCCTGTGACTACATTTACTATAAAATGTACCATGATTTGCAGCTTTGCTATTGTTGATTGAGCAGAGTGTTGTAAATGCAGATGTTTCAGGATTCCAGATTCTAAAGGACTCTCTAAGATGATGACCTACCTTTGTTCTTTGGTCTCATGCCCTTCCCAGCTCTCAGCCTGTGGTTATCAATGCTGTGATCACAATATCTCATGCAAGTGACTTCAGGCACTTGTATATGTCCAAGTGAGGAAACTAATTATCAGGCATTCCCTTCCTTCACTAAAGGCAGATAACTTGTTTTGGAGGAAGACTCCTTCTGTCTTCAACCCAAATCACTCTCTTATTTTCCACTGATTATAAAGGGAGCTCTGCCTTGCTGAGTCCCTGGAACCTGAAATGCAAGACATTGTGATATAAGAATGTGAAATTCTGAATGGCAGATTCAAGCTTATTTGTTCATAAAGAAACCTGTGCTGGGTCTCATACTCCTCCAGTTTCACAGTGCTGTCAATCTGTTAAAATCATATACATTCTGATCTCCTGTTTGACATTAATTGCATGATCCATGTAATTACTTGACTTGCCCTCATAATCAAGAATGCTCCCTTTTGTAACCTGAAGGTTTTGTTCTCTGTCTTTTTATATCTTTCTTTGTATGTATATAACAAAATTCATATTTTGTATATATGAAAATTTAGATGAGAGACAGGTAAAGTCAAGTCAAACCCACTGGAATAAACCATGTACAATTTATACTCAAAATTTTAAGTGTATTTTCCTGAGAATCCTGCAACATATTTTATTTCTTCAGCCATTAGACTTTGCTAACTTCAGATTCCCATTGAAGTTAGATTGAACAGCCTAGTGGTGGATATAGTAGAGTACATTTAATTTGTGGCAGCATTTGGACAGTTTAGGGGAATATTCTTAATTACTGTCATGCCAGCTGGAGATAATCTGAGTAGGATTGCTGAATGGCCTTAAGGTAAAATGGTGTTTACCATTTATTCTTTTATTTGTCCCAAGCCATCCTTGTCTTCACCTGAGCCTGTTAGTTTCTGGATTTTGGGGATTTTTTCATGGTATGTTTAGTAACAGTCCAGAATTTTTCCTTGCTATGTATTTAGATTTTCCAGTCTGGATCCCATCCAAAGATAATTTGTTAGAAACTTCTGGGTGTGATGTTTAAATATTTTCCAAAATAAAAATCAACATTTTCCATGGTGAACCAAACAGTTATGCATGCTCAGTGTACTTTCTCAATGAAATAAAAACAAGCCTGGTTCAGGAGCAGGAACTAAAGAGTCCCCACCTCATTGTCAAATGGGAACTGCAGACACAGAGGAGAAGTTACTTCCCCAAGTTTACTTGATGTATCCATAGGAGAGAAGTCAAAGTTCTGAAGTCTGATATGCCTTCTTTCTCTTGCTTATAATTCAAGTAATATTATAAATTATTATAACTTATAATAATTATATAATAATTATTATAATTATAGTAACATTATTATAACTTATAATTCAAGTGTGCTTTTATTCTCTCTCGAGTCACACTTCACGTGTAGCTTGATGTTTTCACCCACAGCCTGATGAAATCGTGGGAGGAATCTTCATCTACATTCATATGGTTTGGACAAGAAATTTTGCACCTGAATTCCTGAAGAAGCAATTTAACTTTCCTGTGTTAGGTTGGTACCTAACAGAGTTGAGTGGGGACAGAATATGTAAAGTAAAACAAAATAATTTTAGAAAGAACTGTGAACCTGAAGACAGAAGTTGAAAGGAGACTGTTGGCCATTTCCCCATTTATAAGCTCAGCTACAAGGCTGGAGGTTTTTTCCTTCATAATATAAGGCTTTGCTTCAGGGGATGCCATTTGTTTCTGGTAGCTTTGTCACATAGCTAAGCTTCAATAAGAGAAAGGCTCCAGGGCCTTTTGCAGTTTCAGCACTTTTCCTCTCTGTTCTCCAACATTTCCTTTTATTCAGGCCAGGAATTCTCTTTGGGTAGTCCTTTTGCACATCTTGCCACTGGCTGTAATTAATAACCTGCTTCTAGAAATTCCACTCATTGTCTTTTTTCTTTTTTCTTTTCTTTTTTTTTTCTTCCTTTTAGAGGCTGTTCAGGATAATTACTGTCTTTAAAGTTTTATGAATCACAGTGTTTGACATCTTTGATGTAGACTGATTTTTCAGATAACTGCACTTTTTGTTCTAATGTTCAATTTGTCACTGTTACTTACAAGCAAATAAGAGATTTAAATCCCCAAAGATGCAGATGTTCTTTAGTTTAGTTGCCATCTGTTTTCCTGCCTACTGGATTCCAAGACTAACATTTGTTCATTTTAATGAAGCTATATTTATATAGTATACAAGATACAACAGAATAGGAAATAGATACAACAGAAAGTCTTTAATATAAGTTGATTTTTAAATCACTTGAACAGTATATTTTCTGATGGCTTTTATTCTCATGTGAACTTATCTTTAGCTAAATGGTTTGAAAAACCTGTTGTTTTGCTTAATCGCACATAAATTGCAGATCAGAAAACTGAAATTCATGGAAGACTCCCAAGAGAGGTGCATGACATGACCTTAAATTACTTCACAAAATTTACACTGTGCCATTTAAACAGCAGTCTTCCTGAATGTCAGAAAACCATACAATTACCTATGCTCATGGAAGTGGGACATCTGATATTTGAATTCTCAGTGTAATTTGGTAGAAATCTGATTTCTCACTCCAATAAATTGTTTTCTGCAACCAGATCAATGAAAAGGAATGAAATTTTAGGATTTCTGTAAATAAGAGTCTGTCTGATTATAAAGTCCTATTGGATTACTTCCCCATTTACCCAAGTAATTTGTAGTTAATTTTTTTGTGATATTTTGGGGTAGTATTTCCTCAACAGGTGACAGGTTGAACAGCCCCCCTTCTAATTGGCAATTATCTACATTTCTAACTCAGGCAAGCACAAGTAACCAAGATTTTGCAGGCACTTCTTTCTCTTAAAAAGAAGGTATTTCAGGCAGAAGTGTAGGTATTTGTTACAGCTTGTGAGATTACAAAGCAGTAAGTGCAAATTAAAGCTTTATTTATATTCAAAATGAAATATGCAGTCCCTAAGTGCCTTCATCTGTCCAGTAACAAAGTTTATAGTAAACACAGCTAATCCGGTGTGCTTAGAAGTGATATTTTGGGAGATAAGATTTCAGATACTCAAGGCTGGTTGGCTGTTAAAAGATTAGCCATATTTTTGGAATGAAAGGCTTGTTCAAGCTGCCTTCCCCTTTTCGCAGCACTTAAATTTATCTTGTCTCCTTGTCCAATCTCCCTGAAATATTTAGAGTTCTTTGTATTCAGACCATATCTCTTGTCAAAAATCATTTCAGTTAATTACTTAAACAGGCTTGAGGCAAACCTTTGCTTGGTATAAATCAGCTGAATGGGCTTCTTAGGAGTCTATGACTTTGTGTTTAATCTTCACTTCTACCCACCTGTGCACTAACTGGACTTTGCTTTGGTGATTTTCACTCTTCCATGCATTTCTTCTAATCCACTGACTACCCAGCCAGTACATCCTGCTGTGTTTATGTCCTGCTCTGCAGCCAGCTCACAGCAATTGAGCACATCAGTGATTCATTCCAGACTGCTACTACTAAATAATCTCTTTGGCAAAAGAGCCTGTCTTCTTTCTGTAGCAGCCCAGTTCCAGAAATAACTTGGGCCAGCATTTCCTTTGTGCAGCCTCTCAGAGGCCAATAATCAGGAATGATGAGGGTCCAAGGAATCTCCACCAGAGTGGGCAGATAAAATGCAAAATGAGTGAGTACACATCAGTATGGTCTAAAGGAAGGGAGAACAACTGCATGTTCTCCAGCACCTGAAGCCTCAAGTTGGGTCAAAGACTGGCCTAATATGCACCAATAAATAGTATGAGGAAGGAAGGGGTGCCCTTTCTTAAAATAAATAGGTATTTACTGAGCTTAGTAAGATAAATTCTACTTGAGACTCGAGGAGCAAAGACATACCTAGACTATTTATGGTTTCTGAACCTCCTTAGTCTGAGTGAAACTAACTCTGTATGTAGATAAAATCATCATAGCCTTTGTCAGTTCTTGCACTTTCTCAGTCAAATTCAATGAATCCTGGGCATGTTGTAGGAAAGGAAAGACACTGTATTAAACAGAGATGACATATAGAATCGAGGAGTACTGATTTAAAAAATCCCCAAAACCACAAGCAAAAATATCTTCATAGTAAAATGTGCTTTTTATTTCACTCTGCCATGGCAGTAGGAAGAAACATGTTGAAGGATATGTCAGCATATTATATGTGCAACTGTCTAAATCAGTGAAAGGTCTTTTCAGTCTCTCTGCACCATAAATTTGTCACTCTCTGGCTTCAGAAGGACTTGGTAGCTCTTGGAATGCTGACTGGTCACTGAATCCCCTTTGCTCCACTATAAATGTACAGTGTTACTTTGGCAGCTTTTGGATTTGTAAAGCACACCAAGTGAATGTCTGTTCTAATGCCTCTTCAATTCAAATAACATGGTTAAAATCATGTCCTGGCTTGAGAGCAAGCAAATGTGGATACATCTTAAATCCATATATTTTATACTTTAATGCACATAGCACTTGCTGAGATTGCTTCCTTTGAGCACAGTGTTTGGTTCACGCTGCTCTCTAACAACTCAGTGGAAGATTGATACATTTAAAATAAACATTTGTGAAAATGCTGTGGTGAATCACAAGTTAAGGTTGGTAAAACACAAATATATATCTTCCCAGGTCTTGCAGAAGCTGAATGCTGCAGTGACAGGAGTAGGAACTAGACAAGGGTCCTTCTTCTGTTCCAGCCCCATCACTTGGTTCATGCTTTCTTCCTGTTCTCAGATTTTAGTCAGGTAGTTAGAGACATCTCATCTCCTGTGATGCTGTGCTGCATCCACCAGAAATCAAAGTGGGAGCCCTGCAATGTGAGATTTGCTTAGCTAATCTGAATTGCCTAGAGGAAGGAAAAGCTTAACACTCCTTGTTTTTTAACATTCTTTGTTGCATCTTTGTAGTTGTTTGGTTTCAACTGCACCACAAAGTCTGTTTGCTCTGCCTTTGAACAGAACACACACATGCAGAGGTTTTCTTTTTTGCTATTTGCTTCAGGCTGCTAATTTTGACACCTTTGTAATAAATCTGTTGGGTAGATGCAAAGCTTCAGGCTTTGGCAGAACCTCAGGAAATCAAGAGAGGAGGCAGCAATTCTTGTAAGAGCAGGAGTTGCAAAGGCTATATATTAACAAGAATCATTTCCAGCTGAGCAAATCTATTTGAAAGTAGCAGGTACATGAAAAGGAAAAGGAGTTAGAGTGCATTACCAGAGAAGTGTTACTCCTTGTGAAGTGATTTCAGCACTTAAAAACATCTTTCTGAATTCCTGTAGTATGATACAGCCCTGAAGGGCCAAATACAAATGTGGTGATGACATGTAATTCCCACCCCTCAGTGTTTCCTATTCTTGCTGGTTCTGTGCCTTCAGATTGTAAAGTGAATTAACTAAAAAGTGATTTCTCCTAATGAATCTGAAGGGGCTGAATATTTATGACTAAATTTGTGGTCCTTAAACTTACAGCACAGATCCCCTAAGCTTCAGAGTTTATAACTGAGGGGAGGAGGCACCTTCCTGGGATCATTGAGAACCTACAGATGGGAGAGTACAGCTGGTGATGACATTTCTTTTAAGTGTTTCAATTCTTGGTTCCTGCTGGTATATCATTGCCCTTACCATTTTTAGGATAAAGAGTTCTTGGGGCCAAATAGCTTTGCAGAGCCTAAATAGTTCTGCTGTTTGGAACCAGCAGGGTCCTTCATGTAGTCCATGGAAGAAGTACATGAGCTAACTCCTAGTTTGGCTTCTTAAAATTTAAATCTTCTGAAATCTACTATCCATACACCTCTGCTGATCCAAGTCAGTAGAAGGTCACTTACCCTTCAGAAAGGTAATTCAAATTTCATGTGACCCTTTATAGATTTTTCTTTCTCCTGTGGCTAAAGGAAATTCGGGCAAGCATGCTTATGTTTTGGAAACCCATAGTAAAATAAATGAAAAAAATCCCTGTTGCAGGAGGACAGACTGATATTTCTGTAAAAATTATTATTAGAATATGACTTTGGGTTTACCTGGAATGCATTTTTCTTGTGCTATGTACACAAAAAAACCAGTGCAGTATTTGCATTTTAAGTTCCCGATGAATATAGTTTTCCTTTTTTTTTTTGCAAAATCTATCCAAAATGTTTGGTTCTGTTATTTGGTTTGTAAAGAATTTTGAAGAACAAGTGATTATAAAAAATGGTCTCACAGTGAGCAAGAAATCATGTGATATGGATATTCCAGTTAAAAAGTATAATTAGAAAATTTGAATTGCCCTCTCTCTGACCTGATAAGTAACTACATAAACTACTTAGAAAAAGGCTCTCCTGCTCTCTTTTAGGAAAAAGAAAATGAAAAAAAATAATTTATGTTGTTGTGGTTGGAGCCAACAGTGGAGCCAGACAGAAGATGGCAGTCCATACTGTGCTATCATGTGTTAAAGCCCTTACTTTTTTCATAATCAAGAATTTAATTTTATTTTTGTTAGAATGATATGGGAGGCCAAAGAAGCCTAATAAACAAGTGGACAACTTTTCTGAAAGCCAGGCTTGTGTGTTCCATACCTGGTCCTGAAGGGACAGACACACATTTCGATGAGCTGCGTAAGTTGATTTTTCTTTAATGGTTTATTTTGATGTTAGTAATACCTGCTTTTGTAGGAATTTTCCCCCCTCTGGTTTATAGAAGCACTATGTCTTGTTTTGATTTGAATCTTCTTCCAGACAGGGCTAGTAGTACCTCTGACTTTGATGAGAAGTCAGTGATTATAACTAATACTGATCTGATCAGACTTAGTGTTTTTCCCTTTCCCTCCAAAAACTGGAAAGTAAAAATCTGATTTGGTATAAAACCCACACTATCTGCAAATGAACACATTTTAGAATATTGCTACAAATTCACATGGCAGAAACTAAAATTCTAGCAAAAATAAAACCTTGTTATATTTTTACAAATTTCCAAATGACAAATGGTAAATGCAGAAATAGTCAATGGATGTTTAACTAAACAAAAATCCCCAAATATATTTTTCTCATTGCAGAAGATATATTCTTACTTTCTACAAGAGATGAGAGGAACCCTCTTGTGTATGGAGTCTTCACTACAACAAGGTATGTGTTGGGATCATGTTTGCCTCTGAAAACAAATGATGATCTTACTCAGAACTTTTATACTTTTGTGTATACTCAGGTCTTCTAGACTAGATCCTGATTCCTGAGAGTAGTCAGGAACTGCTGGAATTAGGTGTCCAATGTCAAGGCTGTAGTCACTGAGGACAATTTTTTTCAGAACTGGAAATAATAAATTATGTCCCTAAACCTTTGTGTGCCTAACTTTTCAGAGATTGTAAAAAGTAATGTAAATGTAACAATCAAAAGCAAACTAGATTATTTCAGCCTCATCCAGTGAATTTGTAAATTTCTATCATATTTATTGAGCAACCAATAGTTACAATTTTAGACAAATTATTGTTGTGAAGCCTCATTTCTGTAACTAACACTTTGACATATGCTATTTCTTAGTATCAAAATTATTCTCTAAACTGATAGTTAAGTGATTTTATAGTTCAGAGTTAATGAAAAGATAACCTAACTTTATCTTAGGGGGTTGCACTAATTAATTAATGACCTTTCAGATCAATAGCGAGGTGCTCTCTATAAAAAGTCAGAAAGAAAATTAAAAATTCTTCCTTTTGTCTCCAGAACCTTTGAATTTAATGTAAATAATGACTAGCCAAATGCTGACGAGTATGAGTACGATGAGGAATTGCCAAGACACTCCTTAATTCAGAAGCAGTTACCACAGTAGCTCTCTAGAATATATAACCACAGAAAATACTCTAAAACAGAAGTAAATATTGCACAATAAATGAAATGGTTTGTGGAGCAACTAAAGTACATGCTACTCAGCAACCTGGTATGGTGTTCTTTGGAAACTGAAATGTTTTAGATTTTTTTAGACAAATAAATTTTAAAAAGGGAAAATGCATGGAAATTCAATAAGTGTTTATTTTTATACCTTTTTTTTTTTTGGTCTTTCCAATGCAACTTTTAATTCTCAGGGACCTCACCTGTATTACTAACATATGGGCTTCTAGATGTGAACACAATGTAAATGAATGTCCTTCACTGGATAAAATTCTAATTAAAATAGCTAGTAAAAATAAAGCTAGTAAATGATAGCTGGAGAGTGTCAGCCACTAGAAAAAATTACATTCTCTTGAGTAGTCCCAAAGGCCAAATCACATTTCAACCGAGCAAAAGCTCAAAACCGTAACAAAGATGCTTTAAGTTCTAGCTTTCATATTTTCCAGATTCTGTACTGCTTTAATATATAACTCTAAACTTCATATAAAGTGTTAGCAAGTTCTCTTCACAGTTTAGTTATACAAAAGAATAATTTTGCAGCCCAGAAACCAAGGACAGCATTGCAGCTTCAGGCCCAAAAAGTATAAACAGCCGGGAATTGAGGAGAGCAATCTGTGGGGGTGGGACTTCATAAGCTGAAGCTGTAACTGGACAATTAACCCTGATATGTAAATGGACCAAAACTTATAAAAGTGTGAAAACTCGTGACCGCTCCATCTTGGGTAGAGCCCCAGCCAGGCTCTTGCACTGCCCAAGGTCTATCCTTTAAAGGCCTTTTAATAAATACCTACCTTATTCCTTTAATGCTGTCTAGCCTGTGTTCCAGGTCAGCCTGTCTAAGCATCAGCAACAGGGGGCATTAAATATCTGTAGTTAGCAGACCTGTGCACGTTGATGTTCAGCAGCACATCAGCTGCCAGGTGTGGGATTGATCCCAGCCCTGTTGGAGGCTCCCTGGCTGAGGCACCGGGGATGTTTGCAGCCTACCCACGTTAAATGAGTTCCCTTACAACCCCTCAGATTCTCCTGTAATCATGGAGTCTTAGAGTCATAGAATCCACTGAGCTGGAAGAGACCCATTTGGATCATGGAGTTCAACTGCTGGGCCTGTGCAGGACACCCAGGAGTCACGGGATGTGCATGAGAACATTGTCTAAATGCTTTCATAGCTCTGTCAGGCTGTGACCACTTCTCTGGGGAGCCTGTTCCAGTGCCCAGCCACCCTCTGGGTGAAGAACCTTTTCCTGATACCCAACCTAAACCTCTCGTGACTCAGTTTCATCCTTCTTCATCTTGCAGCTCGGTGTTCAAGGGCTCTGCAGTGTGTGTGTACAGCATGGCTGAGATCAGGGCCGTGTTCAATGGCCCCTACGCCCACAAGGAGAGCGCGGATCACCGCTGGGTGCAGTACGAGGGCCGCATCCCCTACCCCAGGCCTGGCACAGTGAGTCTCTCCTTAATTACAGAACCTTTGATTATTGAGTAGAACCTTTATTATTGAGTAGAACCTCTGGTTCTAATCAAAAGCAGTCCTGCTTCACACCCCTCCCTCCCCAATCTGGTAATTTATATTTTCCGCTCAGGATGTTTCAAATTATCCTCTCAACTCTTCCCCCTCTGTTGATAGCTCAGACTTCTACCTACGCTGTAAGTATATAAATATACATTTTTCCATGTCTTTGAGATAACATTGTGTCCAGACTATTTCCTGATTGTCTTTCATATTGTGGTCTCCCACTGTACAGCTATATTTCTGTCTCTTGGGATCACCTCTAAAGTGTCAATGCTTCATAAAAAAGCCAAAGGCATTTCTTTATATAGTTATCACAGGTTTTTTATTTTTTATTTTTTATTTATTTTCTCTTCATGTCTGTTAAAGTCATTGAGATACTGTCATTGATTCTGTTGCGTGTATTTGTTGCATGTTTTGTGTTTTGAAGTAAAATAAGGAGCTAACTGCTGGACATGTTATGTGATAAAAAGTAAGTGACAGGAAGAAAAGAGAAATTTGGTGTCTGGAAATACTTTTAACCCCAGTCTCTTAGACTTCAGCTGTAACAGGCAAAAATGAGGAAGAAAACTGAAAAACTCATTAAAGTTTTCTTTTCCCACTTCTGTCACAGTATTAAATTTCGAAAAGCGTGGGCCAGCATGACAGATGAGGAAGAAATGGTATTTTTAAAAAACACTTCAACTTTAAAAACATTATCACAAGTTTAGGCAACTCTTTGTACATAAAATTGTAAAAGAGCAACAATTTTATCTGGAATAGCTCTTCATCCTCTTGGTCAGGTATTCAGTGAACAAGCATTAGGCAGCCAGCCGTGAGCTGTCAGTGTCGGACATGGCCTAGAAGCCGTGTGGCCATTTCTGCGCTATTTCTCTCATCTCAGCATTGATGTAAACCACATTATCTAGTTAATTTAGTTCATCTTTTCACACATTTCATTGTGTCTCTGTGTTTCCTTCTTCATCCTTCCACTGAGCTGAACTGCGTGGTCCAAGCTGATGCTGTTGCTGCCCGTGGCGGTCCCAGTGCTTGGCAGGTCAGGCCCCAGGTCCTGATTCCCTTCTCTCAGCTGAGGATGAGCCTCAGAGCAGCTCTCTCTCCAAAGACCAGGACAGCTCAGAGACTAATTTGGCCTGCCCAGGATCTGCCCTGATGGAGCAAATCTCAACTTGTTTGGAGAATTTAGGCATTGACAGCTTATGCATCTCTCTGTCATGTGAAATACACAGTGCCCCCAAAAAGAAGATTAAATTTAATTTTTTTATATGTGTGCAACTTCCACGGCTGGTTAAGAAGATCAGATTAATTTAATTTTAGCTACAAAAATGGTGCCAAGGAGAACAATAGCTGGTCCCATGGCATCTAAAGAGATTAAAATAACTCTGTTGAAAAACTCAGAGTGCCCCATAAGGATGAACACTTTGCACAGATAGACGGGTCATAAGCTCATTGCATTTTTGAGTGTATTAGCTATCACATGGTTGAGCTGGGATTCTCAAGGAAGGAAACATGCCATGCTGAAGCATGTCAGTGCTGATCTTTATCACTGATTTGAATATTCATGGTTGCAAGTTTTGTAGAAGTTGGAAAGTTTAAAGATAAATATTTTCTGTAAGCCTGCCCTTAGCTCTCCAACTGCTTCCTTTAAGCACCTGATAACAGCTGTGAGAAAGCAGTATCTTAAAAGTCCTCCAAACCTTCATAGCCAATGGATTTCTGTAGGAGTTTGTCTGACCAAGGACTGAGAAAGGAAGTGGATTTACTGAAGAAAGCTGTCAGAAGAAAGATATCTATCATATTTACTATGTAGATTAGGTAAATGTATCACTGCATAACTTTTTATCTGTTCCCTTAGTGAGCTGGATTGCAAAATACTTCAGGCTCAGTAGTTTGATGTATCAGGGTCTCCAAATAAGTAGATTCATGCCATGCTCTTGGCTAGTGATGGGCTATGCCAAACTTGGATATGAACGGATTTAGGGTGGGATCTGGACAAGCAGTACTGTGCTAAAAGGCAAGGAAAAGAAGCAGCATGAACCTTAAAGATCACTGCATTGTGAATGCTGAAATACTTTCCTTAAAGATTAATTTTGTCATATTTGTCAGTTGTGAGGTGGTTCAGGAATGCTCAGAACAAAGCCAGAGGGATAATCTACCCTTTTTTAAGTTGCTAGAACATTTTTGAAATTTAAGCTCCTTGTAAGTGTTGCCTACAGTTGGCATAGCTAACACCGCTCTGATTCTGTATTTCCTATACTTTAAGTTACTGGCAAAGTCTAAAAATGGCTTTTCTAGGAAATGCATTTCTTTTGGTGGTTGGCTTTGAGAAATGCATTGACTTCCTTTCAGCATTTATTCAGAAGCAGGAGTCTGCATACCCTAATTTAACTTTCTGCCCTGCTGCCTTTATCTCCTAAGTAAATAAAGCTGCTCACTATAGGGACTGTGACTACTTTGATTTTGAAATTTTGACAAAATGCTTCCTGTGGCAATTTGTGTGTGAGATAAACTCCCAACATGACCATGATATCATGCCTTCACAATGCTGGGTGGGTTCAGGCAGCAGCAGCCCCTCTCTGCTCATGTCCCTGAGCTGTGGCAGGCTCTGCCTGCCCTCTGCTGTCATCAAAACACCCCTGGGCACGGTGGCAGGGGACCTTTGGCACACTCCACATCACTGGCACTGCAGAGCATACACCTCTCTAACTTCTCTCAGCGGTGTTAAAGTGCAAGTGGAAATAATGGGAATTAAACACAGGCAAGGCTTCAAATCTGTTTCCATTTGGAAGGTGAAAATAAAAAGAGACAGAAAGAAAAGCATGAAGCAGGCAGCCCTGACACAAAGAATGAGTTGAAAACCAAGGGAGCATTTGCTTTATCTGCTTTAGCTGTTTAAAAAATTGGACTTGCATATCTGCAGCTGTCCCCACATAACAAATTCAGTTTTATTCCAGTCTTTTAGGGTTTCTCTCAGGAAATTATCCATTAATAAAGAAACCATGGAGAACTTCCTTTAAAATGTGTTCTGTATTCTGAAGCTGAGTTTTCATAATGCCGTCCCAGAAATCACAGACTGCATTTGAACAAGATTTTCAGTGAATTAGGAGGAAAGAAAACTTTTTTAGTTTATTTATTGAGCTGTAGCAATTGCAGTATCATAGGAACTCACAGTGCGCATTTGGAAATTCTCATGTGGTACACAGGAGTCGTGCTCATTTCATTGATGGTGGGTAAATATTGTTAAGATCAGATTTTTAGAAAAATGTCAGTATTTAAAGATGCAGATTAACTCTCAGTCTGATCTACTGCAGAATGCAGGACTGTTAAATGCTATCCAAGGCAACAGCAAATGTTTTGATGGGTCTAGATATCTTACTGCTCTGATTTGTCAAAAGATTAAAACAAACATCTGAATGAGCAAAGTAAGAACCTGGCAGTCTGAGTCACATAGCTACAAGAAGGAGCAGCCCAACACATTGCTCTTGTCCATTTGTAGAGTTTAATGTCTCACCTCTGTCTGCTCCAGATCTGAATGTGGTCCCGGCCTCTTGAATTCTTTGTGTTTTCTTTTTATTAAATGAGTTCCCTTACAACCCCTCAGACTCTAAGTAATCATGGAATCTTAGAATCACAGAATCCACTGAGCTGGAAGAGACCCATTTGGATCATGGAGTTCAACTGCTGGGCCTGTGCAGGACACCCAAGAGTCACGGGATGTACATGAGAACATTGTCCAAATGTCAGACTGGTTCTGTGACCTCTTCTCTGGGGAGGCTGTTCCAGTGCCCAGCCACCCTCTGGGTGAAGAACCTTTTCCTGATACCCAACCTAAACCTCTCCTGACTCAGCTTCATCCTTCTTCATCTTCTTTTCTCTCAGTTGCTTTCTCTCCCTTTCTTCAGCAAAACCCTTTCCTTTATTTCTTCTGGTAGTCCAGTGTGCAGGCTGATCAAGATGTGGTGTCCATTGGGACTTGGCTGTGCCACAGAGAAGTACTGCCTGCCAAAAGCCTCCCTTGTCCTCCCTTCTGGCTAGTTTTGCTACTTTAATAAGCTCGTTCATAAAACATTTAAGGTTGTCCTTGTTATTTTTAGGCTTATCTTCCCCTTTCACCTGTCTTTTATGGGACAGACAGCATTCTTTGCTTCTCCAGTTCCTCTCTCCTTTGATCTCCCTACTGTAAAATGGGGAAGCTTAATTAAGTGAAATGTTTCACTTTATGGTTTTATTTTCCTCAGAAAGCCTCCTACACCTCCTGTTACTTACCTCAGAAAGCCTCCTACACCTCCTGTTACTTACCAATCTGTTTTCCACAACATGAATCACCTTCCATCTTATTAACCGCCTTTTGCAATGTTGCAAACCTTGTCACCTTTCCTCATGTTAAAGGTCAGCAGAGAATTGCAAAGTGCCACCTGCAAAGTCAAGTTCACTCATCCAGGTGGTCTCAGCTCAGCTAGCCTCAGATTAATGCTCAATTTTCTCAGCTTTTTCTATCAAGGGCACAGGTGTGTTAAATGGAAGAGCAATACAAAGTGCTCAAGAAAAAACACAAGAACAAATCTTGCCCAAACAATGGGATACAACCATTAAAAAAATAATAGGGGACTTAAAATTTTTGTTTGTTTTGTTTGTGCCTTTTGTTGCAAGGGAAGAGTGAGTTTGAGTCCATTCAAAATTGGCACTGTTTGTTCTTCTCTTACAAACCTGGTTTGTTCCCCTCACCCCAGCCTTCTCCAGGCTCACTGAGTAGTTTCAAGGTTACTGTGAAAGTCTCCCCACTGAGTGTTCAGTCCTCCTGGCACTCATTTTGTAGAGAGCATTAAGGGTTTTTGTAGACATTATAGACAAACACAGAATGGATTGTGCAGCTCTGATCAGTCTACGGAAAAGAAGCCACATGGTATTTAGGCCTCTCAGGGACCCAAATTCCGTCTTCAGTGCATTGGCTGTGTTGGAGGTCCCCATTTAACACAGAAGTGAGGGGATGAAGGTAGTTCCTCTATTTTATCTGCTGTTTGCTTAATGAATCAGTGATAAGACAACTTATTTGGAGCCTGGAAGACTTACTAGTTTTGGCCAAGATGAGAGATAATTAACCTATGAAAAGTAAAACACCTTCAACATGAAGGAGCAAGGAGTTCCCAGGACAAGGGACATCTCCTCAAGGAGGGAAGCCCAGACTTAGACTTCTAATTCCCTGCTATGGGAGAGGTTTAAGAAATACTTCACTCTGTCACATTTCATACTGGATACTTCCAGTACTCACAAGAGTGACTTGCTGGCATAGTTCTCCCTTGTCCTTGTAAAATCCATAAAAATTCTCAGCCTGGACATTATAAAAGCAAGTAGATGCCTACTTCAGTCAATATAATCAATCTGTCCTGTAGCTGCTTGAGTCTCAGTGTAAAGCGGGTCTCAGGATACATGTGACAAGACACTTAAAAACTGGGATTTTCAACACACTTGTAATAGAAACCCTTTTGAAGTTCCCAGGGAACAACATTCTCTTTTTAGTTTGTCAGTAGACACCAGCACTGCTGAACTACAGATGCATCATTAATGAAAAGGATATGTGTTCACATACCTTGTAGCTAGATTCCCAAATAATTGCCACCATTTTAATAGGTGTTAGATCCAGCAGCTCTTACTGAATTCACTAGATGGTGTGAAGCACTATCCAGTTTGGCAAATTGGAGGTTTATTTAGGAGCCCAGCTTCTGGCACCAGCTTTTGAGAAACTTGGCCACGTTTCCCACATAATGTTAACACAGTCACACTGTATGTCTCAGCATTGTGTGAGATCCACACATCCAGCACTCTGCTAAGCTGCAAATTTAATAAGACAAGTGAAAAAAGGAGAAAAGCTTACAAATGTGTGGTGGTGTTAATTTAGTGTGTATTTGCTTTTATTTAAGAAAGATTAGCCTTAACTTACCACCGTGTGACCACATTTGGATACAAATAGCAGGTGAGGGAAGAGAAGGCATCTTTGTAGATCATGTGGGATCAGGACTTACTCCAGAGTGATTACTGTCAAACTGAGCTCACACAGAAGGCATTTCAATAAATTTAAGTAACTATTGATTTTTCAAAAGATTTGTGCCCACAGAACTTATCCAGCAGCTGAATAGAGATGCCCTTAGCACTTCCAACTCTTGTTTCTGTTGGGTTTGGGGTTTTGTTTGTTTGTTTGTTTGTTTTGGGTGGTTGTCTTGTTTTGTTTTATCCTTCACACACACACACACACACATATATATTTATATATTTATATATTTATATATTTATATTTATATATATTTTATATCTTTATTGTATTTCTGACACATATATTTTTGTCAATTTATTATTTATGGCAGCAAAGGCCTAAGCAACCTCTGAAGAATAGATTAAATGATGAACAAGCTTCTTGCAAAATTCTTATCTAGTGGTAGGAACTTGACTGACACCATGTGATTAATTTTGCTTTATGTCAGCTATCTAGAAGAAGAGTATCAAATCTGAGCTGTGTGTTTAGAATTCTCTCTCAGAAACACAAAGATAGCCTTCTGTGAGAAGAGAAGCTGCTCTGCTGTGCAGTTCACATGCAGCCAAGATTAAAATCTAGATCAGGTGAGATGAATCCCACCCTACAGCAAAAGCTGAAGCTGCTGAGAGAGCACAGTGATAGTGTTATGAGAACTGTTATGAAGCCAGATTCTCCTGTAGTCCACATGAAACAACTCTGCCAACCTGCTCCTGTGACATTTGATATAAAAAGTCAATATCTTATTGTCCCCAGTGGGAGATGTCACATATCTGAGACAGCATCTGGTGCTGATGATGTGAATAAATGAACTATGAACTGGGCAGAGAACCCAGTACTGCTGTCATGAGACCTGCAACAGGATGTGAACTCTGATTTTTGGACATGAAAGGTTGTTTCACTCACCCAGTTGACCATCCTACATCCTACTGATTGCTAGGAAAGGAAGCACAAGCCTACAGGAATTGTTCTGCAATGATGGGTGGACACAGCTTTAAAAAACTGCCTGAGAACTTTGCCAAAGGGTGGCCAAAATGACCTTCTCATTGCCCTGTGCCATCCATCATGCCACAGTGAGTGATGCCTCTGGAAATAACTCCCTTGGCCAAGCGTAACAGTCACACCTGCCCAGCTGTTCTTGGTGGTCATGCTGTCTTAGGATAGGGTCCAAAGCCCACTGAAATAATTGGTAAAGACCATGTTGACTGAAGCAGATCTCTGGATCCAAACCCTTAGTCCTTATTTTTACTAAATTAACTATGCAAGCTGGCAGATTTCCCTGTATCGTGCATGGCAGGGGTTGGGCCTTTGGGATTACTGTAGCAGCTCTGTAATTCCATATTGTCAGAAATTTTATCCCAGTGGTTTTTAGTAAGTGATGTCACTGCTCTCATCTTCCTCTGATGATGGATTTTTGGCAAAAATCTAGGACATCTTTAAGACTGAAGGGGCTACTCCCATTTTTATTTTTCACATAGAAATGGGCTTCTGGAATTGAGTTGTTAATAGGTGAGCAGTCAGCACATTTCCAGTAGATGCAGATGGTCACTGAGTAATGAGTGAGAGCATGAACCATAGAAAAGGAACATATGGGGAAAACCAACCTGTAGTCCACTGGGAGGGGGAAGAGAGTTACTGCATGGTTGGGAAGTTGAAGAGGTGAATTTGTTTGTCATCCTTTACAGAATAAATTAATGCAAAACTCTGATTCAAAGAAAATTAAAGTTATCACATATTTCTCTCTATTTATCCCAAAAACTGTTTTTCAACACCTCTAAAGGTAAACATATTTTTTTAATCCCAAAGTTTAATTTTTGTCCCAAAGTCATATTTCTTTGTGAAATTATTTTACTGATATTGTTCTCTTCAAAAGCCAAGCTGAATACAGCCATTGCAAGGATGTAACCTTGCAAGGGCTGTGTAAAACCACAGCAGAAAACAGAATGTGGGTGATGATACCCAGCAAGACAGAGGGTGAAGTTCTTAGTACTGCTGGCACAAACCCCCTAGGGATAGCTCCCTGCAATATGTGTTTCCAGTGGAACTGATTTTTAAAACAGGACTTTCCTTTTCTTCTTTGTTGCTTGTATTTGACTGTATCTTCAAGGAATGTCTTTTGGGTCATTATCACATGACAATGCAACCTTTTCTTTTCTTTTCTTTTTCTTGTCTGTTCTTTCACTGCCATAAATGGAGTTGTACAATGAAACAAAAATGACTGTGTGATGGAATTTATCTTAATTCAAAGTGGCACAGGTTTACTGTCCATGGGGAAATTGCCAAAAGCTATTAGGTGATCCAGGGGCTTAAGATGTTTTTCAATAAACTATTTCAGATCCATTATGGAGATGGGGATGCAGAGACTTAACTCCCACGGCCTGAAACAACACTAAGCAAGTGGACACTTGCACAAAGCCTGTTAGCTCTCTAGATAGCCATACCATTCAGCTCAAGCAAGGAATGGAAATAGGCTGCAGACTCTTAAATCACTGGGGCTACAGCTCTGTTAACTAAAACCAGAGGTCAGGTTCAAGTGCAGACTGCTGGTTAGTCTTTTGTTTAATGTTAAGATGGGCTTTTCTGTAGTTTAGGCATGCTCCAAATGTCACCTTCCCTCTGGCAGTGGTGTGGCAGTGTTTGGGGTCTAAGGTAGACCAGAAATTGACCCCAACAGACATTTCAGATGTGTCCATAGATGTGGATGTATAACATCAGCTGGCCCGTGCTTGGCTGGCCTGTTTTGTTTCTGAATATACAGGTAGTTTCAGATACTTCTGTGAAGCTTTTTTCTCAGTCATAAATTTGTGTTTAGTTGCTACTCTACCTTACATGGTGGAAGAAATCCTAACCACAAGCCCTTAACTGGCACCATAGATTCGACACATGCCAAATTGGGTAGTTGGGAATGTGAACTAAAGTCTTCTCTGTCAAAAATTGCTATGAAGGAGAACTGTGGAGCAACTTCACCAGGCATCTTAACTTACTCTTGATAGAATACAGAGGTATTCTGAGCAGATCACATTTCTTTCTTCACAGGCTGTGTTAGAGCTCCACCTGGCAGTAAACACAGGGATTACTTCATTAAAAACTTATAAAAGAAGCAGTGAATAGTTCATATGTGAAAGGTTGCCACCAACTGGAATAATGTGTCCGGTTAATCTTATACAGAATTTTAATTCTTCAGTAACACATCTAGATTCCTCCAGATTCAAAACAATGTTTCCTCAGGTTTGGATTTGAGACTGATTGTAAAAGAAGTGTAAAAGACTGATTGTAGAAGACATTGTAAAAGAAAAGAGATGCAAACAGTTGTGAACAGAAAGCAAGAGATAGGTGATGAGAGATCGTGGGGCACCAAAATGAACCACCTTACACAAATGTACTTGGGCTTACCCCAAAAGGCGCAGAAGGGAAAAATGTGAAGGAGCTGAAGAGGTAGGTTTGTGTGTGGTCTTCAGGCAAGATGTGTTGGAATCAACTTTGTGTAAGCTAAAGAAGCAGGTGGAGTGACGAGTTTGTCAGTAGGGGCTCTATTAGAGGTGGAAGTGAGCCCCAGCATGGAGAGAAGTGTCTGAAGGAGCAGAAGAGGATGAGACTGTGCTGTTAAAAGCTAGAGAAAAGGATTCTGCAGCAGCTAAGCCCTGGGCCTGGTCAAGAGTGTCAGCTCAGTGAATGAGTAAAGAAGTAAATTTTGAGAAATAATTAGCCACAGGGGTTTTCTGGCATCTGAAGAATACACCTTTTTTAGAAGAAAATACATGTGATGTGTAGGAAGTAGAGTTCACTGAAAATGAATTCATTTCAGGCCATATAGAGGGTAAAGCTATGGCCTCTGATTGCAGGCCAGAGGTAGAAACTCAGGCAGCAACTCAGGCAGCTTTGGAAAGAGGAACAGAAACACTAAAAGCAGGAAAACCTTGAGATGCTGCACTTGAAGTGACGTGTGCTCCTCCCGCAGCAGCCACGGGAGGGCAGCCCCGGCTTGCTGTTGGCAGCCCCTGCTCTGGCACCGCAGCAAATTTAGCTGTGCTGCTAGCACGGTTAAAGTGAATCCTGCAGAGCGTGACAGGTCTCCTTTGCTCTCCTTGTCTGTGCAGAATACCAAACGTGGTGTTATGGCTGAGAGTATTTCAGGGAACGGGGAGGTAAAATTCTCTGCACCCATACTCAGCCCATCATGAGAATTTCTCTGGTTTTAATGCAATTGTTTCAAAAAATGAGGCATTGGTAACCAAGTGCTGCTTTGGGATGAGAAGAACCACTGAAAAATATGATTATTACCGGCTTTGTAAATGTTGTTTCAGAAAACTTGATTTCTATGTGCACTTCTTTCCTAAAATTCCTCTCATCTCCATGTTCTCTGTCCCTCAGTGTCCCAGCAAAACCTACGATCCGCTCATAAAGTCCACCAGGGACTTCCCTGACGAGGTGATCAGCTTCATCCGGCGGCACCCGCTGATGCACAAGGCGGTGTACCCGGTGACGGGAGCGCCGGTGTTCACGCGCATCAACGTGGACTATCTCCTCACGCAGATCATGGTGGACCATGTCATGGCAGAGGACGGGCAGTATGATGTCATTTTCCTAGGAACAGGTAGGAGAGACAGCTTCCAGTGTCATTCTGCACAAACCTCATCCTTTTAGAGCAGCTTTAGTCCAGTAGGTCCTGAATAAATCTGAATAAAGCTCTAGATTAACATCTTTTTCCTATGCATACAGCTTCAGGAAGCATGTAGGTGCTCCTGGTTCTGATCCAGCTCTCCTTGCAAGTGCTTAAATTAAATAATTTTGTCAGTTCAGGATATTACTACTGTTGGGATTTAAATGCCTCCTGCTGCCTGGGTGATAAACCATTTAGGGGTCAGAGTGCCTCAACTTTCTTACCCTCCAAGTGCTACCTGTCTTTACATTACATGGTCGTCTCACATCCTGCTGAAGGCACATCAATAAAACTATTAAAAGAGAAAGACATTACCTTGATAGCTTCAAGGAGTATTTCCTATTATTGGCAGTGACAGGATGCTTCAGCATTTTATCTCATGTGATGCTGAACAGTTAAGGATTTCAAATTGAGCCTAAGGCAACAGTTCCACTCAACTAATTTTAAAGATAAAAATTAGCAACATGGAAGCCCCAAATGTGACAACCAGTATTGAACAGAGAGAGGTTAAGCTATTCTGTCCGGGAAAAAACTGCTTTGCTGTTTTTATATGGATAATTATTTATCTATTTACATTTTTATAATAGATAAATGCCTCAAGGAAAAAGCCTAGTTTTCCTATAGTAATTAAATTTAGAATCACTGGATGAATCACCCTACAGCAAGGTGTGTTAAGGAATGTGAATATACCTATTCATAACATTTCTGAAGTAATAATCTACCACATTACTCCACTGGGGTTTTCTGTTCTTATTCCATAATTCAACATTGTCTCACTCCCATTCTAGCAAGCACTTTCCACTGGTAGATCTGAGTGCCTTAGTAAGGAGGTCAATGCCATTATCCCCAACTCAGAGAAGGTGAAACTGAGGTACACAGAGGTGGCAAGGTTTATCCAAGTGCATTGGATGAGCTACTGCCATGAGCTGCAGGGAAATTAAAATTTCCGTTTGAATCCCACCCCAGTGCTATTGGATTGCCCAACATTTTATCTGGCTTGTGAACAAATTTTGTCATATAGCACAATTTGATGTGTGAGTATTCTGAAGTAATTTGAGGAAAGGGCTGAATTGTCAGAGAGCATCATCTCTTGTGACATGGGTTGTCTCAGCCTTGAAGAGTTTTCTACCTGTGTTACCCCACACAGGAGTCTAGAGATAGCCTCTCTCTCGGAACTTCTACATCTTTCTGCAAAATTGGTTTCACAGGCCTTGTCTTCTAAAAGACAATGTCACAGACCCTCTGTGATCCTAAGTTAGTAGAGTGGTGTCAGAGAAAAAAAGCACAGTTTCATTAAAAAAGACCATTAAAGTGCTGTTTATTCCCCCACTAGCTGAGAAAGCTGGGGATGAGCTTTTAGCATAATGATGGAAAATCCTTGTTGCTTTCTGAGAGCAGTATTAATATAGTCAGCAAAGTAAAAGGTACTCCTTCCCCAACTGTGTGATGCCTAGGATTTGGGAATGCTCACTGCAACTTACTTTCCTTGTGATAAGAGTGAGAAAAAGTAATTTGAAATTTAGCTGTCTGAGAAGACGAGTTCACTTGTACAAGATATTCTTTTAGTGGCTGTAGAAGCTGCTTTCACATGTTTGTTGCCCTCCGTTTTAAGGTTTTTTGTAGAAATAAAATTATATTGAGAGACCAGCAATTAGAATTCTCCAAGGTTAACTGCTCCTACCTGGCACTAAGAGAAACACTTCAAGTGTAAGTAGTCAGGTTTAGAGGTGTCAAGGCCAGCAAGTACCATGCAGTCACTAGATGGCACTCCACAATATGCAGACATTTATTTTTCTGCAATGCCTTCTTTAAAAGTGAATTTTCTTTTCTGTTAGTGCATGGTTTTGTTCTGTTTTATCCTCTAAACTCATTGTAAGGAAAGAAATTAACTCAAAGATAAAATTTCAATTATATAGAGAGACTGAATAGAGATATAACAAATAATCCTGGAGATGTCGAGCAGCAGAAGATCAGTAGCTTTTATGTGCTTGAATGTACACAGCCAACTTGTACATGAGCAGACTTTAGCAATTATGTCAAACAAACTCTGGAAAAAACCTCTAATTCATAAGGCAAACTGTAATAATTTGGCTTTGATTGGCAATATGAACTTCAGTAGTTTGGGAAAAAAAGAATGAAAATCTCATTCTTTCCCTTATAATGTATTATTTTTCATTATTTCACTGCTATGCCTAGAGCTTAGGACTAAGCTGCATTGCATCATTCCCACATCCCAGCACCCAATCCACTTCCCCTGAGCAATTTCTGAGCTCTTTTTAAGGCCATTCAAGGTTCACTAATGTGTAATGGTCTGACATGAAATGAGCAGCTATTTTTTTCACCAGGCAAGAATACAGGTTAAAATTGATGAATAGACTGAACTTTAAAAAATTCTCTAGATGACTCTAAAGAAGTAATGATTAAATTAAGATTCTGATGCTGAATGAAGTTGGGTTTTTAAAAAGAAATCCTTAAATGAAGAAATAAATTTAAAAAGTGAATTGTTTAACTCATTGCATTAAAATGAAGTTTACTTCTGATTAAGGAGCTATACTGGAAACAAATGAATTCTATAAAAAAGAGGAAATAATTTTCTGCCAATTTAGTCCCCTGAGCCCGTTCTCTTTGGGGTCAGATGGGCCCCAGTTCTGGCTCAGAGAAATGTGCAGAAACTTGTAGCTGGCAGCATGGACATGCTGGTCTGTGTTTGTGTGTTTGTGTAGCAGGAGAGCTGGACCATCCCTGCCAGGAGCAGCCTGTGACTGTGCGGGCTCAGCCGTACAGTGAAACCATAAATGGCACTGTATGGAGAGAGCTCTGCAGGCAGCAGTGGATGCACTGGGGATAGATGTAGTTAGAAAGCAGCATCCCTCATGGATTAGCTTTATCTACAGGGCAGGAAATGGAGTGGCCCACACCTATTTAAACATACCTGAGGGTTTTACATGAGGCACATTTGTTTCAGATGTAGGCACAGTCCTGAAGGTTGTGAGTATCACAAAGGAGAAGTGGACCAAGGAGGAGGTGGTCCTGGAAGAGCTGCAGATATTCAAGGTAAGCATTAATAGCCACAACATCAATTAAATATTATTCAGGGGACTTTGTGGCCCAAACTGGCTTTGTCTGTCTGGTTGTTTGTTTACTGGAACTCGTTCAAGTTTCCAGAGGGACACTACATAAATTTTTAAATGCCTTGGTATTCTTTGGGCAAGTCAATTGAAAAATGTCCAAAACCAAACGGACCGTGATTTTTCAAACCCATAGAAAGTGTCATTTAGCCTGCTTTCTTCTAGTTTGAAATCTTACTATGAGCCCACATTTTTTATTATTTATACATATTAAAATGGTAGTATTGTATTTTCAATGTAAAATTTTCTATGGCTCAATTGGCATTGACAGTATTCTAGGTACAATCATAATTTTTAAAAGACAAGCACACAAAATTCCATGGGTGCAGAGAAATCCTTTCAAATAGCAACAATGGGAATTGAAAGCATAAGAAAAAAATAAAAAGAAGTTAGTTTTGATTATCATTGTGCATTTATTTATTAGTGAAGACTGACTCAGTATTTTTCACCATTTTGATTTAGTTATTCTGTAACTGAAACCCTGCTAACACCAATGAACTTCTTCATAAATAAAGGTTGTGAAAAGCCCAAGATTCTTTTTGTTGCACAGGCACAATTTCTGACTAACTTTATTGCTGGTAAAGGAGCTGACATCAACATACTTTTACATCAGTAAAATGGAAACCTTTGTCTTCCCTACTGATTTTCTTTTTCCATTTATTAGTTTCTTCTTAGTTCTTTGCATTCTCTCTTTGCTTTCTTCTCATGCTGCGCAGCTCTTCTTCCGTTTTCACTTTACTTTTCCATCAAAGTTTGTCTGCATCCGCAGCATTTTGATTAATTTCCACACATCCTCTCTGCTATGTGCTGTCCAGCCCAAATTGTTGTCCATACTGAATAAATGAATTTGAAACTTTTCCAAGTGTAAGCACAGGATCATTAACAATTATTTCAAAGACTTCATTTCTTCATATGCCTTTTGATATGTCATGTGTATGATGAAACTTTGATTTAAAGGATCTTTATGTCTTCTTCCCACTGTCTTGGACACCAATTATAAATATCACTCAGAAAATACCAAGATTACTCAGTGGCCTGCCAAATAATGAGCAGTTCCAGTATGTGCACCTAATTTGCTGCATTCTTAAAACATAACGTCAAGGGAAAATGTGCCATATCATATTTAAAACAAAAAAGAGGTCATTTTTTCCTACTCAGCAGACATTCTTTCACATTTTTATTGGTAATGTTTATAACTGCTACCTCCATGTTTTTGAATCCAAAAAATTGAAAGGGGCAATGGCTGAAAAAATGTGCTTTATTTCCTCTAACTGCATTAATATTAAACAATAGGCTTAGATTAATCTTCTGTTGGGTGATGGCTAATACCCTGAGCTTTGTGCTGTTCTTACATCAGTTACAGGCAAAAATTTCACTGTCTCTCATAGCCATGAATTATATCCTGGTGCAGAGATCTGCCTATGTATCCCTTAAATGGCAACTAAGCCTTTCAAATAGTGCTTAATAGGAACTAAAGTTGATGCAAAGGCTCGTTGCCCAGAATGGGGTAGATAGCAAACTCTGAGAAGCTAATTCCCTCCTTCCAGCTGGGAAAATTTATGGAAGTTCTTTTTGGCAGCATGAATTTCTTGGTTTTCTGTTGTTTGGGGTTTTTTTTCATATTTGTTTAAACCATGCAAATAAATCTGCAATTTTATGTGCTTATTGTTGTGCTTATTGTTAACTATTGCTCTCTTTTTCACTAAGAGCAGGGAATTTGTAAACTTAATATACCTTGCTGTTTTATTTTTCAGCATCCTTCAGTTATCTCGACCATGGAGATTTCTCAGAAACAGGTAATCATAATCTTCTTTAACTACTGGAGGATGTGGAGTACACTGAACACCTATTTTTAGGTGACGCCTGTTGTTTAGTTGCCAAGCTTTCCATGGATGGCTCTTAAAATGTAACTGGAAGGAAGGGATGTGTTTGAAATTGTTTCCCTGCCTAATTCCTATTTGCTTACAAACAGTAATTTGTGTACCCAGGCTGGTAATTATTCAGGGAAGCAAACCTTTAGTCATATGGTAGTGGGATTTGTAAGTGAAACCAATACACATTCTTTTTCCAGCCTCCAGAAATACTTGTCTCTTTACAATCTAGCAATAAATTATTATTAGTATTTTTGTTTTTATTTTTATTAGTAGTCAGGAGAGATCAGGGCCTCACTGTGCTAAAATTTGTATGCACACAACCAGTCCCCCTCCTCTAAAATTGCAGCCTGAATCTGGGTGGTCCAACCCTGGCAGCGCAGGGGCCGGTCCCAGCGCAGTATCTCCTGATGGGAAAGGATTTTATGGCAGCTCCAAGCTTTGAGATGGCTCCTTGCATGTTCAGGAGGCAGTGTGACACCAGAGCCACCCCTCCCTGACCCGCAGAAGTGGCCAGAGCAGCTCTGGCACAACACGGCTCACTCACACGGGAGGAGGTATTTTGGCTTTCAGGCACGCACAGCACAGCTGGGTCCCATCTCCCATGAAAAAAGGGTGGCAGGCCAGATGGAAGTGCTGCATGAGCCAGCTCCAGCGTGGACCACCCTTGGCTCCACAGGCGACCCAGTTGCACACTGGGGAGAGGGGAGTAACATTATCCCCATCCTACCTCAGGATCAGAAGCAGAACATGAGGTTTATTCACACAAGGTCACCCCTAGTTCCCAGATTGTTAACACCATGACTATCCAGCCCTTGTTACAAATGTGTTATTAAGCCATTCTTTCCGTGGTTTGGTTCTGATCTTTTACTACAGCACACATCTAAAGGTGTGAGGGTGTTGAGTGCTGGTGTCTTTCCAGGACTGCAGTCCCCTTTCCTCTCTGCTGTGTTGCTGGGATGGATGGGCACTGGCCAATTCACACTGAGCCCTGAGAAACATTTCACACTGAAGGAGGAATTTTTCCCTTGTTTTACAAAATCTGGGATAAGGTTAAAAGTCTGCAACTGTGGCACCGAAGAAGGGAACTTTTTACACTGGCTACTTGGAGAACACTTCTAATTAATTCGCTTTGCCTGATTTGCAGCAACAATTGTACATTGGTTCCAGGGATGGATTGGTTCAGCTCTCTCTGCACAGATGTCACACGTATGGGAAGGCTTGTGCAGACTGCTGCCTTGCCAGAGACCCATACTGTGCCTGGGATGGAAACTCTTGTTCCAGATATGCCCCCACTTCTAAAAGGTAAGAAAAAAACACGATGTGCTGTAAAAGATCTTGCTGCTTGCAAGAATTTTAGATGTTCCAATTCATAACTTGTTGCCTTTTTACTTAGCATGTCATTTGCCTTAAAATGTGATCATACTCTGGCCATGTTTCACATTTCTGCTCGAGGAGCTGTGAAGACAACATAGCTTTGTTTAAGCGTGTGTGACAGTAACTTGGCTACGACAGCTAAGATCATAAATCCATCACTTTCCTTTTTTATGCTGAATGCTTTAAGTCACAAGATGCTCAGATGGAGGTCCAGGTTGTGGCTAACTCTGCCCAAGAGGCAAGAGCCTCTCTTAAGCTTCTGACTTTTTCAGAGTAGTTAGAAAGCAGAGTTTAACATAGCATCCCGGAGTGGTCAGTAATAAAATATATTTAATTCCCTGACCTAACCCAACAATTGTATTTGTGGTCTAGCCATGAGAGGGAGACAGAGATTTAAGTACCACCATGATTTGGCCACATTGGCAGCAATCTTTCCACAGTGAAAGGAAGCTTCATCTGAATTTTCTGTACCCACCAGCTAGTTCAACACCTTGGATCTGGATGGAGGGAGAGCACACTGCAGGGTCTAGCAGTGCCTTGCCTAAGCTGCTGGATGTGTCTCCTGAAGTTTTTGGCTGAGTTAGCTGGAGCCAGAGTTCTTCACAGCCTCTTTATTCTGCTTTGGACAAAGTCATCCTGACAGTAATTCTTGCAATGGGGTTGCAGTTAGAGCTCAGGCTCTGGAATGACACCTTCTATCTTAGGGGTCACAGGGCTGGGTCCTGAGCCATTGAAGTTAATGACTCATAAGTTATCATGTCATGTGTCAAGAAACTTTATGTGTTCTCCCTCATAGCCAAAGCAAACTAAATTCAGAGAAGCATAAAAGAAAGGAGAAAAGCAAGTGTTCAGGCTCACTGCAAAGTTAGTGACACATGAGGCTTGCTGAAGTCTGGGGTGGGCTGGGACACGGAGATCGATGGTCCATGCTTTCTAACAGATGTGCAGCTTGGAGGGAAGGCCAAAAGTCTGTGTCTCCAAAACAAAGGATGGGCGACTGGCCCTGGGAATCCTGCAGCAGATCTGTTGCTTGAATGTTTTCCTTCTGTGCTGAGGGCTGTGCTTCCAGCATGTCTACAGCTTTTGCTCAGTGAGCAGATCAGCCTTAGCAACCTGCTCTCCTTCCAAGGCCATGCTCTGCACATGGGAGGTCCCACTGCTGCTGCTTGTGAGGAAAGAACCAGTTCTTTCCTGGGTCTCCAGTTCTTTGACTGAAAAACTGAAAAAGTTTCCATTTTTTTCCATAGCTCTTGTCAAATAAATGCAATCATAAACAGAGGAAGAGTTTACTTCTTTTTTAGTGCTATTACATTGAAATGACAGTAAATTATGGTGAGTTCATGTAACACACACAGAGATTGGTGGGCAAGTTAGTAGATCATTTCAGGCCATGGCCTTATGTTTTTTCTGTCCATTAAGATGAAAGATAACAAGATTTGTCAATTTTTTTTAAAAAACTAAAATACATGCTCTTCTCTCTTCATTTTAATAATTGGTTTATTATTCAGTATTACCTTGGGCTAATAATGAGCTTAATTTTGAATATCACTTGTTGAACTTATGATCTTTTTCATGATCTACAACATGAAACATTTTTAGGTATTTGCAACATAGTCCACCCCACCATTAGCCCTGTGCTCCTAAAGGAAGTTTCTGTCACTGCATTACACACTCTTTATTTTAGGCAGATATTTTTCTCTTGCTTTTTCTCTTTTCCCTCCCAGTGGTTTTCCCAAATCACAGGCTCTTCTCTTGATGTCAGTTATACAAATCTCTCTAGGCCACATGCTGCTTTGAGGGTGAGACTGGTTTTAGTTAAGACTGTAATTGTCAGCAGTAGGATGGGAGCAATGCAAGTCCACATCTGCTGAGCTCCTCTGTATTTTGTTGTTGCATTCCAGCAATTATGTCTGAAGTGTTACAAGTTTGCATGCTCTTCCCATAGGCGAGCCAGAAGGCAGGATGTCAAGTATGGAGACCCAGTTGCACAGTGCTGGGATGTGGAAGACAGTGAGTATTTTTCACCTTTCTTGCTCTTTTGTTGCTTAGGCAGCAGATTTTGCTGTGACAGTCTCTGTCTCCAAAAACTTGCTAAGCTCAACAGAACAGTTGCCTTTGCCACATTTCTTATCTGTTAGCCCTCACACAGTTAAATTTTCAGAGCTGGAGCTGGTAAGGGACAGCCAGCATGGGATGTCTCCCTCACATCCCTTATGGGCAGCCCTCCCCAGCACTCAAATCAGGCAGAGACATAATGCCCCTGACACCAGAACATCACACACATCCCTGAAGGTAGCTAATGGGGTGTGCATGATGTTCCATCCAGAAACAGGGCAGCAAATCCCCAAGGAAGCTTGTAGGGTTGGGTGGGGAATATGCCATCTCTCCTCTGCCACTTGACACTGGCCCAAAGGCTGAGCTGCAGCTGCCAAACCAGCCCCTTCCCCTTCCCACAGCTACTTAAATACTCCTGTTATTAACAAGAGCCCCCTTCCCCCTGCCTGCTTCCCCCTCCCTTTCCCACACCCTCTTTTCAGATGCCAAAGGGTCTGGCTGCTCCTCTGGCATCTGCAGCCCTTCTCTCTCAGTGAGCACTGTCAGTGTGAAAGCCTGCGGTTACACAGCAATCCCTGTGGCAGCACAAAATAAATGAATAGCATTCAAACCCAAGCCTGCCTTTGTCTGGGGTTCTTCTAGCTGCTTATTAAAGTGAACAATCCAGACAAAACAGTATTGATTGTAGCACCACGTTGAACACTGGCTTTGGGACAAGCCACCCCTTCCCATTGATCTCCGGTTATTCCGTGCTGCTGCGGTGCTGGGTCCCTGCTGCAGACCTCAGTGGGAGGCAGTGCAGAAATCAGAGCTGCTTGCCATGGGATCAAAGCCACAAGTCTGTTGCACAGTCTAGAGGGCTCTGACTGTACATGTGTGCTTGCAGACATAGTTAAAAAGTCAGGGTAAGATCTCATTTCCATCAAAGTCAACGACAAAACTTCTGTTCATCCCAAGGGCCAGAATTTCCTTGCTTGCTGCTTGCCACGACTCTCCAAACCCTGATATCTGAGACTGTGCAAAGCTCAAGGTTATAGAAACCCTAGCAGAAAGGCTGACACTGTCACATTTTCCTGGAAGGATAAAGAGATACTGGAAGAGTTAGTTTTATTAGACAAATGTACAGTCTTGTAGCACAGAAATTGGTATTAATTCTTTGCCCTGACATGGTGCCACCAAATAGCAATTTTATCCACCTGGGAGTGACTTCTGTGTGCCATAAACCCATGAATCTGACCTTTGTCACTCCAGGCTCTTGGCTTATTTAGGCCATTTGTGATAATCAGTAATATTATGGTCCTCAAATGTATTTAAATCCACTACTCCACTGTGTGAGATTCTCTTCCAGAGACTTTGTTGGCTGAATGAAGTTGTTTGGCTCTACCAAAATCTTAGTGGCACAGGGAAATGGTGCAGAGAGCTTGAATTTCTGTAGATCTCATACAGATATTTATTATATTGAAAGCATGATCCAAAATTGTTTTAATTCTGATGTGGAGCTAACTTTTGATTCAGGAGACACCACTGTTTTCATCTTCCTTTCTTCACAGGGCATAAGAAACAGCTTTAGTCTCTTGCTAAGGTAGATGAAACACAGATAAGACAGACTAGAAGGAAAAATGAAGATACAGAAATTAGAAATTATTTGCTCAGATTTACAGAAGACCAAGAAAGGATTTCAGATCTCTTCATGGCTCCTTCAGTGTTTGTTCTGAAACATACTACAGAGCATTTCAAATTACACTGAGGGGAAGCAAACTTCAGTTTACTTTAGCTCTGTGACTCCTTTGGGTGAACAAACCAGAACATACAATCCAACTTAACAGGTTTAGCTCAGGTTTAGTAGATGCATTACTTAAAGGAAAAATACAGGTCAGCTTTTAAATTCCTCATAGGGGAAAGCCCCAAGTTTAAAATGGAGCAAGCTCATGATACAGATTTTATTGACCTTCTTAAAAACCAGTTGCACTGAAGGAAGGTTAGCAGCCGCCTCTAAATCCTCATAGTTATAGTTTAAGCTAAAAGTTAAGTTTCCTTTTGCGTTTTTATAATTCACTCACTCTTATAGCATCTGTTCTGAATCAGGCTGTTTTCCCATTGCTTTAAAAAGCAGGTCAGGGTTAATCTCCTGTACCATGTTTGCTTTCCAGGCATTAGTCATGAAACTGCTGATGAAAAGGTGATTTTTGGCATTGAATTTAATTCCACTTTTCTGGAATGTACTCCTAAGTCCCAGCAAGCCTCTATTAGGTGGTATGTTCAACGCTCTGGAGAAGAACATCGAGAAGAGGTAAGTTATAATCATCAAGGCAGGTTTCCTCCATAGAGAATTCAGCTGAGCATTGAGAGGCAGGAGTTACTGGGGCCAGTCGATGTTTTACTTTTCCCTGCCTCACCTTAGGTATCACATAGCATTCTGCTATCACCATTTAGGGCATGCAGTGGGGAAGAGAGAAGCCATTTGCACTGTATCATAAGCAGATTTTGATATTTGACTTAACCTGCCCATCCTATTAAAAAAATAAAAAGAGAGATAATATAGATAAATGATTAAAAAGTCAAAGCTGTTTTGTCCAATAATTAACACATCTGCTTCTGTAGGTAAAAGTATGTTCAAAACCTTATGTTTCAATAAAGTCTCAGCTCTATTTAGTGTCTGATTGCTTTCCCTTACCATGTTGAGCAGTGCAGCTAAAAATTGCATATGTAGTTTGCTGCTTCTCTCCATCTCTCCCGAGAGGAGGAATGGTCTGTGGTTAAAAGGCTTTTTTATTTGCTTTTTTTCTTGTTAGTGGAGTCTGAGATTTTTGCTTAAATGGCATTTAGAGAATTCAGGTTAAGGATTGCTCCTTGCATCTGGTGTAGAAAGCAGTGAGATTTGTGTTGGCCCTTAATTCCTTTGGGATGGAGCTTTGAGGTCCTCACTGATGGAGAAGCCCTGGAGAAGCCTCCAGGTTGCTGCAAACCCCCTGCACAATTTCCTGACGATTCCTCTCTGAGCTAGTGACAAAGAGGGCTCTCCAACATGACTAAAAGGTCAGTGTACCGGGACTGGTTTGGACTGGGTTTGTGAGTGAGTTTCAAACCTCAGGAGTTTTCATTGCCTTTCTCTTAGATGAGTGATTTTGTGTCTGAGGCCAAGTCCTGCTGTGATGGCAACCATGGCAACAGGGAAGGAGAAGGGAAATGAACTGCCCTTTCAAAGGATCTGGTCCCAGGTGCTAGATATGCTTTTCTGTTAGATGTTCATCCAAGACAAAAATTAGTTTAAATGACAGGAACTATCAAACATAAAACTGGTGTTCCACTCTCAGTGATAATTCATCCTATGAGACTTCCTGAGTGCAGAGGACATGCTGGTCCTTTCCAAAGGCTGGGGAATTGCAGGCCAGGGCAGGTGTCTGTGAGGGAGTCACCTCTGGGTGAGATGTGGCTCATGGTACTCACCCGAGTTACAACCCCAGTTATGTCTTGGCCCAGAAAGCCAGAGTTAGGGGATACTTCTGATTTTCTGCCAGATAAGACAAAAACCTACAATAATGTATATTGACTGTAATTTATTCCCCTTCTCCTACACATGTTTTGGATTGACAAAACTTTTTTTTCTCTGCTGTGGGAAAAAAAGCATAATTAACTTTTGGACAGGTGCATTAACACCAAAAGAAAGAGATTGCTACTTTGAAATACTACCTGTAACCCCCATTATACTCTGTATGTGGAAAAAAGAAAAAAAGGGGCTTTTTGATCAGATGGCCAAGCACTGTCTCAGCCACAGGACGTTGAAGTGCACACCAAGCTAGAAGTGTATTGGCATTTAAAGACCTACAGTCATTCATTTTACTGAAATGGGGTTGCCTTTACTCTCCTGTACAGGAGACTCTGTTCTCACCTCCCCTAAGGCAGCAGTTTGTAAATGCACTTACATATTTGATCAGGGAAACAAGTAAAGTACTTTCTTAATTCTTACTGTGTATTTAAGACTAATTTTAAAGTAAATTTAAGCAGATAGTTAACAGGTTTTGACTTGGGGGGCAGGGGGAGAGGGAGTGTTTGTTCTTGTTTTTCTTTCCTTTTGTGTGGTTTTCTTTCTTTTTTTTATGAATGAGAAGTCAAGTTTTGAGAAGATCATTCTTTTTAAAAATAATGTATTGCAACTATACCATGAGCTATAAACTTTGCATAAAGGAGCCGGTTCTCTGTGAAGAATGCAGTATTTTTATATCATAAGAGATTACACTTTCAAGACTTAAAAGCCTCTTTTGAAGGGCTGCTTTTGAGTCTTTATCTATGTCAATTTAAGGAAAAAGATATTATCAGTTGATTTGCTCATAAATCACAGGTTCAGGTAGGCCTCTGAAGGTCATGGAACCAAGCTCAAGCTGTCTTTCTTGTTTGATCATGGAACAAACTTCAGGTCAAACCAACTTTTGAGCAAATTTACAGCATGCTAATATGTATAGCATAGCCTAAATTAAGGCTATACTCTTTCTTGATACACACTGTATTTCCAAGAGGTTTGTTGTGGCAGTGGCCTGGCCGCTCCTATTTGTTCTGATCCAAATGCTCCTCACCCAGGTCTGGTGATGTGTGATGTCCAGTACAGCAGGACTGCCCAGCATGCCAAGGATGTGCACGCTGGGAGGGATTTAGGGAATGTGTGCACGTGTGGTGGCATTAGAAGCCCCAACAAGCACACAGAATTCATCTTTGCACATTAACAGCTATGTTTACTGGGCTTGCTCTGTGTAAACAGTCTGACATCTGTTTGCATGAGAAAAGTAAATCTTTCCTAAAAGGCTGGATTAACCTCTGAGGCAAATTCAGTAGAAAATTTGAAGGAGAAATGTGCACAGATTTTCTACAATATTAATGTTAAAAGTAGGCAAAGAGTTTTTTGTCACATGTTGTGCCTCAATCCACAGCAGTGCCTCTGTAATCTAATTTTGGTAAAACTCAGCTCTTGGGGTGGTTTTGGGTTTTTTTTGGTTGTTTGGTTTTTGTCAGTCTGAAGATAATAGCCTATAGAAATGCATATGCACACATTGATGGTTAGAGGATCAGGTCACTTAAAGACAGTGTATAGATACTCGTTGTGTTTGAAGCTTGCCAGAAAATTCTAATAACAACAATTTATATTATTTTGACCCAGCTTAGTTTCAGGATCCTAAGAAGTTGAACTCCTGAACAAACCCAGTTTGCTTATATTATATTGGTAGACATCCTTTTCAGAAGAAACAAAAAAAAGAAACTTTTTGTTTACTGTTTAAGATAACTGCATTAATGTAGAAATTACATGTTTTTAAATGTGGGATGTTAAATTCCTAATTTCATTTTTGGATCCCTAAATGATTGACCAGGTCTGTAGAGATGCTGAACAATCATTCCTCCTATTTGATGGAATAAGGGTGAAATGTTTAAAATGTTAATCCCTTAATAATTTGCAGATCCAGAAATTGAGGTTTCCAGGTTTTCTAACTTGACTTACAAGTGAAAATGAGTTCATCAGTATAAAAACCTGATTGGAGACCTTCCTAGAAAATCCAAAGAGTAGAGTAATTGACTTTCTTTTCAAAGTGCTTCAGTTTGACAAAAATACCATATGTGACAGAAACACTGAGGTCATATTTAATGTACAGCTTGATCTTTGCTCAACCAATGCATTACCATAACTTTTCCCATTACAATTATATTTTCTGCTCTCTCTGTCTCCCTTCCTGCAGCAGATTTCTCAAATAACACTGTGCATTCTTTTGGTGCATGTCTCAGCAGTGTAACTTATTGTGATGACGATACCATGCTTTGCAAATGACTCCATGCACCTGGAACTTAGGTTACGGACTTTTAGTTCCAGGGCTGGAGCTGTAATGTCTTAGCAAGTCTTTAAACTTGGCTTTACAAAGAGATAGTTTTGCACTGTCCCAGACATGCACTGCAGCTTCCTGAGGGAAGGGAGAGGGCAAAATCCAGACTAGATGGGAAGCATTTGGCCCAGCAGGATGTCCCCGACATTTCACCCTAAAGGTCATGGTTCAGAATGTGACTTCCAGGCAGAGCAACCTGCAGGGAGGGACAGGATCTCCTGTGGTACAGAAGCTGTCACCAGGTCATTTTGCTGCCAGTGGGAGTACATTTCCCTGTAGTTTAGGGCTGGTTTAAGGTCAGGAGTCAAATATCTAGTGCTTTTGTGGTTAGCGTTGCTCACGCAATTGATCATGTTTGTTCCTGTGCGTGCTGCGTTACTCACTGGGATGACGGGGAGTGTTTCAGTGCCTGGAGTTCATAAAAAACTCTGGGGACGTCATCTGTTCATAGTGTCTTGAACTGCTGAAGCTCTCTGAAGCTTTAAACAGATACTAGCTGTTTCTCAAAAAAAGTCCTGTGTTATTTTATGTATATAACAAGCATCAGGACTGCAAAAAGCAAATGGCATGGCTCCCTACAAAGGCTCCCTACAGATTAGCTTTTGGTGCCTCATTATTCTGAAAAGCTTCAGTCCCTCTGCTTTAGGCTGCACTTCACCCTCAGTCCCCTGTGGCTCCCAATCTTCCAAGCTGCCACCTCAGCAGCAGGGGACAGAACAAACCATATGGTCTAAAGTGACAAAATAGGTGCAGATCACTTTAACTTTCTTCTTTCTGCTCTGCTTATACCTGGTAGTGAAAATAAATCTACCAAAATGCCTGGGGATATTCCAGTTTCTCCTTCAGCAGTTCTCACCCTTTCCACATTCCTTCCCCATAGCTCAAACTTTTCTGTTTGAGCTTTTTCTGGTGGACCAAACTTAAGGAAAGTCTGGTATTTTTTTGGTAGATACAAGAGCTGGACCCACTTTTGGGCAGGACATATTGCAAGGCACAACATTGTGACCTAGCTCCCTCATCAGAGCAGGGAGATGTTGTTTCATTCCACATTTCAGGCATTTTTTTCAATTTATCCAAGAGATAAGTTTCAGTATCTTTTTGCACCTGGAGGTTTTTGTATCATGATGGTAACTTTGTTACAAACATCTGGTCTAGCAGAATCGAAGAAGCCCTGGATTCAGAATGACTGAAGAAGAAGAAAAGTTGCAAAGCCACCCTGAACATTCAATGATTTAGGGTGATGTTGGGAAAAAGGAAAAAAAATTACCTAATTCTGAGTCAGGAAGATTTTGTTTCATCAAGGACTGAATTTCTAGGTATTTTTTTCTTAGAAATTCAAAGAGATAAGTTTGAAGTTTCAGTATCTTTTTGCATCTGGAGGTTTTTGTATCATGATGGTAACTTTGTTACAAACATCTGGTCTAGCAGAATCGTAAGAAGAAAAGCCACATATTCAGTGCCAGCCCTGAAATTCAAAAGTTGGGTGATGACTGAATCAGGAAAAGGACACACATCAAGGACTGAATTTCCAGTAGTACCTTCTGTCAGGGGAGTGTAATTTGTTGTTTAAAACTTCAGGTCAATGAGAAGGAAGGTCAAGACAGTTGGGAAAAAGGAAAAAAAATTATATTAATTCTGCAGCCTAAGTTCTCCTGCTTTCATTCTTTTCTTTTACTATATAACTCATTGCCTTTTTTTCTTCTAATACCTTGAGCGTCTTAAGTAAGACTAATGTTTTTGACAGTTTCATTCAGAAGGAGGAGAAGTAACTCTGTACTGAGTGACATTTCTGATTTGATTTGGATATATTGAAGCAGTAATAGGAATGGAGGAGTTTAAGGTTTAGTTTCAGAGTAAGAAGTAAACTTCACCTTGAAACTAATAGGAATCATGCGTGTCCATAATGCCATTTTACCAACAACACATTCTTCATTTTTCCTGAGACTGTTGGTGAATTAAAAAAAAGATGTTTTAAAAAAAATTAACTGTACAGCTGTGTTGTAGCTAAATTATTATTTTTCCATGCAAGAGAAACAGTCATGTGTAACAACAATGTCAGAAAAACCCTAGAGTGATCTTTATTTCCAGTCAAATGATGAGGATGAAGAAAACAATAGAAAAACAAAGATGAATGTGAATTCTCTGCGAATGTTCCTCATTTTCTTTTCTCCCTCTCTCAATTTGTTCAGGGGTTGCAGCTAACCCATGATTAGTCCAGCTTTACCTCTAACATTTTTTCACATGCTGATTAATGAGGGAAGGCAGGCTTTGAAGCCACTTTCTTCTCCCAGACAGGTGCAATGTTTTAACTGTGAAAGAGCTGACATGTGAATTATTTGTAAAGAGGGAGCTATCTAAACACATCATTAGCAAAGGACAAAAAGCATTGACCTAACCTGGTGCCACAGCACTTTCAAATCTTTGGTTGTTTTCCAACTTACTGATTGTTTAAAGATTTGCCATCATTATTGGCAATACTTTTTTTTTCTTCGTTGTTAAATTCAGATTGTGAAAATCAAGTGTTAGATTTGCATGGAATTCTTTTCCCTTTATCATACATTGCCACAATCTATGGCATGTGCCATAATTCAGTTAATGTAAATTTTTGGGAAACTTATGTTCTTATCATGAAAGATGAAAGTACAATTTGTTGATACAATCTCATGTGTAAAAAAATCTGCTCCCACTTCATTAAGAAAAGAAAGTGATTGATAATCAATTGCTTCATTTTTAATGATTTTTATGTTGTTCCTATGGAACAAAGCTGTCTTTCGTGTTAAAGTTTTATTGTATGCTCAAATTTAAGGACATGTCAGCAAGCTTTTATGAATCTAAGCCTGTGTACTTCTGAATTGCTAAATCCTATTTAGAAATATTTTAGAAGAGTTTTAGAATATTTTGACATGGTGGGGGGTAAAACAGTGAATCCACAGTTGAGCAAAATAAAATTTCTTTTATGTAAGTGATCTTTTCACTTTCCTCAGAATTTAATAAAATACATTTCACATCTATAGGTCAGCAACCAAAGACCACATGAAACATTCAAGTGAAAGGTTAAAGATCTACTACCAAGTAATGAAATGCCAGGTGTTTATGAAACTCCAGAGCCCTGTGGGGAGGAAAGCAGAGAGGAAAGACAGGAGGAGTTCTGAACCTATGGGTAAAACAACATAAACAGGATACCAAAAAGAGAAGTGAGGGGGGAAAGCAGTAACGAAGTGTTGCTCAATATGTGTGAAATCGGAGCCATAATTTTATCCTGCCAGAGGATAAGAAAGGAATGAACAATGAAGGCACAGAGGAGGAGGTGACAGTCACCCTAAATCAGTGTCCAAGGTTAACACAGGACACTGTGTAGGAGCACTGCTTCATTAAAAATAGGAGGCACGATGGGCTGGGATTAAGGGACATAACCAATTTAGACTTTTACCTTTCTCTGCAGTATCCCAAGGCAGAGAGGGGTACAGCTCCATCAGTTAACACATCTATGACTAAAAAGTCATGGCTGTTACACAAATGGAAAATAGTTATGAGTAGCAGGGTGCTGGACTTGGGGGTCCAGTGATCTTTTCAAGTCTAGATCTGCCATTATTCTGTCTTTCTTTCACTGAAAAGAGGCAAAGCCCTGGAGAGGGCACTTTGGACTGGCACCCAGCCAGCCCAAACAGCCAGCTGGAGCCCTTCCAAGTGTGGGAGGTGCACAGCTGTCAAGAGGCTCTAGACTACAATACTGGCAGAGCCACCGGCAGGCAGATGCTACTGCTGAGATTGCATCAAGCCCCAAGCTCAAAGACATCAGTCCTGTTTTCACTCAGGCAATGTGGGAACTTGGTCTTTGCACAGTGCCTTATGAAACCCAAATGTCTGGAAGTTAGCTGCTTCTTCCCAGGCTTCTCCCTCAATTTCACAAACTTGGATCTTCATGTTGACATGAAGCCTGGGCAAAAGAAAGGGATTTCCTTGTTGTCCTGTAAAAGCCAGGCCTCCAAGCACTTCCACCTGGCCCCTGCTCCTGCTGCTCTCTGTGGAGCACAGCACCACAAGGAAACACCTGTCCTAGACATATTTCTGCCTACAGCTCCTTATTTGTGGATTCTTTTGTAAATTTTATGCTCCTGTTTTTATTGTAAAAAAGGAGCATTTAACTGGAGTGAAGTGTCACTAGCTGATCCACTTGAGGACTAGTGCCCTGTGCCGTGGGTTCTGCAAAAGAAGAGCAGCCTTTTCCAGTTTGTCTCCCTGTTACCTTCTGTGCATGTGGCTTGACCATAATTTATCTGGTTTAAACTCACTGTGGTAAATCAGAAGTAGCTTGTGCTCATGTAGCACCTGTCGTCAGGCCAATCGATTTTCCAGGAATTTCCTGAAATTTGTATCATTTCACCCTCCGGGTACTGAGTAGACATGCTTATATACAGTTTACAAACAGTGAAACTAAAGCTCCCAACACCAACAACTGGGGGCAGGAGCCAAAAAATACTTGGCCAGGGAAACTGGCAACCAGAGGTACAATCTGACCTGCTTGTGTAGCGGCTGATTTCTTGTGTCTGCTGCCCTCCTGTCTGTGGCAGCACACAGACCTGTATCCATCCATCCATATGACTTGCCTACATACCTGTCTAATGCATATCTTACTGAAGACTGTTATAGCTGAAGCAGTAGGAAACAAGAATCCCTGTCTCTGGTTGTATTGTATTTATGTGTAATGTTTTTTCTGGTGATCCCAATGTGGTCTCTAAAACTTTTTTAATGATTTCAAAGTCATTGTCACAGAAACTTAGAAAAGGGTGAAGCTAAAAGCCCTGTAAGGTCATCTCATCCATCTCTTTGCTCCAAGAGACTCTATTATGATAAAGTACTAGTGAGTTAGAATCATAACAGATGGAGAATCATATGTATGTATAAATTTTTTCCCATGGAGTAGCAGAGGGAATCGTGTGCAGATTTTTTACATAAAGAAACAGTGTGTAGCTTACCCACTGTGAATAAATCTAATTTAGTCATCTTTATGCCTCCCTGATCTTCACCCTCTGAAGTTTGCTGGAGGGTCAGATGTGCACTCTGGGAAATTTTGCAGATTGTGTTGGTTCTTTCTGCCCCCAGCCCCCACTTCTCAAACCCACTACCCAGCTTGAGCTGGAGTTTTCCCCCTTGGCAGTGATGCCAGCAGCAGAGCCGAGGCTGCCTCCAGCAGCAGCCCAGGTCTGTGGGTGCCAGCTGTGCTGCAGCCTCTGTGTGGCAGCAGAACACAGCACGCCTGGGAGGGAACAGCCTGGGACAAACCGGCATCATTTTCAAAGGAAATGCTGGTGCTGGATGTCGGGAGTTAGGGCTCTGCTTTCTACTTCCACCTCTGTCACTAATCTTTATATGGTCTTTGGCAAAGCACTTGCCTTCTGTGTTTCCCAGATGCAAAAATACTTAGGTGCACAGTGCCCCATCCTGTTTCTTGGTTTGGTTTTGGTTTGTTTGGTTTTTTTTTTGGGTTTTTTTTGCTTGAGGGGGGAAGCTATTTTTTGATTTAAGTTGGTTTAGAAATAATCTTCAGATTACCAGATACATAACTTACATGACAGTGTTACTAGTGTAAGGTACACCTTACTTTCAACATGTGAGATCCTGCATTTTTAAATGTTTCTATTCATAAAGGAAATTACACCTCTGTGCTGTCAGACTTCAGCTCCCACTTGCAAGCTTATTCTTTTGTTTGGAGTTTTGGTTTTTTTTTTTTAATTCTTCTTTTTCTCTAAGTTATTCTCCACAGATCTGAGCAATAAAGGAACTGTACTTTGTTGTATCCATCCAGCCTTATTGCCTGCTTTTAATCACATCTCAGTGAGTCAAAGCCAGGATCAATTTCCTTTTGTAAAACTTGGTTGAAGAAGATCAGAAACACAACATTTCACTGTAAAGATCAGTAGTAGTATTCATATTCATCATAACAGGGCCTCAGCACTGCAAGCACTCGGGTTTTTTGGGTGTATTACAGACACCTCAAAAAGGGCAGTTAAAAAAATGATGGGATTAGTGGCAGTCAATAGCTCCCCTTCCTTGGAGAATGCAGCCTCACTGACTGCACTGTGCTGTGATGAGTGCTGCTGTCTGTCCTGTCAGCTGTACAGCATGTGTCTTTTGCTACTGCATGCTGAGTGTCCGTGATCCAGATGTTGCAGTTAGGAACAGGCCTTGAGGGAACTGCTGGTTTCTGTCCCAGCTGCACCATGGGGATGTGACACTCCATGTGCCAGCCAGGCCGTGCCTCCACCTCAGCACAGCATTGGCACAACCTCATTTTGACTATGAGACTCACCTCCTGTGCTCTTTTCTTGTCCAACCCCACAGCTGAAGGCTGATGAAAGGATCATTAAAACGGAGCATGGGCTGCTGATCCGCAGCTTGCAGAGAAGGGACGCAGGAGCCTATTTCTGCAAAGCCCAGGAGCACACCTTTGTGCACACCATCGTGAAGCTGAATTTGAACGTCATTGAGAATGGACAGATGGAGAGCACCCAGAAGACTGAGGACGAGGAGGGCCGGGTGAGGGATTTGCTGACGGAATCCCGGCTGAGGTACAAGGACTACATCCAGCTGGTCAGCAGCCCCAGCTTTAGCCTGGATGAGTACTGTGAACAGATGTGGCACCGGGAGAAGCGGCGGCAGCGGAACAAAGGCGGTGCCAAGTGGAAGCATGTGCAGGAGATGAAAAAAAAGCGAAACCGAAGGCACCACGAGCCAGCCAGGCCACCATCGACGTAGTTTGTAAATGCTATTTAAAGAAAGGACATTTTCCATAAGAAAAAAGAAATACTGTGTTCTGGTTTTGTGCATCTTGCCTATGGGTTAGTACTGCTTCTTCTTGAAATCAGAAAATTTACCATCACTGTTAATCTGTGTGAGAATGTACAGTGGGATTCAATGCCAAATGAGATGTTCCTTAGTGGAGTGCTGCAAACCAGGCAATCATTTCAAATGCATTCATTAAAAAAGAAAAAGTGTACACTTTTAGCTAATTTCTGGGTAGCCTTAGACTGCGTGAGCTGTGTTCTTTACTTCCTTTGTAATTTTCACATAGGGTTTAGTGTTTGTGTTCCCATATTAACATTTGCTGCCACGTTCCACCCCAGAGGTGGCTACATTTCAGGGGAAGACAGATGTACTTCCAGTTCTTTGGCATCTTTCTGAATAAGAAGCATGGTAGAAATGTGTGACAGATCTGCAAAAATACCCCTAATTTACCCACTGGGCCTGTATACAGGCACACGGGTGGGGTTTGCTAGCACAGAGAGGCACAGCAAAAAATCAAATTAGGTTTTGGCTTAGGGACAGCATTCATTCTGCCCATAAAAAAGAGAAAGCATAATCAGAGTTTAAGAGAGGGGAATTATCAAGTGTTACTCGTTAGTGTTTGAGTAGCCACCAGTTTGCAGTCCATCTGCTGAAATGAAATGCTGACTCTAATTGAAATTGCCACCGAGATGCTTGGGAGTAAATTTCCTAAGTGGTCCATGGGAGGTATGTGCACAAATCCTATTAACAAATAATGGGACTCCTGCCTGCACCTCTTCTATGCCTCTAAAGGTTTGACTCTGACTGTTTCTCTGGCCCTTTGCTGGCTTTGTTTTATGCAGAGGAAAAGAAAATTAAAAGACAACAACAAGGCTAAAATGAAAGACGATGAGGGAAGTATGTAGTGGCTGAGACCAGTGCTCTTGACACAGAGCTGACATTCCTCAGATGTGTGTATTCTTTGGGATTTTTTCTCAAAGGTCTTATGTATTTTTAAGTTGAAAATTTGCATTGTTGGAATGAATACTTTTATTATAATTAAATAAGAGATGTCCACGTGTAAATAAAACTTGTAAGTTAGAAATTTGCTGTATACCATAATTTCATTTGTAAAGTGTTCCTTGTTCCTTGGTTTATATTTTGGGTTTAATAATGTAAATTTTTACACATAAGCAAGAAATACTGGCCTCATCCTTGTCTGTTTTACATCAGTATCATTCAATTGATTTTATTCCTGATATGCAGCAACAAACACAAGCTCAAAATCAGGCCTACTGTCTCCTCTCGTGGCTGAGTCACAGCCCCCCTCTCCTCTGTTCCATCTAACCTCCCTCCGTTTTGCCTTTCACGCCTTTTTGAGTGTGAAATGACAAATTAGCCACTTCCTCACATGGAAGACAGCTTTGATGGATACCAAAATGACAGACTTTACTTGTTTCTCATGCATTCTACAGATCTAGAGAGCAAAGTCTGTGGGAAACGCGTGCAATTGATGTGCACCTCATTAAGGGACCAAAACTGTTGGCTCTGAAGCCCTCGCCTGTGCTGGTGTTTGTGTGCGCATTCAGTCACAGATCTAAAATTGTGAAGGTCCAATTTGCATCGTTGTTCATTTCCTCTCTGTTGAAAGTCGGATATGGCAAAGTGTTTGTCAGATTTCAGAAAGGAATCTCAGAAAGGAATCTTACCGACGTTTCTTGTAAAACCCGAAAGCTGCCTTTGCATGTGTTGTACAAAAGCCAGCGATACCATATGTCATTAATTTTAGATGCTTTTTTAATAGGAGATGTGAGTTAATTAGGAGATATTAGATAGCATGCGTACAATGCTTTGATAGTGTAAAGCACTGAGTGCTAAATATTATAAAATACATCTGTGGGCAGGAGGGAATTTCTCAGCACAGGACCTTTAATCAGCAGAAAGACTGATGCTGAAGATACTAACCAGTCGTACATTACTTTGAGAACATGCAGAGAACTTTTTGGCATTTTTGCTGCAAAATAATGTAGACCAGGCATTTCACAAGAGCCTCATCAATTTGGGTACCTTGATTTTAAGGCCAATTAAGACTACTTAGGGAAGGTATGGGGGTATTAAACTACTACATATAAAGCACAGGGATACTTAATATTCTTGGCTGGAAGATTATGCTGTCACCATACAGAACCTGCCTAGTTATTCCTTATTAGATTTTTATCAGTCCACAAAGTCCCATTTCTCTGGTTTAGGCATTAAGGAAATGAGTGGAACCACACCAAGGCTATGGAGTGGCAGGTGGGCTGCATTTGCAGGCACTGGCAGATGATCCACTCTTCTCATCAGTGGTGACATGGTACTTCAATAGACAACTCTCATCACATGTTTGCCTACTTCATAAAAAAGCAAAGCAGGGTCTTTTTTCATACTTTTTCTCCTCCATGAAAACTAAATCATCTGATTTATGTTTGGATATGATTGGGGGTTTGTATTCTACAAATGAAGCCCCCCCCAAACTGACTTTAGTAGAGATATGGGGTAAGGGTCTCAGTACTGGGAACATTAGATTTAAATGGTTGAATTAAAATGTTATTGCTCTTAAAAACTACTTTCATTTCTTTTATTTCAAATGTTCTTGCAATGCGATTCTTCTTAAAGAAATTACCTCATCAGGTTGGGGTACAGTGGTAGCATAAAACCCCAAATGAGATATAAGACCTCTTCCATCATGGGAAATAAATTCAATATCCTCTGAACCAGCGTGTTGCATTGGGTTCATGCCACCCCAGGGAACATATTTAATAATCCCACATAGATAAAAGTCTGTGGTTTGATACGCTGGGTGAGATGAATGCTGTAGCTGGCAGGAGTAGCACACCTCATACAGTGCAGGTAATACACATGCAAGGAAACCACAGGACCTTGGAGACCAAGGAATGAGAGGGATAGATTGAGAATCACTACTGGAAGTAAGGCAGGGCTTTGTTAGGTGGGACTCAGCATTGCAAACCCAGGAACAGGAACAGGAGGAGCCATGGGTCTTTTCCACAACCTGCACTCCCAGAGGGAGTTTCAGAAGATGAGCTAGACCAGAAACTGTGATAGAGGAGTAGCCCCCACTTTTCAAAGGGGTTTAATCTTTAGTGTAATTTAGAGGCTCAACTTGAAGCTTGAATTTCAATTTGATGATTTGGGGGTCAGCTGGGCTGCTGTGAGCTGTACTATGAGCCACAACAGGCCTGTAGTTAAAATGAAACTGAGCCCTGCCAATTTCAAGAGTGCCATAAAAATTTAAAATCAAATGAATTTTTGGTACAGAGTGGAAAAAAAAGTTGCCTCGGCATTAATAACTGCTGCTTTTAAACAGATCCCTTAGTGCATTGTTTCAAATGTCATGAGGTTCAACAAGGCCAAGTGCCAGGCACTGCACTTCGGCCACAAAAAAACCCCTGCAGTGCTACAGGCCGGGCTAGAGGAGTTGGAAAGGGGCCCAATGGAAAAGGACCTGGGAATGCTGGCCCACTGTGGCTGAGCATGAGCCAGCATGTCCCCAGGTGGCCAAGGAGCCAATGGCACCTGGCCTATGTCAGGAATAGTGTGGCCAGCAGGACCAGGGAAGAGATTCTCCCCCTGTTCTCGGCACTGGTGAGGCCGCACCTCGAGTGCTGCGTCCACTTCTGTCCCCCCAGTTTGAAAAGGACAAGGAGATACTGGCGTGTGTCCAGCAAAGGGCAAAAATGACCCAGAACCTCTTCTGGGGAATAACTGAGGGAGCTGGGAGTGCTTGGTCTTGAGGAGACTCATGTGGGACCTCATGACTCTCCACAGCTCCCGAAGGGAGGGAGTAGTGAGGTGTGGGCCAGCCTTTTCTGCTGTGCCTGCCATGAGGGGATGAGAGGAAATGGCCTTAAGCTGAGGCAGGAACGATTCAAATTAGATATTAGAAAAAATTCTTGTGCTGCCTGGGTGGTCAGGCATTGGAATGGGCTTCCCAGAGAGGTGGTGGAGTCACCATCCCTGGAGGTGTTTAAGAGGCACCTGGATCTGGCACTGGGGGATGTGGTTTAGTGGTTCACGGGTTACAAGGGCAGTGCTGGGCTGACAGCTGGACTAAATGGTCTAAAAGGGCTCTTCCAATTTTATGGTTCTGTGATTCTAATCTTTGCTTCTATATGATATATTTATTTCAATATGCATTCAACAGGGATTACAGTTATTAATACATTATCTTTTTCTTCAACAAAACCTTTCTATTGACTGTACTTTAGCAACAGGTCAGTGCTCTACTGAACCAAAGTGGTTTCAAGCAGACTCTTAGAATAACCAATACAATGTGAGCTGTAGTTATAAAAATGCTGAAAACTGATATAAGCTTTAAAGCCCAACAGGGCTCTAAACTTTGCAGCAATCTTGCAGTCAGTTAAAATAAAACAGAAAATGGGATTAGCAGAAAAAGGAATAAAGTATTAACACTTACTCTGATAAACTGGTTCTGTTACTGGAAACCATTCCAACAACAGGTGTGAATGTGTGTTCATGCCATAAGCAAATGCTTTCCCCTCTAAGCGGCTGAGCTGCTTGAGGGATCTAAGAACCTGAGTACTTTCCAGTTCATATGTAGATTTTGTCCCCAGTTCTTATGTCATTCATAATGAAGTAATTAGGCTAAATGCAACAGATACCCCATGGTTTATGTGCTTTTGAGATCAGAAGATTCCTTCAGTTCGAATGGTATGAACCTCTTATTAAAACCATTATGGGTATTGATCTTCATTTAACATTTCAGATAATGAATAATTATTTGCTATCATTACTCATTGATCATGTAATCAGCCTGTGTCCCATAATAATGCCTCGATATTTAATAACAGCTAATGGAAATTGAGTTGTCTGACATTTTTTTCATACAAGCTTATGTGTACAGGAGTGCATGTACAAATGTCTTATTTTCTATTTATTTTGTAACAGAAGTTAATTTGAAAAAAGCAAACATGATTTCAAGAGTCAGGATTCATCTCAGCCTCCAGTGACAGCAGAGATTAAAATCTTTCTGGAACTGAATTGAAGCCTAAGTACACTATAATCTATTTATAGTCTGGTAGTCAAATCCCAGATCTATGTGTTGCTCTGTGGAGTATATTGGCCTGGTTCCTTTTGCACACAGTTATAGATGAGACATGGAGGTCTAAGGAATTACATCTACATGAATGGAAAATTAAGCCCACATGTCTCTCTAATATATTCTGTTACATTTTATAAACTTTAAATGGTCTCTCTTGTAATATTTCACCAGTGTTGCTAATGTTACCCTGAACTAGGCTGCTGACACTAGCTGAAGTGTGACATTCTTTGTAGCTGTAATCCAGATTTCAAGGTTGGTAAAGTAAGTTCATTAGAGAAGAAAAAATGAAGTCATGTGAAAAAATATTTAATTATTAATTCTACAAAACAGATTTATTATATTTTATTTCCACATAACAAAATAGTGGTTATACTAGAATGTGTGAGAAACACCAGTATTTTTTTTCTGTGCAGGTAAGGATACATAACAAATTGTAATCTTGAGGGTCTCACTTGCCAATGTGTGTCTGAAACAGCTGCTGTGACAGCTGTGGCAAGACTCATTTTTTACTTGCTTGATCTTTTCTTTTCCCACTAAACCCATTGCCTCCTGCCTTTCAGACTGCTCTAGCAGATAACCCCACTTTTACATGGAAGAGGACTTTGGAATCAGGTATTTTGTGACATATACACACACCCCTGCACAGTCATGGTATCACAGTTTGCCTTCAGCTGAAGACTTTCCTTAGCATTAATTTCAGCATCAGGTGCAGATGCAAACCAGACACTGTGAGGTAAATTGGAGACCAGGTGGAGTTTTTGTTCACAAAGAAAATTTTAGGGACTGGTGCTGAGAGGTCTCCTTTCTCTTTTTTCTCATGAGGTTGCTTGTGCAAAATTTAAAGTGGTTTGTGCTTAAAAGCATAAGATTTTCCACATGATGTAAAACAATGAACAAACAAACATTTCCACGTGATTGTTTTTTTTATTTTAATATGGACTGCTGGTCCAGTGTCAATGCATTAGTCCAGGTAGTACAAGCCAAGAAAATAAAATGTGTCCAAACAGTTTGTAGTGATCTCTGTAAGGACCCCAGACACATCTCAGTTTTGGTGGTATTTCACATTCTTCTCCCTTCCCTCTATGGTGTAGAAGTGGATTTGGCTGGATTTTTGGAATTTTTTTTGGGGGGGTGGAGTGGTTTTTGTCAGTTTAATGTTTTTAGGAGGGCCTCTTTTGGTGGTGTGGATTTTTCAGACTTTTTGGGTTTTTTGGTTGATTGGATGGTTGGGTTTTGTTTTCTTTGTTTTTTGTGCATGTGTGTGTTAGGTTTGCTTTTTGTGTTCTACTCTTCTGTTCTTTCATGTTATTTCTCCTACTAAAAGGGAGCATGCCCAAGCCCAGATGCTTTCTGGTGGTGTAATATATGACAAAGCAATAAGAGGAACAGAAGGCTTGGCAGATATTTTGGTATGGAGACAGCACAGACAGCAAGACACAAAATCTTAAGGCTTAAATGACTATGCTGAGAGTTCAGAGACCATAATGTACTTCTCTGGTCTAAGTTGAAAATTCAGTTAAATTTATAGATGGTATATTTTTTACTTTATGAATGTTTTTTTCTTAAAATATGCTTTAAATCTTCACTGTCAAACTTCTCTTTGCAAAAATAAAAAAAAAAAAAGAAAAAAGAAAAAAGAAATCCAAGCCAAACAAACTAAAAAAATCCCCAGAAGTCCAAAGAAATATCAGCATCAGAGTTTTTTTATATCCTCCTTCAGAGACTTCATGTTACTTCCTCCCAGAATGCTTTTTGTTGAAATTAATTGTAATAATCACATATTAAGACTGCCTGTGAACATGTCTTGGCTGTAAAAACTGGATGCAGAGCATATGTGTCTATGAAAATACAAATGAAAAAATTGAAAAAAAACCCCATGTCTAAATATTTACATTATTTTTCAGTTTTGGTGATGATGCATCTCCATCCCATCTTCCCCAGTGACTGTCTATGAATGTCACTTGCCTGGGAAGAAATGAGGAGATTCCAAAAGCATATCTCCAAATTATAAATTCAAAATGAAAGGTCACATTAAATGGACTGGCTGCAAGGATTGTGATTAATTCCTCACTTTTGACCCAGAAAGACTATTTTTTCTCTTAAAGTGAAATTTATCACTCTGCCCAGCACAGGAATTGTATGCCATTTGGCTTCTTTTTTAATTTGTAAGGCGTGAGTGGTTCTCAGGTTGATTTTGAGAGTCGGGGTGATTTTCCCTCTATAATACAACTATTTACACATTAGTAAGACTGAAGTATCTGTACATGTGGCAGCTCATTGAGTTGCTATTATTACAGAAGTAGATCTTAAATAATCTACATTTTTGCCCAACCTGCTGGGTTATTAGATATTTCAATTTTATATGCAAAGGTAACTGAAAGAAATGTATATTTCACTAGTACTATAATAAACAGAAAAATCTGAGGTTTTGCCTCTTTTTTAAACCCATGTAAATCTACAGCGTAACACACAAGATTTCAGAGAAACTAAGTCCACAGCATGCCACAGAAATAGCAAGGTTCAGTAATCTGAATTGTCTTTCTTAGAAGTTTTTCCTAAGTGAGGGTTGACTGAGATTCACCCCTCCACTGAGAATGGCTTAAGGCCAACAGAGTGAGTTTACAGAGAGCTTAGAGAAGCTGTGGGCTGCACAGTGGTTGATGCAGAGCAATACACAATAGGTAGCTCTATGCTTGTTAATTTAAATTCAATAATAGCCTTTTAATGCCTGCATTTCTAGATGATTAGCAACAACCATTTTCCCAAAAGTCTAGGCTGACATTGTACTTTAAAGTTACCCTCAAGCCAAATTGACCACCCATCCATCTTGGGCAGTCTCTGGAGTACCTTTGGCTCTAGAGTGCGATTGTCTCCCTCAAAGTGTTTTCAGGACAGGGCTAACTGGGGAGAAGGAAGTTCTGTTCATTTCTTTAGTCAGGCATTGCTGCCTCTGTCCACAGTTACGAGGCAAAAGCAATTTTTTGAGAAAAAAAATATCTCTAGGCAGGAAAATAAATAGGCTGACTGGTCCACCTCCTGTTCTAGCCTTCAGCACAGCACCCTGGGTTTCAGGGGATTTATGGAAGGTTAAAGAGGCTAATTTGTTAACAGACGGTCAGCGTGTTCCTTCCAAGGACAGCCGCATCGCTGCTCTCAAGGATGCCTGTTTCCCAGTCCCATGCTGTGTCCATTAGACCACTGTGCTCCTGACCCTTTGCTGGGAAAGGTCTCGGGGTACTGCTGGCCTGAAAGCTGATGCCAAGTCCCAACTGCGGCAGTAGCATTCTGCTCACCTAAATTCCACCTGCAGCTGCAATTGGATACGGCATTCTTCATTTCCGAGCCTGAACTCTCGTTTCTGCCTCACCCTGCGCTGCTAAACAGCTGCTGTGCTCCCCCTCTCCCTCCCCGCAGGTGGCTGCAGTTGATAATGTCTCATGTAGGATCAATCTTGGTCCCATTGAAGTGAGTGGGAATTCTGCCAGCGTGTCCCAGATCAGGCTCTGCATCCAGCTGGTAAAGCACTTGCAGCTCCTGCAGGAGAAGAGGTGCTCGGCGCAGCCTGGCTGATTAGCCACGTTCATTAGCAGAGGCGGGTGTCAGAGGGAGAGAAAGAACCAGAGAAACCCCTTCAGCTTCCTTCTGACACCACAGGCTGGGGAAGAGCTTAAATGCAGCACCGCTTTCTGTGCACTCAAGGAAACAAAAGCTAATTAAGCTGAAATCTGTCATTTTCTCTGTAAGAGTTTAGCAGGGTCAGACTTCAAGACAATTAGTGATGAGTCTCAGGAAGATGCACACCAGCTCTTCTGTAGCTGCTCAGAAACATTTTCAGAGCTGATTGGCTTCCTGAGCTCCCCCTGCTCCACATTTTTTTTCCACCTGTGATGCCTCTTTTCAGGCCCTTGGAATCCAGGAGGGCTGTTAGCTGAGGAAATCTGTGCTTAAAGTAAGAGCTATGAGGTAAAATCCGGCCCTTCATGACCCAAATGGCGGGAAGTGTTCTGGGACGTGCTCACACACAAAGTCCATGTGCACTGTGAAAACAAGCTAGCAGGCTGTTCATAATCATTTCTACTTCTGCAGTGTAAAACATAGTCCAGGGGATACTTAGGGGTTCGTATATTTTGCACCACTGTGTCCGTGTAGTTGCTGTGCAGACTAACAAGGGATAGAGTTGCAGAATGAGAGAATCTGCAGTTCCCAAGCATATTTCTGTGGGAATGCTCATCAAATACTGAACAAAAATGCACACCAGCTTAGACAGGACAATTTATGAATTGCTAATACACATTATCTCCCTCCCTGGTTTTGCTTTAAATTCTTTATAACAATTTGTAACTGAATATATAAACGGAAAAAGTTAGCAAGCAGTTTTAAGAGTTGCTAGATGAAACTGAAGTGTTGTTAGGACAGGAAATGACAAATCTTGACTCTTTGGCCAAAGTTTGATTCTTTCCCTTGCAATAAAAGTGTTAATGGCTATCCTTCTTAACATCTTCCAGTGTTGCAATTACATGTCACTACAATTACATCTTCCAGTGTTAGGTTCATTTCCACGTGAAGGGAGGAGCAAGCTGCTTCTTCCCTGCTTCTCTCATATGTAGGTGGGGTTCTTAACTTTCTCCCAAGAAAACTTGGCTGTTGTTTTTTTCCTTCATGAAGAAAACAACCATAAATACTCGGTGTTTGGACTGTATCTACTAACACATACTAGACTTGATTGTCTCTGTGGATGGATCAATGTCAAGGATTTCAAGTTGAGCACAGGTGTTGGCATGTGCAGCCCTGAAACTGCTGTTTTAGCTTTGGAAGTTGACAGCTTGGGCGTACAGGAATGTTTAAAAACACTCACATGAGAGTCATTGTCATTAAGGTTTATTAGTTAAGGAAACACAATGTTTTGTTATTAAATCTAAGTAATATACATGTTGGGTGATGCTTCCATACAGGGAAGATGGGTAGTAGAATGAAATTGTTGCTGTCCTTTAAGGAAAAGCCCTCAGATGTCAACAGCTAAGGTAAAATGCTCCATTTCCCAAAGCACAGCTGTGGACTGAAGATTTCTGAAGAAAAGTTTTCCAGATTAGTAATAGGAAAGTTCAGGGAAACACGAAAAATTCTCCTTTAATGAAGAGAAGACTAGAAATTCCCTGGTACTTAATGTGATACAAGTCAGATATTTGCTGCCAGGTCAGCAAATCATAATCATATTCTGAAGGAATGTACTTTTAGTGAAGTATGTTGCATGAATCCAGGCTGTGCTGGTTTCATCTGGGGCATATTGCACCTTTCACTTCATATTATTTTTTTTGTAAAAAGAAATAGTAGGAGGACAGGAACAGGCAAAAATCAACCTGCATCTGCATATTGTTTTCTTTCTATCTTTCCCTTCCACCTGGTAAGTATTTTTACTTCTTGCTATATTTTTCTCTTACTTGTTCCTGAGGAGATGTCACATTCTCACATGGGGAATATTTCAATGTGCATTCCTGATTATAGGACTTAAAACATACTGAAGAGGGTAACAATGTTTTCACTTAATACTGTCTAAACTCCATTTTGTAGAGGTGCCTTCATCTCAGCAGTGTTAGGTTCAGTTCCACGTGAAGGAGGAGCAAGCTGCTTCTTCCCTGCTTCTCTCATGTGTAGGTGGGGTTCTTAACTTTCTCCCAAGAAAACTTGGCTGTTGTTTTTTTCCTTCATGAAGAAAACAACCATAAATACTCGGTGTTTGGACTGTATCTACTAACACATCCTAGACTTGATTGTCTCTGTGGATGGATCAATGTCAAGGATTTCAAGTTGAGCACAGGTGTTGGCATGTGCAGCCCTGAAACTGCTGTTTTAGCATTGGAAGTTGACAGCTTGGGCGTACAGGAATGTTTAAAAACACTCACATGAGAGTCATTGTCATTAAGGTTTATTAGTTAAGGAAACACAATGTTTTGTTATTAAATCTAAGTAATATACATGTTGGGTGATGCTTCCATACAGGGAAGATGGGTAGTAGAATGAAATTGTTGCTGTCCTTTAAGGAAAAGCCCTCAGATGTCAACAGCTAAGGTAAAATCCTCAATTTCCCAAAGCACAGCTGTGGACTGAAGATTTCTGAAGAAAAGTTTTCCAGATTAGTAATAGGAAAGTTCAGGGAAACACGAAAAATTCTCCTTTAATGAAGAGAAGACTAGAAATTCCCTATTTCTTAATGTGATACAAGTCAGATATTTGCTGCCAGGTCAGCAAATCATAATCATATTCTCAAGGAATGTACTTTTAGTGAAGTATGTTGCATCAATCCAGGCTGTGCTGGTTTCATCTGGAGCATATTGCACCTTTCATTTCATATTATATTTTTTTGTAAAAAGAAATAGTAGGAGGACAGGAACAGGCAAAAATCAACCTGCATCTGCATATTGTTTTCTTTCTATCTTTCCCTTCCACCTGGTAAGTATTTTTACTTCTTGCTATATTTTTCTCTTACTTGTTCCTGAAGAGATGTCACATTCTCACATGGGGAATATTTCAATGTGCATTCCTGATTATAGGACTTAAAACATACTGAAGAGGCTAACAATGTTTTCACTTAATACTGTCTAAACTCCATTTTGTAGAGGTGCCTTCATCTCAGGAACTCATAATTCACTTGTTGCGTACTTTACCTCCCCTCCTTTTCCACGTCACTAAAATGGCCTGTGAAGGTCCTCTTTGACAAATGAAAATGCTCTGGAATATGACCAGTAGGAAGCACATGCTGTTTTATGCACCAATGCAACTCCATTCTGTTCCTATTAAAAGATTTTTTTTCATCATGAGTGTTCTTGTCCTTTTTCTCCACACACAACACTAAAACTTCTGGGTCTTATTTTCTAGCATTTGTTGTTTGTGATATACGTTCTGCTTTTATTTAGACTGGAAGGAGACCTTTTTTATTCATAACAGAATGCAGGATTACATTATTGCATAGAAGTTTTTTGAAAGAGGAAAACAATACTAAGAAACTGCCAAAATTTCAGACATAATATGAGAAGCTTATTCTCTGCATTATGCAGCCAGTTGGTTAAATGAAGCAACAGAAGCTCAAAGACCAGGAAAGTAAGTGTGGAAGGAAGCTGCATGTCTCATACTATGTTGCATTGTATCATACACCATGGTTTCTCAAAGATGGATCTTTTCATTGGCATAATACATTGAATCACAAATTTGAACTTTGGCTGAGGCACACATATAAGTGATTACAATAGCAGGAGCAGTTTTAGGACATAGTGACAGGAATTTATGTGTTAGGAAAGTTGAGAGGATTTAAGATTTAGTGTTCTGGACAGTGATTTGATATATGACACTTGCAGGAAAGACAAATTCAAAATGTGGATCCTTGATCATAGCTTTTGGGGAACAATGAGAGATAATGTGTGATGCACTTTTAATGACAGATCCTAAAATATATTAGGACAAGTTAAGTCCTAAACTAGCTGAGTGTCTAGGACTGTGTTGTAAGGAGTGTCATAAGCATTAGTGTTTCAAGGGTGGCAGAAGGGATAATAATTTTACACAGAAATGAAAATTATAGATTTTTTTTCCTTTCTCTTGATAAAGAACTAATGGAAATGATAATGTGTTTTCTGGTTTATATTATTTGAGGGAAAATACATCTGTGAATGTGCCAAGTGTCTGCTCGAAATAAGAAATAAGATATACAGATGTTGAGTATTTGGCCTATGTCTTTGTAGATATTGTTGCAGAAGCACATTATTTAAAAGAAAAAAATAAAAATCTTTCAAAGCCTTTTCTGAAATGCTGTTTTATAGACCATACACAAGGATCTTATTTTATTACGAAAGATATTCTATCAAAGGCTATTGGCAAAAGCCATCATTATTTGGCTGTGTCATTTGTAGCTTTACTTCCTATTGAAATATGGGATCCATCTGCTCACTGATCACAGGATAACAGCCGTCATTCCCACTTGCTTATCATAAATGATGGATCTGAAAGTACCAGAAATGTGATGGGAGTACAATCCCAACCCCTGGTCAGTTTCTTAAATCATTCATAGTTATCTTAATTTAGGCCAGGCTGATATGCCTCCAGCAGATTGACTGACTGAATTCCAGCTTCACTAAATTTGGTTTGATCCACTTGAAATTTCCAAGGCATGCCTAAAATTCCCATCCTGCTTTATGTTTTTTATAATAGCCTATTTGCATTGATGCTCCATTCTGGTGCTGTGTTGGTACAAGTGAATCTGGCTCATGTTTTAGCTTACTGCTGTGCTGTAAAGACTGCTTTGTTTAATTTTAAAATGAGTGTGTCACAGAGTTTGAAGGGTCATAGCTATGAAATCTGGCACACTAAGCACCAAATCCATCACTAAACAGCTACATGGGAGTTGGTCACAGACTAAAAGAATCTGAATGTCACTAAAAACTGTAAGTTATTTGTCTGTTGCTATGTTGATCTGTTCTCAAATACCAAGATGCCTGTATATAGCATTTTCCAAATAAGAAAACTTTATTTAGAGTTTGGCTTGAGAATGTGGAGTCAGCCCCAAAAATTTGGTCTTTTGCACTCTGATTGGTATGAGTGATACCGTACAGAGCCAGAATTCAAACTGCAAGAAAGAAAGTTTCCCAATCCCTGGTGTGATTCATAGGTTATCTGAAACTTCATCCTATAAATGGATCTCATTCAACAGCCATTAACTCTCTGTCCCTCTCCACAACTACTTGTTCAACCTTTTAAATATCCTAAACTCCCAGAATTTAAAATGGTGTTTTGGAGCTTTGTAGAATCTTTTGGATATACCTGTCAACAGCTTTGCTTCTGATAACTGCTATCAGTATTGATTTATTTGCTCTCCTTAGCCAAAATTGTTATTCAAAGTTTTTTCACTCAAAAACTTTCTGATGAAGCCACCCCTGAGGTGCCAGTGAACATTATTTATACATGAGTGATGCAGAAATCTGCTGAGAATGGCTAAATGTTGCTGCCTGTTGTTCCCTGTTAACTGCACACAACCAGTGATCTCAAACCCCATACCAAAATTGCCTAAATCACATGTTGAGGACAAATGACTAAAGAATTGTACTTTTATTATTCAAAATTCCTTACAAATTAATTGTTTGAAGTGATTTAAGAGAGCTTGCAAGATAGAATACACCTTGAGCCCTTATCAGCTAAGAGAACATTCTTCCACCTTAAGGCAGTATGTGTCAGCAAAGAACAGAATTATTTGTGCTACTGAGGGATTGCTGCTTGATGCATTCTTTTAACACATAACCCAGCACATGGGCATGGTCATAAATTAATTTTGCTTGAAAATGGGAAAAAAAGCCCCAGAGCTGCACATCTATTCCATGTGACTTGAGCAAAGACACACTTGGACTGCATAACTTTAGAATGCCATTTTGCTGTCTGACCTGTGCTAATAGGACTCTATTAAGTCAGTTGTCTTCTTGAAATCTTTTGACCTCTCCATGATTAGTTATGAGATGATGTAAGTGGTGCTGAAGAAATGGGTTATAAGTCACAATCTGACATTATTCCTCACTAAGAAGCTCCTGCATCAGAAAATGGTTCTAATGAGGCAGCTTCACTTCTATAGCAGCATCTGAAAAGGCTTGGGCAAATTTCAGCTGGACTTAAACCTAGAGTTAGCATTGTTACTTCACAAACTGTGGATACATCCAATTTTATTTTAAAAGCTTCAAATTGAACCATGTAGCCAGAAAATTTTTCAAAAATTATTTCCTGCCAATTACTTAAAAATAAATGATAACAATTTCTATTTGAGACTCCTCCTACAGAATTTTTAAATGTGGTGTGTTTCATTATTTCGTTGTTTTAAATGTCAAGAAGTCTAAAAATCAAACAGCTTCTGTGTTTCCTGAGATGAGTTGGGGAAGAAAATTACAAAAACTAAGCTCTTATTTGCTGATCAAAATGTAGCTTTCTCTGAAGCACTTTTTCAAGTGTTTGTTTATTTCTAACTAAAAGCAGTGATTTAGTATTGAACGCAGAATATTTTTATTTGCTTTGGAGTGCAAGAATAAGAAACCAGTAGAATGATTTGTTGATTTACATTAAGACATTGCCACAAACTGTGAATTCAGTGCTTCCAGGGAGTCTGACTTCAAAGAAAAGATTTTCAGAACCATGGCATTAAAAAATTGCTAGCATGATCATGGGGATTTGACAGAAATACTTTCCTTTTTCTTACTTCCAGCTAGGAAAACATGGCTAAGCATCATTCCAACTCTTTGTGGAAACAGATGGTTTGTGATAGTGAAAGACTATTTCAGACTGAAATATGCTCACTTTTTTTTCTTATCATTCTTATCTTTTTTGCCAACTGTCCTTCATTATAGTAATTTGTGTGCATATTTTCTATGGAGTCTTCTTTCAAAAACATAACCCAGACCTTTAACATTTTCTGTGCTTCTGTGCTGAATCAAATCAAACCTGGGTCAGCAAAGGAGAGATGCTTGTATTTTCTGTGTGTGCATTTTGCCACCCTGTTCATATAATTTTAAAAATCTAGTTAAATCCACACAGGCTGGTTTCATTTGTGCATTTAACCTCTGCAAAGGTAAGACCAATAAAGATTATATCCAACTGTCACTGTGTTAGATCAAAATCTCAGGCTGAACATATGGTACAGAAAGGTTTGGGTATATAACCCTTGAATCTGGATTTGTGGCATAGAATTTCTGCTCTTACTTGGTAAAAGAAGTGACTGTCAACAGTGCAATTTTCTCAGCTTATGTAGCTGTGAGTCTGGCATGGTGATATATCCGTACATATTATAAATAGAAAAAGACCAGGCTTTAGTGTGTACTCTTTCCAAATGTCCACCAGTAACAGTGAATAATTTAGTAATTAGACATGTCTTTATCCAATATAGAACAATTTCACTAATTCCTACTATCCTTGCAGGATAAATGGTGGCTGACAGAAAAAGCCTTTTTGTTGTTTGTTTTCTATAGGATAGTACGGAATTGTAAAGTGCATTTCTAATGAGTTCCTTTCACTAAACTCTTCAACTTCTGGAGACAAAGAACAATGTCAGGATGAGGGGCTAATCAATGTAGCATAGCAATTCCTGTCTGAATAAAAAACTCCCTTGAGTTAGTTTTAAAAGTAATTTAAAAAATAAATCTTTAAAGAACATTTTTAAAGTTATTTAAATGCCGTCCTTTCTTCTGCCTTCTTTACCAAAATACGGCTCTGTGGTTATAATGACAATGAAGAAGAAAAAACTGAGAAACAGATCAGGTAAAAGCAGGGAAGCAGAAGAACGACAAAAATATTTTTTGAATAAGGTTGTTTTGTTGTTTTTTTTCTCTATGCTGGATTTTACCCTTGATTTCTTCTCTCTAGTAAGTTTCTTGAGTGGGGAGGAACTGAGGGACAGAGAAAGTACTAGAACTTGGGTCAGGTACTCAGAAATACAGCATTTCAGAGAAAAAAGTGGAAAATTCTGATTTCCAAAAGGAATAAAATTTAACATTCATTATATTTATGTGTCATAATAAATGCAAAATCTTTCCATTACTGATATATGTATGGCTTTTCAGGCTGGTTTTTATAACAAGGGAAAGCTTCTTAGTTGAGGATAGTTAATCTCACTCACAGATTTTTTTATAGATCACAGGCAGGGTTTTTTTTCATAATTCATGTTATTAATGTAGATTCCATCTTCCACTGTGAACTTATATTAAGCTGAGTAACTATTTAGATAACCCTCAAAGGCAATATTTTCCTGCAGACATTTGACTATTGTGGAATGAATCATTAAAGCAATTTACTTTAGCAAAAAAGAAAAAAATAAAGACTATTTCTGAAAGAGAAGAAGTTTTCATTCCCATGCTGTTTCAGAATTTATTTGCCTATTATGATTCCATAATAACTTAAATAGTCTCATTCCATTCCTGATTCATCCAATAACTTCTTTGAAAGTTGGAAAGCTAATTGCAAAAGTGATTATTTATAATATCTGAGTGCTTTATTCAGGGGGCCCATTAAAAGCATAAACACTGGGGACAGAGAAAGGTTACAACTGTTTTAATGAAAAGAAACATATGAAAGTTTTATACAAATATCACTTCTAGACTTTCCCAGATTTTAAATAAAAATCTCTAATGAAAATCATGTTTTCCTTCAGACTTTCCAGTATGTTCTATTCTAACCAAACCTGATTATTTTACTCCCAATACAGCTATTCCACTTTACTTGACAGTGTTGTTGTCAAGATTTTCTTGTGGTATTCCCAAAATCAAATGTTTTTTTAGAGTCATGTTTAGTGAAGTAGTGAGAATTTCAGCTTGTACTTAAAAAGAAAGAAGGGCCTCAAAACGCACTACTTCATCTTCAAGTGATTTTTGTTTGGTTTGTGGTTTGGCCTTCTGTTTTTAAAGAATTATACCACTAGTAAATCAATGTGGTGACTGTCTGAGATCAGAATATTTTACATTTGCACTGTTACCAATCTGCTTTTAGATGAATATGGCACCTCTGAGGGCCAGCAGGACAAGTGACATTCTACACCATCTGCTGTTCCCTTGGACAGACTGGATCATCCAGAAGTATTTTATTTATCACAGCCACAATTCATCTGTGAAATGATGAACTGTTTAAAAATGATGGGTTTTACTATCATATGTTTCACTTTTTTCATGGTGTTTAAAAAACCAAACCAAAACAACCCTTTGGTTCTTATGCCAATTGTTCACAAAGAGATAGGCAACACTTTTGGTTATTTTTGTTGTTAAAATATGATATTTTGTTAGGACAGAAAAGCCTTGCTATTCTGTTTCAAAATATTTCAGTTTTAGCTTCACAAACGATGATTTTGGATGGAAAGAGAAAAGAAAGCAGAGGTCTGTTAAACCCCCTTTCTTTCTGCATGTTGGTCTTATGTGTTAATGTACAATGACACTGAGGAGGGATGAGACCTCAGTTTAATCCATCATCAGCTGACAGATTTTGCATGTGTGCAGAGCCAAAAAGACGATTTGGAAATCTGAATATTTCATATCCTATGTCCTATGTGCACATTCAGTTCAGGCTAACATTTGAAATCATCCTCTGGGACAAGGTCATAAAGATTTAATTTCTGAAGTGTTGTTTTCATACAAGTTGGAGTTTTGCACCTTCTGTGGAGCATTGTTTTCCTTTCCAATGTAGAATAAACTGTTGTGAACAATATCATGAGAGGCAATTCCAATCTCCCATATAGGCCCAATCCTGAATATTTCCTACTCCCACTGGAACCAATTGTATTTTGGAGTAGTCAGTGACTCTAAAGTATTTTTATAGTGAATTAACATTTTCCTAATAGATGCAAACATGCTAGTGCAGTTTATTACATCTTTTCTTCAATTTAACTAGCACTCTAATTTTTAAATCATTTGCTGTTCCAACCCATGGCATTTCTCTCTTATTTCTTTTCCTTCCCAGCCTTTGGACAATACTGAACCTGAGACATTGTATGAGCCAGTCATTATTTTATATTCAGTGCCAGGTCTCTGCTGTGTCAATAGACAGAAGTGGGGGGCATGTGAAGACTGTGAGGGAATAGAAACTTCTGTGGATGAACTTGGAAGGAAAAGGATGTTGCCTGAGGACAAAGACAAGGACACCCTTGAAATTGTGAGGCAACCCATCCTTTCAGTATATGTAAGTGTTTTATGCTACATCCCTCAGGCTACATCTGAGAAATAGTCAAGACTATGGCACGTAATGCCAGTATGATGTGAACAGGAATCCACATCTGGAATGTAGATGGCCTCCTGCAGAGTTAGGTAGCCCAGACATCTGTATCAGGATACATCCTGGAGCAAAAACAGACCCTTACATAGGGAACAGTGCAATGTCTTGACCTTGGAAACATTCATTATGGCTGGAGAGGGATTTTTTTTAGACAGCATGTTCTTACCAACCCTAATTTTTGAGTTGATGGGTAGGCCAGGGGATAGATTTTGTTTGATGTGGGGAAGAGGAAGCCATGGCAAAACCCTCCAGTGAGCTCCTCCTGGGAGACCAGAAATGAATTGCATGTGAGCCACGTTAGTTACTCAATGAATAATTGGAAGGGCTTCAGATACAACAGCGATGAGAGCACTGTAAGAACCCATGGAGAGTGCAATCATGAAGGTAACAAAAGATGGGGGGTGTTCAGCTTCAGAGCAACATGCCAGGAACATGATATAAGATGTTAAACTGGCTAAAATATCAACAGATCAAACTGAACGAGGCTGAGACATAATGTCATCCTTCAAACTGCAGATTTGGGACTGAATTTACACTGAACAGTTTGAGACTCTTCCCACTGAAGTCTGTGGCAAGCTGCCAGCTGACCTCAGTGGGAACAGACTTAGGCCAGAAGCTACTGTGCGAGCAGAATTCACAAATGAATCGATGCATTAAAAATAAAAGTCACGGTTTGCATGCCAGAGAAAAAGCAGAAGGGCAGGGAGAAACCCACAGATATCTAAACCAAGGGATAAAGGACAACATACAATCCAGGGTGGAGAGGCAGTGGCACCACGTAATTGCAGAAGATAAGGTACTAAAAGATGGACTAGAGAGTGAAACCAGCATCGACATCCACTTGTAAGAGAAGGTTCAGGTTCTCCAGCCAGTCAAGGGGCACAGCAAAGGTGTTCTGGCTCCTGACAGTGGGAATGTGGTGCTGTGTAGGAATCCATAAAACCAGAGAGTGTTGGGAAAGCTGCAAAAAGCAGGCCTCAGAGACAGCAGAACTGTGATTGGAGCTAAGCAGTAGCCATAAAATAAGTCAGCAAAAATTATATAAGAACTAGAAAAGTAAGGACAAATAGAATAATGGTCTGTGTATTAACACTTGTCTAGAACAATTCTCGAAGCTACAGAAAAGTTTATCTAGCAAGATATTAAGAAGGTTGAAGCTTAATAATGGAGCTCTGTGAGTTGTGTTTAAGGCTTACAAGCAGGTATTGTATTTGAAATAAGCAAGCATTGTTTTAACAAAAGGTACGTGTGCTTATAGTGATTGGATAGAACTACTGTCAATGTGCTTTGGCTTCGTGTCATTGGTCAAAAAACTCATAAAGTAAGTTTTAACATTAAGTTCTTGGTCTGCTGCCTGGGACGTGAGCTGATGGCATCTTCCCATTGCCATAACCATGAAATGAGATTGATGCTGGAAAATAAAACAGCTCAAGGCACGTTCCACAGCAGTCCCATCCCGTTTGTGATTTGTACATTGCCCCTGGCTAGTAATAGTGCTGGATCAGCCCCACAGAGGAGAGATTCAATGGAATACTGAAATCAATTCTACTTACTTCTGTTAGTGTGGGCATGATTGGGAATTAAAATATGCTGATTTGGTAGGGAACTCTTTACTCTTGTGGACGCTGGGTAGCCACATTAATCAGATGCAAATTCTGAATAAAAGACCTCCCTAGCTGAAAGGAAGGCTAGAGCAATGCAGGTTTGAAAGTAACTATAATACTGAAGGAAACACTAGTATAAAAACAAAGGAATAAATCCATTTTTTTTGCAAGAAGAAGAAGAAGTGCTAATGTAAAATAGAGCTGCTGCACTGATGTCAGCTAATGCTGTGACCTTCACTTGGGAGAAATCAGCAATGATAGAAACAACCTCAGTGCTCTGACCAAACAGCAAATGACATGTAATGTGATTTGATTGAACAGTTTAAATTGAAATGTCACATTACCAACAACCTATGCTTCTCTGAGTGAATGCATTAGGAAATTGTCACAATGGATCTGCCTTGGAACACGGCACAACAAATGGAAATCACCACAAATGGAAATCACCAAGGACACTGCCATTGTTGTCACTAATTCCAGGCATTAGCTTCTTGACTTTGATGTGTGTTTGAGCTCTTCAGCCTATTAGCTTCTATTTCCTACAAGTGCCCAAGCATTCCTAACAGCAGCTTTTCATGGAAATCTCCCTGGTATGTGCAGTCACTGGAGCATGGATCCCCCATCACTGGAGCATCTAATGGGGATGCTGGAGCTCGTGGTGATCCACACTGTCCCTGCTGGGACACCAGGATGGCACAAGGTCACCAGCTCTGGCAGCATGACTGTGACAGCTCTATTTACTCCACTGTGGGGGCCAAAGTCTTTGGTCTGGGTCTCCTCTTTCATCAGAAGTAGGCTAACACAGAATTTTGCCTACACAGAAACCACATGTTCCTAGTGAGCTGTATTTTTATTAGCAACCAAAATTACTAGTTGTTTGTGTTGTTACTTTTGAACTTTGCTTTAGAAGCAAGTTTGTCAGCATTTTTGGTACAGAAGATTGAAAAAATATGGTGACTTCAAAATAAAAGAAATTAGTTCATAAAGAATGCTTAATTTCTAAGGTATACGCTTACCTGAGGTAAGCACATGCACATTTACCTAAGGTAGGACATATACATTGACCTCACTTTGGTTAACATACACATCTGAAATCAAATGTGTCAGTGAAACTTGACAAATGAAAATGACAAATGAACTTGACTTGAAAAAGAAAAGCTTTTCTTTGAAACCAATATTTTTGTGTTTTTAATGCTTAACTTTCAATGCTAGTTCTTTTTTCATTAGTTAGGACAACACAAATCTGTAATATGCTTTAATTAGAAATTATTTTCAATTTTTCTTTTTTATCTCTGAATCTAGGAGGGACAAGCAATAGCAGAATTCTCATTAACAGAGTTTGTTCTATAGAGGTGAACTGAACTCTACAGGCTTCAAATCTGTGACTATTTGGCTTCCATGGACTGTATGGTCTTTTTGCCTTTTATCAGTTTTTGTGGGCAAATCGGGGAAAAAAACCCCAAAAAAAGCATTATTGGCTCTTCTACTTTGTGGATGAGCTAATATCAGTTGAAACTGAGGCACATTTCTATAGTTATTGGAATAGTAAATCTGTCTTTATAAATCTGAATACAGAAGCATGATGGACATCTATAAGAACAGCAGATAACAAGATGAAGGATCAGAGGCTTAACCAATTGCTCCCTGATGTCAAACTGAGAACCAGCAGAAATAATCACTTTGGCATCAGACAGGAAAAGTCAAAGGTCAGGATTTAATGTCATCACAGAAGGATTCTTCAAATAAGCCAAGCAGGTGCTTACTAAAGCATGATTATTTGTTGTGTTTAGGGATTCAGAGAAAAGCATGTTGTGAATGGGAATGCAAGGTCTCTGTGTAAAAACAGGGAGACCTGTCTTATCTCAAAATCTTTCCCACAGTTTTTACTTGAACAATTCCGCAGAAAGTAGGTGAGTAGGCTTCTCATCTTTCCTCCTTTTCTTCTCCTCAGCTAATAAGATCTGCATTTAAAGGATTTTCCTTTTTACAGTGAAATAAAATCAGTGTCCTTCTTCTCTGAAAGCTGGATGTGCTGTTGAACAGGAAGGGCAAAACTGCTCAGGTTTCAGCTTGTCAGATCAGAAACAATGTCTTAGTTTTGTTCCAGCACAGAACACCAAATGTGACTACAATTGCCAAGGATGTTCTGCTGTGGAACACCAGCAAAACCCTTGGCTGCACTGATATCCCCCAACACATGAAGTTGTCTGTGTGTGCAGTCCTGCTTCTTATCAGTCTACACACCAGTGGCAAGTTCAATGGAATCTTGGATGAAGTTCTTGGATGCACAGATCCGTGCTTTGGATGCTAGTTTCCACAAAAACTCAGAATCTCAGTTGTTTCTCATGGGCAAATAGTCACCTTTATAAAGTCCTCTAAGTATCCAAATTCTATTGATAGTTGAAATGTCAGCTTGCTACATCTGCTTAATACAAAAAACTGCTATCACACATTCCTCAGCAGCTCCTAAAGTATTTATCTCTCAGAACTACTGGGAGAAATGGAACAGAAGGGAGGAAATGAACAGTTCATGCAGTACAATTTACCTGTGTCTGATATCAGTCCTCCTTCTGGATTTTGAATAAAAATAAAGCAGTCCTAGAGACATGCCATTGCTTGAGGGTTAGGGGTAATGAGAAAGCAGATCCAGCTCAGGTTAAAAATGGTTGGAGTATTAAGCATCAAATCTGATACTGAAACAATGTCGTTCAGTGATGAAACTGAATTTTAATTACTTGTGCAGTTATCCCTCATTCCACAGGGGGGATAGGAGGGAGGGATGGGATTGGAGTAACCTCAGACTGCTTCTGCAGGACAAGATAAACTTTTGAGGTCTAAAAAGCTTTGCTCAAGCTATTGATTGTATCTTCAGAGTTCACTTGATTCCCTTCCCCAGCCTTACAGCACAAATTTATGTATATATATATGCAAACTGTATAATCATCTGGAGGTTTCAGAGGTTGAATGTTTTGCCAAGTCTCGGGGAATGCCTCAAGTTCATTGCTCTTCAAACTCTCAGAGGCATTAAAACAAATTCCCTGTGCATGTAATAGGAGCAAAATACATGCTCAGGATAGCTCAACATGGAGTGCATTGAAAGCCAAGAGAATATTGCAGAAAATGAGACTATAGAGACAGCAATTGGAAAGATAAAGAGTGAGACTGCTACAGATGGCATTGACCATGCCATCAACCTTGTCCTCAAACTTTGTATGAATTGATCTATAAACTTTTAGATCCTTGAGAAGATCTCCTTTCTGATTTCTTAGATGCCCATGTGACATCCATGTGGAGCCCATCTCTGAGTATATACAAGTTTTCAATTTCTATCTTTTTAAAAATGTGTTCCCTTATTTTTGCTTCATCATTCTCCCCTCCCTCCCCACCCCTCCTCTCCACCTTAGAATATATTTAGCACATGCTGCAAACCAAGGGATGAATCTCCAGAAGGACTTGGGCACCTGCTGCTTCTGTTGACACTGGCTGGAGGGTTTAAATGTTCTGCTAATAAAGTTCCTAATGGTTTCTAAAATTATCAAATAGAGTAGCAGCTTCCCATTTGAGATGAGCAAGGGAGTTTCCTGATCCCTTTCAATAGCTTGCTGTGTTGTCTATTTAAGACACCCAAATTGGAGCTGATGGATTCCATTGCATGAAATGAGTCATTGGGGTGAGGAATATAATGGCAGAGGAACTGTTTTAACAGAATAGATCAAAACCCCATGCTATCCAGCATCTTGTCTCAATTCAGAATACTTCAGAAGAAGGTGTTAAACCCACTTAGTGCATGTGATATTATACAACAGGGTATATTTCTTCCTTACCCCATCTGGTGATCAATTTATACCCTGAGGCTTATGGATTGAATTCAGATTGGAACTATTCAATACTTTCATTTTCAAGATCCAGAAATAGTACATTTCTAAGTGCTGCCACACCTGACTGCCAGACACAGCAAGTCTGTAGTTTCAAACAAATATCCTGTAGCATTTTGTTTAAAAAAAAAAAACCCAAAAAAAACAAAAAAACCCAAAAAGTAATCAAAATCAAAATACAAGCAGGCAAATAAAAAGAAAACATACAACCAAAAAATCCAGCCTCAAAGCAAAAATAAGGTCATGGAGGAAAATAATCTAAAAACCTTTTAATAAAAAAAAATTTAATAGTTTCTTCAATTATATTTGAAAAAAAACCAAAACAAAAAACCCAAAAAAACTTGCAACTACTCTAAAATATGCTTTTGTTTGAGTAATTCCAGGATTAACTTCCATCATTTCAAGCTGAAGTTCTGAATCATGTTCTTTTAACTAATGTTGTGACACTGTGAAATTACGCATGTTTCCACTACTTGAAAGAAGAATAAAGGTTAAATGTCAATGAAGTTGTTCTACTTACTGGGTGGAATCAGTACAACAAAAGTTTTTTTGCTCCTCATGATTCTAGAGCCAAAACCTCATCAAACTGTTGTAGTTGAGGGTGCAACCTGCTCTAAGCTCTTCCTTCCTTTGTTCTTTGTCGCTGAGTGTTTCAAAGGAGTGGAAGGATGATTGAATCTAGTTCCATTCAATTCTGCACGTGGCTCCCAGGTCCCAACATCACTTTTGATGCTCATTAGTTTATTCAGAAGGATGTGTTCCCAAGCTGCACTTTACTCTTCATTTTTACAAGTTACTGCAAATGCTTGTCCAAAGAGTGGGCTCTAAACCAGCATCCCAACCCACAGGAAATTCTGACATTTTGACATTTGTTTTCCTTCTGAATTGTTACATCAATATATCAAACAGTTTGAAACTTTATGTCAAACAAACTGCTGAAATATTTCTGTGCTGACCTTATTAAAATGTTTTAAGGTAGATTGTATTTTAAAGGTTATTTAACCAGATAAAGCAAGCATTCTGATGTGATCCTCAAAAAAAAAAAATTTGATAAAAATATCATGTTCCTATGAAAATTTCAAGCTCATTTAATCAATGTTTTTGCTGGAAAACTGTTCCTTCAGGAAAATAATAAGGTCTACCTCTTCTGTAGCTGATCACCCTAGTATTGGACTGTCAAACTATGGTGAAAAAGAGTAAATTTATATTCCTATTGTCATGGATATTCTTATTAGGATGCAGATCACTTGAAATGATAAATTAATCATAAATCTGAATAGTCATTTTAAGTAATTTTAGCAGGACTTTATTATAACTGTTTTATAAAGTAGCAATGCTGCTGATATCCAGTGTGGTTTGCAACTAAAAAGTATTCTGCATTTGTCTGAATTGTTTGAATATTAGTCCAAATTCCAATGAAAAAGAAGCTATGCCAAAACATAAAGCCTTTTCAGCTTGTTGCAGAAGGTGTTTTTCATGGTTTTTCTTCAAGTGACAAGTGAAAATTTACTTATTTTTAAGACTTCTATTCTGTATGGTGTAATGCATTTGCCTCATCCCATTACAACCTCCATGGCATCACCAGAAATCAGGAAAGTATGAAAAGGTGAGGTTTGCTATCTAGCCCTACAGTTACGTTTTAATCAACTTGTAAACAGTATATGTGGTCCCACTGCAATGAAAAGAAGAATGACACAAATGGGAGAACTTTGCCCTCCAGAACTAAGCACCATGAGGGTGGGTGTTAAAGGAGGCAGAATATTCAGGAGCAGTCAGCACAGGGCTAACACAACTTCTGCTGAAAGCAGAAACAAGCAGGTTTGACCATAACCTCTTGTGTCCTGTCCAAATAGCAAAGTGTCAAAACTGAAAAACATGATCTGCGTGTCTCCGTATATCCCCGGCTAAAGTTTATCTTTACATTCTAGCAGTAATTTAGAACAAGCCTTCTAAAATTGCAGTGCAATTTCTTGAAGGGGAATAAGTTACAGATGATGTGTTACATGCTGGAGTATTCCCACGTGGGGTTAAATGATACCCTCCATGGCACCCACTTATGCCACGAGCAGTTGGTGTTATCTCAAAAACGCAGCCTGCTTGCCAGCAGGCATTCCTGGTCATTCAAGTCTGGGCCAAATTGAACACCACAGAGAGGGCACATGCTTTGATTTATGTCTGAGATACTCTAATGCTCCATTACTCACACACTTTAATAGCAAAACACTGCATGAGCACATGTGTTGGAGGACGGAACTCATTTACTGCAAAGTCCAAAGGGGAAGCATCAGGTTTTCTGGGCTGATATTTAGTACCTGAACAATGTAAAATCTTGTGTCAATGCCAAGGAGCTGGAATGATTGTCAACTGGTGTCATTTTGCTCTGGCTTTCAGGCCCTTTCTGTAATTAGATATATTTTGTGCAGGATACACTTGATACTACAGACATGTCACCTATGTTAAGTTAAATACAATTGAGGAGATAAGGCAGAGGGCCTAGGAGTTTGGGCCAGCCTTGAAATCAAATGTTTAGCTAAAAGTCTTCCTTTTTTTTTTTTTTTTTTAATTTGAAAAGGTTGAAAGTCAAACAGCTGACACATTCCTGGGGACTGCTGAGTCAGTTGGAATGTTACTGAATTATGTCCTTGAGTCTAGTGAATTAGAAAATGTGGATTAATGGCACCCTAAGATCTTCAAAGACTGATTTACAGCTAACAGTTTATAGCTGTATCTCCTGATTCAGCTTAAAGAAAGTTTCCTGGTTTGAGTCAGAATAAGATATTTAAATATGCATTTTAAATTAATTCAATTTAAAATCTATTGCTTCCCTGTGACTATAAACTTGCAAGGCAGGACCTTTAAATTATAAAGCTAAAGGGAGATCACATCAAATCCTTTTGCTTTCCTAGTGTCTAAAGTTGTTCTTTAAGTTTTTACTAGTTTGAAGTTGGATGCTCAAATCTGCAACTTAAAGATTTTTAATAATATTCTGCCCATAGTATGCTTTTATATGATATATCTGTACTCTACCATTGAGCACAGTAAAAAATAAGTAAGCTCAATCATTTCTAGTGAAGATATTTCATGCTTAACATGAGTTATTGACTATTATAAAATCTATAAAAGACTGCTGTATTCATTTGCTTTCTGAAACTTCTCTGGACAAAACAAAGCTTTAGGTATATAGAGCTTCTAAATGAACTAGCAGTATTTCAGCAGCTAGAAAAATCATGGAACAGAGGCAGAGAAAACTGAGATTAAATTTACCATAAATCCAATGGTGAATCAAGGACAAAAGCAGAGCTAATAAAGTGTTGGAGACAAAATCCATGAAATAAGGAGAGTTTACACCACTTCAAAATCTGACCCTTCATCTATTTCATTAAATAGTGCACACTTTGCACCATTGGTTCTACATTACAATCACATTTTTCTTCCTATCTAATTTGCTATTATGATTAATTCCTAGTGCTTCAGTTATTAAGTATTTATTAAACATAAATAGATCTTAAGTGAACTCCAGGAAGGGACTGCTGAAACTCACTTTTAGTGTAATGAAGTGGCATTTTCTTGCTTGCATGCTTTCCAGAGTAATGTCACTTTATCAAATAGTTTGAATCTATCTATCTATCTATCTATCTATCTATCTATCTATCTATCTATCTATCTATCATTTACCTGTCTATCTTTCTAATCTGAATGAGGGTTCATTCCACGATGCTCATCTTTTCATGTCTGAAATAAATAAGAAGGAAAGAAGAGAAGGGAAAAGAGAGAAAGCACCACAACATTGCAGTGGTTATTCAGCCTTCCTACTATATTACATAGAAGTAAATATACAAACTAAGCCTGCTTTATGTTTTAAATACCCATGAAAAATATCATAACTGCCACAATAGTCATAAAATTCTTTTGTCAATACACGGGAAGTGTAGGGAAAGACAATGGAAAAGGTGAGAGAGAATGCAGAGAAAGACTGAGACACAGTTCTTACTTTTTAATAAGCCTCACAAATCACTTAATATCCTTTAAACAATGGTCACACCTTGGACTCCTGTCGAGCCCCCTCCCCACTGATATTGCCAGTGCGACACCTCTTATCCCTTTATTAACCCCACATTTTATGATCTGTTAGTCAGGGAGGCACAACTGCCTCACAGGCCATAACCACAGCACCTGCCCAAGCATGTGAAACCCAAGATATCCGAGTGCAGAGCAGGACATGTGCTGCCTGCATGGGGATCCCAGCATGCTGGGACAGGCAGCAGAGCAGGGACAGCCCCAGCTGCTCAGGTGGTGAACGCTTGTGGTCAGCTGGCAAAGGGCTGGGCAGAAGAGAGAGCAGCTCCCGGGTTCCAACAGTTGCAAATTATCTAAAGGGAATAGAGGTGTGAATTTGTTATGTGATCATGTAATGGAAGAGCCTCTCATGACACAAATGTGCGAGCCACAGGGTCAGGGTTGTGAATACTAAGCCCAAATCCCTGTTTCATGGAGCAGTGCTGTAGCTTTTGGCTCAGTAAAAATAAACTGCGAAAGTTCAAATGAGTCCTCTTATTTAAAGTTCAGGTGAGATAGCTTTGATATCCTGAATATTCTAGCCACCAACCAGTTCTGGAAAAGGAACATGGTCTTTAGCTTTGAATGTTTCTGTCCCACCTCTCCTTTTTCAGATACTTCAGAAACTCCAGCTATTGCTGAGATGTTGAATGAATATTCTTACTAGAAGACAAGTTATAGGGAATAGCTTCTTGGCAGCCATACATTGGAAAGAACCTATCTGCTTTTTTTTTTTTTTTCATTAGTATGTGTTCTCTGAAATAGCATCATGGTTCTCTTATACAGGATAATTTAAAATAATGTTGTGAATGTGAGGCACACTTCTGTCCATATTCCTATTTTTAGACACAAGTTTTGATGAAGGGACAGAGAATGGGGGCAGAAAAGCTGAACAAGCTCCACCACTGGTGTTTGTATTGTGCAAAAATGCAAGCCCCCTGCTCCAGCCATGGTTTATAATGGTCTAACTGGTGAGACAAACCTGTGTTAATGTTTGAAGCAGGAGAAAGCTGGACTCTGCTCTGCACATCCCTGAGAAATCAGTCTGAGAGCAGGGATTGGTGCTTCCTGCTGGCAGTGCAGCCTGCACCAGGAACAACAGCCCGAAGACAGAGGAGTGACCTTGCATCACCCTTCAGCTGCGATGAGAGGCAGCCTGGCACCGACCTTGCAATCTGAGAGCTTGTTTGCTCCATGCAACTGTTCCAGCAATTCTGCTCATAAGCTGCTGTGTCCTTCCTGCTCTCAGCATGGATTCCTCCTTACCTGTCCCTATTCTGCCCAGAATGCCCAATGCCAAATTGTATAATGCAGAAATTTCAAAGTCATTATTTCTTGTGGATGAAACCAGGATGATTTTTAATAGAATCACGGTTTAGTTGATGTCATTTCCTGGTTTAGAAATTACAAACATGTGAAGAAGACAAAGGTTTTCCAGAGGTAATGTTTTGAATGGTTTTCAGTGGAAAACTAATGCCCTGTAACCAACAAAACAGTTCATTTACTTTCTGTCTTTTTGAGAATCCCTTACCTGACTTCAATTACTAAAACACTCTGAAGGAAATCCCGGTCTTTCCTAAAGCTGTTAGCAGCCCTCCCCTGGATTCCTCCAGGGCCGGGATTCCACCCTCTTCCTCACATTCTTACTGTGGCCTCCAAGCTTTGTAGCTGAGAAATTCATAACTGAGCTGCTCATCTCAGCCCAGAGGGCATGGCTGCTGACCCCACTTTTACACAGCTGGTGTGGAATACAAGGACATTTCCGGAAATTTCATCTGCCAGGAGGTGCTTTCTGCCACACTATCTATCACCTTAACAACTGCAGGGGAGTGAGTACATAATGTGCTTGACATTAGCACCTGTTTTTATAACACTCCAGTTAAATACCAGAGGCCAAGACTACTGGGTTTTATTCAAAATAGTGCTTTACCCTCGAACCCAGACTGTTTCCTGGATGCTGGAGAAGGAAATGACTCTCAAAGAGAGTCAGCCTCCTTAATCTACTGGTGTGATTGCTTGTGAAAAACTGATTGCACATCAAAGTTGAAATTAGTCGTGTTTAAATGTCACTGATTGGAATACATGATTCTGTAAACCCAGATGAAGGAAAGATTGACAAAATATTCTAATCAGGAAAGCAGAGCATTGCATTAACTTAATATTCTAATGTACTTTATGAATTATACAAAGGATAATTAATTCAACTCTAAACCAAATCAGTAGTGACAGACAGTGGATTTTTTAGTTCTTACTTTAGTGTCTACTTAGAAGTCTGTGTGGCAGTGGTAAAATCCTTGTTCAGTTCTTCACATTAAGATATCCAAACCAGCTAATTATTTAAGTAAAAAACAAACAAACTACCCTATTGTCACCTAGCAGTGGAGGCAGCATCCTCATCTCAGAGCAGTCAGACAAGGACAGGCTGTCTACTGTCTTCACCTATAACCAGAAAGAGGAGTTAGCATCATGGGGTTCTATTGTTCACTTAGAAATTGCCCTGCAAAGTCCACCATGTCCAACACGAGCACATGTTTTTCTTGTCATACCTTATATTTAATGTTCTGGTAACTTTACCACAGTCCTAGGGAAATTTTTAGTGACAACCTTAGTGTTTGTACTGTATCCTAGTGTCTAGTCTTTGTGTTATGGCATTCATGTACTTGCCTTATAAATAGAATACCTTAATTTAAAGCTCTGATTGCATTGATAATTGTGGATCATAGTAACACATAGGTTTTTCAGTTATTAAGTCAGACAGGGCTTGCATTCCTAATGCTGTTTCAGTATCAAATTGCAATGAAAGAACCTTCACCACTCCATAACTGCCCTGCAAGCAAAAGTTTGATACATCTATGCTAGTGAGGTTTTTCATATGTTATGTCCTTCCCACCATTAAACAACAGAAATATAACAAAGTCAGCTTACTGCCCATAGTTTCATTTATTTTTTAAATGTTAGCCTTACACTCTCTTTTATGTATCTAACATTTATGAATTATAGAGCAGAAAAAAGAATTAGATAGAAATCTAATTTGTTCCTTTCTAAAACATATGACATGAGTGATAGGGCACTAACCCCATGATTTTTATGAATAGTCAAACTGCCCCTTGTCCCCACTGACAAATGTGTCTGAATTCAGAACTATTGATGGTTGTCTATTTGTCTACATAGGCTGTCATGTTTGATTTTTTAAATTTCCTTTCCTATTTTTCAAGTCAAATGCCGTACTAGGAAGCTACCATATCTGTACAGGTAAAAAGAAACATGTAATTTTGGTGTCACAGATTAATAAAACTGATATAAGATGACCCTCTTCTTTGTCTGGCCAGGTTCACCCAGTCTTGTGATTAAAATATCACAGAGAATTAAACTGTCAGGGAGTTGAGCAGAAAGGATATGATTTGTTGCCTCTTCATTACTTCACATAATTCTTACGATGACTATTGGCTTAAATACAGGTGTTTGTGGTTATCAATCACCTTGGAAAATAAACCTGCAGGCCAGTTTTCACTGGTTTGTTGATGGGGTGAGCACATCTGCCTGCAGCCACCAGTTAGCAAGCACATGTAATTCAGAAGGAACAGTTGCTATTGTCTATGTCGGAGCATTAAAATTACAAGCATTTGGACTGTTGGAAAGGTTTATGGCCAGAGGAGAGAGGTTCAGCAAATTATTTCCCAGAGAAAATACTTTAATGATATTTTTAATAATTCTGAGTTTTTTCCCTAAGGTACATAGTTCATTATTTTGTGTTTCAGAGGTCTCAGAGACCTGAAATCCTGTAAACACAGAAAGTTTTACAATACCTTAGATATGGAACAATATTGGAGAGAATAGCAAGTCGCTGCATGAGACAGGGAAACTGGATTTCTGCTTCTGGAGCAGGACTGCCTATAAGTCAGGGAGCAGGAACCAAAGTTCAGATCTCCACTTTGCCCAATGACTTTCCAATCACTCTTGTTCACTGGGTCATGAGTCTTTTTCTAAGGAGTGGAAAAAAGCCAATATTTTCAGCTGAAACACGGTTTCACTGTTCTTATCTGGGTGACTGAAAGGTGTGGATTTAAAATATACAATTTTTGAGAGAAGATGAGCTTTGAAAGCAGGCTTTCTGATTCCCCCCTGAATTATCTGGACAGGAAGATGATTAAATTGCACTTTGAGAAACTGACAACTTGGGTGTCCAGTCCCAGGGACAAATCCAAATCTGAATTCTGACTGAACATTATGATGAACTTCACTAAATGTTTCTTACTGCCTCTTTTGGTTGGTGATCTCTGGTGGTTTTTGCACTTACCTTGAGGAGCACTGTACACAGAACTCAAATATCTACCCAAAGTCTTGCCACAGACTGCATCATGGGCACACACTGTGAAGTTAAGTATTGTGCCAATAAACACAGTGATCTGAAGTTAAGCATTGTATCAGCACATGTAGGATTACTAAAGTCCTTTGCAGATTCTGATTTTAACCTAATTTCTCAATTTTAACATTGATTTCTGAAAACTGGTCACGTAGAGCCCTTTAGATTATAAGTGGAGACAGACAGACAGCTCAGGGGACAGTGACCTCATCCCATGATAGCCATGCTATACCAGTCACTTAAGGAAATTCTTACTGTTTAAACCAGGCTTCTTTCTGTTTATATATTTTTCATTGTTTCCTTATTGTTATTCTCATTGTTGTTATTATTTTTTATATTTTTTAAGATTACCACTGAAAGGTAAGACTAAATTAGACTAAATACCTAATTTTCGGTAGGTGGGATTAGTTAACTGAATCCTTCATGACTTACTTTCCCATCTGTAAAATCAACACTGTTCTCTGCCTCACCAGGAGGCTGTAAAGCTAAATAAGTAGAAGATTGAGAAATTATTGAATGTTGAGGTTGTGTATGATCTATGATCCCAGAAGTCAGCAGGAATTTTGCTACTGACTTCATTTAAAATAGCCAGGATTTAGCCTGAATAATTTAACTTTTATTTGGAGGAAGCTTTTATTGTTTGTTTTTTTATTTTTATTTTTATTTTCTATGTTCTAGCATACACACAACAAGTAAAAAAGTCAGTATTTGGTGGCTTTCAGAAAAGCAGTCTTTCTTATTATGAACTGCTTACTAAAGACAATAATAGAACTCTGAATAAAAGAAGGCTTAAATAACCCCTTGACCATATAGCCTGTATTATATTTTATAACATTTTTAAAGTATGATCACTTTTGCAGATGCTGGCTGTGTGGCTCTCACATGGGGACTTCAGCTATTTGGAGATGTATGGATGTATATAGCATATTGTTTCCCTGAATGTCAGCTACTGCGCCACCTTCTCCACACAACTGGAGAAAAAAATGTTTCACCATTGTACAGGAGTGTGATAAATTCACAGAAGAGTTTTGGTCTTGATAATCTCAAAACAATAACAGCCTTAAAACCACTCTTGTATTTCCTTAAGCAGTAAACATGCAGAGCAGACATGGTTGTGTTCTGCCTAATATCATCAGGTGCTGGAGCAGTTCCAGTTCCAGCACGGAGCTGTGTGCTCCGAGGCATCCCAGCTCCATGGGAGAACACCCATTTCTCTCCCCTACCTTGTGCCTAGGCAGAGGAATTGTGCAGCAGAACCCTTGTTGCATGCTTAAATGTTGTTTGGCCAATGGCATTTGTACCCAGACTTTTGTGTCAGAGGTTGTTTTCTTTGTAATAAAAGTCAAGTTTCTGCAGACAGGCCAAATTGGGTGCTGTTGACTGATGACAACGGATGACTTCTCAAGAAGTTTCCTGTCAGCCTTTCTCTGAAGTTTCTGGAGAACTTGAAAATAAATAGGTATTTTAAAAAAAACAGGGCACATGAAAATGCCTCCATGTGTAGATTTAGGTATGCAGTCAATGTGCAAAACCAGACTCTGCTGAGCTGTAGGAATACCCTATCCAGTAGCTCTTTCTGTGGCTATCGCAGTGTTTGTTCTCTGCACTTGAAGGTAAGAATTCTTCTTACCAAGAATATGTGTCGTACACCCTTGCAAATAATCTAGAGGTAGTCTAAGTGTTAATTATGCATTTCAGTAGGCAATTTAAATTGTCTGGGGCAATAATATAATAAGAGTACCTTATGAAATGATAAAAAAGCTAAATGTTCCTTTTACCTTGAAACATTTCTCAAAAGACCTTTTGAGATGATAAGATTTAGCTTTCACAAAAAGGAAAGGAAAATAAATGTTTATATTTTTCCAAATATAGAGAAATTACATGTCTCCCTACAAAACACAGCAGACCTCAAGGAATTTAAAAGGCAAACTCTTCTCCTTCTGGAGTTCTGGAGAAAATATAATTCCCAGCTGACTGCAGTTTGTCAGCTCTGGCCTCCAAGCTTTTGAATGTTGTGTGTTTTGAAGCCCTCACCATCCCAAAGAGAAAGCCTGGCAGAGGGAGAAGTGTGGCTTGCTAAGAGAGTTCTATGGCAAAAAAAAAAAAAAAAAGACCACAAGCTATCTGTGAGTGAGAGGGTAACCCCTAAATCACACACTGGAGTGGGACCAAATTTCAGCTACTTATGGGTCAGTAGAGCAGAATAACACTGGCAGCTTTAGAGAAATCTCTGGTGCTTGAGTGGATGTGAAGTGGAAATGGCACTAATTTAAGGACTGAAAAGCTTTTATCTTTAACCTCTTGTTTACTGTTGCAGTAAGTCTAAATCTTATCCAAGCTGAAAGATGACCTTGATGTAAAACATATGTAGTTATTGGAGGATGATGGTCAGTATCACCATGATAGAAACCCTTATACATGAGTCAGTGAAGTATTGAACCTGGCTGAGCTGTTCAGGCTGAGCCCATTTGCCTGGAGTACCCAGAAGTTCTTTGTTCAGCAATAAATTAAGCAGATATTTCTGTAATTGCCTATGCCTGTCATGTGAAAGCCTCTAATCCCCTGCACCCCCTCTTTTGCAGAACATTCTCCTTTTTCCAGACATACGAAATGTCTGCAATGTAGAACTGGAGAACATTCCCAGAGTTATGTGTGAGCCTTAGATACCTCTCCACTCTGATTTATACAGTGCAGGAATATATTCTGAAGTGCCTATGGCTTGTGATGTTTTCTAAACTGAAAAATTCTTTTTTAATGTGGTAAGGCTAACCTAGTTGAATTTTTATGCTGACATCTGTCAGTGACATGAGTCTAGACTGTCTGGTAGCCATCCATTATGGATAAATGTTGGTAATAATAAAAAATGATCTGTGTGCTTGGCCGAGGAATGAATGCACATATGGAGTCTGTGGGCTTAAACTTCGGTCTTATGTATTCTGAAAAGAAAGAAAAATTCAAATATTCATGAAGATTGTTTAAACTTTCCAATGTTGCTGTGGGAGAGCATATTTTTTGTTAAGATAAAAAAAACTGAAACAGAAATATTGGATGTGAAAAACTATTTAAAATGGTGTTTTATTTCTTTCATGTCATATTCCTAGAAAGTTGTTTATACTAAGGCAGTTCCCTTCTTTCTGTAACCCTATAATGATTTTGGACTTTCAACCAGGTTAAATAGTAGCCACTATTCTCTTCTAGTAATTGAAAAGAAATGGAGTCACAATACATAGATCAGGGTAAAATAATTGTGCAATAACTCAACAAAGAGGAGTAGGATCCTCTTTTACTTAGTGGAAAGCTGATTTAAAAGTTGTCTGTTTCACATCAAAACGTCGTTCACAAAACTGATTCATTCCACTTTCTAAATTAAACAACAGAACTAAGGGGTTTGGGATTTTTTTTTTTTTTTTTTTTTTTTTTTTTTTGCTTTTTACAATGTCCTAGCTACTCACATAGAATGCTTTACAATGGTGATCAAATCTGATGCCCAGAAAAAGCTGTGGGAATTGAGGCCCATGAAATCTTGTTTCAACTGCTTTTATATTTGCTGTCGGAGATGGATATCATTCTCAAAAGGAGAAGGGCGTTACTTTGGCTCCTGGTGTATTGCTGATCCCTCCCTTGTGTGCTTGCCTCAGGAGAAGCAGGAATAATCGTACAGCTTAGCTCTCATCCAGTGATCACTAAAACCATTTATTGGCCATCTCTCTATAGTCAGGAACAGAGCAGTTTGGGAGCCTCTTAAAGTAGGACTTTCCCAAAGTGGGAAAAAAAGGGGCAGTTATCTGCCCCAAGACCCTTATTATTGTGGTTTTTAACAATTAAATAGGTTGTTGGAGCTTTCAATCACTATCCTCTAGCACTTTGCTTGGACTCCAGATGGTGGAAGTAAAGGCAATAATTCAGCAGTTTCAAGGAAGGAATGAGGCATTTGGCTGGTAACAGATCTATCTGCCGTGGACAGCTCAGGTGCTCACCAGAAACTTGCAGCCAGCACTTGAAATTCGGGAGGAGAGCAAATTCCTAAAAACAGGAGATGCAAAAGCTCTTTGCATTATTTAGGGCTTGTGACTTGTGCTGAATACTTGTTTCTCTAAAAGTAGGCCACTGAAACCATGAGGTCTGTTACTGGAGCAGAGCATTCCTTTTTGTGAAGAAGAGGCTGACTCACATGGTTGAATTTTTGATTGCTTACAATAAAAAAGAAACATCCAACTCCTCTAATCATTCTATTTCAAAGCCCTATATTCCATAAAGAGGATTAGAAATGTTCTTTATGTTCAATTAAATATTTTCGTGTGTTTGTTTTTGCTTACAGGGATGTTCCTCTTCTACGCTGGCTGCATGTAATTTTTGCTAAGTTTTCTTTTTTGGAGCTGACATGGGATACCTTTTCTAATTCTCATCAAAAAGCTGTAGAACTCATTTAAAAGTAACTTTCTAAAACTATAATATAGAAATATAGTGCAAAAACTGTGATTGCACAGCCTATCACATATACTCTGCTGGCAGAAACTCCAAAGGAAGGTTGTGTTGTAGAAATGCAATAGTTAAGCCACCTATGAGGATATGGGCTTTTCTCGCAAACTCACTGAGAGCTGTGTCTTGGAACTTGGGAATGTTTACATTTAAAGAAAGAGCTGTGGTCAGTGTCAACAAAACTTGGAGCAATAGTCACTGTGTGAACCAGCACAAAGGAAGCAGCCAGATAACCCTGGAACACACTGCCTGGCCCAGATGGGTGGTCTGGTAGGTTGTCACTTGGTTTGCCCTTTCTGTTTACACCACTTGGTGATTTTTTCCATTAGAGAAGACCTTCAGATGGGGGGCTGATGGGTGTGTTTTCTTAGTTTGGTGCACATTCATCATGTTCTAAATATTGATTCTGCAGCTAGGGTCTTGTGTCACTGAAATGCTGGTTACTCACAGAATCAATAAAGGATATTTTTGTTACTAGGCTGAGAGGATTTGGATGTCTTTGACAAGCCTTTGATTTTCAATGCTATGTCCATCGCTATGTGAGACAAACTTTCATGTGAAGGACCTTGTTTTTAAGATACTGCACCCTCAGAGTGAATGCACTGTGCACAGAGTTGAGGGAGAAACACCTTTTTTGCCCCTCAGTCTCAAAATCTCTTTCATCTGTTTCATGCTACTGCAGATTTCATGGAGGCTTTGGGGAACAAAGGGACTACAGCTCAGATCCTACAATAGACAGCAACCCAGGACAGCACACACACACACATTCACTCATCTAACATTACATTTAGGAAAGACTGCTTCCAGCTTGGACCCCCAAATGTTTCCACTGGGAGACAAAAGATACTCCATTTGTGTAGCATGAGAATTTGGTGTATTTGCAACCAGTGTCTAATGAGGTAAAATACAAGCTGAAGGTCCGAATGGGTCTTGGATATACTTACAGAATAAACACTGATCCATATGTCTGCAAAAAGCAGCAAAACTTCACTGTACTGGAGGAGAAATCAGGCAAGGAAAATATGACAAATCTGTGTGTCAGTTCCCTAGTGGATGTTGCCTGGTAAACTATATTTCATTTCAAATTAGGATACCAGTGCAGGTAAATGCAAAGATAGTTTTACCTCTAAGAGAATTTTCACACCAAGAAGCTGAGAGATTTTGTCATGTTAAACTGAGAATAAATAACAAAGAAACCTACCTTTTAGGTACTTTAAGGTTCAGCTTTTACTATTTTCAGCTGAAATATCTGGCTATTGTTTGAGGCACAGACTCCTTGTGAGTAGCAGGAAAAGGAGGGGACCAGTTTGCATTGCTGGACATGCTGAGTGCAAAGATGTCACTTACCAGAGAGCAGGGAGGGAACAGGAATTTCCAAACTGGTCTTACAGTTAACATTTACTTTTGTGTGTGAAAAGTCAATTCCTTTTTATAAAAAAGTTTGCAAACTTTTCAGCCACTGATCAGCATTTTTTTCCTCTAATCCTGTGGCAAAATTTCTCATTAAATGAAAAATCAATTCACATTCAAAGATTTTCCTATTGAAAATAACACATTTGATAAAAATTGGTCTTTCTTGGTCTGTGTAAATAAATTTATATATATAAAGAAACTTTAGATTTTTTTTTTTTAATCAGTTTTCTGAAAGGAAAAATCCCCATGAGGGAAGTCGAATAAGGGGCTACAACCAAGGTTTAGAAAAAGGCAGAAAGAAAGGATGTAGAGAAGCTTTTTGTTAGTGTTCAAATGCTGGACTGGAGCCTTAGTTTGGGTGTTTTGTCTGAATCAGTTCACTTGTCACTAACTCATTTCCGTATCGTGAACAAATGAATACATTTGCTTTTGAGTCCTGGTATGGTCAATATGTGATCATTCTTGTTGATAAATGGACTCTTAAAACTGAAGTGAAGAAGTTATAAGTAAGAGCTGAGTGTTTAAGAATTCAAATAAATAATTTGTCAGGAAACTGTAACCATCTGTCTGTTCCCTGCACTGTTAGGCTTTTCCTTCTTTTTTCCCAGGCCACGAGAGAGGATGGCCAAACTGCCTAAAACAAATAAAGAACATACCTTTTAGGCTTTTGATCAAAACAAGTGAGAAGATGATCAGTCTCATAAAGAAAAAAAAATTAAGATCATGAAAGGATTACTTATTTTGTCAAAATGAATCACACATTTACACTATAAAATGGAGGCCAAAAGCACATTCCTGACTTATTCTATGTCAACAGCCATTTTAGCTGGCATGAAACTTATTCTCTATTTCTATTTCACAATCTGTTTGAAAGAACTAAGGCCAAGATGGAAATGATAGGTGTTTGATACAAAACAGCTATTTGAAAATACTGGTATCTTGTTAAAAATATCCTGACTTTCCAAGCTATAAAGTTGCATGAGAAACCACTCAACCTCTGGCTCCTTTAGAATTTAGATGCCATGTGCTGCTGGGAAACTACTTGTACTGACAGGTTAAGGCTCATTCCCCACCTTCACAGAATTATAAAATCATTAAGCTGGAAAAGCACCTCTGAGTACATAGAGCACAACCTTTAACCCAGCTCTGCCAGGTCCACCACTGAATACTCCCCAAGTACCACATCTGCATGGATTTTTAAACACTTCCAGGGAGGGTGATTCCATCCCTCCCTGGCCAGTCTTTTCCAATGACTGATCACCTTTTCTGTGAGGAAATTTTTCCTAATAACCATTCTACACCTCCTGCACTGCTACCTGAGGCAATTTCCTCTTGTCCTATCAGGTTTTACCTGGGAGAAAAGACCAATCAATTTTTTTTAACCTACAAAATGATAAAAACAATCCATTATGTCAACAGGCAGTGTGGACCAGCTCAGCTTTATTGGTGTTAACCCAAATACCAGAAGCAGCATTATTACCAAAAAACAGGGCACCTTATTCTGTCTAGGTCTGTCTCTCTCTCAAGTGGACTTTGCTACCCAGAGTGGGATCAGTCCCATCTACTGCAGACACCCACAGCTCCTCCTCAGGCACTGCTCTTGGGTCAAGGTCCTGTGACAGGAAAGAAATATGCTCTTTTAGGAACCAATTCATTTGCTTAATTGTAAACATCTATTTTCAGAAGGAATAAGGAAATTCTATGCTAGGGGAATGCATTGGGGTTTCTTAAGCCTTACACTGAATACACTGTGTGATGATTCATTGAACAGGGAATCCCTCTCCTTGCCTGTAGGACATTCACACATGTAAGCAAAAAGGCTGCTAATTACAGAGAGTCACTGTTACAATTATTTTTCTGCTTTCACGGTTTCTTTTTTTTCCAGTCAGATCCACAAAATTACCTATATGCTGGATATTTCCCCAGCAATATATGATGGCTGGCAAATTTAAAAAAATCAGAGTTGCCAGAGACAAGACAGTAATTACAGACTTTGTGTGGTCTCCTCTGCTTGGCACATACTGAGACTCCCTAAAGACATGAAGCTGCTATTTGTAATAGTGCAGACCTCTAGTACTCTACAATCTCTCCCATCCTCAGTGTGAGCATGAAATATTCTTAGATTTTTAACATTTTGAAATATTTTTAGCAATAATACAACTTTTACAGTCATTTTTAAAGGTCTACATAAATGTGTTGCCTGATTTTTGAGTCTTTGATATTTGTTTCAGATCAAGAAGGAGGGAAAATTATTTCTCCTTTTTTCTCTACTTCCTTCTCAGTGAAAAGTGAGTTAATTGCATGCTTCTGTTTTAGGAGCAGCCAAATTGACTAACTAACAATTATAATGAAAAATTAAGTAAAATCACAAGAACTGGAAAGACTGTTTTCCACAATACAACAAATTTGCAGTAAGAAATAAAAAAAATACTTTTGTTTTCTGAAATCTTTGCTTTGCTGTGAGCAACTTAAGTATGCTAATGTAAATTATGTACAGAACTTCCTTGTGATCCATCTGTTAGAATACTTTTAGCAGTCTTAATGTTCATTAGGAAGCCATAAATAGAAAGAATAGTGCAGAGCCAGCTATTTAGCCTAGAACATTTTCAGTGAAATATTTATTCTAATTGTCTCCCCTAGCTTGTTGAAATGAGATAGGTGTTTGAAGATACAGGTATAATGTATTGTGGAGCTTCTGCCAGTTAGACCATTAAGATCTTCAAAAGCATACTCCAGGATAATGCATGGCTCAAGGATGAGTCCAACTAAAATGGAGAAAATTTTTTAGCTGGCATCTTGACTGCCCATGGTTTTACTTAGAAGTATTTCAAAGAGGAGGCAAGAGGCTTGCTTTATCCTTTCTAAGCTTCAGGGCATCACATCAGAGAAAATCACCCCATACCTATTTAATTTGCATTCTAACTCTGAGATCATTGTATATGGACACCTTTTGATCCTATAAATAATGACTTCACTTTCAAATGTGCCATTTCCAAACATTGACACAACCATTATTTTTCATGATCTGCTATTGTGATGAAATATTGTCCAGTGCTGGCCTAGGTCCCATGGATAGGAAAATATTATAAATTTCTAGGCTGGCTAAAAAAATAAATATAGGAAAAGAGAGAAATAGTTTGTGGAAATCTATGTGGAATAAGTCCAAGTTCTTATACCAGGCAATACTTAAAGAGCTGAAAATATGGCAAAATATGAGATACAGGAGATTTTACTATGCAGTATACATCAGGTACTTGCCTTATGTAGCAGGTTGTGTAACTCTATTGAAAGTACCCTGATTGTCCCAGGGAGAGTATATTCCAGAAATATTTATGCATTTTAAGGAAAAATATTATTTAGGTAGCAAACAGATGTATTGACTGAGATAAAAATTCTTGACTCTGCCTCAAGCTTCACATGCAATGTAGGGAAAATTCAGAAAATAATGTTACTGCTCTTGGGGATTTTTTTCTCTTGAGATCCTTGACTTGCTCATGGCTGTGGCTGCATAAACACCTCAGTGCTGCACTTAGCAACCAGGTGTGGGAGTGCTGGTGTCTGTGAGATCTGGCCAAGCTCTCCTGTTCTCACAGGGCAGAAAATTAATACAGTGACATGGAAATGCTTAATGGCTGCAGTGGTCCAGTCTCTAGATTTAATTTTTAAAAAATATTTTAAAAAAATGTTCTGTCCTTTCATTTTCCTATCTATGTTTGTTTTGACTTTTCTAGAAAGAAAGTTTGATGTTCTCATTGATTTGCAAAGGGCTTTTTGGTACTTTTCTTACTTAAATATTGCTGTTAAAATTCTACACATTACTAAAATTGGTGTAAAATCAGTTCAGGGACAAGCTAAATATAGTAGATTTTCTTCATATTATGACTACTGAAAAACAGTACAAAAAATGTCTGCTGAAGTACTCAAAAAACCCTCTGCAAGCCATGGCTAGATAGACAACTATGTACCAGTAAATTCTGAGCTGTGCATCCTTTTCTCTATTATTTTGTTATCAATGTCTAAAAACTGCAGTTTTGTTAGAGCACAGCAAGATTCCAATGCATTGACATGGAGAAACATAATAATTTCTGTTTCCTTTTCGTGTGCTACTGATGTCTGTCTGACAATCAGGCATGAGCAAAAATTGCAGCAAACTTGAACTGGTTTGTTTTCTGTCATATAATCACCAACATTTCTCCACTGTCAGTCTCCCCTGAAGATTTTTCTCTCCTGGAAATATCATTAACATTCTCTGTACTGTTCAGCATCCCTACAAACCTTGTGCAGAAATGGGGAACTGCCACATACCCAGCAGTGCAGCATTGGCTCAGCTCTGCATCAGACTGAAACTGCATCTGCACCGTCCCCAGAGGCAGATAAAGGGATTAGATAAAAGGGAGGGAGGGAGGGAGGGAGGGAGGGAGGGAGGGAGGGGAAGGAAGGAAGGAAGGAAGGAAGGAAGGAAGGAAGGAAGGAAGGAAGGAAGGAAGGAAGGAAGGAAGGAAGGAAGGAAGGAAGGAAGGAAGGAAGGAAGGAAGGAAGGAAGGAGCAGCACTTGGGGGAAGTAGTATTCCATGAAGTTCCCAGTCCTATCTGGAGAACTAACTCATTAAGTTGGTAGCAGAGTTTGAGTCCTTCCTCAGTGCCACCGAATGCCTGAAAAAGGAATTTTCCATCTGCCAGTACTCTGTCTCCACTACCAGGAACACACACCTCCACTTCTGGTGCAGAAATTATCCCCTCATAGACTTGACTAACGTGTTTCTCCATTTCCAGGAATGAAGTTTCATAAACCAAGAAAGCCAATATTTGTTTGAAGCACAACAGCAGGCTCTGCTTAGCAACCCCTTATCCTGAACACCACCAGGATTTTCTTCCCTGACCATGGTGATCACAGGGTCATATTTAGGACCTCCTTCAGGAGGTTTTCATGTACACATACAAACCAGTGATTGATTTGTTCATTTGGTTAATTATTGTTTTCACAGAATAATTGGATATAAGGTACCTGTGAATGTTTGTACTTTTCCAAAGTAGAGACTATAATCTCTGGAGGAAAAAAGGCAAGAAGAGTCTGAGGAAGTGTCCAAAGGAACATGGGAAAAACCCCCTGATGATGGAAGAGACAGGGTGTAGCAAGAGATTCTGCTTCACCTCAGAGCATTCTGCCTAGCTACAGGACACTCCTTTGGGGCTTTTGTCCTTCAGCTCTCTGGAAAAATTCCTAATCCCTATTGTCTGCTCCCCAGCATGAGCAAAATCACTGAAGACGATTAGCAAGGTGTGGAGTAGGCAGTGGAGCTGGCCAGCCAGGAGCCATGGATGTGACTGAGTGCTGAGTGCATCTGGTCCAGCATGAACAGCCTGGGAGAGAAGATGTGTGTGTGTCTGTGTGTGTGTCTGTGTGTGTGTGTGTCTGTGTGTCTGTGTGTGTGTGTGTGTGTGTGTCTGTCTGTCTGTGTGTGTCTGTGTGTGTGTGTGTGTGTGTGTGTGTGTGTGTGTGTCTGTGTGTGTGTGTGTGTGTGTGTGTGTGTGTGTGTGTGTGTGTGTGTGTGTGTGTGTGTGTGTGTGTGTGACTGTCTGTGTGTGTGTCTGTGTGTGTGTGTCTGTGTGTGTGTGTGTGTGTGTCTGTGTGTGTGTGTCTGTGTGTGTGTGTGTGTGTGTCTGTGTGTGTGTGTGTGTGTGTGTGTGTGTGTGTGTGTGTGTGTGTGTGTGTGTGTGTGTCTGTGTGTGTGTGTGTGTGTGTGTGTGTGTGTGTGTGTGTGTGTGTGTGTCTGTGTGTGTGTGTGTCTGTGTGTGTCTGTGTGTGTGTCTGTCTGTCTGTGTGTGTGTGTGTGTGTGTGTGTGTGTGTGTGTGTGTGTGTGTGTGTGTGTGTGTGTGTGTGTGTGTGTGTGTGTGTGTGTGTGTGTGTGTGTGTGTGTGTGTGTGTGTGTGTGTCTGTGTGTGTGTGTGTGTGTGTGTGTGTGTGTGTGTGTGTGTGTGTGTGTGTGTGTGTGTGTGTGTGTGTGTCTGTGTGTGTGTCTGTGTGTGTGTGTGTGTGTGTGTGTGTGTGTGTGTGTCTGTCTGTGTGTGTGTGTGTGTGTGTGTGTGTGTGTGTGTGTGACTGTCTGTGTGTGTGTGTGTCTGTGTGCCTGTGTGTCTGTGTGCCTGTGTCTGTGTGTGTCTGTGTGTGTCTGTCTGTGTGTGTGTGTCTGTGTGTGTGTGTCTGTGTGTGTGTGTGTGTCTGTGTGTGTGTGTGTCTGTGTGTGTCTGTGTGTGTGTGTCTGTGTGTGTGTGTGTGTGTGTGTGTGTCTGTGTGTGTGACTGTCTGTGTGTGTGTGTGTCTGTGTGTGTGTGTGTCTGTGTGTCTGTGTGTCTGTGTGTCTGTGTCTGTCTGTGTGTGTGTGTGTGTGTGTGTGTGTGTGTGTGTGTGTGTGTGTGTGTGTGTGTGTGTGTGTGTGTGTGTGTGTGTGTGTGTCTGTCTGTGTGTGTCTGTGTGTGTGTGTGTCTGTGTGCTGCCTGTGTCTGTGTGTGTCCTGTGTGTGTCTGTGTGTGTGTGTGTGTGTGTCTGTGTGTCTGTGTGTGTGCAGCTCACCCCTGAGAGAGCACAGCTCATCACTTTTGGAACAAAACAGTGAAATTCCCCACTTTAATTTATGGCTTGTCTATTCCACAGGCCACACTGGAGGGGAGGATCAGCCCAAGGTGGCTGTAAAGGAACCAATTCATGCTTGAGACAGCGTGGCCACAGCAGGATGCAACTCAGAGGTATGAGCCTTGCTCCTCAGGAGTGCATAACAGTCTCCAGCTTGTTTAAAAACTAGTTTGAGTTTCTCTAAATTATTCTTCAGAAAGAACATATTTTTTTTTTTTCCTTGAGTTTTTATTCAAACAGAATTTAAAAAAAAATGAAAAAAAAAAAAAAAACAAATGAATCAAACCATGTTCTCTAGACTGGAAAGACAGGAAATAAGAAAGAGAGATTTATGGGTTTTAATTTTTAAATCTTGGGTGGTGCTCAAAACCTGCCCTGATGGGACTATACTAGTAGCTAGAGAGAGACAGTAAATATCAGGAGAATCAATGATAAATCTCATTCATGTTTTTATTGGGTGAAATCCTGAGTTTATATAGTTGAATTACATGCCAAAAAAATTCAAAGTTGTGTGTCCAGAAATAAGTACCTATATCCATGTGGGAATCAGTGAGAACTGTGAATTCTCAGTACCTCTGAAAATTGCTTTCACATAGATACAATTTATAGGGCTACCTTCAGACATCAAGCTTTGAAAAAAATTGGCCAGGATTTCTACCTATTTATTGTTTCCTGGGCCAAAAAGAGTGATGAAAGTAGCTGGGTTTTTCTGTTATTATTTCCATATGCATTATATTTATAAGAATATTTATGCAAGGAATGTTACAGAAATTCCATGCTTTGTTTCCTTTGTGAAAGATACCTTCCTCATAAGAAACACATTATGCTTGGTCAAATATTTCTCTCTATGGGAGGATTAGATCCACAGTACTGCAGGGTTCTCATTTATCAGAAGCACTTACTTTATCACCTGGCTTTTATTAAAAAAAAAAAAAAAGAGAGAGATCTATTCTGTTTGGACAGCCACTGTACACTGGATTTAGGAGATTAAGGTTTACTCTAGAAAAGTGTTATTGTGAGATATGATATGAATAGCATGACATCATTTCTGGCAATACAGTATCAGTGAGTGAAAGAGAAAAAACCTAACATGGAGACAACTTTCTGATAAGAGGCAAGAGTTCTACACTCTTTTCAAAATATACTGTGTTTTAAGATTGTGTATGTTATATACCAGTCTAGAAATGAGAATAGACAAAACAGCAATAAATTCTTCTGGGGGCATTATTTGAAAATATATTGAAGTTTCTAACTGTGAGAGAAAGTGGAGTTTAGGGCAGATTAATGGGGAGCCAGTGGGTTTGGTTATATTTTGTTACTTACCAGAAAGCTAAGGATTTCCAAGTCTACTTTAAACCTTTGTATGGAGAGGGTAGTTTAGATTTTGAAGCAACATTATATGTCTTTTTTGATAAGCTGCATGACATTTAATAACTTGTATGATGTAATGGGAAGACATATTTACTCAAAAATTAGTTCATTATAATAACTGAATTCTTCCTCAAACGAGGACAAACTTTTATTACATCATTTTGGTTATTGCACTCAATAGGTCAATTTGTGTGGAATATCTAAATATGAAAGACCTATAATAAAACATATTCAGTTGTACAAGATTTTACTCTAGGTAACAGAATTTCAGTTCACTTGCTTTTGTCTTTGCTATACAATTTCTAGAACACATTTTCCCTACTTTTAAAACCATATAGAATCACTTCAGAAACATGTGTCAGAATATTATCTGGAGTCACAATACTAAATTCTCTGCCAAAACAGATTTTATTTTCACTGGATTCAAGATGAATAGAAAAGGGTCATAAACAGTAATATAACTGCATGGTCTTAAAAACCATAGAGTAGTGAGTGCATATAAGGGAAATAAACATATATAGTTTTTCCTGAGATTTTGGACTGGACATATACCAAAATTTAAAGTTTATTTTATTGGTTCTGATGCTGGTGGCTCAGAGAGATATTCTACCCCAGAAAGTCTTTAGCAGAAAATTTAGATATGAGACCTAGTGCCTTCAAATTCAAAGACAGACTGGTTTTGCCAATTTCATAATTTCAATGTCTTAATTCCTAGGTCACAGTGCTGTGTAACAACACCTAGTTTCTGTTGAGTGTGATATGTTCATAGATTTAGGTATTAAATTTAGCCTTGTGTGTCTTTTGTCTACCCTCTAAATAGACCTTCCTTAACAATAATGCATTCTTTGCCATCTTTGAGCTTAACAACAGCCATGTAGATGCCTCTAAAGTGTAAGTATTCTTTACAAGAAAGAAGTTGTAGATATAGCTCAATTTTTGCAGTTTAATTGTACCTGATTAATTATATAATTTCTGTATCAAGTAATTCTCAAAATTAAATGTGTCCTATGGTTTATTTATCATTTTATTCACCCTGTATTTTAACAATCTTTGACAACTTCCTTACATTCCTAGGATTAGTTTATATATTGCTGTGTCCTATGTTAATATTTGCAATCCTTTCTGTTATGTCAATTAACTGCCAGGACATCCATCTAGACACAGTGTACTAAAGTATAATAAAGAAAAGAAAAATACTTCAAGATGCTAACAAATTATAACCATGCCCAGATATAAACCAGATGTATGAGTGATAAACACAGAGATACAAAATTGTCACCACCCTTCAAAATCACAATTTTAAATGTCTCCACCTTTGACCTGTGGCAATAAGCTTCACTAGGGCGTGAGACAGAAATCTGTCCCTGCATTTTCTTGCATTGAATTTTTAAAATATTTTTGTTGTTTTCTTTCTTTTTCCTTTGTTGCTTCTTTAGTTGGTTACATATCAGACTTCCCTAAAATGTCTCTAACAAGCATGGGGAAAAAGAAGTGGCAAATGGAGCTGTGGTTGCCTGTTAGCAGTGCTCAATGCAAACATGTGCTTTGGGTTAGGAAATGGGGAAGTGCTCTCAGTACCACACAGCCTTCTTCCTTCACTCACTGCTTCACAGCTGTGTTTAGTGCTGCAGAATATATGTGCTGATATAAACCAAGAGCACACGTAGGCTAAATGCATTTTATCCATGACGTGTAGTAACAGCACAGTGCCTTAAAGAAAACTTGGTCACTTTTGATTTGGAAATCATGGAAACACATTGACTTTTCTTTAGCAATCTCAAGAAAATACATATAATTTTAGAAGAGATTTTTTTTTTCTTTTTAGTCTCTTGGAAGCAGCTGTTGTGAAAAGTGAACTCAGGCATCATCCTCTGTATTTCAGGGATTTTTTTTAATAACTGAAAAATGAAAGCAGATTCTTTAAGTCAAGACTGATTCATGTTTTGATTTGCTTTCACCTCAAAGATTCATTTTAGTATAATGGCATTCATCCTGTCTCTCATGTGCCCCTGGTGTTCCAAGAAGAAGTCATAAGGGTTTGGAAAAGGTGACTAAGGAGAGCAAAACCAGTTCTCCAAGGGCTTCACTTCATACTTCAGCTGTAGTTACGGGGGGTTGAGTCAGAAGAGATGTCAAAGTTTTGGTTAAATGATAGCCAGGAGTCTTCAGGTTTCTGCTGAGCAGGATGGAGACTCAGACTGACCTTCTGACCCTTTAGGCTGTGAGACTTGGCTGTGCCTCACATCACCTTGGACCAAATTTCAAGCATCACAGTTCATACATCTATAAGGAAATCATGAAATGGACTCATCCAACATAGATTGTCTCAAAAGTGAGAAAACAATAAAAGCTTTTATTTTCCTATCAGGGTTTAGCAATGGGATAGTCTGGTTGTACTTTTGAATGCATCTGTGAAGGATCAGCATCAATATAAAAGCTGGGAAGAAAAAAACCAAAAAAATCAAAATAAAAAACCCTACTGTGAACTGAAGAAAATATGATTAAAGATGTGTCATTCATCCAGTCACTGCTATAAATAAATAGAGTACAATATAATTCTATGAGCATAAAAAAGCAGAGCACAGTTTTCCTTGAAAAAATTAGTCTTTGTTCAACTCTTTGTTACACTAAGAAGTCAAACTAAATCCCAAATTGTGCTTTGAATTTTGGAGAAAATAAGTAAATTTAAGTCTCGTTCTTACAGTTTTATATGCAATGCAAAGAAAGAACCAAACCATTGACAAAATCCAGGGAAAATTGCTAGAGTACTGGCCAAATGTTATTAGCCAGTCACGTTTAAAGGAAGTAATTAATTTTGGACGGGAGGTACCAAAAGCCAGGAGGGAATGCCCTTTCTTATTCCTGGTGTTATATAGGAGCATTTATATTTAGAACTGAAATCCATGAGAGACAAAGGGAGCATTTCAGATGCATGACTCACCTTAGCATTTCTAATTTAAATACCCACTGCTCTGCAGGCATTGTACCCTGTTTTATTTACCAGCAGAGACAACACCATGGTGCCTGGTGCCTCTAAGTCTGGATGGAGCATCAGATTTAAGCTGGAGTTCCTGAACTGAGTCTAGATGCTGACAGCATCAAGAGGCTGCCAACACAGGCGTTGCATATCAAAGACAGAATTAGCTGTCATTTAAAAAATCAACAAAAATGCTACAATTTTTAATCCTTTAAAGGATGGCTGTATCAATTCACCCAGTGCAGGCTGCACATATCTATTGTTCCAAGGATATTATGTAAACTGCCAAAGTCCCCATAACACCAGGGATAGCTGAACGTGTAAACAGAAATAATTCTATATTTAAACATTATAGTTCTTCTGGTTGTTAAACTATCATTAGAACAGGATGGAAGCTGGTTTACAAGCTTCACTGTTGTATTTCCACACTGTGGGTGGTAGAAGCCAAGCCATGTTAAGACAATAAAATTTCTTTGTCAAATATACTGTAGATGACTGTTTATACATAGCAAGATTTGCCTCTCACCTCCTGAACCTTCAGGATAGAGCATGGGTGAAATGGATATGTTGTTTTTAGTTGTTGCAGCAGCCTGGAAAGTTAGGGCTTGAATCTGCTGACATGGCTGTGGGTGTTTGCCAGTTCTTTCCCACTGTTGGAGAATTAGCCCTACGTTCTGCCTGACTCCAGAAGACACGCTGGAAGATGTTCCCTTTGATGAAAACATACAAAGTTTGAGCCTACACAGACATACAGGTGCTTTAATCTCTAAATTAGTACCAGTTATTGAGGAAACCATCTCTTGCTATGTAAAAGAAGTTAAAAACTTACTGAAAATACCCAAGTGGGGTGGCAGCATTTATCACATTTCTTTGGTCCCCAAACAGAAGTGATATTTACCACATAATTCATGCTTCAATGGAAAGCAATATGGATTAATATCTATTGACAAAATTTAATCCTATTAACAGGATATTACGTCTTAAATCCAACAAAAATTCAGCTGCCATAAATCAATGTTTAGTAGGCTGAAACCCTTAGAAGTGGGGCTCAAATCTGAAGAAGGATTCAATCATTTTATCATCATTTAAAACAGTTGGTTTTTAATGGGAATCAAACCAATAGCTTTGTAGATATGGGCCAAACAATCTTCACAGCGAGTTGCAGCAACAGAATCTCAAATTCACCGAGGTGTTCCGTCCACTTTGCTGTGTCATCCTTGCAGAGTTGCCTTTTAAGATCATTCATGAAAAGAGAAGCATCAAAAATGCCCACAGCATCAATGTGCCTTGATTCTTGATTCCTTCCCCCTTGGTCAAGCAGCCTAACAGGATATGGGAAACAGGAGCAGGGAAATTTCTCCTGAGGAAAGAGAATTGCAATTAAGTTTTGAAAGTGCAGGCCAGGATGTTTATTTTAAAACATGTTATCAACCCACCACTTTACTCCATAATAGCTTGGTGTTCAGTGTCCTTATCCAGCACTGCGACAAGGGACTGATGCCCTCCTGACCAAATCCATGTCAAATGCGCTGACTTTAAGGGTTGTTCTGAATAGGGACATTCTGCAGGGTCCCATTCTGGGTGGAGCGCTCTGCAGCAAGGACTATGGGATTTGTGATGTCAGAAGAAGAGCTAAGAGGTCACTGACATGGGAAAAAGCAATCTTGGACACTTGCTTCTACTCAAACATTTATCTCTGCTCTTTTCCTCCTCTCAACTCCCCTCAATCCATGATAACTGAAATGTAAAATAGCAGCAATTGTTACTTATAAAGCATTTGGGGAGATTATAATATTTCTGGGTCTAGTTGCTGGATTTAATGGACAAATGTGGAAGTTCTCTTTTTGGAGTTTTTAAAATAAAAAACAAGAAAAAGTTGTATTTTAATTAATATTTTGGGAAAACATATAATAAATCATATATTTGTCTTATAGGCATAATTCTGCTTGCCTGAGATGAACAGTATTATTCAGACAGGCTGCTGTTCAAAATAGCATTTGCAGTACAGTTCATTTCATTCCAGTGTTTATTTTTGATAGATTTAAATATAAAACTGACATAATTCTAATTTAGACCTTAGCCTAGCAAATTCAGTCCTTGGAAGGCTTTTGTGATCTACTCAAGCCTACTTATAAAAGGCAAATGTCTGTTCCACTGCTTTATCTAAGATAACGTAAATACCACCCTTAAATAAAATTTTAAAAGAAAGAGCCAGATCTGTGCTAGAAGAAAGCACATCACATCACAACTTTCCTAATGCCTATATTGGAAGACATACATAGTCACTGAATCAAAACACAGTGTTCTTCAAACAAATATTTTTATATCAGGTTTTGGTGAAGTCCTTTGAAAGTGTTGGAATTTTTCTGAAAAACCAACTTATTTCTCACATGAAGTATGAAATCAGGTCAGGGCTTAGTGGAGTGAAACATGAATTAGAGTATTTGTGAGCTGATGTATGCAATTAAGTGAAGCTTTTCATCTGTTTTCAGCTCTGTCATGATCTATTCTCATTTGCATCAAATTTATGACCTGATCATATATCAACAGTTCAGTATTGTGATTTCTATTTATTGAATTCATTATCTCACAAAGTTCAACACATGTACAATCAGATTGCTCTCATTTTAACACTGCATTGTTAAAAGTTTTAAACAGAGTTGAAAGAAAATTACATCATATTCAGTCTTTGAATGATCTTCTTTGTCATTTCCATGTTAGCTTTCTGAATAATTTATTCATTACATCTAGTCACTTATCTGATGTACAATAGCAAGTTTTAGTTGTTGAAAACATTACCAGGGTTTCAGCTATTGGTATGTAGATGTCTGTTTAGACAGGTGAACATCCTCCACATTTGCACTAATTTGAAACTGATTTTTGTGTCATGAATTTTTTATTTGCTTCTTGAGGTAATTTTTTTTTCAGTTTTTGTTTTTTTTTTTTTTTTTGAGGGGCTTGTCAGAAGGGTTCTTCTGAATACTTTTATAAAAGAAAAGTAGATTGAAAAAATGGTTATCAAATGACCTACCAACCTATCAGATCGATTTTAGTATAACTTATTGACTGTGCAGTGTACAAAGGGTTAAACTAGCTGGATTAACATATTTATTTGTACTGTTCCATTAATTTGTAGTAAATCTAACACCTCCCAAAGTTAACATCAATGGGGTTTCAGGCCTGCAATCTCTCTGAGGAGAAGGTGGAGCTGCCCTGCACCAGAGTCAGCTGATCCCAGTCTGCTCCACTGGACCCAGCAGAGCAGAGCTGAGCCTGTTGGCCAAACAGGGGAAAAATAGTTAAGAAAAGTTTTAAAAAACCAAAAAAAACCCAAACCAAAACACAAAAAAAAACAAAAACAAACAAAAACCCAAAACAAAAAAACAAAACAAAACAAAAAATTCCACCCAGGCAGGAGAAGCAAAAGAGCGAGAAAGAGCAGAGGGAACACCATGGTCAGATCAGAAGAGGTGGTGCTCCATGGCATCACAGGAGGTGTCCACCATGGTCCACAAGGGATCCCACACAGAAGCAGCTGGTGTTTCCTGAGGGACTGGAGCCCAGGGATAAGTAGAGAACAGGTGAGAAAATCTTGATGCACTGACCATAACCCCTGTTTCTCTTTACCCTGTGCTGTTCGGAGAGGCTAAGAGAAGACAAGAATCAGAGTGAAAGTGAGACTAGGAAAAGGGTAAGGAAAGATCAGTATCAAGTTAAATGCTTGTATTTTTATTACCTATCTATTTGAATTGTCAATAAAGTTAATTTTCCCCTAATTGATCTCTTTTGCCTTGATAGTAACTGGTAACTGACCTTCCTATCTTTATCTCAATTCATGGATTTGCTCTTCCAGGTTCTTCCCATTTTCTCCCTGCTCCTGCTGAGGGAGAAAATGAGTGAGCAGCTGCTTGGGAGTGTGTTAGCCAGAGTGAACCCAGCACATGCAGGAAAAGATGAGTCACTTTTATGCATAGTCAGCATCTGAGAGATGAAAATGTAAGTCTGATGCAACCGAAAGATGCTGTGGACTTGGAGACATTGTGGAAAGATTAATGTCAGTAACAGTGGAAGGTCTCAGATTATTAAAAGGCTTTGCTCCTACAAGAACGCATTTGCTTAATATTTCAGTGCTTATCACCAGAACAGTAATTTGTCAAAGCTGGGAGCACACTAATAAAATAGAGCTCCAGAAAATTCAGCCTTATTCCCACTTGTGCCAGGGAGCTGCTTTAGCATCTTGGAAAAATCTCTTGATTCTCCTTTCAAACAGTTTTCTGACAGTAGTCAGACTGCTTTAGACCAGTGCTGAAAAATTCTTAAGAAAAACAAGTCAAGCTTTCATACATGGAAGTGCAGCAATGTTATAAGCTAAATACAAGTTGTTATGCCTCTGATTCCCCTCCAAGACTGTCTGTTTAGTCTGTTTGGCTTATATACCCTTGAGGAGGACTTGCCTGTATAGTGTTTAGAAAAATGATATTTAATCCAACTGCATTACCATGCACAGTTTTAAAAATAGGAATGGTTTCAGAGAGGCCATTTACAAACCCATTTGCAGAATGCTACACATGAGCATAGATGTTTATGGGACTTGGGCCTCCCAATGCCTGAAAAGGCAACATAAAATGAGCAAAATGTGGAATGGCTAGGCTGAGGTTATCTGGAAGCTGGTTCTGTGCTAAAGCAAGGATAAGCATGGTTTTATAATGAGCCAAAAATAAGGTCTATCTTGGATTCTTAGTGACATGAATGTTTTTTCAACTCATGGGTTTGTGATTCTGCAGAAGCATATGGAGGTTTATGAATGTGTTTGCTTTTCAAACACATAACAAAAGTCTGTGGAACACCATTTTCATTATGGAGTTTAAGGTAAATTCCATTAAGATCCAACATGGATCAATTCATCCACATGAATTTTCAATTAACACACCTCTGCAGGCTCAGACACCTTTGAAAATTAAGTTTGCATAGGGTTTATCACCACTTTTTAGTTTCCTTTAACATACTGTCACTGATTAATCCTAGAACCTTAATTCACTGGCAATTTCCATTTGCTTATATTTAACTCAGCTGTTACATTTTAAAAGTTTTACTGCTGAAGCGAAGTTATTCTATCTTTGATTTCTGACACTTGGTTACACAGAGATGCGTAACAGAAACCATCCACTTTAGGAAAGCGTGCCTTATAATTTTGGGGAGATAAGATTCCACTTAAGTCAAGAATGATGATCCTGTGCATTTTTTTTCATTTGCCTGAATAAAATTGCTGATAAGCCTTTATCAGGAGAGGTGTGGCTGATTAGGTTGGAGCTGGGCAGGAGGATCTGCAGATGGCGAGGGATCAGCCCGCGAGGCGAGAAGTGTGGCACTGCTGGTAACAGGCCCTTGCATGGAGGGATTGTTCCCTGTGTGTCAGAGGTGAAAACAAATCTTGTGCTGAGAAATGTAAACCAGATTTCCTTTTGTTGGCCTGAGGATAGGAAGGGGAGACAAGAAGAGAGAAGGGGAATACTGTAAATTGAGTCTGAAGTGAACTTTCCACAATAAGACTACTATATGAGCTAGTATGCACTCCCTGAGGGTGAAATTCACTCTTCTGTACTGGGATAACACATATCTGGGGTTGAATTTAAGATTTCTTTTGAAGAGTTTAGGGCAGCTAAACAGCTCTGTTCATGCAATCCACCAGCTAGTAGCCCTTGCTTTTCTCTCTGGGCCTGATTTACAATGTTGAATCCCCATGTGCTTGACAGGCACCACTCAAGGCAGCAAACTCAGCACATTATGAACTAAAAAAAAAAAAACAAAAGCTCTATAGCTTGAGCCAAATACTGACTCTTTATTTGCTGTGATGTTACAAATCCATGTTCTTTGTGAATAGTGAAAAGGGGTTGCAGAGTTTGCTTTCTCAGCAAACTCTATCAGCATTTTCAAAGACCAAAAGAATAATGGAAAAGGCACAACTAAAAACCTAGTAATAAGAAAGCAGAACAAGAGGGAGAAGGGAAGGAAATTTCTATCATTCATTAATGCAATGCACTAAATACTGTTTCTTGCAGCAGAACCCCCACTAGAATCAGTTGTGTGGAGTCAGTGTGACAGAAAAATTTGGTCAAATATTTATTTTTGTGCCTATTTTTCATTACTGTGAACCATTAGAGACGTATTTTTTTTTCTTTTAATGAAAAATATAAATTAAAAATTGCTTTAATAGTGAAATTTATGTATGTTTTTCCAACACTGTTATGTTAAAAAAAGGTTTCTATGCCACTCCTTGAGTAAAAATAGCAGTTTTATTTAGTTTTTATTGGGTCTGACTCTAAAAACATAAATGACAATTCCTAATAGCTCTTACAGATTTCAATGAGCCAATATTAATCAGCCTGAATAAGAAGATCCAAATTCTACATCTTTAACTCATCCAATGTAAGATGCTCTATGATCTGAACTGTAGCATAAATCCTTAAATTAGGTCTAAAAATATTGGTTTCCTTTCACTGCTTTCCTGGCAGTTGTAATTCGTTATCTATTCTTCCTGTGAAAGGCTAATGGGTGTTTCAAATTCCTTAAACACCAAACCTGCAATTTGAGAAATAAATGCTGGTGGGTGGAATGATTCTTAATGCTTCCTTCCTCCTCCCAAGGTGTTAACATACCTCTACCTACATGGTCCCATAATGTCTTTATTTCTTGCTTTTCTTGTTTTATCTCTTCCTCCTCACTTGTGCAACCTCTCATCCTCTTGTCATTTTCTTTGAATTTATTACATAATTGAAGAGAAGTTCTCCTGCTTTGTAGCTGCTGTTTGCTCTTCCCTTCATTTTTTCAGACAGCTCAATTCCAGAATGCAGGTGTGTGGGTTTTATATTTTCCTTATCTCCCTTTTCCCAGTAAGATTAATGAGTGAATCACTTAGAGAGGTTTTCCAGGTAGCAAAGTAGCTGCTAAAAGGGAATAACAAATATTTTAATTCAATTTTCTATTATTTAATGTCACAATACCATTCAGCTGCAACAACTGCCATCAAGACATTATTTTTCTAGAAGATATATGTGTGTTTGAGTGATGTGAAACTACCTTTTGTCATAGTGAATCACCTCTGTTTTAAACTAAGCTGTTTTAGACCTTCCAAACCTCAAACAAACTAAGGTCTTGCTAAAAAATAATGTCAAGTGATTTGTACTACTGCTTTATTTCTCATCTCACTGAGACTTTTATTTGCTATATATATACACACTATTTTGTTCTGGCCTATGTTTTAGTGATTTCCTATTTATTCTGGATTTAAAAGATGCAAACAAGAAAGTAGTTGCACAAACAACACCAAATCAAAGTGCTTCTCTCCTAAAGAAGTTAAAGATGGTATAGGAGCATGTTGTCTTTGTTTTCTTGCAGGTCCTGTTTTAGGCTCATCTCACTGCCTTCTCTGCCCATTTTTTTTTTTTTTCTTAATACAGTGATTAATCACCAACTGGAGGTATCCAGCCAGCACATTCAGAAAACTGAACCCATAAACCTGCAGAGCGCCCTCATTGTAAAAGAAATGTACATTTATTTTTGGAGGTCAACAAAGCCCAAAGCAAGCTGAGTACCCATTTCCTACAGCACTGATAGAACCTCATCTTGCTAAAGAGAAGCAAAACTCTCATTGCCATTTTGTGCATGTCTGAATGTGAGAGAAATGATCCTGCTACTGTCCTGTGCTTGGTGCAGTTGATGCAGAATGGGTTTACTTTGTGCACAGGTATTTAAGCAGTTTAGGAAATAGGTCTGCAAGGTCGAATATCTGAGCAGTTAAACAAATCTTTCTACTACAGTTCTATTGTAGTGCTTTTTAGTAATTTAGGTTGTTTTGGGGAAGAAAGAGGTAATTTTTTTTTCTGAAATGGTTTAAACATAACATTTTCTCAAGGCATTTTATATATTTGAAGGCATAAGTTATGTTCATTCTTTTCAGTAGTCTGGTAAGCACTAAAATGACAACATTAAACTTTTTTCTGTTGACTGACACTCAGTAAATTATTCTGAGTGGCCCCAAACTAATGCCCAAAACTTCTACAGCAACACTGGGTGTTCTCTATGAGAAAATTCTAAAATTATTTTGCATGTGTGGCAGTGCTTCAGGTGTTTAATATAACTACCACAATCAACTTAGTTCTAGAGTATATTTATTTCTTAAAATTTTATGTTAAAACTCACAAGTGTGCTGCAAAATTTCTAGTACATTGGGGTCTGCCTAAATGAATTGAAACTGTTTAACAGTTTGCTTATAGATGCCCACTCATTTGTACAATTTTTTTCTATTTACTTATAATTTATCCAGAACTTTTTAAATACTAATCCCATATACATTGAGGTTGTTCTGATTTCATGGCTTAGTACTACTAAAGAAATCTAATTTACCATGTATTAATTTCATATTTTCTGAAAATAGGTTGGATATCAAAGTTACCAGAGTAATCTAAAGAAATTTTAAAATTCATTATGATTCTATTTTGTATGAAAAATGTCTAAGTTATTCACTTGCAATAATTGGAACTTTTTTTTCTGTTTCTTTAACTATGTCCTTTTATGGACTAATTGGAAGTTTTGAAAGGTTAACAATAGCAGACACTAAAAAGTGATTTAGAGATTAAAATATCAATTAGAGATGTATGTGTAATAGCTGGAAACAGTTTCTCAGGTGCTGTGTGAATCGCTTTTTCTGCTTTTCATTCCTTAAGGTTTTGCTGGCAAGCTTATCTCTGGATATGCAGCCTTTGTCTAATGGCCCATTTTATGGCCTAGGCAAGTCATAATTGTAATTAGCTTAAAATTCAAGACTGAAAGAAAGTGTATTGTTTTTGTGAGGAGCCCAAGAATCAAAGCAACTGATTTTAAAATATGATGGTTTTTCAAAGACCAAGCAATGCTAAATACTGTTCTGTGAGAATGATACAGGACTCATTCTGAATGCCCAGAGAGAATTAAGACTGAGAACCTGACCCTCTGTGATGTTGATTATTTGGAGCTGGGGAATCCAGTTGAAAGGATATAGCTGCAATTTAATGCGATTAGCCTGCCATACCAAGTCATTGGATAATTGTAGACCTTGCAAGACACTGCCCTGGTGGTGTTGATGTGCTCTGGCCTTTGGGAGCACTGATTGAAGACGGATGATGAGAGTGAAATAGATTCAGATAAAATTAGAGACAACTGGAGCAAATAGATGTGGATTTTCTCATTTTAGCACAAAGGAAACCTGGCTTAGGTGAAATGGAATCTGGCTGTAATATGCAAAAGCTACTTATCTCAACTCCCTCTGGAATATGCAACAAACATATGGAATAAGCTTGAGATTTAACCTCTCTACTCAAGTTCATATGACAGATTCATTATTTTCTGCATTAGAGAGAGAATATCAAGGTCAAAATCTCCATTCTGATTAGCTGGCAAATGTGCACTCATCTAGCACAGAGCATGCATTCATGTACAACCACTTTGCTGAATTTGAGCATCAATTAGTTTCATTCCTGTTAAGGAAGTACCATAGCATCAATTCACAAGAATTAAAGGCCTCAGTTTAATTTCTGGTGATAAAATTCTGAACTCTTGTTCCTCACCCAAACCTCCCACAAAGTGAATGTTGATTTCACCGCTGTAATTCTGGTTTAGTCAGAGATTAGGCCAGTTTTGATTCACACATTCTATCTTCATGCATCCATTTATCTGAGGATGGAATAAAGCAAAGTTCATCACAGTGCATACTTAATTTGATAGTGTAGATGTTACCCACTGGTGTAGTTACATATGCACAGCCCTAGCTGAGTTAATGAAAGGTGCAGTTTGGAAGTAAAAGCAAATTAAATTAAGGTAGGTATTCAAAGTTTACAATTATTTATGCAACACTATAAAAGGAATAGCAATTCCCCTACAATCCAGAAGATTTAACTTGCATAAGTGCTTTTAAGAATCTGTGTCCAAGTCATTAATGGATTCTATTTATGTAACACATTGTCAATTGCCTAGAGTCAGTTAATGATGATGAATTGAGATGATAGCAGCATACAAACTGCTCGGTGTTAAAGAACAAAATCACATTCTTATGATAATCAGAAATTATACTTTGCTACTTTTTCCTTTTCCAAATCATTGCATGTGAGAGAATTGATTTCACAAAGAACCAGAATCGGGCGTTGTTCTGATTTTGTAATGAGGTGTCATAGCATTATTTCATTCAATGCGCAGATCATTTGAATTCAGAATCAAAGAGTCAGGTATGGAATCATTGGTTCATTTGGGCTGGAAATGACCTTTCAGGTCATTGAGTCCAACCACGTGCAAGCACAGTAAACTGTCATTGTTTACAATTGCTTAATTAAAATTAATAGTCATTAGAAGTTTCATTTTCTTCTTTCAACTCAGAATAAAAGTCAAGATTTCATTCTCATTTGCATTAGGCATAGCGCCTTCAGCAGCAAATGTAATAGATCATTAGTTGACAATGTCATATATTGTATTAAATGTTCTAATGTGAAAATATTCCTCGTAAGGTGGAATTTTGTATGGAAGGATTGTAGGAAGCTCCTTCTTTAAGCTGGTGTTGATAGCCTAGCATGCAGAAAGAAAGCATGGGAAATTCAGCCCAATTTCTTACAACAAGAAATTTCAGTTGACTGTGCAGCAAGATGGCTTTTTGAATATATATATATATATTTTTTTTTTTTACAGGCAGGCATACATAAACATACGCATTCACCCAGACATGTTTTAAAAACCTCACCTTAAAAATAATAAAAATAAATAAAAATATAGGTAATGTCTGGAACCACCTACAACTTTCTAAAAGCTGTCAACTCTAGCTGGTGGTCATGGATTCCTGTCAGAGAAGTCATCAGCAGCCTGTACAAAAGCAGGAGATGCTACATCTGGCAGCTGACTGCAGTTCCCTGTCCTGTCAGAAGCACTCTCAGCTAACGTAGCTATAACCAAACTTCAGCCCTGTGAAAAATGCTCTAAACTGATGATGGCCACAAGCTGGGAGACTGCAAAGGGAAAGGTCATGTAATAGTTTACATATTTTCCATGATATTTCTTTGTTTCTTTGATGGACATACGCTGACCCTTTGGACACTGATTGGAAGCCTTAATTGATTTTAACATTTTCAATGCTTTTAACTGACAGTCATTTTTTTTGGGGTGGATTTTCTCTCAATGCAGCACATTTTTCAGTTTCTGTTGGATCCTAAATGCCAGTTTTGAGTTCTTTGCTTTTTAAAAACCTACACGTGGAATTTCTGTCTGTTCAAAAATTCTTATTGCACACCTGAAAACTACCCAGATCCATTCAAACTCTTGAGAGTGACTGTAAAAACAAGGTTTATGAATAGATTCATAATAAAATTTGGAGCACAGGGAAAATATTTTGTTTCATATGAGCCTGCTCATAATTTATTTCATGTAGAGTCTGTTTCTCCAAAAGATATTCCTGATTAGTTACTTAGAACTAGAAAAAACAGCATTTGTATATTTTGATTCCATTTGGTATGTAATGTCATTATCTCTTTCTTATCATCCCATTTTAAAGAGATGATAGCAGCATACAAACTGCTCGGTGTTAAAGAACAAAATCACATTCTTATGATAATCAGAAATTATACTTTGCTACTTTTTCCTTTTCCAAATCATTGCATGTGAGAGAATTGATTTCACAAAGAACCAGAATCGGGCGTTGTCCTGATTTTGTAATGAGGTGTCATAGCATTATTTCATTCAATGTGCAGATCATTTGAGTTCAGAATCAAAGAGTCAGGTATGGAATCATTGGTTCATTTGGGTTGGAAATGACCTTTCAGGTCATTGAGTCCAACCATGTGCAAGCACAGTAAACTGTCATGGTATATTTTAAAGTACAGATAGATTCAAGGAAGACAGCTTTGTTTACACTTGCTTAATTAAAATTAATAGTGATTAAAAGTTTAATTTTCTTATTTTAACTCAGAATAAAAGTCAAGATTTCATTCTCATTTGCATTAGGCATAGCGCCTTCAGCAGCAAATGTAATAGATCATTAGTTGACAATGTCATATATTGTATTAAATGTTCTAATGTGAAAATATTCCTCATAAGGTGGAATTTTGTATGGAAGGATTGTAGGAAGCTCCTTCTTTAAGCTGGTGTTGATAGCCTAGCATGCAGAAAGAAAACATGGGAAATTCAGCCCAATTTCTTACAAGAAGAAATTTCAGTTGACTGCGCAGCAAGATGGCTTTTTGAATATATATATATATAATTATTTTTTTTTACAGGCAGGCATACATAAACATACGCATTCACCCAGACATGTTTTAAAAACCTCACCTTAAAAATAATAAAAATAAATAAAAATATAGGTAATGTCTGGAACCACCTACAACTTTCTAAAAGCTGTCAACTCAAGCTGGTGGTCACGGATTCCTGTCAGAGAAGTCATCAGCAGCCTGTACAAAAGCAGGAGATGCTACATCTGGCAGCTGACTGCAGTTCCCTGTCCTGTCAGAAGCACTCTCAGCTAACGTAGCTATAACCAAACTTCAGCCCTGTGAAAAATACTCTGAACTGATGATGGCCACAAGCTGGGAGACTGCAAAGGGAAAGGTCACGTAATAGTTTACATATTTTCCATGATATTTCTTTGTTTCTTTGATGGACATACGCTGACCCTTTGGACACTGATTGGAAGCCTTAATTGATTTTAACATTTTCAATGCTTTTAACTGACAGTCATTTTTTTGGGGTGGATTTTCTCTCAATGCAGCACATTTTTCAGTTTCTGTTGGATCCTAAATGCCAGTTTTGAGTTCTTTGCTTTTTAAAAACCTACACGTGGAATTTCTGTCTGTTCAAAAATTCTTATTGCACACCTGAAAACTACCCAGATCCATTCAAACTCTTGAGAGTGACTGTAAAAACAAGGTTTATGAATAGATTCATAATAAAATTTGGAGCACGGGGAAAATATTTTGTTTCATATGAACCTGCTCATAATTTATTTAATGTAGAGTCTGTTTCTCCAAAAGATATTCCTGATTATTTACTTAGAACTAGAAAAAACAGCATTTGTATATTTTGATTCCATTTGGTATGTAATGTCATTATCTCTTTCTTATCATCCCATTTTAAATTTTTTTGACATTGTATTTATTTTGTTAATTTTTTGGACATTGTTCCATCAATATAGAATCGATGGAATATATATTTTATCATTTTGCATATAGAATATATTTATGATTACAATATATTCTAGTTTTACTTTTTGCATCAGTTGAAACTATTGGTGTTAAGACTCTGAAGTTCTCTCTATATGAGCATATTAAATATGGAGAGATGATTCTCTAGTCCTGAGTCCAAACTGCATCAAAATACTTCCATCAATACTGAGAAAAAGTCTCATTATGTAGGGTTCTTGTCTCTAAAATACCAACTAGAAATATTGAATTATATTGTTGTCTTCTGAGCTGTGCTCAGGAGATATTTACGACAGTTCTAATTTTTCCATATCAAGTTTTGAAAATTTAACAGTAGGAATGATGGAGCTTCTCAGTTCTTGGAAATGCTCTTGTACCATTTAATTTATCAGTACAGTTTTAGCTTTGGAAAGATTCCATGGGTTGCATTTCAGGGGTCTGCAATAGGTAAGTAGGAAAAACAATGCTGCACAGTATTCACTGTGCATGAAACTCCTAAAATAAAAGAGCTTATACTTGCCTTCAAAAAAAACTCATAGGTCCATATATAACAAAAGCTTGCAAACTTGAATAGTTACTAAATTATTTGGAGGTTTTCCTAATCTCAAATTCTTTATTATTTGATGCACTATATCTTAGCTACATATAGTACTTTTGAACATTAAAAATCAATTTCTTTGTTATAAATATGTAGAAAATCAAAAGTTTTTTACATTATTTTAAAACGTTTTTCTTGTTTCTCCTTTAAAATCTTGGACTACTACTGTAAAACCTCAAATTTAACCTTGGAAAAATCAGAAGGGTTTCTTCTGGTGTTGACTCAGATCTGTGATTCTCTAATTATTTTCTTGCAGTTTAGAAGCCAAAAACTATATCCTATTGCAAAACAAGAGGGTATTTAGATTTTACACCATTTGATAAATTTTGTGCTTTCTGAAAAAAAAAATCAGGGACATGATTTTTTTTTTTTCATAAGCATTTGAAGATCAAACACTTATTGTTGTAGGCACTTCTTCAAAACCCAGATATGAACACTTAAAAGAAATTTAAAAAATGAATTTTTGCATTTTCTTCACAAAACACAATTTTTTAATTAAAGGGTTATGCCATTTTTATTTTCTCTTCTCTCTTCTCTTTATTTGTGACACACATAGACATTTGTAAAAGTTCTGGTATTAAGTTCTTTTTCTGAAGCCAAATACAAAAGTTCTCAGCAAGACTAGGCCTTACTCTATATCTTACCAGACTTCAAAATGTTACCTTATGACTTTAAAATTACTTCCTATAATTGTTTGTGATATTCTGCTTCTCTTCACTCTTATTACAAGGAAATTGTGTAAGGAGAACTTTGCTTAGGTATGACTGTAAAAAGAAGAACATTTATCAGCAATAAATGTTATTGAGGTTAAATATAAAACTCCTGTACATTTTGCTATACCAGTACTTATCTACAATAGTTATAATCTTAATAAATTAATTCAGATACAACTAGAATGTGAAATACTTTTTTTTTAAGGGCTTATTTTATACAACAGATAAGGTTCACAAATTTTCATCCTCAGTTTTGCATTTCCTTCAGATGATAGCAATAAATTACTATAGAAAAAGGTTTGTAGATCTAGATGGAAGCATGTTTTTCTGTGGAAAGGAAAAGAATAGCAAACCTGGTGTTTCTTAGGAGTGATTCTAAAACAATTAAAACTTTATTTCTAATTCCAAAGTCACATTTCTTAATTCTATCTCCACAAAACTGAATTATTGTTCATCATTTTATTGTTATTGCTTTTTATGTGTTTCATCAAACTGCCATTGCCAATTATGTAAATTCAGAACAGATACAAATAAAGTCTCTCACATCACCATATATTAAATCTAAATGTATTGTAAATATAAATAGTACTTAATTTGGGTTCACACTGTATTCATGACTGAAAGACATCTTGGTAATGATTGAAGAGGTGCAGCACATATTCTCCTTTAGCCACTTGAGATTAAAGACTTTTTCTGTCCTTGGAGGGTACTCTGAGGAACCAAGATTCTCATGAACTCTGAGAAGCCTCTCCAAATACAAGAGAGAATGGGCCAAAGTCTCACAGGGTCAGCAAGCACAACATGGACACGTTCAAAATTATTAGTACTCTTCTAACAGAATTTTAGAACATTTAGTAAAAAGAAAGTAATTTCAGGGTAAAATGAAAAGATTAGTGTATGTACTGAGTTCTTAATGCCCAGGCTCATAGTGAAATAGGTAGAGATGTCAAAGAACTTTACATTGTCCCTGGGCTTTAATGGGTTTTCTCTATAAAGATATTTTCTTCCAATAGGCTCTGATGAGGTGGTAGCACAATCAGATGCACAGAGTAAGTATTTCTCTCTCTGGAGTCCAGAATGCAGGGTGAATATGGTGATTAGGTTTTTTAACTTTCATATTCTGTTGCAATTTTAACACCTGTGTTACCCTTCATTGTCCTAAAATTACACATTTTTGCTGTTGATGTTTATTTTTTCCTGAGTCAGGGCGCTGACCCTGATATTATTCAATAGCTTGATGAAGGGCAGTATCACTCACCCCATGGCCAGGCTGTAGGTCAATTTCCAGAACAATATCACTGATGATATTTCCTTTTGTCTCGTTCCTTTATCCCACTTAAATGCTGAATACACTAGGTCTGGAAGTAATGTATTAAATTTGGCCTCTCAGGTTGATGGATTTGGAAGTATACTAATCCAAAGGGAGTTATAGCACACTGTAAATCATAAATATCTTGAGAGAGAGGAGAAATGTGTAAAATTTGTAGAAGACATGAGTTATAGCACAGTTATCTTCATAGAATCAAGTCCTCTTGGGTATATTTTTTTGCATTATTATTTCAGTGTGAAAACCACACTACCCAAATCTAATCTGAAATGCATGTAGTTATGTTTCAGTTTTATTTCTATTTCACCCACCAAAAGAGGAAAAAATAAAATTTTGATAGGGCTAAGAAATGAGAAATATATTCAAATTGAAAGCAATAGCCTATGTCCATGGTGAATTTTGATGCACAGTTAAAATATATATGTAGTTATTTTCAATATAACTATTATCAGTATAACTATGCACAATTGAAATAGATATGTAGTTATTTTCAGTATAGCTATTATCTGTTATCTATCGTTTTAATATTTCAGTAACTGCTGTAGTGTGAGTGTATATATATACATATATACACACACACACATATATATATATATATATATATATAAACACGTACATATAAACATGGCCTGAACTACATCATAAACCTACTGGATGAATTTATCTGCATTGAACCTATATTACTAAATGATATTTTTGTTACGTTGCTTTGCTAGATTAAAGGTGTCTAAAATGCTTGAGGCTCTGGTTTCATGCTTCCTCAACTGGATTATGACCAGGTAAGAAAATGTAGAAGAAAAATAATCAGATTCTGTTGCAATCTGTTTCACAAGAAAAGAGTCAAACCTATTGATGCTTGGGTGATTTCATCACACTATTTAGGAACAATAAATCTGTTTTAACTAACATTTACTTCATTGTATCCAGCATGCCATATGGAAATAACATGGGGGCATTGCTGTCTGGGTAAGGCTTCATTGTATAGGTGGAAAAGTATTTACAAGGCAGAGTCAAAACCAATTGATCTTAAAATTTGGTATAAATTCCACAAGCAAAGCATGCAGTGGTCACCAGAAGATGTTGAGTTCTCAGCATTCACGTAGTTTTAGAAAAGTATTACTCCCTTAAGCCATTAAGGAAGGTTATTAACTCAGATCTCATGAATTTCAGCTCTCTTTTTTAAGGTTTTAGGCAGTGATTCTTTCATTCACAGCCCCAGGAGGGTAAATAAAAGTCAGAAAAAATGTGATCAAGTGTACAAAAATAATTTAATTCCCTGCATGAAGTGTCCTCTCATGCCTTAAAGCACATATATAAACAGGCAAACATGAGTCATAGCTGATGGATTTTTTTCCATATAGTAAAGATAAGGTAGTAATGATTGTATTTCTATTTTAAATAAGGAGTCACCCTATAGAACAGAAAAGGAGTCGCTATGATTATCCAGTGCCTCTTTCAGTCTTCTGTAACCTTTTCTGCTGCTCTGATTTTTCTTTTTTTAAAAAATCAAAGCCTTTCAAAAATACTCTCTAAACTCATTCTTTCTTTTTGTTCTATGTGTTTGCCCAGCTGGCAACATGGTTCTATTAATTAACCTCTACCAACCTTTCATAGATCTCTTTTCTGAACTTAAACACCAAATAACAGAACTCTTCATGGAACATTTAAGGGAGAATTGACTGAAACAAAAGCTTTACATTGTTTTCAGTAATGAATTTTACACTGGAGTATTTAACTGAACTTGAGGAGATTTACAGCACATTCTAAATTGTGTTACTGAGACAGAGTGAAATGCTTTGCTTTAGCAGCTGTTGTTTACACCTGAAGCTATTGTACAAATCTAGGATCTCATCAGTTTGGAGGTTTTCTCCCATCATTTTCTTGATTTCTTGATTTCTTTTTTTTTTTTTTTTTTTCCTTCTGACAAATGAGGCTTTTATAAATTAACTCAGCTGGTGCACGTTTGACCCCAATTTTTGAATGTGTTCCTGGGTCAAGTACTTTTGTGTGTGAGAATATTCATCCCACCCTGAGGCAACCAGAGTACTCATGCATTTAACTTACCATCAACACATTTTTAATAGTAAATAATTTTCTACATGTTTAATCTAGGCAAACAAATTATGCTAAAAACAATTACAGGCAATTACACTTTATTTTCTAGCCTCTGCTCACCATGTTTAACTATGTGCTGAATAATAAATTACAAATTAAAATCTGTAGAATATCTGGTATGTGGGTGTTTCAGCATGTTTAAGTGAAAAGTTATTTTACTCTGAAAAATCCAGTGAATCTTACCCCCTGACCTTTATGTAAATTTAAGAATGGTATTCTTGTATCTTTACATCTCTGTCTTCCCCACTTTGTCTTATCAGTTCCTTCCATGGCTGGAAGTTTTCCTTCCTCAACTTCAGTGCCAACATATGGTTGCATTCTGTAACATGAACTCATGGCTGAATCTATGAACTCCATTCCTTGGTCTCCACCTTTGGGACATCAGTAGGTGGTAATCTTAGCAACCTGGACGTGATATCACCATTGTGGCATTTTCATTGACACTGCTCTGCTACACAGACCCCTTTGCCCCCCAGGTATAAGTCCTGAAGAATTAGCCTCTCATTACACACCATTAAATCTCTTGTCACTCAATCCTGTAGGTTGATGGAAGCATAGGATATGCTGTGGGGGCAAAAGCTCCCCGAAGAGTTAAACTTGGCACTTCCCTGCTTGGTGATGCAGACTCTGGATGGGTGGTCCCTCTGGATCTCCTTTCAATAACAGGTCCACAGGTAGACAGCAACTAAAGACAGGATTAGAAAGCTGGAATTCAACAACTCCCAAATTTTACGAGATTTGAAGAGCCAAATGTATTATTCTTACACTTTTTAAATTTGGCAAGGTGAAAGAATTGCATTTGATAAGAGAGTAGTTCTTTATTATTCTAAGGAAAGCTTCCCTCCTGGGTGGTTTGCCTTTTCCTAACTTAAATTTCCAGTCAATGTTTGAGTTGCCCCTTCTATCCTTCTTGTGGTGATTTAGGTTTGGTGAAATCTAAACAATGTGTTTCATATTTCTTATATGCCAAGAGGGACTTTCAGGGCAAGGCTGAAAGAAAGCAGTGCTTTTGGTTAACATCTCCCATGAAGGCAATATATCTAGAATAATTGTCCTGGGAAAAGCAAGCCAAAGAAATTTGCTCAGCTGTAGACTGACTGAAGAGCTCAACAAAGTGATAAATGGTTTACTTTATCTGAGTACTGAATAATGTCAACCTGTATATAGAAGCTTTGATAGTCATTCAAATTGTTATCACATTTAGGTAAAGAAGAAAGTTCTTCTAGGAATGTAAACGTTAAAAATGTTCATTCTCCCTACAAAATGCTGGGGATTAGAGTTGGATACTAAGAAACAATCATGTTATGAATTCCTTCTGGAATTAAAAATTTTTAAAAGAAATTTTAAAATTTCAATAAATGTTTTTGTCCATGTTTTTAGACACTAAACAATCAAATAGTAATAAGATAGTTAACATAGGAACAGCCCTGCATTTTTGAAATCTGTTTTCACAGACATATTTTATTTAAACTGTGTTTAAAGTCTACAATAAATCACCACAGAAGCTGAAGAGAAATAAGAATCCCAGTTTAAATAAAATAATCCAGGGATCCAGTATCTAATTGACCATGCCATGGGTGGATTGACTTTGACTATATCATCGGCATTTAAAAGCATAATTTATAAAAATTAATAAGAGAGATATTTATAAACCTTAAAGGACATCAAATAACCTGATAAACTACATTCAGTTTTTTAATACTGATTCCTGAAGTGGAGGGACACTCTTTATCATCTCCTGACTTGCAGTTTTAATTAGAAGGTCTTACAGACCACAGAAACCCCCCAATCCCCTATGCAAAAAAACCCAAAAAACCAAAAATCCAAATGCACCCCTGTATTTCCAGGTTCTGTTGCCTGTTGGCCACCCCAGTTGGAAACAGCCTTTGGAAGAGGTTCCTTCCCTTGAGGTATCACAATAATTTTTCAAGCACAAGCACCTTCTCTCTCTGGAGGCTCTTTGATTCCCTTCCAGCCTATCAGCCACAGATGTAAGGCACCTTTTCAAAGCATGTATCAGCAAAATTCTCCTCCTGCCTTTTCACCTACTAATTGCAAGCAGGGAGCAAGTTCTCCTTTTTCAAACAAAGCCACAATTTTTGGATCTTCCCTCAGTATAACTGTGGCTGTAGAGCCATGTACTGCATAAATTGTGATCGTGATAATGTGACTTTCATCTTAGCTTGAAATAGCATCTGTCTGCTGCAGCATCTTTGAAATCTTGATTGATAAAGGATTTAGACATGGTTTTAATTATCATCTTATGTACTTGGCAAAGGTTAATATTTTGCATGGGGAAAAAGATCAGGCTATAATTCCTGGATTTAAAGCAAGAACTCCAGAATTTTGATTAACTATGACTTTCAACACTCGAGAAAACTTAAATTTTTGAAATAAATAATTTTACTCTTTTTTTGAGAAATATGGAAGGGTTTTTCCATGGTTTCTTCAGTTTATAAACTGAGGTAATTAATGGTATGAAAATAGGAACAAAAATAATTCCATGATAAACACAAACTTTTCTGTTTCAAATGTATTTCAAATTCATTAATTACCTAAAGTCATGGTCCCAAAGTTAAAAAAATTACACTAGCTCTCATTTGGCCATATTTTTCTGGCAATCCTAACTTGATCAGTCCCAAGCATACAAAAAAATCAAAGAAAGTTGCAAACTCCCTTTTGTTTCTTCAACTGCTGCCAATTATTGGAAACAGACAATTAAGTCTTACTGTGTCATATTAATGCTGGTCATGTCCTAAAATATAGCTTCTCAAGACAAATTTCTTCTTATTTTAGCTTTCAACATGCCTTAAGTATTAGGGTTTGGGTTTTTTTAAGTATGATTATTTTTTGCCAGATGGATCTAGATCAAATACCTATATATGGCCTGGATAGGTATTACATGGCATTAGTATTTTAAAGAAATAACAAACCATAAGTAATAAAATATGAGTTTATATGACAGAAATGTAGTTTTCATAGAGTTGAAATATCACACTGAGGTAATTTTTCTGTACAACAATTTTTTTTAAAGTTTGTAAAAAATCATGCGCCATGCTTTTAAAATGTTTCTTGAATTCTTATGGCTAAGAGGACTAATGAAGTGAGTGACTGATGTTGAATTCATATGTTTCTGTTGTGGGTATTTTGTTTTTTTATTTTTTTGTGTATTGGTTTGGCTTGGATTGAGGTTTTTCCTTTGCTTGTTTGCTTCTTGTGGAGAAAGAAAAATTTTTTCATTTGCTTGTTTGCTTCTTTTGTGTTTTGTTTTGTTTAGTTGGTTTTGATTTGTTTGTTTTATTTTAATCAATATCTCTCAATACTCAAAGTCATCATCTAGACAATATGGCTTTCATAATCCCTTTCCCTAATCTTCAAAAGGAACCAAATGGGAGCTAAATGGAAGTAGTCACTGCTATCATCTTCCCAGTCTCAGCACAGAGCAAGGAACAATTTGACATAGAAAACGAGATATCTTTTGTTCTGTAAAGATGATCTGTCCCCATTTGAAAAGAAGATTTCTAAGAGTTTAGTGTGATCAAATTGGAATCATCATCAAATTACTTGTATAGAAAAAAATTAATTATTACAATATGGAGTGGGTGGAAGTACTACTTCGTACACAATTTAGTGTGTAATATGATGTCTTCACTCCAAACCTTCAAACCGCCTTGCACAAGGGAGTGATACCACTCGGAGACTATGCACTATTTTTAGATAATTATAGTAGGAATGCTTGTGATCTGTTTGCTAAAGAGCTGTGTCTCTACTAGGGTTAGTTTATTCTGAACATGGGAAAAGCTCTCTAACTGAGCAAATATCAAAGTTTTTCAGATGCTTTTTTAACTCTTCAGAACATACAAAACAGGCTTATTCACTGTGGCAATTATCCAGTCTTTGTGTTGTAGAACACAGGGTTGATGAAGTCTTTGGTTTCCAGATTTAGCTCGCTTCCTTTTTTGTGTTTGTCTCAGACTTCTAGATGGGCAAACTCATATAATTCAGTGATTTTAACTCCTTAGCTTTTGATTTTCATTAATCCACCTTTTTTGATATCATGCAGAACACACCCATAGAGTAATTTTTTGTTTTATTTAAAATGTGGTATGTGGTAGGTGTTTTTTGTGTTTCCATAGAAGATGTCCTTGGCTGGCTGACAGTTTAGTTGAACTGTTTTAACTACTGTGTTAATAAACAGTGCTACTTGCAGATCATGGCAATATGCTTTGCATTTTCATTCCCTGTTTTTGTATTATTGAGACATGTAATGAAAACAGTATATGGGGCTGGGCTTAAAGCATTTATTTTTAACTACTGTTTACGGCTCCAAATTCATTCCTTGTGTAAGATGTGCCTAGAAAAGCAATGAATATGGATGAGACTGACCCATGTTCTTATATTTTCACATAATTTCTGCAAAAGACAGTTGTCTGTGCTGGTGTCTGTGGGAGAACTGTATCACATGCTAACTTTGAAAGAGGATTAAAGAGATGATATAATAGTTTTTCTAACTCTAGTTCAATGATACTTTATGATGTGATTATGAAGTGAGCTGCCAAAAGATAAATAAATAAGGGATGAGCTTTTAAAGGAATAGTTCTTGCTCATTTAGTTTTCCAAAGAATATGGGAAAAGAAATCACGTCACTTCATACATACCCATCAATTCAGGAGAACACAAGCTTCTCTTGAATGCTGAAGGAGTTTTTAGATGTTGCTATCCATATTTGTTGTGGATGTGTCCTTTGCTTAAACTTACATTTTTCCAAATACTAGGGTAAGAAAAGTCTCTCTCATATATTAACATCTGTTTCACTGCATCTAAAGAGCTTTTTACTCATGAGCTATTAAATAATTATTTTTTTTATCCATAGAATGTGGTTATAAATGATTAAAGTCTGGGAAACAGGGACCTACTTAGAATAAAATCCAAACACAGGTAAAAATGAGCACAATTTGATTGGTTTTCAATGGGATTTTTTTTTAAGATTCTCCTGAATACTCCCTCTTAAATGTTGTATCATTTTCCCTGAAGCAAATTTCATTTGTCCAGTTTCCTCTAAGGTTAGCTGCCACCATTCTAAATGTAAGCTGCTAATGCAAAGAAAAATGATAATTCCAATTGTGTGGTCTTCTGCATACTCTGCTGTGAGGCCAATAAACCTGAAATAAGCATTTGCAAAAATGTGCTGCAAAACACTCCCCAAAGCCACTGGTGCCAGCTAAAAAGACATTTTTTAGTCTCACAGATAAAGAAAAGCACTTAAGGAATGAAAGGTTTAGTTTGCTGGTTTTGCGCTAACTAAAGCTTGGCTCTAATGGTGAATATTTCAGCATTGGCCTGAGCAATAGAAAGACATTTGACACTTAAACTTCCACAATAGAGCTATTTCAGGGATGAAGCTATTTTGTTTATTGTGCAGTATGAAAATCATATGGAAATAGCTCTTCAGGAAAATAACAATAAACAAAATATCCATATGCCATCAATAATTCTTTACTACAATGTGGAAATAGAACCACGCCACAATTATATAGGCTTGCAGAATTCCTAAAAAGTAATCCTTAGTTATAATAAAGTTGGCTTGTGTGATGATGTCGTGCAATATGGTCTAATTACAGCTAGAATAAACAAAATGATGGTTAATCCAGGCAAAATGTCCAACAGTTTATAGGCTTTGGCTTCAGTTTTGCATTCTGAAAGAGCAGAACCTTTCAACAAAGTCCAATGCTGCTGCATTTGCCCACAAGTCTCTCTTCTACCCCAGTGTATATACAGTGACCTACTCTGTGCAGTAAAACAGCTTCTGCTGGCAAACCCTGCATTTGCAGGATGTTCTGCCTTTTATGGGAAAAAGCAACAATTTTTGTGTGGCTCATGAGGAGAAAGGAAAATAGAGAGCTCCTGCGTTGTGGTTTTTTCTCTCTGGGTTTCCTGGGTTGACAAACCAACGCTTCCTTGAAGTTGCTGAGGTGATGTCCACAGACAGCAGGCGCAGTACCACTAATGCAGGCAAAATCTCCCTTAACCTCATCCAGAGATGAGTAAGGGTTCACAAGAGGATACATGCATTTGAAATACTTTTTATTACTTTTTAGTTAATGTTTCTGTGGAGTTTGGTTTTTTTGTTGTTGTTGTTTTATTTTGAAATTTTTTTGTGTGTTTTTTATATTATTATTATTTGAACAGGTCCTTCTGGTCAGACATGCAATGGAAAAATGGTAGAAGACATAAAATGATCCTTTTGAATGCCATACCTCATCTCTGGATTTCATTAAGTAATAGATTTTAATGTGCAGTGGTTTAGATTGTTTCAAATTAATAGAATTTAATGTTAAAGAAAGTGCACTTTTGCTCCATAACCTATGCTGAAAACGCAAATAAAGCTTTACATCTGAAGATTTGCCATGCCCTAGTATTTTTGATTACCTCAATCACTAGTAGCTTACTTTTATTAATAGAAATATTTGAGGAAACCAAGATGTAATAACTAACAAATGTAGATTTCTTTTCATTCCTACTTACAAAGTAGTTAGAATTCATTCAAGCCATCTATAGTTACAGGGATAGTATGTAAGATTATCCATCTTGTTGCTGTGTTGGCACAAAAGAATATGTTTAGAATATAATGAGCTTAATAATTTTGATGATAAGCAGCTGGTGATTTTTGCCATCAATACAAGAAGAAGTATCAGAGGGAAAACAAATGGGAAAAGAAGGAAAAACTAAAAGAGAAAATTAAGATAAAGAGGTGAATTAACTTTTTTTACATTTGTCTGTTCTTTTTATCACATCTTTCTAGTGTTTTATACCCTGAGTATTGAGAAAGCAGCATACTTAACTGATTCTTTGACCTCTTCAAAAATAATTTGTAGTTATCACTGAGGTCTATTCTTATTATAACATCAATGAGTACAAGCTTACAAGTAAAAAGTGTTTTATGTTCTTGTACTATTTTCATAATTTTTCATCTTTTCCCACCATGATTTTCATATTGTTGGATCTTGGGTTAAGATTAAAGGCTGATCCTCTGATGAACCTGAAGAAGACTCAGCCATTATGCTTACTATATGCAAAAGAAACTATAAATAAGAAAACAAGCCAAAACAGATTGGAAAAGGGTAAAAAAACCCCAAGCAAATGAATGAAGCCCTTCCTCATCAAAACAAAGTGATATAAAAATAGAACATCACATTTCCCAAACAATGACAGAGATTGGTTATCAGGTGTTTGTAGAAGAAACTGTTATGTACAAGGAGGTTATGAAAATATTGATCCCCCTAAAACCTAAGAAATTTCCTATATAATTTAAATATTTTTAGTTATTAAGGTTGATAGGGGTAAAATATATGTAATTGAAAAATGAGGAAAATTGAAATCTGTGTAAGAGAGCAGACTGGAACTGTTGAAAGAAAATACTCATGTGCTGTTTAAAAAAAGTGATATTGCAAACACCAAAAAGGTAGTAAAAATAGAGCAAAATAGAATGATGGAAATTTAAGATGCATATATTTATTCAAGCACTGGCCATTGAAAGGATGTTTTATGATGAATGCTGGAGTACTTGAAAAAAATAGTAAGTAATGGAATAGTAATAATTTCTGATTTTAGGGCAGTGGGGTTTTGTGTTTTTATACTAATTTAAAGAAATTATCTAGAATGAGAGCAAGCCCCCTCAGGAACTGAATATAAGCTGAAGCTGCTTAGCAAACCTACAGATCAGATCCTGAGTAGGGAAATAGGTCGTAATCCTATAATTATACATGAGCACAGCCTTTTTTTACGTGTGGTGGGAGTCCCAACTTATTTTAGCAATTTAAAATTTATCTTCTGATAGCACCTTGGGAGGTTTTATGGTCAGTAATGGAGCCAAAACCCAAAGTATCTTAGTCCTCACTCTGCTGTATTCTCATTAGTGCTCATGATTTACTCTGACTGTAGTTTACAGCAGAGGGGAGCTGAGATAGTGTACCATTAAGAAAAATAATTAACGTTTACTTTTTTAGCTTGTCATGAATATGTCTTTTGAATATATGAAGAGATTCCTTCCACCACATGTGACCTCTTCATCTTTCCTGACCTCACTGCAGCTTTGAACAGAAACCAGTACAGAGATGATTTAGAGAGTGTGAGGGGGAGATGGAAAAAGAACAACTACTGTAAATATAACTCAAAAAATCGTGAGCAACTGGGAAGTTTAATGATTCTGTGGTTTCAGTAGACAATGTTCTGTCTGGCAAAAAGCTTTGTCAGAAGAAAGCTGTTACCATGTAGCTTGTGGTAATGCCTTTCACTCAATATTGGGTTTTATGTTGGTTTGCTGGTTTTTTTTGGGGGGATGTGGTGTTGAAACCAGTTTGGGGTTTTTTCCCAAAGATTATGCAGACATTATTTGTAGGCTGTCCTGTCTAAAGGCAGATGTCACTGTAGTGTAAAACAAAGCTGGCCCAGACAATGGGAATACTCTTCCTGAATCAGATGTTGGCTTCAGCTGCAGGTTGGCTCAGTTCTCAAGAGTTTATGGGACATTGGTGAATCTGCTCAAAGCCTTGGTTTAAGTGCACGTTAGCCACAGCAGGGACACTGCTTTTCTCCTTGCAAGGGTACCTTTGCTAACAAAATTAGATTTATGTGGAGCTAAGGAATTCCCATCTCCACATCACACATGATGTTTGTTCCAGTCACTTCCCAGAGAAATAACAGCCCTTCTACGTGCTGGTCTTATCACAAGGTCAATCATGCTTATGTTGAAAAATTACAGCAGAATACTAAATTCTGTGGATGTGAATCTTGTTTTTTGATGCTGTTATTTTCTGATTGAGTATTGTAATGAAAATCCATCTTGCTTCCATCCACAACATACTAAAAATCCCAAAACCTAAATTTCTCAGCAAGAGATACACCTACACTACTCTATATGATCTATTTCACACTTCTGTGGATTCTAGTCTATCTTGAAGTCCAGGAAACTTTCTCCATGAATGAGGGTCAAAGCCAGTGCTCCCCTGGGGGTCAGGGCATCCCAGAGCAGACAGAGAAATATTCCCAGTGCTCTGGGTTTCCACAATTTATATTGATGGTTAATACAAGAAGATGCTTATGATGGACTATTTTCAAAATTACCATAAATGTTGTATTCACTCTACCAATATAATTTTTAAATTTATTCAAAATATGAAATATTGTATAGTTTATAAAAATATATTTCACTCAATTACTTGAATGAGATTATTCAGCTAAGGAAATGTTATTAATTGTATTGATTATTTGAACTATTTACATGAAATAAAACTTGCAAGATTGGAGCAATAGCTGGAAGATTGTCAGACACAGCTGTTCTGGATGCTGTTTTTTGCTATCATGGACAGGTGAAGGCAGCTGAATTTTGCGCAGGGTGATGTCAGACTGATCCAGTGTACAGCCATTCCTACAAAAGAATCCAATAAAACCCTTCCTTGATCTAACTCATAATTAGAAGCATGGACTCCTTTGCACTGCAGACATTAGCAAGGATAATTAAATAGTCATTTTTGCTACTGTCACTCCTCCTACAGAACTAAAAACTAACCTTAGAGTTCAGATGCAGCAGTGTCTCTTTCCTCATTATTGCAAATGAGTGTAGGCACAAAGTTGATAATTTTACTGACACATGTGCTCGCATGCATTACCCCTTTGGTTTCATTGCTCTGTGCACAGGAGTGGACAGGCATGATCAAAGCAAGGGATCAGTAACTGGCTCTGAGTTATTTATGTTCTTTGAAACAAGACACTGTACTTGGAACAGATTTTTGTGGGAACAAAAAAAGCCATTTTTAAAAGTGCATAGTAGAGGGTAGAAAGAGGAGTTGTCTTTCTCTATTTACTGTTAAAATAATTTTAATCTCTGTATAACCAAGAAAGATAACATAGTTGGATGTTGATGACTGGGGCAGAAAACTTCAACTAAATTCAAGTTACTGATCCTAAACTTTGAGACTAAATCTGCCTACAGATAGCAGTTTAAAGGAATCCAACTTTTCTAAATTTCAGGTGTGTGTAATATTTTAATAAACCTAGAGTGCATGGTGACATGCAGTCTAACCACAGATTAGCCCACTATGCTTTAGGATAAAAAAATTTATTATACTTTTTTGTTGTTGACCTGAATCTGGAAGAGAACACACTTGCCACAGATTTTGAACTATTAACAGTAACCATAACCTAGAATGAATTGTATTCCCTATGTACTTTTATGGTGTTTTTTCCCCAATTAAAAGTACATGCTTGATTAACCTAAATTAACATACCGACATTGTCTAAATACAGGCTGATGTAATTTCATCCCTGGAAGGTGAACTAGGACAACTCTATAAAATAATACATGTAGGCACAGATGAGACATGTACCAAGCAAATCTCTGTGTGCCCATGGTATCCAACCAGGTCCTCAGGAATGAAAGTTGTATCTTTGAGTCTTTCACTGTTTGTAACTGGTATAAATCTAACAGGTTCAGCCTATAGCAGCATCTAATTTTTATATTTTAAATGAGTTGTAAATTTATTTTCACGTTTCTTCAAAATATCTGTAAATTTCAAGTATTTTTTTTATTTGTGATGAGACAACAAATGCTGTGAAAAGGATTTCTTTGAAGAGCTCTTCTCTAAACTAATGTTTGGAGCTCCTTGGTTCATTTTGCTGTGATGTACTTCCCCATCCATGCTAAGAATTGTACCTCGGAAGGAAAATGAAATTGCTCACATGCGTGTCATACTGCATGAAAGAAAACATAGAAAAATGCTACACATAAACTGAAGACCCTTTACTGCATCAGATAGCTAATAATTCATATAAGGACTAATGATGTGTTTTTTTTACATATATGGAAATTGAAAAATCAAAGATCTAGGGATTGAAAATGCATTCTAACTTATGCCAGTTATACAAGACTGGATAAAGAATGTATTTACTTAATAAGAAAATGTGACTAGTGTTGAAAATGTAAAATTAGCTGGCTAGGTTCAAATCAAATTAAAACCAGCAAGCAAAGCACCAAAAATCTTAAGAACAGGGTACCTTGATATCAATGTCAGGGTAAGTAGATAAATAATTTTGAAGAAAACATTCTTCTGAATTTGTAGAAAATTAACTTGGAAAAAAAGTATGTCATTCTGATTCATTGTGGCAGAAGGCAGAGAGTGCTGGAGAAGAGGATGAGGAAAGAGATTTTCTCTATTGCTTGTAATGGCCTTTAGAAATCTACTGGGAGCAATTTTGTTTTCTTAAACTAACTGCTCTAAACTGCCTGACTGCAATCCTGACCTATCATCATAGTAACAGATAATGTCATAACACAGATCCATCACAATTTATTATCTAAATATATTACATATCTTTTACTCTTTTCTCTCAGTGTTCTCCAGCAGTCTGAAGCTGCTTTTGACGACAGTTCTGGAAAATGAAAAAGTCGTGGAATGTGTGGGAACCAAGAGCCTGGGACACTACTAAACTGTCATAACTTGAAAACTGTGTCATCCGTGAAATAACACATGCCCCAGTTTATATTGCACTGTTTAGATTAAAACATAAACTGTAGCACATGGAAATTTCTTCCTATGCACTGTGTGCCAGTCCCTAGGATTAAAGCTGGAGGCTCAACTCTCCGAGTCCGGGACTACGAACCTCAAAATCCCACTCAGACATCACTTAGCTCTCCTCTTGAAATTAAAGAACTTCTTTTTTTTCACACTGAGGTTCTCCCATTGCTTTAAGTTCCTTCTCTGTATAATTCAGAAACTGGATAGCCCACGGTACTTACCTTCGGCTTTTATTTTAATTGTTTTCTTTTATTTTCTTTGACTAAATAAATTGTGAATTGAAGACTGTGGAATTCTGAATAGGAAATCAGGATCCATAAATACTGTAATGTGGATGTAGTGAAGCAATGGTAATAATAATATATTATCAGGGAAGTCTAGTGATAACTTGAACAGGAATTAGGAGAAATATCGGTTTTGTATTATTATCACCAGTCACTACTTTATTTTTGTGTCTCTATAAAAACTGCAGAGGCACAATTTTTAACAGGAGCCAAGTTATAAAATGGAGATGAGAGCACTGCTTCACTTTTAAGAAACTCTGTGGGGTCAAAACTACAAGAAATTTGCAAGTAGTTTGGAAGGTGACACCTCAGGTCAGGATTGTGCATCGTGCATTCTTAGATGCTTAGAAGGCAGCCTGATTTTAAGTACTTCTCATTGCCAGGCCTCAAGGTAAAGTTTTCAACAGATAATTATGGCAAAAATTGCCCAGCTCTTTCTCATTCTGAGACTGAGAATTAGAATCATGTGGAGACCAGAAGTTACCTTTAGGAAAGGATTTTGAGGCATTAAAATGTGTATCACTGGGAATCAGAATCATCCCACAGAAATGCTGGTGTTGTTTAGGATGAGTAATAAGAAGGGATTATTGTACTTATGTTTTCTGGTTGAGAAGTTCTCTGTTATCAGATTTCATCAGGAAAGTATGTTTAATCACTGATCATGTCACTGCTTAACTTTCAATTTTGGAAACTAAACTAGTCTTCTGATTTTTTTTCCTCAGTAAGAGATGTTCTCCAGTTCTTTAATCATATTCCTGGATTTCTCCAAGCCATTTATAATTTTTCATCATCTTCCTTTAAACACATAATTGGACACAATAATCTGGCACTTATGGCTTCATTGCCAGTACAGATGTAACATACTCTCTTCACATATACTTGGCATTTTCTCTACTAAAACTTTCAAGGACTTTTGTATTCCACATTGAAAACTCATGTTCAAGTAATTATCCATGCTGACCTTTAAGTCACTCAATATTTCTCTCATTCCTTAGAATTCCCAATCCTGAAGAATGACTTACATTCCTTATTCATAATTATGTTCTTTCCACTTGGCAATGTTGAAAAACACATCATTTTCCCACAGTGTTTACCAAGAAACTGAGTTCATTCTGCATATGGGATATAGTCTTTTTGCTGCTACTGATTCTCTTGATCATTATGTCATTAGAAAATTCTATAATAATATATTTATATTGTCTTTTCTCAAGTGATTAATTAAAAAGGTTAAATAGTATGTATTCACAAATCAAAATCTACAGGCTGACATTAAAATTATTACTTTATGACAGTAATTCTTAATTTAAAACATTTAATTTGTTTAAACATTTTAAATGTGTAATACTATTAGTTATCAACATGTCATCATATATGTTTCTTAATTTTTTGCTAAATATTCATCACTATCAGATCTTCCTCTTTTCTATCATAATTATTAGTTAATTAACTGATGCTCTCAGCTTCCTTGCATGTCTGTTGTAGCTAACACAGTTTTCTTCCTCAGCAGAAATTTTGACATTTTTGTCACTTTAGGAATTCCCAATTATCCATCACATTTAATTACTTTCTCCCAATAGACTTTGCTCATAATTGTTATCATGTTCATGAAGCTAGCTTATGAAATTTAAATGAACTGTAAATATGGTGGAGGTTGGGATGCTTCAGACATAATTGACTCCTTATATCTTGTACTCCACCAGTTGTTAATTTTTGCCCTGAGATTAATGGTTCTTTCCATGTGAAGACAATGTACATTGGTCATCACATTCTTTTCAGATAAAACTTTATAATTTTATAAACTGTGAAATTATTGAGGGGCTCCTTGCATTTGACTTCTGACATGTCTCAGTAAGAATTGAAATCCCTGACAGTAATACATCTTCTTCAACTTGCACATGATGTGTTGGTCTTCAAGAAGTTGATCATCCCATTCTTTATGTAATTTGGTGATCTGCAGCCACACATTTACTGCTTTATTCATTACCTCAGTAACTCCTAATTAGTAAAGTTTGTTTCATAATGCTGGTAACTTTGAAAAAATTCAAATTATTTTTAACATATAATATCTTTCCCCCTTTTTTTTTTTCCCCACCGATTTCTTCCTGTGTAGGTTATAATCATCAATGGAAAGACTCCAGTAATGTGAATTTTATAGTATGATTTAATTTTGGAATGAGTGAGATATTACAACCCAAATTCAGTAATTTTGAGGTAGGATAAACTCATCTCAGACATGAGAAATTCCATTTTCACTTCTTTGTTACCTAGACAGAAGTTAAATAGTTTCTCCTTCGTGTCCATCTGAGCCTTGGTGGTGACGGATCCTTATTTCATGCTTTAGATCTAAGTGCATAGGTGTACATTTATATTTTTTCACCTCTTCTCTTTCTTATGTTTATCCCTCCTGGCTACTTTAACCATACCATTCATGGAAGATTGATTCCAGGAAGCTCTAAGAAGAGCACATCCTTCTTTTGCTGTACAAGGAGGTTATAACTTCTTCTGACCCTTGACTGCTCCTGCTCATCACGTGGGATGAATCTCTGGGAAATGCTTTAATGTTTTTCTCCTTCAATCCCCTTGGAGGTCTCCAGAGTCTTTTGCAATTAGTCATGTATCATGCTATCATTTGTGGCCATGATCATGTTTTTAGGACTGCAAGACCTTTTCCTGGCTACCTCCAAAGCAAACTGGAGTAATTCCAGTCTTGTGATTGCGTCTTCTGTCCTGGCTCCAAGGGAAAGCACAGCATTCTTTTGTTGGCCAGCTCCTCACAGTGCACTTATTATCTTCTTTGTAGGACAAAATACCAATGTTGGGTGTTTTCTTTCCTTGGGTCATTGATGACCTTTCTGTGTCCTTTAAAAACAGCTTCATGCCTGTTCGTAACCCCCAAATTCCAGCAGTGGAGAAAGTCTAGAAAGTTCTAACTTCAAGATGAAATACAGCATTCTTTGATGGTGTGTTTTAGCAAGGCCCAGGGACACAGATTTAACTGAGAAATAGCAGTGCAACATATGAGGTGAATTTTGTGGTAAAAATAAAAAGTGACAGAAAATCCAGACATAACTGTACAAGAATGTGGGTAAATGTGGGTTATACTAAAGACTGAAAAACACATGCATAAATAAATAGTACTTGAAGGATCAAATCAATATAATCTTGCTTCTTCAGTTTGAAATTCTGTATTCCCTTGTTTAAGAATACTAGTGGTGCTAAACATTAGATTTTTTAAAATAAAAAATTAAATGTAGCTATTAAAATAAATGGTTGTCATAGTTGGTATAGCTTTAATCAGGGTCACACCTAGTAATTTTCTTCTGGGCTCATTCCTTACTTCTGTGGAGGAGGTCAAAACTATGAAAAGTACTAACCACCTTGAGATCATTAAAACAAAAAAAAAAGGAGAAAGAAATTAAATATTTTCACACACGAACAATTCTCTGAAGACTTCAGAACTCCCTTTCACCATATAGAGTCTCTAAGGCCTAGCATTTCATATCCTTTTCTTTCATTTTTGTATGGCTAAAACAGTGCATTGCACCAGAGAATACCCTGTGATTTATCATTGCTGGTTTAATCAGGGAACTGCTCTTTCAGATAAACTGTTTGCCTGAAATGCTGTCCCTGATGTACTATTTAGTTAGATTGGAAAAACAGTGGCAGATTCTGTGGCCCTTTTCAGGTTAAAAACCTGATAATTTTCCATTTCTTTCTAAGTCCTTTTGTAATAAATTTCTGTGTCTGCTTCTCACATTACTCACCAGCTTCACATTTTGTCCTAGAAGGTGGCTTAATTAGTTGAAGAGTAACAAGCTGAATAGGTGCCTAAACACTCAGCTATTAAATGTTATTCCAACAATATTGAATTTTATGGTGAGTTCCAAAGTGCTCTCTAAAAGTAGGCTTGCCATGCCCAGTCTTGCCTGAAAATGCAGGAAGTGAAGAAGAAGATGAAACTTAAGGGTTCAGGTTTTTAAAACTTTTGTTTTGTTCCAAAGATATGTAAATATCAATGTAAATATTTTTACCATCTTGGTGCATGCCCTGTCACCTTCTTAGCCAACTACTGCCTATATAAAGTCAACAGAATACAAACTTTGGTTTATGCTGTTTTTCTTTATGTCCAAATTTGATTAGCTGACACACACTCACTGAAGTCTTATATTGAACATAGTCCTGATTTCCCTTTTCCTCAAAAGACTATCAAGAGTGGGTTAAACATCTCATATAGCTTTATGTCTCTAAAATTCAAAATCCTTGTAAACACATAAATTTTCTGCATTTACTGCTGTAAGTGCTTACAAAAGTCTCAGTTAAATGGCTAAATGAGCATTGGCCCTAACATGATTGGTGAGTTAAATGGTGCAAGGGAGAGATTGGAGAATTTCTCTTACTGCTTTTGAGCTGTATCTTGGTTCTGAAGGCTGGCTTAGTAACAAGAAAATTGATGTGATCCTCTAGGTAATGAAGCTTTTAAGCCAAATTGTTAACTACTGAAGTCTGGGAAACAACTTGTGAAATCAAGTAAAGCTGACTTCCAATTGCACACCCATATTTTTGCTTTCACTGGAACTGGCTTTGTTCTTATAATTAAAATAAGTCCTTTCCTAGCTCAGCTTTTAGATTTCTTTCAAATTGATGCAAGTCCCTTATGTAGATATTTTTCATAAGTTTTAACTCTTAGCTAAATTGGTTTAGTATGAGACAGTAATTTAGGAAATGATTGCTTAAAGGAATAAGAAACTCTTTAAAATATATTTTCATATAGAATTTCCTGTAAAGTTGGACATTAAGCTATTAGGAGCATCCAAAGGAAGGTCATGAGGACAGTGAAGGGTCTGGAGGGGAAGCTTTAGGAAGAGTAGATGAGATCACTTGGTTTGTTCATCCTGGAAGAGATGAGCAGAAACTTCATGGTGATTTTCAACATCCCCATGAGGGAAAGCAGAGAAACAGGGTCAGGAGTGGGACTTGATGATCCCGATGGGTCCCATCCAGCTCAAAGTATTCTATGGTTCCATGAAATGTAGTTTAAAATGATCCAGCTCTTGCTGAATGAACAACAGCTAAATGAGGTGTAACTTTGTGGCACCTAGACTTAGTCACATATGTGAATGATTTAGGATCATGATGAAAAACATTTGAATTTACTATTATTTTTGCTTTAGACAGTCCAGAAAATACAGAAAATATGCATCAAGTCAGAAGCACAAAACACGTGCCAGATCTTTCATGCTGTGTTGAATAGAAAACAAGCACTAATATCAGGCAGTGTGGCTTTCCCCAAACCTCCAGTAGCATGTCTGCCACCCAAATTGAAAAAATGTGTGTGGTGATATCATTTTAGAAAGCAATGCTTTGCCTGTAAAACATTACTGCCTGGGAATTGATCTCAATGATACAAATAGAAGAAGTTATAATAATAGTAAATTAAGGGGGGATTTTAATTTTTCTAGGAAACTGTCTAAGAGATGCTTAGGTCTCTTGTGTCATCTCCTTCATTAATTTTCAGTGAAATAGTTTTTCTTGAATATAAATTACTCTTATCAGCAAATTAAGCTGTTACTAAGGAATGACAAAGGTGCACAGAAAGGAACATAAAGCCAAGAAAATAAGAGTTTAGTCATCTGTCCTAATAAGAGGTCATTGAAACTGGTAAAAAGAAAAATTATTTGATGAAGTCACAATTTTATAAATGGATCAAAAAACATACTCTGAATTGTGTGCAAGGACCTCACACTGAAATTCTACATGAAAATTAAAGTAGGACAATATTTTGTAGGACTCAGTTCAGATAGAGATGGCACTTATTAATCTGAACAGAATTGCACCAGATCTGAAAACAGTGACAGACCAGAAGTTAGCAGCAGAATATTTTGTAAGCACATTGATTATTGTAATATTTTAGTACTATGCACAAGAGGAAACTTACATTTTTCTTAACCTAGTGTTCTCTGAAAGCCTAAGTATCCTCATTGTGCTATTACCTATAGAATGAACCTTAGACACCAGAGTGAAAATAATTAGGAAACTCCTTTTCTTCTCTGGGCTTTGGGTTTTCATTTCAGTATCTTTGTTCCCTTTGACACTGCACTGAGGAATGTTGTGAGACCTCAATGAGCTGTGAATCTGGTGCACCAATTCTAATACCCTCAGAAGCATATTCTTTGCATTAACCTCCATAATCCCCTCTGAATAGGTTTTTTTTTAGTCTTTGCCTCCTACACATTCCCTATCTGTTCCAGCAGCACCAGAAATACACCACTTGTCAAAGTGATCTCTCAGAGTAATTGTAATGTAATCACGGACTAATAATTTTAGATTGCTACAAGTAACACTGTTTACTAGAAGTCTTCATTCAAAACACAAAGAAAAAAAATAAAAAATGGGTAGTTAATTAATATGATAAAAATGGGTGATGATATATTCCTTCCTAGCCTACATACAGCTCTGCTCCTTGTCAGAGAAAGTGCTTTCCTCAAGCTCCCTCACCTGGATTTGCTGGCATCTCACTCACTTTCCTGAGGGATGTGTGGGAGTTGCTGTCCTGTTTTCTGCAGAGAAGTTCAATGCAGCTGGTGAATTTTGTCTCCGCGGACAAGCAAAGGCATTCTATGACTTAGAGTTGTGCCTCAACAAAAAAAAAAGAATTCAAAAATCTACCAAGCAGAATGACCTAATGTACTTGTAATATTGTTGGTTTTCTCTTCTGCTCGTGAGTGCTGTTATTCAGATGCTGAGGGGCACTGGGTGCCTCAGCCTCCAGGGAAGTATGCATGAGTTTCACACCTACTCTTAAGGCAGCAAAGTAAAAAGTGATCTTGTTGCCTTCTGCTCCCATTTCTCTCACTTCTTATTTCTCTTTCTCACTCATTTAATTTTCTCCTACATCTTTCAGCTTGATAGGGCATGACTGACTGGGAAGTGTACATGAAGAATGGACATGAGGTGCTGAATGTCCACTGCATAGATCACTGCATGTCAGGGAGCAAAACTCAGTTCTGGATGGGAACAAGATCTTTGCACAACGGAAATAATGCAGCAGACATACTTTTAAACAGATTTGTCATGTTGATAAAAACATTAAAATATACCCAAACTATATTTCAACAAGAAGAACATATGGTTTTATAGTCTTAATGTAACACTGAAATACAACTTCTGTGCTTTTAACTCAGTTCAGTTCTGCAATTCCTGCTAATGTTGTGTAGTTATGTGTTGTTAATTTTTAGTGTGCTTCCAGCTGTAATCACTCTCACATAAAAAGTCAATTTCTACAAAGCTGGCATGCTTCTGTTGTTAGTATTATGAATTCTAACACACTCCACATGGACTGCTCCCATGCCATTGTCAAATATTTGCTCACATCAGAGCTGTGTGTTTAATTATTTTTCCAGTACATCCATAAAGCTTGAAAAGGAATCCTTCTGGAATGAACTAGTGTGAGTTTTTCATTGCTATCACCAAACCAAACAACTTTTGGCTCAGATTCTGTACTTGGACCCAAAAAAAAAAAAAAATCTAATTTGAGACAAAAAGGAAACTCAAAAAATAACTATACTTTCAAGTTACAAAATAACTTATATTTGTGGCATTTCCCTATGCTTATGGAAAAGCATAGGTTCAACATCCTGCTCTGCTTCGGGAATTTTAAATCAAATATGAGAATGTTCTCAATCATCCTGCTTTATATCTGAGATTGAGCTATTTTAGGTCTTTTCTGTTTAAATTATTTCATTTTATATAAACTACTTGGATATTCTCTAAATCTGAGACTGTATATCACATCTCTAGGATAAGTACCCTAAACACTGTGTGGCAGATGAATTATCTCACAGTCCTGTTTTGTGCTTCAGTGAACATCTGAATGTTCTGTATGGATGAACTGAGGTAAACAGCTTAAAAATGTTACCCATACAGTCTTGAGAGTTAAGAGTTCAAATGACTGCTCTTACATGGATATTAAATCTGTAATTGGTATTTTTTCAGCCTAATTTAGCAGTTTAGCATAAGTTCCTCTTAATGGGAAGATATTTAGATTGTGCATGAAAATCTGCTGACTTTGGTGTACACCTGAAATATGGGAAACCAGGTTTCCACTCTATATTTCAACTATGAAGAAGTGTCAGCAGAAAAAGTTGAAACTGAGTTTTTGCCTCTAGTATAAAGCCCATAACTCAGCCCTATGTACATTGTCTTTTTTCCCTCATATGGTTACAAAGTTGTACAGCAATGTCATGGAGAACAGACGGCACACAGGCTCCATTCCTGCTCATGAATCCTCCTATGAAACACTGGAAACAAATATAGAATGGTTTCTTTTTTTCAAATGTAGAGACACAACAGTGAAAGTTTACACTCTGTTCCTCCACAATTTCACTGCAGAAATCCATGTGGACTTAATCTTATCTGCCCATGGGGATGAAGGGGATGATACAGTTTACTTTGCTTCTTTTTTTTATAGGTTCTCATAAAAGTAAGCACTGTGTCAAATGTTTGAAGAACTTGGGATGCAATCCTGTTGTAACCTATATTGGTGCAGATTTGGAACCACTTTGCTGGAGTTTCAATGACAGAACTGTGCCTATAAATTTCTCTAAGTGCCTGAAAAAGTATGTTGCTTAAGAAAGAAAAATACAGTCTAGTCAGCTAATCCTCCACTGTTGTCTGTTCTAAAAGAATTCTTTGTTTGCCTATGTTATAGTAATAATTTAGGTAATACACAGAAACATTCTTAGACAGTTGAACATGACAGTCTCTATTTTCAAGATCTTAGAATATTTCCTGAGATTATTTTGGGAGGTGTCAATTGTCCACTCAGAGAATTTCCAGGCATGTTCAGAAGCTGGAACTTCTTGTGGACTAATTTCAATAGTTTTCACAGAGCCAGCCTATTTATAGGGGGAGACATGGATGAACACAAATAGAAGCTGTTTTGGGTCATGCAATCTCTGCTTCAAAAATAATTTCAGAATGTTTGATTTATTAAATAAATGAACATGGTAAAGTCACATTCTGTGTTCAGAAGTCAGTTAAAAATTTCCTTTCCTTCATTGTCAGAAAAGTTAAAAAGAAAAATACAAAATAAAAACAACTCCCAAAAGTTTGGTGTGTATCATGTATTTTTTAAAGAAAAATGATTGGAGGTTTTATAACTGTGTGGCATGCAAGACTTTATGTCTACACAAAAAACCCCAGGGTCCATCCATTTGCAAAACAATTTACATCATAGCACATCCTATGGTCAGCCTGTGCTGCTGCCTACAGAGGTCTGAGAGTCTTGGGACTTCCACAGGTTGGTGTCTGAAAGAAAAAATCCCTCTCACAGTGATCTCATGGATGAATCTCAGTAAATGTGCATTATAGTGTCTGAAGGATAACAGTTCCTTATCTTGTCATTGTATGAGATAAATTTAAGAGAAATATATATGAATGTGTTTATTGTAGTTTGGCAGCTTCTGTTGGTTTCTTGCAGCCTTCCATTGGTAAGGCAACAGGGGGAAGTGAAGGGAGGGCCACTGATAGAAGTGTTAACAGAAACACTTCTGTAATGCTTCAGTCCTGCAAAAACGCATGAGCAGCTCATGATTCCATGATTCATGCACCTGTTCCCTTTAACACTGTACAATCAGAGAAAAAGTCTTAATTTTGTGCTAACATCTTCGCTTATATCAACCAGGAGAGGAAGATGATGTATTTTTAGGAATGAAGTTGCATTTTGATTCCCACAAGATGAGTATAAAACATCTGTATGGACATTAAATGTCTCATTTAGAGAACTCATGATCTGTTGAAAAAGTGAGTCTTTTCCTCTTGAGAAATGGGGTGCTCCTGCATTGCCAGAACATCAGCAATATTCAACACTGCTTGGTTATTCCTCCTGTCCTCACACAAATGCTGTAGCTGTAGGAATACACCATTTTGTAATTCCGAGGCTCTGCCATTGTGGCCTTGGCTGAAGGTACAGATGCCTTTTATAGAGGAAGGAGGACTTTTAAATATGATCTTTTCTGATACTGGTCATGCTACAAATAATTTTAAATAGTGAAGCAGTGCTAAAATTATAGTGATTTTTTGAAACACAATATGAATGCATTTGAAAAATAGTTTTTAGTCCTTCTCTGAGTATCAAAGCCCAAGACAGCAAAAAATTGAAACAAATAGCATATATTTGAAAAATGTGTATTCAGGACTCATTAAAATTATCTAAAATTCTGAGTATGCAGTTCCAATTAGCTTAATTGGGAACTTAACCCTAACCTTAAATCCATTTATATTTCATTGCTGTTGTTTTTATCTTTAATGAGGATACTGCCCAAACCCATAATACCCCCCAACCCCCACCAGAAAATAAAATAAAAAATTGGATGGACCAAGCAAAAAAAGCTGTACTTACAGAACAAAAATAATAGAGTGCAATAACTTTCCCTGTTGCAGGATTGTCTTTGTTTTTATGCTATTTTTGACAAGGCAATAAATGCTTCTAAGCCCTTACTAAAATTAGTAAAATTGCAAGATTATAAAGGAATGTGAAACAATGGTGCTGAGAGATCCTTGCAGTTTTTGCTCTTTACAGCCTTTATCAACCTCCAATTTTCCAAGCTGTACTGGAATGCCAAAAATGAACTGAACAGTTCTCTTTTATACTTTAAGTCCACTTGTCTTTTGACATAGCATTTAATTTTCCCTAGAAAGCCAAAAAATTCCAGATGACAGACAGAAGAACTGGACATTAATATAGATCATTCCTAAGACAACTGATTGGGGTACAATTTTAGCCATTTCTAATGAAAGCCACAGCAGTTACAAATACAGATCTATGTTTATACAGTAATTTATGGTTCTAATAATGCCACTTATATGAATAACATGTTTCTTATAAACTGGATAATAAACTATATGCTAAGACCATAGCAGGCCGATGGCACATTAGTTCCTGCATTTTTAATCAAATGTGACTCTAGGGACTAGGCACTGCAATCCCGATTTTACATCCTTCCATGGCTGGGCAGGGGGTGTGGGACGGAAATCACCCCAAATCATAAAGGGAAAGTGTGCAGCAATATTGCTTAGCCTGAAAGCTCACTGAATCTTTCATTTCTATGTCTTTGCATCACAGGAAGGAGAATATAAAGGAACTGTCATTTAGAAGTGAATGACCTTTGCATTGAAGTAATAAAAGCAAAGTTTCTCAGAATCCTTGCAGATGAAAGATGCTGTGTAAAAGCAGGATTGTTAGTGGTGGTTTGCAGTTGCAGTGACACGGCTTTGTTATGAGCTATAGACAAACTGGGGAGGTATTTACACTATTTGTGAACTGGTTTGCCACAAGCACTTTTGGATGTTATTGCTTTGCAGATCCAAACACATTAAATCCATTAATAAAGTCTTTAGAAAATCTTTCTGGAAAATAATTACTCTGGAATTTATTTATTATTTTATAAACCCATGTATATCTGAAAGGAAAATATATGAATCATGTAGAAATGGAACACATGTTTTGTACAATTTTCATGTGGAAACAAAGAAAAAGTACTCTGTCCCATCTTACTGCTCTGAAATAGTTGCAATTCCAGTCCTAAGCTGCATTTTTACAAATGTAAACTGACATAAATAATTTATCTATAAAGTTTAGTATCTTTTCTTTACAGATTGTTTACTTAGAAAACATTATTATCAACTAATTTTCCCATTGTTTCACAAAGCTCATTTGAAAAGAATTAATTTGAACTGATAAAATATTCTCCAGGAAAACCTTGATTCTGATGAAGAGCCATTTAAAAGAGGAAGGATTAAAAAAAATTGCTTTTAAAATATTGCATTGGGAATTTCTGCATTATTGCTTTCATTTTTTACATTTCAAAACAAATAAGGCAAGTAAGACCTTGAATATAGTTTGGGGTATACAACTGAAAGGAAGGTGAGAGCTAAATTTGTAGCAAGTATAATCCACAGGGATATGTGCCTTGTTGTGGTAAAAAGTGATATCCATAGGTAAAGTAAGCCTGTTTTAGCATTTTTGTAGCATTTTGTAGTTCTAAACTAAGGCTAGAAAAATGTGACTGTAATGCATATTGCTTCTAGAAATTTCTTGCCTGACCTCTTAATGTCATTTCATTGTAATTCACAGGACCTGACAGATTGTGCAAGACAGAGAGTACCTCAGAAATAGTCAAAAAGTAACATTGCATTTTCTTAAAAAATGGAAAAGGTTTTTGTGCTTTTTTTGACTTCTTATTGAAAACCATTTTTTTAAATCAGTTGCTGGCTATGTAAGAATACTTAAAAATTTCCAAACTGCTGTGGATAATCTGTCATCCTCCATCCAAACATCTTTCTGAATATATGAGTTTTTAAAATCAGGATTGTCTCTTGGAATCTCAGGATTTTACATCAGAACCAAAAATGTAATTGTTTTAATTGTTACTCTGTTTTTACTTGATTAAATTGTTCACTTCTTCTTGGCAAGTAACTGTTGTACATTTCTGAGGGTTAGTATCTTCTGAGCTCTCATGCCCCACAGAGGCATAATTCAGTTAATTTTTATTCTTTTCTATCTAGATACCTGCTGTTCTTTCCCAGCATCTTTCCTCTGCTTCATTACCCAAGCAACACTATGAAATCTGTGTAGAGACAATAAAGTCAATTGGTCAGAAAATGGTTCTTGGTTTGCCTAATGCTGCAGGTGAGACAAGAATATTTAATTACAGGATTGTCAAAATGCCATTCTAGAAGGACTGGAAAGCCCAAAACCAAACAAAAATGTTTTCAAAATTTAAACTGAAATAAGCTTAAATATTACCCCTTGCCTTCCAATACCAACTTATTCTTCTTAAACCAAATTATTTCACCCTAGTTCATTCAGGACAGTTTCAGATTTTTTGCAAGAGTAAATAGCATCCCTATAACTGAGCTAATCATGTCAGCAAGTGAAGTATATTATTGCATCAATTGGAAAAGATAATTTATGGGAAATGGAAGTTCAGAAATAGTGAAATGTTCTGTTTCAGCGGGATGCCTTCCACCATAAAATAGGTTATAGTTTGTAGGCTGAAGCAAGGCCAAAACTCATGGGTTTGGATTGAATTCATGCACCAATAATTGTCATTCTATGTTACTGAAAACTCCTTGACTGAAGATAATCACTGATTTGCCATTATTTTTCTTCTCTTTTGTGTGTGACACATCATTACTGGAACCCTATTCCCTTTGCCTCATAATTCAGATTCTTGGCACACCATGTTGAAATTTATGGTTAAGGGTAGTGCAAATCATTCACAGCTGCCTGTTGGTTAGGTGTTCTCTGGGCTTAAAAATAGATATCTTGGTGTTGCTTCAACCCAAAATTGAGAATTGCAAGTCTCTGAATTAGACATGCCAATTTTCATACCCAATTTTCTTCTTCCTTTACAATTTTGGATGTGTGGCAGACACTTACCAGACAGTGTTGTCCAAACACTGATGCCTGAAGCCAAACTGGGTCTGAATTAGTAGTCAACAGACATTGCCCCAATGGGAATATTTGTTTAATTTTCCATTATTGTACTCTTTCTTCAACAATATAGACTTTAATTTCCAATCAAGGTAATAACCATAACAAAAGATTTGAATTAATGGTATTAAAATTTGGAACGGCGCAGTTACAATGGTTAGTTGTAAATCCTTTGAGCTTACATTTTGAAATTCGTCTGAGTTCCGCTGGCAGCACTTATCCAAACAGATGATTGCATTTCTTTTCCTTGTGTTGGCAAATTGTAAGCTCTATTTCTAAGCAGAGATATGACAATATAGCACCCATTTACCATCTATTAATATTTTGGCATCTGTCTGGGCGTTGAAAAGTCCATTTGGACTTACATATGCAGGATATTTTGTTAGGCCTTATTAAACACATTCCAGCTTGTCCTTTCTCTGATGTTCAGTGGAGCTGTCAGTTCCCCATTTCTGTGCCTGAGATCCAACATCAGAGGCTGTAAAGCTGTGGATCATTTGGCAAGAACCCACAGCATGCAGGATGCCAGCTGAGTGTAGCCAGCCTGGACTGTGGCTAGAGCTATTAAGAAATAAAACCTGCTTAGGGGTGGCTCTGTGAGGTCTGTGCCTGCTGCAAAATCTGAACTGGTAGCAATGTGAATGGTGATTTATAGCTAATATCTGCTGCCTTGACACGCTTCAGGAAGTGCAAAGGAAATTACATGAGGCCAGAAATGACTTCTCAGTCAATGAAAAGAGGTCCCATGTTCACTGTTTCTTGGTGGCTCCTGGTCAAGCTTGCTCAGATTACATGTTAAAGGACAGGCTGAGTGGTTTTGTGGGTTGTATTTTAAACTTTGTGCTCTACCAGCATTGATCTGTGATGTAAAAGTCAACTTGTGGTCTCTCTGTTTCTCATGTCTTCTGGAGTTATGAAGATTCTTGGACTGAAACTTAGTTGCTTGAGGTTTCTCTGCCAGCAGAAAAGTCTGAATTGTATATTCTTTTTAGAGAATCTCTGAAAAATTTTTATTCTGGGGGATTTCTGCACAATTTGAGAATGGTGAAATATCTTCACTTTTGAATGCTTTGCCAATTAGCCTAAATTAACAAGTTTCCTTTCAGGAATCTTTCAGGAACCTTAATGAGAGCAGTATATGCTGTCTGAAGAACTGATTACCAAGTCATTTGGTCTGAAAAGCAACTCTTACAGAAACAGAGTGAATTATAGTAAATGTGTTTTTAAGCTCTTCTACTCATAAAACCCATTATAGTCAGAGCAAATATTTATTGACAGCATGATTTTTTTTGCACGCGATTTATAAAAAAGACACATTTCAATACCAGAAGAAAACAGTGCCTTTGTATATAAAGTGAGGAGAAAGATGTATATCACTCCAGGACCATGCCTATTAATTTTCTCAAGGGTACCTTTTATCATGGCTTTTCAGTACCTGCATTTGAACCAAATAAATCACTAGAAAAATTTCTAAGATGGAAAAGTTATTCCACTGTTCCCTCAGTGTGTGCCCAGTTAGCATCAACGATGGCTCATGCTTCAGTGGATTTCTTATTGAACTCTTCAGCTGGTAGTTGCCATGATTTAGAAAGCCATCCTTTTATTTAACAAAGCACATTTCAAATACGCTACGGTCTTCAAGATCATTATTAAAGACGTTGACATCCTGCTTTTCTTTCTCAGCAGATTGCTGACCTCTTAATGCCTGACAAGCTCTTTTGCTTTCACGGGTATGAGCATCTTGCTTTAGACCATAAAGTGTAAAATATTCTGAACAGATGGACATAGCAGTACAATGGTCTATTGAAATCCAAAATTATTTAAGATACTTGAGATTTAGTCTTATTCATCTGCATTGGAAAGTATTTCCCAATTTAATCAAAAGTTCTGTTTATTCACAGCCCGGTAAAAAGAAAGATAATCTGGCTGCCATTAGTCTAGGCAATTTACAGATAATTCAACTCATAGAAATTAATGAAAGAGAAGGAAATAATAAATGTACAAAAATATTGAAAGTCAGTATTGAAGAAAAATGCAGAACAAGTTTGAAAAAAAAGAAATGTATCGAAATACAATTTTAAGGTAAAACATTCACAGAAGCTTTCTTGATTGAAAATTGCTTTAGGGATTTCCAGAACAGTTGTTATCAAAATTATATTTAGTCCAAACATATTGCAAAGAGTCTATTTAATTTTTAAGAACAAAAACTTACTATATCTCTCTGATAAAATAAATTTTTCATAGAAAATAGGTTATGTTGTATATATGGCAAATAGGTTACGCTGTTACCAATTCAGGGTAGCAATTCAGTCTCAACATATCATATGCCCATTTAGAACTTTGTCCAAGAGGTCAAAGAGGTCTACTGAGTACTGTAGACCCAGGATCTCACGCTGCTTTTCCTTGTAAGTGCAAGTCAGAGCAATGTAGAGAAACAAGCAAACATTCAAAAGTGGAAAAAAAAAAAAAGAAAAAAAAGAAAGAATGAAAAGAAAAGAGGGGGGAAAAGGGAACAGCTTAGAAGCATTTTCTTTCATCCCCATGTGTATCAGGACCACTCTCAGAAAATTATCCTTTTTAGGCTGCACTCTTTCTCGAAGCAGCTGGATAAACAAACTGTTGAGCCATGAAAAAGGAGGAGAAGGTATATTAGCAAAATTCTTTAATCATCAGAGTTGAAATTAGCTCCCCGATAATCTAAGACAAAGAGGATACAATAAAAAAATTATATTCCTAATCCCTTTATTTCTTGTTAAAATTATTGGTAGGCATGTCATTGTTTCTAACTATTGCTTACAACTGGAACTGAGGATTGGCATTGAAAATTCAGTGAAATTTTGGAAAGAAATATTGCAATACTTTCAGAATTTAGATGAAATCAGCATGGGGTTTAAAGTTTACATTCTCATAAATCCGAACAATTTATATTTATTTTATACAAAACAAATAATTTCAAGTTCTCACCACCATCCCCAAAAAGAAGAGAAATAATCAATGGCGCCCTCGATGAAAAAAATATTTTGGGACTGTTGAAAAAACTCTGCTTCTTAAAATGGTGTGCTGGCCCAGCCCTCAGCTGATTCACAGTGTTTTACTGCTGCCATAAATATGGCAGTGCACAACAGCAAAGTTCAAAGAACAGCTGCATATTTGTGCTCTTACCCAGTGATGGGGCAAAGGCAGTCAACAATCAAAGCAAATGAAGGATGGCTAGTATATTCTACAGGACTTGCTCACATTCTTGGAGCATCAGTCTTCAAATAAATTACTGTGATAAACCTGTAACGGGGATCCTCCTTAACAGTTACATCTCTGTGAACAGCAGAGAGAATGGCAGAGCATTAAGCTAACAAATGTTCCACATTAAAGCTTCAGGATCAATAACATTTTTAAGATGTTATCAAACAAAGCATTCAGTGTTGGAAGTAACAGCCTCAGCCTTATGCAGATAAAAACTGTAGCAGCCTCAGTGTCTCTGCAGAAATGCTGCTGCAGAGCCAAAATTCCCATTGTTCCTTAATACTTATATTGCACTATAATGAGAAGATGCTCAATAGGAACTAAAATTAATTGCAGATGAACTTACAAGGAAGAAAAAGATACACATAGGTCCTATAATAACTCTTTTCTGCTTTGTGGAGTGAAGCAGTGTTCCAAGTGTGGAATACAGGTCTTTCTACTTGGTGCTCTAAAGGGAAGGAGGCGATTCTTCCATGGCAAGGTTAGATGGGTCGTTGGAATGCTGAAGTGTGGGTGACACGTGCCATCACTGTCTACCAGCTGCAAAGATCCAGTATTGTCAGATCAGTGAAGCATTGCTGCTTCAGTCCTTGGAAGGAAAACCCTTTCCAGCTGCTGGAATGAACTGATGGAATAAGATTAATTAGAAGCAGAGAACAGTGTCAGCTTGCTGAGACAGAGACAGCTGAGCTGTTCTGGAGATGAGATTATGTCCTTGTCTGAATGAATTAGAGGTCTACATGGAAATGGCATAAAAGATTAAATCTGTGTACGGTGCACAAAAAAAAACCCTACAAACTGTGTGTACAATCATTTGGGGTGGGATTCAGCTCTGGATTCTGACACCTAACTGGGGACATCTCGTGTTCTTCAGGGATGTCTCCATATATGGCCAAAATGTCTCCGTTCCCTTTGTAGTCAGTGCAGATTCATTGATGTACTTAAAGTGTGAAGAACAATAGTGCTGTGGAAATCTAGCTTCTACCCTCACAGTCAATATTTCTGCCCTATTCAGCACCCAAAATTCATCTCCTTCATTAAAAAGATAGCGGCTGCTGTAGCATTAGACTGTCTCTGTATGTTCCTTTTTCAACAACAACAACAACAACAACAAATTTCAAAAACAACAACAACAAAACCAAAATCTATATGTTTATCTGAAATTTTACCTGCAATCAGGAAAATCATGACAGTATCTGGAAAACTTCAAGCAGTTATTTGCTAAAAAATGATTGTAACAGAAAAGAAATCCATCTTTGCTTTATCTTCTTTCCTTCCCTTCCACTTTCTGTCTTCCTTTCTTCCTTTAGTCTTTTCATTCACAGTTCATTTTTTCACTTCTTTGGAAAAAGATAAAAACTTATTTGTCCAGACCTCAGTTTTCAGTAGTCTGGTAATATTTCTGCAAAATGTTACCATCTTAATCTTATTGAAAAGGCCTTTATCTGATTAAAAATTGAGGATAGTGCCATGCAAAAATAGTTCAATTAACTAATTCACTCACTGACTGATAAGAGATCCTGGTGATTTTCCTTGTCCAAGGGTTAGTATACAGGAAGCAGGGCAAAATACAGCATCTAAGAAAAACATGTTCTGAGGAGCAGAATGGTTCAGAAGTAAAATTTTTAAAATGAATAAATTCACATTTGTTTTTCTAGGCTGAAGAGTAAGAAGCTAATAAATTTTAGAAGGTAAAATTAGAATCCATTTTTTCCCTCAGGTACAGTGCTAGAAACAGATGTTTACTCTGGCCATTGATTCCCACTCCTGACTACACATCATTTTCCTCATCTTTGAAATGGAGATAGTGAAACCCTCTCACCCCATGGAGTCCAACTTTAAATGGAATGAGAAATCTTTTGATGTGTTTGCTATTGCTGTTTCCAACATTAAAAAAAAAAATTAAATGCAATATTTAATTTTTTCTCACATTTCTCAAGATGAATACTAATAGATACTCTGGTGTTGTATAAATTAAAAATGGATAAATGTAAAAAGTGAAATTTACAAACTTCAGTCCTCTCCCTTTTCCTCTGGATGGTTATCACTAACTTTAGATCAGAAGGTGGGCACTTAGTGTTTCTTATTATAAAGGAATATGACTTTTGCTTGACAGTAAAGAATGAGATTTAGAAAATTGCAGTCTCTCAAAAGTCTGTGTTAATTTTCTTAATTAAATTCTGTCTCACTTTAAAGGTTACAATGTCTCTTTATTTACAGAACAGCTTATTCATTCAGCTCTTTTTTCCCCTCTTGAGCTTGTCAGAAGCTGTTAATGTTGATACAGTTTGACATTTTGCCCAGACTGCATCAAACCACAAACCTGAGAATAGAATGTAGCCATTAACAATTTAATAACCTGTTGCAATACTTAATTTTTTTCCACATCAACAGTGTCACACTTGATAACGGTATGTTTTTTACCTTTACTGAATGAGAGGAGACTATTTTCTTTACATGCCATGGTTTTTAAATGTGCTTCAGAACCGTAACCAGTCAGAGGTTGAATTTTTGAGTGCTGGCCCATTGGAAATGTCAGAATCCATAAAGGTACTTGAGCTGAGATTTTGAAAGGCGAAAGTTTTGTCTGAGGAGTAGACATGAAAGTCTTGATTCAATACAGTAGATAAGCACAGGCATAATCTGGGTAATATGAAAGCCTTTGACATCAGTGGAAATGCTTTCACACATAATCTTGAGGTATGATAACATGGTTAAAAATAAAAATTCTACTCATATCTTAGTCTTGGTAAAAATCATTATGGCCTACAGAACTATTTCATTGATTTCAGCAATCTTTGGCTCTTCCATTGTAATTATAAACATGAAAAGATTGTGTAGAACAAGGTTTTTAGAGCAGTTTCCATTATTAGTGCGCAGCAGTAGCTTTTGGCTATAATGATAAGTATCTCAGGCAAACCATGGCTGAGATAAAGCTCATGTTATTTTAGTGGTAGATTTGCCAAGAAGATTGAAGCTGACATGAATATTTTCAAAATATTTTGCACTCCAACAGTGCGTGGGGGGAGCAGAAATGTCTGTAGAGGCTGTCCAATGTTTTATCAGTGCTTAATATAGCCATGCTGTAGCAGGCAATAGTGGAGCTTTCTTCTGCTTTTGGAGTGTTTTCTTTCCCTGATGATACTTATGGGAAACTTTTATAGATTATTTGTAGTCCAGCACAGCCTGTTGCACCCAAACATAATCCAGGGATCACAGTCCATTTTCCAAATATTAAAACTGCTGTAGTCTGAAGGAGCTCACGCCTCTGCATCATTTCAAATGCATTTCCATAGACTAACATCTGATTTTGGTTATACCTTTATAAATTCACAATAACTTAATTGGCTTTCATGGAACTCTTGCTAGTTTATGTTGCTCTCAGTGCATGCTTTGGCCACACTAGAAGCAAATCTAAAAACTCTTCTTCCCTTTAAGGCTGGGAAAAGCTTTAAATACAGCTTTTAGGTACACTTAAAAATTCTACTCCTTTCAAGTCACTGGGTCTTAGTGTGATGCTGACTGATGCATTAAAGTTTGTCATGATATCCCTGTTTTCTCTAGCTACATATTTTTTCCTTTGCAACTTTTTTGTTATTTATGCTGGTTGATAATCTACTTCCTTGTGTCTTTTTTTTTAATCAATATAAAAAATATCAGAAATTTTCTTTTGGATTCTGCTGAGTGGGCATCCTTCTAACAAAAAGATGTGTGTTAAAGAGGGCTAATATTTCTAAAGAGAAATAAGTTTTCTTTCTTTTCTAGAAGAAACTAGGAAAAAACCCTGTCAACCTGACAGATGATATTATAATAAATTGTCTATTTAGAATACTTTTTAAGCTTTCAAAGTGGAATAATTTTTGACTTTTATTTTATTGTCAGTCTGTTCTTTCATATTTTTGTGCTTATCTTTGATAGAGTTCTGTGAAATTCTCTGTAGAGAATCTCTACAATTTTCGTTGCAGGATCATTTTCTTAGATGTGAGATATGCAGAAGAGAGTGCTGGTTTCAAATTTTTTTGGGTTTTACAGACTTGCACTCTTGTGGACTGGCACCACTGCTGGAATTCTTGCACTTTCTGTTTGCAATCAGTCTTTTTATGGGTAGTTGGCATAGAAATAGACAGTGGAATAAAATGTCCCAAGAGATAAAATAACCTTGGACTATATTAGTTAAAGAACTAAAGAGGAAGGTCATAATTTCTTTCAGTAGCTTCCTCACAAATTGAAGTGTTGACCTAGAAAATACTCATTTCCATTCGTGCAAAACCATGTACTGGATCCTACCACAACAGGCTTTTTTTATGAAACACTTTCACATCATCTGAAATGAGATGGTAATGTGAGATTGCACGAGTGTGTCCCTGTGTTTATACTAAAAAAGCAGTTCTAGCTAATTCATGGCTAAAAAATAGATAGAAGATTAAAATTAGATTAAAATTCTTTCATTCACTTCTTCAATCACTATTTTCCTACCTTGTGAAAATCTTATCAAAATTTGTCCCAAAATGCCTTTGAGTATAGAGGATAGCTCAAATCAACTGAGAAAGATATGAAGCTTCAGTTAAAAGATATTTCTTTTCTTTGTTTGTTGGTTTTGTTGTGGTGGTTTTGTTCTCATGTTTTCCTTTCAGATTCAATGTGAATTGCCTTGAATTTGTGTTTCAAAAATATCTAATTCAGCAAGCAGGTGCTGTAAGCATTTGGATGATGTGCCTGAAAAGGCATTCAAGAATGCACGGTGCAGTTCTGGCATTTTAGTACCTTTGTATTTGTTGTTCGGTATGAACCCCTTCAATAACTGTTCACAAATTTGAACCTTATTTTACAACTCCATTTTGTCTGAGAGACATGGGATCTCATTCAAGGCTGGAGCAGAGTTGATGGCTGCTGCAGGACCAATAAAATACGATGTGTGCTTTAGATGTGTTTCTCTGACAGAGCATTCCTTCAGGATTTAGCAAATTTGTCCATTGTTTTACAACTCAGTTTCGTGTAACACACAGGACCTTGGCCTGAAATGGGATGAAAATTCTCAGACTGCTTTTTAGATTTGTAATTTTGTATTTGCCTTTATAGCACCTTGATGAGATTATAGAGATGCTATATTCTGATGTCAAGAGGAATTTTTGTGTCAGTTGAGAAACAGCAACACCTCAAGAACATTAGGAAAAATAAACAATATGATGTATCTCCCCTTGTATAAACCATGACATCTAGAGTTGCCATTAGTATTCCCTAATACACAACAAAGTTAAAGGTTATCATCTGCTGCAGATTTAATGGATTGCATTAGAATTACAGCAAATGACCCCTGCAGCTCCTTTAAACTTGATCGATCACAATGTAATTGTCAAGGCAGGCTAGCAATTAATTTTCATTAGCCAGGGAAGTCATTAATGCTTGCTGTTAGGGAAAATGACTATTAGATTGGAATGGAAGGGATTCAATAATTTTTTACAATTAAAAATGTTGGCCTAATTTGCTGGTTCCATATGTGCAGAAGAATTATTGTGGCTCTGTTACCATGGGCTGTTCTTGCTGTGATGCACTGGTTCCAACAAAGAGTGGAGTACATCCCTTTTCATACCAAAAAGGAGAGGCATTTATTACCAAATTTCTACTGGGAATATTATTTTTAAAGAATGTTCCAACAATATTTCTTTTTCTTTTGCCTTTAAAGACAGGTTGGAATTTAATGCTATGGTGAAAGGCATGCTTCCTTAAGTCAAAGTGCTATTTGCTTTTCCTTTGACATTTGGGGCTTTTTTAACTGAATAAGACAGAGGAGTTGAAAGATCCCAGGATCATTCAGCTGCTTTGATAAATACTAAATTGCTTGGTAATGACAATTAGCTGTGATACAGCCGCCCAACATCACGGGTGATAGAACAATGCTCTTCATTCATGGAGTACAACTCATCTGAGAACTTAAAAATATTTTGTCAAACTCTACCTTCCTAGACTAGTTAAGTCCTATTCAAATATGAAAGTCAAATTGAAACAGAAAATCAAACACCTTAAACTCCAAAATTTTTGTAGTTATTTAGTCTTGTACAATTTCATTTTGATAAATTGTATTTATTTGCCACATCCTCGATGTCAGGATACACTTTCCTAAGGTGTTTTTGTTATTCTAAAAGCACTATGTCTTTCAAACCATCATCTTGAATACCTTTGTAAATGTGTTTGATGGAGCATTTCTAAAAATAATTTGAGTAGAAGAAAACAAAGCTGTCTAGGCTTCATGCAGTCCCTCTGAGACTAAATTCCACCTACTTTTTAGGTACCTAAAGAACAGTTCTTTGGTTTTTTTTTGTACATACTGCTGTTCTTTTTAAAATAAATGCCAGAAAGCAGTCCTATTCAAACATTTTCATAAAATTGCCTATCTCAGTTTAGGTCAATAAATTAGGCAAACATGACATGGCTCTAAAGGCTTTCAAAAACACTTTATGCTTTTCCTTGACTAAAGGAATTTAGGCATTGCAATGAGAAACTCATTTAAAATTTATGTGCTTAAAACCTCCAAAATTTGAGTAAATTGGCTCTTATCATGATGACTAAAACATATTGAAGAAGATATATTAATATTACTTATTATACTGAGAAGGACTTAGAGAATTTAAAGCCAAGCATGAAAGTTTAATATTCTCAAACATTCCTAAGGGAATATGCATAGGGCTAAGTTTTTAGAATTCAGAAGTTCTGTAAGCTTTTGGAAAGCTACTGAGTAAATAAAATTCCATTTATTTCAGACCTGGGCAAGTTGACTTTGATAGTGCTTTATTTTTTGTGTATAAAATGTGTGAAAGGGAATGAAGTTCTTAGCTCATTTTGTAAAAGCCTCTAAGAAACTTATTTTCACCTTTAGCAATTTTCACCTTAGAACAGGTTTCAGATAATGTAATTTGATGTATAAATAGGTTTTTCGATATTCAGTGAAGGCAAAAAGCCATGCAGGAGTTCATCTGGAATTCATCTGATTTATTTTGATGTCAATGCCACACAGAGGTAAGTGGTATCCTAACATCATGCTATCATTTCTCTGCTAATTTGAAAGGAAACTGGAATGACTATCTCAAAACTAGATGTCTATACCACATGTGTGTAAACATATATTAAGAGCCCCTCTACTGGTGTTTATAAATCTGACCTTTTCTTATTCAGGAGCCTGAAACAATTTCAAAAGCTCCCAAACTCAAAGACGCCTAGACGTCCTTGACATGATTTACTTGATTCAAGCTTCGAAGTCACTTTTGAAAGGCTCCCCTTTGCTAAAAAGTATTTGCTTTCTCACTTGGAGGATTTTCAATAGCACTTTCATTGCACAGAGTATATTGTTCTGCAGTTTGATGAATTGCCTCTTTTATAAAGCAAAAATATGTTCAAGATGTGATATCTATTCCTAGTTTTTAGGTATGTGGCAATCAAGGTGCTCCACTTTTAGAAGAATATTTTCAAAGCTGGGATGTAAATCAAAGTTCTTTCTAGTGTTCAGTGATGGCAAACATTCAGAATTTCTCTTAGACAATAAAGTTCAGCAGTTTTGAATATTGATTATTTGAGAAACTGAGGCTCCTTATGCCATTAAATACTCTAATCATACATTATATGACTAAACATTTGAGTTACTTTAAAAATGACACTTTCTTCTTTTAGCTGGTGCTTTACTGAAAGCTACCAAGTGGTAACTGGTAAGTTACTACTTGGTTAAGTAAAAAGGTACAAACGGTTAAGAAAAAGAAATTTATTAAGATGAATAGGATTGTGTTCTTTGGAATTGATGGAGTGTTCAGATGGACTCAGGTTCCTCACTTTGGTATATCTTTCAGTTTGAATATGTTTCTGTTACCAGATTGATTACTGTAAGTCAGACTTCCTCCTAGCATTTATCTGTCACTCAGAAGTGACTTCTCAAATCATTATGCACATTTTACTTTAAACATTTGTGGTTTCTAAAGAAAAAATTGAGGAATGAAATCTGGCATTTCATTCAATGTATTATATGGTATGCATTAATGGTAAGGCAGTATGTTGTAATCAAAAGATTCTGTGGGAGATGGTGTGGGCAGACTTTTTGACTGGATAAATCCTTTTCTATTATTTTTTTTTTTTTTCATGAGATGAAACACATATAAGCTGCCATAAATCATATTTCATAGTATTAAAAAAAGGAGTAAGACCTTTGCCCTCTGACTTTTTTACTTTTATTGTTCCTAATTTTTTTTTCTGTTTAAAGACTTAATTCTTGCACTACTTAACTATTTAACTCTCTTTACAGAACCACCATCAAAACCCCAAGTCTTTACTATTGTTTTTGATCTGATTAAAGGTATAATTCTTACTTATTAATATTCTTATTATTTGAAATTAAAGCCACAAGCTATAGGTCCTTGGACACCTGTTCCACAAAATCTTGAAGAGAGACCCTACTTGTTGCTCTTTTCCATTTTCTAAAGATAGGAAAAGCTTATGGATAGAACCATGTCTAAAACTTTGGTGTTTTTCAGAAGCAGAGTGTTGCACTCCTGAGTGTAGGAGGACTTTCAGAAGCAGTGTTGTAGTCCTCCTGGGTCAGACATATATAAAATCAAGATGTTAAAGCTTTGATCAGGTGCATCTCTTCATTTGACATCTATCAAATATGTTTGGGCAACTCTGAATTAGTACTGGGGAGAAAGAAAACTATAAACCTTAAATTTGGATCAGTTTTTTTTCTGGAACATTAACTCTTCTTCCTTTGTCACAAGAAGCAACCCTTCTCATTTTCCATTCTTGTTGAGAACCTAGGAATAGAAGTGATGTATCAGTATTGTAATTACTTTGAAAATATTTAAATATTCCTTTTATTGCTGTATGGACTTGGATATTTAGTTGCCATTGTTATTCAAAGAAAGTTAAGGAAGCTACAATTGAAAATGGAGGATTTATGAGAAACTTTGAGTCAGTTTCATTTCTTCTTAAAAAGTCTCTGTTCCCCAATTATTCTTTCTGTTTCAGATCTTCTAAGTAAAAGATATTGAAAGTACAGTTTGCATCTTATTGCAGAAGTCTGTTTCTTCACAGATCTGCTATACTTATATTTTCTTCTGGTGGTGTCTGCTTCTAGTGTGGTCTATTGTTGCTGAAACTTGGGATTTTCTCTTCTGTCTAATGAGAAACACTAATGAGGAAAACTGTGTAAAGTCAAACAGTTGCAAAGCAAAATAGGATTCTTTACAACTTTGGTTTGGCCCTTGTTTTGCACAAGCAGTGTTAGCCTTTGATTGAATGGTTATCTACTATTTTTCCATATAACGCTGAGCCGTAATCTTGAATTAAAAGCTGTTTTGTAACTATTTTTCTTCATTATCTTCACTTCTCATTACCAAAGGCACCCAGCTTTTTCCAGACATTCATGTGTGATACTTGTTTCTGTCATTTTTTAATGCTTCAAAACATTAATTTTCTTTGAGAATCTTTGAGCCAAGAGAATGATGTTTTGCATATGTTTTAGATCAGAAGGGTGAGGATGGAGAGATCAAAGGTCAAAAAAATTTGCTAACATATAATGAAAAATTTGAGATATACATGGCCTAATTTTCCCAAATATATGACAGGAAGGAATTAAAAAATTTAAATCTCCTCAATTTACATTGCAATTTTCAAGCTTATTACTTCTTCAAATCCTGTACCCTAGTCTTACAAGGGCCTTTCAGCAAATGGAGAATATGGTGCTAGTGAGCACCAGCTGTAAGTCTGAGGTGAAGCATTTACTTACACATACCTTTGTGGTGGAAGAAAAGATGCAATTAATTATAGGGGGTGGTATCTAGCTCCCTTTTTCTCCCTGGCTGGCTGCTCTTTCTTTGTATATGTGAGTACATTCATAATTTACCAGAGTTAAGCACACTCCCTACAAGAGTAAATGTATTAAAACTATCTATATGATGAGAAGAATTTTCAGGCTTTTCTAGAGAAGCTTAGGAATATTACTATGTTTAGATAGATAGATAGAGTTAATATTTTATTGTATTTGCATTGCCCCTACACAAAATGATGAATCTGACTCCATGTTTTCAGTAGGCTAATTTATTATTTTATGATACGATATTATATTGAAGATTACTATACTAAACTATACTAAAGAATACAGAAAGGATACTTACAGAATGCTAAAAAGATAATAATGAAAACTCCTGACTCTTTTCAGAGTCCTGGCACAGCTTGGTACTGATAAGTCAAAATAATTCAGAGCAGAAACCAATGAAACAATCACCTGTTGGTAAATCTCCAGACACATTCCACACATGAACACAACACAGGAGAAGCAAATGAGATAAAAATTTGTTTTCCTTTTTCTCTGAGGCTTCTCAGCTTCCCAAGAGAAAAATCCTGGGGGAAGAGATTTTTCAGAAAACGTGAATGCCCCAATATTTATAATGTTAAAAGCAGATTTGAGAAATTAATTTTACCCATAGGACTAAAAGCTGTGAGTAAGAGGCAGAAGAGAAAAAGCAGGGAAGGTGCTGAACTCTGGAAATCTCATGTCCTTCTGAGCTCACACAGGAGCACCCCCTAAACCCCTGTTCCCTGCTGCATGGTGAGCTTACCTGGGAGCCCAGCTCCATGTTTGGTGTCATTCCATAAAGGGTCTGTGACTAGGTCACAAAGTTCCCTGTAAGTTCAGGCTGTAGGTACTCTTTTCTTCAGATACAAACAGATTTATTTTCCTTGTCAAATTCTCATTCTTCTATTTTAGCAGAAGAGGTGGTTATACAATAGAAGAACTTAGGCTGAAGGTCATCTAGTCTAAGCCCCTACTCAAAGCAGGGTTAAGATCCCAGTTAATCAGGTCATTCCTGCCCTCCTTCAGCAGAATTCTGAGTATCTCCAAAGGGGGAGATTCCACAGACCTTTTGAGCAGTGTGTACCATGTACAGTCTCCATGGATTAATTGAAATAGTCTTTTTAAAGAATGAAATGCCTTGGTTTTTACACAAACTGATTTCAACTACAGATGAAATATACTCAACTATTTATGGTAATGCAAATTTAGATATTATTATATTATAAACAAGAGATTAGTTCCTTTTTAAAATTTGTTTTCAGTGGAAAGGAAAAAATGTCCTTTTCAAAGTATAAAAAACATTTAAAATATTGTCTCTCTTTGTGCAAAGCTTCTAGCACAGCCTTGAATGTAAGTGCAGTGGTGAATGTTTTAAACCCCCAAGAAAGTGACCTAAGGTTTTTAAAGGATTAAGCTTGAGTAGAGGCTGGCATTATGAAGGAATGTCATCCAGATGCTTTGCTTCATATTCACTGCATGCAGACCCATTCTTTGGTGCATCAGATGTGAAAAGTCAGCCACATAGGTCTGAAATTTTTTTTCTTAGTTTTTAAAGTATTGTTGCTCATAATTTGCATTTTAAAACCTTTCCTGATTGCTGAAAGCATTTATGAAAATAATATCATTTAGAAATAGATTTCTGTCTTCAACATGTGCTTTTATAAAGTGTTTAAGCATCATATTTCCCAAGTAGATATCCCCAAAATGTTGTCAAAACAACTTACCATGGCAGTTTATTTTCCATAGTTATTTATCTCTCATGCTTTCATTTTTTTCTTAGACCATGAAGCAACTTGTCCTCATGAACTTCCCAGCTTGTCCTCATGTCCAATACTTGTGCACTAGTAGCTTTTAGTTGCTATTTATATTTAGACACAATTTCTTTCAAACAAGGCACTAGAATATTACTGCTACTTGCTGCATATTTAGTGCATTAAAAGTTAAAAGAGTTGTGCAAAAGAACTTTGCTTAAGGATTAATCACATCTGTGACCCAGGGGATAAGGGATCCTCACCTGTCAATAAAGCTTATTACTACTTATACCAGCTGAGCCTAAGTACCTTCCTGTGAAAGTGACTTTTTCTTGGTGGGAGCTGAAACAAGGATTTCTCTGGCCCTTAAAGTTATATTTTACAATGAAGATTGCATAGAGAATGGTAATTTTCTTACTCTTTACACCTGTTAAATCACATTTTATGTAAAAGTAAAGTAGAATCCCCTGTAAAGCTGTTTTTCAGCATGAGCTACTGCTGTCACTGCAACCATAATACTGCAGGATGAGGAATGGTACAGGGAATTGATTCATGTAGCTGTGACTGGGAGGGAACACAGCCCTGTGGTCCACAAACCCAATTTTCTTTTAAAGTCTCATCTATGCTAGAACTGTAGGTCCAGTTCACTGCATAAATCAGAGACCCCTTGTATCATTTTCCCTCAACTCCCTTTCCATTTTGAACTAGAGGCCACTGCAAAACTCACTTTCTTCCCATTTCATCCATTTTTCTCTTCTTTTTCAGAGGATACATTTACTTCCCCACAAATTTCCATCCATTTGAAGAAGAAAAGGGCAGTTTATTTTCTTCTTTAACAAGTCAGTGGATTGAGGGTGACAGTAACCTCTCAATGACACTGGCCTTTTAAAACAATGAGTTATTTTGCGTGAGAAAGTTCATTGGTCAACATCAGAAGGCTTAGAAAATATTAAAAAAACCAGGGCGACAGTACATGACCTAATTTCCACCTAGAAGAGGGCTCTGGGAGCACTTGGGAACTCCCCAAGACTTCACACTATCTATGCACACACCTGGCTCCCTTGCTTGCTTCCTTGCAAAACCCCCAGGAGCTGCTGCTAGGACATCCCTGGGGCTGGGTGCAGCTGGGGTAGAGGCAGAGGGATGCCCAGAGGCTGGGGAAAAGAACACCTCCTTTTCAGCCCATAGCTGTAATCTGTCTCAGGAGGTTTTGAGGTTGCCATCATTTTCAAACTGTTTAGGGAGGATTCGCAATATGAATTAATGGCCTTAATCACGCTTTTGTGTGTTGGGATGCAAAATAACAGAGGCAACTGCAGCATCTGGTACTGCTAACCCATCTAAAATCCTTTCTATCCTTCTAATTTTTGTCTGGTTTTCTCCAAAATTGAAACACAAGAATAGAGAACGGATATTTTAAATGTGAACCATCCTTTGTCTTTGTGTTCTCTCAATAGACATCTTTTATTCTTTTTGTTAAAACCACTGGATGTTCTGCACTCACAGGTTAGCAGAGCAGTAACCTTTGAAAACTTTTAGACTGATGTTGGGTGACTTGTTCTTTGTCCTCAAACAATGAAAAAACACACATTAATGCTCTCAAAGGAGGTTATTTATTATTCCAGTGGTGTAAATGAGGGCAGGATTTGGCCCACAAGCAATAAAAGAGGAGTAGAGCATGTAATTCTTCACGCCATTGTGAGGAAAACTCTGTCCAGCAACAGTAAATTATCCGAAATTCTTTCAGGATATATGAATGGGTCCATGGTCAGAGAAAGCTTGTGAGGTTTAAAGCGTAAAAATGACAACTATAAATAAAGGTGAAAACCCCTCATCCCCCCTGAAATGAAAAAACATAGCATTCCCAAGGCACTTGTGTCTTTGGAAAATGCATTGCCTGGCTGACTAGAGGAAAGGGAGGAGGGAAAGGAAACCAATCATCCAACTTAGGGCTTTGTCTTCCCAAAGTAAAGCTTAATGCTCTTGCAGAAAAGGACAGTTTTCTCTGGAAGATCCATCCTATAAGGACATGCATTTACTGAGTTTGTAAAATCATCAATCAACAACTACATGCACGTGTATTTTAACAACTAAGTTTACTGAAGTGTTCAACAAATGGACAAAATACAGAGAATTTCCATATCATTTACTCTGTAGGGTACAAGGTAGGAACAAAGAGCAATAAGCATTTTCATAGGAATTAGGCAGTGCATATAGCTTATCCTGGAAGTGTTAAGCTTTCTAGAAAAAGACCTGCTGTACTCTGGACATTTTCAATATCTTAGTAGTGTTAGCCTGGTTGCTTTAATGTTAACATTATTCCACTTCATTGGCATTGTACTGCCCACTGTAGATGAAGTGATAAAATAGTTTCTCAAAATATGCATCTTGGAAAGGAAAAATCTGCAATCCCTGTTTTGACTTGGCATATTCCAAAAGCTTTGGCACTATTGCAACGATAATTTAGAGGATGGAATGAAAATCCATTAGCACTGTGTAAACAGTTCCATGATCTCAACACGCAGATTAATACTGTGCTGAGTTTAAATGCATTATGATGCTATGGATATGCCACTTCTTGCCATCTCATTATGCAAGAATGAAATTCCAAATTAGCAACAAACCATACTTGAGTTCAAGTCAATCACAGGGAAGAATTGTATCAATGATTTCCCATTGTTACAGTAACAGAAGTGACATGTTAGTTTTTAAATCAAACTAGTCACCAAAAAAAAAAAAAAAAAAAAAAGTTAAAAACACTAAAGAGTGAGATCATTTTTGTAGATGAACAGCAATCAGAGACAGACTCCCAGTGAAACTTTTTGTCTCATTTGGTCACAGATGGTCTAAGCTGACTCCATAGTTGCTCTGCAATCCACACCAGGGACCCGTGTTCAGCACCTCATGGAAACGGGCAACTTACTTGATTTAAAACTCTGAACCAGAGATGTTCACATGCCATGCCAGCACAATTTTGGCCCCTTACAAAACCACTGACCATGGTCCACTGAGCCCATGACGGCCCGTGATGAGAGCTGCTGTGATGTAGGTCAGATGTTGAGGAACTAATAAAATGATACAGCAGGTTCACATTAGTCTAGTCCCTATTTCAGCATACATAATTTTTCAACTATTTGTCATGTGCTTAGTCTCACTATAGAAACTGTATGAAATTGTGTTTCTTCCTTACTAAAATGTGCTTGTCTTTTTGCACAGATTCCTTTTACTGCATCATATACATAAACATTTATATGCACATATCAGAGGAAACATCTTAGATATAAGAGGTAATTTGTTCTATAAGAATGTTTTTAAAAATGAATAGAACTAAATTTTTATTCAGAGTTTAGTCTCAAACAATAGACTAACTATAACAAGAATAAACTCTTTTACTCAGATTTGGAAATTTCTTGCTTTCCTCTTCTTAAACGATCATTGTATAAATATGATTCAAGAATAGAAACCAGCAGGAAACATCAATTGTTTTTTGTTTGCCACCTGAAAATTTTACTACAGGTGTCTCCTTTTTCTTTTTCTTTGTTCTACTCCCCAAGGTAAAGCTGTCTTTACTGGGAAAGGCAATATTTTGAAAAGTAGAAAATAAATTTAAATGTTTGCCTGAACATATTGATTAAAAGACACTGGATGAAAATTAGTGACAGTTTCATACAGCGTGAGTATTTTTATATTCATTATCTTTTGATTTAGACTTCAAGAAAATGCTGGAAGGCACTATCATTATACTGACATGCCGATTTTTTTATCTTTTCAGAAAACAAATATAACACAGAGAAGCAGTATATGATACACCAGCTATAAGTAACATGCTTTTAATTATGTGTTATTATTCTAGAAGGTCTTCTAAACAGAGATGGCCCCTCTGGGATTTTTATCACTGTTTAAGACATCTCACTTGCTTCCTTTGCTTTATAGAAAGACACTGGGCTGAGAAATCCAAGTGGCAACGGGTTTTCCTCTCAGCTGCACCACTGAGTAGTTTAATGCATCAATCTTAGTAATAAGTGCATATCGTTCAAATATAATTTTCACTACTATATCACACTGAAATTACTGTTTAACTAGTGCACATCATATTCTTTAATTACTGAAATTTCTGGAGAAATCTGTTAGCCAGTGCAAATCAAAATTATCAGTATTGTAAATATTTCTCTTAAAATTGAATGCAAGATAGCAATATCATGCACCAGGATTATTGTAATGCTGAAATCCTTTTTCCTGACTCAATTTTTTGGCTAATATTTTAGACAAAGACATATGTTGGCCAAGTAATTAACTTATCACGTTTAAATTCTTATTAGAACAGACTTGCTATTTTGATTCATCTAGTATAAATACTGTGACTAAAACTATGGAGGTCATGAACTTAAATATTAAAACAACTTCTAATTTTGTGTGTCTCTTAAATTATTTTATAATGTAAATACAGAATAAATACAATAAATTATTTCTAATTTAAATATTATGCCAAGAGTAATTTTGTAACAGGTTGCTGGTACAGAAACAAAAACTATTATAAAGGTATTACTTAAAGAAAAGGATAAAAATTGGAAAACATAAGTTTCAATTATGTGAAAAAATTATGCATAAAGTAATTTTGTAAAGTTCTATGTGATGGGGAAAATATAATAATAAAATAAAAATATTAAAATATATTATATATAGAAATAGATCTCGAAATATATGTATAATATATGCAATGTATTTTTGTCTCTTAGCTGGAGAAAATTGCTGTGGCGAAAAATTTATAAATTAGTTAGGTTAGAGGCTGAAGAAAGAAAATACTGTCTTCAGTATCTTGACACAGCACAAGGAAAACTAAAAACTGAGTGCAAGATTTCCAGGTGCATACACAGAACACAGACAGGAAATCAACAGGGACCTGCATTTATCCAGGTAGTTTGTCAAATCCCACATGACTGTGCAGTGACAGTGTATCTGTAAATGAAAGCAATTTGTTTAGTTTCCTACAGAAATCTATGTCAGAGGTAGGCACTTTGCTCCAGCTACCAGAATGTGATACTGGTGTCTCTCTAGGACAAGTGCACACTATGCTGACATGATTCCATGGAAAAATGATTGCTATGAACACCCTGGTTTACAATGAAGGTTAAGTTTTGTAGATGGATGAAAGTCAAAACAGCCCATAAGTGTATTAATCATGGAATCAGACCTTCAAATAGAGCTCCTTGTGCACACACAGGGACGGAGCTGCCCCCACACGAATTTCTTGTGGGTATTGACTGATAATATGATATCTCTGGTCTCACATGCTATGATTAGACAGGCTTTCCTCTTTAAGCACTTTAACTTCAGAAGCTTAGTGCATTATCTGCAAAAGCTGTTTTGAAATAGACCTAATTTAAAAGGATAGGTTTTAGGAAGGAAATAGGAAGGAGGTGTCTTCAGGAGGAGGTCTGAATCCTTGACTTCAGAGCCGAGCATTAACTTATTTTTTCAAATGCATCATTGTTCTTGAAGACCCTATATCAAATAAAGAGTCTTCCACACTCTGCTGCCGAAGTTTATGGCTCAAAAGAAACCATCCCCAGGCTGTAACACAGTCCATATGGCTGGCTGTTTGAAGTGTGCTTAGTGCTCCATTAGGGATTCTCGATTTGTACTTCTCAATCTGATTTCGATAAGACACAGGTTTCCTTTAGTGGCCTGACCTGGTGCAAACACGTAATAGATTAATTCTATAATAAATTATGGTGGCAGTAAAGCTTTCTGGACCATTTTGCCTTTTAAGTAACAATTTTTTTTATGTACTCTTATAAAGCTGAACCAATGTTTCATTTGTAGCTCACTTTATGTATATACAGAACTACTTGAATCTTGGGAATGTAATTCTGTGCTGTGTGCATTACCACTGAGTGTATTCCATTTTATTGTGTTTCTGGAGCTACTGACATGTTGAGGAATACTGAGAGCTTTATGAAACAACATTATGCCCAGAAATGTGTTGAACTGCTTTTCAGGAAGCTCCAGCTGGTTTCTATCTTAACAATGGCATAACTACACTATTTCTATATGCAAAACTCAATTTCCATAAAGTCCATTATTATCTTCCACTTTTATGTATTGTTTTTAAATGATACTGTTATTTTCAACTATCAGGTTTATTTTAGATTTATTATATACTTAGCAACTTCCATAGTTCTGTTGCCATTTCCAAATTCTCTGGTACAGAAAGAGTAAAAGATGTTATTTTAAGCATCGCTGTTAGTCAGAGTTGAGGACCGCAGTGTGTTTGCTGTCCTTGTCTAGGAGCCTTCTAGTTAATTCAAAGGAAGGCTCCCAGAGATAAGGAGCAGAATGAGAGAAAAGCACTGTAGTGCTTTTAAATATCTTGCCAAGGGGTGACAAAGGGTGTTAATCTGTCAGCTTTTATCACCCTTCCTTTTCAGGCTCAAGAGCTCCATGATATCTCTCCTCTTGTAGACACCCAAATCCACTTCCTCACTTTACCTCAGGCCTTCTCACAACTGATTATGATGGCAAGGTAGGAAAGGAAGAAACTGGAAAGGTTTGCAAGCGACTAAATAGTGACTCTTAGCCAGAACTAATACACAAAATGTGCAACAACGCACAAAGCTTTGGTGTTCCTTTTTCTGTTTCTCTTATGTCACATACTGTGAAAGACACACCTCTGAAGGCACAAAAACCTCAAAAAAACCCACCAACCACGAAGATAAAAATCCCACTGACCCATGCGGAGTTCCTGGTAGCAAGAAAATGCTGAGATGAGCATCTATTGTTTCATCAGCTGTCTGCCAAGATTTATCTGCGCGCATCAGAAAGGCTCACCTACCTACACATGTGAAGATGCCAGGAGATGAAAAAGCATGGAATGAATGAAAGGGAGATATGAACATTTTGGGTTCTGTGGGAGGACAAAGAAAATTTAGATATTGAGGAAGCCAAGATGGAAAATGAAGAAATAGGAAAATTATCTCAGCTACAGGCAGAGTATTTCAGGTGCACATGGTATGAAAGTTCAGTCTCCATGTAAGCAAGGAGGAAATAGAGAACAAAGATTAAAAAATAGGGATGCATAAATAAGAAAAAGAAGGAAAAAAATACATAGGATATTAAAATCAGAAAATTAAAGAAATAATGTAAGATTACATATGAAAGTAAAAGAATAAAATCTACCAGAGCACAAGGATACAATGATCCAGCAGAATTAATTGGAAAAGGCTGATGTCACATACTAAATATTTCGGTTTACTTATAATGAGCATGAGAGACAGGGGCACATAAGCTTTTTATTATTAGAGAGGAATAAAATAACATGAATAGGAATAAAATAACATAAATCCAAGTACAGAACTTACCATTTTCCAATGAAAATTCATAAAGAGAAGCAAAATGTTGCTGCAATAAAGAAAATTAACATTTTAAATTAATTTAACCTTAATACCAAAACTCAATAATCAGCTGAAATTACCTATTCCCAGATGGAAATACTTTTTGTTTTTTGGCCAATGGCTTTCAGAAAACTTTGACTTTTCTTATTAAGTAATGTTTATTTCTTATGTGATCTTTAAAAAAAGCCTCAGTTATCATTACAAACAAAAGGACACTAGCTGGCAGTAATAAGGAAGGATTTTTGTGGATCACTTACTCATGCAGGTAAAGGAAGGCTGAGAATGTTCCTTGCCAAGTCCTCATCTTACAAAATGTTATTTCATGCATGAGCAATCACAATGAACCCATGGTATTTATCTCAGTACAAAGAGTTGTAGAGGCAAAAAATGCTTGCATAACTCTTTCAAAATTTCCACTATATTAAAAAGACCCAAAACCCAACCCAGAAAGCCCTACTCTACACATCATCTCCAATATAGATTAATATTATTATTACTTGCACTGATTAAATTGATTCACTTTTCAAAGTAACTAAATATATGCATTTATAGTTATTTATAGATATAACTGTATAGATACATTTCCCAAGTTTCTTGCAGTTAGGCATACTTTGCCAATTAATTCCAAACTTCAAGAGAGCTGTCTGATGATTCAGCATCTACTGTGGGAAATTACTTTTCATCATCCAGGTTCTCGGCTTTGTTCTTAGCCACTCTCTTTGAGATGACTTTGCCTTGTGCCTGGAAAGTCATCAAGTGAAAGAAAAGAATAATCCCTTGAACAGGATGGCAAAAAATAGAAATTCTTTCATTATTTTGATTTTTGAGTGTCAGATATTGAAGTGGGCAAAGCTTACAAGTGCTTTCAAAAATCTAATTTCCTTATCTTGAAAGTATGAGATCAAGGCAACACAGTAAGAAATTTTTAACTAAAATAAAGATCCATTTAAGTATGTGGGGTAGTTAAACACTATACTAGCTAATTATTTTTGCCACTCAAAACAGTCAAAATTATCATTACAATGGTACATGAGACAAGGGAATTTGTGAAATAGTTCTCACCTCCTACATAAAGTGAATTATTTCTGTATATTAAAGACATCAGAGCCTGATTCAATCCTGCCTAAAATGAGCAGCCAGTGAAGTCATGAAAAGGACAGTAATTCATGCTCTCCATGGGAAAGGCAGTGCCTGTCTCTGCTGGCCCTTTTGGGCACCTGGGGCAGGTGAGGCAGCTGTCTCAAAGCTTCTCACCCTTGACCAGGTGCATCAGAAAGGCCCTAGGATTGTTGCCATAATTCCAGAGCAGTTTCATCTAGAAGTACAGAGGAAAACACTTTTTGCACATTTGTGTTACTGGGTTTGTTTTCATCTTTTCTCTCCTATGAAAATAAAAGTGACTTTGAAAAAAAACTGCACATTTCAGTTCAAAGAAATCCTAAACCAAAAACCTCTTTCAGTTCTTGTCAAAACTGAAGTATTGATTTTCTCCTTCTTTCAGTTTGGGTTCACAAATACATATTAACTGAATGAAACCTACTGTTAAATCATTTCCTCTAAAGGATTCCAGATAATAATAGCAATGATTGGGCAGGGGTGTTTAATTTTTGAGCACAAAAATTTGGGTCACTTAGAGCTTCCTGGGTGACGTCATATTGGTTCCTTCTACCTTTTAATGTGTGTCAGCACTCCATTTTTGCTCACAGTTTGTTCTAGAATTTCCTTCCTCCCCCAGAGAGAAGTAAGATAAAGAGTATCTGAAGTAGGATAATTTTGATTATCTCAGTATCAGAAGTTGTTTCAGAGAATGCATCTGCAAGCTAAAATATTTTTAAGATGCTTTCTTTGAAACTTTTTTATTTGAAACTGATTTTAATAGACAACCAGCTCTTCTGGGTGACAAGATATCCATGGGACCATTGTAGGGACAATCCTTCTGGTTGGAACCAGCCTCTGTAGCTGCATCTTCCCCTGGGAACAATGGAGGAAACTCACCTAACCAGCAAATTTTGAGCCATAACTTTCATTTATGGATCAGGCTTAAAGATTGTCCTTATCTCTCAGCTGGCTCCAGACCAGCTCAGAAATAGATTCACTAATCAGAAATAGTATGTGTCTTAGAAAGCCAAAGTCATTACAGTGAACTTTGCTGAGTCTACAGCTGGGGATAGCAATGTCACATAGGACAGAGCATCTTCTGGCTGCTGACTGAGTAAATGGGTACAAAAAATGCCAACATATTCCTGCAATTTCCTTGGACAAGTAATTAAAATTATTGTTCCTGCAAAATTAGTCATATTTGTTGTCCTGTTTCTACATGATTTGCTAGTAATTAAAATTCTAAACAGAATAAAGATATCCCTTTTTAATGTCCTGGTTTATAAATCTTTATGGGTTTTTAAACCCAGGATTATTTAAATAGGTTTTCTATTAAAAAGGAGGTGAAATACAAACTTGTGAGTGATTAGAAGAGGGGGAAAAATGGGGGTTAGAATTTCCATATACTCAGAAACCTGGTCTCAGGTATGGTTCTCAAAATTATTTCTTTTATAATCAACAAAAATCTTATTCATTATTTGCACTGAGCTGTGTTGAAACATTAAGCTTTTTCTGAACTCAGTGCTATAATATTATTATATTAATTGGACAAAATTTTGGTCTGTTTTCTATCCAAGTTGAAACCAAGTTTTCTATCCAGCAGAAATACTGCAAGCTTGTAATAGTATTATGAGGACAGTTTATTCTAATCTGTTTTGGTTCTTTTTTCCTAAACTGCATTTGGCATCACCAGATAATGATGAAGGAATCTGGAAGATTACTTTTGCATTTTGATGATTATTTATGCAATTCATCTGGAACTCAGATTTCTTTGTTTAAAGAAAATGCTGGTGAATTGCTGAGCAGAATGAAGTATTTACTACATGTTTTGTGAAGAAACTTTGAAGAGTGAACATTTAAAAAATGGCTGAATACTGAAGATTAACTTTACAGAAAATAAATAGAACTGGTATGCCTCTCCCCACAAAATCAATAATATCCAGTGACCTACTTGGAGAAGTCCTAAGTTCCCACAGCAGTATCTGACTTCTGTAGCAGCTGTGGGTTCTACACACTTTTAAAATCAAGAGCACAAACTCTTTAGGCCTGGAGCTAAGTCCTAAAATTCAACCTAGGTATCTCAATGACAAAAAGAAATATCCTACAGAGCTTGTTTTTTCTGACATTTATAGAATCCTGTCCTTGATTAGCCTCAAGGAAGTGACTGGCCAAAAGGAAGTGATCACAAAATGTAGTCAAGTATAATAATATGAGGCATTTTTACGCATTTTCTTGAAAACCATGATCCTAATCTAAACAGAAAATTAAAAGAAATCTAACCAGAGAAAATGGGAATCCATTACTAATGAATCTATGAAATTTAAATTTAAAATTTTAACTTTAATTATAAGATGAGGAAACGTTTTCAAGATGTAAGTACAAGTTAAATCAAGTTAGATTATAAGTACATCTAGGCTAGTACCTGCCTTCATTAATGGCTAATTCACAGGTAACTAAAGGAGAATACAGCATTTCTCCAGAACAGCCACACAGCTGTAAGCAAGTTTTGCATCAGGGACTTCTTTAGCCAGCAATTGTCATATGTCAAAAGCCATTTTATGTACATTTTAAGGCAATGAAGAGTGACTCCAGAATTTCCCCATCCCTTTTTCTATAGACTTCTATCACACTGGGTTTTGTCTTACCTCTTGTGTTTTACTTTATTTAACTCTTTCTATCAAATGTTATTCTAATCTTTCTAGTTTTCTGTCTTTCCTGTTGGGAGGATCTTGAGAGATACTTGGACTTACATTCAGGATTTCTGTTTGGTTATTCTCTATCTCTTCCCTAATAATGTCTATATTTTTTGCCTACTTCTGATCACTGAGACCTTATTTTCATTAAAATACATATCATACTTCTAAGATCTTGCCCCTGGGGGACAAGAGACCATTACTTTATTAGCAAGGTCAGAATTGTTTTTTCTCATGCGCACCACTAATGAATTGGTGCATCCATCTGCAATGAATTTTGTCTGCAATTCCCATGTTCGGTCCCTTTCTCTAGAAAGGGTCTCGTGCAGTTCTGCTCCCCAGATTTTTGTCTGTACTGCCCTGAATAATTTAGCAGCATCAGTGTACTTTACCGTCTCAGCAGTTGCTCCTTCCTACACACAGTTTCTGAATGTATGCAAACCACAAGGAAAGACACCAAGTTTCATGCAGAAGTCAACCTGCAACTTTTATTCATGACAAAACATGACTATTCACTCTGCTTCGTATTTTAATTAATTATAAGGCTATGTGAGAATCTTCCATTTTATATTATTTTAGCTTTCTATCCCGTACAAGCTTTGCTGAAGTGCTTTTTTTATAAATTTCTGAAATCCATGTAGCACACAAAATGAACAGGTTTTGCTGTTGAAACCCCTAATTGTTAAGGAAATGGGAAATTTGGCCAAACTTTGTCAGCTCAAAAAAAAGGTACAACAAACTTTTTTGGTAGTCAATCCTTTTTATGGTCTGGCATTCAGAAATCCCCTGATAATTAGATCCTGGAAAAGAGATAGAAGCACCTAATCTAACGGAGACAAGAAGAAAATTTGCCAAGAGCATAATCTCCTGAGACTGCATAATGAGAATAGGGAGGTTCTGGGAAGGTCGTCAAAGTCAATAATGAGTTAGCTATGAAAGAGTTGCTTCAAGAATGCTGCAAAGGTCACAACAAATTATTCTCAGACAGCATATAAGTAAATTTGAGAGGTAGCAAAATATTTTTAGTGGAGCGAGCGAACATCAGAATTACACTGGTGAAAGAACAAAAAAGGTAAAAAATAACACCTGGGAATGAAGATCTGAAGTACAATAGAAGGACAGGCACTTGGCATTAGAAGGCAAAACACAGTAGGTTGAAGAAAATAGGCAACTAAGAAATTTATTAGGGAATAAATGACTAAATGTGAGGGCAATCAGCTCTGCAACAAGTAAGGTAATTAAACATTAAACAATCAAGAGTGGTAATTTAAAGTATTTGATATCAATTACACAATTAAGCAGTTGATAATGAGGCAATTTAGGGAAAATAGAACCAGGGACTATAGAAATAGCTGGTTCTAATCAGACAGTTACTTATATTGGAATCCAAGAGGAGCAAGACACTTAGCAGGCAATAATCTCTAAAGGAAAATATGGAATGAAGTCAATATATGGGGCTATGTGCTCAGGGCTACATGGCCCTATAGAGGGTGAGTCCCAGAAGAGGGCAGTGGTGCTCCATAATGACCATGAAATGATGGTGGCCAAGGGTTTTAGTGACTCTGGCCTTCTGCCCTTCCTAAACAACAACTTCCTACATAAGACTGGAGGGGAAATAAGGTGCAGCAGAGTCATGTTGAAACCTTGGCTCTCATGGAGGTGAAGGCTCTCCTCTAGCACAGAATTTAAAATATTTAAGCTTTGAGATATCTTTATTTTTGAGGGGTGGCTCTTCGAAACGTGGTGAGCATTGGGCTTCCACAACACAGTAGTTATGGGACACAGCTTATCTCATTTCTCCTCGTGCTTGTCTAAAGAGACTTGATACAAAATGACTGCCAGCGTTTGGCCTTCATGGGAGAAATGGTTCACTGAGATTCCTGGGGTCCCATTATAAGTTATAGCAGCTGTAATTTCAGCCACTTTATGGAGCAGTCCATTTGTGTCTGCTCCAGTTCCTAAAGCTACCAGCCAGTCTGTAAGATGATCCTAATCTATTACATTTAAGTCATTTGAGTCATCTTTTTGAAGATTGTTGAGAGCAGAGATACCCATAAGGAAACAATGTGAGTTTTCCATATACCGCATATGTTATATGTCTGGTGAAACGTACTGCACACATTTAAAAAAGTGACAGTATTAAAAAACTGACAACTTTTCATGACCTTTTGTATTATAATGTATTTTAAACATATGGTAGGATTCTGTTCTTCTCAGGGATGTGTCAGATACAGTATGAATATTTCATGAATTGTCTGTGTATGTGAAAAAAATGTACAAGAAACAAGACATTCAAGAAAACACATTAGCCTTTTACATTTAAACTGGGAAAATAGCTACTGGTTAAGTATATTATATTGAATATTTATATAGAAACAGTGACTATTTCTTGAGAAGCAGCAAAAATCAAGAGGAAAACAGTAAAACCAAAATCATGGTATTTTTGCTTTTTTTGTTTTTGGATCTAGTTTTAAAATACAAGCTGTATAAACTTTGACTTAGGTACCTTGATCTTCTTACCTGTTACTTAGCATACTCAGTGAAATTTAAGAGTAATTACAATTAGATGCTTTTCATACCTCAAAGTATTTTATGCATATCCTAGGGGTTCCCTCTACTAGACATACGGCAACAAAAAGTTAGAATGTGTTCTCTTCTCAGTGTTGCTGTACAGAACTTATTTCCTACATTTTCCTTTTCCAGCTGCATATTAGTCAATGCCCAACAAGTTTTAGTTAGGCTGCTTATACCAAAAAGAGACAAGCAGAATGCAGATTTCTGCGCTAAAGAGTACTGATGTTTAAGGTCAAATTTGCTTCAGATTAATATGAGAATAATTTGACTGAGTTTTTGGAGGAAGTGTTACTGCAGAATTTATGATTTAGAAAACACCCATAAGAGAATTAAGATATCAGTGTTTCTCATGTTTCTTTTCAAGCTATTTTTTCTCAAATTCTCTAAAATGTAATTTTGATATACTGCTTGACTTGTTTTATGAATCTAGAGAATAGAAAATATCTGTGGTTTTTTGAATTGGAAAGTGTAATTTTTTTTGACAGATATAAGTAGTTTGAGATTCATGTAACAATGTCATCTTGTATTTGGTTGGAATGGCAAGGTTTGCAGGGGTGGGATGAGGGGGGTTTCTGTGAGAAGCTGCCAAAAACTCTCCCCTTGTTTGAGAGAGCCAATCCCAGAGGACTCAAGCCAGGTCCACCACTGGCCAAGGCTGAGCCCAGCAGGAACATGCATAGAATCTCTGGGACAGCATAAGGGGGGAAAAGGCCCAAAGAACAACACAGAAGTTGCAACCAGAGAGAGAAGAGAGAATTTGCAAGAGAAACACCCCTGCAGACTCAGGTCAGTGCAGATGGAGGGTGAGCAGGTGCTACAGGAAGCAAAGCAGAGATTCCCCTGCAGGTGGTGAAGGTTAGAGGGCTGTAATACACAGTACAGGAGACAATGAGCGAGCTACCAGGGTAAGAGAAGGCTGATGGGGGATATACTTGTTTGGTTCAAGTAACATCAAAAGTCCAGTTGGATTCTGTCAGCAGAAAGTCATCTGTGCCAGAGAAAACCTAAACTCATCCGGAGGAGGGTGGGAGTCACCTGATCCCACTGGGAGGTTAACCCTCTTCTTGAGGGTTGGAGTCAATCACTTCCAGAGCTTCCTCAGGCCCAGTTCCTGCTGTGGTTCCAGGGCTCTATGAGGTAATATCCCAATGAAAAAATTTTTATCTTTATAATTTCTCTCCCTTAATGTCTGAGAGCATGTGGCTGGAAACACAGATAGACTGATCCGGTCTTACAGACAGCAAGGTATATATTGCTGTAAGTATGGTGCTCATATTGGGTGGAATTTTCTCTAAAGATAATAATAAAAATGTGTCAAAACAATTGAGTAATTTCAAGCTTTAATAATGCATGAACTGAATTAAATGTTGATAACGAAAAAATATCATTCTTTTTAGTTCAAGAGGTGTAGTTATTGATTCCAGATGGGTTCTTGGCAAATTTCTTAACACTTAGAATACTTAATGGTCTAATCACACTTGACAATCCATGTTTGGTTATAAAATGGCCAAAAAAGTCCTGCAAACCCTAGTAGTAATTTCAGTGTTTTCAAACAATGAAACTTTAAACATATTATGTTTTTATATTTATTCTTCTACCTCTAGTGCCTGTAACTTGTATGTGTTTTCAGGAAACATCTGCCATGTTTGGAAGTTCTAACATAGAAGACATAAATGATAATCCCTGAAAAGGTCTACTTTTTAAAAAGTATTTTACTTCGTTTAACTCCTGTAGTATAGATATGTGTTACCTTTTATCTTGCCTGTTCAAGCAAGACCTCTGCTGCTAATTAGATGAAAATCACATTGATAGTTCTTTTGGAATTTATTTTCCACTTGTAATTGCAGTATAACTTATATTAGCTTTGTGCTCTTCGTGCTTTCATTTCAGCTTCTGTGTTATGGCAATCTTTCATTTTCACAACTTTAATCAGTTTTCTATTCCTATTTTAATTACTTTAATACAGTAATAATGTGCCAGGGACTGTAGATGTATTTTGTTAATCAAGTAGGCTTTTTAATAATGGTTCTTGTCTGGCTATTTCAATTATGCAAATTTTCCAACTCTGTATTGTTCCAGGCTCTGTCCTGAATGTTTTATTGATAATTTTTAAATTTGTGGGATATATACCAAGCAGTGTTAATGAAATACATTGATATATGCAGAAAGCATAAGACCTTATAAAACTGGATAGAGAATGGAAGAGTCCACAGAGAGCTTGTAGAGCATCTTTAAGAAGTACTGGGAAATCATAGTTTGAAAAAGTAATAGATAAAAAAGTAATCTCTCCAAGGTAGTCACAAAACTCCTAATAATGCTGATGAGGTAAACACATAGATAGCACATCTGTGGAATGAAAGAAAAAGATAAATGCACTGTCTAAAGATTGTTGGCTTTCTTACCCAGAGAGAGTCACAGGGACTGGGGAGCCCCAGAAATGTGTCACAGGTGAAACTCTAGGAGCACATCAGTTGAGTTGGTGAGACTTTCCCTGATGCAGCACAGAGGAGTGGAGAGGTTTTGCTTGGTTTTGTCTGAGACAGAGTTAATTTTCTTCCTAGTAGCTGGCACAGTGCTGTGGTTTGGATTTAGGATGTGAATAATGCTGATATCACACTGATGTTTTGGCTGTTGCTGAGCAGAACTTACAATAGGTCAAGGACTTTTCAGCTTCTCATGGCTGCCCTGCAGGGCTTTTTTTTTCTCAGGTTATTCTTTTCCAGAACCAGCTATTTAGAATGTTGCCAATTGCAGAGGAAGATACCTGAGGAAGCTGAATTTAAGCTCTGTACAGAGAGAAGGAGAAAATTATTAAAAAAATATTTATTTCCCAATGGCTACAGTTTTTCTAAAGTAGTCCTAAATACAAGCAATTTCAATAGAATAGTGTTTGAAATAATTAAGAAAAAACAGCTTATATGCAAATTGTTTTCAATGACTTTCATGAGGGACACTCTTGGCAAGAAATTGAAGAAAGCAGTATTCAGGGGAGTAGCTCAGAAAAATGCTTGGACATTTCAGATATTTGTCTTCCTTGGTCTGAACACCCAAATGCTCATCCCATCCAGCGTTCAGCCAGGCCATAACCCAGTACCTAATTCTGTGTAGCAGCCCAGCCTTCTGTGTGAATTCTGAGTAACCCTTGGGAGATCCATGCACACCCTGCAGAGCAGGATCAAGCACAGTAACTTTTCAATTTCCTCACTAATATCTGGGCTTCCTTTAGACCTGGGTTATATCTCAAACTTCCTTTGGACTATTCAGTGTAAACTCACAAGTTCATTGTTACCCCTTTCTTAATTAAGGGTTACCATTGTGGGGGGAATTACCTCATGTTAGGAACATCCCTTTTTAATCTCTCCTCAGAGTGTGCATGAGGCTGAGGCTATGTAATCCTTTGGCTGTAACTTTGAAAAGTGCTTTTGGCTCACTTTATTGCAAATCCATTAAATACAAGGAATCACCGTAACACTAAAATATAAGTTACTAAGGCAAATTTCAGCTTGGTGACTGCAGCACATATCCATTGTTTAGAATATAGAAATATGAGTGGCTTAAGCATGGAAACACGGAAAAGATGGGGAAAGTAGAATTTTGCCCATTTGGGAGCATGAAGAGAAAGGATTAATCCAGCCATACATTGACATGCACTGTTCTATTTTATGTTTCTGTACTTGGACTGCCCTGGACATAGGTAATGGTTATAAAAGGTTAAAATTAGCACACAAAGACTTTTCTTGATGAGCTAAGGTTGGACTGAAGATTAAATCAAAACAGAGCTCCACACCTGAGGAGCTTCAGGCATTTCTATAATTTCTCTGTTTATATAACTGAAGATTCTGGTCAGAACAAATGAAATACAATTGTTCTTTATTATTTTATTTGCTTCAAGTGAAGAAAATAAAATCCTTTATCCTTTTTAAAATAAAGAGCTTTTAAAAAAGTTCAGAAGGACACTGCTTTTCTTGGGGTGTTTTGCCAATATTAATATTTTTGATAATGTTAAAATTTAACAGACTGAGTGCAAGTTACTTACCCTTACAAATAGTAGGGACATTTTCTGTTTCTTGCTTCATTTATCATGACATAAGTATCCATGCTTTGTCTAATATCCTTTCTCAGAAAACATCCTGAAAAAGGTTTTTATCTTGTTTTAAATTTTCTATCATTTTGGAACATTTGAAGAGTGAATTATTGCTTTATGATAACATGCTTACAATCTTCAAAAATCACTGGACGGTTATAACGCACAGGGCAGTCCATGGCCAGTGAAGCCCAGTCCCTGAAAGCAAAGACAGTATCCAACCACTGCAGTGGAACTTTGAACCTCAGGAGAATGATTGAAGACCTTGGCAGGTTTCATTTACTGCGTCACTCACCTTGAAGTTTCCCTGGCCAGACATGTGGTTACTTTACTAGCAAATTTCAGACTGCCAGGGTAGACAAATGTTCTGTCTCTCCAGCTCACTCAGCGCATACATCCAAATTTATATTTGCCCCCTTGGGCGAAAGTCAGTGCTATTATCCATCTGTCCTGTATTTTCTCCTTGACCTCTTCATGCTCACTTCCTGCTCCAATGGGATAGTTTAACTACCTGTGCAATTTCCTTTTATCAGCCTTAGAAATCTTACATGCACTTTTCAAATTCAGAAAAGCAAGAAACTGGAATCAGATCTACTAGATGATAAATAATTCTGCAGTTAATGGCATGTTTGACATGAAGCATAAAGTACTTTACCTTTAAAGTTATATATGCCTTAATTCAAAAAAGCATACAGTTATGTATAATGTATATAAAAGCAAAATCTATAGTTACATGTAGTTTTATTCTTAAAGCATACTGTCAGCATTTGGCATAAGAAAGCTAACAGAGATGGTACACTGCTTTGTGTTAAACTCACACCAATTATATAAGTTCTTTTTACTCACAGAATTACATTATTCTTTTTTGAAGAGCACAGCATAAAGAGCTATTGCTCATGTGAGACCTGCCCTTATTTCCTTTTGGTGTGCAGGACTTTGGTGAATCTGTTATGATCACCATTTCCTATTGAACTGTCATGACGGACTTGGAGAGATACCATCCAGGATGCAGGTGTTCAGGGTCAAACCAGAGAGAAGGAAGTTCAAAGGCATTCCCTCCCACAATTCCTGATGCTGTAATGCCAGCACACTGTGTCACGGGAAGTCTCTGAAACACCCATGCGAGGGTGTGCTCACCCAGTGAAACAGACATATTTCATTGCAGCTGAAAGTAAAAAAGAAAAAAAAGAAAGGATAGATTTTTTTTTCCCCTTTGGTAAGTGAAAGGAGGCAACTTGTTCAGATATACTAGGAAAGCATGCTCAGTGATAAGAGTTTCATACTTCTATAGGATAGTCAACCTCATCATCGTCCTCAAATTTTCTCTCTGAATTGCAATAAAAGTTGTTGCACAACAAGACTGTCATCCTGGCTTTTATCTGATTGCATATAGTTGCTGGAAAACTCTTGAAACTCCTTACGTCCCTGCTGTTATCAAAAAAGCTAAAATTCTTTAAGATCTCCTGGGGGAAAGAGAGTTGGAATTAACTCTCCCTCCCTCTTCTCCCTGGAGACGCACATAGCTTGTGAGGTTTAATGAAATTTGCTAAGATTTCTGTGTGTGTCATTGAGCAGCCCTGTGAAACAATTGCCGCGTTGTGCTGGGTGGTGCACAGATATCAGTCATGGCCAAACAAGCAGGCAGCTCCCCAGTTCACACCAGCGGGTGACCTGTGTGCAGCAGCCCTGCTCTGCGGAGGACTGTAAGGACTGCAGGGTAATACAAATAGATGTAAGGTGTTGTTGGGATGTCAAATGGAAGCCTTTATGTCACCCAATAACAATCCCTACTGAGGCCGTGGGCACTGGTGTTAGTATCAGCACGTGGGTAGTAGCTACATTTAGTATGAGAAAACATGAAAAGCAGCACTAGAGCAAAGCATGTGTAATAAATATCTCTTATGTAAGTAATATTTTACAGATACTGAGCCCAGAGGGAAGGTGGTGCTTACCTTCAGTAGTAGGACTTTAAAAAAAACAAAAAACCTCAAATTTTTTACCAAATATTTTATCAAAACATTCCCTGTGGTGTAAAATAGCAAGAGAAAAAAATCACTTTAAAGCTTCAAATGTTGTAGAGAGGCAACATCACTTTGCTTTGTTGAAACTGTGGCTAGTACAGATTTTTCAAGGTACTCTTTTTGTGTGATCAACTGTGTGATCATGCATTTTATGTTCAACTTCCAAAGCAGCACCTTAATGACCACTGCCCAGGACTGTTGGCTTTCTCTAAATGTTCCCTGGAGTAACGTTTCACTTATGAGCATAATTTTAAATGTAGCCTTCTGTAGCACTTTCCTTGTGATCCTCAACCTCTGCAAAGAGGTTATGCTTTAAAAACATGTGGCAAATGCTGGCCACCTGTTAAGAGCTAATGATGCTGAAAGAAAGCCTGTTATGTCAGGACATTTTCTTAGGGAAGGCAATAAAAAAGACAGAAATCCTTCAAGCTGGAGCAGCATTAACTTTAACCCATTTTGGACTCCGCCCTTATAAAAGCTACTTCAAAGGTAGACATAATCCTCTTGAAAGAAATGGGAGAGGGTAAAAATGGGAGGTTTTGGCATAATAATTGCAAATGTGCAATTTTCTGTGCACATTTTACACTCCTATCTAGAAGGGAGATTTATTTAATCTTCCTTTTCCTCTAGAGAGTACTGGATAATAAAAAGATCTATAGGCAGATTAAGATTAATCTGTTCAGTAACCATGGGTCGGTCTTTTCTGGTATACTTGGCATCCAACATTGTCAGCAAAACAGAATGGACGGTTTCCAAATCCACTTGAAAATGATACCACTCTAGTGGCAGAGATATCCTTAAATTAGCAGACAAGAGAGACAGATTTGCATTTGCAGAACTAAATAAATGGATAAGACATTATAAATAAGGATCAAAATAAAGGTGAAAAATAACTCTCATTTTCCCAGTCTCCCTCTTCAAGATTATACTTTTGAAAGAGTATCAAGCAGATATTTAAATAGTGTCTGCTTTAACTTAATAAAAATGCAGGATAATATTTTTTTATGTATATAACTTTAAGCATGCAATCAGTAGATTTTAAGAGGAAAAAAGAGGTGGAGTTAGGTAGAATTACATATTGCTGGAGAAACTGGAGCCATAATATTATAAATTTGGCTTCAAAATACATTTTTTCCTTGCCTCCAGATGCCACTAGCAAAATGATAGTTTTGATCCACAAAGAGAAGAAAGGGTATACTTGTGCCAACATGTGTTTGACATCCTTATTTTTGTTTGGCACCTTGAGGAACCAGTACTTCTCATGGGACTCAGAGTTCAAAGTTAGGTGCCACTTCTGTAATTACATACAGATGCATAAGTAGGATTATAGCAGGCAAATGAGGGGCTCTTTTACATAACAAGGTGCATTTGTCTGTATTTCTTACTAATCAGTTGCAGGGATCACCATTGTTTTAAGCACAAGAAGAAATTACAAACTCAAAGAATGTCTTGCCCAGTAACCTTTTGGAAACTTTTTTTTCAAAGTAATCAGCTAAATAACATCCACTTATGTAAAGGATCCTTTTTCTTTCTTGGAGAATTTATGTCTGGAGGTAGGTTGTGTCATTCTCTCATTTGTATTCATCCTGAGTAAAACTTTCTTCCATGCCAGTCCAAGTGACATTAGCTATGTAGTGAGGCCAGTTAGATTATGATTGATAAATGCTTCTCCTCAAACTTAATGAATAATTCAGAACACAAACAGGAATATAATGCAAATTCTTGCTTGTATAAAATAAAGCTAGTTCAAAGAATTTTCCTTTCTTCAATGACCTTCATTTTCATACAGGCCAAAAAATTCCCTTTTTATTTTATTAATATCATATTCAGTTTCAAACAGAAAACAAAGACAACACATATGGCATTAGTATAATCCATAGAAATGCTGCCCTTTGAAGCTCTAAGAGTTCTGCAAGTGCTTTCAATGCAAGTATCTATTCATAACTATAGATACTTGGGTTTGTAAGTAAAGAACAGTAGCATTTCAAAATGACATTCTAAAGTTACACTTACTGAAACATAAGCAAAGATGCATTGTTACAGCACCAGCAAAGAAACATTATGATTACTATTTTTAGCAAAAAATAGGACATTTGAGACTGTAATTGTATCTTGACTGCAGCATTGTTCCTGGTATTGAAATGTTACTCATTACATTAGAACTCATTAAAAAGTTTTACATTGCAGTACTTTGAAAACTGAAGTGGTAAAAAAATATAGAAGAAACTTGGTTTTTAGAAATAAATTAATTGTTCAACACATTTATAAAATACTACAGCTAAAATTTTGCTAATATCTACCTTATTTTTCTGCTCACCTCTTTTCTCAACTGAGTTTCTAGATGTTTTATATGCATCATTTCAGTGAATTTTATCTATTTTTCTGTGGGTAAGAACAGTGAGTCTGGGAAGTTCCTCAGCCTCAACACACGACCTCAAATGTTCCTTCTTCTCTGGAGCCACTACTGGCCAAAGAAGAGAGGAGCCTGCATTTCCATGCTCTGCATTGGGTGTTGTCAAAATTGGCAGCCCCAGCAGAGGGACCACTGAGCCCCATATGAACAAAAGATTGAATGGGGAAATCTTTAACATCAGCACATTTTGTTAGAATGTTTTTAATGGGAGTACTATATGCATATATATAAAACAAATATAATATATAATACACCATGCATATATAGTAACAAGCCCTGAACTTTTAGCTGAAATAAGTGCTGAATGCAAAATAGGTTTTACCTAAGTGTATATTACCTGACTTTGTCTGCAAAAATCCCCCATTAACTGTTGAATTCTTGCATAAGCAGTGTATTAAATTTTCCACTGAAGTTAGTGGAAACTATTCTGTCTATTATGTTGAAGTGGCAATTTAATGATGTAAAACTCTGTAAGAACAACACCAGCAATAACTCTGAATGAATGGGAAATTCCTGTCTCAGTCCAGCAAATGAATGATGTTTCTGTTAAATATTATTTTAAAATAGATGGAAGTACTATAAAAGAGCAAGCAATCATCTGACATTAAATTCTAGAGAACTGAGATTATTCAGAGCCTTAATTTCACTTGAGCAGAATTTTAGGCCATCTAAAATGCAAATACATAAATGCAACAATGTGATTTCCAAATATCCTCCTCCGAGTTTCCTATCTATGCATGCTTACATGTTTTCTGTAAGGTTATTCTTTCCAAAAAGGGGAAAGAACATAACATCTTCTAAAAGCATTAAATGTCTTCTAAAAGCATATAATTGTCTCCATTTAATGTTTAGAACACTTAGGCATCTGTCTGATTTTTCATGGACCAGGTGTCCAAGTCTAAGTCACTTGCGTGTTCAAAGCCTTAATACCTAACTTGCTAGGTAAATCCAGGAATATACTTTGGGCCTTTGTATTGGCCTTTCAGCAGTTCTAGTTTTATCGTGTGCATATGTTAGTGACTGAAAATTACAGTGAAAACCTATATTTGTAGAACTATTTCATGATTTCAACCTCCTTACATAAACATTTCCCCTCAGACATCTGCCTTGTCTCATTTTGTGCTAAAATTTTTAAAAAACATAGCATTGTTTTCAGCAATATTGTCTAACTAAGGAATGCACATTTTATTGCAGGTGTAATAAATCAGATCAGCATTTCTGTTGGGAAGTAGTATTTCATGGAAACAGTAGCATAGAGACCCATGGTAAAGTTCAGCCTTGTAACTCTTTCTCTCCTTGGTCTTTTTTGCTTAACAAAACAGGTGTCATTGACAGTCGGAGCCAACATTCATGCCTGAACAGCTACTTTCTAAATACATTTAAACAAAAGACAAAAGCAGTCATTACTTTGGAGTTTCTTTTTCTTAAATGGATTCATACCTTCTGGGGACAAGAGATAAATGAAGGTAAGATAAAACCTTTAGATGTTGTCTTCATCAGTGTTGACAGTCTTCCTTGGGGGCTGACAGCTGCTAATGAATTAATTTTAAACATGACACACAAGAAGAACAAAAATGCTGTTTTGGTTTGGCTTCATTCTTGTAAAAAGAATAAGAATAGCAAGTAGCATTGATCATAATGTGAAAGTTAATCTGTACTAATTTGTGATAAAATAAAAACATGAAGAGATTCACAGAGAAATCTTCACATTTTAATAACAAATGAAATTAAGTTGGGGCTTTTATTTCAACTTGGACATTCCTCCTGTTCATTCAAAAGTGTTGTAGCTATAATCAAAGCAGAGATACAGCCAGAATTTCAAATTTGGTAAACTAATTGACCAGAACTCAGGTATCTGCTGTATTACCTTCACTTTAAAAAGTCCTTTTATTTGGTTCTATTCTCCATCACTAAACCTGCATTTTGATATTGATTAAATTTCTCTTAACACTATTTTTATATTGAGAATTTTACTTCTGATATAATGAAAACATTTTTAAAGTTTTTGCTTTTTAACAGAATTTGAATTCTTTGTTGAAAACACTATGGTCCACATCCATAACTATTTGGGATTACCACTGAAATTCTCTCAGAATTATAATTTTAAACAAAAAGTTACTTGGTCTTGTAAATTTGTGCAGTTTGCCCCTGTCAGCTGAGTGTCATTGTTGCCATGAATCTAAGGTCTGACTGTGGCCCACTGGCCTACTCTTATTGATAACATTTGTATGTTTAGCTGTACACTGTTCTTTAGCTAAATGAAGGACACTGGATCACAATATATTCATGAGAATAATTGTTTATGGCTTTTGACTGCACTACACAATGCACTTAATGGGCACTACTGATTCCAGCCTTGTCTTCAAAACCTTCTTCAGAAGACATGGATAATGGGCAAATATTTCACACAGTCGAAGGTTTTCTTTATTCTCTGTTTTTTAAATGAAATTCAGGAAGAAAATAATGAGATAAAAACTTGAGAAGAATTACGAATTATTATGAATTTCTGCTGAAAGAAATTGCTCACAATTTACTTAAATGTCTTTCTTTTTTTCTGCAATGTAAATTGTAAATGCACTCAGCAAAGGAGAAGGAATGTCTTCAGGTTCCCACCCTTTTCTGAAACAAATTTTGTATGTGGGTAGTTATTCTGTGAACTCTGTTTCAAAAAGAGCCCTTCTTCTTTCTGATATTCTGTTGTTGACAGCAGATCCTGCAACAAATATGATTCACAAAGGTGCCATTTAAACAAAAAATGTTTCATTGGGATATTTTTATATATATTTCTGGTTTTTGTAGAATGCTGATTCTATGTGCAAATACTGACTTTTACAAGTCTATCATTTCCTTACTCTCAGCTCTGATCTTCATCCAGTGTTCCTGCAACTTTTTGCCATCATTGGAAGGGAGTTGCAATTTTTTCTAAGGCAGGCACATTTGATGTAAAAAAAATATGTGCTGGACTTGCACATTTGATAGAGATTATTCTGTGCCCTTTTTTATTGCCAACAGAGATACCAAGTAACAGCAGCCATTATTAGAGAGAATGGAACATAAAAATAAACTTTTTATTGCTCTAGAAAGAGTTTGTGATTCTTACCTTTCCATAGTGATACATGAGATTTATGCGTGCTTTGGCAACAGATACCTTATAAAACTTTGATTTTTTTCAAACATCAGGCAAGTATATGCCATTTTGTGCTTATATCTGCAAGAAGGAATCATATACAGTTTAAAATCTAAGTAGTAAGGCAGCATTTAACTATTTAAAACAGCAGTTCTATTCTTTTCAAAACAGCTGTACTCTTGTCAGCTGCAGGAAAATTTACTGCTAGAGAAAAGTGTCAGGCATCAAATCTATTGTTGTTAAGCTTCATATAAATGAGATCACACCTTTTGATCTCTTCCCAGTGATAGTGCCAGTGCTTAACACTTTGCTCAGAAGTTGGGACAGGACACAGTATGATTTTACAGTCACACAAGCAATACTATAATCTCTCCCCTCCTGGACAAAAAATCATGAAAATGTAGATTATTCACAGACACATATGTACTGAGTCAAGGAAAAATGTTACTCCAAAAAAATGAAGTAAAGGCAGTTTTGGTTAGGAGACACAGAATCTTACCCCTCCCTTTGCACACTTTGGGATTGAGCCTTTAGTATTGAATAGATATGATGCAGAAAGTTTATTCCTAATTTCCTGCCCCCGGCATTGAGTTATAACACTGACATGTATACTCACCTTGTTTCCTACATTGTGTCCTTCAAAACCTAAAGCATCAAAAGACACAAACTGTCTAAGATCAGTCAATGCCTTTTTTCACCACCTCTCCTCTTTCACTCTCCAAACCTTACACCTTCATCCACTGCAACCCTCACTCCTCACAATCCTTCTGCCCAGTGCACTGAGATTCAGATTTTGAAAAAAAGCTCCCTTTGCTGTTATGTCCGATGTTCCTGATGTTCAAGAGCCCCAAGATAATATCTCTCAAATAAGAAAGAGTCATTTTCACAAAGATTGAAAGATTATATAGTCCAAAAGGCAGCAATAATTAAACAGTGGGACATGGGAAGATGTTAGTGGCAGTAAACAGAAAGTGGTTTTGGGCCTTTGCCTTTCCCTTTTGCCTTGCCTTGCCTTTCCATCCTGTACTATGGGACTGTAAGGACCAGTTCAGCTATGAAATCGAGGGGAGGAACACATGAGGCATAAAGCAAGCTGGTGTTCAAAAGTCGTTTCATCAACTCCTGCAGCTGTCTGCTGAGTTTAACTTCTATTTAGCTTGTGACTGCCACTTCCACGGTTCTGCCAGCTGGGGACAAATTGTTCCACTCTTTGATGTTGGAACTTCAGGTACCACAGAGCATCCTGCATGATCCAGAGCACATAGCACAAGAGAAGACAGCCCTGTTGGACCCCATTTTACTCCTGCCTCTCTCCCATTACTGTTGACTCAATTAATTTTCTAACTGTAGTGTGCAGGCTCAGTCTCTGAGTGCTACTCCTTACATTTTATTTTATCTCTAAGCCTATGCTTTTATTTCATTTTTTAAAGCCTTAATAAAAGGCAGAGGCTTACTTTCCACTGAAGAAAAACTGGAGGAGGGAAATGTGTCAGGAAATATCTATGTGGCATCAGTCCTTTCCATGTTATAAATAGCACACATCCTTAGTGAAATAAAGCATTTACGCCCTCAGAAAGAAATCTGATCACTTGTGGATTAAAAGGAGACATCTCCTAAACTTGCCAGAAAGAGGCTGATACAAAAAAATAAAAGTTTTGGGGTGGAGATAGAAGTTCATTCCTGGGTTAGATTCCAAATGCAATGTAAGATCCTGAAAAGTATTTTGCATTCATCTTTCATAGCTGGGACAGTGTTCTTGCTGCCTGTTTAAATCTTTAATCTTGAAGACTGTAATTCCCCCTTCCGCACAGATCTTGTCATTAGTTGTTTCTAGCCCAGTGACTTGTGTGTTTAACATTGCATTTTTGTGGAACAATGAGACTCACAGTGATCTTATTTAAACTGAGAAAAGAGTCAGGGGCAATTCTGGTAAAATCAGTGCCAGTATGACAGTAAAAGACATAGATGAAAAAATCTCCTGGGTTTTAATATTAAAAATGCACCTTCAGTGGTGTTAGCATATAAGAATGGGTGACACTGAAAAACAGAGAGTCTCATGTATATAAAGAGATTACAATTTAGATTTTCAGAATACTTTATGCGGATTTCATGTGAGATCATTTCTGCCAAAGAAAGTCAAATTGCAAAAGGCCAGCAAGACAGCAACTGATGTTTTGTGCCCAGGGACATGATAATTGCTGCTAAACTGCTTATTCTTGTCTGATTTTCAAATCTTGAGTAATTTACTCTGGTTTATTGCTGGGAAGAGAAAGTGTATGTACATTAGAGGGAAGTTTTGGTACAGTTATCAAAATGAATCTATTTTCTTTTAGTTGGACAATTTCTTCTTGGGTGAGTGGTCAAAACAAGTTCAGGTCTTTTGCAATGTCATTTTTGACTTTATCTGTGATCTTGGGCCTTTATGCTGTTGTGTGATAGTAGGTAAAGATGATATTGATGTTTTGTTCTTCACCATCACATCTATCAGCTCTCAGACCTAATGGACTTGCAGACCTTTCCCTCAGTGAATGGGGGAACAACTCAATCCTCATTTCCTAAAGAAGAGGAACAAGACCTCTCACATGTATTTAGCAAGTGGACTTAATATGTAGGCAAAGATAATGTAAAAACAAGCTATAAAACTCTAACACAGTGTTATCTAATGCTTTCTATGGCATAAATTTGTGTAAATCTGAGTTAATCCTCCTATGGTCCTATTAAAGTCAAAGAAGAGATACACAACAGACAGAACTTGATTCCTCTGGTCTCATCTCCACATTTATCTTGGGATTGGATGAGCTGCTCTTTGGAGTCAGTCTTTTATCTGCACTGACTGTGAAAGGGACCCAGGATCCCTGGCTCACACATTTCAGCATTTAATTTTAGATACCTAAGATATAACACATGAGTTTCTTCCATTATCTCTACTTCTGGCATAAAACTGTTTGGTTTCATTGCTTCACCATCATTCTTTGAATATTTGTCATTTTTACATTGTTATTATAACCTTTTCTTTCCCTAATGCATGGAATTCTCCAGTAATGACCTGAATCTACAGGCAGACATGTTAGTAAATGCAATTTGCTGCAATATTTCAGTGGAATATTGTCATTACAAAATTCACGTTTAACAGCTTTTACTCAGGACTTTCACTGCTAATTTCAGTAGTCAGCAAAGGTTTTTGTGCTCAAATCAAACCTGAAACACTCTCTTGACCTGTTTGTCATTGGAATCCAAGTGAAATTACAGACCACCAATTAAAAATCATTTAAGTGCACTGGTTTATTTTGCTTTGTGGGTTTTTTTGGTGTGTTTTTGCACATCACAGCCTTAAATACATGTGGTTTTGTAATTGCAATATGCTGGGAAAGTTCAGCTCATTGGCCTTTTAGCTCCTACTTCCACCTGTGTTCTCAAACATTCAGTGTTAATAACTTGGGCTGTGAGTCACACCAAATAGCTGGCTGGAAGCTTGCACTTGTGTTTTCTTTGAATTTACACCATGTCAAAATTTTCCTTCAGTTGCTAAGACCCAACAAAAAAATATCACAAGAAGTGAAAACTACCAGGAATTGTCCTCTCAGACTGATTTTTATTCTTTAACTATATTTTTTTCTTTTTCATTTAAACTATCCACTCCTTAAAGCAGAATCCCATGATGTTTTTGTACCCTGGGTAGCATGTTGAAGGCCTGCTTTTCATAAGGGACTTTAAATTTAGATTAACAGTAATAAACAATCACAAATAATTCCCATATTTAATAGATTATCCTTGATTAACCAAGCAATAATTATTTACCTGGTTTTGAAGACAGAAATGGAAGAGTGCCAATGAGTCGTGGGTCAGTACGGGTACTTGGGGTGTATGAGACCAGAGTGTGGATGCACCCCTCAAATCAGAGAGAGAAGGGTTGTGTGTGCTTGCACAGCATATACTGGATAGATTGTGCTTCTTTCTCTAATCAGATATGAGACTGAAACATTCCTGCCCATGCTTCTTTTCATTTGATTGTCAGTACCAACTGTATTCATAAAAAATGCAATTTAATCTGTGCCCAAATGACTGTTTCTGCCTGGTTTTATTCCTTATTAATGTGAAATAATGCAATTCTAGGAAAATTGAATGTTGTTTTGTTTCAATATTCCAAAGCATGTGAGTCCTAAAGACCATACACAGAGACTGTATAAACAATGTTTTAAAACATTAAGATACATATTGGATAAAACATGTATATATATAATTTTATCCCTCAGTAGATAAAGTCTGGAAAATCAGTTTATCTGACCCATTTCCTTTTAGCCCAGTTCACCCTAGACCTTAATAAAGACGTTTGCACTACTCATGGACTGACCAATTTCTTAGTCCCTAGGTATTTTGTAGTAAAATTCAGTTTTCCATCAGCAAGCTGTTAGAATGTCCACCTGCTCTTCTGTGGTCCTGTAAAAGTTGCCTTAGCTGAAGACTTTATTCTTCACAACCTCTCTTCCAACTGCTTAGTTTTAAACCCTCTATCCTGAATATGCTTAATATAGCAGTGTCATGTGGGGAGTGTTTTCCCCCTGCAAATATTCAATAAAACTACTTTTCAAGGTATTTTAGTGGAAAAATAATTACTAGTTTTTTTTTCACAGTTTTACCTATGTCATGATTGCTGTTATTGATACTGCTTTGATTACATTAGATAGAATTGTATTTTTTCAAAAATAATTAATGAAGCCTTGCAGGAACCAAATCAACTCAAACTTTGCACAAGGATGTAAAGAAGGTATTTTGTACACTAAAGCACAGAAGTGCTTTTAAATGTCATGGGTCACACAATCTCTGTCATAACCATTCTTGGTTATTGAAATGACTTTGTACGTATCCTGTGGTTTTTGGTTTGCTGTAGCATTTCAGTACCTACAAAAAATTCCATGAAGACATAAATTAAAATGGAAAAACTTTAATCAAAATGAAAGCTTAAAAAAAAACCAAATTTAGAAGTTATAGCAATATTAGGCATCAATAAATGAAACTAAATCCTCCTGCAAGAAAAGGACACTAAAAAAAATTTAGATCTTTTGACCTACAGAAACATGCATAATGCTGATGTACCCTAGGCAGCCAGACTTTTTATCAGTTTGTGTATCTTATCCTGTGAGCATACTCCATCCAAAGGCAAAAGCTTTTTGCAAACCCCTGAAAAGCTTTTGCCATAATTGTGGTTTCTCTTTCTTCCTTCCAGCTTTGACAATGCTGTTACTTTCCTAATTATATACAAGGAAAACATATACAAAAAAATTACCATCAATGTGTAGTTTTAGAAATGTATCTTATTTGGAAATCAAATTACTTAACTTTCATTGATAAATATTATTTAAGAAACCAATGCAGGGAAAATGTCTGGTCCAAATCTTCAAAGTATTTCATCCCTCCATTCCCAGTGAACTTTATTCTTCATTAACTCAGATCAGTTCAGTTTTGTTTGAGCCTGTTAAAATGTGGAAACTGAAATTCTAATCTTAATTGCCTTTCTGTTGCTGCTTTTTAGATAAGGCTGTAATTTATCCTCCCTTTTTGGAGCTGAATTAAGTGCATTGTGAGAGAGACTGTACTACTTAGTGCAAAAGCGCACTGGACCAGACCTAGGGAGTTCCTATTCCCAGCCTTGGCATTAGAGTGAGTGAAAAACCTATGGACTTTTTAACTCTTAAATTAAAAATTATTTTTCATCTGTCAATTTTAGTTTTGTCATTTTGATTTGCATAAATCATTTGTCACAATATAAAAACAGAAGCCTAAGGAAACACCTGCATCATAGGCACTCATTGCTCCCGATTAAGTTACTGCTTCCTCCAGGGTATTCCAGTTTAGTTGTTCGTTCTGGATTTTAAGGATGACAGTGGTGCCTGGCCTTCTAGATGATTAATGAAGAAATATTATTGATATTCTCATTCTGCTCAGCTTTTGACATCTCCCTTCCTTTAATAAACAGCTTCTCCCTGCGAGGAGCTGGCGAGTGGTCAGATCTGCTCTGCTCCGCGCACTAACTGTGTAATGGATACACTTCCCTCCAACCTGTCAGCAAACAGGGCTCAAACTTGATTTGGGTCTGCCTCATTCTTCAGCAAAGCAGGAATAGCTCCTTTGAAGTCAATGAAATTCTTCTGGTCTCATGTATGGGAAAATGAGGGAAGAATAAGGCCTTTTGTCTTTTTCCAGGGCAGCCATGCTGCTTAATAAATCATTATATCAGCAGTTGTTTTTCACTGGGGAGCAGCACAATAATTGATGCCACTGTCCAGAAATCCACAGAGGCTATTGATCAGGCCAGCTTGTTAGCATTGCTGCAAACTTATGGCACAGGACTGGAAAAAATAGTATTGGAAGAAATGAGAATATACTCACACAGTCATTTGCAAAGTGTATTTTAAAATGTTTCAAACAGAATAGAATTACCACTTCTGTTTGTATTTTCTGTGCTGTTCCTGTAAATATATCTCTTTACTCACAGAGGGCACCACAGCCAAAATTAACATTTCTGCTTACAAAGCAGGAGACCCTGTAAACATTTTATTCTGTTTACTCATTGTGAAGATTAACAATTTAGACCCGAATGATCAAGTACATGCTATGCAATTAAAAAAATAAGAGGAACATGCATTATGAGACTGTCATCCTTTAACAACAACAGCTAGGGGAAATTCCTGACCTAGGAAGAGTACAGTTTTCTAATTCAGTCATATTTTCCCAGGCTTTTCATTAGGAATTCATCTAAACTGGTTTGTAATAAAGCTTATAAATAAAATTTAAACAGAGCATGTAAATTCGCTTGAATCCCATCTATCCACCAGTATACCTTGAAGACTAGAGACTATGAAGATTTTCTTTTATATTTCTAAAAATATCCAAATAACTGCTACTATCCAGTGCTATTATAATACTGTTATTTCCAGTGAAATGTAAAGATAAGCTAGTTTGTCACTGATCAACAATATTATAAGAGAAATTTTGACTATTCAAAAAATTCAATGTGTGTAACACATATACTTAGTAAACCCAGAGAGTAGGTAATAAAGCATTTAGCAGCAGTATGTTTAGAAGAGGTCTGTGACTTTTTGATGATGTGGTTTCATTGGGAAGACCTTCTGACATGGCAGAAAGGAAAATGAAATTAAGCAAAAGAGGACTCCCTCAATATTAGGGTAAAAGCATATATATTCTTTCTATATATAGCTCAGCATTTAAAACACTTCCCCTGAAAGGGTGTCCTGTCTGCCAAATGAGGATGTGAATGTGATTCTCTGTCCCATATATGTGATTCAGGTGTCAACCTTTTTCTACTTTGCAGGAAACTAGAATTTTCATTCATTCTGCCCCCTCCCAATCTTTTTTTTTTTTAAATTATTTTTTCTTTTAAATGTGAGCAGACATGACATTCATATTTTTTCAAATAAAATTTAACATTCATTTCTCAGCTAACAATAGAAAATGAAGCAGAAAGTAGCTACCAATACATGAAATTTATGGCCAGGAAATCACTGTTTTCACTTGTGCAATAGAGCAGGGGCTTATAGGTATGGAGGAAAAGAATGGTCATTGGTCAAACATTATCATTGAGCATCCTGGAGAAGAGATTTATTAATTATTTTAAAATTGTTATTCTGAAACACAAGCCAGAAGATAGTTCTTGCTTGATCTTGTCTCCTTATTATGGAGCTGTCTGTGACAATTTATGAAGCAACACCTGTGCTGATAACTCGCTGTCCTCCCACTTCCTTCCTCCACTTGGCTGTTTGCTCACCTGTTACTTAGTATCGAGCTCCCCATTTAGAGATCTCAGAGACTACGGTTTATTTTTGTTCATTTTAATGAAAGACCATGGTTTGGTTTTGTTCATTTTAATGAGATTCTTAATAGGAGACTTTTAAACAGGATTTCTGAGGAGTATTGCAAGACATACAAGATATCTATTTTTTCTGCAGCAGAAATAAATGTTATAATTAAGAATAAAAATTCAGAAAACCTAGTCAAGCAATGTATTTAGTAAAAAATGAAGGAATGGACAGTAATCAGAACTCCAGTTTTCCTGGTGTTTTGATATTTAGTACACCTGCAAGCAAGAAAGCCAATGGAAATAATAACAATTACTGGCAAAAAACTTTTTTGGGTGCTACAAGGAAAATAGCATTTAAATTCACTCTCTCTGTGAAATCACTGCCTGGACCAGTGTGTCGTATGAACAAATAGTTCTCTGTACCCTCAGTGAGTTTTAGTGCATTCTGACAGTTCATGTTCCTGATTGTAATGGAGCTGAGTGGCTTTTTGCAGCTGTTTGCTCAGCAGACCCCAAAGCTCTCCTCCCAGAGTCATTACTAATTCAAACAAGCCACACTCAAAACCAATTACATGTCTGCACCTTGGAACAACACAGACCTAATTGTAGACCTACGTGCCTTCTAGGCTGAGGGAAGGAAAAATCTAAAACATGTCAATACGGACTCTCCCTGCTCCACATGAAACCCTGGGCTGTTTTTACTGTGTATCCCAGAGGCTGCACCAAGTGGATACGGAATTCTTAATGGGAGAAAGAAGTGGAGCAGGTGATTTGGAATTGCATGTGTTTGGAGCTGCCTCCAGCTGCACTGGGAAAGTGGTCTGTGTGGGCTCCCTGGAGATGCTGAACACACAAAAATACTTGGTCTTCTTATGGATCAACAATGAGACTCCTCACAAAATAATTAATGGCCAAGGTCTCCATTTCTGACAGCTCACATTAAAATTGCAGGCAGCTGGCACAGCTGGCATGCCTGGGCAGAGGGGATAAAATGGATATGGCCTGCCAGAAGATTGGTAAAAGGATATAGCACTGGAACAGTGTTTGTGCAATAAAGATATTCAAAAAATACAGTTGTAAACAAAACCTAGTAATAAATCAAACTCTAAACATGGTTTTGTGGAAAATTCCATGCAAGAGTGAACTGTAGGAAAGAAAAGAATAAGAGTACACTACTTAGCAATGCTTTGTGATATAAGAATTAGTTAGTAATTTTTGTGCCTAAATTATGTGTTCCTTCAACTTCTGTTATGTAGAAAAAATAAAATATGTGATCATATTGCTTGTTTTTTTTATGTTTTAAAAAGAATGAAAATATAATGGTGTAGTCAGAATGGAACAACTTCCATGTCCATTAGTACGCAGGTGACCATCACAGTCATAGACCGCAGATTTTCAGGTTTATATACTTACTTTCATTTTGATAGAATTTGTCAGGAACATAGATTGTTACAAGCTGGAAGGTCTCTGAATTTGGGCTGTTTGGAAAACAGAATTTTTTTTCACTTTTCTTCTGTCTCTGGTTTGGTTTTTCGCTTTATCACAAACTCTGTGGTAGTATTCTACTTCTTCATTTTTTTTTACCTGAAATTATTTTTTTTCCCAGTTACTGATAGTGTTTGGTGAAACTTTACAGAAAGATTTCAGAGTATTCCAAAAATGTTTTTATTGGCCTAAAAGTGTGCTTTTGCTGTACCCCTACTGGCCATAAAAAAATCTGTGCAACTATCCTGAGGCTTTCCATCCTGGATTTTTACCTAGCTCAGTGCAAATAAGACAGTTTTGAGAACAATTCAGAGGTGATGCTTTCAAAAAGGATATGTGCTGTTTGTAGGGTCCTAGGGGTCACACACAACACACACCTGTGCATGGACAGGAGTGACAAAAGTGCAGACTGGGATAACTAGAGAAGGTGGTAGTTAGAGCACTTGCCTCCATAGCAAACTGCAAGCATGCGTTTGCAAATGACCAAAGGATGAACTCTCTTTAGAAATGCAGAGAAATATTTCACCATCATTTGCTGCTGTTTTGGAGAGAAGGCTACCAAGATAGATAAACTTGTCAAGCGTGTTAAGTTCCTTTGATCTTGTGCCATGGCATAAATGTACAGCTTAGTGATTAACTCTTTCTTCTTATTAGTCATTTTATTACCTTTTCTTCCTTTCATATCCTGATTTGTACAGTTTCTCTCAAAATTTATTGAAAGTGGGCTTACTGAAACAGTGATCAGTTCCTGAACTGTTCAAAGATTAGGATTCTAAATTTGGACTAGAGGAAAATCCCTGGGGAAGGGACATTTTTCCTACCAAAAGAAAAAAAAAAGCTAGTAGAAGATTGGTCCTCTAAGAGATTTCTCCACAATGTCTTTGCAGTTCCTTTCAGAATGTTATATTAAATCTATTATTGAGTTCACTCACATTGATATTTCAGTTGTGGATCGATTTTTACTCAGTTTACTGTTCAAGCCCCTCACAATAATTCATTTTCTATAAAAGATATGGAAGCTTTGTAGTCCGTTGGATGAAGTGATAGAAGGAGCTTTGTAAATTAGCTTTATTTCTTTTGCCTGCATAATAACATTTTTGTTTTCTGTTTCAAGGAAAAAGAAAGTGGTCTGGCATCAAAGTTTCTGGTTTATACAAGAGCACTGCTCCATGTTTATATTTCTCACAAAATCTCTGCTAACTTGCAGACTACTTGACATACATGTTTATTCACATTCAATTTTCCAAATCAGATTTAGTTCAAGCTAGCACAGAACGTGGAAATTCAACTGTTCTTGTCAGGTTTTCCTTCAGCTATGGTCTAGACAGTTAAAGGAAACAAAAGTTGTTCCAAATTTGTATTTGTTGGTATGTGAAATAGAACGATACTGAGGGATGACATGGAATTCAAAACTGATGCATAAAAAATAGAAAATATATCTTAGAAAGAATATGTTTAATCCCTTCATCTAAAGAATGAGGATTTATGTTTATACATAAAGATTGGATAAGAAGATATACTAACCCAATATGGGGTTTCATTTGGATTGTGATTTAACAGTGCAAGGAAGTTTAGTTTCAATTCTGGCCTGTTTTTAAAAGAACTTTGAGAGGGTTTGCTGATACAAAATATGCCACTCTTGCCAGTATATATATACTTGATGATCCTGATTATATTGAAAATAAGTCTTCAATTGTGTTGATTGATTCAAGACTCTTGAATATTCTGTGAACAGTGAATTTTCTCTTACTGGGTCTGATCTTGAAACTCTTGTAATTCAATACTTTGTAGACAGTAACAATCTTTAATCAGATTCAGAGTCTGAGGGGAGCAACTACTGTATCACCACAGAGAATAATAAATCCTGATTTCCCTTAATTTTTATAGTTCCATATTCTTCTATGAAGGCAGTTGATATTTCAGGCCATTTCATTAAGTCATTGTTTTATCATTGACAAAAATATGTGGTTGAATTTTAAATTTAGGGAGTTGAATGTAGAAAACTATGAAATAATTTGATCTGATGAGTTAAATCAAGTTAAATGCAATTCAGAAGGATCTATCAGATTTGTTTAACCTTCTTAAACTGGCAACTTAAATTTGGTGACCACCTACATTTTTAAAAGTTTAGAAAACTTGGTAACCATCTACATTTTTAAAAGTTTAGCCAGCAGCCTAGTAGGTATCTCTGTTTCTTTCAATAACTCCTGAAGTCATCTGTATGGCAAATGACATCAACATCCGGGAAATGGCAGAACGACATGCTAACTTCTCCAACAGTAAGAAAACAGAGCATATTTAAGAGGTGATAAAGTGGGGAAAAGAAACCAGAATAGAGAGAAGAAAGGACAAAATGTGGATAAGTGAATATGAGAATACAGACTGATTTGGAGATAAATTTCATCATATATTTCAGTTTCTTCTTTGGATTGCATGCAGTAATTTTTTAGAAGGTTTGTACTAAAGAAAGGTTAATTTTGTTACGTTTCATAGAAAAAGCCCCCTCTTCATGGTGGCTAGTTTGTAACATAATTTGAAGAATCAGAAGACTCAGTTTTGTGGAGTGCTCAATTCCCAATGGGAAATAAATAAAAAAAAAGCACCAAGAAATTTCAGCATATAAGAAGGGTCCAGAATCCTGGAGACCAGACCCAGAAACCTGAAATCGACATGCTTCTATTTCATAAAGCTATATCATAAAAACTTTAAATGGATTTCTCATAAATTAACATACTTACAACCAAGGAGGGGATTTTTTTCATCCTTACTCCTTTTGGAGGGTTATGTGTTCTGTCCCATCCTCTCCTTGCTTGTATACCACAATTGCAAACAGTCATCTGCTGAGTATTCAGTGCAAGAATAAACCAGCATTATGACTTCCTTTTGCATGACCAAGATCTGCTATCACATTATTGACATGATCACCCCATGTGTTAATACTTTGCCACCTTACTCTGCACAGCAAAGGCAAAAAGCAGATTTTAGGGTAATGGTGAAATGCAGGGCAAGGGGAGATTATTAATAAAATCTTCCTTATGAAGGCAGGAAAAGGACCCTTATTGTGAATAAAAGTATTTCTGTGGGGATGTGTAAGTGTTAGAGCTATGTTAATGGTGATGCCTCAGCTCTACTTCGTAACAGTAATAGAAATGGGCTTCAGAAAATTAAAATATATGAAACATTAGGTTTAAAATGCATGTGTGTGTGTGTATATATACTGATAAGTCTACACAAGAGTGTGCTGTGTATCCTTGTTTCCCAATCCCATTCACTGAGATATCTTCAACCCTTTCACCACAATTGTATGCATCCCCTTTTCAGACATATAAAACAGGAGAACACACTTGGGGGAAAGAGGAATTTCTTCAGACTCCCCTAATGTTTCACAGATTGGATTTCTGTGGCTTTTTCCCAACTTCCTTTTCTGGGAAACAAGGTACCAAGTAAAGGGGATGTTTTAACTCTGCGTTTATCTGACAAGAATCTAACCTGCATGGCAAATTGTTAATGTCTAATAGGAGTTTGTTCCAAGATGTTTTATGTCAGTTCTACTATACCAGAGCAGGAGAAGCAATGTGACATTGACACTGCAGTGTTTTAGGTCCCCTCCTTGCACGGGATCAGATTAAGTTCACTGCATAATTCATGGTTGTGTGTTCCATGATTGCCATGTAAGAGTGGGTCTTTTGGTTCACCTCCACCTCAGTTTGTTATATCAAACAAGTCATACTTGCTTTTGAATTGCAAGGGAAAATTGAGTGAAGAGGAATGCAGAAATACTTTCTGGGGACCTTTTATTCTTTAAAAGGAAGCATGAAATCAGAGTTTTGATTGCTCAAGTGCTGTTTACCATTTCATCTATCTTGATAGTGCAGTAATTTAAGAGTTCTCAACATCTTGCTTCAGACACTTAAAGACTTTGAGTATTTGTGTCCCAGCTGAACTTTTTAACTCATGCAAGGGGTAAAAAACAGTGACCTACCCCTGAAGTCATCTTTTTAAATCAGAAAAATGTGCACTAGATGACTGGAAAGAGATTTTTCTGAGTATTGAAATGGGAATTATGAATCAAAGCTCATGGGCCCCAGTTTCCTCTACATGAATAAGCAACTGCACACGACAGGATGTGCATCAGCTGGCCAGCATTTGTGAGATTTGGGTGCAACATTGTGCCTTAATATAACATGTAGTGTGCAGATATTGGATTATACAAACAGTCCATGGACTTCCTAAAATTATATTTTATTTTTGGAGAGCTAAAAAACTGCATGTAAATTTAGAAAACAATGTTTAAAAGCTTGTTTGAAAAATAGGCAAACTGTTCTCTAAGGAAGAGTGCTATGGAAAATAGCAAAGTTACTTCTATGTACAGTAAAATTTTATCACATTGCTTTTCCCTACTCCCTCTACACCAGCAGTGTTTCAGATTCAAGTTACTCATAGTTTTTCTCTCCAGTTCCATTCTGCCTCTCACCTCCCAGTTATCGGGAAATGAGCACTGTTAGAGCAGATTTTTAAATGCAAAAATTTTATCTTCTCAAGAGTACTAAAGAATAAGAGGAGAGTTAAACTAGATGATCTCCAGAGGATTTTCCAACAAAAAAAATCCTGTGATTTTCTGAAAAATCAAAAAGTGTCCTTGCTTGGATGTAGACTACATCCCCATACACCTCAGAGCTGTAGGAATGCTCACCTAATTGCCCATCACCTTTCCTGTTCCACAAACACTCAACACAGTAATTTATCCACTAAAAATGGGAAGTCTCAACACAATTCTTAACCTAACAATCTGTTGAAAACAATAATACAAAAAATTAGAGCTACTAAAGGATTGTTAAGATTCAGATAAAGAATTGTTTCAGCTACCAATTTAAATTATTGATTGAAAAACAGATGTAGCCAAAAACTACTGACCTGCCAAAAACAGAACCATGCATACGATTCTATTTCCCTTCTTCAGTACTTCACTTTTCAACAACTAACAATTTATTCTCAGGAGAAAAACTAAATTTCAGGTTACGATTTTGCATGTGAACAAAGCTACATTAGATTGCATTAGTCGTCTTTGAGTATTCCTTCTCTTCAGGTGTAAATGACCAATGGTTTTCATGTGGACTTGACACAGCTGCTGTAAGGAGCTCTGCAGATCAAATTTTTTCTCTATTACCTTATACATGTTGATATTGTCACTTGATTTCAATTATTACTGCAAAGATATTACCTACAAAAATCTACTTTTTGTAATAATAACAGACAAGGAAATATAGACAAAAGTAGCAATATTAGTAATGTAGAACTTATATTCATTGTGATGATTTTATCAGTGAAGAGTATCTCCCATTGTAATTACAAGGGAAAAATTATGATAATTATACATATTAATCACTCCTGCAACTTAAGATTTTTCTTCTTCATTCCAGTTAAATAGAGAAAATATGTCACTAATAGTGCTTTGAACCTAATTCACCTGGATGAGATGTGTACAGGCAGTTGAAATATCCTAAACCTGTTGGCTGTCCTCGTGGTAGTTCCATGTGCTCAAAGTTTAATGATGTATCTACCATAAAATGAGATTATATTTCTATCATGTGAAAAACCAGGAGGCCATATCCAATGTGCCTAAATGTTTAAGACTTTTTAGACAGTGAAACATGAAGAAATTCCAGACTTCTGAGCACTCAATCATCATTCTTCTCCCTACTGCAAAGGTTGCAGGCAGTCTGATTTGAGGTCTCTGGTCATGTATTTATTTTCTCATGACCTCTGCCATCATCCATGATCATAAAATGGCAAAATATTGCCACTTACTTTGCAGAGAAATTATAAATAGTCTCCTGTCTCAAAATATTTGTAAATTATTATTTTTTAATTTAATTTTATTTCCCAAAGAAAGAAAGAAAGAAAATCCTTAACATATTCTCATCTGTTGAGCTGGCATGAATTCAGATAAAATCCACTAAAATCAGTGAAGTTTCTGTGAATTTTCATCACAGCTTTCAAGGAAAATCCTCAGAGAAATCAGGAGAGATTCCCCACTCTATCACTTGAAGTGATTTTGTCTGCTCTCTATCTGTACAAGAGAACAGTTTAAAAACTGGGTGCATTTATCTGTGTAATATATAGAGATAGACAATTAATATTGGACACTCAATGGCACATTCCTGTTATTGCTGGGATAACAACATCCACAGTGGGGAATTCTCTCTTAATAAATAGCCTGCTGTTGAATACAAGCCAGTTAGCAGATTGACTACAAAGATGCCATCAATTTGAAACTAGGGGATTCTTTTACAAGCTGCAAATGTCTTCTGACTAATTTCTGACTCATTAAAGCTTTTATGAATCTTGCCAGATGTTTAGGGCCTAAGGGAAAGTCAAATGTACATTTAAAGATGATGAAAGAAAAATAGGTAGAAAGAAACACTGAGAATTATGTTGAGTGGAAGCTGGCTTGCATTGTCTCAGTTTTCAAGAAGGGCAAGAACAAGGATATCTGTCAGTCTCACTGAATGCACAGTAAAATCATGGGAAAGATTATTCTGGGGGGTATTGGAAAACACCTGGTGGACAACACAGTCCTAAGTCCAACAAAACTGACTAATCGTTATCCCTTCAAAATTCATGTAATCATGCTTTATCACAGAATTTTAGTGAAAGAATATCACAGAATTTTAGTGAAATTCATTTGAACTGTATACTATTGCTATTTTCATGATGTATTTCTAGAGCAGCACTGCCATAGCACTCATGGATGCAATGCAGCAGTCAGCTCCTGATGTTTAACTCTGCTGCTGCCAGAGAGCGCAGAACACTCCTACTAACCTTGAAATGCAAAACGAGTTGGCAGTTCAGAGCCTGTGTTTGCAATTGGGGTGTCCTGATTTTTGCAGACAGACTGTATCTTCAAATCAATTAATCTCAGCAGTGGAGGGGCACCCGGCAGGCTCAGAGGAGTGCGGGTGGCAGCACAGCCTGCAGGAACACACGGAAGGCGCTTGACGCCAAGGAGATGGGCTCATGCTAAGGCTGTGGCAATGAATCTCCCTTCCTGCAGCTCAGGAGCACAGAGCCAAAATACTCTGGCTCCAGACTCCAGTAGAATTCAACATTTCCTCTTAAATGATCCATAAAGAGCCAGGAAAACTCTCGCCAGCACAAGCCAAAAAAGAATTGGATGATTTAAAGGATAAAGCAAAAGGGTTTCTGTAGTGCTACAGTGGATATTAATACTTCCATGCTAGGCACAGTTTTGAATTTACTACAGTAGCTTGATTACTTTCCATCTCAGCTAAATCCAGTCAGAATTTCAATAAAACCTTTTAGTCAAAGAAAAGAGGTTTAATATCACATGTCTGGTGCAGCTGACAAAAACCTACGTTGGAGCAGTTCCTTCCAGTGAGGAGGAATGGGATTAGACACTAGTAGAAAATATGTCCCTAGAAACCATCTATAAGACCACAGCTCTGAAGTGATGAATGCTGCATTCCAATAAGTTATTTTACACTAAATAATTAATGTATAGAAACACAAGGTGATAGAAAAGCAATAATTGCATGACATTGCTTAGCAGTGTGTTCACATTTGCTAAATATTTTAAGTCTACCGTGGGCTGTACTAAACATACATGTCAAATATCAGAAAACTTTCAATCTGCTTTTCACATAGGAAGTTTTGTGTTAGATCTTGGTGTGCTTATTTCTATATATAGTCCTCTCTAATTTGGTCTTCTGAGAGAATTCTACTTGCCAAGAAAGATAATTTAAGTAAACCACACAATACTATGGGCAGCATGGTGCAGAAAATAGGGAATTAAACTGAAATGAGGGTCTACTTCAATATTCTTTATCAACCAGCATAGAAACAGAAGGCAGCAGCTCATATAATTTGATTCATATGTAGAGCACTCTCAACAAAATAATTAAATGTATCAGAACAGAGTACTAGATAATTACTTCAACTATTGGAAAATCTTGGCATAATAAGTTGTAATTGGAACTATTAAAAGCAAAACTTTTGATTGTTGAAAAAAAATATGAAGGAAGGTCATATGGTAAGAATAGTTGCACAGACAGACTGGGAGAGACATAATTACTGTCCCACCATTGTCTGTGTGTGAATACTTTATGGCATTAATTACTAAACATATGTAAATGTATTTTTACAACTACTTTAATTGAGAGCATTAAAACCAAAACCACTATACAGCATTTATGTGCTGGTTTTGGCCTGAAATCTTATCTAAGGCAGCTTTTAGTAGTTTTATTTATTTATTTATTTGGAGGTTTAAATTGTTGACTAGAGGTCATGCAAAGTTTTCAGCTTTATAGCTGCATTTTCAAATGCTCTTTTGCCTTTAGATTCAGCCACCTCATGCATGTCCAATTGCATGTATGAATTCTGTTTCTGGTTTCTCCTCTCCCTACCTTCCCTCACTCCAATATGCCTGGGTGTGATTTTAAGCTGTAATGTTAAATGAAATAGTTTCCAGGTCTGGAAGTGCAAAGACCACAATGGCTTTGTGCCTTTACTGTCCCTTTCTGTTCCAGGGATATTTCCAGAGTAAACAGTAACTCCAGCTTCAATTTAAGCAGCACTGAGGGCTCATTTACACTGTAGCAGTCTCCTTATGCTTTCCATATTACAGTCGCTCCAGCAGATAGGGTTTTTGACAATATATTCACAGTATCCAGGTTTCTCTTAATCTGCTCTGTTCTTTCTCTTTTTCTTGAAGAGATGGAAAGGGTCTCATCCTCCAGCTTCTGACTCTTTTTACTAGACCAAAATTATAATTGAAATTCCTGCACCAAAGCATTTTGCCTCACATAGCAGGGCCAGTGGACACAATATTGACAAAAAGGAGCAGTAAGGAAGTGCCTCATTCCTTTGAGGTGGATCAGATTTTTGGGGTCTGCTTAGATTTGCTTCAGGTTTATTTTGACCCTGGAGCTTTCCAGAACCAGACAAAATAGAAATTGTTAGCATGATTCCAAGATTAGTTCTATGCTTTAGTAATTTTTGTTAACCAGTGCCAACTTTTATTTTTTCTTCCCCTAACTTTTTTTACGCAGTTTTGTATCGGATGACTTTGGAATCATTCAAATTTCAACCTCCCAGACCCCTACCTCTCTAACCCTTGTTCCCTTTCGCCCTGGTACATGAGGTTGTGTCTGGGTAGAGATACATTAACCAGAATCCTGTGAGTCAAAATTCATTTGGGATGGAAAAAAACAGGGCACCCCCAGCTGCTGGAAGTAAATTCAGCTTCTGTTCACAGCAAAGGAATTTCTAAGACAAAGTCTGGGGGAATCTCTGCAGCCTCATAGACAGATACATGCACACCTAAACCTCTTCCTCTGCTGATCACTCCTGCACAGATTTTAACAAGTGATGTTTTCCCCCCAGTTTTTTAGGATGCATGTTTAAACAAGTTGGTAAAGAAGAAATTTGCTAAGGGACAGGCTCCTCCTTCAAAAATCCAAGGAATCATTCCTTATTTAACAGGGGTGAATGAGCAGGAAACATTTCTAGGCTCAAGCAGATGTCAAAACTGTCTCACAATTGCTCTGCACACTTCCAAAACTACACATGGTACTGGAGGAGTTATAAATAGGATTCAGTTGCATGAAATATCAGCAAAAAATCTCTGTGAACTATTTTGGAGAATAAAATGTATTTTTTCCTCTAAAGTTCTATGTTGTTTTGTTTTACAACTGCATGATATTTTTGTATGAACCTATCCACTGCAGCACTACTTTATTTTTTCGAATATATTTGCCTGAATACTTGAAGTGAGCACTTTGGTGTTTTAGATTTAATTCTTAATCTGACCTTTATTTTGATTTTATTTTGCATTCTATCTATTTTGATAATCTACATTAGGCAAAAGAGGATGCTGAATATGAATATAATTAAATACTTAGTTCATTAATAAGCAATTTATTTTAAAATATCATTCATTTAGAGGCTGCTACTTTTTGGGAACATTTTCAAGTTGGAGTCCTTTTGCCCTTCATGTTTACAAAAATGCAAATGCTCTGTCCCAGAAACTAAATTTAAATAGATATAAAAGACAAATGTATTAAACATAATCTTTAATATAAGAAATTGAGACTGAGAAGTGAAAAGATACTTATCTAACATCACAAAAAGAACCAAAGGTATCTTGATCTTTGATGAAAACCTAGTGGATAAATGGTGAGAGGAACCCTAAAACCAGCCAAAAACCTGACCTTTTCTAGTTTTTAGTTTATAAAAGTTAGTTCAGTTTTCCACTCTTCCCAGAACCACATAATAGTCTGGGTTGGAAGAGACCTTTGAAGTTCATCCAGTCCAACCCCCTGCAATGAGCAGCGCCACCTTCCACTGGACCAGGTTGCTCAGATCCCAGTCCAGCCTGAGCTGGAATGTTGCCTGGGCTGGGGCATCTACCACCTCCCTGGTAAACTGCGTCCAGTGTTTCACCAGCTCATTGTAAAAAAGGTCTTTCTTTATCTTATCTGAATCAACCCTTCTTTAATTTAAAACCACCACTCCTTGTCCTTGTCACAACAAACCCTGCTAAAAAGTCTGTCCAATCTTTCTTGTAATAAGGTTTTCTGGGAACTTCCTGTTCTCCAGGCTGAAAAATACAATTTCTCTCAGTCTTTCCTCACAAGAGAGGTGCTCCAGCCCTCTGATCAACTTGTTGGCCTCCTCTGGACTTGCCCCAACATGCTAAAACATCCCTCCTGTGCTGAGGACCCCAGAACTGGACACAGCACTCCAGGGGTCTCACCAGAGCAGAGCAGAGCAGAGCAGAGCAGAGGGATAGAGTCACCTCCCTTGACCTCTTATGCTTCTTGTGATGCAGCCCAGGATAGAGCTGCCTTCCTCCCATTCTGTTTAAGAAGCAGATATGAAATGGCAGAGGTAATTGAGTTACCATGAAGTTCTGCAGGTACTGCAATCTAAAACAGCCTATGAATATCTTTGAGATTTAAATATTTCTATTCTATTCTTTATTATGCTACAGTAGCCTCACCAAACAAAGGATTTCTGTGGTTTTTTTTTTTTTTTGGTTCCTCTTGAGTAGATTTTGATGGCAGAAATCTTTTCCTTGACAGAAAAGATTCTGGTTTATGAAAAGTGTGTAATCAGAAAGGTACACAGAGCAAAATGCCTAAGCAGTCTATTATTTTGAAACAAAGACACTAAGATCTAGCCCAGTGACCACTTTTTTATTAACAACATCTTGTGAAAAATGAGATGGTCCTAAAGAAGAGTTCCAGAAATCTAGTTTTGCTAATGTGCATATACACTTTATCTCATCTGAAGATTGCTTTTGTTCCCAAAATGGAATTCCTAGATTTATCGCAAAATAATCTGGAACAAATCTCTAAATACTGTGACAAGGTAAATTTTAGCAAAACAAAATGTTACTTTACTATTCATCCATTGCTATTTTTGAGGCTTCTGTCTGTCTCTGAAAGCTGTTGTAAGAACAAACAGCTTCTAGGCAAATCCTTCTGTTGACTTCTAATTTCCTAGTAGTGTACACTTTAAAGCACTGTTTATATCAGAATCCAAGGGACTGATTCTCCACTTAGTTACTCTAATGTAAAACACACTTGCAAAAGATTCTATAATTCCCATTGGTGAATAATGTTGGTTTATTTTGTTCTGGGAAGATTTTGTATCTGGAAGATTTGATTCTTAGTAATTTTTTCTTTATCCAATAAACACTTTAAAAAGGTTTTAAACTCTAAAAACTAGTTAATTTTTCACTTATGGTAGTAGATATTTTTATTTTATCTACTCTCATAGATATAAATTGTGTAGCCAACAGCTATCACAGAAAATAAGTGAGGTTTTTTGGTTAGTTTTACAAGGATCCTAGGACTTGAAGCTTGCAGAAGGCCCTGCAACAAACATAGCCCAGTTTTGCTTCAGGGATTTTGAACCAAAGATATTATTTAACATTTACACCCAATATTTATTCTACTGAGATACAAATAGCATCACAGAAGCTTCCTGTGGGATTCCTGCTCCCATGAAGAGCTAATATTCAGTGTCTAATATAGATTCAGAGGGTTATAGAACCATCCTTCCCAAATGGAGATTCCCATACTGACCATTGTTAGTCACAAAGTAAATACAATTTCCCAGAAAACTGATAGCCTGACTTCTTCAGCCACCTTCTGATACCAGATTACTGCAGATAATAACCTTCCAGATATCACGCTTAACTAATTTCCTGCCATTTTGTGTTTAATTGTTGTAACTATAATTTCCTGTGATGCAGTGCTATTGTAATACCTAGGTTGAAAGGATGATGTCTAACATGTTTTTGGTATTTTCAGTGGGTGTGCTACTGAAAAAATAACCGGAACACATATTTCAGCAGGTGTGTTAGTCTTGGCCATTCTTCCAATCTGTATTTCCTGATGGCTTTTGCTGTTCCCACATCTCATGCCATCTCCCATCCTGGATGTGCAGTGTAAGAAGGGCAGGGAGGAGTGTGCTTGCTCTGACCTTTAGAAGGTTTAGTAAATGAAAAAGGACACACGAAATCCAACGAGGGATTTACAGTGTTTCTGCCATTGCAGGTTAAACAAATACTGAACAAACTCAAAACAGAGCTGCACAATCTAACACTTCAGCCCTGCAGAGAGACTCAGGGGAGTTTGTTGGAGGGATATTTGCTTACTCTGGTTTGAAGTACGGATTGAGCAAAGCAATGCTGGAGATTGAAAGGCTGCCTGAGTGTGCCTGTAGTGAGTCTGCCTTTGCCAGCCCAGGTCAGGCTCCCTGCTTTGACACTGACACCCAGCCTGTCACTGTGACCATTTCACATCCTCAGCTCACAGCGCTGCTTTCAGCAAAATGAAGGTACAGGAAAAAGAGTAGGGACCACTCCAAGTATTTGATTTTGCTGAAACAAGCAAAAAGAGGTATCTATGGTAGTTAGCCATAGCAAAGAGGCTGTATTTAATGGTGCATTTGAACACAATTTTTTAATTTATGTATGGGTCAAAATAAGTGTGTTATTTGGTTTGTGCTCTAGGAAATGTCTTGAGAGCTATCAACCCAAAATCTATCTTTTGAAATAGATATACCTCAAAACTTGCTGCTCTCAGAGCACTTTTGACACCCTTGGCATCATGAACACAACCTGGGACTTCGACATTTTTCAGGTTTGGATGCAATTTCAAATTATGATGAATTTGTTTAAGGTCTTGGGAACTCAATACAAACTCCATTGAAAATGTGTGTGCCCTTACATTACATCTCAGATCTAATAATTTAGAAGCTATTAGTGAACTTTTCAGCATGAGAGAGTTTCTACAAAGAGTAAGCAATAGTCAAAATGGAATTTTACATAGCAGAGAGCAAAAGTTTAGGGACTGAGTAGTCCTTTCACTTGTGAACCTCATAGAGTCATTTTAGACAGTAGAATACAACTTCCCAAAAGGAAAAACAAGTAACAACACACGGAAGAATGTTTTATTGTTGAATATTAAAATAGGTCTTTACTGTGCTCAAGAGGGGGCTTTATTATTGTCCCAGCAAGATATACCAAAAGGAATTGCCTAAGTGTAATACAGATCTGTAATCTCATCTATTCTTACAGATGTGAGCTCTTAGGAACAGAGGGAAAAACAAACAAACTTTGGCTAAATAAACTAGTGCATGCAATGTACAAGAGCAAACAGACCATTCCCTAATCATGAAAAAGTTCAGGGCATGAAACTCTTTCTTTTATTACTCAAGATCCCAGAAGGACTGAACAGTATTCTGCTGATGCTATCAACCTATTCACATGTGCTCATCCTGCTGTGCCAATGGCAAACTTATCTTGAGGTTAAAGGCAGAGTTTCTGACAGAAGAGCCACATTATTTGAGCTTTCCTTTGTTCTGTGTCATTCCCTTGGCAAACTGTAGTTTTATCTGTCATGGTTGAAAGCACCACCGGGTTTTGATAAAATTTCCAATACAGTCATTGAAACACATTAAAGGTGGCAAATTCACATGTGGGAGCCCTGGCTTCAAGGTGTGAGTTGGATAGAGCTGTGGGAGGGTGCTGTGTCAGTACATACCTGACCCAAGAGTGAGTGCACCTGAGGGATGTTGCCTCTGAGAGACACATTCAAGCCACATTTCTACTACACCTTTCTTCAGACTGGGTTAGGATGACAATTTAGTGATGATGCATCATTCTGTATTTTCCTCCCAGCTGGGAAAGAAGACAGAATATTCCAGATATTCCTGCAGCCCTCTTACCTTCTCTTATACAGAAGACAAACATGCAAATTTGTAATTTCTGGATTGCACTGCGTCAATGTTCTGAAAATCTGTCAAAGAAAGCAGGTTTCAATGTTCTCAATTGTATTTTATTTAGATTGAAGTTTTTCAAATATTCAAATAGATTTGCTTTGATTTATACAGTGGCATATTTTTGCTGAATTTTCCACTACCCAACAACTGCAGTTCTGTTATTTACCTTAGGCCCAAACTAAGGTAATTGTAAGGGAATTTGTTTTAAGGGTAACGGAAATTGTTTTAAGACAATGAAGAAGATGAAGAAGACAATTCAAGAAGATGAAGTGACTAAATTAGCTGTGTATTTCTCATTGATTCTCTGTCCACTCTTGGGTTTTTGACATGCTACTGTATTATATGCTACAAAGGAGTTCTTTATTATTTTCATTGTTTCCTGTTTATTAACAGTAAGTTTGACCTATGCAATACTATGGTCAATTTTATAAGGTCTCTTTGTATTTTCATGTCTGGTTGGTTAAAAGAATAATCAAGTTTCTGTATTTTTTTCCTCTATTTTCAAGAGGACATGAATTATAGATATGAGCTACCTAAAATTAATAAAATTAATACTTCCGGCCTTTCTGGAGAGATTTAGATAAGGTTGTTAAATTTCTTTTGAAGATTCTGTTAAAATGCCTGAAATTCTTGTTGGAATGCTCAGCAAATAAAGAATATTACAAAGGATAATCAGGAAACCAACAACTGAGATTTTTGTTCTGCTAAAGACTTTGATGGAAAAATCTGAACATTTTGTTGACAGTCTCCTGCTTTCATTTCCAAAACCTTTGTTTAGCCTTTAAAACTAAATCCAATGAAAAATTGCACAGTTCAGTACAATCTTTCGGACAGAGCCTATATGACAAGCCAGTTCAATAACAGGTTATTGGATAAGTCTATAATTAAATGCTGGCCTTCAAGAAATTGTCTTTCTTGTTTTTGTGCTTCAAGCTCTCTGAAACATAATCCAGCAATGAGTAACACATAAATCTCATAATATACCTGTAATCCTTTTGAGGTAATTTTATCTACTGCTGTATTAAGGACAGAATGTTCTCTTCTTATAGGTCCTTAATATAAAGGTGTATAATAAGTTTTAAATGGCAATCAAGTCCTTTTCCCAGCTAGTCATGGTTGATCCTCCAGATTTAGGAAACCTTTTTATCTAAATTCTTCAATCTAACATTTTTTGCTGATTTAGCAGACTTCAGCGATTGCAGCATTATTGGCTGCATTGTACTTTAGAAATCCCTTGCTCTCTGAATCATGTAGGAATGTGCAATGCATCACCTGTTGATACTGATGAAAGGAAAGCAGCAGACAGAGGTCAGGCCAATTTTATAATTTAGCTTTTGACTCCTAATCTGAAAAATATTCCCAGTTTTATTAAAATCTTCCTATGTAGTCTTGAGCATATCATCTGATGCAGGATTTAACACATTAGGTCTTTGCAGACACAACATTGTCTAAGATACTTAATTAGATTCTCTACACAGTCTGGAAATCAGTATCTCCAGGATGCAATCCATCTCACCTAATTCAGATCCTTCATTCAGTCTCCCATTTAAAAGATTTTTTGAGGGTCTTAAATTACCTGAGCAAAATTAAAACTCAGCAGTGGTAAAAAATAACTTTGAAATTTCACAGCTTGTCAGATGTTCCCAAAATAAATGTGCTGATTTTTAAATGTTTTTTCAAATCCTGCCATTACTTCTACAAGATATATCTGCATTCAGATTTGGAGTTGGACACCACAATCCTTGTGAGTCCCTTCCAACTCAGCATATTCTAAGATTCTGTGATTCAGATCACAGCAGAATTTGTGGGGAGGACATGCAGGACACCATCTCTAGACAGGATTTTTTGAGGTAGGTCCACCTGGTTACATCAATGGTTGCTCAGTGTGTTGAATTGGGGGCCACTTCATTTCTTTTCCTTCCTGCCTTCATTCCACCCTTCTCAGTCTTGTCTCAAACTGAGAAATGGTACCCCCAAAGGGAAAATAGTGGGGTGGGAGGAGGAAAGAGTGTTTAGGCAGGAATTCACAAGGAAATGCTAGTGATGGTGAAGAGTGTGGTTTCCTGCTTTGTGGCTCAGCTCCTTTCAGCTTCTTTCAGCCACTCCTCGTCACTGATTTTCTCTGCTGTGCATCACCTTCAGGAGTGGTGATGCACAGCAGAGAAAATCAGTGAGGAGGCTGAAAAATGGATGGTGGCTGAAAAAACTCACTGAGCCTCCATCTAGATTTTAAGCTTGTTTGTATGTACATTTCATTTCTATTACTTTCAGTAAAACTGGATATTGGGTTAAACACACTGACCCACATTTTGTCTTTCTTTTCAAAACATTTTTATTAAAGTCTTTTCATTGACAAAAGAGTCCCTTTACCCTGCCAGGATTCTGGGATTTCAACCTAAATTTTCAGTTCTAAAAAAAACAAACAGATTGTGTATTGGAACAAAAAACTCTTAAATGCCATCAAATAAAGAAATTTGACTGAAATCACAGAAACTTTCCACTTTAACTGTGACATTTTCTTTACACTGTTAAACTTTTATCATTTAATATCTGTAATTTTTAGATACATTTTTTGTGATACCACTGTTCAGCAATATCTAATAGGGAGTTGAGTTAAGCATATTCACTTTATCAAACCTCTGTCATTGACAGTGATACATTCTTGGACAGTATTTTTATCTTGGTTGAAAAATACTCTCCTGCATTTTTAACTACTTTTAATTAGTTTCTCTAAACTAGCAAAATAATCCTACAAGCAAGGATGGATTCTTTGGAGATTGTTATTCAATTTAAAGGCAGCATCAATGATTTTCCCATAGCCTTCAAGAAAATTATTTATTTGCCCTGTATTTAATTTCTTCTTCTTTAAAATAGAATTTATTCAAAACAGATACCCAGGTAAACTATTCAGATGTTCAACATAAATAGTTTTACACATTTTTACTTTGAAATTTTCTGATTTATATGGTCTGATGAACTGTTCAGAGATATTCATATAGACAAAGAAATAAACAATTTAAATTAGTAGCATGAAAATTTAGCTTTTCTCCTTCAGCCAGCACTCCAGTTCAGTCATTAGTGACTGAAAATTGTTCCCATGTGTACACTGAGCAGTACACTGTTTTAGTGGTCTTCTTCTATTTCTTAATGGACAAAAGTTTATATCATTAAAAATACCTTTCACAATTAGCAGTAATTGACATCAATATTGGAAAATTACCTGGGCTGTGAGACCAAACTTCTAAATGGTTAAGGTGAATTCACTAGAACAGAAATGAAAAGTAAATGTAGACCACTAAAGGAATTTTCCTCCTCTGTTTGCATGCTCAATTACAGATTTCAGAGCACAGCACAAACAAATTGAATAATTTTAAGTAGTTGATGAGCATCACAAAAAGAATTATTCAGCTTTCAGTGAAATATCCCATTCTTTTACACAGAATTCTTGAATCTCTTCATTCCACCAGGAAATAATTATTTCTTGCTGATAGAAAAGTAATGCAGTTTGGCATATATTTTCCTCATTAGGAGAAAGGGATTTTTTGTTGTTGTTGCTGTTATTATTATTATTATTTGTTTGTATTTTTAAACCAGTCTCTATTATTGTGCCCTCTTCCATTGTAAACAGAGCCTTTCAGGAAGCTATGCCACAAAAGAAAATACAATGCTTTTCATGTCTAAGAGCTGGCTAAGTCTTTTTATTAGATTGACTTTTTGTGGCACAGTGCTAGGAGGAGATCAAAATAATTCTATGGTTAGTACTAAAAAGGGTCATCTTTTAACAGTTTGCTTTCTAAAATGACACTCAGCCACTTTCTTCCCTTGATGCATTGATACTTAGAGAAGGCAAACAACTTCAAAGAATGTCAAGGAAATAAATCAAATTTATTTATAAATATTTATAGCACCAAATATATCCTCCCAGACCACTGAAATACAGCCTTATTATCAAGACAGTTTATTCTGAGGAGTATTGGTATTAGAGTATAATTTTGGTAAGAAATACTTGGGCAGGATTAAATTGATTAATTTTAACTAACATCGTTCTTAGTAAATTAAACCAAAATATTTTCCAGTAAACCTTCATAATTATGGATCTGTCATTAGACACCTAACATTTATAGACATTGTTGACAGAGAAAAATATTTACTGAGTTAAGCTGGTGGGTTTTTTGTACACATTTTATGCAGATGTAAATGTGGACTGTACAGTGATTAAATGACATTTCTTATTTTGTCACTGTGCATCCATTTTGCACTGAGCAAAGAGACCCTCCATGGTCCCCCAGCAGTGGTGATACAGATGATACAGCTGCACAAGGGTGCTCAGGTATATATGTTACTTTTAAAAATGAAAGAGAGATGTTTTAGACCACTGGGTTCTTCAAATATGATTACACTCAATTTATTATTGAAGTTTTTACCTTGCCCTTAAAATAGATTTGTAAAATGGTCTTTATTTGGAAAAACGAAGCTGCAAGTTGCTTTCAATTTCAGTATTTTTTTTTTTTTGGTGAGTCAAGACTGTAGAAACAATAGAGCATCTACAGTATATGAGACAATGCGTGACACAACACCTGGGTGCTCCTACAAGGATTTAATTTTGGCTGTTGATTTGGTCATCAGAGCCTTAAATAACTTGGGTCATACCTGCCCCAACATTATCTCACTTGTATTTTTGGTAGCAGGAGAGGTAAATCTTAGATTCTTGCACTTTAAAACTTGTCTGAATTTGAGTCTTCTTTATATTCCAAATTTATTCCTCATGAGCATGAGGCATGTTTGGATTAATTACAAAGTAGGAACAGAACATGAGTAGAATGATCACCTGTGATTTTCATTGATCATTGGACTCTGACGTAAGGAGAAAACTAACCTAGACTTAAATCTGGCCCACAAGATATAGAGTTTTGTTCAGTATAGACTGTAAGATGGTTTGGTTTGTTGTAGGTACTGAATTTTGATTTGTACTGTAGTGGCATGAAATGAGGAATCAGAATTATGATATCAGCATTCAAAAAGAGGATATTTGTAAATAGTAATTTAAAGCGAAATTCAGAAATTAAAATCCAGAAAATCATAATGGAATTTTATTCAGAAAATATGGTGTCCCTATATTTCTCAAAAAAAAAAAAGTGAGTGCATTGAAAGGAAACAAAAAGGGATAAAATAGATAAATTATGTGTGCAAGAATGAGAAGTAACATATAGCAGTTTAAATCCTAGAAATATGGGAGAAACAGAGTTAGTATAAAGGAATGTAAGGTTGTAAAAATGAGATGTAGAAGAAGGTTAAGAAAAAAACTGAAGGCATAAAGACAGAGAAATCCTTTAAATTATCCTGACAGATCAGAAGCATTGCAGAGGCAGCCAGTGGGTCTGCTGGGCCTTCAGAGCAGAGAGCCAGTCAAAAAGCACAAGACTGCAAGGAATATGAATGGGCTCTTTGCATCTGTCTTCACCATGGTAGGTGCTGGAAAGATGTCTACATCACAACTCCTCTTTCCAGTTAATTTGATACAGAGGCATCAAAAAGAGGGGAAGCAAAGCAAGGATTGAACTTTTAAAGGTTCAGCTATGGCCCACAATCTAAAATGTAGTACTAGAGTAATCTGCTATTCGATTTAGGTGAAAAAAGTAAATGTATTTATTGGTCCTTAGTACCAAATGTTCAGGTGAACACAGTGAAAATAAAGCAGATTCTTCTCTGTCATTGCAGAAGCATCTCTAAGGTGTGTCCTCCAAAAGGAATTCTGCAAGAAGCTAGGAACATCCATAAAAAGTTAGTGTAGGATATTAGCTACTCCATGTTCCCTTTATAGACAGTGTTGAGAGAGAGAGGCAAACTACACTTCCATTTGATTATTTCCTGAATAGTCTTCTGGAAGTGTTTTATGTAGTAATTCCTAGTTTACATCTTCTTCAGAATCAGAGTCAACTTTATTTTTAATTTTGATGGTATTTTTTGACCTGAGAAATCGTTGCAAACAGACCAGAGAGAAAATAGCTATGAAACCATTGTGGCCTCTGAGCTAAACAGACCCTAAATATTACAGACCACCACCAACATGATTTTTTAGGCTTTCAGAACTGTTTTGTCATGAAATTTTGTAGACAGTGCCTAAGTTTTATCTCTAAAAAGTAGCAAAGCCTGGAATAATTTAAAATTTAGTTATAAGAATCCAAAAGAATAATGACATTTTCAGTTGGTACCATTCCTTTCATACTGTTGTCTATAAAAAGAATTTCATAGTATTTCCAAGGACCTCCAATCTATTTCTCTTATTATTGTTTAATAAAGTGTAGAGAAAATGTCATGACAAGTGAAGTTTTACTTTGGAAGATGGCATTCAAAATTGGCAAATAGAAAGGATCCAAATGTTGTAAAATTCATTAGCACTCAGTAGAAATTCTTATTCAACTTCCCCTTTTATAATCTGCAGTGAATCTAATTTAAAAAAATTCAGCAGGCTTTCTTTAAGTAATGTAAGGAAAGCTGTCCTCATTATAGGGACAAAGCAAGAGTGTTTATGTTTATGCAAATTGTTTATAATTTAAGAAAAATATTTAAAAGTAAATGATAATTTTTTTACTTTTGATGCAAGTAAATGTTAAATTTAATTAAACCATAGTAAACCATAACAACAATATTAGAGCATAATAATATATGTATAAATTTCTCAACTCTAGCGACAAGTGAGATGGATTTGAGCAGTTTCTTGTTTGGCTGTTATTTTATTCAATTTTATTTGCACCTATGCTTGTTCTTTGTCAAAATTTTGATGATTTCAATTAGCATTCAGCTGTGTCTCTGATCCATGGTCTGCATCAGAGACCAGACCAAGCTGCCAGCAATAGGGAGGGACCACGCATTTTGGGGAAGAGTTTTTACGTGTCTTCAACATTTTTTTGGAATGAGACACCTGCCAAATTTGCACAGTGCTAGGTCAATTTTCACGACGCATAAGGCTGAAGAAAACAGGATCTTAACATTTCACTTTCTGACTGTTGACCTTCTTCATGTCTCGGCTCTCCCCAAACCAGACGCACAGAGGATCACAGCTTTGAACCTGTGCACACCTGCTTGATGCACACAAGAAAACATGTTTATTCATTTGAAATAAGTCAAGGGAACAATTGCATAGCACTGTCTGGATCTGGCCAAGGAGGAATTGCTTTATTGCTGCAGCATGTGTTGGATCTTTATTTTCTAAACATCCTGCTGGGAGACTTGCAATAAAACCCTTTTGCAATCGCTCCTCTCTCCATGGCGCTAAGGGTTCCCTGTTCCATCCCATTCCAAATAACACATGTGGATGCCTTGCCTTTTGTTTTTAAGTTAGGACAGCTCCACAGGGCACATATTAACACACATTAATGAATGGATTATGGGCTTGTCAGAGCTTCCGGTGCTGAATTTAGAGCCCATTAAAGACTAGGCACTGATTGCACGGGAGACTGTAGCTCTCTGTTTAATCCCTGGCAGGTGGGCACTGGTGCAAGCTTCACCATCTTGCATCAGCAGTGAACCTCGAACGTGACCTCTCCAGAGGGAGAAGGGTAATTCATTTGCTGTGTTTACTTTATCTTCAGCTTCTTTTTAGAGGGAGGCTTCTAACTGTGATGAATTGTTCTAAGTGAGGAGTGGCAGATGTGTGGTGTGGCTCAGGTTTTTGAAGGATTCTGTGGCAGTCTCTGTATGCTTGACCTTCAGACAGTTTAAAGTCAAGTCCCCATGGCTAAGAAATGAGTGTATATTATGAGCTCTGCTAAATTAACTGTAGCTTTCTTGGTGGACTTTCACTCCCAGGACATACATTAAAATTACACTCCTGCACAGTGACTTTAATTTCTGTTGGCAAAAGGATTGGTCAGTTATTCCAGTGTTTTACAAAATAGTGCCTAGTAGAGGGTGAAAACACACTAAATCAGGACAAACTTGAAATAAACACAATTTTTTTTTGTAGCATACTTTCTTTTCTAACTCCCAATGCAGTCCCAGGCATCCCTTGGATACCATGATATTAATCAGATTAAAAACCCCAGTCAAACAAAAACCTCCCAAAAGCAAGAAGGAGGAGGAAACAATCACCTATGAATCTAAAGTCTCATTTCATGCCAGACACTTCTCCTAACCACCATCAGTCATTAAAAGATACTTTTTTCTTGAGTTTGTAGGGATAGATCCATATCTGGTCCAGGCAGCTGCAAAGGTTAATGGGGAGAGAATGCAGTCCATTGCTCCTTAGATAATTTGAAGGATGAGCTGGAAGATGGCACACACTTTCTAGAACCTCAGTGACCAAATTCAGAGATTCCACATCTATGCATGAGGAATTAATGCTTTATTGTTATACAGCCTTTAAATTCACACATAATTGAACCCGATTAAAAGAAAGTGAAATTAGAATTATTTTCTCACAAGAGCCAAAATAGATAATACTCTTGCAAAACAGAAAGGGTGGAAATGATACATGTGAGGGACTGAAAGTATGTTCCAATTACTTTAATCTTAAACCAAATCATGATGTTTTTCTATCTTCCTCTTACTGAGTTGATTTTCTCCTCTTTTGTGACTCAGTAGTTGTCATATGTCTAACTCTCAACTTTCAGTGATAATTTCTCCCTGTAAATGACTTCACCAGAGAGCACCTGTGCTTGCAGAAAGTTTGCTCTCACAGACTCTTTGAGGTATTCTAGTATATAAAATTTCTTCTGTAAAAACTTTCCATTTCCTTATTAACCATGAAAGATGCTTCCCAGATTTCTTAGTTAAAAAAAAAAGAAGAAAAATAATTAAATCCTTTATTTTGATATTAAACAGTTGAAGGCCTCTTTTTGTTAGATCAGGGACTTTATCTCCTTATCAATACCTTTACCAAAAACAAAACTCTTTTTTTCATCTTGTTCTTTGGGGATTTATGGTCATATTTTTACATGGAATGTATCTCAGAATGGATTTCATGTCTGTATCTGTGTATCTTAACCAAGAGAGTTGGTACAAAACCCTGAACAGAACACATTTACATCATTCATCAGCTGGTTCTTGACAGAGGTGAGACATGGTGACAAATCATTCTCCCTCCAGTCATACTACCAGTTATTTTGGGTGATTTTAAGGTATTATTTTCCTTTTACTAAAAGCGTCAAACCTAACAAGATTTTAGAGACATGAGAAATAAGGACCTGTTAATTTACTTTGAAAAGAAAACAAGCTGTAATAAGGAGGTGTAATGAAACAGGAAATGCCACTCCAAAATATAGGTCATCTTAACCTTTTTTAATCCAACCTTTAATTAAAAGGTAATTGCTTTAACTTACACTTTCCTCTTTTCTGTAAGCCTGTCCTTCCTATTTGTTCTTGTTTCCTTTGTTTTCCTAATTGAGACTGTAACGTTGATTGAGATTCACTTCTGCAAATAACATCAGCATAGATGCTGAAAACAAATGGCACAACACACTTAGACATCCAACAGATGAATATCATGAGGAATTTGTAGGTGGCTCTGGGGAAAACAGGTTTAGATGGAATCTCTTTTGCTCTTCTTTCACTCAGGAAGAGCTGAATTTGTTGAGGCACTTTGATAGGTCTCTTCATGCCAACACTACACAGTTACAGTTACATCCATACATTTATTTTCCTGAGTGAGGCCATGTGCAAAGAACACCAGAGAGCTCCTGCCCACCAGAGATTTGGATTGTAAGATGCTTAAGGGGTTTTAAGTTCCCTGTGCCTCCAGCATTCCTCTGCTTCCCAACAGCTGGTTTGAGGTCTGATCTTTGTCCAGTTCAGAGATGTTTTATCAGACCTGAACTGGAGCTTAATCAAAGTTTATCTAAATACTGGCTTGGAAGCTGTGAGGCAGGGAACAAATCAGTCTATCTTGTGTCTCATTTCCCTTCCTTCCTCTGGCACCGACCTTGCTGATTTCATCACTTCCAATTTCTTAAGAGCATTTCATGCTCATTTTGTGTCCAGAGTCATGGGGGTTGTTCTGTTCATGAGAACAAGTCTGCTGGTAGATTGTATCATTCTTAGCACCTGTCCAAATTTATTAACTTATATAAAAGATACAGCAGTTTGGAGACATTCAAAGTGTGCAATTTTAGTTCAGTTGATTAGGTGTGAGATACATGTCACAGTGGACTACCTATGCAAGGTGGATGTCAACCCCTGCACCTGCAGGAAAGGGGATTTTCTTTGGGTGAAGGTGCAGCACCAAGAGATGAAGCTCCGTTGCTCCATCTCGTGGGAGGAACTAAGCACATCGTGATGCCCTTGCTAGGCAGATTCAACATTTCTGTAGCCTCTTTAACTGCTCTGAGTAAAGGGATAAAACCTCTGTGTGCTGTGAAGGCAAAGATTCACACAAGAGAAACAGGTGACACAAAACCGGCAATGTTTTCTGCAGGTGAGTTTTCACTCACATACTCACAAGTTTTCTTAAGTTCTCTTTCACATTCCTCAAGAAATTAAATTCCAGATGTTGTAGATGTAGAACAAAATGAGACCAACCACCTCTACTAGCCTCAGATGACATGTGGTACCTTAGAGTTCCTGCCTTGTAGCTCTTTTGGCACCCACACTCTCTGACACCACATAAACCTGTGTCCTCCATCCTCACCCAGTCTTTTGGAATCTATTAAAACTTCATTTAATGAAACCAATGGCAGCCAGGTGATTTCCATGTCATTAATGCTGGTAAAATTTACCTTTGTTACACTGCTTTCCTTCCATTTGTTTCTAAATCTTCATGTCCCTTTGATCACAGGACAGATGTCTACTCCTTGGGGTGTGGGGCTTTTGTGTGATTGATTGGTAATGGCAGATCACTGTCACAGGCTCCCCTCTGTGGTGAATTTACCAGTGAGAATTCCAGTAAACTCCCTGTTTCACTAGCATGGATCTGCACAGTCCCTCAATAACTCTTCTTCAGAGTCCAGACAAACTGGAACATCTCAGTGGGATGGAATTTTCTGTATAATTCTGTTGTTTAAAAAGTATAAAATAATTTTTGGGTTTGGTTATTTTGGTAAGAAGGAAATTCCAGCTAATATAAAATCTAAGGGAATAAGCTAAAAATAGTAAAAAATGTTTAAACTTAGCATTCTTAGAAAGACATGAAGTCTCCATACACACAAACACACACTTTTGACAAAAATCTATTTCCTCTGTTGCATTTTAATGTACATGCTCCTTAATGCATACATAATATATATACATTAATTTATTCCACTTAATGTTAGTTTTAAAGTAAATTGTGTAGTCTTCAGTATTGTCTTCAATGTGATCAGATGAAACCATGGAATTAAAACGAAATTCAATGTGTTTTTTATATTCACCAATCCTTCAGAAGGCAGTCCTGATTTAAGTAAATACACCATGTAAGCAACTATTTTCCCTTGAGGACTGAGAGTATAAGGCCCTCAGAATGTATTATTGAGAGGGAAATCAGCTGAACAGCCTCTCTTACCTTAGTCTGGGAGGAATTCCATGAAAGCCAAACATGAATATTTTACTGGGGAAGGGAATGACAGTTTGGCTTGCTGTAACTTATTTATGAGTTGAATTTCCAAAGCTTTTTAAGACACGTGCATGCTTTTTGGGTCACACTCTGCTTTCATTACATCAGTAGAGAGAATAATTGCATTGTCTTCAGTGAGATCATTACACTTTTACACATTACTCAGGTATTTACACAGCCATGAAATAAATAAATATTATTAACAAGCTTTGGTTTAGATCCTTCCCTTTGCTTACTCACACAAGCTGGAAGAATATCATAGCTTTGGGTGTTAGATGTCTTCAAGGAATTTAACACTTCAGGTCTAATGTTCCCCCATGTCATCCACAGGGAACAGAGTTTGTGATTTGCCATGATCTGCAAATATCTTTGTCCTGCCTTCCAACTAAATGAAAGCATGGTGTGGTTGCACTAATTAGTTAAAACAGGGTTTAACAAGGATTAGAAGAATCTTCCCCCAGTTAAAAAATCTGCCTACAATTCTCTGACTTGTAGCAGGGCATAGGCTGAAATCTGTGACAATCCCTTGACACCGAGAAAGAAAATTCTGGAATTTTTATTTGTAATGCCACCTGCAGTACAAGTAATGGTAAAATTTGAACCTAAGACTGAAGAACACCTGATGAAAAAGAAGTCTAAATTCATCAAGATTTACCTTTTTTTTTGTTTTAGTCCTTGATTTAGCAGTGAGTTTATAAGGAGGAGGACTTGTCAAATTCTGAGATGTTAGTGAATGATTTATTAGGTGTCCAAAAGCAAACCTGTGAGCCACAAGATATAAAGAAAACAGGCCTCAAATGGTCAGTCCAGATTTCCTGCTAAAGACTGTTATATTCATTAGGGAATCTAACAAAGAAAAACATTACAAGTATCAAAACCTCATCTGATCTTAAGCTGTAAAAGCAAGAGTTTAGGAAATTTCAAGATGGGTGATTTGTTAACATTTGCATTACCTGCATGACATTGTGTAATCTCAGTGTCACACTCTTGAATGACAACTCTGAAGATCAAACTGGCCCCTTTGTCTCATGCTGGCTTTCCTATCCATTGCTAATTATGATGTTTGCCTTTTTGGGACTTTTATGTGGTTGGCATTCAAATGCTTTTTCCACTTGTGACCTCAGCTGGTGTGTTCCTACTTCAACAAGAAGGCATGAAGCAGGGCTGGTTTTTGTTTACATATTTCTCTTTCTATGCTTTCACCTGCCTGCTAGAGGCTGACAGAATTTTGTCAGAAATACCAGAATTCCCACTAGGTCAGTAGATAAATACTCCACTCAGGAATATCCCTTACCTACCTTGGGTTGTGAAATTATTAGCTAATGTCTGCAAAGTGCTCCAAAATCCGTGGATGAAAAGCAGCATGAATGTGAAAAGTGGTGCTTAATGTGTAGAGAGAATTCTGAATGTGTCTGTATGCATGCTTAAGCCTAGATACATATGTGTGCCATACACATTTAGGATCACTGTATTTAGGTATCTGTGGCTGCTGCCTATCAGCACCTTCCAGGAGACTTCTTCCCACCTCTCCAGAGCCACACAGGAGCCTTCCCTTTTTTGTAGTCAGGGCTGTGATGTGCATTTTTCCCAAAAAAAGCCTACCCAGAATCTTTACAGGGAAGATAGAGGTATTCATCACCGCTACAAAAACTGAAAAAAAATTAGTTTTTATAATAAATTGAAATATTCACTGAATAAATTGTAGACACACACCTAGAGTTCCATACTCTAGCCTAAAAATCTCCAACAAAAATTCCTCCTTCTTAATTGCTTTCATTTCAGGCCATACCTCACTTTTGCCTAAGGGTGAACTGACTGTGTATCTGCATAGCAGAGAAATGTTCATGTACCCAGATGCAGCTGTGTACCCATGTCCTCCTGAACATATAGTCAGATATTCTCCCTTTTCTCTTAGACCTCAAGTGGTTTGCGATTTCCCTGAGTGTTTCTTGCATATCAGTATCTGTGGCTGCAGCATTCTTACTTGTAGGGTCTTTAAATTGATCTGGTCTTCTGAGAATTCTGATTTAAAAAAAAAAAAAACAAACAACTTTGGAATGTAGGCAAAGGGTGTGCTTATGAAGTGGCACTCTTTCTGGATTAATACTCAACAAAGATACCATGGTTTGTTTTACCATTGACCAGTTTTCTTAAACTTTTCTTTATTAAAAAAGTTATTTCCAATTCATTTGCAGCCAGTAAATGGAGCACATTTCACATCCTTACAACTTTTTTTTTCCTCCTCTCAGCATCAGTTCTAGTCAGTAACAGATGTTGTTATGTTTCTTTTGTATCAACTTTGGAAAGTACTCTTGCCTCCTTTGGGATGAAAACTGCTTTATAAATGTAAGCTTATTGTTATTTCTTTATGAGAATCCTTGACAGTTCACTGCTGTTGCCCATGGAACTTTGCCCTGGTAATAAAGCTGTTAATAATACACTATCAGTCAACCTTAAGAAAGTAATGCAGTATTTATTGGGTTAGCATCAATGTTTATCATTCTTGATTCAGTGATATAAATTACTTGTGTTGCATTTCTGATGGAGAAATAGGCTTGCTGGTGAAAAGAGAGACCTCATTCTGCAGAAGGTTTGGTGCAACCTTTGAATATAAATAAAGAATTTTCTCAGATGTGATAGTCATGTAGGTTGGGGCTTGTTGTGTATGTATCATTTACACACAAACTCTTAGGCTTGTGCAAACAGCTCAGCATTCCTTCATTAGATAATGCTGGGATGAAGTGGGGGGAAAAAAAACACTCTTTGAACATTGGGTGTTAATTGCACACTGATTTTGAAGCTCACAACCCTTAATTCAAAATTTCCATACTTTGGTGTTTTGACAGATCCTTAGGGAGCTGGAGAACTGAGTATAGGAACAGAGCATGAGACCTTTATTTTCAGCAGTGTAGTCTTTAAAATTGTATTGAAATTTTTACTCCTGTTTGGTTGATCAAATTTTTTCTCCTGTTTTGCCAACAAATAATGCTCATGTCCATTTTGCTGACCAAATAATGCACATGTCCATGTGCCCAGACTGCAGCTCAGTATCACAGAATAGGAAAGCAGTCTGTAACAGAAACAGTTGTCAAACTGCACTTTTCTGCCTGCTCAAACTGAATAAAATCTTTTAAATGCTTTTATTGATTTTGTTTATGCAGTTTCCATTTTTACCTTCCTTCTGCTATCACACCAAATGTAACAGAGATGAGATGTCAGTGCCCTAGATGCTTTAAAAACATGCAGATCAAATACAGCCATATAAAGAGATACAAAGAATGGATAGGCCAAAACAAAAAACAGAAGACACAATGCAAGTTCAAGAATGACATGTTTTCATTAGCATGGAAGTCAGAGTTTTAGGAGAGAATTTGAAAAGGGAAAAATTACATAGTCTTGTCTATCTTTATAAGTAACATAAGAAGCAGCATGGGAGGAAGTAAGAAAACGCCTGTCTGAAAATGTAACATAGATAGGAGAATAAAGTGCCACAAGCCAAAGCTTGTTGCCAAATTCTTGACACTGAGTGAGATCATCTTCTGTCCTTGTTTCAATTATTTATCCATAAATCATACTTATAAACTCTTGTGCATTTTCTTCCAAATAGACAATAATGCAGAAATATTTACATTTGCATTGATGTACGTTTTCTTTTCATTCTACACTATTTCCTTCTTCCACCAGGAGAACTTCTTCAGACATTAACTATGGTAAAACTCAGTTGATTGAAACCTTTTTTTCTTGGTTTTTGGGGAATGTACACCTCAGGGATTCAAGAAAGGAAAATAAATATATATTTACAATACAAATGTAAGTAGTATTGTAAAAGTATAAAGTGAAAAAGGTAGGAAACTGCTGATATGAAGAAATCACACTCTTCTTTTGTAGAAGTGTAATTAAGAATAGTTTCCAACTGTGATCTCTGCAGGCTTTAGATTTTCATTGAATTAAAACTCGGTCTACCACGTCCAGCTAAGTGAATATCACAGTACTGCAGTTACAGAAAAGCAAAATAACAGACCAAAGCAACATCAAGAATCCTATTCTCCAACTTTTTGTTTTTAAACCATCTAACCAACAAAAAGCCTCAGTGTGCCTGCATGTAAATCCTCATCATTATTTAGTCATTACGAGGTGTCAGCATGAAAGACTAAATACAAACTGTACTCTGAGAATGGAAGGAGAAATTCTAAAGCAGGACATATTTGTCATGTGGTCTCTTCTCCATCATGTATAATTTGCCAATACCTTTGTCACAAACCAATGGAAAGTACTGCTCTTTTTATTTTGTTTTAGAAGCCAAGATGGTTCCCTTTGGAAATAGGTTTCTGACAGACCTATTCCTTATGTTATTTGGAATTAAGTCCATTTTAACTGATGTCACTCTATATGATTTTTCCCTTTGAAATTCTCTTTGCCTTCATAAACCAATAGATCGAAAATGTCTTAAGACTGATGTAATGGAGAAAAGTTTAAACAAAAGTGTATAAAACCTGTGATTTCATTTCTGTAAACCAAGTCTGTTTCCAGCAGTATAGCTTTAGAATTAGAGCTGTTCAAAGTTTCTTGAGAAGAGGTTGTCTGGAAAGCTTGCCTTTATAGTTAAAAGATTTTTTGCTAAATCATTTCAGCCTTGAGTGATGGCTTGTCATTTTCCATCTAGCATTGTTTAAGAAAAGCTCAGTTAAAGAATTATGGTAGGGAATGTTGTGTTTAAAACTGCAAAGAGTCCAAGAGAAACAGGAACAATACTTTAATGAACTTCATCACCTATTTAGCAGTAGTTTTTTCATGTCTGAAATACAAGAGAGTTAAAGAAAAGAAAAAAAACCAACATGTTAAATAGAACTGAAAAAGATACTTTTGTTGTGGATTTTTACTGATGTTATCTCTCCTTTTTTTATGCCAGAATTAAAAAAAAGGCTCTTTCTGGTTTAACTCTACTAGGACTATGTTACAACAAAGAAAGCTTAATATTTCTATCTGTCTTAACAACGAAGATATGAAGAGAAAACCACCACTTGATTGTGTTAGAATAAAATGGCAGCTGATATCACTCAGGAAAAAAAATCATTCTTAGTGTTGAAAGATGATTTTGCGAAGAGACTTTCTTGTTCATTTGTACTGAGATCAAGTACAACGAAGTTTTGCAATATATCATATCTCCCCAACCCACTAGAAATTAAAACAAAAAGAATTCTTTATATCTCATTGGTATTCAGACCATACAGAATGGTGTCAATTACATAGTAGACTTCAGCTAAAATATCTGCTAACAAATGTAGAATGTAATGGAATTCATAACACAGTAACGTTCCGTCTCCGGGATATATAACTGTGGTACAGGGAGAGAAAGAAACAATATAAATCATGTTTCATACTGACTGATGATAATGGAAACAAGGCACATGGATGTCTCAGAAGCATGGATGCTTTCAAGGTGTAACAGGCTACATAAATAAGCATGTAGTTTAAACTCCTTTTATTTTGTTTTGCTTTGTTTTATCTTCTGGTCTTTTACTTCGGTTTTCGTGTCCAGTTAGATCAGGGAAATTTTTTATTGTCACCTGCAGCCAAAAAGACAGCATAGTGTGATAGTTATTGACAGCTGAAAATGGATGGGTGAAGATAATTTGGAAGGGTGCAAGCCATCAGCAAGTAAAATGGATAACATCATTGGTGAGAGAAAAGGTTATTGATATTCACTGTTGTGCTTTGAGAGGAAGTAGATTTTCTGGGATATGCTGTGGTCACCAATAGGTGTTCAGGTCTGAATATTGACACCTGGTTTGGGCACTGGGGACAATGGATACGCCTCTGAGAACACAGGGCTTAAAAAGCAGAGCACTCCCCTGGGAGGCTGTCTTGGGTTCTGGTGGGGAAAGAGTTCAGATCTTTCCCCTGTCCAGCTGCTGCTGCTGGGCAGGGCAGGGGCAGCCATGCGGCCGTGAGGTAGGCCGAGGCTTGGACAGAGATGGGAGGTGAAGAGGCCCCGGCATGGAAGGGTGGGAGAAGCACCAGGAGGTATCGGGCAGCCCCCCCGGGAGAGACAGAGAGAGCACAGCCTGTGCCTGGACTGTGGTACCTTGAAACTTGATAACGTGTGCCAGCAGCACAGCCGAGAAGGAGAAGAAGGGGTGGGTGCAGAGAGAAGGTGTCCGGCCGCTTGTGGGAGCTTTGGGCAGAGCCCAAGATTTTAACCCTGTTTCAGACATTGAAACTTTGCAGAACATTAACCTTTCCTAGAAGAGAGATAGAGATGAAATGGAAGAAGGAAATGTGCAAGTGTGAAGGTTTGAGCAGGTGAAAGATGCAGAAGAGTAGAGAAGTGGGAAGAGATGATGGAGTAGCTTTTGCTGGACTCTTCTTGTTCTAGTCATGGACAGAACCATGTTTCCTTGTGACACAGAGACTGCATCCAGGGGGAGGCGATGGCTCAGAACCAAGAGGGGTCAGTGTTGGTACCCCTCGGCCCCAGGGGGTGAAATTTGGGGGGACAGGTGTCCCAAAGGTGAAAGACTGTGCTCTTTTTGGAACGGGACAAAGCATCCTTAAAAGGACAACCCTGGAAGCAGCTCTGGTCCATGTGCAGTGGTGAGAGCACTGGACATGGAAGGAAGAGGTCATGGACGGCAGATGTTCTCCGGGCAGTACCACGAGTGACATGGAAACACATGAGGTTTCAACGGTGTTTCAGGGGGAAGCCTGTGGCATAAGAAGGACTCCTCTCCTCTTGATGAACTGAGAATTGGTTATCTAAAGGGTGGTGATGGACCGAGAGGTGAAATTTGGGGGATGGATGTATTGGAATTTGGTGGGGGGAGGTGGAAATGTTTTTGGAAGGTTTTCATTTTCCCTGTGTGTTTTTTTTTTTACTTATAGTGGTAGTTTAGTCAATAAAGTTTTCTTTCCTTTATTTCTAAGTGGGAGCCTTCTTTGCTTATTCCTGGTCACATCTCACAGCAGACACTGGGGAGAGTGTATTTTCATGGGGGCACTGGCATTGTGCTAGCGTCAAACCATGACATTCACCTATCTCAGGAAATATCCCCCATTTGTACTGTGATATACTAAATTTGTAGACCCTGGATAAGTCTAATTGCATAACAAAATCTTCCCCAAATGAATAAACATCTCACTAGGAGGCTTCCTACTTAGATAAATCAGTGTCTTGGAGGTATTTTCAGAATAAACGGGCATGGAGGGTTTAGCTAGGGTGAGGCTGGGGATGGTGAAAGAAGAAAAAGAAGAAAAATGGAAGAAAATTAAAGGTACTGAGATAATGAATAAAAATAATTGCAAAAATTGTTTTTAGCACTGTAGATATAGAAAGACAAGTCAAATTTATAGAAAGACAAATCATATTTGGTAGAAATCTCTGCTAAAAAGACCACTAATTAGCAATATATCTTTTTCCAGATGAACAGTGATTTTGTTATGGAAACCAAATGTGTCCTGCATTGTTTCCAGCAATGAGTCTAATTTTCATTATATTACAAGGTAAATAACATTGTCTTTAATTTCTAGGGATTATAGTGGCCTGTGTTGCATGGATATGTCCCGTCCTCTACCTTATGGTACCTGTTGTCTCCACACCAAACTAATTACAATAACATTGAGAAGCCTCTTGCGTAGGGCTGGGGTGCTGTTACTCATAGAATAAGGGGGATGCTTTTAAACAGAAAGAGAGTATATTTAGACTGGATATTAGACAGAACTTTTTCTCTGTGAGGGTGGTGGGACACTGGAACAGTTGCCCAAAGAAGATGGATGCTCCATCCCTGGAAGTGTTCAAGGCCAGGTTGGATGGAGCTTTGAGCAGCCTGGTCTGGTGGAAGGTGTCCCTGCCCATGGCAGGGGGGTTGGAACCAGATAATCTTTAGGCTCCCTTCCATGATTCCATGAAAATGTTACCCTGAAGTTCTTGACCAGGAATTAAATGCAAGACAGTCTCATGCAGCAGAAAGTATTTCCCAAATAGCAAACTGGCAAAATTAATAGAAAGAAATATTAGGACAGACCATAATACACTTCTGTTTGGGGTAAAGGATCACCATCGTGAGGAACACACCCATGCAGACTCAACCCAACAACCCCCACCACAATCTCTGATGCTAAGCAGTAATCATTCATTAAAAAGAAAAGATATTTTGGTGTACATTGTTGAAAGATTCTCCTGGAGTAAACCTGCTCATAATTCAATCTTATATTGCCTTAAAGGAAACAGTGCAATGCATTTTATCACGTGTTGATTCTGTCAGAATCACATGTTGTTTAAAGATACCATGATTTCTGGATAAGGCAGAATTAAATGACAAATTTCATAGAAAGAAAGAGATAGTAGGGGAAAAATGTACAGACGTGGCAATAAGAAGCATATTGCATGTTTTATCATCAGATTTTATGAAAAAATATTTGAGGATCTGAGTATCTGACCTGCATATGTAATAACTGGAGTGATACATGTCCCTAACTTAGATACTTAGAATTAGTCTTTGAAGCATTGATGCAGCCAAGGTGATGAAACTGGACCTATGTCTCTAAACTGGGTCACTGAAGTTGAAAAGTACCAAATGTAGAAGTCATTTGAGAAGTTAATTTTAATTTGATACATTGTAGAATTGTGGGGTCTGTTCAAATTACAGCTCTCTGAAAATCTTTTCAAATTTTCTGTTTTTCAGGTGAGGATAGGTGATGGATAGAACGCAATAAAAATTTAAGTTGCAAAAAGACCAGAAATAAATAGTAAAAAGGGTTAAAACTTTCCTCTTAGTGCTTATTTTTCTTTCCTTTAGTTGGATACATTTGAATATCGAAGGTTTGATGACAGCATATCATAAGAAAATGTCTTCTGATCTCCAATGCAATAATATCTGTTCATTTTTCTGTCTTCTGAGAGAAGCAGAATTTGAAATGGCAAATGTGCACACCAGGTAAGTATGTTGGATTAATGAGTTAACTTGTCTCTTGTGGCTGCTTTTACAAACAGAAGCAACAGCAAAGAAGGTAGATCAAGTGAAAGGATGGATAAACAGACTAAGACAATAAAAATGAATGGGTGGACATAGCTGCTGTGTAAAGACCACTAAAATATAGAAACAAGTTAAACTTTAATGATTTTATCAATATGTTTTTTAAAAAAGCCAAACTATCAGCAGGTCTGAATGACTCAATTCATCCCTTATGTTTTATGGCTTCTTAACCATACATTCCTTAGTCATGTTTTTGCTTTCTAGTGTAGTGTACATGCGTTCACACCAACAACGTGAAGTATGTTTTCACTTTATCACTGGAAATATAAGCTATTAAAAAACCTATTGCACTGAAATTCAAGAAAAAGACTGGTAATTTCTGCGTCATTATGCTTTTCAAAAACCTTTAAATGATAAGACCCTTGGAGACACTTCATTTGTGATCAAGGATTTTTTTCCCCTACCTGGAATAAGTTCTTTTGGCAGAATCATCTACTAAGCTAACCTGAGTACTGCTAAACTGCTTAACAGCTACTTTCTTTCATATGACAGGTCAGATGAGACACTCTGGAGCTGAAATCCATTTTTCTCATTAAAGACAGTATTACTGTCTTAAAAGCAGTTAACCACACCACATTTGATGCTTATTACCACTTATCTGCATAAAGCCCGGAAAAAGCAAACTCACTTCTCAAGAAAAAATCAAATTTTATATACCAGATTAATTCCCATGACATTCAGTGAGGTGTCCTACAAACTTCAGAAGAAATTTCACTAAAATAGTTTAAGCAAATTGCAAATGAGTTCCCACATCTGGCTTGAACTCATCTATCATTCATTGTAACACGAATAAATGAAGACATTCATCACAAAGCACGCAACAGAAATTGTGTTCTCCTATTGATATAATTAAATACTCATAGAGGGCTAAATGCATAATAGCTTCCAGACCTTTTATTTCATGCCAGAATTCAATGGCTCCATACTCATATGTTCCTAGTCAGAATCATTGTGAACCCTCTCCAGTTTCTAAACATTTATTGCTAGTGCAGTAATAATAAACATCTTGCATTTATAAAATGTAATGTTGCCTAGAATTTTTCATTTTTCAAGAATGTAGATCACACTGTCTAATGGCTCTCATATGTCCAGCATGCCCATGAACAATTTGTCTTCTCAGTGGAGTGTTAATCTGACACCTCAAGGACAGAGCCAGTTTCAAGAAGACTCCAAAAAAGCTGGAATATTTCACGTGTTGCAATAACTACTGAAAGTCCAAGTATGCTTACTCTGGGATTACCCAAAGCTCTGGATTATATTACTTACGCTTTTCAGTGTTTTATTCAAATGGGAATTATTAAAGATGCCAGGAGATCTGCTTTTTTTTTTTTTAATATATGCCAAAAATAATTAAGATAATTTTGTAGTAATAATGACGTTTATTGTGAAGTCCTGAACTGGATTTAGGGAAGGGCATGGAATAGGTTTGCTGGATTTCTAAAATGCTTAGACACACAAAAAAGTGACACACCAAATTCAAACCTATAAACACAGGGTGTCTTCTGGGTAACAATGAAAATCAAGATATGTTCTATCATTCATGACTTCTTTTTCTAAGGGAGAAAAGGATGGACTGATGTTCCCATCAGACTTCTCATGTCCTTCATGAAGTGTGTTCCACTCAAGTAATAATTGTATTGACCTGATCAAAGATCTGTTTAGTTTTATGGAAAGTTGCATTCTCTCCTTACTGAGCTTTGAATCAAATGCTCCTATGCTTTTAAAGCTACTACTTTATCCATAATAACACTTAGCTGAAGAATTAGATGTGCTTTATATTCTAGTTAGCACATAGTAGAAATTAAATTGAGAAGTAATGAAAATTAAACTCAATTAAATAGCAAAAATATTCTGTCCTTCCAAAGTGACATAATTACCCTGCTTGAAGAATGATTTCTCTAGGCTTGTTTGCATGTGGTCCAATTATATATGTGAATGCTTGCTTAATATAGGGCCCAAAATAGCTGGCAAACAAATCAGCTCATGGGCCAAGGAGCTGAATCACTAAGTTTACACTATTTCCTGCCAGCAATTCAGTCTTTTGTATCAGAAAGCTGGTGACAACATCCTAGAATTTTATCATGGTTACATTAGCCACCGACTGTGGTATGGTCTTGTTCAACCTTCGATGTCAGAAAACTCATTTACAGTGCAGATCACATAATTTATTGTTGGATATGTTGTTTGGGATGAGACGAATCATTGCCTCCATGTTCCTGCTTCTCCCCATGGACTGTGAAGTGAGCCTGGAGTGACAAGCTCAGGGGTGGATATTTACCTGGAGCTACATGGCCCTTGCTTTGCTTCTCTGAATGACAGCAGCAGTAATGGTGACAGGTCCATGTGATGGTCATGCAGAGCTTTCTTCTGCTTTGAAAGCAGAAAATCCTTTGTTTGGTCAGGGAAAATTTCTACCCTGATGGCGAGTTTTAGCTCTGATCACAAAATCCTTTCAAGGAGGATATTATCTTTCTAGCTTTATTTACAACTTCGTAATTAATTTGAGTTCTATTTTCTAGACTTTACTACCAGAGAAACTGCTCAAATAGGAGATAACAAAGGGATGGATTGCAACTGGAGAAGTTTTGTTTTTATGAACTGCTCACTTTCTTGTAAGGGGAAGGACAAAATTAATATTTTAAGTATTGGGCTCTTCTCACATAGAAGGCAAAAAAACTTTCTTCACCTTCTCCAGACCATGTATTATTTTATCAATGGAATTCCAACGTGAAATTTCTAAAATCTATAGGTCAATGAGACACATACATTTAAAAACTTAAGTCCTTGCTGAACATTAGAGTAGTAATATGACAGTCAGGTCATTTAGTTGTTGTTGAAGTGTTAATCAAAAATGTTTCTCACTAGCTGCTCTATGAAAGAGCTAGAAATTAATTTAGATCTCTGATTCTAGCTCCAGGACTTCAATGACAAAAATATGTTCCTGAATAACTGGCAAATTTGTATTCTTAAATTGTTTCAAAACACTTTGCATGCTTTCAGTCTTGGATTTCTCATTTAATTTCATCATCTTTTTCTTGCCAAGAAGTCCATTTTCTTGCTAGGGGAAAAAATGTTTATGTGAAACTCATACTTTGTTGTTAAAAAAGTGGTTTGATCTAAAAATTCCATTCATGTATGGTCTTTTCCCCAGACTCTATAGAATCCAGAAATTTGCACTCAATTGGACTTTGAGACTGTAATTCATATATCTCCAATTAAAGTAAATAGACTTTAATGTGACTGCTACAATTTCTTTCAATAAATGCATAAAAACTGCAACCAAGTAAATTGTCTCAACACTCTGCAGTGATGTTTTTAATCACATTTTTATTCTGCTTTTAATTTATCTGCTTGCAGAGTTATTTGTCCCTCTCCTTTTATTTCTTTGAATTTATTTTTTGTCTTCTGTTTCTTTGATTTTAGGTGAGTTTTGGTATCAAATCATACTTGAAAAGAACAAAGAGCATACACAGCTTAGAGTGAAACTCTGCTTAGGTGTTGCATAAATGTACCCACAGGAATTGCAGCACTTGGAAAGACTGCAAGTATGAATTCTAAATCACACTCTCATACCACTTATATTCATGTGATTCTTGCAATATCTTTTACTTGCCATGATCCTACACTACTGACAAGCAATATTTTGGGTGCTCTCAAATCTCAGGAGAGGAATTCATACAGGATGAGAGGGCACAAGGCATAATTTTATGTGGATTTTTTTCTTTCCAAGTAGGCATAATCTGAATGATTGTCAGTGGCTTAAAATAATTACATATGAGGTTAGTTGTTCAAATAGTTTGGGTCCAAGATATGGCTGAAGGGTGATCTGTGATCACCAAAGAGAGCACCTGGTCACAGGGACCAGCTACAACGCCATGGCCTGACTGGAGTGTCGATGATCTTGAATTAATTTTTTGCCCCCAGTTCAGCACTTGGGGTGTAGCATTTGCATGAAGTCTTCAACAGCTTTTTGATCACCTGTAAAAACCCTTTCTCTAAGCCATGATCATCTTTCTGTGCCAGCTAAAATATCCTCAGGAGGTTTGTCTGTGTTTTATACACCAGTCATTCCTGTATCCTTCTGGAGAAGCCTCGACCAACTGCTGAACTGCAAAATTGGCACTCAGTGATGCGCAATGTTCAGTAGACACACTGCTCCTTATGTTCACTTACTTTCTTGATTTAATGTCGTATTTGCTGGTATTACAAGTGTTTTACACAGATGTCACTTCAGATTCCCCTTTTTGAAGAGAAAAAAGAAGGATTTGCTGGAGTTCCCTGTAAAAAAGAAAAAAAGGAAGACATTATAAAAACAAAAATTTAAGGTCTGATAATCTCTTCCATAATTCTCCTCTGTCTGATTCATTGCTTTATAGACCAGAATAATGAAGCCATGAAATTTTTAAGTCAGTTTCCATAATGTCATTTCTAGTAAAGGTGTGACATGATAGCCTTTAACATTAAAGACAGGAATTTCAGGGTTTCTTGCTAGTGTACAAATTCTGGAGTTAAAGCATTTACAACAGCAAATTTACAAAGTCAATACAAACCCTAAACCATAATACACTAAGCTGATCTGTGCTACTATAGTCATATCACTTCAGTTCTCCTGGAGGTGCAATTTTAATCATGAGCAAATGATTATTAAGATATTCAACTTCTCATCATTAAAAAAATAGGATTTTTTTTTAGTGGAGAATTAGGAAAAAAGTAATACTAAAAGGTTTTTTTAAATAAAAATTTTAAAATAAAGTGGAATATTCAAAACTGTTTTTACAATTAATACATGAGATGAAATTATATATTTGAAAACTTTACCTCTATTATAATGGGCTTTTAGGTTTTTCTAAAAATTGTATTCTTGAGATAACCTCAATCCATCACTAAAAATATAAAAAACTAATATAGCATGTAAATATTCCCTACAATGTATTTTTTTTTTAATTATAATGTCAGAAAAAGAATCTTCTACTAAAGAAAATTGAATATTTCACATTCATTTTCTGGTTTTTGTGTTTTAAATTCTAGGAAACTGAGTGCTTTCCTTATGTGACTATTCATGTTGGGAGTTACATTCACTGAATACATTTACAGTGAGATTCTTGCCCACAATTTTAAATTATTTTTTATTAACTCTCAATGACTCCTTAATCAATGGACAAAAATGGGCTCTTTGAACAGGAAATTTGAGCAACTTACATTGCATTTTTATTCTCCAGTGAAATGATTCAGGCCCTTGAAGAATCTATTTCTGTCTCTTGGCTGTAACTTCTGCACAAGTTTATATGAACACAATTACATGGTACAGACCTACTCAAGGAGGAGAATTCTGTCTGATGTTCCATGAATGTCATTTTGTAGTAAATAGATATTTTTTTCCATAAAAAATGAGACTGGTTTTATTTGTAAAACAAAATCCAATTTTTGCTATTTTTTGTTATTAATTTTAAAACTAGATTTAAAGAACCCCAACATACTTTCACCATTTATCCTTTTCCTAAAAATTTTCTAAAAACTATTCTTCAAGGGATAAGAGAAGAATTACTCATTAAGTGCTTATTCTGCCAGCAAAAGTGCACTTTTTTCTTACAAGAACTATTTTTCTATAAGTTTGCTTACATCTATTTGATGTTAACCTTACAAAGATATTTGAAATTCCACAATTCAGGAAGTAATAACAGTAAACAATTTGTGAAGGTTTATAACAATCTTGATATTTCAGGTTTTATTGAAACCTCTACCTGATAAAACTAAAATTTTTATTACTCAAGCCACGCACAAGAAGAAATTCAGGAATTAATTTAGCTGCACATGGCCATGTTGCACTATGATATATTAGATACAGGCCTAAAGATGTTTTGATGAGATGTATTGATACTTTCTAAAGCTAAACACTCATGAAACCTCTACAGAAATGCAGATCATTACCTAAACATTTGAAAAATTATTTGCACTTGCAATGCACATATATGGTTTCATTTAAAAGCTCTTTGATATCTTGTAATTTCTGAAACACTAATTCAGGCATTTTCTCTGCATTGAACAACTTACAGACCCCAGGAGTTCCTAGCTCTCTTCCCTCTTAAGGCTACTGTATTTTATTTAGCCTCATTATTTTCAATTACATGGCATAAAAGGGATTTCCAGCATGACACATGGGAAGACATGGACACAGCTCCTATAACTTGTGAGTGTACAAAGGGCATATAAGTGCTATTTGCCTGATGTTACACTGCAAAGACTGATGGTGGTGGGATATCTTGTATCTGAATGGGTAATAAGCTTCAAAATTATCTTCCATTTCCCATCTGTTTCTGTTTAAATTTGCAGATGTATTAGCACAACTCCAAAGTGTGCCTTGTTATTTTGACCCATTGCACTGTAATTTACATGAATAGGGAACAGAAAGAAGCTTCAATCAATAACTGGAATCAAAACAACCATGAAAATCTGGATCCAGATGCTCTTCACCCTGTTGCTATAGAATAAACTCCTCCACATACAATTCGCCTGCAATTTTAAATATTTGTCTCTTTAGATCCATTTTGTACTATCCTTCAGACAAAGATACCTGTAAGACATGAGGAATTACTCTGAAAATCCACCTATACACAGGGCCTTTATGTGACTCCTTTAATGATATTTGTGGTAGATTGGACCTGAGTTGTACAGTTATGAGTTTGTAGTAAAAATAAGTAAAGCTTGTTAATAATTCACACCATGTGGACTGAAAGAAAGTTCCCTAAAAAAATAAAGCACTCTTGTCTCAGTTTCATAATATGAACAGGGATAAAAGCAGTAGCAAAATAAGCAAATATGTTTCTAATTGTGACCATTAGCAATAAGTAAAAAGCGGATGAGGTAAACCACTAATGAAACCAGTAGATTTTGGAACAATGAGTAGTTTCTATGTAAGCTTTCCCTATGTGTTGATTCAATTAGGTGTTCATCAAGTCTTTCTTCTGAATTGTCCTTTGGCTTTTTCTATGGTCAAATAATTTCAGATTGTTGTAGATTTACATAAATGTCACAGGTAAAACTATTTCTTAAGCTTGGAATCAAATCAGCCTGTCTCTTACTGTATCTTTATGGCACTCCAAAATATCTTACTTAGGGAGTTTATAAATATTTGGGTCTTCCTTTTCCAAAAGAAAATACATCAGACAACTGTCTTCAGCTTACTGAGACAGGACCTTTGAGTTCAGGCAAGGGTACAAGGTTTTCCAGGTCTTTTCTACTGAGTGAGTCAGAATCCCAGATTCTGAATGTCTCCGGAAAAGCATAGATTTACAGACTCTATAACATTAAAGCCAGTGAGTACTTTACTGCAGGGATACCAGAAAAAAGAAGGAGGCAAAAAAAGCAAAACCCCTAAATGCTGTACTCTGTCTATATATACCGTATATGAGTATATATACATATATACAAACACATGTACACATATAAGTGTATATATATAAATCCTTACACACTTCAAAGAAGAAAATGGAATAGCCTTTTACACAGCACTTTCACTGCTGTCAAGCAGGAAAGTTGCTTGAGCCTTCACGAAAGAATTTGATATGGGCTCTTTCCTGGCAAATTAGGTTGTGTTAGCAAGTTGGCATTTCCTAAAGAAATGGTTTCAGAAAGTTTCTAGTAGAACACCAAACTGTGTTACAGGTTATAGGCACAACTTCTACCAATTTCAGCAGGAGTTGTAAGTGTCCATCTATACACTTAAGAATGAAGAAATAAAAGTGCTGGAATTTTGTAATTTACTTTGGTTGCACATGCAGCCCTCCTGCCAGGTGTTAGTGGTAGTAACCAGGACTGGGTTCAATAACATGTCTAGGGGACTCCCTCTAAAATAAATATAAATGGTGGCTTGGTCCCCCACCTAAAACACCAACATTTAGGAATTTAATAATTTAACCTCTTACAGGTGTTCTTCTCCTGTTGTTAAGTATGCAGGAGTTCTGAGAATATGAAACCGCAAAAAACTTTTACATAGGAAAATATAGTAAGTATAAAGTTTCAAATATTAAGGAAAATCTACATAGCATGTTAAGGGTATTGACAGCTTCACAGTTCCATCTGTTAGTCACACAGCTCTTCATGGTGTAACACTCTTTGTAATGGCAAAATAGCCAAACACCAGCTGGGACCTCAGATGACATTACTCTACAACACTTTGTCTTTATGAAAGATCTGCACTGCTCTTGTCATGGTACCAGTCTGGGGTTTTGTTTACTTGATAATTTGTTTTAATTTTGTTTGGTTTGGGGGTTTTGTTTTGTTTGATTGATTGTTTTTTGTTTGGTTTGTTTGGTATTGTTAATTTTTTTTTGTTTTGGTTTGGTTTGGGGTTTTATGTTTGTTTTCTTTTATTTTGTATTAAATAAAAAAGCAGGACATGGAGCTGCTGGAACAAGTCCAGAGGAGGCCATGTAGATGATCAGAGGACTGAAGCACCTCCAGAATGAAGACAGGCTGAGGGAACTAGGTGATCTTTAAGGTCCCTTTCATCCCAAACCATTCTATGTTAGATATAACATTTTGGGTGTCACTTTTTGGTCTTAGATGCTGCTGTTATTTGGCTCCAGTTAATTAATATCTTACAATATTGGCTATTCGAAGTACTGTACAATACTGTACAACACTGCCCAAATTTCCTGCTAAAAATTGACATAAAGAAATGGATAATTGCCAACAGTTAAAACAGCAGAAATACTTGTTTCTCTATAAGAATGGAGGATTTATTAAACTATAAAACAGCATTCTATTTCAGGGAATATATTAGCAGAATTGTCTTGCATGTGCTGCTGAGTTTTCTTTCTTAATTTCTGTTAAGTTTTTTTAAATCTTCATTAAGGTTTGAAATCTCTATTTTCTGAAAAATGGACAGTGACATTATTAAACTATTATTGTATGCCACAGTGGAATAATTAAAAGGAAAAAGAAATAAAAATTTGAGAAATAGAAAGAAAATATTTTGAGAAAATGGAAATGTCTGTCAGAAAATTATAAAATAAAGTTCAGTTAAACATGAATTAAAATGTACAAAGGGAAGATTAATCAGACACCCCCATCACTTGTGAAGAAAGAATAATGAAAGAGTACATTTCAAAGGTGTTTGACTCAGGAATTCATAGCACAGCACGATGGCTTAGGGGGGTGTGGTATCGGTCTGTCTGGGAGCATCCCGTTGTGTCTCCTTGAATATAAGTGATCACACTGCAGCACAGGGACCATTCAAAAGGATGCAGACAAATTGGAAAGGACTTCACAGATGTGAAAGGAAATATATGAGGCCAGATGTTGATTAAGGAGTGTTGTGCTTTTGTTGGCTCACTTTAGAAATTAAATCCATACACATACAGCATCAATACATAAACACAAGGGGGAAAGAATTCTTGTTTGCTGAAATACAGGAAAGTGCTTTAGAAGGGAGTTAAAGATAAGAGGAACAGCAGGGAATATCTCTCACACTAGAGGAGTCTTGTGGGTGAGATGAAAGGATCTTTTTCACCTGAAATACTTAGAACACACTTGCATGGAAGGAGGTAGTCTCACACCCCTGTGGTTTCATGAAGGAGAGAGTTTGGGAAATTTGGACCAAAATTCTATTCAATAGAAGAATGCTGTTATTAGATATGGACATCATTTAGAGACCTGGGCATTGTTCCAGGGCAGATTTGGAATGACTTTGCTACAAGCTGAAATTCTCTCACCCTTGTTTATCCATCTTCATGTGACATTGAATTAATTGTCAATGTGAAAACAGCAGATCCATTAATTATTATGGATTTTTTTTTATTTATACTCATTTTATCAGCTAATGAAAGTGACTGGGTTGCTATGTGAACCCTGATGGACATATAATGCTGGCACAGAAGTCCAGAGTGCTGTTTGTTAGCAGTGGTTGTTTTTAAAGCCACAGGCAACAGGATGGGCTGTGGGGCTGACCCTGGCCTGAAATGATGTTAATGGAACAAAGCAAAGCAAATTGCTCAATGACATGAGAAATTGCTTGACATAGCACATAGCAAGGTAAGGAGTTCAAGAAAATATCAAAGAGTACTGGGAGAAGGGCTGGCTTTCATAGGTGGTTCACAGGGCATTCTGTGAGGAACAACCAAACTGAGATAATGAAATTGTGTCTGGACTGGGGACTAATCCAGTTTTTGGGGAGGAGCCCTGCATTTGATTGTCCCAGCTTTACCAGTAAAATAAATCCAAACTGTTCTTATGACCATATCAAATGAGTTGAATCTTATTCCATGTTCAGAAAGGCTGGGGTACTAGGGGGAACTTTCCCAAACTGTTGTCACCAGGGTGGTGCCCACTACAGTCTCAACAGCATTGATATCTCTTCACTGCTCTCTAACACCTATCAGTATAGGAGACAGCCAAATTAAAGCTGTATCTATTCTAATTGCAAAATAAATTTTCCCTAAACATCAGCTGGAACTCAAAATGTGGAAGACTGAATCCACTCTCAGTTTCAAAACATCCTTGAGGATTTAGAACTTGTTCTGATTTTCATATAACAGTATTAGAAACAATTCTATCATCTACAAAATAGTGCCAGCAAGTGCTAGAACAGTAAGAAGAATAATAACAATAACAACAGCAATAACAATAAAAATGGAAGAGCATCAGCCACCAGTAGCCACATAAAGAAGAATACTCAAGACAACCAGAGCTCAGAGGCAAGAATTAAAAGGGTGAAATCTCTGGGATAGTGGAGAGCCTCATTTGATCACTCTTGTCTTTCACCACTGTCCATCAACAATTTAATCTGTGGGGCTGAGCTCCATGCACACATTTGCACCTCACTCAGCTATTAGGCTACTCTGGGAAGTTGGTTAAGCAGAGTAGGGCTGTCACATAAGTTTTTATATGACTGATTGACATTTATACCTAGCCTGTCCCACAGGTTTTATAAAGGACACTGTTTAGTGCCAGTAATGTTACGCCTTGGTGGGTGAACATGATACAGCCATGGTGAAAAAGAGAAATAGATTAAACCACAACTTTGGAAGTTAAATCCTATTTTTCTGGAAAGAACAATTTTGTCCTGGACTATCCTGGGGAGAATCAGTTGTCCTGGGTTTTATTTCTTTCTTTTTTTCCCTTAAATAAAATTAAAAATGTGCTGAGTTCTTTAACTTCCATCTGAAACCACATCAGAGCGGAGCAGAAGCAACCTTGTTTTTTATCAAGATTTGATCTTAAGCAATCAGGGGAGATATCTGGGTTACTGATCACAGCTACTCAATTGCTCAGCATAACGCATTTGTCTGTCTTCCATTTTGTAGCTATTGGCTTTCATCCAACTTCAAAGTAAACCATCTTTTTCTTTTTTTTTCCTTTTCTTTTTTTCTTTTTTTTTTTTCCCAGAAAATACAAGCTGTATGAATTTACAGTAAGAATCATGGCATAATTTTAGAATTACCTCCACGTTCCTGGGTCTGTATTCTGAAAGGAATGCCAATAATAAGTCTAATGCAAACCTCTTGATGTCTGTGGGGATCCTTCCTCTGAGTACATTAAGCCTTAAATCAATCCCATTGGAGAAATGTGCGCGCCTTTGCACTATGCATTTATGCCTAGTCACAGTTTCCTAAATGCTGCCTTTGCTTTTGAAAAATATGTATAAAAGCTAGTTTGGGAGGTGAAGTTTGTCTGGATGCCATTCTGTTACAGACAAAGCCAGAAAAATCCTGAATGAGCTCCAGGAAGAGTGAAATTTGCCAAGACACTAGCTGAAGCAGGAGGTTCCAATTTGTTTGGACACTGAAGTAATATGTGCATGAGAGCTTCTGAGGGAGCAGGAAGAAGGGAAGAGAGCATGGGGTACTCAAGGATGAATGAATACAATGTTTGCTGTTATCTCCTTGAACTTTTTGGCTCCATTAAAATATAGAACAGACCTTTGGCTGTGTGGATGGCAGTACAGCCATTGAGGTGGCAGCAGCTGCTGTGCATCTTCACAACCTGTTTGCAAGAAGAGACCAGGTGCATTGGTGGCCCAAAACAGGAAAGCAACCAACCTGGAGCTGATGTCTGGATAGTCCAGAGATGGATAATTACAGATTAATCCTCAGTGTGTGTTTTGCCTGAAGTAGGTTAAGAGACCATGAAGCAACATGAATTCAGTGCTCTGGGCAGGTAGGGTAGGAACATTGAAGAAGGGACAGGAAATATACTGACTTCTGAGGCTTTCTCATTCTATAGTCAGAAGAAAGCACTAAGCTTCTTAGAGGATTATTAATTCTTTACAAAATAGGTATTCCAGATATGTGAAGAGCATCACTTTATAGTCCATCCCTTTTCTCCCCTCTGTGGAGGAAAATTTGACATCTTGCTTAGATTTACCAGATGAGTTTGAAACAAAGCTAGCCTTCAAGACAAACTCTATTTGAATGAAATGAGGTATAATTAGCTGGCTGGTTTCTCCCTGGTATTTTCTTATGTCTCTGGAATCATGCTCTGTGTTCTAATATATGAAAGTATTAGAAGTATTTCACTGAAATATAAGGCTAATGCATTCCCTGGAAAATGATATTTGATTTATTTGGGACCCTCTGAAAACTAAGCTTTGTCTGTGAAGGGCTTTAAAAGAAAGAAGCATGGCTAAATGTGTCTGGTGAGTCCTGTTTTTCATGGATGTACTGCTTTGTGTTTTACAAAAGGATGATTTTGGTTTTACAAAAGGATGTAACTGCAGTGACTGGGCATTGATTTAAACTGTGTGACCAAATTCGGTGTTTAGAAGTGTGAAGAAATGAAAAGAGGATATTTCCCTCTTGGCTACACGTGTATTGCCACAAGGGGGTCTGAGCTAGCTCTTATGTCAGTCAGAAAAAAGTGTGAAGATGTTTGAATCTTGCTTAGAAGCAATTGAAAAAGGAGATGGAATAGAACAAACTTTAGGAAAGAACAGAGAGGAGCACAGGAGGTTTTCAAGTGTCTGATGTTCTTGAGCTTGGAATGTCCCATCTTCTCCTGCAACAAAGATGTCAACTAAATTAAGAAAGGTGTAAGAAAAAGCAGCAAGGGTGAGCAGGATGGTAAAGGCAAATGTAAATAAATAAGTAAGCATAGCAATGACATCTCTATTTGTGTGGAAAAGATACACGCTACTCTGGAACAAAAACTTTAGCAGACTGATACTGGCGTGAACTACCATGAAGACTTAAAGTAGAACCCATGTGAAAAAGTTGCAAAGATGAAAAGAAAAAATTGTGAAAGATACAATAATTTAATTTTTGAGTGAACCGGCCTTCTTTCCCTTACAAATGTTCTACGTTTTGGCATGTGATTTTTTATCAAGCCTATATCAAGCTTTAATTTTTCATTAAAAAAAAAGAAAGAAAAAATAGGGAAAATATTTTTTAAAAAACTGAAAATAAGTAAGAAAAAAGATGAAAACTTTCTTCAGGAAAATAATTTTCATAACTGTCATTTTCATTTTAAGAACAGATCTTCAATATTTTAATGTGTTTTGGCATATTCTTCAACGGTTTTGTCCAACGGTAGTGATCCACAGAGATATTTTTTGTCCTGTGTCTTAATTCTGAAGACTTTAAAACATCTTGTATAAAACTACATATGGAAAGTTATAGTGCAGAGCAGACAAATGTTATGGCTGATCACTTGAGGTTCTTTTAGCTCCAAAGGTAGAGGTTTCAGCTGTTAGTTCAAGAGAAAATTCTGTGTGGAAAAGCAATTCAGAAGAGAGAGAAAGAAGGAGTAAGGTATCAATGAGCAAGAAATTGAAGAATTAAAGCTTGAGTAGGAACAAGGAAAAATAGGAGCATAAAACTGAGACAAAATTATGCCTGGGACATAAGGACAGAGAGAAGGGGGTGGTAAATGAGTAGAAATTGGAGCTTGCATTTAAAACCTGAATGATTTCATATAATGATAACAATGTAAGAGATCTCAAACATGAGCATAGTCCAGAGATACTCAGAAAAATAAGCAAAAGGCTGTGATGAGATCTGAGCAGAGATGAGATGAATCTGAGCCCATTCAGTCAAACCACCAATTCCTCTTGGAGCCTGAGCTGAATTTGGAGTAAATTCCAAACCCCAAGTTTTTCATTTTGGTTCCAAAATAAGATCTGGCAACTCTCAACAGGAAAGGATTTATTTCCTTCACTACCCCCAACCAGGGAAAAGTCAAAATGTGAGGGCAGAGCGTGGGATGTTGAAGGAGAGCTGGTCAGTGGAAAAGCAGAAAATAATTTGGTAGAAACTGCAAGTAAAAGGGTCAAAATGAGAAACCTCTATGGGAACCCAGGCAGTAACACACCACTAAATTATGAATGGGGAGAGAGAGGCAAATGTTATGTTAAAGAAACTGAACTTCCTGTGCTTTCAAGTTGTGGTCATAGCAAAATCTGGACTTACTAAATAGGTTGCATTTGCCTTGTAGGGTTCCACGACATAAATTAAATGACACATGTAACATGCCACTCTGAAATGTGAAATTATTGTAGAATGAGAATTCGAACAATGAGAAACAGCTTCCGCTTCCACTTGAAATTTCCTGTGCAAAAAGACCTCAAGATTTGTTTCTTTTTATAACAGTTACATGTAAATAGGCCCAAGTGTCCTAATCAAAGTTTTTTGTTCCATAAACTTCAGTAGTTCACATATGCAAAGTTTTTAAGTAGGGTTAAGGAAGAATTATATGTTATGATTTTATTTGCAGAAGTACCAATATTATTACTTAAAGGACCAAAAGAATTTTCCCCTGATAACATCAAAGAAGTGGATCTTCAAAGAGACAGAGAATTCCTGTATGTAGTAAAACTGAGAAAATCCCAATTCTTAGCTAGTAGAGCTATGCTAATTTAAAATAGTTAGAATCTGGCCACTAATTTTGCTCTCACCTTGCAGATTTTTGTCCTTCAAGAATTACAAAAAGTGCATTACTGTTGAAAAATACATAAAGCCCTACTGAAGTATGCATCTTGTGACATTTACTGAGCTTGCAGAAGTACCACCTTGTAATGTAATTATAAAAACTACTTCTTGTCCTGAATTTACCATCTATAAATCTCTAACCACCTTCCTGGAGGACAGTATCATTGCCTTTTGACAGATGGTAAGATTAAGGAGTAATAAAAAAAAGCAAGTTACCCAAGATCACCCCAAAAGAACACCAACTCCCACTGCTTGTCCAGTTCAGAAGTCATATTAGAAAAAAACACAGGGGCAGGGCTGCAGGGGTGGTCTGAAGCATTCTGTCTGCAGAATTATTTCTGCAAATTCATGGTGGAGGAAGACAGTGGTGTGCATAAGTTTGGACTGAGAGAAAAGGCTCTGCTCCTCTATGCAGACTAAACCCATCCTATTAGTTTGGATTTCAGCCACTTTCACAGAAAAGAAATATATTTAACAGGGGCTACTGAAGGAGGAGAAGTGGGAGGATTAGATGCATGAATCCTAAAACATACTAACATGCTTTATATATGTTTTCACTCTGAAAGCTGAGCTTTTGGTCTTTTGATGGAACTGGTTTGTGGCAAGAGCCGAGCAAGTGACGTTTATCAGCACTGCTAAGAAGCCCAGCAATAAGTCACTACAGAAATATTTATTGCCTACTGGTAACCACTGGTAATTGCTGAGAAAACAACCTGGAAGACACGTCTCTGCTCTTGCTGGAACGACTCACCATGATGTAATTCCCTAAGCACCTCCACTAGGAGACAGTAGTAAAAACTTATGAACGTGTTCTCCCTGTTAACATTCTTTCCTTCACCCTTTAATATAGCTGAAAGGAAAAAAAAACTTTGTGCAACCATAAATTCACTACAAAACAAAGTCGGTTGCTCTAAGTGGGCACAGCACGAGTACGTGTTAGAAAGTCCTATAATGTAACAGTACTGCAATTCTTTTCATCTTCCGTAGTCAAGGAACTTAATTTACAAATCTATTCCTCATTTAGTGTTTAAAGACATTAGCACAGAAATGGACCCAATTCTCTAATTGCTGTTGTTGTCAATCTGGTAGAGAAGCTACTGATGAAATAATACAAAGTCCCTGGTTTGGACAATATTCACCATGTATTTGAGAAAGCTCTCAAGAAATTAATGTATCTTTTGCATCAGTAAGAAATAGCAAAAAATTAGGCTTGGTGAGATGCTGTTCTCCACTGCCTGCAGCCCACAGTTCCTTCCTTCTTCCCCATTCAGTACAAGGAGCAAAGACACCAACACCAGCAGGTTTAGAAAAGCCAAAATATCAGATTGGCCAACATTTGGGCAAAATCACAGCTGCTGAACATGGTCTGTTACCTCTCAGAGGCAAACTGTTCTCCTAACAGGGCAAGTCTTTAATTACTATTCCTCCTCCCCCTTCTCTCCCCCCAAGAACACTCAGTAATTGCCAGCTCATCTGGCTAGTTTCAAACCCATATTTACACCGACTGGTTAGTTTTGTTCTATTAGCTCTCAGACCATTTAAACCATCTGGTTTTCCTCTAGCATGTCCTAGACCCCTGACCTGAGTGATCTCTACATTTGATGTTCGTCCATGTCTGAAGTAACTGTTTTTGGAGGTGACAATCCCAATTTCACTCACTGGTGTGGGCATGGTCCCAGACCATGCTGTGTGGTTACATGATGCCTGTGCATCTTCTCCCCTGCACCACCTCCTGCCTGCCACATTTGACCAGGGTTGTGCAATCCCTGCTGCACATGGTACATCAATAGGGAATGTGCACATTTTGTAACCACAAAAATGATCTTGAGTTCTAGTGTGCTTTATGTCTCCTGTGCTATTTAACTAGCTACAAAACTGTGATATTTTTTCCAGGAACAATCTCACAATAGAGTGTGCCTGGGTTTGATTTCTAGGGATTCTTGCTAAAATTCTTATGTGACATCATCTCAGGCCCTCACCCAGAAACCTGGGAAAATAAATTGCCCTGTCTGGCTGTTCAGAAAAATAAGTAGTTCCTCATTTAAAAACAATAAGTTTACATAAAGGGAGCTAAATGAACAGTTTTATCAGGGGGACAGGCTTTCTAAAACATTACCTTGGGAAACTTAAGTAACTAACAGAAGGTGAGACTGCTGTCCCCAAGGCCCAGCCCTGGCCTTGAACTCTTCCTACAGCAGCAAGGGGTGGTCAAGGTTATTGGCACTGTCCTCCCCCCTTCAGTTACATCCAGCTCACACAACTCATTATCCAGGCTCAAAATCCAATTTGAGGGCAGTTTAAATCTTCTGGCCCAAGTCAGAGGCAGTGTGTGGGCTGTATGGGATCCTCAAAGGCAGGTTACTGTATCATAGGCAGCCTAGGAGCAGGCAGGAGGTGGGACGAATTGTTCTGGCAATGTTGAAGTTTGCCCCCCAACATTACATTTTCCCCCATTACAATTTTCTGCATCCTTCTCCCCATGAGTTCTTCACTTCTGAATAAAACCCCACAGCTTTGCTGGACACAGATGCCCTCACTCAGTGTGTAACCTGAAATTCTGGGACTTCTGGATGGAGCTTGATCAAGCACACAGATGTGGCAGAGATGTGTCACACAGGCTTCTCCACTGCTGCTTTCAGGGAGTGATCACCCACCCTAGAAGGCTGGCTCCATTCAGAGTGTGTAGCTTCTGATCTGTGTAAGAGTTAAGAGCTGTGTAGCTTCTGTGAGCTTTTCTACCCATGCCCAGTAAAAAGACCAGGCTCCTCTTGCCACAGAGGAGGTGCCAATGAAATCCACAGGTTGACAACTGCTCGAGGTGAATTCCATCCTTACACAACCAACTCACTGAGACTCCTTTTAGTTGCCACCTCATCTCATCTTGCCTTCCCATCAGAGCCACGTTTTGCCATCATTCTGCTGCCTGAGAATCAGTCTCCTCTGCAATACAAATGTCCAATGGACCAGTTCTTAACAGTTCCATGAGAATTTTTATAGAGAAATCAAAGATATCTTATAGGAAATATTGACTGAAAATTAGTTTTTTTTTTTTTTTTTTTAAGGCACTTGAATCTTTTAGTTTGCAGTGAGGCAGCTGTAACCCAAAGTGTTTCACTAAAAGGAGGATATGGACCCAGTTTCTAAAAATATTCTGTTCTTCTTTTTCTTCTCTTTTATTCTGCCAACATTTTTATGAAAAAGGTATTTTCTACATCCTGTAATTCAGGTAAATCTCAGTATAATTACATGTGAAGGAAAAGCTCTTTTCTAGCCCAAGAGAAAATCAAAATGGGAAAATCAAAGGCTTTTTTGCCAAAAAGAAAAAAAGTGAGAATATTTCCATACAAGGTCACCGTTACCTAAATAAATCACAGCCAGCTTCACACTCCAGACTGTATTTATATTTTGAGCCAGGGAACATCTGTTTAATAGTGGGTGGTCATGTAACAGTTTCATAGACAACAGGGCCATCCAACTACTCTTGGAGATGTCAGAAAGGGACTTACCCTGAAGTCAGTGAGTTGTAAATGGGAGAAAAGTAGACCCCACTGTTCTGGAAGGTTCTCTTCTCAGAAGCTGAGGAAAACTACATGCCAGAAACTACACAGCAAAAGACAGATTGTCCAGAAAAATTCTTATTTAAAATGTAAAGTACAAACTAGATCTCCACAACAGTTCTTCAATAATAGATGCAGTATTTTCTGCATAAATACATGAGAGAGACCCAAGATATGCCAGTGGCTTCCCAAGGCAGCAGAGTGCTATCTACCACTATCTCCCAATGGTTGGATGAGGAGCACCAGGAAGGCACAGACCCTGATAGTTTTCACATGTACCTTACACAGGTCAGTTACCTTGGTAAAGAATTAGCACAGAAAATAAAGACAGTATAATTTTGAGACTAAGAGCATAGACACTACACGAGCTAAACAATACTATTGTCCCCAGTGTGTTTCCCCCAGTCTGCTGCCACTTATAGGCACATCCAACTTCACAGACTGCTGAGGGACCTTAGTGGAGCTATATCCCGTTCCACAGCTCCCAAGGAACCAGGAACATGAGATGTCACAGGGAACAGAAGAAGAGATCATTGTTAAATACTTCCTTCTGTGTATCTGAGATGCCTCATTTATTTGTCAGATTGTGTCTTCCTTCTTTTAGAATTTTTCCCTGAAAGTCTGTTTCACTTTAGGAGGTCAGAGAAGGCAGGAAAAAGGCAAAAATGATGCCTGTAACAGAGATGCCTTTTACCCTAAAATATTTCTGTTGAAACCCTCTTCTGAAATATAAATATCCTTATAATTGGTCCTGTGCATTCTCCTCCTGAAGGGATCAAAACCATCCTGTCACAGATGGTCAATGTATTTTTCATCAAACTGTCTTTGATTAAACAGTTTTTGGTAAATAGAAAAACTTACATTTTCCAGCACTTTTACCTCAGGTGAGTCTGTTACCAGGCTAAAGAGTGTAGCTTTCCCACGCTAAATCTGAGCCAGGTAATCCTTTCCAATCTCACCCAAAATGCAGGCATTAAAAGCATCTAATTGGAGATAGCTTGTTGCTATTAAACTGTACAGTAGGGTGGTGTATTAGAATTGGTTTTGCTGACTTGGAAATTGGAAGTCCATTTTGTACAAGGCTACTCCACCAGAATTCTAAGAAAATGCTTCAAGACTGAAGATAAGCCCTTCACTTTCCAAGAATTCCAAAACTGTAGGCATGAAAAGGACTGAAAACTGTTTGGTGTCATGAGACCTGAGGTATTCTGTTACTGCCAGACTCAGAACTCAAAATTTTTTATGAACTTTAGATGTAGATGTCTTCTAACTTTAGGTATAGGCAGCTCTCTCCATATATGTGTTTTAAGGCTCATTAATGTCTAAACTTGCTTAATTTCTTTTGTGTGACCAAGAAATTTCATTAAGAGAAAAGAACATGCCAACAATCTACCTTCTTATACTGAGGGAGCAGTGAAAAATACACACTTGTGAAACAATTCTGCAGGGTGGAAAAAAAAAGAAACTACTAGGAAAAGAAAAATATTTCTCCATTTTTTATGTTTCCTTTGCTGTTTCACTTACCTGGATATGAATGGCCCTTATTGAAAAATTAATAACAAGAGCTTAGATGGGAAATATCCATAGGATTTTGTATATAAACCACTCTTGTCTAAAGGTCCTGATCAAACAGCTGGTAGATATTAGGGACCAGAACTCCCTATACACAATAAATAAGTACTGTAGTATCCTACACTGGTATCCCAGAACACTGTAGTAGCATTGTTTTGGGCTGCATGAGGATAATCTCAGTTCTTATAAGACATTGTAACTATATTGATCAATGCTGATTTAAACCAGTTGTGGATCAGGCATAGGGAGAGGTGGATTTACCTTAGTTAACTCAAAAAGAGATGCCACAATCATCACCAGGAATAAGATGCAATTTGCTCAACCTATTTTAGATTGCAGATCTTTTAAATACCTCCATAGGCTCAGACTTGTTGCCTTCTTGCAGTGCCTGTTTCTCACCTTTGACCGTGAAGGCATCCCAGGGTGATCATCAGCTCAAACACAGGCATCTGCACTGTGGGATGTTTTACTGTAAGTGGAAAAAAATGAAGTCAAGATTCACTGAGAGAATTGTATCAGGCTCATCATTTCTGAGTAGAAGTCCAGGAAAGAGCAGGTAAGCATTATTTAAGTTCTACTTAAACCTCAAAGTAGACAGCCGGCACACACATGAGCTCACACATGGGAGCCCTGCACTTGGGATCATTTCAGCACTGCACAAGTAGCCCTTCTCTCCTGCCTGCGTAGGAGTGTAACGTGTACTATTACAAACATTGTTGTGATAACAGGGATTCTCCAACCATCTGCTGCGGCCAAGTTTCAATAACCTGGCAGAAGCCACATGACAAAATCACCCCTGACATGTACTGGTGCGGTTAGGCTGATTTTGGCCCTGTGCATGTCAGACAGAAGTTTGTAATAAGGTTTCCTTGTTCACTTCTCTGACAATCTGCTTCAACCGTTCTCAGAAATAACTGCTAACGGCAGATTCACTCCCACTGTTCAGCTTCTCTTTTTCTTTTAAACTGAACCAGACATGAGAGACAACATAAAACCCTCGAAGTAACTCTAATCCATTTCCAAAAGATGCTTCAGATTGTACGGTAGCCCAGGATTCTGTTTTGAATAAACCCATGCTTATGCTCTTTGCAACTGAGTATTTCTAATGTAAGTGCCTGCGAGGAGGAGGGGAGAGAGGTTCATTAATAAACATGATTGTTTCAGTATTGTTGCATAACTCAGTCAATTTGATCATCCTCTGGGCTTTATCAGGTTTGTTTTATTGCAGTTTGCTTGTGCCTGTGCAGTTCCCATTTTGGGGTGTTGTAGTTCCTGGGAGCTTTCACGCTATCCCCACTTCCAAGCGCCGTAAAGCGGCGGCCTGCTGTTTTAATCACGCCTCTCTTTCTCCAATGTTGTTTGCGCCCTGGTACAACCCATCTGCCTCAGATCGAGTGCTCCACTGGGGCTGCACACATCTGCCAGCCAGATTACCTTCGTACACAATTACTCAATCCACCGTAAGGCTCTTTAATAGGAAACAAGTGTGACAACGGCAAGCCTTTTTTCTCTCTCTCTCTCTCTCTCTCTCTCTTTCCCTCTCTCCCGTCTCTCTTTATTTTTTTTTTCTTTCAACCACATAGTCAAACTGCCCTAATAGAGATGAAGCTTGATAGATCCACCCAGGTGTAGGTGAAATGGTAGAGCCTCAAGCGTAATAGATGCCGTGCTCTTGTGCTGAAGTTCAGCCCCGTGTCCTGAAGGGTTGTCTGGCAGCACAGAGATGGGTTGCTCTTTGCACAGTTAAAAAGTCAATGTGCTTCCTCCAGCTCACATGTATGACTAATTTAGAAAGCAACCTGGATCTAGGTGAGTGCTGCAGAACTGCCTTCTCTCTTCAGTGCACGGACAAAGCACAGCACACAGTAAGTGGAAAATTTGTATTTACTTCTTTTACTTGGGAATTAATTAACTGTGTTTACTTTTGAGGGAATCCTCCAAAGGCTGGTGCAGAAATGAAGCAGAATAATGTTTGCATGCAGATCCCTTGTGTATATTTCCCTGTTTCATTTTACACTGTGCCCTTGTCCTGCCACTTCAGCCTGATTACTCAGCCCGTACAGCTGGGCTGAAGCAACTTTCTTATCTGAAACTGAGCTATAAATGGTATCAGTAACACTGGGTCTATCTCTCTATTAAAGTATGCATCTGTACAGTATCTGATTTCTGACCAGAAGTAGGGTTTAATCACATTTATTAAAAAATGAATAAATGAAAATGTTTAATCTAAGAAAGTGAAATACTCCAAACCTTCTCTTTTTTTTTTTTTTTTTTTTTTTGGGGTTGGGGGAGAGGGAGGGGTTTGAGGGAGAGGAGGGAAAGGAGGAAACAAGAATTAGAAATGTTAGATATTAAAAAAGGAAGTAATTTAATGTGAAAAAGAAAGCTGCATTATTTTGTTTACCAAACCATTAATTCAAACATACTGAGAATGTTGCCAAACTCACAAACTGAATAAACTACAGTGATAGTAAAGCTTGAAAAAAAGAAAAGAAGGTTGCTTGTCTAAAATACAAGAGGCATATTAGAACCAGATGTACAGAATCTCAACTTTGAATACTCAGTCTTTCATGCTTGGTTTAAAGCAGCCTTAAAATTGCCTTTACTTTGCATTTACAACTTTGGATTCGCTGTTAAACTGCACTTGAACTTGAAGTCAAGATTTGATCTTAGCAAGCACATATTATTCGAGCCTCCTACCAGAGATTTACTTTGCTATTGGGAGTCTGTTTACTACTGTACTGTATATCCTGAAGGACATTAACAGGCTTTCTGTGATGGACTTTCAGGTGGAATGTAAAATGTAAAAGAATGTGTCCGTTGCATATACAAAATGTTCTCTCTGAGAAATAAACACATGCATTATAAAAGGGATTTGCCAGCACCTCAAGCAGATGAAGATACACTATAAGAAGTATGAGATGATGACACACTATGCACACAAGTATGTCTGAATTTATTTTCTGGGGCATCCAATGAGATGACACTTCTCACTTCAGACTTAATTTATTCTGAAATATTACTCAGGTTGGAAGCTGTTGTCAACACTGGAAGTGGAAGAAATGAGTCTTCACAGTTATGCCTATAAAATGTTTTCAGTAGTCTTCCTTTCTGCAGAAGAGTTATTCTCTTTGCTCTTGGACAGACAATTATATATGGTTCTTTTAATTAGCCATGGCTTGGGGCTGCTATGGTTATCCTTTGTGCGTGATAGCCATTAGCCTGATCTGCTGCTGAAAACCTCCAGTCTGTTAACACCAAGATTCTAAATATGGCAATTCAAAAGTTGAGATTTTGGGAAGGTAAAATAACCATTCCAGATGAAATATTTTAACCTGCAGTTGCTGGCATCAGGCAGTGGTCAACGTCTACCCCCTACAGGGAGAGAGTCTAATTTCATTGTCTCCCTTACTCATGAATGCTGTAATAGTTCCAACTCTTACACTCGAGTACTGAAGTTATTCTCTGGCTCCAACAACTGCCTTGTAATAGCTGGGACAGACTGTGATTAGTAGAATGTCATTTACGAAGAACTAATAAATAGCACAACTAATAAATGACAGTAGGCATTTTCTCTCTCTTAAATTGAACACAGAGAAAAATGGCTTTTAGACTTCAAAAGCCATGGTCAGCAATGCCTTCTTTCATAGTTACAAAGTGCAAGAATGAGTTCACAAAACATTTCTGCTTACCTTGAGGAAAAGTCTAAGATTCTCAGCACCCAGAACTCCAACATTAAGTCAGTTGCAGAATGTATGGATCTCGAATACAACTTTGCAACAAGGCACAGATATTATTACTGTGTAAAACATGGCCCCAGATGTGGCACTATAGACGTGAGGTTAAGGTACAACCTAGTACAAGTGAGGTGACAGATAGTTTGGGCCAAATTCACATCTATTCTAACAAATTTTGAGTGGTATTTCATAATTGGCTTTCAAGGCAACCCATTGCTCTATAAGGCGTTTGGGGCTAGGAAGAAAAAAGGATGATGATGTTACCAACTTATATTTCAATTCATATAAAGATACCTGACAAAATTTGTTCCCAGTTTGCTGGTTTATTTAATTCAAGAAAACTAAAGAAGCATCATGTGTTTTGATCATATGTGCTGTGTTAGCTATTGTGCTTTAACCTGTTTTTATTTCAGCCATTACCCATTTGCATTTAAGTTACACTACCATTTACTACTTCCTAGTGCATTTTTGCAACAGAACAACTTTTAAATATTTAAAATAAACATCATGTGCTTCCTCTCCTTCCCATTTATCATATTATGAGTTTTGAGTGTGGGCAGAGTAACAATCTAACCTACTTTCTCTCTTTCACCATCTTTCTGATATATGCTTCTCCACATTTTGAAATGGAATTTTGGATCTTTCAGGACCTCTTCTGTTGGCTTCAGTTCTCAAAATAACTTCAACAAGAAAAAAATATTTCATTTCTATATTATAAAGCTGAATCCTGACCTCAGCTACAACTCATGACTAACAGAGTTTTGGGTTTCTGCCCTTATTATCCTTACTCAAAAAAGAGCAAGGATCTGAAAAAAACCCATCCAGATCATAAACCAAATATTATTTACTTAATTGTTCAGACCTAAATTTTTCTTTATTAGGCCTTTTGTTTAAAGGGATAAATACAGCCCTGGGTGACTTAGTGCAGGCAAAGACATTTGAGATCTTTTGCTATATGAGTTCCATGTTCAAGAAAGAGCCCAGTGGCAAATTGTCAGTTATACTTCAGCTTTATAATGGAAACATAGTGCCTAACACATCAGTTAACTATAGTAATAAAGAATTAGTTAATTACTCAGTAGTCATTTTGAAAATTTTGTTAATAAACATAATCTTACCATGCTGTTTACTAACAAAACCACTACAGACAGAAATATTAACCACATCTTTTTTTTCTTTCTATAACCAACATTTCAGCAGAAGGCTTTAATTTCACTCCCACTTGCTAGTGTAGTGGAAGCTATAGGTATTGTATGACAAAATGAATCCTGTTTTATCTTCTTTGATACTATTACTCATGGCTGCTAAAGATTTAATGAGTCTTAAACTGAAAAAGATGTATAAAAAGTGGTTATAGGCATAACAATGTGTTACTGATGAGCATCAAAAGATTACCAGGACATTAGCTAGGGTTACAGGAAAACCTCAAATAGTGCATGTTCCACAAATCTAAAATATTTCCATAAGCAATCACTGATGAAAGTTTCTCTTCATCTGTATTATTATTCATCATATAATGCATCAGTCCTAAGATAGTTCAGATCCTTTTTCTGCTAAGTCCAATGTGCTGCAGGTATAGTCAGCAAGCATTGCTAGTGCTATTAACATTAAAATCTCAACAATCATTTGCACCAATGCACTGCAAAGTTGCAAATTGTAATTTCCAAAGTCTTGGGTCCTTCTGTGAGTTTATGTAGGAGTGAACACAGTTTGATTTTCTTTCTTCTTACATTAAGTAAATATCAATGCTGATTTGATGCATGAACTACTACTTAAGAGGGCCATTTTGGGTACTGCCATGGAAATTAAGCCTTTGATCCAGAAAGCTTAAGTCCAGTGATAATTAGGTTTATGGTAGTGAATGTCTGACACATACTTTTCAAATAAGGTTTAATACCAAGTAGGTCTGCTTTAAAGATAAACAAATATTTTAGGAATCTGGATACAATAAGATTTCTTGTGGATGTCTATATTAAACTAAGCCATTTTAACTATAAAAAAAATGGTTTTCAAAATTTCTAGTAGATTCAGACAATGTTATATTTTGTGTCTTGCTGTCTATATCAACATGAAAGCCTTAAAATACCATAAAGCTGTTCTTTTTGCTTATTTAACTCATTGGTATCACAGTAAAGAGGTGTTGATTTGTTGATTGTTGATAATTTTGCTCCTAATATATAGACTTGCAGATGTTCACATAAAGTGGTTGCATGAAATAATGCTGTCATTCTGATTTATCATTCTGATACTTTAGTACCAGTTCGTGAAGTGGTCTTTCTCATAATTAATGGTAGGTTGATCTTCAAAGGAGCTTAGATGCTGATGGCAGCAGGCACAAATATTCAGGAATAATGGAAGTTAAACTTCAGGAAGAAATATAAAATCATGCCTTTCTAGAGACAAGTTGCATACTACCCTTTTTCTCCTATGAGGCATTGGAGTGCAAATGTTATTAAAACAAACAGCAAAGGAGTGCATTTTAAGAGCAACATGCCTCTCTCCTTCTGCTAAAAATGTGACTTCACTTGAAATGATTAATGGGAAAGGCTTTCTGGGGTTTTTTACTGCTGTTCTTTAAAGGGTGATAAAGATATATGAACCCCATGATATGCACAAATCCCATGCACAATGACTATGAGTTTGATTCAGTAGCTTGCACTCTGGTGTAAAACCTCAGAAAACAGTGGTAAGGAAACCATGAATCAGAATAATTTATTTTTCATTATTTTTTTACTTTAAATTTAAAAGTGAAAAAAAATATTCAACTAGACTAGATTATTTTGTGGTTTTTTAGCAAATCTTATTTTGGATTTACTATTTTAAATTCAATTTAGGTGATATCTCAGTTTCTTCCTTGGAGTTAACAGCAGGGCACAATTTTTATTTTGATTGGTTTTAAAGTAACACCAGCTATGAGTTTTGTTATTCTGACAACTTTGAAATTCACAAACCTGTAAAACTGGGACAAATTGGCCAACAGTACTGCACAAAGAAAGGAATGAGGTCAAAATTAGTTTCTTACATTTCCAGAATGTTGTACTGGACTTTAAAAGCTCCATGAATGTAAACCAATCTTTGAAATATCCACACAGCAAATTCACATGGTGCATGTCACAGATGTGGGTCATACCTGTATAATAATATTAGTGTTATCCTCAAAATTTACATTGACTAAAATGAAAGGCATTGTACAGGTAATGTGATTTCCACTGGAAGCTTTTTTACCAGGGTAGGTTTTCTTACTGTGCAAAAACACCCTTACCTCTGGGGAAGTGATACATTTCACACTTTTAGTAATGTTGATTTTTAAATCATAGGCCCTAGACATCCACACAAATATAGACTTCAGTTCTGTTACAGTGCGAGGGGAAACTCCCCTCCTGTCTTTCTAAATCTTATTTTATAAAATTCTTAAAGAACTAATTTATTATTGAAGTCTGAGTATACTCTTGTTCAATAGGAGGTCTTGCATTTGGCTGAGGGAAGGAAGTGCCTGGCAGATTTATTCTCCTTGAAAAGATTCTGAAGAAGAAAAAAGGCTCTCTGTCAGGACACATAAAGTACAGAAGAGTACGTCATCAACAATATACAGAAGAGTATGTCACCATCTCTGTCCCTTGTGAGTCTTTCAGCATCATTCCAAAAAGTTTTCCTAGTCCAACCTGCCCTAACACAATATGCCGCATTCACCTCATGATCCCAGACATCATGCATTAAAATGCCATTTAAGCAACTGAAACACAGCCTTCACATTATTTCACATGAATGAAGATGAAAACACAACAAAAAAAAAAAAAAATTTAGGGTCAAGGTGTTGCCATGTGAAGAGTTCTGCTTCTCCAAGCCAACAAAAAAGCAGAAGAGATATGAATAGGGCCTGAAGGCAATGGTTTGCAGAGCTTTTTGCTCCATAAGGAAAAGCATGTTTTGGTTTGTTTTGACACTGAGACAAAGACTCATCTCTAACAAATCTTCCATTGGCTAATGCACAGCTGAAAAGTGATACAGCACTGTGGTGTGGATGGAGAAGGATAAGATAGAACAGAAGAAGCAGACAATCACAATTCCAACTATTTGGTGGGAAAAAAAACCCCACCCTTAATTTAATAGAGATGGCGTTAATTTCCCTTTGATGAAAGAGAGATTTGAGAAGGCTGTGCAGATGGCCAGCACTGCAGAGAACAGCTCTGTCAGGGCTCCTTTTGCATCCACAGGAACACAGCATGCCAGCAAAGCTTGATGGTCCATGGATCAGCGCTTCCACCTCCTCACAGGCCAAATTTCCACAGGCTGATGAGTGCATGTATGAGGTGGCTGGGATACACCAAGCTAAATAAACCCTCTTTGTTGTCTCATGGAACTTCTTGTGGTTCACCATTTTTCCAGGTGACCCTACTTGGCAGCCCTTTCGGCAGAAGAAAGAATTAATGACATGTCAAGTGAGCTACTCTGTTATCACTGCCATGGCTCCCCTCACACCAAGTTTAAGCACATTAACAGGGTATTGTCGAGAGCAGACACAGCTGATGCCCATGCAGGATTGGATCTGTGAAAAAAAACAGATAACTGCTGTCTCCAGAGGGAAATTTCTGCCAAAATACACACCGGCTTCAATAATGCATGGATTCGGCACACGTTTTTTATTTAGCACATTTATAAAAATTTAAATCTATATATAATTGCATTCATAAAATAATATGTCAATCGCACATTACTAGATTTAAGATGTTGTAGGCTACAAATTTACTTATTGTTAGCATTTATCAGCATTTTCATGACCAATCACAAATTTGATGAGGGTTGACAACACCCATTTGCAGCAATTAATACAATCTCACAGAAAACACAGGTTTATGAACCTGACAATCTCAAGTGTTTTGGATTTGTTTGGGTTTAAAAATGCCAGTGGCTGCTTGTCAAACTTCATTTATAAATCAAAACTGTTTTTCAGTTCTACACCTGCAAAACAAGTGTTCAAAACTTGTAAACTTCTTTATGGATATATATTCTTGGCCTTCAGATATAGTGGAAAGAGTCCAAGACAATTTTTTATGGCTGAATTATAAACACCTGAAAAATGGAGTTTGAAATGAAAATGCTGACACAGCTTTAATTATTGCAGCATGAATGATTTTATTATACACTATCCACAGTGTCTATACATACAAAGAACATGCTCTAGTGTTCTAATATTTCATTTAAGAAAAAAGCAATTACTTAGCAGATGTAGAGACCTAAGCATAAATGGGCTAAAGCAATACCTTTATGCTGTTTGAAAACCTATATGGAATGTTATTACCACATAAAAGGGTTTATACTTTAGAAGACTCAAAGGTACAGAGAGCCAGCTAAAGCAATAAACTGCTCTGGTGTGCTTAATTAAAAAGCTTCATGTTACTGAATTCGATTGAAAAACAGAAGGTTTGATTCTTTAAGGTAATTTTGTCCTTTTCTATTAAGTGCTTATCAAGTGTTAAAGAATTAAAATGCCGTCCCAGCAGTTTAAATTGAGAATAATTTGCTTTTCTTCTATTGAAGGCAATTCTTTATGCTGTCAACCTAGACACATGTAATAAAACGGGCAATGTGAATGTAATTGGGTGACATGGTTGGATTTAATTTACCTTTAATTAACCAGAATTGTAGAAGAAGCAGGGAAATCAGTATTGAGACATTTCAGAAAGTAATTTTTTAATGTTACATAAAGCTGGAAAACTTTGCAAAAAAAAAAAAAAAAAATTAAACCAGAGAGGATTGCTAAAATATATTCCAAGTTTATAAGCACAAAATGTTAGAGTGGATATTGACTCAGTCACATAAAAGACCAACCTCCAGGCTGGATTTGTTAGTGACACTGAAAGGCCTTTGAGAAATAATGGATTTCTGTGAACTCTACACCCTTTTAGTGATGTGCATGATCCATTTTAAAAAAGTCAGTATTTTTTCCTCTGTTTTTTTTTTTTTTTATTTTTTTATTTCTAAAATGGTGGTACAACATCATGAAAATGGCTCTTTTTGGGAAGTCTAAAGCTTGCATGCAATTTCTCAACAGATGAGTGTATGGCTGAATGAAGGCTCTTGTGGTTCCCTTTCTTGGGTGAGGTTTGCGCTCTCCTCGGCACGGTTTGTGCTGTGGGGTGATTCCAGGTGATCCCAAGAGCAGGCAGAGAGCAGCAGTGCCCTGGGCCCCACTGCCAAGACAGGCTCAGGAGCCAAAATCCATGAGGTGGTGGTTTGGGTTCCCCAGGCCAGGTCTGCGCCATCCTCTGGGAACATCCACCTGGAGAGCTGCCAGCCCCCAAGGCTTTATGTGGAGTGTTCAGCACAGCGCAAAGAGGCAGAGCAGAAATCTGCTTCACCTGTAAAAAACGGGAATTAGCATAGGAATTATTGCTGTTTCTATGTCTGCGGTCTGTGTTCAAAATTCTGCACGGTTTTATCCTCTAGAACATGTAAAGAGGATCTAGCATTCAGATAAGACAGACATTAAAAGTGTGAGGAACACATAAATACACAGTTTGTTGCTGGTTCAAAAAGAATGTTTAGGTCCCATCTGGTTTCAGCATGGTTTTATGTCTTGAAAGAAGTATAGAACAGGTCTATTTTTAATTTTATTTTATTCTTACTTTAATTAGATTTTTATATTTTTAATTTTAACTTTTAATTACTTGGAAGGAAGGGGAAGAATTTGGTGCCAGTCTGTTGTAAAGCTGTTTAACCAAACTTATGGGATATAGGATTACACTTATTCTGAGTTCATTCCTATTTCAGATCTAATAGTCGCAGAATTAAAACACTTGATAAAAAATTCCAGATTACTACAAGAGTTAATTACCATTGCTGAATTACTGATTTTAGTTTTCCTAACTCCAGTTGCAACTATTCATTTCTGCAACGTTAGTGTCTATGCAATTTCAAGTCTTTCTATATTTTTTTTCTAAAATATTGTGGTGTTTTTTAGAGATACTGATCTCATATAAATTTCTAGTTATATAGGCTCCTCTCTATACTCACCAAAGGCAGGTAAGGACCTCCTCAGAAGATTAATCTTTTAGGTTGACACTGTTGCCCTCTGGACATAATTCTTTCCTTCCACTGAAAGACCAGTAGGAACTGCAGAGGGGCTCTGCAATACTGCCTTCCAAACTGGAGGTGCCTAATGGCTCACATGATAAATCTGGAGATGGGTTCAATACAATGTTGTCCATCATATTCTCCATCTCTTTTCTTTCTCATGGAAATCCTCAAGCATGGGCACCAGAACTGGAAACATCATCCAATGGCAGTTACACAAAGGGAAAAAAGTGCAGAAGTAATTTAATTTCAGCAACCCGTATTTCTTCCTTTGGTTTTGATTACAGCCCTTCTTTTCATTTCAAGACAATGAAAACAGTAATCCTATCAGTTCTGCTTGTTGTAGAGGTGTGGCTTGATTGGTTTTCGTGTGACTCACATTTTACATCAGATCATGTAAATTAGAATCAGGCTCTGTATATATAAAATTTTAGGTTTCAATGAGTTCATATTTCATTTAGTCCTAACCTTTCCCTTTAATTAACTGTATTATACCCATACTACATAATGCAGCATAATATTTCAATCTTTAGGCTAGTTTCATGAGAGGATATTATGTTTCTTCTGCATGATATATATTAGGTGAAATCAAATATAGTAAAATCCTATATAGTTCACATTCAAAATGAATGTCTACCAAGCAATCTAGCAATCTAACTTGTAACAAGGATGCTGACCAAATTTATAAATAATTTCTTCATTATTGTCAGAATGCTGGAATGCAAACCAGCGGTGGGGCAAATACAGTATGGATTTTACACACACTATAAACTAGGGGAGGGGGAAAGAGCATGGTGAATTCAAGGCAGAAATATGATCTTAACACAGAAAAGAAATTTCCTGTTTTTCAGACAGGTACATTTAACAGTTGTTACTATTTCACTATAGTCATGTACTGAAAAACTTTTGGGCACAAAAAAGTAAGCAAATCTTACTTCAGAATACTTAAAAGCAAGCAAAAATTTAAATAGTGTGATAGCCTATTATTTAATTTTCCAATGGCTACAGTGAGTGTACAAGCAGGTCAGTAAGGAACAATGAATCCATCCTCGTGTTCTCAGTCACCCTGGTATAAATGTAGAAGTATTTCTTTCCTGCAGAGATTAATGCCAGTGAACAGCAATGCCATCAAACCCCAGGCATATGAACAAGCCAGAGTCAAGCCTGAAAACAATGAAAACACATAGAAAGGGGGCCAATTAGTCATATTATTGAAAAAATTAAATATGACACAAATAGAGCTAATTATATTCAATTAGATTTTATTAGTTTAGGAACCCTTGGAGGTAGCCTAAATTACATGTATTATGTTTAGTTTGATGGGATTTTGTACCCTGTTTGCTTTATGTCCTCATGGGCTGGATCCCCAGCTGGCACAGAAGAGTTGCTATTACCTTCAGTAGGACTGGAAGCATTTACACAGAGGAGGAACCCCAGCTGGATTTGTTGGCTGACTAACTGGACCCTTGGATATTTTTTTTTTTTTTTCTTCTTATTTTTTTAATCCCTTTTTTTACATATGAAAGCATTTAGGTTTTAATCTCACAGTGTTTCTCTGCAAGCTTGAGAAAAATGAACATTAGCATACAAATGCTTTGATGGAAAAAGGAAAACTAAAATCTTGGTCTTTGTAAAAGATGAAAAAAGGAGCTGGGAAAAAACCAAACCCCTTTTATTCTGCAGCAGTGCAAATGTGCTCTGTAGCTCAGCCTTGATCTCTTAGTTTCCAGATTCTGGAACTAGTTAAAGCTCGTGACAGTCCTTATTTAGTATGTGCCTTTCCCACACAAACAGAAACACAGACAGGACAGGCAGGAGATGACTTGTATCCAGATCTTGTATGAAGTAGCTCACTTTTATTGTGTCTGTAGCACACAGCACATGGAACCAGCAATAATAGGTCTCAGCTGGCACTTTAGTAGTATTGGTTATAATTACATCCCCGAAAGATGCTTTAAAAGAACATTATTATTATTGCTATTATGGTGGAGTTAATCACTTCTCTGCTGCAATATCTGGAATCAGTGTCACTTGCAAACCTCATGGTTTGCATTGCACGTGTGGTGCCAGCTTTGGGAAGACAATTTTCAGTGTTTATTTTTCTCATCATCGTTTCTATGGGTGGCTGCAGATCATTGTAAAAATACAATATAAAATATACTTACTTTGATGACAGAACTGTAAATACCTCTGTGGCTCTTGCTTCTCTACTATGCCATTTTTTCACAAATATGTATTTATATTTATACCTCAATTTTGAAATAGAAAAGTACTATTAATCCAATTTAGGAAGGATCCTTCATCAGCAATTTGCTCCTCCAGTTGATTTATGTGGTACAAAATGTGCATTATATGATATTTGTAAAAGGCAATTCCTCTTACAGGTTTGTTATGCCATCAAATAATGTATATTTTAGTGAAGCATTTACTAAGTTTATAATTTTTAGTCTTGGAGAGAATTTGGAGAAATCTGAATTGGTGTAATTGTCAAGAATAACCACAATTCATTGATGTTGAATTGTTAAATAGAGATGAGTGTAAAGTGAGGATCATGCAACAGCACTCCATTCCCAAATCCATGCATGTGACAGAGGGTATAGTGGTCAGTCTTGTAGGAAACCAGCTGAGAAGCAATGGCACATCGGAGAAATTTTAAATCAGTTAAGGTGCAATACTCTCCACTGAGTCCCAGCCACTGAATGAACTGTGGTTGTTAAAAGCATATCTTAATACAAGAAAATAAAGTGAAGAGATATGAGGACAAATGATAAATTCAGATAAATTAGAAGAAATACTCTTGTGTTAAGAGAAAGTAATAAGTGACAGCATGGGTACTCAATCAGATGCCTTTATGCAGGGGCACAGAAAGAAAAGAATATTCACAGGGATCTTCCTTGCACTTTTTGCTGTTGTAAATTAAACTTTCAGATTTGCACTTCTAGGCTTGGTCAAAAGCTCCCTAAGATTCCATAAAATTAGTTTTCCCATAGGTTGCAACAAGTTTTGGATCAGAATCTTTGAAATATTCTCTGCATCAGGTAGACTGACAGCAGACAACTTCCCGTAGGATGGGTGAATAGATGAGGAGTGATATTCTAAATTTGAGTGATACATACAGAGACAGATGTTTTGAGCATTCCACCATCAATCCTTTCCCTTCTTTGAACTATTTTATTCCTGATTCATTACAGAACTGGGCAATGAGGCAATTACATTATATTGCCTTTAAAGAGATGAAGTTAAGCACTGCAAATGGTTGTATGCCATTTTTAGCACCTGTGGAAAGTTTTTCCTAGCTGATCACAAAGGAGGCATTTTCTGCAGATGTTGTTTTCCTGAAAAATTAATAACATAATCTTTCCATAATACCAGCAGCTGTAATAATACCATTAATAACCACTTGACTGCTTAATACACATTCATGGGTTAGCAGCACCTTTCTACAATGTTTTTAAGATGATTTAACACAGAAGTTGGCAGGAACGTTTTGACAGAGTATTTTTTGTGTAAAGAAAATGCCAACTTCTCACAGGTATTTTGAGAGGAACATGTCACTGCTGGTGGCAATCTAACCAGAACCCATACCTCCAAGTAAGGGATAGGATGGGAGGTTGTGGGAGCACAAATGTAGAGATAGAGAAACTCACACAAGTTTTTTGGGCACTCAGTTCCTCTCTTTAGGATGCTGTTTAGCCTGCTAAAATTTCTGCTCTTCAGGTGAGAGGATCAGAGATAACTTTCTTTCCACCAGCCAAAGGCCTCTGTAGGTTTTGTGTGTCCATCCTGTCCATCCTGACATCCCTCAGCTCAGGCTGGTTCTGGGAGAAAGCAACTCCTAGCTTAGTCTGTGTTTATCATGGGCTTTACACATGGGTTTATTGCTTCTGGAATTGCTTTTTGGATGTTTTGGTTTGGGAATTTAATCTTTTTTGACCTGAAACATTGTGAAATGAAACCACTGAAGAAAAAGATCTGAGAATTCCATGATTTTGTGTGAGGGTGTTAATGTGTGAGAATTTTTTTCCAGGTGTTTAAGCTATATTTTGAATCCTCCAGTCTTTATCCCTGTCTGTTGACGCTTCCTTTCAACCAGTACCATTCCTAGACTGCCCCTTGCAAAGTACAGTGCCAACCTGGTGAACAGCCATGCTAATTTCCAAAACTTCCATCTTGATAGAAAAAAGAGGCACTTTGTTTAGGCTGAATATCTTTTAGTGGAAAAGTATAAAACCTTTAAAAAGTAAATAAATATGGTATGATTTACCCTCTTTTGTGACAGCGGAACATCACAGCAGGACCTGGATGTATTGAAAATGTTTAACAGGAAACAATCAGCTAAGTGTAGAATAAGATCTATTTGGTAATTAAAATGATGAGTATTTGTACTAATAGAAAGATTATGAAAAACTCCAATCATTAAAAAGAAGGTGATTTTATTTTTTGCTGTGCATGATGAACATAATCAGCATCAGTAATTGTTAAATTCCAGAATACTCCTATTGATCAGTGGAAATATTTATATGCCTGGTGTGGCTGAGCCCCAGTGAGCTGCTAATCCCCAAGCAGCTCCTCACTCAGAAGGCAGAAGTGTGAAAGGGAGAAACTCATGGGTTGAGATAAAAACAGTTTAATAAGGAGAAATGGGAAAAAGCAGAAAAAAAGAGATTGATCCTTGGGCAGACCTCATGTGTTCCTGAAAATTCAGTGAAAATGGCTGTAGCAAATTCTTATCCTAATTCTTTCACTTCATTTGAGATATTTTTAATTATGCAGGGATTAGTTTGTTAAGATGAATTGCTTCAATTCCAAAACTTTTATGACAAAATAAAAATCAAGATTTTTAAGTCATATTTCATTAAATCTGAATGAATATTAGATTACAATCATGGAAATGTTAACATATCTCATTTGGAACAATACAGGGTATTTTTTTTTTTAGTGAAAGTCTAATAACTCTTCCAAGATTCTAAGTTATTTATAGTTTTCATTGTCCTTGAGACAATTTTTTTTATATGATTGCAGTGCAAAAAAGACATTATTTGATTTCACTTTCTGTCATCAGATACAAAACAACCTAAAGCATCCATGGAGACAAAAGATTATGAGCAAATATAAACCAAAGATAGGATGAGGTTAGGGACAGGAGTTTTTGCATAAAATATTTGAAATCTAAGCCTGAAAATTCTGAAAAGCATCGATATATCTTTGACTTTCAGAATTCTCAATTCCCTTGATCTTGCATTCTCTCACTGAAAGTTCCTTGCATTTCTGAAGCATAAGCATCATTCAGCAGTTATTAATGCCTAATTAAAACCACAGCCATGAAGAAGTTCCCTGAAGAGCTCCTTTAGGGATACCAGTGTATCTGTTCCAGACTTACGTCTCTTTCTGCTATTTCTGAGATGAAGATAGCTGAGTCACAGTGAATGCTAATTTCTGTAATGACACTGCCTCATGCAGAGGCATTCCCTCTGGAGTGAAGGACTGACAGTGCTGCAAATGCATCGGCTCATTTAGAAGGACCTGAAGCAGCATTAACCTGTCATGTCCTCCAGGAAACACCAGGTAAGAGCAAAAGAAAGAGAAAAGTCACCTCAACAGACAAGCTGTTTTCCATGAAAACAAGCCTGCTTTTTGCTTTTCATTTCAACAGTTTGGGTCAAAAGTGACCCAGGAAAACATAATTAGGAATTTTTTAAATTTTTTTTTCTTATCACATTTATGGACTTCACAGTCTTCCTCCAGTCTGTCTCATGCACCTTCTTAATTTCTTTCTCTTCCACTTTTCTGGACTCTACATTTATATTTTACTGCCGTTATCACATATTTTGCATCTTTTCACATCCTTTTTTTTGTAGTCTTCCTCATGCTCCTTCTTAGTCTCCTTCTGTTTCTCTTTATTTTGACTTTACTTCTTTTCCTGTTTTCCTGGTTTTCCCCATGATTTGTATGAAATCTCACTGTCAAGATTTTTGATTTCTTGTATTATTCCTTGGTTCTTCCCCTGCTTCTGTGATACCTCTAAAACATGTCTATCTTTCCCACCTCTACCATTTAAAGCCTTCATTTTAGTATTTTTTCCATTATTTTTATGCCATGAAATGTCTTATAGTGAAGAATTTGCAGCAGATGCTGAATAAGTAAAACGGTTAAAGTCTTTCTTTAGAACCAAGGATGTTGGTATTACTGTAGAGGGAAGGTGCAGATGAGAGGTGTAAGGACTGAATTCATGTCTCTGGACTAGTTTCTCCTTTAAACTCTTTGTCTTTCTTGTTTAGAAACTACTCAGTGTTTGCACAATATTTACTGTGGTAATGGTAATAGGAACATATGATGAAGGACAAAGTGACTCTTTTAGATGCACTAAGAACTGAGCTTCACAAAAGATTGTCTCACAGAACTGTGGCATATTGCTTCAGCCTTAGGTGTTGGTTTTGCCTCTCTAAATTCCTAAGAATATTCTTATTCTTCCTTCCTTGTCCTAATTTCTTGCATATTGGTATATATACTGACAGGCAGTTGCTACATTTCCCCTCAGGGATTTCTGTTCTTCAGTGCTTGATGAAGTAATCCCTTTGTCTAGTTTCTATTTAAAATCTCTGGGGATGAAAGGTAACACATAAAGATGTGTAGAATTGCACTCATTCCAATCTAGCTGTAAAAAATTGAAAGATATGATAATACAAAAAAAAAAGGTGCAGATAATAAAATTCTGTGAGCACGAGATATTAGGAAAAATTACTGAATTGTCTAGTTCCAAAATAACATCCATCCACACCTTTATTTTTATAAAACTTTTCATTGGGTGACTCATCTGTAAAATGTTGAGGTCAGCAAATAACATTAACATACAGTAAAAATTACTAATGACCACCCATTTTATGTAAAGTATCAATGTTTTGCCTATTGTATATGACACAGAAGGAGGAAGTAACACAACCTGCATTTTATTACTTGAATCAGATGCAAAAGGTTTTCAAAACTTCAAATTCAACTGAAAGCAGCTGTTGGGAAAATATCATTACATTATACCTTAAGCTACAAAAGCCAATTTAATGGTGACATTTTATTTTATTCAGATGGTCCTTTCTTTTATTCTGTCTAACCCAGTAAAGCCTGTGGAAATTGTATCTGGATGAAATCACCAGAAGGTGAAGGGCCCATGACTAAAAACATTCTTTAAAGATTATTCAAGGTTGCAGTCAAATGGAATAGCAGCACTAACGAGAGCAAAGGTCTCCATAGCTACAGGAAGTAATATTACATCGTTTAGTAGGGCCTTTAAGAAAACACAGTCTTGTTACTAGATTTGGTTAAATGTCAATTAAAGTGCTGAACGAAACCATTAGATACTGTAGAAAACACAGGTATTTTGAAATGTGGGGATGTAATTTCTCCAAATCAGTGTAGAATGGAGCCTGCAGGTGGAGTTACCTCACACCTGATTCTGTACTGGTTACAGCCATTGCACCAGTTTTAACTCTTCCCCTGATTTCACTAAATTATTTTTCTATCTGTCTCTCATCTTGGATATTAATACATTCATCCTACATGGGGACTGAGCAGAGCCATGGTACTTTAACTTCAATAGATATGACAAAAACGTGAGGGCAGTTGTCCAGATCAGCAGAGATTTGAGCCTGTGTTCAGCCCAGGACTGCACTCAATTGAGGACACTTCCAGGAGCGTGAGCACAAGGTGCCCTTTGGCACCTCCCCTGATTCTGCACTGCAGATGCCTTTGGTAGCCCTCAAAAACTTTGGTGCTGTGGAACTATGGTTATTGCCTTCGGTAACTGGTTTACAATTTTAATTTTGAGAAGACTGTGGCAGTCAGTTTAGCAATTCAGGTTTTCATTTTATGAAAAGAAATACTATCTTCTGTTTTTAACCAGCTGCTGGATACCTTCATTTGGTGCCCCGCTGAACTTGTTACAAGAAATGCTGAATACTATGTAATCAGCTATTAGGATCAGAAGAGATTAAAATATAAAACCAAACTAGTCTTTCTTTTATCCCAAGGAGGCAAATCCTGATTAATTTGAAGAATTGAGCCTAAAGGAACAGAAATATATGTGTAAACTAGGTATACAGCTCCTTTAGGAAAGAAAAAAAATAAGAAGAAAAGAAAAGTAGCAAAGTCCAGAGGCATTGCTGGATAGACAAATTTGTATATCTGCATCTTCATATACCAGATCCAGTAATGCCAGCAGTCTGAAGGTTGCCTCAATAATGAGATTATTCTCTTACATGTACATTCTGAGTATTTGGGGCATTTGTAAACTCTTCAGAATAAAATAGTTGACACCCTTATTTAATAGAAAACTGAAGATGGGGGGCTCTGAAGCTTGTCAGGAAATTATCATAGTTGCATCAAAACCTTATCATAACAAAACATTCAAGAGCATATGTACACATACATTTACCCTTATGCATATTCATTTTTATCAATATCTAACTTGTATTTTAATATATCAGTTTCACTTTACTAGCATTCAGTGTTAAACAAAAGATAGCAATGAAACCGTGCTTAATTCACAAAGCAAAGAAAATTATTTGATCTTCCTACAAATTCTATACCCTGAAAGTTATTAAATCTTGACATATCTGTTATTTTTGGTTTCTTTGAGATTCCCCCAAAACAACAAAGAAAATCTCATTAAATCTCTTAGTCTATTTATTCTTCATAAAGTTTCCAGATAGCTTGAACTTCCTAATTCATAGTGAATAGCCCCCAATGAATCCAACCAATGTTTTCTGGAAGACTTTAGGTAAACAGCTACTACAGGTTACAAGAAGTAACTCTGTATTTTCAGATGTGTCCTGACAAATAGTTGTCCAGCCAGTAACCACTTTCACGTGTATTTTACAATGAACTTGAATATAACTGTTCTTTTGTTGTGTGCCTGCACAATCAAACCTTAAAACAGATTATTTTTTTCCTGCCCATGAATGAATCAGGAAAAAGATATTTTTACCCATCATCACAAATACCTTTCCAAACATAAGCATACCAGAAGCTTAAATATACACACACAAAGAATTCTGAGGAAGTTCAGGAGAGTCAGTGCTGTCAAAGAAATTTTTGTGAAGAGGAGAACCTTCATTCCACTGAATAAAAGTGATGCAGAGGTGGGAGAATTTTTCAAAAATCCCCTTTGATCCAACTTCTCTCTTTGCAGTTAAAAGTTCATTGAAGTGGGGTTTGAACTGATGGATAGATTAGAAGGACAGAATCACTGTTGAAGTTCTGCAACTGTTATGAAGCATAAACATTAGGAAATTAATTTATTTCTCCCAACTGAATTGCATATGTTGTGCAGTGTTTGAGTTGGCAAGGCATAAATTGGTCATTTTGAATTAGATCATAAAATTTCTTCAAATTATTTTTTTTCCATTTCCCATACGGCATTCCCATTATTTACAAAGCCAATGTGGTTTTCCCTATTGTTTTGGAAATCTTTGTTTGATCAAAAAATACAAAATCATATTTCTTCATGCATGACTTATGCATCTGTTGACTTAGGCATCTGTTCTAATGACTGGTTTAATGCAAAAAAGATGAAGTGAAATAAAAATGAAATTGATAATTTGTGTGCGTTTTATACCTCCCAACACATGCCTTTGTTGAAAAATATGGCAATATTCTACTGTATTAAGCTAATTTGTTTATACAAATACTGGCCTGTGTACTTACTGCAAATGATGCACACATTTGTAAAACTGGAAAAGTAGATTGACATGTGATGAAAAAATATCTTACCAAAAGCTCTTCCAAGTTTGATTTTTAAGGATTTATTAAGCATTTCTAAAACAAAAGTATCTCTCACTGAAGGCAACATGCATTTATCAGCATTAGGTTTCACAGTAACAAGGGATTTAAACATGGGAACTGGGAAGGAAGGGAAATGTTAAAAAAATCTACTGAACCAGAATTTTCATACTATCTTGCTAGGTTGGGGGCAAGTCTTACTCAGCATTTCTATGTCCAGTAAGGAAGATTACCCATGTTTTTTTTTTTTTTCAAGCTGAAACATTACACTGCATGTACAATTTGTATTTCACATAATCTACTTTTGATGACTGCCATGCTATGCTGCAAAGCCCACCTTTTTTATTTACAACTATTGGAGAATACAAAGGGACGTGGATTGTTAGAAGGGCAAGAAAATAAGCTTTAATTTGTCTATTTGCTGCTTGTAGTGAATACTGTTGACATGAAGAATGTCAAGCAGCTTTTATGTTCATATCTTCTACCAAAGAATCCTAGCAACCTTGCTGTAAAAGTTTTCTTACAACCACCTAGGAGAACATTTTACAACATTATTTCTAATTAACTTCAGTTTTTAAATAATTCTGCCTGCAGTGACCATATTTTAGTAGAAGTCCCTCTCAAAGTATAATGAATAGTTTGAAGTGTGTCTGTTTAGAAAAGTCAGGAAAAATCATGTGGCACCTTTTTTATTTTTGCAATAATTTTCAATCATTTAATCCAAGAAAAAACTACATTGCTCAGCTGAACCAGATAAAACTCCTAAGTCAGAAATCACATTACAGAACCAAGACTTCCATGTTGTGGATGATATTCCAGTCTGTAGACAGAAATATGTACTTCAGAATATGTGCAAGGAATGTTTGGTCTGTACCACACACTGTAGCAGAGTTACAAAGGTTGTATCTGATGTATGTCCTGACCCATCTACAGCTCTAAATCTTTTTTAAAAAACTGTTTCTAAGCACCAGAAAGCAACAGGTTAACACATGCCAATGACTTGGAGAATAGTTTCCTGCCATTCAATTCTCTCCTGCCCGATTGAAGAGGATGTAGTGGATGATGGAACCTGAATGTAACCCAGAATTCTTGCCACCTTGCCTTTCCTCTCCCCCAGCACCACTGGGTGACCAAATGGAGGTTGAAATTCCTTGAAATCTTTCCTGCAAAATGCTGTTTCCCAAGAAATGGTGACAGCTAGCAGCAATGTGCTACTCTGGAACAAGGACAAGCTAAAAAAAGTCTGTAATTACTCTCGTGCTCCAGCTTCTGCCGCTAAAGGGCAGATATGGCATCAATACTGGTGCAGGAATGATAGAGATTTTGCTTTCTTCCATGTAAGGAAATTCTTTCCCTGATGTTTAATGGAACAAATGCAGCTCCAAATGCTTCCTATTCCTGTGCTAGTGTGGCATAGCATCTGGCCTATATTTGTTAATTTCTTCATAAATTACAGACCGAGATTTTTAGAGGTTGTTGGGATTTTTACACAAATAGGGTGGGATTGCTTCCCTTGAACACTCTTAATTGTTTTTGGAGTAAAAATTATTTGACTGTGATCAGGATCAGACCTAGAAACTTGAAGTAATGAAGCCTACAGGCAGCTGGCAAAAGCACCATTTCTCCTTGCACATTTATCTTCTTCAACTTGGGGGGCCTGGGGTTAATTAGAAGAAGAAAAATTCTGTTAAACAAGGCTTTGTAAAGTAGATCTGCGTTCTTCCTGGATTTAAAACTCATTGGTTCTACTCTCTGGATAAGCATAAAAGAACTATTCAGCTCTTGGTATACTCATTTCATCTCACCATTGGCATTCAAGCAACTCAAACACAGCATGAAGTCAACCTTTGGTGATGAAACACTAATGAATCTTTAAAAGGACTGTTGATGTAATACTTTGCTGATTGGATAGTGAACTCTTTATTTTTGTTTTATACTTATATACATGCTGATTGATGGAATAGTTCTTTAAATTCCTTAGGAATCTGAGGGTTTTTTCTTGCTGAATTTTGATTTTAAAGTTTAATTTTCTATTTTAGTTAGAAAATAGTTTCCCAGCATGTGAGGGAAATGGAAAGGGTTCAGTACCAAAAATAAGATGGAGCAGCACTAACTTTGATAAAAAGGACAAATTGAGCAAATAAACAAAAATCACCATGAGTAATTTCTTCTTCATCACAAACATTTTCCCACTTATATGGTAAGATTTTAAGCATAAATCCCCATTGAAAATTAATTATTTGGCTGTTCAATTTCTGTAAACTCATTTGCTGTGTCCTGTTCTGTGCTGATGTGTCATTTGCATCTTTTGCTCAGAGAAGCATAATGTTTCATAGCTAGCAAGAAACATTCAAAAAGGAGTAAGAGTTTCACTTTTCCTACAGTAGTAAATTGGATACATAAAGTTGCTGCATATTGTCAGTTTCTGCTTTGTTGCTTTGTGGTACTTTAGAGTAATTTTGCTCTTGTCCCTCCTGGCATCTCATTGAATGGGAGTTGATAAACTCTGTTTTAAGAAAGGATCAAAATATGCCTCCAGTTTGGAAAGATTAGGATTCTGAAAGAAGGTGTCATAAATCCTTAGAGGTTAAGGCTGTGCTATAATAGATGTTTACCTAGGTAGAAAGTCTGCCATTTTCAGCACGCAGCCACTCTAACATCAGGGAGAACGGCGCACATATGACAGCAGAGACTGTTCCAATATCCAAGAACAAAAATGTTTAGGCAATTAAAACCCACTGATGGAATGATATTTCAATGGCAGCCAACTGTCTCACTTTGGACACTTGGAGGAATCAGGACTGTTTTAACAAATCATCACCTAGACAGCTTCCAAAAATGCATTACTAGTAATGAAATAATATTTATAGAAATGAAATATAAATTAAAACCAGGACATTTTTTCAACAAATGCTTGCTCTAACAAGTAAGTTATTTTTTCCAAAGGTTTTGTGTATGAAAGATATGTAATTTGAAAAAAAAAAAAAGAGCAAAACAAGAGAAAAATTTCTGAATTGTACACATATTTCCAGTTATATTTTCAAGATGATTAGAATTAATACAAAGGGTAAAATTGTTTGGCACAAAATTGAAAGTCTTTTATAGTTCAAAAAACCACAGCCCCTTTATTAATTAAAAGCCACTTGAGAGAACACAAGACTGGACACCATAAAAAAATACTGCCTCCATTCACATTCATAAATCTATTTCTGTATTTGTCCTGCAAGCAGACTTTTCTCACGTCTGATCATCTTTCTGACCATTAGTCAGAACATGTTTATTTTTTTTAGTAACATAGTGCCTTCCCTTTGTTTTTAATTTTCTATTATTCCACCAAAAAGAAACCAAACTTGAACATTTTAATTGGATTCAAAAGTCTGAATATGTATATTGGTTTAATATGTTACATTTCACTCCATGGAAAATACTATTTCCATGGAGAAAAGGTCTTCAATCCTTTTTAAATTTTTCTTAAGGCAAAAGAAGACATCTTAAATTACAGATGATATAAGATGGCTCTGAAAATTCCATGGAGTCTGCATATCTTTAGGAGTGTGTGTTTAAAATTAATTCTAAAGTGTGAGGCTGAAAGTTTGGGGATTTTTAGAAAATCTCATCAAAACATTAAATGAATTCCAGCATGTGATTTCTTATTGTTACATATGGTATATAAAACCCAGAATATTTTGATGTAATACTCTTAATGCTGAGAAAATGGTCTGATTATCCTCTAAACTTTGATACAGCCCCAATCTAGAACAAGTCCAGAAAATAGTATTTTCTAACCCTTATGAGGTAAGTTTTTTATTCACTAACAGTTATGCAGGAAAAATAACAACTTCTTTATTTAAAGATGGTGCTTAATATAGGTTTAGATAATACAGGTCTTATATACAGCCTCTGTAGTAACAGAGGATTGCTTTTGTTAATGCCTGAGGATTTACCAGTGCCACATGCCTGGTTTCCTAATAAATCCATTGATATCTATTTTCAAATAATGGTTTCTCTTCTATATAATACAGTATATTTTAAGCATAGTTTATTTAATTTATGGTGTATCTCAAATTACATCATCCCTCAGCACATTTTTAAATATCCAAGAAGTTATATTGCTGTGTACATCCACTGGGACAAATTCTCCTCCAGTATGCATACCAAGAGAAATCCTGTATGAGGAAGTCTACATCGAAGTCAATTAAGTGGCAATCATTTGCAGCACTTAATTTTGCCATTAAACTCTAAGCAGGGACCATAATTTTCCAAATGTGTGTAGACATGCTATGATCAGGTGGTCTCGGTTGGTTAGGGATTAATTCTAGGAGTTATTGAAATACAAATACGTGACATTCATAGAGCAGGGCAAGAAGAAATTTTCTCAGTGAGTTTCACCCACAGTTAGTAATAAACTTTATTATGACATGTACGAAATCACAGTAAAACCAAATGCAGGCTTACCTTCCCTTGTCCCTCATACAAAACTATTACATTTACATAGCATAGTTGAAAAATAATCTGTGTGAGAACAAACTATTCCATTATGTTCAAACTAGTCACCTGTTAATGTCTGGTTCTCTTCTACATGCTACTTAAAGCAAACCAAAACAAAAATAAAACAGCCTGAAAAGGCCCTAAATATTCTTTGTCTCTAATCGTGTGATAGATAATTTCAGATTCATGTTAGCTTGAGTTGATAGAACTTCTATACATGGTTCTCTACAAACACCAACAGAAGAAGGGAAACATGTGCCAGTTGTTAAAGATTTATTTCAGAAATTGTGCTTTTCTTTGCTTTCACAAATGGTAGGAGAGAGTGATGAGTGACCTCTTGCTCTGGGTTCAAGCCAGTTGCAAAAGGCAAAGAAAAATGCTACTGCTGGTCACTGAGAGATGAACTTCCCATTTGTCAATACAATTCACTGGGAAAGCAGGTAATAGCCTTGACAACATCACTGACAGACTTCCACATCAGCTTTGGCCCACGGCACCTCTGCTTTGCTTACAACTACTGCAGAAATGAGTAATACAACCTTTGACCATGCTCAAGAGCTCACTGCATTAAACCAATTGATTATCATAAACTACTGCTGAAGTTTATAATACTGTATTGGCAAAGAAGCATGGAATCCTGAAAAAAAGGATAATGAAAATATATATGTGGAGTAATACTTTGAGTTGTAGAACTGAGTGTCTCAAAGTACCAAATCCCTCCAAAACTTAGAAAAGGCAAAGACTTAGATTCAGTAGTAGCTTTCTTTAACTCCAGTTTTTACTCTAAGTCAAAATCCAGATTGTCAGATTAATTAGATAAGTTATTACAAATTGAGATATTCTGAATTTCACTCCGCTGTTTCACAAAGCCATTTGCATCTTTGATGGTTACAACACAGCAAGATGGAAGGAAATGATGAGTTTCCTTCTATCATTGCATCCCGCCACTCTCTCTTCCAGACCTTCTTCCATCCTTGATGAATTTAGTTCATACCTCGTCAGTCCTTTCCAATTTTATAGTTTCTCTTTATGGGCCCAGTATTAAACTAGTAACACTGGGAACTTGTTCAACAGCAGTGTCTAAGGCTCCTTACAATCATCAACATCACCCATTCAAGACAGTTGTGCCCCCTGTTCTCATAGTAGTCTGAAACCTTAAAACTTTCTTCACAGCTTCACCTTTCAGAATTCCTTCATCTGCACAGATGTGAGTCATGACAAGGAGAGTCAGACAGAGAGGATTAAGGTTCAGCCTTGTATGTTGTTTTATCAGATAATCACATCAATTCCAATCTAGAATGGCAACAGATCCATCCCATTTGCATGGCTTTTTCTTCTGTATAAACAATTTTGGTCTCTTTCCACTTCCCAGGGGACATAAGGCTGTGTTCCAGGTCAGTAGAGAAGTAGAAGCTCATCCCATCATTTTATGCAAGACCTGTTTAGTCCAGCTCTGCTTGTGTTCTAGTCCTTGAGCAATATGTGAAGCTGCTCAGACATTCTTGATTCCTGAGGCTGCTGAGGAGCTGGGAATCCCTATTTCTTCCCAGTTTACACCTCACATTGCAGTCTCTCTCCTCTCTGTTGACCTCCCATTTAGCTGTTTATTTCATGATGTAGCTCACATATTCTGCTGCCTGGCATTGCCTAACAAAAAGACATTCTATTCATTGGGTCAGAAAAAAATTATGCGTCCATGTCTGGGACTCTAGTAACATTGCAGTTTTTATGGATTTACCTAAAATCCATCATTTAGAATGGTACATTTGAGACAACATTTTCAATGAAACAGTTTGCTGCAAGATTCCAACAAACATCAATGTAGGATCCAGAGGATCTGTCTAAACTGTCTGAAGAGGTCCTGCCTTGGGAATAAGGTAGAAAATACAAAAATCTCAGGACACTGTGAGCTGAACACATTTACTTGTTAGTCAAACATAATTTTGAAGGGAAGACAGAAGAATGCAGTAGGGTGCAATGTTAAGTTAGGAGAGCCATATTACACAGAATCACAGAATATTCTGAGTTGGAAGTAACCCATAAGGATTATTGAGTACAATTCTTAACTGAGTAGCCTGTACAGGGATCAAAGCCACAACTTTGGCACTATTAATACTGTGCTCCACCCAGCTGAGATAATCTCAGGGTCTGGCTAATGTCTGACTGGTGGAGCAGAATTCAGCAACCCTCACGGACATGGCCTGCTGCCATAAAGGTGCACAAATCTGTCTTTTTTGTACTCAATCTGCTGATCCAGTGAGGGCAAGGTATTCCCTCTTCCTCATCAATACCTCCAGCACCCCAGGAGTCTAAACTGGTCCTGAAGTGATAGCACTGAAGTGACAGCATTGAAGCCAGCACAGCCTCACATGAAAGTTGTAGTGTTAACACATAATGAGGGAGAAGACAATATCCAAATGAAAACTGCATTTTGGCTCTCCTGTTAATCCCAAGCTCTTCTTCCCTCACTACAACACTGAGGACTTGCAACTTCCTCCTGTTCCAGGCCTCGTCAGCTCCCTGACCCTGTGCACTGTTTTTGGAAAGGTGATGAGAAGTTGTGGTGCTGGGCAGTGCCAAAGTGTCCAGGCTTATCTTATCTGTGATTGTGCCACAAGATGGGGCATGCCCTTGTCACTTGATGCAGTGGGTTGGACAGAAAGGCTGTCAGCCAGCATTGGGTTTGCAAGCCTTGCAGGGACAATGCACTGGTGACCCAGCAAAAGGTGTTATGTATGCATAACAGAAAACAACTGGAAACAACCAGGCATGAGAACATAAAATTTTTAGGAGTTTTAACACAGAATAGTTACATTTATTACTGTACACTTTTATTCTGCCTCAAATATCTTTGTCTAGACCTCAAATACACGCATACTTAGAGGTTCAATATTAATAAATGAAATAATAGAAGTAGTTATGTACAATTTTACTTTTTTTAAACTCCTGTAATTTGTAAACTTGTGAAGTCTGCATTCTATACTTGTGCATATAGTCCATTATCTTATCAGTGAGTAAGTAGATAGTAGATTCCTTTTTATTTTCTAATTCTTTAGGCCATTTTGACATAAGTTTGTTTTTCAATGATTTTTAACAATCATAACAGACTGTCAACAAAACAGTTGTTGACAACAGTCACTTCTTAATATGGTAAAGTGATTTGAAAATGATCTTAAGATCTTAAATGATTTTAAGAGATCTCTTTCTAAAATGCATTTAATTCTTTTCATACTACCCTAAGGTCAGCACAGGAAGGATACATATTCATTTGATAGCCTTAATCTAAATATTCTTTGTGGTTAACCTCTGATAACCTTTTTGGCCTCTGTTTAGAACCTCATATCAGACCTGTCCACTCTTCTAAATATATCCTGATCCATGTCTCTATTTTAGTATACAGCCCAGAAATTACCTTTCAGTTCTGTACACTGAGTTCAAAGATGTTAAACTGGCAGGATCTGCGCACAAGTAGAAAGGAAGCTGCAGGAAATCTAAAGACAGAACAATAGAGAAAATAAATTATTTGTATTCAAAGGAAATTGAAAACAGTTTTGGATATATTAAGAGAAATAATTTTGAGAAAGGTGCTACTTTTTTTACATTTTTGAAGTTCTCTGTAGAAACTATTCCATCCCCCTCTAAGACTTAAAATGAAATCTAATAAGAACGGAACTTAATCTTTCTTTGAATCCAGATGGATTTGCAAGCATTAATATTTGATTGAAATCTGGTTGTAATGTCACCAAATAAGCTGTAAACTTACTCTCCCTACAGCAGTGGTAGCCTTCTTGTCCTTTCTCCATGAGCACATGTTAGGGTTTGTTGGCACAGTATATATTTTCATCTGGCCTTCTTGAACATAACCCTGAATCCTCCTACAACAGATGTACCTGACCACAGTCTTTTGTGGTGGTTTCTGGGTTGATGCTGTGGACATGTTGAGGTTGAACCACTGGTCCAACCATGCCTGAGATCACCAGATAAGGTGGTATGTCCAGGTGAAGCATCACCAAGTTTACGTGGAGAGAAAGCCTCATTTGTGAACACCTACTTGTGCCAGCCCCATGTCATGCTGAATCAAGTGTCAGCCTGACATTATTACCACATTTTAGGGCTGCCAAGTGCAGGTTATTCAATGGACACTCTATTAAGCTGTTTACATGTAGATGTAGCCTCATGAAGAAAGTTTGGGGCAAAGCAGCTGGCTCAGCTAGATATCCTGACTCACAGCCTTGTGCTCTGGCTAGAGGGTCACTCTCTTTCTCCCACAGATCCAGCTGTTTCTGGTTGTCCTTCAAGGATCTCAACCAAAACTCATTGAAGGGAAAATAAAGAACCCCACTGCCATCTGTGGGCTGTGGGTCACTTCCAGACCAAAATAAATTTGGCTTTCACTATTTGTCCTGCATTATTTCTTATTAAAAATACATTCGTCTGTTTTTTTCACTCTGTCTTCCATCTGTCTATTAGTTGTGCTCTCTCTGTCTGTTGACACAATACTGGCTGAGTATGATTAGTACTGTGCCTTCTCCAAATAGGTCACTCCAAGAGTAGCACTGCAGAATTTTGGACAACTTTGAGATTAAATTGGCAGCCTGCTTGCCCCAGTCCCATACGAATAATAGAGTAGGACTTGTTTCTTCAAGATGTTGTTTGCACCAAAAATTGTGCAGAATAAGCAACTTGTGATTTCACACATGCAGAAATAACACTGTGTTGAGTGCTTTAAAGAGGATGTTTGGACTTTGGCAGTCTAGAAAAGCCAGTTGCAGTCTTGCCTTATAGAGAATTCTGAACTTTACTGAGAATTTCTTTCCAGCCATATACACGATTCATGGTGTTCACAGTTCACACTGCATTTGTTAGGTACATGCCACAGCATAAATCACCTGGAACAGAAACAGTACCACGTGGTGAACTGAGGATCTCCAAAATGAACTGTTCATAAATGAACTGCAGACCATGGTTTTTTTTTTTTCTGGGGGGAAAAAAATTGTGAATATCTTTGAATTAGAGAAGGAATAAAAATTTTGTAATCTCTTCATGAATGCACACAAGAGAAAAGATATTATGGAAGGAAGATTTTTCAAATTTTTTCTGTGTTTAAAGTTATGAAATTTATCGATATCTGTTACATTTTCTGAGTAAATTACATTAGAGAAAAAGATTGTGTACAAAACAAAAAAAAATAAACTTGCTTCACTCAATTTTCACAAGGGTTTGATCATCCATCCTGTTTACAAATGGCTATGTTAATCATTGCAATCTGAGAATTCAGTGACATTTTAGTATAAATAGTTTATGGGTCTAAGCTTTCCTTTAGACCTGGTTCTCATAAACAGTTGGCCTAATTGCCTTTCAAGTGTTCCTGTATCTTCTGACTAATGAAAAATCTCTCTTGTGGCTTACACACCAGTTGTTTCAAACCCCATGACAAATAAAGAAAACAAAATTCTAATATACATCCTAATATCACAGACATTCACTTATTCTAGTCTAGAAAGCACTTAAGCACACACTGAGTTTACAGTCCTATTTACATTTTTATTTCTGTTGAAATTAAGCAGGTGCTTATGTGAATATGCAAGTGTTTTTCTGGATAAGAGTGGGTTTTTTAATGAATCACAGTGCTTTCAGCTGAGGAAACCAGAAGTATCTTGATTGCAACAGTGTTTAAATATAGGATAGATCTATTACTGCACTCCAGACAGCTGGCAAGCCAGACTAGACGTAATCAGAGTGGTCACCACATAAACAGGAAGAACATCATAGCAGTTGATAACATGCATCCATATGATTTTTGCTGATATATTTAGGTGCGCAGAAAAATAGAAAGAAATTAAGTGAAGTGACATAGTTTGGAGGGTAAAAAAGAATAAAGAGGACAAGAAATACAGGGTGAAACTGGAAAGGAAAGGATTTAGGGAAACTGGGTAGACAAAAAGTGAAATACATCCATTCCCAGTACAGTGAACTTAGTAAGGGGAGTGAAATTACATGGAGTCTTGCACTAAAGTTTTTTAAAGCTGACACAAGTACATTTGTGGCTTTACTGAAGACATAGAATTTTTTTCCCAACAAGAATATAACATTTCCTCCTAATGACAGATATATCATCACCACCACAAAGAGAAAGTGCAACCTTATTCTGGCTTCCTGTGTATGCTTTTGAGGTTACACTTAACAAAAATACAAGTTATTATTTGGAATATTGGGTACCTCTGAAGAATTTTGAAACCTGGAATTCACAAGGCCAGCTTCTTTCTGAGATGCAAGATGGAATTTGATCTCCTTTTATTTATAATATTTTCCTTTCTAAAAGGTATATATTTTTTCTGAACACTGCTGTGAACTCAACTTGAAGTATCTGTGTTGACTCAAGAAAACTCTGCCAGTGTCTGCCTTGTCCAATCTGACCCCAATTCAAAACTCTAATCTACATTCTCCCCAGCATGTTTGCTTTCTTCCTTTCAACTTTGATAACTTTGAAGTTGCAAATAACCAAAGTTTCATGGAAAGTTGCAAACTCTATATTAAAAACTTTATCTCAGTCTAAGGGACCACTTCCAGGATTTCTTTAAGTCCATCAGTGGAGGAAACAGTGTCTAAGACATCTCATCTGAATGTGTATTCAATTATATAGCTCAATTTCTTCTTCAGTGATGACTTTTGTTCTTAGAGCTCGTCTCCATTTCAGTTCCTTTTCACTAGCAGCAAAAAGATAGTATGTGAATAATTAGACAGAAGTTTAATATTTCTCTTTCTTATAAACAAATATAGAACTATAATACTTCATGGTAACTCTCTTTGCATAACTGAAAGCTGTTGAAACTAGTTTGCTTGTTGAAAAGTAGTGTTTCTTCATGACAATCCCTCCAAGACACATGAATGTTGCATTATACAGCATTACAGGACAGAGGAAACAATGAAAAATGTAGGGCTAAATGAGAGGAAGGAAATATGGGGGTAAGAGAATAAAGTCGCTTATCAAACAGCACCAAAGAAAACCATTTTTTTGTAGATGAGCTCAATATTACTTTGCAATTTGACAGTGAGAAAAATTACTAATGACCAGGAATTTGTTCATTGGTGTATAAAACTGGTGTGTCTGCATGTGAACCATGCACACAGACTCTCACACCATCACTGAATATTCCCTTTAGTGAAGAACACAAAGCCTCATCCTGCTCAAACTGTAGTGCTAAGGATCCTGAGTAACTCCTTCAATGCTGAAAGAGTTATTCCAGGTGCACTTTGTCATAACCCCACAAAACCTTAGACCAGTATTAAGGGAAAATCTTTGAAATCAGGCTTAATATAGAAAACTTTATTTTATAAACCAAACAGTTGCCAATATGTAGAGAAGTAACACAGACTGTGTTACATCAGCTGTGACATCCATAAGACTCGATGTAAATGGAATATGAAGCAATTGGTAGCAACATCCAGAGTTCAACAAAAATGTTTCTCATTTGCTGTTCTGCAGTACAGCAAATTAGCTTATAAATCACTATATTATCTATTATTGCATTTGCTCTAATCACTCTGAAAAAAAGTGTCAGTAATTATCAAGGCCAAAGTCTTAATATAACACATTCTGCAGACTTCATTTTCTAAACAAAGGAGCAAAACCCCAGATTTTAAAAATAAGTTGGATTCATTTATGGTGTAATTGAAAACACATGGTCTGCCATGGAATTGAGTCTGGTTGCTTGTGGTTGAACCCACTTGGAGGATCTAGAGTCATGTCTGTTTAATGCTAGATTCTACATTAGCATGAAATAGTGGAAATGGAAGTCCCATATGTGCTTAGATTAATAAATAGTCTCCAAATAGGTTTATGTCTGGCATATTCAAGAGATATGGAACATATCCTTACAGTATAGAGGACATCCTAACTGATGTCTTAATTGTAAAACAAACTCAGAAGTAATTGCCTAATAATGCATTTACCATCTAAAGCATTGGTGCTAATGTAGTCTAAGAGAGTGTTCTAAAGTCAGGTGTGACTAAATAGAGAAATTACATGTTTCATATTAATCATCAGCTATGTTGGTAGCACAGAATTTTTCTTCTCTTAATAAAACCAATTCAGGCTTAAGTGACACTCCACAGTAAATGTTATTAATTGTGTGCTTCCTGAATTGACTCCATTTACGTGTAAATATTAATGTTTGAGTATGTTTTATTTACATAAGATCCCCTTTTTTTTCCCAATGGAAAAGCATATTACCATACCAAGCACAGAGCAACTCAGACACTGCAAAGTGCAGACTGATAAATGAATTGGAAATTATGACTCTTGTGTATGGCTGAGACCAGGAAATTAAAAGACAATATCTAACCAAGGCCCTGTTGTTTCAATTATGAGTATGTCAGCTTTGATTCAAAGTACGCCTGTGAACAAAAAGGCCTATGCACTGGGATTCAACCTCTCTTTTTTCATCTGTTTTTTATGTAGACAAATAAATTTTTATTATCATATAACCAGGATTCATCCATGCCTTGCATTCCAGTACTATTCCTACCTTGCAGCTCTGTTCTTGAAAATATGCAGATTTCTCTATATAAACTGGACTAAGTGAATCTGGAATACAAAAAATAGAAGAACAAGAGTAATTTTCAAGATCTTTTTTTGATTATGAGTGTATAATTTCACTACATACAGAAAGTCTTATTTTGGTGTCTTAATACAGCCTAGGAACTGGAGTGTTCAAAATTTCTCTATAACTGAATAAATTCAGATGTACAGACAGTTTATTATATGACACTAAAGCCCTGAACGTTGATCATAAAAGAACTGTAGAAATAGAAGGTCTGTGGAATACCTTTTATTAAAAGAAAGGAATAATTTACTTTTTTCATTACAATAGATACATTCTTATATTTTAACACATATAGGGTCAAGTTTTGTTTTCTAATCACTATTACAGTGTGTTCCACCCAGAACAGTCCAGTAAGTGGGAATCTCTGATCTCCTGCCCCTTGTCCTAGTGACCATGAAAAGCAAAAAGGTTTCCTTGTGAAGTGAAACATTCCCAGCTGAACACACCAACAGGGACTCTGGATTTAAAAACTGATCATAGTCCAAATCAAATACTTACTACTTATTTCAAGTGCTCTCTTTTTATGTGTCAACCTGAATTGGAATTCAAGTCAATGGCAAAACTCCCACTGACTTTCAGGAAAAAAGATTAAACTCTGTAATGTGTATTAAATGTTTTGTTCTGGTACTCAACTCAGAACTGCTGGGTGGGCTCAGGAATACATCAGACAAAAATTCATCCATATTGAAGCAAGAAAAAAAGAAAAAAAATATAAAAGATGCTGAAAAATCCTTTGCTCCATTGGAGAGATGTCTATCATTTAATCAATCCCATATAAAATTATTGATAAGGAATGTTAGCATTCTTGCTTGTGAGCAACGAGGAAGCTCAGTAACACATAAATATTTTCCCCACAGCACATTTATTCGCTGTTTTTCTGATCACATGGGAAGCATAATGTTAATAAGAAGATAAATCATTTAAGCACAGTATTAAGATAAATGGTTTAAGCACAGTATTGAACTTTCATTATATTGCCAAGATAATAAGGCATATCTTCAGAATTCCATTATGTGTTGCTTTAATTATTTTTTTACTGTTTATATTGTTGAGACATGGGGTGGGTAGAAACACTAGAATATTGTTCCCAACTATATAACCATAGATGCATCTATACAGGGTTGAAGAAAAAAGTGGACTTAATATAGCAGTTATGAATTTGAGTATCAGAGCCATTTCATTGAGATTTCCAGGGCTGAAATCAATGTGAAATTGCAGGGCATATAAACAACATGAGCTCAGTTGGTTTGAGCATGGTGCTAATAATGCTAAGGTTGTGGGTGCCATTTACCCAAGAATTAGGCTCAATGACCTTTTTGGATCCCTTCCAGCTTAGAAAGTTCTGTGGTTCATTATTTCATCAGGATTGGGTCATTCTTTTTTGTATCAGGGGTTTAGGCTTGGGCTGGGGGTGACACCTTACTTTATTTTCATTGCCAATTCAGACAATATGAGATGAACAGTCTCTGCACAACATAGAAGAAAACACAAGTTTGTTTTAATTTTTTGCTAAATTTTTTGTATTTATAATTATAATACAAAAATTATTTTATTTTGAAAGAAAATTATTATTGTTTCTAAACCAGAAACTTAGCTGAGGAAACGGCCTGCCCCACTGGCTCTAATAGTGAGCTTGACTAGTAAAAGACCTGATCTTTTTAGGATATTTCCATCTTGCATTTTATTAAAAGGTACACTTAAAAAGTTGATAAATTCTGTTTTAAATGTAGAAAGATTTTTTTTTAATTTAGAAAGACAAAAAGCATTTCAAGAAATGAAACATCGATTGTTTGTCCTTCTTTCCCTTTCTCTTTTCATCTAAAAGCTAATTTTCCATCCACCTGAGAAACTGAGCACAGAGCCAAAGCTGTGCTGAAAAGATATTCTTTTAACATGCACTTTGAAATTCTATCACCTCTCAGAAGTGGTGTTTCACTGCTGGGCAGTTTGTATGTTCCTGTCCCTGCCTAAGTGCTCTTATTCACAGTTTTCAAATCCCCCACACAGTCCCCAGCGAGCTCAGCAAGGTCAAACAGCCTGGCTGTGAGCGAGGCCAGTGTTAAGTTGCCTGGATGGTGATACACTCTGTCTTGTCATAAAATGTTATAAAATGATAAATTCCTGAATAGCAGCCAGGAGAACATGAAAAAAAAAAAAAAAGGTCTGATTTAAAAACCAGGTAAATGGCTAAACCGTAATATTTCTAAGAAACATTTTGGCCAAAATTGTATGAGACAAATGTCTTTGCCTTATTTTTTCTGTGCTCTGTAAAGAGGGGTGAATTTTATTTCCTTATATTCTTTGTAACCATTCAAAAATATGTTGACCAAAGCATATTTTGACACCTTCTGGAGGACTGGAAGGCTCCTCTGGGAAATAATTGCATGAACTGAGTAACCCTTAGCTGGACAAACACAAATACTCCTTGACTTGAGAGGGCTCAAGCAGACCAGGCATCACAGGTTTGGAATATTGTTTTCAGCAGACCTGTTCACCTTAATAAAGCTACTTTTACTGAGTAAATGTTGCAGATCAGAGGGAACATCTTGGCACACACTCAATAACAGCTTGTCTATACATGTCTAGATCTCAAACATCTTTAAAACACCAGGAGTATGTGTATTGATTTCAGAGTCTTTTCCCTCTGAGCATGCTTCAAGAAGTTCAAGAAGTATCAATAGGTTTAAATTTCTGTGACATTTTGAAGGATTTGTGTCATAGTGCAAACCGAATTTTAACAAGGTGTCATTTTTTGACTGATTTGTCATTCTTTTATTTGTCTTTTTAAAATGAAATTAAAAGTTGATGCAGGTCTTTGATTCAGGACTGGCAATTTCACATTCCTCAGTTGCATGTTGCAAACAGGTAGTGTTTAACACATAAGTCATATAAGAAAAATATGTATTCTCTTTTGACTCTGGAAGTCTAAAGGGATTAAAAAATATAAACATCAGTCAAGTTTTCATCAGGTCCATTTGGTTCAGAATGAAAAGAAAGATTCTCTCAGGTTTTTTTTTTTTCATTTCTAGGAGTCTGACAATAAGTTTTGAAGCTTTTATACAAACAGGTAACGTTAGGATTAGGATACTCTGCTCACTCGTACATTGGTTCAAATGTACGAGGATGGATCATCTGGGTGGATCATCTATTTTATTCACCTGTTGCTTAGACTACTGCAGAGAAAAAGCTGTCTTCAGATTGGTGATGCAAAGGAAGGAGTTTTGGGGGGTTTCCAAGTGACAAGCAGCGTTACTAATAAATTGTCTCAGAATGTAAAAACCTGACCCTCTCAGGTGGTTCAGCCACAGTGTTTGCAAACTGTGACCAAGTATCAGATTCCTGCCTTTTTGCTTAGCACTTGCCGTGGAACAATGCAGGGCTGTGACTTCTTGCTCCAGCTCTGATTGTACAGACTGTAATTAAGGATTTGGGTGAGGATGAACGGCAGAGAATGCCACTGTGCAATTGGCTGTAACCAATGCGACCCAAACTGATTCTAGATCTGGGGGGGAAAAAAAAGGGAAGAAGAAAGAGAGAGAAGGAGGGAAAAAAATGACCTCTTGTACCCTCTTCCATGATCCGTGTGTGTAGTTAGCACGGACTCCCCTGCCAGGCTTTTCATCGCTGTGCTTTTAAAACCATTAGCTTGCTTTGTAGTCTTAGCAAGACATACATTTTTGAGCTATCATAAATGAAATCTTAGAAGATACCTTTCAACATATGCCAGGCATAGTTAAAAAAGAAAAAGACCATTATGGCTCTTTAAAGAAAGGGGGAAAAAACCTCAGGGTGAAATGGTGCAGACGTTTTGTGGAATATGGAAAGTTTGAAAGAAGTTAACATATAATAAAGGGATACAAGAAAACACGGTTGTTACATAAAGAGCTGACAACCTGGATAGACTATAGTTTTAATAGGATTCTTTCTCCCTATATATTAGTTTTCATCTTCTATGGTAAGTCAGGTGATACCATTTTGTCTCCTGCTAACTTGCCCTTGATATTCTTTTCTTTAATAAAAATCAGAATACATTACCAAAGTGTTGTCTGGAATAATCCAGCTGTTATCTGCTGCCACTGCAGAAATACATGACTGGAAAGAATTTATATCTCAATTTATTTAGGAAAAATTTGGTTTACAATTTTTCCAGTGAAAGTTGCATGTAGCATTTGGACAGTATCGTGTGGAACAGATCCAGCCTCCCATCTCCCAGGTTTCCTCAGTATACAGAGAGATGTGCCAAAACTCTTTATCTGAATTCTGGGCTGCTGAGTCTAAACTTAGACCAGATGTAGAACTTTTCTAATTGTGTTGGTTTTGACTGGGATACACATAATTTTCTTCAAAGTACCTTGTATGGGACTGTGTTTTGGATTTGTGATGGAAAATATGTTGGTAATTCAGGGATATTTTCTTTATTGCTGAGCAGTGGTTGCACACAGTCAAGATCTTTTCTGCTTCTCACCCCACACCACCAGCAGGTAGGCTGGGAGGGCACATGAAGCTGGGACCAACACAGCCAGGACAGCTGACCCCAGCTGATCCAAGGAATATTCCAGACCCATCACGCTCAGTGTAAAAAGCTGGGGGAAGAAGAAGGGAGGGGCAGGGGGGCATTTGGAGTGATAGATGTTGTTTTCCCATGTCACCAACATGTGTGATGGAGCCCTGCTTTCCTAAGGAAGGCTGAACACCTCCCTGCCCAAGGGGTGAAGAAATTCCTTGCTTGCTTGTGCAGGTTTTGTATTTGACTGTTAAACATGTTTTCCCTCCATGCACAGGTTGTTTTCTCACTTTTATTCTTCTGGTGTTCTCCCCCATCCCACCAGCAGGGAGTGAGTGGCTGTGTAAGACTAAGCTGCTGCAACAATGGTTCAGACTGACCATGGAAAGGGGGTTTTATTGCGCTAGAAATCTTTTATCAGAACTTTGAAGTTGGCACACTGTGAACTGGGGGTCAGAACTTTGCTGCACTCCAACACTGAAAAACAAACAGGCAGATTTTAATATTTTAAATCCTACTTGTAGTCAGGAGTGATAGAAATCAAGTTCATTTTGCAACAGAGAGAAACATATATACCAGTGACAGATGTCTGGGGCACACAGAATCAGAGTGGGAAGGACTCTGGGCTCTTTTCATCTTTTTATAGTAAACAGCTGGGAAATGTGGAGGAGTCAGGGCCCCTCATGGTAAAGATGCTTCTCCCTTAGAGCAATAAACAATAAAAATCCTGTAGAAAAATAAGCAATTGTTTTAACTGAAAGAAACACAAATAGTGAATTCAGTGAGACACAGAAGCAAAGCCTTGAACAAGTTCATTTATAGAATAGTTGCATTGCTTTTTAGTGTGTATAATACTTTGATTTCATTTTTCTGATTTTATTTCCCTTTGATACTTTTGTTTTCTTTATAAGTCATGCCCATTTAATCCTCACAGTGAGGAGGGGAAAGAAAGAAAACCCAAAATGCTTTTTCTTTCTGTTTTCTGCCTGTATGGAACAGACACTGCCTTAAAGTCTTGCTCTGTTTATGCTCTGTAATTGCATCTGATTTAACCATGTCAATTCCCTGGAGTTAAATACCCTTTAAAAAGATCACCTTGGGCTTAGGACTCCTGACCTCTGATCTCATGCAGACTGTTCTCTACATGGGATATATCCACAGAGGGAAAAAATTTCCCACTAAGTGATAATCTCTTTCATGTCCCCTTGGCAGGAAAGGGGCTTTCAGGTACAATTGCACTGGAATAAGCTTTATCTTAATATAAGAAAGAATTTTTTTTTCAGTACAAACAATCAATCTCTGGAAGAACCTGCCCAGGTATTTGGTATACCTCTCATCAGTGAAGGTTTTCATGGTATGACTGAACAGGATGATAGATGATCCCATGTAGGATTCCCTTCCAACAAAAGGTGGGACCAGATGATCTGTCAAGGTCCCTTCCAACCTGGGATTTTCTATGATTCTCTGATTCTCTTTCTATTTATGATTCCTTTAGTCAGTAAGGAGGACATTTCTATTATAGTACTACGATTTTTCTTGCTGACAATGTCAATGAATTAAATAAAAACCTTATTAGAAATGTTTGTTTCCTATGATAAATTAGTGATTTTTTTTAGGACAGATGATTAAAATGAGTGAGAGCTTAGAATAGAACTTGGACTCATAGCTTCAAAACCCAAATTATTTTTATGCAAGTGCTAAGAGAGCTGGAAAATATCATTAAAAGGCTACTATTGATTCATTATGTGTGAAATGTTGTGGCAGTCAGGAGAGGTTTTCGAGGACCTGGGGAAGGAAAGAATCCCCTTTTGACCTCAGGAAGACAAGAGGAAGGACACAGGTTGGTCAGTCTCACCTCAGTCCCTGGGAGGGTGATGGACCAAATAGCACCAGGAATTATTTCCAGTCATGAAGATCAAGAAAGTGATCAGGAGCAGCTAGCATGAAATTAGAAAGGAGAAATCACACCTCACTAACTTGGTGGCCTCAACAATGAAATGACTGGCATGGTGGATAAGGGGAGAGAAGAAAATATCTTCTATTCATTTTTGATAAGGAGTTTTTTTGCTATCTTCCCTAATATCTTCACAGACAAGCTGCACAAGTATGTGCTATATAAGTGAGTTAGACTGGAAGTTGGTAGAACTGACAGGATCAAACTGTTTTCCCAAATGTTGTACCAGAGTATTGACATGAGGGCAAATATTGTTAAATTATTTACTATTCCCTAAGGAGATTGCTGATGAGATCAAGTGCTCCCTCAGCAAGGTGGCAGATGATATAAAACCCAGGGGAGTTGCTCATATACCAGATCTGGGCTGCCATTCATGGGACCTCAACATGCTGGAGCAACAGACGGACAGACACCTGAAATTCAACAAAGGAAAATACCAAGTCCTGTCCTTGGGAAGGGCACCCCAATGTACACTCTGGGGACCAGCTGTGTGGAAAGCAGCTCTGCAGAGAGGGCCCTTTTGGTTACAGCAAACCAGAATCACAGAATCACAGAATTTCTAGGTTGGAAGGGACCTTCAAGATCATCAAGTCCAACCCATGTTCTAACACCTCAACTAGATCATGGCACCAAGTGCCACATCCAGTCTTTTTTTAAACACATCCAGGGATGGTGACTCCACCACCTCCCTGGGTAGATGATTCCAGTATTTGACCACTCTTTCTGTGAAAAACCTCCTCCTTAATTCTAGCCTGTATCTCCCTTGGCGCAGCTTGGGACTGTGTCCTCTTGTTCTGTCTGTTGTTGCCTGGAGGAAGAGACCGACCCCCAGCTCACCACAGCCACCCTTCAGGAAGTTGTAGAGAGTGATAAGGTCACCTCTGAGTCTCCTTTACTCCAGGCTGAACACCCCCAGCTCCCTCAGTCGTTCTTCATACGGCTTGTGTTCCAAGCCCCTCACCAGCCTCGTTGCTCTCCTTTGGACACGCTCAAGCATCTCAATGTCCCTCCTAAACTGAGGGGCCCAGAACTGGACACAACACTCCAGGTGTGGCCTCACCAGTACCGAGTACAGGGGGAGAATGACCTCCCTGCTCCTGCTGGCCACACTATTCCTGATACTGGCCAGGATGCCATTGGCCCTCTTGGCCACCTGGGCACACTGCTGGCTCATGTTCAGCTGACTGTCAACCAGCACCCCCAGGCCCCTTCCTACCTGAGCAAACATGAGCCAGCCATGGGTACTCTTGTCAGGAAAGACCAGAAGCCTCTAGGGATGCTCTAGGCAAAGGATTGCCCACAGCACCAGAGGAGTGATTGTTCCCCTCTATCTGACACTGGTGGGACCTATCAGGAGTGCTGGGTCCAGTGCTGGTCTCCCTGGTGCAAGGAAAATACTCATAAAGTGGAGAAAAACAGGGAAGGGATACAAAATTTTTAAATGACAGCTGAGTTGTCATTTGATGATGCTGAGAGATCTGGGGTTGTTTAGCTTGTAGAAATAAAGGCTCAGGGAGCCCTTGCCTGACTGTGAACAACTGACTGGGGGAGAGAAGAAGACAGAGTCAGGTTCTTCTCAGCGTTGCCTTGTGACAGGACAAGAGACCATTGGCATTAATTAAAAATAGTGTCGTGAGAAACTGACTGCAGAACTTTAATTTATTTGAGTTGTAACATTTACTGCTTGCGAGGTGGTGATGGGCACCCCAGCTTCTTAACAAATCATGCATTCATGGTAAGCAGGCAAACGTGAGCACCTGGCTTACACACTGCATGTGTCAGAGATCAGCTTGCTCAACTTGCTCAGTGAAGTGCATATAAAATTCCTCTTATAAAAATAACTTAAAACAGCCTGAAGAAAAAAAAAAAATGTCCATTTTATTTAACTACCCACCTGTGAAATATGAAAGAACATCCTTAAATACTTTAGAGTGACTTACTGATTGTTTGGAAACTAGAAATGTTAAAGACCCCAGCTCAATATTGTGCTTAACACTGTGCTTAAATGTAATTACATGTTTAAACCCTGTTTTAATTCATTTTCAAGTACCTCAGTGGTACTTAAACATGTGTATTGTGCAATTAAATGCTTTGCTGAAAAGGTGCCCCTGACATTTCTGAGACACCATATAGTCCAAGAAACTAAATAATGCTATGATTTGAGAAATGGTTTGTAAATGTAACAATCAGTAGCTATCTGCTGTGTTTAATGACACCAATTTAAAATTACATGGAAGATTTGATCAGTATTTGAGGATATTTTAAAGTTTAGTTTTACTACTGTAAGATTCACAGCTAATTTTCACTAGGATTCTTAACAAAACTGTAAAATCTTATTTTGCATTTAGCATGGACATTATTTCAGAAAAAAAAAAAAGATGGAATCATGCCTGGGATGTAGAAATGGAGTTGGTTGCTAGGAATATAAGATGGTATAAGAGGCAGTAAGAAAAGGAGTTTCAGTTTCATGTGAAGAAAAGTCTAGAATCATTATTTTATTTTCTTACCCTGGCTTTAATAAACATAGTGTGTATAAGGTAAAGGGGGTTTGTTCCTTTTGAATTTTTCAATGGACAATGAAAATGTCCAAAACTTATAATATTTTTCCAGCAATTAAAAAATCAAAATTTGAAAGAAATGCAAAAGCAAAACCAAACCTCAAACCTCAGAACTGCTCACTGAACTTCATTTATTAAAACTGAAAAATACAAAAAGCTGTGTTTTAGCTAATTTTCTTTGTCTATTCTGTGGGGGTTTTTTTGTGGTTTTAAATCCCACAGTTTTTAGGTGGAAGCATAAATCTTTTGATTATTTTACACGCATTTTGAACCCCGTCTTTGTAGAAAATGAGGTTCCTTTTGAAAATGGTGTTAAATCATGCATAGATTAACAGAGCCCAGATGTTAGTACAGTTCTGATTCCAGCTGAATTATCTTCCACAGATACAAGTTGATGTGGGCAGGTGGCCCGTGTGCAGCTCACACCTTCACCACTGCTCTTTGTGTTGCAAAGGTTTTCTTTAGGGCTGTGGATTAGTATCATGATTTTCCTTTACATAAAAAGCTGGACTGTGTAGCACACAACCTCTTCCAACATCTCAGCAATATCACCTGTTATCCCCTGTTCTGTTTTCTCTCTAGGAGTGCTAATTACATGTTTAATGATTAGACTATAAATATCCATCCTGTCGATGACAATTAAACACCTTCATGGACCTGAAGCTAATTTTTTTTTAATGTCTGACACCTTTTTTTGTTTTGTCCTTTGATTATCTTGCACAATAAGCCTGAGTTGTGGGTATATTTAGTAACAGTACAATGAGATTCTGACTGAGGAGGATGTGTGTGTGTGTGTGTGTGTATTCATCTTAACTAAAAAATCAGGAATTTTATTACATCTGCTGTGACTGTATCTTCACTCTCTCTGTCCTTTTGTGTCTCACCACACACTCACTTTTAATTTAAATTGTACTATCTAGAAATTATAATGAATTTTCCCAGTGACATCAGTTAGAACAATTTCAAGCCCTCAAAGACAAGCATGTTAACTTTCTTAAAACATTTAAATCCAGAAAAGCTTAACATATCAGGTAGATGTTTTCAGATGCATTTTAAGAATGGATTTCCCATTTAAAACTAATCCCATCTGTCACCTGAAAAACTTCCTAAAGTGGCCCATTTTTAAAGCATGTTTGTGTATTTTTCAAGCATGCCAAGTAGTGTTTGGAGTAATTCTTACCCTGGGCTCGATGGAAAAGAAACTTTCTGCAGGAACACAAAAACTCTGTGTATTCTGGGTAAACACAATTGTGACCCTACAATTATGTTGGTGAACAGAAGAAAACTATTGAGCTATGTTTGCCATTACAATTATTCATTTAAGTGGGCTGTTTCCATTGTGCACAGGTGGTAAACTTATCTCACATGTTTTTTGTATAAAAGTCTGAAATAAGTGAACACTGGCAAACAGAATCTAATGGTGTCATTAAAATGATTGTAAACATGCCTGTTGTTGCAGATGTGTGCTTTCCTTCTGTTGATATACATTCGGATTGTTGGTCAGGATCAAACACAGCAGACTCTCAGCATGTCAAAAAATGTCTGTACTCTAACAGGTTCTGTTTGGAAAGAAATCTGTTTCCTTAAGGCCAGGATGGCTATAAAATAACCAGACTGCCCGATCAGATCCAATGTCTACTCCTATTTTCTTTGATTAGAGCTGTGTTCCCTGTATTCTCTGCCATCTACGGTTTCAGCTGAACAAGAGATTATGTGTTGCATCATTATGGTTTGAGGAAACGTTTCAACAGAGTAATAAATGTAGAGAAATATACAAAACTCAGGGCCAGGAAGTCATCAGCTTTTTCTTCTCTCTAAAAATGTTGCCCTTTGCTTAACTGCAATTGCCAGCTTTGCAGTGATTATTTACTCTACTACACAAGGTAACACAAGCATGGCTGTTGTTATCCACCAGAGGATAGGATGAACTTAAACACATTTCCTCAGAGCCAAATTCTCCAGCCTAAACCAAAAGTTGATGGACAGCTGAGAATTCAGCAGAACCATGTGCTTCCCTTCTGCTTGGAGCAGGAGCTGTGCTCCTCAGCTACTTGCAAGGAAAAGTGCAGCTCTGCAGTGGCTCAATCTGCCTTCAAGCAAAGATTCCTCTGGAGTCTGGAGTAAGGCTCATGGGGAAAGAAGCCAGAGGATTTACATCCATCTGTCTGTACCCTCCCCTGGGAAAATATCTGTGCAGTAGTTATATGTCCCAGATGGGGGGATTCCTTCTCAGTATTTTTTTCAGGCAACGCCTTCTATAAGAAAGGATTGGTTTAGTCATCCAGGCTATAAACTCCTGTTTATCCAGAATAATGCTCACAATCCTTAAATGTTCACGGTGTCACTCGTACTAAATCCTAGTATTTAGGCTTTATAACTTCAAAATCATTTAGCTCCCTTTAGTGAGCCAAGAAACATTGCTGTAGCCTAACCCACCTCTTGTACACTGGCTAACAGCTCTCATCTCTGCTCACGTGCAAAAGGAAATCAGACTTTCACTTTGAGTAGTGCCTGTAGCTCTACAGGCAGGGATGGTGCCGTGCCCAACACAGCAGAGACAGCTGGTTTACAGACAGCTACAGTCGCGTTTGGGAGTTAAGAACTTCTGTGTCAGGAATATACCAGAATTTAGATGTGGGGCCCAAATCTCTTGGCATCAGCATCAGTGGAACTCCAGCACAACTTTGGAGTTATGTAGGTGTAATACTGATGCCTCAGACAGCAAAATCCATTCCATACAGCACAATGAATCTTTAGAAATGGTAAAAGGCATACAGTGTCCCTTTCTTTTTAAAACACACAGAGCTCTTTGCCTTAAAAAGTCTTGGACTTCTTGACTTCTTTCTATGTGGTGCACTGCCTGAAGCTTGCCTGCAGTGTTACAAGATTGCTCTAGTTGGACTGGAGGCTTGATACCTAAGCAATCAGCACCAGCACAATATCTCTATCCAACTTGCTTAGCTAATGGAGGCACCCTCTATGTTCTATTAACCAGATGAAGCACAGAAGGTCACTCAGGGAAAGTTTCCTTAGCTCAATGTGAACTTCAGTTCCAGAATCAAATCTTTTATTTGAGTGCACCCTCAGCATAGATGAAGAATAATGTCAATGCAATTATTTTGCACATTCATTCATCTGAATGAGAAAGTGGCTCTTTACAGTGATTTCCTCTTCCTCACATTTAAAAAACAAGTTCTGCTTCAGTTAAAAATAGCCATGCACAAATTTAGAATCAAAACACTTACCATTACTTGTGGCTTTGTGTTTCTCTGTTTACAACCAAAATTCCTAAAGAAAAAATGTGGTCCACTTCTATATTTAGTAAATTGCTCTGGTGGAGAGAGAGTTAATGAGGCTGTCCATCCACCTTGGTGTTCAAATTGCCTCCTTGATTGATGATGTGGGGAGCAAACCTGCACCATGGGTCAGCGCCCAGAACAAGACACATTGCAGAGTTCCTTGTGTAGGTGGAGACACTTCCTACCCCACAGCACTCAGACACATCAGATCTCCCCAGGAACAAGCTGAGGATTTATCATAATGGAAGTAAAAGTAGGTAATTTTTATTAATCTCATCTTGGTTTTTAACCTTTTTTTGCTTTTTCTTATGTAATCATTGATTTAGAAGCTTGAAGTTTTACCTGTCATAATGCTAAGTAATTTAAGAGTAATTTTCTGTATGTTAACTTTCTCTCAAGCTACTGAGTCTTATTTTCATTTTGTGCACAGTGCAGGATAACTTTGTTAAATAGTACACGCCAGCCAGAGAACAGCCTAGCTAGAGGTGCTGAGACTACTGGTTCCTGGTTATGCAGTATGTCTTAGCAAGAAAGTTTATTAGTTTTAACAACAATTAAACCATTTAAGTGTTTAACAATATTTCTTTTATTAACTGAGTACTTTTGACTCTCAGTTTCTGGGTAATTTCATATGGCTATTTTCTAAGCAGCAGCACCAATAGCTTACATGCATAGGGAGGGCTGTTGGCAGCAGCTGGAAGATCAGGCAGGCTGCATCCCATTTTTCTTGTTTGAACCAGGCTGTGTCCTTCAGCAGCACTGACCCAGTGCAAAACACAGTGTCCCATCACCTCCGTGCCTGCTGCACTTGCTCTCGGAATTTCTTGTTTGAGCCGGGCTGTGTCCTTCAGCAGCACTGACCCAGAACAAAGCATGGTGTCCATCACGTGGAGCCCTGCAGCCTGAAGGAAGCTGCACTCTGGAGCACCATCACAGCCACTATCCCTGCGGTATGTTCCAGGAGCAGGAAAAAGGTGTTTGATGTATTTACACTCCACCTGAATGGTCTCCCTGCCAGGCTATCAAGCTGGGGATGCTGCTTTAACTGGGAAACTGGTGCAGCTGAGCTTTGTTTCTGCTGGATTCTCTGGTTGTCATTGACGTTAGAGTTCTCTTAAGCCTTGGTAGCTTGTGGCACTGACAGCAGAGCAGGGAACAGCACAGGAGGGGTTCAGGCTCCTCTTCTCTCCTCCAGAACCGATCTTAGAGCTTAGCAACCTCTTCTCTGAGAAACAGATTTCAAACTGCTGGATGAGGAAGGGTGGCATCCAAGTGAAAACAGAGTTTAGCCATGAGACTGTTATGGCAAAAACCAGCCTCCACCTTCTCATGCTCAGCTCCAGGCTGCTCCCAGTGTGTCCATGGCTCCTCTGTGGGGCTCCACAGGTCAGGTGTGGCTGCCCAAACTCTGAATCCCAGACAGCCTTGAACAGGAGACAGTCATAGCTACGTGTTTAGCTCAGACTCAAGATGCCATTTCTGGTAATTCGTATGGTAATAGAATTTTAAAACTTTTTTTTAAGAAGTAAAAGTAATATTTAGAAAAGTATCAGCTGAAGAATTTTCATTGTACATTTTAGATTCATTTGCCATATTTGTACAATTTTTTGAAACTTTATAGAAACAGTTCTAGGTATTAAAATTATTTTTAAAATTTTGATAGTTGATACTTCTTGTCTTATTTTTCTTTTCCACAATGTTAGGCAGTTGAAAGAAGGAAATAGCCTCCAATGAAAACCTTTAAAAATAATTTCAATTTTTAAAATTGGCATGCATTTGTAACAGGGCATCAAACATCGTTATTTTCTCTCAGTTCTTTTTCATGGAAAAATGCCAAGATGCACATTTCTGTGAAAAAAAAAAAGTGATTTTTATGAGGTAGGAGAAAATAGTAAAAAAATTATGTTTAAATGAGTAAAAAATATGTGACTTATGAGTTCAGGATTATGATAAAAGTGAGTATTCAACATCAACACTTGGAAAAAGATATTCCTCATAGAAGTAGTGTCATTCTGCAGCTGTACAATTTTATTTATTTATTTATTTATTTATTTATTTATTTATTTATTTATTTATTTTAAAAGTCCAGTCATGAAGGAAGAATTATGTGCCAAAGTCTTACTGTTTGATTCAATTTTAGGTGGCATTGGTTTGGAGGGCAAGGGGGGTTGTTTATTTGGTTTTTAGTCTTTAAGATTTGTTTTGGTTTTGTCATTATTTTTTATGGAAGCAAATGTTGACTTGCTGCAATCCTTGAATTGTTTTCTCTTTCTTTAATAGACCACTTGCCTCCTACATGTGCCAAAAATACTCTTGGAATATCTCTGCAGGGACTCATTTAAAATTACTTTTATCACAAATTGAGATTTTTGAATGCATGCTACTTTTTAAATTTTGGTCTGGCCCAACAAATGATTATAGTCTAATCCTGATTTCAGGATTATCTTTTTACTATTGGTTTTTTTTTTTGTGTGTAAGACTTAGTATACTAGACATAAAAACCACTGGTCTTAGTAAGATGAACACTGATGTGCTGGTACAAAGGTTAAATTAAATAGAAAAAAGACTGGTCTTCCAAAGAGTGCAAGAATTGTTTTCTCTTTCTTTAATAGACCACTTGCCTCCTACATGTGCCAAAAATACTCTTGGAATATCTCTGCAGGGACTCATTTAAAATTACTTTTATCACAAATTGAGATTTTTGAATGCATGCTACTTTTTAAATTTTGGTCTGGCCCAACAAATGATTATAGTCTAATCCTGATTTCAGGATTATCTTTTTACTATTTTTTTTTTTTGTGTGTAAGACTGAAAAGAGCAACAGTAGTATACTAGACATAAAAACCACTGGTCTTCAACAGAGTAAGATAACACTGATGTGCTGGTATGGGCCAAAGGTTAAATGAAATAGAACTTCCCATCATGATCACTGATGTTGATGAGTCTTTTTGGTTGGTGTTTTTGGTAGTTTTGGTCGGTCGGCTGCTGTTGCTTGTGGGATTTTTGTTTTCTTTTTTTTTTTTTCTTTGTCCATGATTTAATATTCTTTATTGTTCTAAAAGCATCTTTATTTTAAAAATATATAAATAAATCACCTTTATTCTACAAACCTGAACTCTGCAAGTTTGGGTTTCATTAGTACTTTACTTGCATCACTGGAAGACTGTTAAGAGGAAGAACTTGTTAGAGAGTAAACATCTGCTGCAGAACTTCAGTAACCAGTGCCTATGCAGTTATGGCTTTGCATTTTACAGCCAGGAAGTTCCGAAGCTGCCATGTGGAAATGTAGCACTCTTTGCATCCTTGGAGTCAGACCTGTGGTGTAGGACTCAGCCCTGAGCTCTGCTGGGGAGGGAGCACTAAGGAAACACTTTCATACTTTGGTCTGTGAACTTTCAAAGAGCAAAGGGGAGGCAATCTCTTTTTCTCTTTTCTTTTTCCTGTTGTTCCTGTGTATGAAGGCAATGACTGTTCTTGCAGCTCTGATAGAGTGGGACTAAGCTTAGGCTTTGTCATTTTAAAAGGACATACTTAAAATTTTTCCAGTATAGCAAAATCTCATCACTGGACACCTTCAAATCTGTTACTTACAGTCCGATAATGACATCTACTTTACAATGGACATACAATAAATTAAAATAATTTTGTCACAAACCTAGGCTGGAAAATTGCATTCCTAGTAGAAGGTAATTTAAAGAGGAAGGAGCATGGGAAATGATAGGATGTAATTTCAAAAATATATGTCTAAGGCATTTTCTTTTCTGAAAAAAAAAATGTTTGTTATCCATACTTAGATTTATTCCGATCAGTGGAAATTTTTTAATAAAATGTAATTTTCCTCCCAAATGAGACAGACTTCCTTGCAGGAAAAGCATATGGCCTTACAAGCATCAGTAGTCATGGTTGGTAAATATTGGCATTAGAATAACAGGAAAGTCTCAGTAAGAAGTGAGGTCAGAGCTGGGTGCTCTGCTCTGCAAACATCTGAAGGCACAGAGGTTTTGCTGTCAGACAGTGGTAAATAAATGAAAGGTCATTATGTTCCTGTATAAAGTAGATGATTTTTTATTTTTTTAATCAGAGGGGCTGAACTTACTTAACCTTTAAGGCTTATGTCATCCTCTTTTTTTTTTCTAAATGTTTCTGCCTCTTCACCTTACATTAAAACTGTAGTTCTTGAGCTCGCATCCCCCAGGAAGAAAAGCAAAAGTAAAATAAGAAAAGCAACATGGTCTCTGCACAGGCAGAAGAGGACCTTTGCAATTTATGAGCTGTGGCTCTTTGAAGTGAAATTTAAATTATTCTAGATAGTTTTTAGTGTGGGTATCTCCCCCAGCCCTAAGATGAAGCTAGTGGCCCCATTTAGGGAAGCTTCCTGTTGGTGCTGCCTGTGGTGTATAGAGCAGGAGCAGGGGCAACAAAACTCTCACTATTTTGGTAGAATACTGCTCAGGCTCAGTGGATGGAAACATTCTGAAAAGGACACTTGGCACCATGGAAAATCCTCAAAGGATTTACATGTGCACAGCGCCTTTGCCCTACACACACCCCATGTATAATGTCCCGTAATTTCCTCTCTGCTCTCCCCTCCCAAATTATGTGCAAGGACATCTAATAAACTGTCCTGCTAAGACATACTGCATAACCAAGGCACATGGATGAGAGAAAAATAGTGTTAAGAAGAATATTTGGTGTTCATGCTTATGTGGACTTGACTTTTCAGAAGGAATGACCTCAGCCTCATTCCTCAAGGCTTCCCTTCTTTACAGTCCAAGAATCTGAGTCAAAATTGCTGGGACTCAAATGCCAAACTAATCTAATTTAATACTTTTAGCAATAGCTTGAGTCATGCTCTGAATGCTCTGCCTTGCTTCATTTAATTAAAAAAACAACACAAGGCAAAAATAATACAAAAGTAAGGCTGCCAAAGCTCTGCAGTCTGCTTGTTTTCCAAGTGGGGTTTGTTTACCAACTTTATTCTTTATATAGAGGACAGTTAAGCTGTTTTCACTAACTCATTTCTAATACTACCACCTCGCCCAAACTAAAGGCTATGAACTCTGCATTTCTCCCAACCAAAGAAGGCAAATGGTAGTTTGTAATACATCACTGTTTCAACCAAATTTTTTTTATTTAATTAAGTATTTAACTTATTTATTTAATTAAGTACTATAACGGTATTAACATACCATCATAGAAATGCAAAACCTGCATATTCACGTTTGTTTTCATGGAGGAATTAACAAAAGAACAGCAAGACTAAAACATAGGCAAGTAGTCTAGTAGTTCATTTTTTAAGTTTTCTCTGAGCGTTGAGAAGATCACAACTCCAGCAGAAATTGTGAACCTCCTTTGTTAAGTGAGATTCTCATCCACTTAGTCCTTTTTATCCAATCCCTTATTGTATGGTGATCAACACACCATTATCCTGGTAGAGGGTAAGGAGAAATTTCCCATTGAAAATTTCTCAGATGGTTATCTATAAAGAAGCTTTATACACTTGTTGCTAAATATCTGTCCCTGTCCGATGTCCTATACTAGATGATGATTTAAAGGACCATGCCAACATTTGCACCCATGTAGAGAGCATACAACCATAAAAACATTTGGCATTTGGATGTGTGCTTGTAGTATCTGCCTTCTCTAAACTTTTAGGATTATGTTTTCTATAGCTATTTCGTGTAACCTTTTGAAAGAATAATTCCACTCATCTTTAATTCAACTTAGTTCCAGCCTCATCAAATTATTCTAAGTCACTGTGAATATTTTTCTGCACAAATTTGGGGATTTATCTGACCCAACATTAAAAGCTTACAATGTGGATACATGTGTATTAAGTACTGTCAAACTTCATTTGTAGACTAACAAAAAAATTACTTTTAGAGAGTGATATATCTGATCTATTTTAAACAATATATTTACCAAAGGCATTACTCATACCATACAACTTCCTACTCCTTCCTTTTTACCATAAGAGAATCTAGTTATTACTAGCTCAAAAATTAAGAGGAATCTTAGCCAATCATGTCTGTAGTCTGGTTGAAGGTGTCACAAGGTTACGTTGACTGCGGAAATATTCGTACCTAAGCTACAAAGAGCAGGAACATTTTGATAGCCAAAAGCACCTGTCTGTACTTCCTGCAACAGGCAAATGCCGTGGCAAAGTAAGAACCGAGTTGCAGAAGTTGTGGAATCCTTTGGTTGTGGCACATCTCCCACCTTTGCTCCAATCCCTGCGTGTTTCTCTGGGCCGCAGCTCCCTGGCCAAGCAGCTGTTCCACATCTTCTCTGGGAAAAAGGCAGAGGGCCAGATATTTTTCTGCACATGCTTTGAAGTAGCTTTACCACTGCTATTGGTATACACACCATAATTTGATTTAAACAATTTGTTCTTGCAAAGGGAGCTACGGCCAATTCATACGCAGTTAAGGGAAAATAAGACAATATAATCATTTCCTATTTATTAGAATGAACTTGGATGTTCTTATACTTCAGAAAAACAGTGATATGGATCCATGCCTGAACTTAGTGGCAAACTCAAATTCTGTTGTAAGCAATATAACTACATATCCAAAAGTTCTCAACTTTGGCCAAAAAAATTTGATCTGATAATAAATTTTAATTTTTAGGGTCATCTCGTCATCTCTTTCTATAAACAAGACTTCAGTTTACACTATCCATGATTGCTGAAGTTTTAATTTCATTACAGAAGGAAAAGTAATCTCTAGTTCAGTAAAACTCAGCATAGATGAAAATATTTAACATTCACCACCTGCAAATGCTTCCTGAATTAAATAACAGGTCTGAAATCTATTTTCATCTCTGTACATCCCTGTCTGGCCCACTGGTAAATTCACTTTGACTCAGCTCCTAAAATCCATAAAACAGACAGAGATAAAAACATTTCTTCTTTTTCTATGTTTAAATTATTGACTAGGGAAACCACAAAGCAGAAGCAGGTAAGTTAAAGGGCAGCCAGACACTAACTGTAATTGCATGTGAAATATTAGAAAATACTACATAAACATGGCATGGACTTTTGAATGTCTAGTTTTGTTTCCACTGAGGTTTTGTCTGGGCTCCAAAAATACATTCACTGAACTGCTTAAGCACATCTACTGAGCCACAGGTGACAGAAATAATCAGCATTATTGCTAAAGTCTTTTTGGACTTAAAGCAAACAGCATTGTAACCAAACAGAAAAAAGGGGAGAAATAGGTATGTGTTTCTAAAGAACCCAACTAAATGGCTGGTCAGAAAAATTGTATTTGAGAACATGTCAAAATAAGAAGCACACAGCTTAAAATCACTAGTACTCAATCTGCAGCTACATTGTCGACTGTCTGTTATGCCTAAATCAGAAGCCCCAAGGACTGCTTTGCAGTCCTAGTGGCCATTCATCCTTGATGAACAAAAATACAAGGGCTGGAAACCATTCTGAAAGCTGAACTTCTTTTAAAAAGCATTACTTTTTCCACCAGTCTGGCCAAATCTCTGCTCACCAAGAACTTTGAGCATAAACATCAAAACCTGCTTTTCCAGACAGGCTCGTAAACAATTACAGCTCCTAACTAGACATTGACTTCACTTGCCATATCACTGTACCACTTTTATTGTTCCAAACTATTGTCAAGTGCCAGTAGGCTTTATTTTTACTGCCGTATTACTCTGTGATTGCAGTGTGCGGATGTTATTTGAGCTGCAACCATGGGTGGATGGAGATCAAAACTCTGACCTCTGAGTCAAATGACCATTCATGAATAATGCAAGTAGCTATTTGTCTATTGCTTTTGTTTTAAGTATTATTCCTCATTCTTGTTCTTCCCTATTTCTGAAGACATGGCATGCCTTTTATTTCGAGGCAGATAAGCAACTTTAAAAAATTCTGCTTAGACTGAAAGATTCTTTCAGTTATTGCCGTAAAAATACTTTGCCAGTGAAATTTCCTGCTCTCGTGATTTCTTCCTGAAACACGGAGTACATTCCAATATTTTAGAAATAGGTCTTGGATTGCCAATAAAATGAAATCTCAATAATTCTTGACTATCCCCTAAATATTTGAGGGAAAACTAATATAAATATCTATGAATGTCAAACCCTAGGCAATAGAAGCCTATTAATCTAGAACAGTGTTTAAAGAATGCAAATGCAAGAAAACCTATCATCTCTCACTAAATATCCAGCTGTCACAAATCTATGCTAATATATTTTCTCACTTTTAATTTCTTGCCTGTCTTACAATAAATATAATCCAGACCCTTGTATTTCCCTATAGATATTGCTAAATTCTGCTCACAATGAAAAAGCAAAAGCACTCTTCTCATTTCAGATCTGGCATTGATATCATCTACTTAGTAGTAAGTACATTATCCCTAAGGGGAAAGCATAAACTACACCATCATGCCAATTCATCTTATGGATTTTCTGGCTGGATATACTTTTTCTCTCTTTCTATTCTTAAGACGTTTCTCACCTTGAATTCACCTTTATTCCCTGACCTAGCATTTCCAGTCATCATCTGTATTTTGCACCCTAGTAGGTGACACTAAAATCTATAAGAAAAATGTGTAGAACAATTGTGCTTTCAGTGTTAATCTGCTTTTAATGGAGTATTTGCTCTTAGCAGTCTGAAACTGTCTCCTTGGCTTGATCTCCTTTTAATCTAATGCATCTGGAGAAATGGAAAACACTTCACTCATTTGTTTTGTAAATGGATAAAGCATTCCTTGCTCATCTTCTGTGTGGGTGCATTGGGGTGGATTTTATTAATTTCAATTCAGCATTCTGGTAATTCCTAAATTCTAAAATGTACCTAACTGTTTGGATAATGTTATTATCTGGCCCATTTGTAAAGCTCCTTTGCTCACTCCAAATACCATTTCTGTCCACTTTCATGGAGCAGGATTTTCCTTGGGCATTCTCTAAAATAGACATTTTTGTTTTTAACTAAAGTTGCATGAGTCATTTTTTGTGAAATATTTTTTTTAATCTAAGGTAACTTTTAATTGCAATCCAACAAACTTTGTTTTAGTTACCATTGCCTTTCAGGATCTTACCTGCATTTTTCTTGGCTCAGCTCAACAAATTGTGAGCAACTGTCATAGGATAGATTGCTGCACATGGATGACCCATTTTGTAAGAGCAGAGAAATTTCTGAGTGGCTTAGTCAAGGACTTGTTTCTTGCTTTTCAAGTTGCTCTGAATGCTGAAATTCCAAAACACTGGCAGGAATTTGTAAATAGATAAAGAATCTTATGCTAAAACAGTTTTAGCAAAAAAATTACTGTTTTATTTAGCATTTAACTAGATATTTACAGGCTAAATCAGAATGCCAAATCACTTCTGAGCTGGTGACACCCTGGATAACCAGGACTTGCCAATACATGACTAATTATCCAGTACAAAATGTGCTTGCCTAATTTTTCAGCTGTAAAGGGTTTTTCCACATTAATTTTTTTCTATATTTTTTTTATTTGAACTTCTCTGGACAAGCAGCTGTGCATAGCAGGACGCTGACTTGGTCCAGCAGGAGTGATTTATAAAGGTATTGTACAAAGACACAAATGTCAGGGCCCTTATTCAATTTTTACACTTCTCAGGCAGATTCTTACTATAGTTGCTGCATACTGTTAAAATATTTAACTGAAAGCATATTCATTAAATGAATTTTGTGTTATTCTTCTTGCAAAACATATCCCTAGTTACCCCCAAAATATTTAAACACTTACAGACATGAATAGTCCCATTGGTTGTTATTTTATCTCACTGACTCCACTGCACTCCTGCTTCAAAACAGTGCATTTCAGAGGACCCCTCTTAAGTCAGATGTTTAAATACCTTCCTGATGAACAGCCTACATTTGTCCTTGTTACATGGCTTGTGTAATTCTTCTGGTTTCTAATCCATAGTAATTCTTTTACTGCCAACCTATATGTTGCAGATGAATTACTAAATATCATTTCTCATCTCCACTTCATAAAAAAAAATCATTGATGTCACAGCTCTGGGATCATTTTTAAAGACAAATTGCTCTAAACTGGTGTGTTTAACTACCAGCACAGTGACACTTACCCATAATTAAGCTACTGCACTGTTTTGAGTCACAGTTTCATACAACTCTAACAAAAAAAAATCTTTTTCGAAAATGGCAAGATGAGAAACAAAGTAAGTGATTTTTTTTTAAAAAGGAAACAGGCCATGAAAATAATACATATAAAATATATATTTATAAATAAGTTCTCCCTTTAACTGCTTCTTTGTGAAAAATTTTGCACCTTCATCCTCTGCTTGCAGTATCCAGGACCTGATAAAATGGGGAAGGAATTAAACCAAGTGCTTTCTGCTGCTAACAAGATTTCCTTGAAATGGAAGGTGTTGGAAGAACATAGGTGTGGGCTCATGTAACTATGCTTTATGCTGAAATGGAGGAGTTTTGAACTTGATACCTCTTTAGATATCCTGGTGTCTTATTCCCAGGACATCCAGAGGCAAGGTTGGGATCTGTGAAGCAAGACCAGATGCTCAGGGGACAGACATCCTCCAGGCTGTGCAGAGGACAGATTTTCTCAGTGTTGTTGCTGTCCTATTGCCCAATCCACTGTGTATTGCAGAGCCCGCTCTCAGCTGCCAAAATGTCTCCGTAGACTGAGACAAACTTGGGAGCCCATCTGTGAAGTCTATTCCCAGCACTAGGCATCTATATTTAGGGACTGTCACACTTATGCGTGTAGAAAGATCTGGGAAGATCTGGGGGGGTTTGCTTTTTATTTTTTTTTAATGTTGGTCAGGTGGATCAGCAATTCACCTTAACTTTTTAACCAGGTTGAAAAGATTTTCCTTTATCTTTAAAAAATAACGGGATATTTAAGTTTCCTTTCATTGCTAAAATCATGTTCCAAGGAATTTGGAAAAAAATGATACATAAAATTGTGGGAATCAATCACAATTTCTCAATTGTTCTTTAATTTTTCCAATATATGTCTGGTTTTAATGTTCTTAAAAATAATTTTTAAGCATTTGAGACAGTCCTTTTCAAGCTGGAAAACATATAAATGAGCAAGATAAAAAGTTATGGATCTTTAACTGAAATGAAAGGAACTTTCCATCTTCCCAAAACCTGTCTGTCAACACAGAAGAAATATGCGAAAAATGTGAGACAAACAAGCCATATGTTTTGCTTTTCATGCATCTGGCAAAAATGTGATTTCTTTTGCCATGTTTCTCCTGTGATGAGAATTTATTTCACAAAACTGACATCACATGTTTCCTCTCATATCTTTCTGATTCCTTGTATTTACCTAAATCTGCTATTCCATGCTGTCCTTTTTTAGGGTCCTGGGTGCATTGTTTCTAAGGTCTTCAGAAAATTTTACTGGTTCATGACATTGATAAAATTGCAGGACAGTCTTTAATCCAGTGGAATATGGATCTAAGGGCTGAAATTGTAAGAAAAATACTATAATACCTTAGTAGGGTAGTTTATTAATAATCTGGGTATGGCTCTTCATCAGGATGAGTCTTTTAGGATGCCTTGCTGAAAGATGTTTACTGGTTCAATCAAAAAATTTTGGGGATAGTGCAAAATCATTGGCTTAATTCTTCTGTTTATGATATGAGAGTTTAAAATGGATAACAGTTGTGGTCTCTATTGGTCTTGAAATATAATAAAATATAATATCTCCAACAATCCTTCAGAAAAATTAGATCATGCCTGATCATCTTAGATCGCTACTTCTTCTCTGAAATTTAGGAATCACATTTTTATTCACATAGTACAGTACCAACCTATTCATTCCCTCATTTGTCTCTTCTTTCATAGCTGGGATATCGCATTAATTTCTTTTTCTAGGTTCAGTGCTCAGTGTCCTCAGGTATAGGGTGTATTTCACTCTGTTCTACTCCACTTTCGTGGTTCAAACCCAGATTGAACTCAACTCACACAGTCACTCACTCATCCTCCTCTGGTGGAATGGGAGAGAGAATCAGAAGAATAAGTGTGAAAAGTTGTGAGCTGAGATAAAGACAGTTCAATAGCTGAAATTTTTCCAAGCAAAGCAAAGCAAGGAATTTATTCCCCACTTTCCACGGGCAGGCAGGTGTTCAGCCATCCCCAGGAAAGCAGGACTCCACTATGACACGTAGTTGTGACATGGAAAGACAAATGATGTAACTCTGAACTCTTTTCCTTCTTTTCCAAGCAGATTTTATGTTAAACATGACTCCAGATGGTCAGGAACATTCCTTTGGTCATTAGGGTCAGCTGTCCTGGCTGTGTCCCCCCAGCTCTTCATGCACCTCCAACTTACCTGCAGATGGGGTGAGGTGAGGAGCAGAAAAGGCCTTGGCTGTGTGCAAGCTCTGCTCAGCAATAACAAAAACAACTATTTCTTGTATGAATCCATAACATAGCCCCATACAATTAAAATGGTGGGAGACAATTTGAAGAAAAAATTCTTGGTCTTTATTCCTTGAATAGAATCCAAAACACATCGCTAAGACTAAATAGATAGCAATTTTATTGTAAATGTAAATTAATCACAGTTATAGTAATTATATAGAGAGTAACTGCATGGCAATCAAGTTATAGTAATTTTTAGGATTCAGTTAGATGGATAACTTTAGAACTCAGCCGTGATATTGCTAGGCTCTTCTTACAAACTCCTATTATCCTGTTCTATATCATCTGTTCATACCATATGCTTGCAAAACATTCATAGTTCAGAAATTTTAGGTTGACTACCTCTGAATTGAGCATGTTTGCAAATATTTGTAAGACAGAAACTTAATTTTAAATGCTAAAATTTTCACACTTCGAAGCTTTATTCCTTCAGAGCAAAAGCTTCTGGGCACTCAATCAAAAAATTAACTAAAACAACATTTTAACATTGTTATAGCCCAAATAAAGCAAGAAAAGAGAAAATTAAAAACGCACATAAGGAAATAAACTGTTTTTGTTGACTAAAGTGACACCACATGTGGAGGATGAAATAGCTCAAGCAGAGATTTCTTTCTGTTTCCAGTTCCTCTGTATTTCATCTACGCATTTGCCACACACCAGCAGCAGCCCACAGTTTTGGCATAGAAAATTGCCAGACTATTTGGTGCAATCCTGAGGGCTCAACTCAAAATGAAAGCACTTTTATTTCACAGAATATCAACAGGCAGAAACTGGTGCAAAGGGCTCAATTCTCAGTTATGATAAAATGGCATAGTCTCATTGATTTCAAAAGAGATGTGACAGTTTATGCCAGAAGAAAATGTGACTCATTATTAATAATGAAAGTGCAATTATAAACTCCAGAAAAATATTCTGTAAATTTACTGATTTCTGATAGAAATCCAGTATGTCACTTAAATGAAAGCCCTCAAAGCTTCATGCTGGTATACCTCAAACCTATATCCTTTTGATACAAAAATTTTCTTTGATAATCTAATGAGTTGGAACAGCTAAAATCTGAAAAAGTGCATTGAATATCTGAAAATCTGAAAAGGTCATTGAATACATAAACTAGCAACAGTGAATCACTAAATCAATGCTTGCTATAAATAAACTCATCCTGATAATTCATACTGAAGGAAATGCATTACCAACTCTTAGAATCATCGTATCATCAAGGATAGAAAAGACCTCTAAAATCATTAAGTCCAATCATTAACCCAGCTCTGCTGTGTTCACCGTTAAACTGTGTCCCCAGGTGCCATATCCATATGCCTTTTGTACACTTCCAGGGATCACCATTTCCCTGGGCAGACTATTCCAATGCCTTACCATCCTTCCAGTGAATAAATTTTTCCTAATATCCATTCTAAACCTCCCCTGGCACAATCTGAGTCCACTTCCCTCTCTTCCTGTCACTTGTAACCTGGGAGAAGAGACCAACACCCGTGGGTAGAGTGAGTTCATTCATTCCTGAAAGAAATGGGGAAATGACCCTATCTTTTTGCATCAGGCACGGTGAGACTGGGGATGTCTGCCTAAACTTGCTACCTGGTTTGTTCACAGCTACTTTCTGAGGAGGTGAATCCAAGCTTAGACAAAAGAACAATCTCAGTGATTTCAGATGTATATCATTAAGTTATGTACCAATGGGTCTCCAAATTGACTTGGGAAGAGAAAAATTATTTCAGTTATTAATCTTACTCTCCAATTCTCTTCCCTACTTCTCAATATTGTAATTATACTTTTTATGAAATTAATGTGCTATTTATTGCACTTATCTTGGATTTAGTTCGCCTTACATATTTGTTATTATAACTCAAGAACTGTACAATCAATCAATTCATGCAAGGACAATCAAGACTTGGACCATATATAATCATGTAAAATGCAGCAATTTTAGTAGAATTGACAGCATGCATCTGCTTTTAAATGCAGGAGAAGATCTACTAGCTTGAGATAAGGTTGGCTGGTATCAAATATTTTCTGAACTATGTAAAAATACATAATTTGCTACTTCTCCCCCTTAAATTCAGCAGAAAATAACCACAAGGGTTATAAAATGTACATCTGAGCCATTTGTTCACATCTGGGCCTTGTCCTGCAGAGTGTTTTGGGTATACACAACTGCCCAGGCTTGTTTTCATTATATTTATTTTGGAAAACCAATCCTCCAGCATGGCAGTGTTACAGGAGAACCAGAACAGCAATTCCACTCTGAGCTCAATATTCTGGAAACCAGGTGGTTTGGAACTTCTATCAGTTCAAAGTTGTGCTGCCATTAGTTTGATCATATTAAACACTGACATGTCTTTGTTTTCTCTATTTCTATCTCAGTAAATGCTGACATCACTCACCATTTGTGAACCTCCTTAGTGAACACATTATAATATGAACACATATTATTTTGGTTTTGCCAACAGCCTGCCATGTGGACTCTAAGTAGTAAATAACAAAAAGGAGTGATGCCTTCTGTAGCCCAGTACATCTGGCACTCATGTATTCACAGCACCTTTAAACATATCGGTCTGATTTTTCTGAAGCTTGCAAAGATATTTACAGTTTCAAATTTTTGCAATACTTTCCAAATGGATCATATATATGTATTTAGTAATTGATAGGAATGGCATTTGGCATCCTTTTCTTGGACAAGTAATGATGCTGAGACATTAAAAATAAATTCAGCCTGCAGAAAAATATTGGGAATGTGGGATACTTGGAAATACCTTTCTAAAGTAGATTTAGCTATTAAATTTCAGAGATGGCATGTTGGAATGTCAGATGGGAAAAGTGCTTTCGTCACCATTCTACAAGGGTGGGCAGTGCAATGTAGACTACTAATATTAACCAGATTTACTTTTTGTGGAGGTTAGTCTCCTGGAGCATTGCCTAGAATGGTTTGCTTTGCTGACTGGGTGAAACAGGACAAAGGCAAATTTCACACCTCAGCCTTACTAGAAAAAAACATGAGCTACATGGTAAGTGTGAACAAAAGATATGAAATGGGATGATTTCTGTCAGAATTTGCTTTGTGGGTTTTTTCCACTCAAGAAAATCTAAGCACCGTTGAGAAGGGAGAGAGTGTTAGAGGGTAGTTTTGCATGAAAGCTGGAGGGTTTTTGGAAAATAAAATTCCACACAGGAGGTATGATTTTCTTCTTAGTGTTTCTCAATCCACTTCCATTATACCATTCTGGGAGTAGGTTTACCAATGTTTAAAATATTTTTCATTCTTCCTTTTACTTTTAGCTCTTTCACTATCTCAATGGTTTGTTCCCTTTGTTATCTGAGACAATGAATTGGATAGGCAGATGCGATGTGTAAACAAGTACTCTTCAAGCTGTAAATTGAGGAATAAAATATGAGTCAATCTCACCAATGCCATAAATAAACCAGGTTTGCTGCTTTCTAAAAAGTTGAGTGTGTCGAGAAAATTCGTGGAGTTGATTTTCTAATCAAGAAAAAGTATAAATAACAATTACTTTAAGGTCAGAAATTTTTACCTTGATCAATCTAAAAAGGTTTGCATACCGTGTCTATCTTAAACTATTCTCTAAAAAGTTTCATACAGTTTTGTATTGGAAGAAGGTGGTTCTTTGGGAGCCTGTTTTTTTTTTTTTTTTTAATATTACTTTTGTCAAGTTTCTCTGTATTTTTAACAAAATTACAAAAGATGAGAGAAATTTGCAACAGAGTGCTGAACTCAATAGAAATAAGCATTGCTAGGATATGGAGATTTTCCAGAAATTGCCTCTATTCAAGAGTTGATTGGTGGCAAGGATTATGAAGAAAATATTGTAAAATTTATTTTATGTATTGTACTTTTCTCTCATTAAAATATATGTTGAATAGATCTTTATTATGTGGTTTTGTTTCAAGGAGTCATATTTACATTCACCTAATGGGGTTTTGGTGACAAGAAAACACATTTTAGAAACTCTGTCATCAAATATGACTTTCCTTGTTTGAATAGAAAACTTCTCTGTATGTGAGTTCCTTTTCATCAAGCTGCTGGTGACTTAAGATGCAATTTTGTTGTGCAGTCTACATTCAGGAGTATTGACATATCTAACAGTTAGTAAAAAAATATTATTAAATCCCCTGGAAGCAATAGAATCTGTATGACCAATATTATTCCTCCTGTTTAAATCAAAACAAAATTAAATAGAGCAACCAAAACTCAGAATATCTTCCTGCAAGGAGGAGAGGTTGAAACTTATGCTGTTTTTTTCCCAGACTCTGAATTAAAGCTCATCTTGGGTTGGTGCCAGTTCCCTAAAGAATAGAAGTAATTCAGAGATATTCTCAATTTAATGCTTCTTATTTTCTCATCTGAAGGGATTTCTCAGGATACAAAATCTTGGTTGTCTGGTTTTGTCTGTGGGGCTCTTTAAGGAATCTTTCTTCCTGTGATATACTTTGGATAATTATCAGAAAGACTCTATTGCCTGCTTAGGCTCTTTAGCCAAACTCTGGGTAAAAATATCCTGCATAGGTGAACCAGTCTTTGCCATAGGTGTGATTCAGTCAGTTGATTTTTGAGCACTTCCAGTCTTGCTGTGGGTACTTCAAACCCTCCATGTATCCTTTCTTTCTTGCCTAGGGTCAGTAAATAATATTATTCCTAAGGAATGCACACATTCACATAGACATATTTGTATATAAAATAGAAGTACTACATACATATGTTAATAGTACTGTTATTTCTTTATTTCTGTTCATGTATTACATTGTTGTAAGAAAAACCATTGGGTCAGGTGAAGCCCCTTGGGTAGAAAAATTTTTCCTTCCTTGGAAATGACTTAGTTCATTCAGAGGGTACAAGATTTCAGAAACTGCAAGTTGGCCAGCAAGGAGTCAAATATCACAGAAGGTCCCCACAAAACTGAGTGGGAGAGCTTGCTGAGAGGAGCAACAGGCGGAGAAAACCAGGGATCAGAACTGAGGAAAGAAAACATCCCTAGGGCCAGAAAGAGCTGTGCCAATTTTGCTGCAACTCAAAGCTACTGAGCTGGCCAGAAGCTGAGAGCATCCCTGCAGAGGCACTGTGGAGTTCTGTACATAAACCCTTTTTTCTGGACTGAGTTGTGATGAGCTGTATTTACAGAGTTGTCCTAACATGTATTCTAATTAAATCTGGCTTTCTTCAGGTTAAGAGTCTTCAAAAGTCTCCCACACTGTCTATGCAGATCTATCTCAAAGCATTACCTGACTCCAAGTACCTTCAAAATGTCAGAGGCTCTTATTGTAAAAGCTCTGTCAGAGTTTTTGTGCAAGAATGAACTTTAGACGGTACAGGCTTGTATATATTTGTTTATTTATGTGTATATGTGTGTTTGTGACACATTCAGCCTAACTTCAGTGAGTTCCCTTGGTTGCAGTTTCTCTGCAACAACAGAAATTTCAGTGCAGACCAGCTTTACTTTTTTTGAAGACCTGCCTTATCTGCCCAGCTATGATTCAAATGCAACCATACACTTTTCTTTTTCAAAACACAAAGCTACAGATGAGAAGACACTATCATTGTGTTAGAAATACTGTCATTTGCTGTCCTATATTTCCACTCTAAGCAATACAAAGACAGTTTCACATACATAATGGAGTTTGGGGGTTTTTTTTAAGTTTTTGGATGGTTCTACAAGAAAGCACCCTGTGGAACTGCACTCACAAAACTGAGCCACATGTAACCACGTACAGAATTTTCAATGCAGTCAATCCTCACAATTTGAATTCCTTAATGATATTTTGTATTCATAATGTCATAGTGGCAGGGGGTGGTAGTAATGAGTGACTATTACATAAATGATCTATTTATCTGGTTTGAATTTTGCTTTAACTATTTCTTCACAGTAAATCAAGGATTCTTAGCCAACCTCATTCAACATGCTTGGGAGGAGAGCCAGATTTGACCATGTTTATTCACTGGGAAGTAAGGACACCCCAGTTAACTCTTTGATAACAGTGGTATTAGTGGTCCAAGAAGGGGCTGCCTTAGGAGTGGCAGAAGTCTGTAGAATCCAGCTCTATAAGGATAATGAATGAGAACTAGGAATGGGATTTTAAGGGTATGAAAAAATCTGATCAAATCACCTAAATTCCTTTCATATTAATCAAAAAAAAAACATAAAAAATTTAGCATATCCAAACACTGGTTTACCTTTATCTACAATAGAAATCTGTGTCTGAAATATCTTGCTTTTTTGCAAAAGAAGGGTAACCAGCTCATACTTAAGTATCACACCTCAGATGGCTAAAATTTGAAGTGCATCCTACCTTGAGATACACATCCATGGGAAAGAGGCATTCATTGGAGATTTGAAAGTTGGTTGGCAAATAGGGCAGCAACAGCTACAAGAGCACTTACATAAAAATGGTTACAACCTCCCTGTTTTGTATTGATATTTTTAGTTCATGAACACATATAACATTGAAATGCTGTACAGATATAGCAGATCAAATCTTTTGAAGGAAAATGCCTGCAGTCACTTCTGTACCCCTTCCTCTAAATTAGCATCTGTGGGCCAGCTGCATAAGCAGTTTTTCTGGCCAGGACTGAAGACTCCTTCCCACTACCCCATTGTAATTTTTGTGGAGCACAGCCATTTAGCACAGGCTGTACTTCTTCTGCAAGGGTTGGGCACAAGGCCTTTGACAAATTTTGCATTTGCAATTGATTTGCTCCCTCCTGGGCTCGAGAATAAAAAGCAATGGATAATGCCTAAAAATCAGAGTTTTCATGCTGAAATAATAAGGATTGGATTAACTGACAGCATTTCTTCATAATTCTCATTAAGTCAGACATTGTTTTGATTTTTTATTGAAAAACTCATTTGCAAGGACTGTAGTCAGAAGAAAAAGGATTGAATGAGATAGATAAGTATAGTCAAACTGTTGCATTATGATCAGATGAGGGAACCAAGCATCTCTCCCAAGCAACACAGAAAATTCATTTTTATAATGGAGATAGAAGGCCTTTTCATTGAAACTCCAGCTGTTTTATTGGACTCATGCTCTAGAAAATATCAGTTAAACTTTGTTCTTTCTTTTGGAAATGAAATTAAAGTTACTTTCAATCTCAATATTTCACAGCCTTTTGAAATGAAACAAACAATAAACTGTAATGTCCCATGGACCAATTGTGAAATGTAAACCCCATGGCACTTTTAGGAAGAATAGGTGAGTTAGTTCCAGTGTGGTTTTGACAATTATGTGCTCTCTGGTTTCAGCTAACTTAACATTCAGCTATAAAAAATATTTTCTTCACTTTCTTCAAACTGCCATGCCATGCTTCTGCTTGCTACTGAACAAGGCCAGACAAAAGGGAAGAAATAAGATAGACAAAACTTTCTGAAATTTGTATGCTGCTAAAACCGCTAATTCTGCAATTTTCACTTTCTTTTAGTAAGGTTGTACATTGTTTGTATAAGTTTATAATCAAAGTATTGGGACATTATTATGAGGATCATTTGGTGCTTATGAGCAAGGAACAAAACTGACTAAAAACTAGATTTTTATCTACTCCAGCTCTTTATAAAGGTAGGAGCCTTAAGGAATTATTTTATCAGAAGTGTTATGTAGTTCAACAGCTCGTGACTATGAAAGAACAAATCAGTCTAGTTCTAAGGGGGGCATAAGTAAATATTTTATACATTAATGAATAATGTCAATTAGATAGGTATCAGATAATATTTTAATATATATTGGTATTATTATTATTTTTCTTTGTGTAGGTTTCAGTTCTCTCAGATGAATAGCAAAAAAAAAAAGGCGAAAGAAGAGATATAAAGAAGAAATATTAGCTAGGTCAATCTGGCAAAAAATCAAAAAATTCAACTCAGTGGGAAGAGTGTCTGAGTTAAGCCCTTTCAAGGAAATATTGTGACCTGCATCATAGGTGGGGTGGTAAAATCTGCTGGAAGACACATGCTGCAGATATCCTCTGCATTCCTTTTACAGCCATGGACTCTAGAGAATTTGTTGCTACATCATTACAAGTCATATTTTATGTTTGAAATATTTATAATTTTATTTTATGGAAGCTTAATCTTCAGGTAGGACACTGGGACATTTTTATACGCCTCCATTTTCACAGCCTTGCGCACACAGACTATGCCTTCAGGGCAAGTTTTATTGTGCCAGTGTAACATATGTTCCCAATAGGTAAGTGACACATGAAAGGAAAGGAATGTGATTTAATGTTTCAATTTTACTGCTTGCAATTTAACATATGGCAGTGAAGAAGATACAATCAATAAAGCTACATGAATGTGAAAGCACACAATAAAAGATACCTCAGAAGGAAGGTATGATTTAAAGATTTATTGAATCTAACTAGTCAGATAATTCAATACAAAAATTGTATTTATGGTCTTGGGCTCATTTGTTATTGGCAGCTTGCTAGTGCACAGTTAATGATTTTGCAAACTTCCAGAAATTGGGTGCACATTTTGTACTTCACCTATTTCCATTTTGCATGCATAAGGAAATTGTAACCCAAATGAACAATGCACTACCATATTTGATTTTGTTCCTGTAGGAGGTTAAAATTTTCATTTTCTCATTTTGTAATCTCTTTCAACATTTATTGATTTTCCTGATCTTCTCTTTTTTCTCCTCTAAATCTCTCTCACGCTATCCAAGAATCCTTTCATCAGTTTTGGCCAAACTATGTCCAAGAAAATCATGTTTCCATTTCCACATTAGTTAAAAATTCCAAAGAACTTTAAAATAAAAAAAAAAGTTGAGATATAGAAGCAGATATAAGAAATAAACCCCACCTTGTTCAAAGAACAAATTAAAAAAATGATCTGATTTTGCAAACATCTCTGGTTTTGCTGAAAAAATACAATGAAAATTTAAGTTTCTAATGAGTTTTACAAAAAAATCAAAGTATTTTTTCAAAAGTTGAATATCCTTTTTTTTTACAGAATAAGCAACTTGATGAGAAACAGTTATATTGATAAGGGGAATAGAAAGAACATCTTGAATTTTTCTTCTTTCAGTTGCAGATAAGTTAGATGTTGATTCTGAATCTCATTTGCTTTCATTCATAAGTTTAATAATTACTAAGGACAGCATTTACTGTATGTTATTAAAGCACATTTAGAAGTTACATCTCTTATATTCCACACAATTAATCTGGTTACAATGAACTGAACATACACTGATTGTGAAAGGGAACTGTTAAAAGAGGGTATTTTTAAAGGTAACCAAAAATTTCCCTATGCTTTCCCTTCCCTTCTGTAGTAAATGTTTACTTTGTGGAAGGAGAGATATTTTCTGTTCCGTTTTCTCCTCCATTTATTTCATTAATCCTATTTTAGCATCCTTATATGAATGTTTGGTACACAGTTTCTCATAGTAAGAGCTTTGGAGGACACATGTAGGTGGATCAAGGAGCATGTTATAGCCATACCTGAACAGGTAACAGCATTTTATGGGAAACCAACACAGTGCCAGCCAGATTTCAGATTTATGGGTCTGCTTCTCCAGCTGCATCAGTTTATAGGAGGTTTATATGCCAACATTGCCTGTCTCTTGGTGCTGAACATAGCTTGAGGCCAACCTTAATTGCCTTTCTCTCTAGCATCAGTCTCCATGAATCTTCTTCATTAACATTTTCCCCAATCCACTTCCAAAAGCCTAGAAACTGCTAGTTTTTCACCTTTCAGTCACGTAACCATTAGAAAAGACTGTTCCTAAATCACATTAGGGTCTTGGCATATGTGGAATTTATATATGAAATAGCATTGAAAATGCACATAACTATTCTAACAATTCTAGAGTTTCTTCATGCTTGGTCTAACCTGAATCCATGCAGGTATATCACTGTGATCCCTGAGTGCCTGTAAATGTCTCTCCCATGACTGTGTAGAGCACATGGTACCTATTTGCTTTGTTGTCACATTTTATGGTTCATGAAGCTCCTTAGGATATGTCTAGCAATAAAAGTTCTGTTTAAGAGATGACTGTAATTTTATATGTATGAATGTGCATATATACACACACAGAGGAAGAGAGAGGAAAGACATTTGTTAGACATCATCTGCATTCATGTGTACAGTCCCTGTCATAATGGCACTAAGGATTATCCAAAACATTTGTAAGATCTGTGGGAGAATGGCATAACTGTCAGGAATTTCCATGAGGTTCCTGTCGCTACATATCACTTCCTCTCTATCTTCTGGCTTTGGTTGACACAAAGACTGCTGGATTCATTCATCCTCTTCTGTCTTTTAAATCCTGTTTTGTTTACCTTTGCCACAGTGGTGGGAGGTAAGACATGAAATATGTTCAGCACCAAGAGACAGTCGTAGGCATATACACCTCCCATAAACTGATGCAGCTGGAGAGCTGGACCCATAAAACTGCACTCTGTGGGTGCCATATGGGAAAAGATTCCATAATCTGTAAATAATTTGATTTGTATTAAAATTGTCAATATATGTCTTCTGCACTTATCTGTAGAAATGAAAATTCCTTACAATGTAGCAATATTATTTTTTAAAATTTGTTTTCAAGTTGGTCACTCGTGTTTCAGAGAAACACAGAAGACCAGAGTGAAACTTGAATCATATAAAAGCAATTTACATTTGCACAAAAAAAGATGCCCAGTAGATTTCTCGACAAATCCCATGTGAGAAGTTTTCTGTCACCATATATCTACATCATTCTCTGCCAAGCCTAATCATCCAGCTATTGGCTAAAAATAAGTCCACTGCACCATGGTAACTGCCTAGGGTTGCAAATAATGTTGCTTTTGAGATTTAAAAGGTCAGCAGCAAAAAACACTGGGCCTTCTTCACCATGATATAATTAAAACAAAGTCATTGGCTTATTTGGGATAAGAAAAGAACCTTCTCTCTCTCTCTCTCTCTCTTACTCTAAATAAATTGGAACGTCTCCTTTCAGCAATTTATTGTACTTATCCACATCTTTGAATACTGCTTTCCCCAAAATTATGAGTTTGACTGAAAGTCTGACTCAGCCTCAGGTGCCGGGAACCTGAAACAGCAAATGTAAAGAATGAACTATTTGATTACAAACATTCTTCCATGCCTGACCTTATATGACATATCAAGGAAAGTGGCTGAAAAACAAACCCCCTCACTAGTTTAGTCACCAGCTCTGAAATGCTGACTGCCTGATAGCTGCCATGAAAATGCCCAGGCTGCCCAACCAAAAAGCACCTCAACTATCCTCTACATGTGACCAAAGCCACAGCTATGGAAAACAGGTTTACAGAAGTTCTTTTCACTACCTTCCTTTTTCCACAGCTCTTGCCAACCTTCTACACAGTAGAATCCCTGGAAACAAACTCCAAACCCTCTCCTTCTTGACACATCCATGATGAGCAGCTGTAACTCCTTAGGCACTGATTGCAGCTGCCTTGAGCTGCACCATTGAAATAATCCAAAAAGGCAGCAAAAACTGGAAATATGTTATTGAGTACATGGTTACTGGTTTTGTGCATCAGCTAGGTGGGTGGCTTCCAGTTTGTATTGCTGCTGGAAATCATGCAGGAAACACGAGTCTGATTCTTTTATCACTGTTTTCACTCCAGAGTTATTTCTGGGCAAGAAAAAAGGGAAGAGACCAAACAAGAGTGTAATGTTCCCTTCTCTTCCTTCTTGGTTAAATTCTTTATTGATATTATTCCTAAAATTTCATTGTCCTCAACAGAGCTCTGACTGCATCCAGGAGCTCAGGTGGTGGACACACTTATAAGAGTTCTGTGATGTTTCATGATATTCAAATAAGTTAGGATGCAGAGAGGAGAAGTGGCCCTTTAGCATGGCTTTCTGGCTAGGCTAACTGGTAGGCAGGTGAGAAATTGATTATATCAGCTGAGAAGAGAACTTTATGAGCAACACCCATATTCTTTCCAGCTCCTGAGGTAGCTCAAAGAGGATGATGCATTGCTGTGTTGGTATATCCCACATCAGATTATGCTCTGATTTGAATTACTGGTGAAAAGGAGTTTGGCTGTAGGTAACACAGCTGCCCTGAGCTCAGCTTAGCAGGGGTTGCAGGCAGGCTTAAGCCTGTACACAGAGTTTTATGAAACTCTGACTTGGCTGGTCGTTCCCTGTGAGGCCTACAGCAATTCCTACCACCAACTTTGAGAGGAAATAAAAGACAACTGTGTGAAAAGAAAGAGAAAGGATAAAAGCTATTTGTAAAAAACAATGCCCCACAGTGTTCTATTCATGGCACAAAATCATCCATCTGGGAAACCTTTGCATGATTATTGCTTGAAAACATTCTTCCTATCTGATCAAGTGTTTCTGAGGAATTTCTTCATAGGCTGGGGTCATAAGGCAGTTTCAGAGAGACGTGATTCTTCCTGGTGCTCAGCATGGCAGCTTCGGCCCAGAGAAATAAATGATTGTGTCTCAGCACAGGCAGCTCCTTTACTGACACATGAAAGATATCTGAATTTCAGAAATTAGGGAAGTGATGGAGACATTTCATTTTGTGGTTCTATTTATATGAAGCAAGAAAGATATTTCGGTGTATATTCTACAGTTTATTTTACCCTTTCCTTTCTGGCAAGAGCACAAAATTATTCTGTAGTTCTCCTTTCCTCTCTAAATTCAAGTAAAATAAAATATCTCACGGTATATGGTTAATTTTCTCTTCATTGCTGAAATGCTTATTCCTAAACATCCTTTCAAATAATTCTCTAGCAGGTTCAAGTGGGAAACAGCCAATTGCTTCCCAAAGTAGAGCTGGGAGTAAAAAAAATATCAAGTGCTAGTTCTTGAGAGTGTAAGTGCTTCTACAATGTAAGTTACCAATAAAGCAGTACTAAGAAATAAGAAGACAACAGGAGATTTTTTTTTTTTTTTCCTTTGGGTGGAGGTTCTTTGGAGTTTTTATAAAAGAAATGGAAGGAGGACACATTTGAGTTTTTGGTTTATGTGAAGAGATATTTCTTGGTAAATTTGGGAAACTGGAAGATTGGAAGATTATTAATTTTTCACTTTTGTTAACTAAAAATAGTATTTTTTATTTTCTTTGTTTTCAGTAGGCTTTGAGCATGAGGTGTTAAAATTTACCAAACAGTGAAGTAAATTAAAATAGACTTGCAACTTGTCATCATCACAAAACCGATATATCACAAAACTAAGTTCAGGCTTTCCTCAGGATCAGTATGGCAGAAGCACAAACCTGCAAGGTTCATTGACGTGTAAAAGTGCAGTGACATTCTAAAAATGTGCACTGACTTTTTGAGAATACTCATGCAGAGTGACTAGGAAAGAAACAGATAGATCTGCTAGGGTCCTGTGAACCAGCCTTTCAGTTAGGTAGTGGATGCTGGATTTAGGCACAGATTCACATAGTTCATTTAGAAATCAGTAATTTTGCTTGTTAAGTGGAAAGCAAGTAAAAAAAAAAATTGCTGCATTTGGGTGGAAAGATGAAAGTATGGGATTCATGATTAACTATGCATCTGCCTCCAATACCAGACAAAAAAGTAATGAATTCTTCTCACCATATAGAACACCTTCCAGAAAAGAAAATCACAGAGGTCTGCAAAACCAGCACATCTTCATAATACTTCAAAGAGTTCTTTCCTAAGAAATACTATTTCCTCTATTTTACAGGTGGAAAACCACAGCAAATAATAGCTACAGTCGATCTTTTCAGCCATTAATTTCCTAAATTACTCCTGTTTGTCAGTCTTCAAGTCTTATTCCAGCACCTGTCAGAATAGTAGCCAAGCTCCTCACCTGCTAACCCATAATGTTGGGTGTATTTCAGCTAGACATCTATAATTAGTACCTAAGCAAGTAGAACAGAAGTAATCTGTGGTTATTCATCATGAAGCAATCAGGACATGTTCTAAAGCACCTACATTTACATTTAGAAATCTTCTGGCAGAAGCCAGGTAAAAGAGGAAACTTTTGGGAGTGTCTCAAAGTGTCTGAGTCTGCATCTCACAAGCACAAGGTCATTCTCCCTTTTGAAACAGAGGATGCAACAGTGTAGAGAATTACATAAGACAATGAATGGACCATAAGGAATGTTTGCAAGTGCTTTCAAATGAATAAATTAAAATTTGTAATCAAGAACATATTTCATAATTTGTTTTGGTACAGAACACAGTGAACAAAAATTAAAACAATTTCTGACATTGTACTTGAATACTAAAATAAATTATATTTATTTTTAATTATAATTATATTTTTATGAAAACCCTCTGGGTTAAATTATTGTTATTACATTCAGGTACATTTTTGGCACATTTAGGATAGAAAATATTTTCTGATCAAAGAAGCTGAGCAATGGGAAAACTAACTAGTGGAAGCAGACAATGGAATCCAAGGTGCTGATACAGAAAATAATCCCTAACAGCTGCCCTGCTCTTCTTAGCATTACAATACTCATCTAAGAAAAGGTAAATTTTAGAGATTCCCCTGGGGAGGTCTTTTTACTATTCTCTTAAATTTTATTGGAGAAAACCCATTAGTATTTTCACAAATGGGCATAAATTACTGACCTAGAAAACAACAGTTGCCTCTTGTTCTACTAATTAATATCCATAGCTAAGCCTTTTTGAACCACAGGATTTATTGTATCAGTATGCTGCTTGTTTCAAGGTGGGGTACCTGGCAGACATTTTTCAGTGAATATCAGGAGCCACAGAAATGCTGACCTAGTCCAGCTTCCTGATCAAAGTGGGATTATTGCCAACACTAATCTCCTGGATAACAGGTTTTTTTCTCTTAAAATTTTAAGCTGAGCCTCCCAAGCTGTAATTTCTGTTGTTTGTCCCTTGCTTTGCTCTCTGCTGCTACCAAGACACATTTGTCTCCACTATCAGTGGAACTCCTGTTCACCTCCCATTGTTTTTGTTGCTGGGTCTCCCCCTTTGGCTCTAACACTGCTGACTCTTTCCACTACTGACTCTGGTACTTTAACAGTACATTTGAATAAGAAATCTCTGTCTCATCAAATTATACAGTTCTACAAATGTTTTAATATATTTCTATGGATTCTATTTCTATAACACATACACATGTACATATATACATAAAATGAAGGTATATTTGTGCTAAACTTTCTTACAATATTGACAGCAATTGAAATTTTAGTCTGGAGTGGTCATTTATCCTTGCTGTTGATGATGTCAAATATGTAACTTATAGTTCCTATCTATTTTTTTAATATATATTAGAACTGGAAACCATATACAAACATAAGCATGTGCATATAAACATACAGATGCTCATTCCATATGCAGTCCAGACATGCCAGGCCTTAAAATATTTTATTCAGTAAACAATTTCAGCATGAGATCTGTATATTTTTCCCACTGACAAGGTTGCTTCTATGGCCTGAGCAAACTTTTGGCTTCACAGGCACCCGTGGAAACACGTGCAACTATTTGTGACTACAGGGGGAATCAGTTTCCTCAAGGCAAAGAGATTTTTGACTAGAGATGGACATCAGCCATGTAGATCAGATTCAAATAAGGATTTCAGAAGATTGAAACTTCCACTTACTGAATGCTGCATCCAGGATTTTAATTTAATGCACTACAAAGATAGGGACTGTTTATGAAATACATGTACTGATCCATCTGGATGTTATTTGCATCTGTGATTTAGTTAAGGGTCTCATTTACATTTTGTATTTGAGTTCAAGAAACTCTTTAAAACACTTAGCTTAGTACCACTGGGATGGAGAAATCATTCCACCAGAATAGTGTAAAAAGGCAGAAGGCAGCAAAATTATAAAATTATTAAAATAGTTCAAGCCACTACAGCAAAGTTTTATAAAAATCAGAAAAAACTTTCTCAGAACAAAAGCCACTTACAAAATATGATGCAGTTCATATTTTTTAGGTATGGTGAAGGAGTTTTGAAATCTTTGAATAGTAAAAAATACATTTGTTTCTAGAAGTAAGCCTAATCCTTTCCTCCAAGTTTTTCTGTGGATGAATGACAAACATAATCTATCTAAATTTTTGGTTACTCATGAGTAGAGTAATGATCTTTTTTTGTTGTTTTTCTGCACAAAACCAGACGTTATTGTGTGCTACAAACACCATATTTTTGTCTGGAGTCCAAAGGCTGTTTTATTAAATGCTGAAGCAGAGACTAATATATAGGGAGAATGCTTTAACATGTATAAAGACTTTTTTTCCACCACAGAGGAGGAGGATGATACCTAAATTTTCAACAGCAGAGCTTACTTTTTTCATGATCAGAAAAATTAATATTTTTATCCTCATTTTACAGAGGGAGTATCTAATGTCAAGAAAACCAATTAATTCTAATTACACTGCAAAACTTGTCCTGTGATTAATTATTACTGTATCCCATATGCCATGTGATGATATTTTTAGCATTGTTCTTTAACCTTGCTTATTCTCAGACGCTGTCAGTAAAAAGACAGTAAACCCCTCATTTTTTATGTAATTTACTGCTACAATAAAAAGTAGTAACTAATTCCTGGAGAAACTTAGCATATTAAAGGAAAATACTTTAAATCCAGCGAGCCATGCACTAAAAATGTCTCCAACTTTTCAAGGAATGGCCTCAAGAATGTGAAAATCACGTGGTATATCGTGGCAGGACCCAGTAATTGTGCAGTTTCTGCAGGACAAAATGCCAGCTTGTGGTTTGCAGCAGCAGTTGCAAGTCTTACAAAGCAGCTTAGCGTGACTCATCAGATCCTACTGAAACCCTAGGCTAAATTGTAGCTTACCATCACAGCAATAATTTTCAGTGTAAAATGTCTGTGTTTATCCACTTTGCACATCTTGTCCTCCTTCAATCCTGTGGATGTCCCTCATGGCATTAGTAGCACATTTTTGCTTGCAATGCAAGTTCTACACTGATCCTTGTATTCTTTCTGAGATTAAAAATATCCCCTACATAGACAACTATCCCTACTTATAGCTATTGCATTATATTTACAGCATAATTTTTAGAGTATAATAATGTAAGTCCATGAGTTTTCATAAAACCAACCCTGAAACAGGGAATACATGGAGTTTTTGTCTCTATACTGAGATAGATCATTTTTTAAAAGAACTGAAGATTATACTTTATTTAGGATCATATGAGAGAAACTGCATGAATTTAGAGCAAAAAGATGATTTCTTTTCAAAAATTATTCAATCTTTATTGAAAGAATAACACAAAAAAGTGAGAGTCCAAGGAAACAAAGACATACTAATTAGCACCATGAGCAGCAGTAACAATTTGCAACTTGGGAAAAGATATACAGAACAGCAAATTTTTTGGTTGTAAAATTATTTACTTTCACAACAAAACAAACAAACAGCAAATAAAATCTATTAATAAGAACTCTGTATGCTAATTGTCATGTTTAGTTTTATCTGTGATAGTATATTGAGATGAATATAAAGAGATATAATATTTAATCACTATGTACATCAGCACAAAGTAAGAAACTAGTTTCTCAGATTTATATTACATAGGAAAAAAAAAAAAACCATGCTGTTTTTCTGCACTGGTTTTGTCCTCAAATTTTATCAGAATTGATATTGCAGAAAACCTCAAATATTGGCCTGGACATTTTCGAAGATGAAGAAAATAAGTTTATAAAAGTAGAAAAAATAACATGCTTCATCAAAATCCATTAAATAGGCAGAGTGAGACCTGTAAGTAAGAACCAGATATTTCATTTGTGTGTCCATAAGATTAATATCATATAATGAAAATAAATCCAATGGAAATGTATTTATAAAAAATAAAGACATGAATGTTACATGGTCTGGTCAGGGATAATTTCAACAACTTGACCTTTAAAAAGTTATCATATTTTCTGAAGATCAGTGAGTCCTTGAGTGACTCTTACTTAATGGAGAAAGGAATCAACCACAGCATCTAAGGTCTCTTAAGTTCTCACCTTACTCCACTTAACACACATTGAACTTTCCAGCTGATGTTGGCTTTTCTCTCATACCTCATTTGATACTGATTTCAATTTGTCTCATGCCTAAATGGATGGGTGCATGGTAGATTTCCTCTTGCATACCTTAGAAGTGATTCAGTTCAATAGGTTTGTCTTGTATATTGTATCATAAAGCACTGAAATTGTCAAAATTTGCATGACATTTACTCCTGTTAATTTTTATGCAGTGAACAAACACAGCTGGGAAATACAGTTATGAAAAATACAGGGGAAAACTGCAGACAAAATCAGTGTCTTTCTTTTCCCATTAAAAACTACACCCTGCAAGTTAAAGCCATGAAAGGTCATGATGTGCAGAAAGGATGTTGCACCATTTGGGGAAGTGCTGACTTCTGCAGGGTCAGAAGGCTCTGAAGAGGGATCTGGACAGGCTGGAACATTGGGTTGAAACACTTGTGTGAGGTTTAACAAGATGCTGATTCTGCTCTTGGGTCACAACAACCCCTGGCAGCACCATAGCCTGGGATAAGAGTGGCTGGAAAGCTTCTCAGCAGAAAATGATCTGGGGTGCTGATCCACAGTGGCTGGACATAAGCCAGATGTGCCCAGGTGGCCAGGATGTCAGTGACCTAAGAAGGTCACTATTGCTGTGTCAGCAGTAGCCAGCAGGACCAAGGCAGTGATTGTGTCCCTGTACTCAGCACTGCTGAGGCCTTACCTCAAAAACTGTGCTCAGTTTTGGGCCCCTCATGACAAAAAAGACATTGAGGTGCTGGATAGAGTCCAGAGAAGGGCAACGGAGGTGGGGAAGTGTCTGGAGCAACTGAAGAGGAGCAGCTGAGGGAGCTGGGAGTGTTTAGCCTGCAGAAAAGGAGGCTCAGGAGGGACCTTATTGATATTTACAGCTACCCCAAGGAGGGTGCAGCCAGGTAGGGGGTCAATGTCTTCTCCCAGATAAAAAGGTAGAATGAGAGGAAATTCTCTCAAGTTACACCAGGGGAGGCCTAAATTGGGTGTTAGAAAAAAAAAATATGAAAATCATTGACAAGCACTGGAACATGCTGCCCATGGAAGTGGCAGAGTCACCATACCTGGAGGCATTTAAAAAACAATTGCACAGAAAAGCTGCGGATGCCCCATCCCTTCAAGTGTTCAAGATAAGGTTGGATGGTGCTTTGAGAAACCCGGTCTAGAGAAAGGTGTGTCTGCCCATGGCAGGGGGATGGAAACTACGTGATCTTTAAGGTTTCTTCCAACCCAAGCCATTCCATGATTCCATGATCCTATGGGGTGCTTAGGTTAGGGATATGGTTTCATTATGTGCTTGGCAGTGTCATGTTTATGGCAGCCCTCAATGATCTGAAAGGTCTTTTCCCAACAAAAATGGTTCTATGACTCTATGATTATTACTTAATTGAATTCCCACCAGAAATAATGTCAAGATGAAAAGGAATAGGGGGAAAATAAGTTAGAAAAGCCAGAGATTAAATCATCCCCTCCCTATAGGCCTTTTTTGAAGAGAGTGAAGTCAGAAAAGAAGCAACTGAAGGAGAATTTTGCTAGTAATAACTTTTCTCCAGAAGGAGATTGAGATGGACTGAGTGTCTACATCTGCTTATTGGTTACATTAGAAGATATGGACATCTATTTAAGTCAAAGCTTCATAATATGGGGTTGGATTGTGCTTTCTGTGGGTCTGTGGCATGAAAAGTAGGAAAGGCTGCTCTGGGCTGAGAGCTGAAGCATTCTTTTTATGCAGTGTCAGCACTTTAGCAAGAACATCTGATGTTCATTCTTTTATTGCAAGAATTTTTACAAAGAAAGCAAATTATTTTATATGGTGCAATGCGTCCAGCAATGTTCTTGCTTAGGACTGGTAGGATGGAGTCTGGGGAAGGATTTGTTTTGGTATGACAGATAGTCCAAGGCATCAAATGCTTGAAGCAAAGTTCCGTAATCACTTTTGAAGGAAATTAGTCAGAGAGTGTGTTCCTTCCACCAAGCAGTTACTATAAATCTCAGGGGATGTGCAACTGAGAGCAGGATGCCTGTTCTCAGCTTGTGGAGCTGGCAGAGCACTTCTGCAGTGACACAAATCCAGGGGGACCTTGGAGAAACTGAGCATGAACATACATTTTAGGAATGACTGAGTGGGAGCAGAGCGTTAACCACACCCACTCTCTGTATTTTAAGTCACCAATCTGAAAACACCCAACAAAAACAAAGCATGGGCCATGACATTCGATAGGTCAGTAAAGATTTAGGTTTCCTAAGTTTTACTACAAGCTGACAGACCAAGAAATTCCTACTGTTATGTTTGCCCAATTATCTCCTCATAAAAACACCTCAAACAATATTTGAGATAATAGCAATTTTAATTAAATAATTTAGAAAATATATAAAGAAGGGATAATTTGGTTCTAACAATAGCGCATAAGAAAGGTTAACCGCGGGGTATGGAGTGCAGGGCTTTTGGACCCGTGCCACCCTCCGTAGAAAGTTGCCAAGTGAAGATTCTCCCCTTATATGCTATGTGTTAATACTATATTCTCTAGTTCCGGTTCGTCATCTGCTTATCTCTGCTCTCATAAACACCTTTACTGCGCATGTGCTATCACTCAGTTTGGTGGTCGTACAAGTTTTTGGGGGTCTTCATTGATGAAGAATTGCAGTCTTCTTCTTTGTTCTTTGATTCACCTTTGGGTTACACATGCGCACCAAGCCGATATAATATAAGCTAAGAATACATATCACTACATCTATGTATAAAAACAATAAATCCCTTATAATTAACATTTTCCTGGGAGCCAACCAGGTTCTTGTTCATTTTTAGCATCTGCTTCTCCGGCCTTTCCTGTAGGCCTTGGAAACATCTGCCTGAGGGGGGGAGAGATGGAACCCCTCCTCTCTCCCTCTTCCTTTGGCATTCTATTTTTATTATTCTCAATTATTATTTTATGGTAGATCTTGTCCTTGTAAACATCTGCAGAAGGGGGGGGTGGAGCCTTTCCTCTCTCCCTCTTTTCTTTTGGCATTACAACTTTTAACTATTTTTATTTCTCCCAAATATTAATTATTAAATGTTATTAAATGGTAGGTATCAATTACTGTTTCCATTTTATCAGCACGAATCATACCTATTTATCACACTACTGACTTGTGTGCTATAGCAATAAAACCACTACTCATGCAACAGGCAGAGGTTTGGTAGTGAAATTTGCTTCCTGCATCATATTTCAAATGCAATTTTTCCAGGCAAAATCAAGTTCCCTGTATGGCAGCTGGCTACATTAAGATAGCCCAGCATCATTATAAAGGTATCTGGGCACCCACAGAGCTGCTGTTATGGCTCTGGACTTGGCCATTTACTGCGGGGTTTGGTGTTCTCACTCTGACACCCCATGACTCACATAAGCTGAGGTAATTTCATGGGGCTTTGGGAACACTGAATGCCTGGCCTTCGTTTCCAGGTTGCTGGTGATGAATTCATCATTTCTCTGTGCCACACAGGGTGCATCCACTCTCTGACTACTCTCAAACCCAGCCCACAGGTGACTGCCAAGGCTGGACTCTGTCTGTTGCAGGGTAAGGTGCACAGAGATGTTTTTCCTTGTTGGAGTGACAGAGATTACTCTGTGTTTGGCTGTGCTGCTCTCAGCATGGGCAGAGAGGGAAGGACAGAGCAGGAGATTATCTAAACCAGGGCTGCCCTCAGGTATGTGTTCATTGCCAGGACATGTCAGTAAGGATTAAGCGCTGTTAGCATGGCAGTTTGCACTGCTGCTTGAACTAAGTGTCGTCTCATCTATGGCTTTTGGGGAAGATGTGAAGAACTCCAGCAGGGAAAATAAATGTCTGTGGCATTCAGTGAGGAAGTGTTACTCTTGGTTAAACTCTCCTGACCTGAGCAGAGCTTTGACTTCAGCCTTGATCACTTTGCTCTGATATTTTGCTTAGCAGACTGAAAAGCTGATTTCTTTACGATTCTTCTTTTGGGGGACCTCACCCCTAACTGAGATGAAATTAGCTTTTGAAATATGTCTTTAAAAATCTGAAGTAGCAGAGATTTCCGAGCTTCCTTCCAATGGCAAAGCTTGAAATAAAATATTGCTTTGAGCAGAGCTCCTATTGCCAGACCACTTTCAGTGACCTTGTAGATCCAAAAGTCATTTACCCAGGCAAGAGTATTCACTAGCAGAAAGAAGGTCAGAAAAATAGACATTATCTACTTTGCATCATCAGTTAGACCTACACTGTAGTTAATTTTAATATTCAATTTCTGCTGAACAGAGAAAGAAGGTGATTAGGCAGTAGAATGAGATGCAGTAGATATACTGGTTCTTCCTGTGTTTCAACCAATAAGAGGTTTCAGCAGGGATAAGTGAAATAACTCAATCACCTGTTTACTTTCTGATTCCTTCAGATAGCAAAATGCATCCATGTGTTAGTGGTTAAGGAACCAGAGACTTTGGTATTCAAACAACATCAACATAAGGAAAAAACAGGCCAAGAACTAGGCAGTGTAGTTTGCTTCCTTATTTTTATATTATCTCTTTTTCTTTGACAACTGCATAGCTACACCCAGAGAAGTAGTAATTATATCCAGAACCCAGAGAGGTCCATCATAACATGAAAATGTTGTGACATCATAGTCCTTGGTTAGGGAAATTATAATGATGGCAGAGGTTAAAGCCACAGTGTAGGACAGGCAGAGAAACAGAAGAGCCTCAGAGGAGAGTTTCTTGCTCAAAAAAGCACAAAACTCCCGTTTTGAAGGAGAATTGTCACAAGGTAAGCCACCTTACTTTTAAAATGCTTTTTTGCATGGGGATGCTTTTGCAAAAGTTGTTCAATTGGTTTAAAACCACTCATGGGTGAGGTAGAGGAGAGGAAATAATGAGAAACAAATTCAGTGGAAAAACAAGTGTTGATGGTGTGACAAGGCAGTGAAGTAAATTTATGAACTGATTTGATCATGGATATTAGCACCTCCTTTCCTTCCAATGTGAGTCAGAATGAACATAAACATCAGAGCTACATGGAAAAATGTACCACTGGCTGGGGGAGGAGGGGAGAAAAGGACAATTAAAAAACCTCTCTTTTTTGCAAGTTTTTCGGTTTGCATTTTTTTAATATTTACTACAAAAAGAAACACAAACTGTTGAAATAGCTTTCCCATTTCTCTTCTGACTAAGAGGAGAAAATAAGAGGACTAAAACAGTTTGTGACACACCAATAAATTTCAAAGAGAAATGCTACTAAGGCACTAGTGTTATTTTTTGAGATATGCCAATGAGCCACTATTTTCTAAGCTATGAATTGTATTATGACAGGACAAAAGGACTTTGTATCACATTTTATTAACTTTTCAAATATTCTCGGATTGTTATTTCTCCAGAAATAACAGAATATGCTAAGTTAGAAGGCTGCTATTTCAATGGTGAATTAGATGTTCACTTTGCTTTTCATTTTTAAGGAACTAAACTTAATTTTAGGAGTTTCAAACATTGACCATTTCACTATGAGTTCCTCAGACAAATCTTAGATTTCTATTGTCTCAGCCATGTGCTTGTGCCTTTGTGCAATATAACAACCTTGTTTCTTTAAGTTCATTGGAACCAGCAAATAACAAAGGCAGCTTGAATTCCAAAACACACTCAAAATTTGCTTTATACCCATGACTAATGTCAAATCTGAACTCTATTTAATAGAAATATTGAGTAACTTCATGCTGATCTCTTCTTGATGCCAGCTATGACTGGCTATAATAGCTGAGGTCAGACCACTATCCCTGATGTGTATTCTCCACTCACAGAATTTTCTTTGGTAAGGAGCTATACTGAGGAAGAATAGTTCAAGCTGGTTTAGTGCAATGAAATTAAAAACATTGTACAAATCCTGACATTTAATAGTCCTCAAGACTGCAGGAATTCAACAGGGCTTAATTATTAAATTGGAATCTATCCAGATACTTTCATCTATACGTATATTCTAAGATTTTTTTGGTCAAAAATTTTTAAAATATAAAATGCAGACATGTGGATAGCAGAATATGCAATGAAAATTTTTTATCATTATCTTAGCCCATATGAGGACTTCCTCCAAAATATGTTCTTAGAAAGAGAACAAGCAGACCCAGCTATGATTAGATTTTTCTTCATAAGAGCAGAAAATTGCATGATGTAAATATTGTTTTTATTGTACAGATGTGCTGTAACAAAGAAAAATGCATGCAATATTGCATTTTCTCTACTAAAAAATGAAAAAAGTTACAATAAAAAAGAGTAATCCTTAGCCTGTGCTATATAAACTTAAAGAAATGGTAATCAACCTTGATGCGTGGCTAAGGCACACATCTGTCTGTATGATTTATGACAAAACACAACCAGAGAATAAACTGTTCTTTTTTTAAAAAAATAAATATCCTCCCTGTAAGAGGATATTCTGCTCTACAATGAAGCATAGATATTTTTTTCCCATATTTTTTTCACTAAGCTAAGAATTGTTATTATACATCTATGAGATATAGTTTCTTAGCAGTCATTATAGAAATCCTTACCAGTCTCTTCTGTATAGAAACTCAGAGTTGTTCGTGAACAGAGAAATAATTCAACCTGTTTTATAACGAAAGGAAGAAAAATATTCCTAAAAAACATAATTATAATTCTGAATTAAATGAATTAAACTTAAGGAAGTTAAGTCTCTTTTATTTCTATTAAAAAGATTAGTGTATGGAAATAGGGCAAGATATTTTCATTATTACTATGTATTTTTAATGCTCCTTAGCTTGAATAGGATGTTTCAAAGAGCTAAAAAGAGTTGCAGTTTCACGCTTATTTGATAAAAATTCCAATCAAAGTATCAGCCATAGTAAAGACAACATGAACATTACCAGTACCCGAATTTAATGGAGACCACCTAACTAAACTAAACCAGTGTAAGCTGCTGAACTATCACAAGGAGATTTCTTTTTATATTGATATAGACTGTATTTAAAGAAGTAAGACTTTTCAGTTTTTTTGGCTAGTGGATTTGATTATAAATACAATATTGTTTGAGCTAGAATGGAAAGGCTTGGGACACTTACATGGACTCCAATGGCAAGACTTCCACTATATTAAAGTGTGAATTAATAAGCAATTTAATGTTTTCCAGTGGCCTGCAGTCTTATCATCAACTTAATTTTAGATCAATGCCATTAATATGGGTTGAAACTTCTTTAAATGTAGACCATTTACCACCCCTTCAATGCAGGAAATAACATGGCATGACAGCAGAACATTCAGCTGAATTAAAAAAAAAAACCAAACCCACTCAGTGAAGAGCTTAAAATCTTTTCCCCAGTGTTGTTCTTTGTTTAGAGTTGTAATGAAAAACTTCCAACTCACCAAGTCAATTTATGCTACTGGTGCTGGCTGGACCGGACAAACTGGCTGGAAGGGAGAATGATGCAAGAGACTCCCGTGCAAAATTTCTGGATCCCTGCCTCGTGGAGGAAGCAAAGTGTGCTCATGTATTCGTCACGTTTAATGGCCTTTTCAGAAGGAAATTGCATGTCCTGTGACATCTATGGCCAGGAAAAGTGACTTAATAGAGAAAGGGAAGGTCTTGCATTAGTGAGAACAGAGCGGCCAATTAGTAATTCTACAGTCATGGCAAAGTTATGTGATAATGTTTATGCAATACTGGATTTAGATGGGCCTGGAGGAAGCTTAAAAAGAGTAGGAGGCATGGGAGATGGATTCAGGCCCTGCATCTGCTTTAAGTGAAACACCCCATAGCATTAGGCTGTGTTACTCTACAATTGTATCTGCTTCTAAATCTCTTTCATTCATCCTGCAACATTTAACAGAGAGATGAGAAATGTCTTAAGCAATTTTGCATATGGAAGAAATGTAGTTGCTCCACTTAATACAATTTTATTTGGAAGGCACACACCAAAAGAGATCAAAAGAGAATATTTATCACAATAAATTATTTGTATATATAACACCCACAAAAAAAGTTAAAGCACCTAAACAAAGACAACAGTTTAGAAACTATATTGTATGCTTTAAAAATCTGTAACATGCCATTGAAGAAGGTTTTTATTTTTTCTTTTATGTCCAAATTCTATTATTTGTCACTGTACTGAAATGGCATGAAATTTATAGCAGAATGACAAGACAACTGTATTATTGATGACTCTATTTCCATCCCAAATACCATAATAATTATTATGACATCTTAAAAAGAGGAGAAATGTGTGTATGCCTGCATAGTAAAGATATACTAATAGAAGCAGTAGTGCAGGTAGCAGAGGCAAAGATTTTAAAAATATGAGTTAAATACAGAATGTCAGATTCCACAAAGTCTTAATTGCTCAATTGTAAGACAGAGCTACTACTAGAGCCAAAATATCAAGTAGAGTGGAGACCTCTGCCCAAGGATTTTCCAAAACTGATTACAGTCAATTTAGACTCTGATAAACTTTCAGTTGTGCCTCATCTCCATAGCAATCTTGCTTGAGTGAGTTTAGGCAATGAAACTCATAGAACCATCTTATTCATTTTGAGTCAGATTTGGGAAATGCACAATATTGCTCCACACCAACCCAAGAAAGAGAGAATATAGCTCGTCATGTACTCCAACATGGCATCTTGCTTCTGTGGCTGTGGGACCTAAAGGTAGACATGAGATTTTTTTTTTCTTTTTTTTTCCCTTTTTTTTTTTTTTAATACATGTAGAGCATAAAACAGGTTTTTGTATTCTTAGAAGACCACCCATGAGGTTTCCTCTTTCTCTTTTACAAAGCTGTTTTTCATTGGGAATAATGTGTTTGCCCTTATATGTACCCGCCAGGAAAAGCTTTCATTAATAAGTTCAGTTCTGAAAATGCCTGTGTTCATTTTCACCAATAAGTTCTAAGATAAGGAAGTGTTTCTGCATCTCTTTCCCTGCTGGTGGGTTACCAAAATTTTATGCACACATGGAGCAGTCTGCATAATATAGCTTCTGAGAATGTTTATGTCAGCTGGAGACCACAAAACCTGACTAGCAGGAATTCTGTGAACTTTCTCCAAGCATACACTGGGACTTTGCCTTTCTGTGAGTCTAATTTTGAAAAGCCAGGTTTTAGGAAAAACACCTTTGCAGGTGATTTGTAGAGTAAAAATGATATTTATAATAACATGCCATTTCTCCATTATTAGAATATTTGCATTCAAATGCTATCACTCATCGTGTAATTATTATGTCTGGCATAAAGTTTGTATCTGCAGAAGACAAAAAATAAGCTTTACATAACTTTATATCTACTTGCAGCTTATCTCAAGGCCTTGTGACAAACACTTCTAGCATTGGTCTAAAGCCAAACATCGCCTCTTAGGGCTCCTTGCTTATGCAAATACAGATGTTTATGTCAATGAAGGAATATTTTTATGAAAATGAATTCACTTGCATCTTTAGCTTTTTGTCCTTGATGAGATGCTGTGACAGGACACTTAAATCAGGCATAATTGTGATATGAGCCTGTCCAAACTTTTCTTAGAGTGAGAAAAAAAAACCCAGACCTGCAATGCTGCATTTGATTAAAAAAAAAAAAAGGCTTGGAGAAAGCTCATAGATCATAGGTGAAGGAAATTAAAGTAAGATGGTTTGAAATCTCCCTCTTGCCCAGTATAGCTTTCACATCAAGATCTTGCTCCCAGTCAGGACTGGGATTCTTGTTACCTGGGACAAATCTACTTTTCCCTTTTTCTTCATATTTACTCTCTGTTTTTTTAAGAAATCCATGCTACAAACTCAGTCTTCTTTCTCATGCTTCCTCCATCAACCCAGAGAACTTCTCTGAGCTTGTGGCATAGGTATGGACCCCTCATTTGCTCTCAGGAAAGAGTCTCTCTTTCCAGGGGCTCCTGTCTCATCTCATCTATATTAAAATCAAGCTCGGTAGTTCAGACAATGTGAGCTCATGGAATTCTCTCTTAGCTATCACTCAGACCTTTCAATCATATATTGTACATAAAATATAATAATCGCAGAGTGAAAAAAAAGCTCAAGGAAGAGATGTTTCATCCAAATTTACTTATTTCAAGTGTGGTGTATAAGCCCACTAATAAAAGAGCTAGCAAAACTAACACTTTGTATGTGGAGTATTCCACAGATGAAATTAACCTAGTGAAGTGTATCTGAAATACCTGCCTTACTTAAAATTGCTGTATGTCTGCAAAAACTCGTGGTTGAACAATTTATTTTCAAATTGGACTTACTTTCATTTGAGTCAAAGCTAATCACATCCACAAAAGATTCTCTCTCTCTCTCTCTTCCTTTTGTCTTGTAAGAAATACTAAAGTGAACAGAATTTGCTATTAAATATTTGCTGGTTCAACAGGGTGGTCTACTCCTTTCAACCCTAGAGCAGTTGTTAGGGGAGCAGGGAGCTACAACTGGACTTGGCTGCTCGTGTTTGATTATCAGAGCCAGCTGGAAAGGGGTCAAACAGGGCCTATAAAGGACCGAGAAACCTCAGCTGTAAAAAACAGCAGGAGGTAGTTTGGCTCCTGTGATTGGCCCTGAAGTTTTGGGAGCACACAACGAAAAAGCAGTGAGGATCCTACAAATTTTTTAATAAGGATTAGTTTTTCTTTCTGCATACCTGTGCGTGTGTTTACATGTGGGTGGGTGGGTTGGCTGATCTTCACATCGCCATCCCTGAGACATTAAAACACTTGTGGAGTAAAATGCCTGAAACAGGTACAAGAATGTTGCCAGTCAGTCCTGGCAAGATGAATAGGAAAGATGAAAATCAGTGGTACTTGTTCTATTTATTACTGGGATGTTTACATTGAGCTTCATATGCATTCGAAAGAAGTGCATGCACCTGCAATCTGAATTTCACAAGGGATTAATAATGTCGGGTGCTTAAACTTTCAATACCCCTCCTGAGAATCTGAAAAAAGCCTGACATTTTTTTTTTTTTTTTTTTTAGTGTATTTTCTGTGATGATAAAAAAATCAGTTTAAAAAAAGAGGAAAAAAATCTCAACAACAAATAATTTAATAATGGGGTTTTTGTGGCTTAGAGATATACTGCAGATCTTTTCCACATCTGATCTAAGAAAGTATAGCCTTTTCAACACGGAGTTTTAATCAGAAACTTTTGTATGGAGAATGGTCTTTTGACCAGATGATAAAAAACCAAAAATACAGCTGCTACTATATCTCAGGAAAGTGTTGATAGAGCTGTGACAGAAGCATCACAATAACAATATTTCAATATCACTCAAATTCTGCTGTAATTAAGAATATGCTTTATTCAGCTGTTGCATGTTGAAGTCAATAGTTTAGTTAAGTGCATAAGTATTGCAGGAACTAGAAACTTTGAATATGAAGTGGTTTAAAACCAGTTTGTTTTGGGATGGGTGTTGTACAGCACTGTACAGAGACTGGATTAGCAGGATGGTCACAGAGCTGGTGTAATGACTAAGAAAACTAGCAGAATTGGGATGGTAAACCTGTTTAATATTCAGGACATTCTGTTGTCTTCCCAAATAATGGTTTAGAATCATTTTAAGAAAAGGCAAAACATAAGAACCTATAGAACTATCTTTTATGGCTTCTGTGTCAGTTTGCTTCTGAAGTGGTGTCTGTCAGCCTCCTGAGATCTAGGGCTTGTTGGTTTGATGGATTTGCATCAAATTTGGGTCTTGTTTCCAGAGTCCATTGAAATGTCTTAACTGGGTTTTGTCCAGGTTTTAACACAGGGCAGAATAAGGTCTGAAATTTGTCCTTATCCTGCAAAGAAGAATACCAGTAGGAAAGGAAAAAAAAAATTGCTCTCTGAAGAGCAAATCAGCTATTATTCCCTTTAGCAGATGAAGTAATTTATTTCATTTTGAATCACTGACAGTCTGGGTTGCAGAAATCAACTGTTTTATTATTAAGATATTGAAACTTTTTTCCTATTTACTTCAATTTTGTGTGTTGTCTTCTGTTTGACAGTCAACGTGGGCAAGATCTCAGCACTGGCTTCTCCCACTGGATGAGTTTTCCTCTGCCAGCTCTTTAAAACTAGAGGCTAGAATGTCTCTCAGCAAACTTTTTATTATACATTTGCACAAGAAAATTGTCCCATAATGTCATTTGTTTCTTCCTTATTTCAAAATGCTGTAGCATGGTTCCTCCTGTGTCAATCACATTTAGAAAGCCAGAGCATTTCAGTGAAACTGTAAATCATGATCCAAATATAGAAAGTTTTTTTGAAAAGCATGTAGCAAACAAGACCTTGCCTAATTTTACGTGAGAATGTTGCTAGCTTATTTGCCAAGGAATGTTAGGCATTGTGCAAGCACATATTAAAATACAAACTGTATCCTGGAAATCTGTAGGGTCCCATAGCATCTGCCATCAGAAATATAACAAAATTAACCAACACAGTCTGTGTGTTCCAAACAGAAATATTTAATTTGAAATTTTCAGTGAAATGAGTCAACTGTAGATCCAACTGGGTTTAATTCCATTGGGACTTGATCTTTCATGGATACATTCCATACAGGAGTATTGAAAAACCTTTTTCTCTGCTCATCCATAGCACTGTCACTCTCTAACATCTTGACAACCAGGGTGTTTTCTAAGTTCTGGAGCAGGAAATGACATCCCAGGGTGTCTGTGCTCATGTGATGGACATCGCAGTGGTACGTTTGTGCCAGTGCCTGAAAAGTCCATTTATGTGAGCAAATTTCTTGTTAACGAGTGACAGAATTTCTTAAATATTTTTTTCATTTGTTTTATCTTCTTCCACATTTTAAAGTTAAAAAAAAAAGGGGCAGACTGGATGGAGAGCAGACATTCATATAGGTGTAGAAAGGTCAATTATTTGAGTTTTTCCAGTCAAGTGTGATTCGCTTTTACAGCTGAAGTTTAAAGCTCTTAATTAAGTGCTCTGAGCTATTCCAAACTGAAATTTGCTTTCTGATCAACTTCCTTAGCTGGAGCTTGTCTTTGTGAATGCCCATATACTTATCTGAGTAGATATTAAAGTCCAAAAAGTGCCCAGGAGTTCTGCGTGGCCCCCAGGCATTCTGTGCTGCAGAGCTCTGGCACAGCAGGTTCCCGGGTGAGTGCCTCTGCCAGGGAGGGGCGCTTGCAATGCAGCCCTCCTGCACCCCTGCATTCCTGCAGCCCTCCTGCATTCCTGCAGAACTCCTGCAAACCGGCAGCACTCCTGCAAACCAACCGGCAGGGCCCCTCTCCAAATGAACATCTCCTCACTCCCTGGCCTTCTCCTAGGAGACACAGCTGAGTGGGCCATTGTAAAACTGCACTGTAAAGTTTCAAAAAGTGAAACCATTTATTTTCGGTATCATTCATCTAAGCTTGCATTTATAAGTAGATATAACTTCATTCCAATGAAAATCAATGAGGGATTTGGGGGGATGGAGGAGGTTCCTTGGGTTTGATTTTTTTTTTCCCAGTAATGAGACAATCCTAACAAACCCCAGTTGCAAACCAAGATGAGTTCACTTCATTACAGCAAAAAAAGCTGATACTTTAAATAAGTGCAATATCACTGTGTTTCATGACACAACCCCTGCCATGCACTTTCCCAGATCTTACTGAATTTAGAATGGCACCTGTTACACAGTCAAGACTTTGTATGCTTTTAAATGATGCTTCTAAACAATGCTGTGGTAATTGATTATGTTCTTATTTACTGTTCAGAAGTAGGTAAATTTTTATGGGTTTTTTTTTGTAAACTGATTGTATTTTTAAAATATAAAATTATTTTCTTTTAGGAATATCAAAAGAAACATCAATCAAACTGGATAATTTTGCTTTGACCATTAAACTCTTGTGGCTGTGTGAGGTAAGATCTTTTGCCCTTCTTCTTTTTCCTTTTTTTTTCCTTTTTTAACATACATTTAAATAAGTTAAAACTAACAGTCCGTTTCTCTTAGTTTACCAGGGATCAAGAATTCTGTGCAAATTTAATATGTTCCTTAAAGGGCCTAAATAGTTCTCTGAAGTTAATGTAAAGGATTAGAGTACTGGTTTTGTTTAATTTTCTGTTAAAACCTCAGCTGGATGTTCATCCAGACTCTACTGATCTGATGGAGAAAGATAGATACTATGCTTGTAGTAAGGCACAGGTAAAGCTCGTGATGCGCCCTATATTTTTGGTTCTTGATTTCTGTCCTGACAATGTCATGCTTGCTTGCTGAGGTGGGACCTGGCACAACAGGATAGTGTTTGTACATTTTGATTTATTTGGGAAATTTCAGTGGATGGCCACAACAAGGGCCTTCCTCCCATGGAGCTGGGAATCAAGGCTGGTTTTTTTCTGGGTCAGAGATGTCCATGGTGGAAAGTGTGATAGGATGGTAAATACACTACTGCTCTGAACTGTAAATGTTGTTTTCATACCTGGCAATCTTCCTGTTCTGGAAGAAGCATCGATTACAAGAGACCACTCTTTCAGGCTCAGCTCTTGGCTGGTTACTTGGATGTCTGAAATATTTTCAGGTATAAGAGCTCAGTTACTGCACCTATGATTGATTTGACCAGCACAAATTTTTAAAATTAAAACTTCAGATGGGAAAGGAAATCCATGAGGTTAATACCCTTGTGGTTTTTAATGTTCCCTCTTTTATAGGAATTGTGACTGGTCATGGGATAATTTTCCTTGTGTGGACTCTGGAGTAGTTACAATCACTGTTTGTATAGGTTCTTTTCACAGGGGTTGGCTTTGAGCATCAGTTTTATTTAGATATTCTGAATTCTTTTTGGAACTGCCTCTTTTACCTAATTACACTGTGCTTGTTGCATGGATGCAACTTAATGTGGTGCAAATACTTGTTTGGAGTTGCATCCTTCCAGAATATGCTTCTATGAAAACATTAAAACACTTCACTGTTTGCTTGGAGAATTTTTTTTCGTCACCTAATGTATCAGCTGTTGCATATGGAGCAAGGTACACAAAGGTCTTCTCATATTTCTGTCCTTTTCCCCTGGAGTTACATTCACAGTGGGGGGAAAAGGGAGAGATTTCTCCCTCCCTTACACAACCAAGAAAGAGTTCTAATAATTTAGCCCTAAGTGTTTAAGCCATGCTCCAGTGCTGCTGAATCTGAGTTTGGCATCATTTGAAGGAGCTTGCTGAAGTGTGAAAGGCAATGATGTGGGTATGATTAAAAAGTATTGAAAAATTATAGACCACACTGCAAGAGGCCTTTATTCAGGTGGATGAGGTCAAGGCAGGTTAATGCACAAGGAACACTTTTGTAGCTGATGCCTACAAAGGCACATTTAGAGTTGTTTCATCTGGTGTATCCTCTCCTTCACCTCACTGGCCAGACTGCAATTGGCAGAACAAATTTTGCAGGAATAGAAGTTGATCTCACTATTCATAATTTTAGAAGGGGTTGCTTCTGCTAACAGATAACCTGTACTTAGTTTTCTCTATTCTATGCATTTGATATAAGTATTTCATTTCTGGCTAGCTGAGGACGTGAGCAATAATGGAGAAGAAAAATTGAGAGTGGGGTATTTTATGAAACCCCACAAAAAAAACTCAGGTGACTAAAGTTTGAAAGGTATGATAAATTTTAAAGGGGTTCCTGCTTCCTTGAGCAACTATTTCCATATCTTAATTGAACCTATTAAAACTGTAATATAAAGGTTTTACTTTGGGCTGATTTAAAAGTAAAAGCAGTATGTTAGCAAGTGGCAAACTTCCAAGATAGCCACACAGTTTAAGATGGGATGAATGTCCTTTCCAACACTCTGGAACTATGATTGACCCCAATTTATAGATATTTTTTGATACTCAATAATATTTTAGTCCCATTTTCATGGCTATATCCCAGACTATAGATGAAAGCTAAGTATCTGTTTTCTTTTTTTGGCAAACAATGATGTCCTGATTTTTCCAATCTAAATTGCCCTCCAGGGCACTAATAAAACAAGTCATGGCTCACAAAGTAAATTTCCTGTGTACTAATTGAAAACGGTTTCAAATTTATTAAGGTTTCAATCATCTTCCCAAGATCTAATGCTTGCACTCATGGTTCTCAATCTGACTCCTAATATCCTTACCTGAAAGGAGAAAGAAGCATTTAGGATACTTCTCAGGTATTTTAAAATAAAGTGGGGGGGAAGGGGGAATGAAAATAACAATACCAGAAAAGCACACATATCATATTGTTGAATGCGGTTTAAGACAACATCTGAAACTAAGCACTCCTTCTCATGAAATATTTGGGTTTATTGTACTTGCCAAAACTTCCCCTATGCGTGTTCCCAGACATGGCTGTAATGCATGATCTACTAGGATTTGCTGCTAGACCTCGTTCTAAGGTGGTAGAAAAGGCAGGAAAGCCACAACATTGGTTTCTTCTTTTTTGCTCGGCTTTCTGTGTCATTGCTGTGTAAACTGCAGGAGACAGAGAGGGAGCAGGGCTGTTGAAACGTCCCAACTTTCTCCCCCTTCAAACCACATCACAAAGAAGTGTAAGTGCTGTGCAAACCGTCCCACAGCAACCCGCAGAGAGCTCTCTGCTCTGGGCTGCCTCTCTCCAAAATGTTGTACTGGGAGGGAAGGCACTTGTCAGATTTTCTGGCACCACATTTCATAGCAGAGTTCCTCTAGCAAGGGAACCACAACCCCTTGTGCAGACTGAATTAATAACGTGACAAGAGCATTTGGCCTCCATGTGGATGAGGGCTGGCTGGAAAACTAGAACTCTGGCTTCTGAAAGATTTCAGGGTTTAGAAGTTTGTTTTATTTCCTTCATCATGCTAAATCAAATTGTGTAAAGGAAAAACAGGGTAGGAAAAAATCCTCAACCCCTATGGCCTTATTTTCCTAAAAATACCAATATATTAATGCTCTAAAATGGTTCAATTGTTATGAAGATCACCTCTGATTAAAAAGCAAAACAAAACTCTATTTCTCTCATGTTTCAAATAAAACCCAGGATAACATCAGTCTCTTTTCATTGTTTTCATTGCAATTGTTTTGGTTTGTGAAAATACTTAAATATTGGAAAATAGACTGGATGGCTTGATGGGGATAGAAAAATGAAATTTCTATGGGCAACTGTTCTGTGTCTCAGGGAATATGGGAGACCACAGCTCAAATCTCATCCATTTTTTGGTTCATGGTGATCTCTCAGGAAGAGGATGATGAGGTGAAACCCTGATTGTGAAGTGTCTCCAAGGCTCTCAGTCTGTGCACCCTACATCCTTGGAGAGATACAGTCTTTCTAATTGTCACTGCATATTTATACAAAATTATCTTCACTGGACCATTACACACATGCATTAATTCTCTATCCTCATGTTTTGTCTAAGTAAAAGTACAGTCAAGGCAAACATACTCCCTAGGGATAGTCTGTTATGGATCTATCTGAGAAAACTTTCAAATGCAAACCTTCTCAAAAACTATTCATTTTCATTAAAAGTAATAATAAAAAATGTTCTAGCAAATCATAATTTTTGGGTAGGAAAGGGACTTTCCTGGAGAAGTCCCATCCATCTGCAATGCAGACGGCCTTTGTTCAGGGTCTGAGCCCTGAAAGCTGCATGGAACAGCAGTAAATCCTCACGAGGTGGATTCCAGCCCCAGCTGTGTTTGTGCTGTACCTACTGTACCTTTCACTCACCCTCCCTTTCCCCTTCCAGCACAAGAAGCAGCACTCAAAGGCTCCCACCCCTGCTCTACTTGGCTCCAATTCTAAACACTGTGACTTCCCTCTGCTTACAGAGGTGTGTTCTCTGCTAGCGTACCTAAAGGGACCACATTAATGTCTGATAGCTATTTTATCCAGCCACAGATTCTCTGTCAAGACTCATGTTCATGGCAGAGGCAGCAGAAGAGCAGATGAGCAGCAGTTGCAATGCTATAAACTAATTCCCAGATGTAGAGGAGTCTAGTTGTAATGGCTGTACTGTACATGTGGAAATTAAGTCTAAACATACTGCAGTCCCCATTCGCTTGTGAGCCAATTAAAATGTCACTCATGACAGCAGCATAGTAGATACTGTGTTTCTCCTTCTGTTCTCTTGTATGCATATCATCTTGGTATGTTCATGATAATTTATGGGAAAAAAAGATAATACAGACATTTCGCCATCATATGGTTTTTGCTATGCTTAGTACAATACAACACTTAATTCCAAGAATGTTAAGAGGCACCTATTGAACTCCACTAACAATAATTCCTTTCAAACTGTTCTAAGCAGCAGTTGCACTTCTTCAGTTTTTCATACTAGTATTTTTCTATAAAGTTGCAGTAGATAATTTATCATTTTATAAGTGTTATAATATATAATCCATGTTTTATGCAGATGCATCTTTTTCTTGGCAGGATTGTACTCCAGGATTCCAGTCAGAATCATGATGTGATTATGAAATCTGTCAATAGTCAGATAATGTCTAATGAAAAAAACCTTGACACCCATTCTGCAGAATCCTTCAGATATGAGCCTAGTTCTGAAGTCATAGCAAAAATATGTTTTATTCTAATAGACAGTTTATACAGAGATGATAACAAGTCTGATTTTCAGCTTTATTTCTCATCAGTATGAGAGAGTAAAATATCTTCAAAGTTAGTGTAAATTAGGTCTACTTTTGTACCATTTGCAGTGATGGAAGAGAATAAAGCTAGTTGCAGTCTGGGGTTTTTAATTTAAAAATCCTAATGTTAAAAACTCAGTCCTCTAACACAGGTTATTTTACATTCAGAGAAATTAGTATTTTTGGTTCTCCTTTGCAAATATTCAGTTTCCTCATTATCTTTCCCATGAGAAAGAGCAGGGAAAAGAACATTAATTTAGAGGGCACTGAGGCAGAGAGAAGAAAGGGTCACAGATTCACTGTCCTCCACAGTACCACGCATTGATGAGCAGCACTGCTGTATTTAGTGACAGGCCTTTATCTTTCAGTGAAGTTTAGCTTTATAAGCAAGTTTTTATTTTGTCTTTAGAAGGGAAGTATTCTTACACCAAAGTTCATTCACCACATTTGGTTATTTTTTTGGAGTTCCTATCTCAAATTTAAATTTACATGAACATTGACTAAATCTCATTTCTGAAGACTTCTTGAAAAGAGATGGGAAAATGACAGTGACATTGAACATTCTGAATAGCACATGAGTTTGGTTTCATGAGTTTGCTCTAGTACCTTTTATAATTACTTAATTCAATTAGCTTCCTCAATATTATGAAATTCACTGAAGGAGAACCCCTGCTTAGATAAATAAAGAATTGAGTTTATCCCCAGATATGATAGAAAAATTGCTAGACATCACTTCAAAAGATTTTAGTATTTGGAAGCAACACTTAAGAATATTTAAATTGCCATGAGGTCACCAGTGCATTTCTGTTCCTACAACACTTCTATTTATTCCAATGGGGGTCCAAATATTTTGGAAGCTGAGTTCCATACAAATGGTGATTAGTGAACTCTAAAGCAAATAAGCTATACCTTATCCAATTACTTTGGAGCTCTCACAAAACATTTCCCCCAAGAAAAACACACTCACCAATCCATTTAAATTTTATAATAGCACTTTAATGATATATTAGGCACAGTCAAAAATGGATGAAATAACCAAAGGAAGATGTATGTGTTCCAATTTAGAGCACAAACTTCTATAAAGTTGCTTGGAATAACTTCTGCTAGATTTATCTCCCTATTGTGTTTCTTTCTGTCTCTGCATTCCTGTGCTAGGAATTAGGCCTGAGAGGGAAAGCTATACTTTTAGCCTAGCCAGGGGCCAAGTACCAATCAGGCTATCTGAACATTCCTCTTCTGTTAAAGGCAAACCTCACTCTAATAGAAAATCTCAGCTATGTCCCAGGACAATGCTACTTCAAAGGTCAACATGTCATTCATGTCTAAGCTTCAGGGGCATAGTAAAACTGACATTTGAAACCACAAGCCGCAATGTTTCCTTGGGATTCTTTCTAACGTGTCACCAGGAATGGCTGCAGAGTCACACAGTCAGAAATAAACTGTGGACTCAATGAGGACACAGGCATCCAAAAGGAAAGCAAAAGCAAGGCAATATGTGCAGTGAAAAAATGTTTCTAAAATGCCAAAAGAACATAAGTTGCTATTCTGTTCTCAATATATGGTAGCTTGATTCAAGGGGGAAATATAGATTTTTAGGAATGTCAGCATGAAGATAAACATCACACTCCTAGGTCAAGGGGTTGAGGAAGAGGATATGTTCACCACATTTTCTGGCTTTCTGCCCTACCTATGAAGCTGAACATAGTTGTACAACAAGTTATATGTGGTTATGATAATCATATTTAGAGACATATTGGCTATTTTGTTATTTAAAGAGCACATCTGTATCTTCCCAGGAGGAAATGCAGATTTGTTTCTGAGCCAGCTGACATAGCAAAATGAAAATCTGGACTGTCCCTTACTCAGCTGCACAGACATCCTTTTCTCCCTGCCTGCTATTTTAAGTCAGTGTAGGATGAGCTTCATAGTTACTAAATTTGTGTTGATTGCTTTGAAGAACAGCTTGGATGGGTCTGTGCAACTTTTTTACTGAATTAGTGTGAAGTGCCTAATTTTTTCCTTTTTCATTCTTTTAGTAAATTTTCTTAATTTTACATGATTCATTACACCATAAAAAATGTTGAAAACTTTCTGTGGTACTCAGAGCTTATTTGTATTGTACATATATGTAATTTGTCCTATAACATAGACTATATATCACATATAAATATGTCACTTTGCTTTGAAGAGGTATCTGCTCAGAATTCAGACTCATCAAAATTAGGGAGGTTTCAAACTGAGATACTATTTTGTACCAGAAAAAGATCTCTGTAGTTAGACGTAGGGAGCTTTGTTAAAAAAGAATTATTAGAAGGGGTTTTTTTGTTGTTGTTGTTTGTTTGTTGGGTTTTTCTTTAATGGGATGTGCCTATTTTAATTGTTCTGATCTTGTATTTTCTTCAGTTTGAAGTGTTCTTCTATAGGGTATTCTTTATGCATTTTTATCTATACCTAGAGCCCACCATGGTAATTGGGAAAAAACCTAAATAAAACAACCTCCAGTTCTCATAATGAAAGTCATGTAGAACAGATACATGAGGCAGCCTGTGATTGCTTCTGCTATAGATTTTTAGCAGTTACATAGTCATCAAGTCTTCCCTTTCCACAATTACAGACTGGGAAATGAACTGTCCATAATTAGACACAATGGTCAAGAAATAGTCTATTTATGCAGAAATCTCTGTATCTTGGTCTGTTATGGATGGTAAGTAACAATTTCGGAAAGCTGCGCAAACAAATGAATGCACATTCTGAACTCCCCTGTCGGTGAAACAGTGGCAGTCATCGATTCCCTTTACTCCTCTTGACTTCTGAATTGGAAGAGACAATTAAGCTATCTTAGCTTGCTTATAAAGCTTGTCTTCCCAGTTGGAGCAGTGTGAAAAGAAGCTGTGAGAAATATTAAGAAAAATAGGGCAAAGAAAGAGATATAAAGATTGATTTCTCTTCCCTTAGCGAGTGTTAGCAATTAGGTAAACTGATTTTCAGTGAGGTCATCTGTCACAATTGGAAGCTAATTTGAAAATGGATTAGCTTAGGAAGTAGCAATTTCTGCTCCATGGGATTCAGCAGCAAGTGATTCAATTCTGTCACAGAGCTCATAAACTTGCTGAGATCAATGCCCACCTAATGTGCCATTACACCCCGGGCACACTTCAGTGACAGCACAGGCAGCCCTGGCTGCAGAGAGTTTCCCTGCTGGCTTTCCCCTGCTCCACACTCGTGTTCCACAGGTGTGTTAGCTGATTATTTTGCCTGAGGGAATAAACAGTTTAGGAGAATTAGAACGGGTGAAACTGTTTCCCCCTGTCTTGAGAATGAGCTTTGTAGTCTGAGATCAGCAGCAGCAAGTGAGAAGGGTTAGGTGGCACACCCTTTTCTTAGGAAAGGGCTGCATGTGCTATGTGAACACAGGATTCTGCAGAAGCACAGCAGAGACTAATACACAATCTCCTGGAATTTCCAGTGACAAAGGACCTGAGTTTGGTCAGATTTCTGGGGTTATGTGTGCACACAGGTAGAGAAAGTTAATTTCCTGCCCTGTCCCGACCTTGTGCCAAGAAGACTCCCAATACCATTCTGTCATCCTCTCTGAACTGTTTTGTCTCATGAAAATCAGTACAGCCCTGTTACCCCACCTATCCCTCTTGGCTGCCCATCCTCTTTGCCAGCCAGGCTCAGTTCCAGCTGAATCCCCAGGTCCCTGCACTGCGATCCAAGAAGGTTACAGACACTGGAGCCTTGACTTCACATGGTCAGCAAGCAGATGGTGATGGCAGTGACCTGAAGTTGCTCAGGCGTTCACCACCAGTTACCTCTGATGAATATAGAGATATTTGTGTAGCTGCTCAAGTGAGAATCTGAATGTGTTAATCGCCATCAATCCAGGGATGGTAACCTGTGAAGGTCTGAAGGGCTTCAGGTGTATGGTTCAAGGAAGCTTTGCTGGGACAAGATTGAAAACCAGAGCCAAGGTCCTCATGGGGAGAAACATCTGAAAGAGTTTTGTACACTGCCAGTGGGAGGAATTCTAGAATTCAAGATCAGACTGAATTAATAAGCCTGGAGGAATATAATTCTCTTAAAGTGAGAATTTTTAATAATGTGGAGAACTTTTTTCTCTAAGCTTGGCCAAGAACTTTGGGTCAATATATTTAGAATTTCTTATTGGAAGTTCGGCTGGGTGAATGAAGAATCTTTGTTGTGATATTTGTACAGTGTTTCCTTGAAATTAATTCTGACATCTTAAAATGCTTGCAGGATGAGTGGCTTGCTGTAGAAGACCAGATTTTGAAATGGAAGTTGATCCTGAGAAAAGGAAGCAAATCTTTCACTTAAAAATGTGAAAAAGCCAACAATACTGAAACTTAAAATGAAAGTCTATAAAAATCACTTAGCTGTTTTGTGACAAAGACTTTTAACAAGCTTTCTAAACCATAGAGATAAATCATGATGATCACCTAGTTATTGAGCTGTAGTGACAATATGAATTTGAAAGCAAAAAATGGTGAATAATTAAAGCAGATAAAATGTTAAGCTTCACACCCTACTCTCAGGGCATGAGCAATTTATGGTTTCATTTTACAATGGAATAACCAGACACAATGCAAACACCAAGAATTAAGACTTCTCAAATTGAGACTCTGTTCACCCAGATATTTGTGGTTGTATAAATACCACAACCCCAAATACAGCAATGAATCACATTTTTACTTCAGACCCTTAGATACAGTTGCTAACACTTCTTTTGTCAAAGAATTATTCAGAAAGATGCAATAGAAATCTTAGGATAAAATTCAAAGAATTCTTTAAATGGGGTCCTTAGGAATATGAAACATTTCTATTATCAGACATTAAACTCTTAGGAACCCATCCGATTACTGTATTTTAAAGGGTAATATGGCTAGAGTCTGGTCCCCATGACCAAGCCATTTTTAAAAGTGAATTTTAATCTGAAAAGTGGCTTAGAGGGCTATCAGAATTTTTGGGGGATATTAGGAAAAAATAAAATAAACAAAATCTGGAAAAACAGAGTTAATATGTCCTCTGTCTAAAGCATCAGAGCCATTTAAAGATGACACTCAAGTGCACTTCCTTCCTTGCCATGATTTCCTTGGAAAGGAAACACATCCGCCTGGAACGGTGCAGAGTCATGGTGCGCTCTGCTACGTCTTGCTCAGTAGCCAGCTGAGGCATCAGGGTTCCTTTTCATGCAGTCTAGATACATGCTTAGAAATTGTGTCTTGTGCTACTTTAGCTTCTATTTTCCTATGTCAGTAATAATTTTAACGCAGAAAATTTAATAATTTCATGGAATTTCAGAACAGATGTTTCATATAAGTGTGAAAAGATGTAGTTTCTTTGTTTTAAATGTATTTTTATCTATTGAATTAATGATAATGTCAGGTTTCAAAAACAGTTATTCCATAACACACTCTGAAAGAAAAATTAGTAGTATCTTGACTCTACTGTGCTTGAAATCTACCACTGAAACAACAGAAACAAAACACCAAGGAGAATGATGAAAAACAATGGAAATGAAATATTAAGGGACAAAATCCCAACTAATTTTAATGTGAAGCCTACCCAGTTTCTAAGAGAATTGTCTCATGTCAATGTCTGCAACAGCAACAACAAAGATGTTGACACTCAGGATTCTCTCTGGTGCTTTGTACCCAGCTGTGCCTTCCTGCATCTCCATAGCAGCAAATACACATTTTTTCCTGTTTCACTATTTCTTCATAAATTTTTCTAGCATGATAATTGTAAGAAAGAACTGTAAGAACAAATCCCTGAGTTTGATTTCTGAAGCAAATACTATGTATTATTTCCAGAGCTGATTTTGCAAAGGCTATTTAACCAACAAGACTGTAGCCCTCATTAAGATGTCTTTCTCTTAACTATTAATAATATCACTTAGAAGTTTTCTGGCTCACCTCCTGTCACACTGCTGCAACATTCAGCTTGACTTTAGCAGCAGACTGTTGAGTTTAGCAATTGGATGGGGCTGCACTTGTTTTTAGTGCAAGAAGGAGCATTATTTAAGTCAAACCTAACCTGCTAGTGATTGCTATGACTGGGCTGTGGGGTCACTCTCACACTGCAATTGTATGTCAACATGCAGTTAATAAACAAAGTGACACTTTGTGATTATTGCACAGCAAGTTAGAAGTGAGGTGAAATTTCCTGCCTTTTCTGTAGAAGAAAATCTATGATGTCAGTGACACCAGCACCCATTTTTTTTTAACCATAAAAACTGAAAGAGGCTGGTTGGGTGATTAGATGTAGGAAAATTAGTTTTTGATGAAGTGTTGGCTAAACATGACAAGTAAAATTCACCCCTACTATGTGTCCATTGAGCACATGGGAATAACACCAAAGACAAAATTTTTCTAACCTTAAACCCAACATTTTCTTTTACTTCTTAACTCTATCCTTCAACTTCTTAACTCTATCCTTCAAAAACCCTAACTGAATTTCAACTTTTCAGTGTGTCTGACTCTTCTACAGAGTGAAAGAACTTTGCAGCAGTGACTTTGAGGCAAATTGGCTTTTTAACACAAAGGGTATTAGCAGATGAGGAATTCTGTTGTCCTTTTTTCATGAAAGTCACAAGTGCTCAAGTATTTTGCTGACATCTTGCAGAATGGAGCCATCAGCAACACTGGAGTGGGAACATCCATCTCCACATAAACAGCTGAGGCTTTATTACTCTTTACAGATGGGCATTGTGTCCATGGCTTTTCTCAATCCTCCTTCTAGGCAGGGAGGATTTGGGATACTCAGTCTGTAACTAACCGTGACTCACCAAATCTTTAGCTTATCAAGAGAGTTGTCAGATGTCCTGGAGAAACATCCACAACTCAGGATGCAAAATGAAATACATATGCTGCCTGATCCATTTTGCAGAGAAGAAATGAAGGTGCCCAGCTTGCGTTACCTGACCCAGTTTCACTGAGGTATATGGAGGTGGGATGATCTATAGCATTAGAATGCAGTCTGTGTGGTGCTTAGATTGAACATCTGGGTTTGTGTACTTATCAGAGGTAAGAAAAAGTAATAATTAGTCTGAGATCTGACCATACTGTAGTATACTAGCCATGTGCTATATGTGGTAAATGTTCAAGCTTCAAAAAGAACGAAGATGTTCAAGCCAGCCTGAATGTCTCCTTACCCAAAGGTTCTTAAAGAACGTGTGTGACTCACTCTGTAAATCAGGTTGGAACTTTTGTCAGTCAGGTTGACGCTTCTGTCATTTTACTGTGAGTATCACCAGGTTTCACGGAGACTGGTCATCAAATTAGGCTTCTACTGACTTGAAATATTATGGGAGGAATGAAAACATATCACATGTCATAGCTGTATGTGCTCTGCCATACCTTCCCACCAGCTAGCCACCCTGAAGATATGTTTGTTTCCTAAGATATTCTAAAGTCAAATGCTCAATGTTATTGTTCTGGTGGGTTTTTTATTTATTGTGCCTAGTAACTTCAAAAAGAGAAATTATATCATGGTTGTTTGCATAAAAAATATTTCAGCTTCATATACACATGGAAATATTTAAAATGAAATACTGGTTCAGATAGCTGGAGAAACACCAAGTTCTTGTTATGTACGCTTCTTGGTTTCTCTGTACAAACACAAATCCAAAGCAAACCAATAGGCATTTGTATCTGAGTTTTCCTCTGAGCTTCTTTAGAGACCATTTCAAATCCACTATGTGTATTAAATTATGAACCATAACTGACTTCCCCATATCGAATCCAACATCCACAAGTAACTGTTCAGTTATTTAACGCAACTCAGATGAAAAAAACAGCATGTCTTATTCATGTCAAAAAGTATCACTGGAGAAAATAAAATAGTCCCCCACACTCAAAAGCCAGCAGAATACTCAGCTTATGTTGATGAGTATAACTCAGTATAACTTGTATCCTCTTGGATCACAGATCTTATAGGATCATGAGAAATGCATTCTGGCTAGTAGACATTTTTAAGCAGTTACAACTCTCCTTCTTAATAGGAGAAGAGTGCACTTGGTTTCAGAAGGCAAAATGCAAGAGACATTTCACTGACACCAGTTCCCCCAAACTCTTTCTTTTAACATCCCCTTGGATGGTTTCATTTCTTGAAGGAAAGCCAATATTCATACACTCCTTATAACCTCCTTTACATCTGAGAAACCCACAGGTATAGATTTTACTTGATTGCTTTTGCTTTTGTAACTTCACAAAGTTTGTTCTGGGGATTGGCTTGTAGTCACTGAAGTCTTCTTGGATAGCCACATTCGATTCTTTGTAAATAATGACTCACCATGTTTAATCCTCTGACTGATAGTATTGACAGTACACTAAGTGGAATCAGAAACTGAGATGTTAAATAATCACCTATTGGATTCATAAGGGATTTCCAAGAATCCAGAACACAGTCTCTTTCCAACAGACTTAACAGAGTCAGCCAAAAGATTTACACATCAAGATTAGATATTAACTGGGTGTACAATCCATAGTTACTATCTAAATCAGCATCCCATCATGTTCAGAATGGATAAACACACCACTCCCAGTACTCAGCCTAAGCACACATAATGCAGTCAGGCGAACTTCAGATTGTTTATATAGTGATTTTCACATGAATAAACTCTGGAATCTGCCCTGAGATTAGCTCTTCTGACTTAAAAGAAATGTAACAAAAAATCCTTTATCCTTCTTCACAGATCATATTTTTTTCATTCACCCTAGTGAGTCAGAGCTCTGGCGTGCACCCTCAGGCCTGCCATAGCAGTGTTTAACACGAGTCTCTAAGACTGGAGAACAAAAGAGTTGTTTTTTTTTTTTTTTCTTAGTGTTTAAGGAAGAGGTTTGATACCAGCAAAGACAGAATTCAAGTCCCACAGTCTGGTGGCTTTGATAGAAGCAATGTGCCAACTGGGTTTAACATGGCATGTCCCATTAACCCTGGATGTGTTCAGCGCCTCTGCTGACAAACCGTAAGATGGGCAAAGTTCTCCTAGCCAGGCAGCTCCATGATGGAGCATTACAAACTGCCTTCAGGCCTGCTCTCCTGAGCATTTATGCTGCCATGTGCTGGGGAACCTGCTGTGTTTTCTGCACGTGTACAGCCATAGACGGTCCAGAATTTACAGCACATGCTTGCCTTGCCTGCCCTGCATGCTTTATCATGATGCATGTAATTACACAGGTCTTTTAAAAGGTAAATTTGATATTTTTAATAAGCCCTTTGAATTCAGTACTTCAGGTGATTTTTTAGTTATTGGCTGTTTGTTCATTATTTTGGGTTCCTCTTTGAAAAATTATGACTGCTATGCACTTGCACTGCAATATTTCATTTAGTAGTGGGGGTTTTTGACTTGTTCTATTAAACACACTCTAAAATATAACTTTGTTTCCCCACATGCAGGTGTTATGAAGGTTATTTGTATCCTAAAGCTGTTTATAGTATATACCTGACTGAAATTTCATATTCTCCTCTCTCCTTCCAAATTAAAAAAAAGATTGTTATTAATCATGGTTTAAATTTGTCTATTTAATGCATCTCCCAGGAACTTGAAACACCTGCTGTGTTAACCTATGCCTTATAAGAATAGAGAGGTTATATATTAGATTTAGGCCTGTGGATTAAAATAAAGCTTTTCTTTATAGGAGTTCCACCTGGGAATGGCTGCTCTACAATTCTATAAAAACCATGAGAAAATTTGTTTCCAGCCCAAACGACTTCACAAAATGGAAGACATTATCATGAAAATGTAACTGAAACAAAATTGACAAATAAACTAAGTGCCATGGGAGAATCACAAATTTCACCCTGCCAATAACATTTTGAGACCTGCTGTTTTTCCTCTAGGTGTCCACATGGCTCTGATTTTCCCCTGATTAGAAAAAAACATAAACATTGGCAAAGGCGGTGGAGAAAGAGTGCTGACCCCACTCTGTGAACGAGCACTTGATGCTGTCTGCCTTGGTGGAGTCTCAGTTTGACTATAAAGATATATTCATTTGGTTTTAATTTGAGGAAATTTTATATTTCAATAAAATCAAAATTAAACTCCCCTTTTTCTGATTAGTAAATTCTGACAGTTGAGTTTTACATAGATTTGTTGACAGTTAACCATGGCTCTGTCACTGCTTCAGTTGTGTTTTTTTTCCTTAATATTTAAAAAAAAATACATAATTTTGTCAAGAATATACAAAAAAAGGTAAAGAAAATTTGAGGAAATCCATAGAACAGTAAATCAACACTTTTCAATTTTCTCTGTAGCTTGTGTACAATGGGAGAATCAAATTTAAGGTCATATTCACTTCTGTAGGCAGCTACTTGCAAGAGACGAGGTGACAAATTTAGTCTTAGAAAACTTTGGCCTCTTGGTATTGTGGCTGGAGCTGCTATTTGGCGAAGTTGTGGTGTTGGCAGTGAGAACAGATTTATGCACATAAAGCTGCCATTCTATCGGGGCTTTTATAACACAGAGTGCACTTCTCAAGTTGTACCTTGGTCTGAAAAGAGCTGAAAGAAAGAAGCAATTGAGCGCGGGGAGAATGGTACCAGATGCTGGCCTTTTGACACCAACCAGTGGGCCATGGCTGAGCACTTCCTCAGCAAGCCCTGCTCTCAGCCACTTCAGCTACCTAAAGAAATCCTCATAATAAAAAACACTATCAAAACTAAGGAGTTTCATGAGCTCCATGTGACAACAAAAAAGAAAAGGGGGGGAAAAAAAGGCTTAACTAAACAAGAAGGTGATAAAACAAAGCATGCTGCTGTATTCGGTTTCCAAGCTAGCTGTAGGTTTTTAAGGGACTGGTTTTACCTTTCTAACAGCAGTAAAAATCAGTAATTAGGCTGAGCAGTGGGAAGATTGTAGAGAGACTCTGCTAACTAGAATCTCATCTAAATTAAGCACATGGGCTGGTCTTTAGGAGATCTGCCTTTACATCCCTGCATCTGCTGCTCCTTTTCTGTACATCCTAAAACAAATATGTTGTTCATGCTTGAGTTCTTTCTCTATAAAATTGGGATGATAATTTTAAATTTCTTCTGGCCTTTCATCTGTGCTTTCTGCTCAGATGTAAGTTGTTTTGGGCTGAGTTTTTTATTTCTCAAATTCCACGAGGGCACGGTGAAAAACCTGCTCATAAACACAGAGATAGACATTAGGAACTGACTCCTGTAATTTTAATTAACTTCTTTACACTTTTACAGCACCTTTTAGCCAAAAATCTCCAAGTAGTTTACAAACCACGACAATGCTATGTTCAACCTCACAATACTCTTATGAGTTCATTAAAAATTATTGCAGTTCTGTAGATGAAAAAAACAGGGGCACATAGTCTGTGACAGAAAAATCATTAGGCCACAGATTTTTCAAAGTACTCTGTCAGAGTGAATGCTAAAAAATCTACTATCCCTTCTCCCTTGCAAAGTAATTGTATGGAGAGTAGAGATGTGTCAAACCACAAGGGATGCTCCCTCTCTAACAAAACCCACAAGCATATAATATTGCTATATGATTACACCACCAGGATGCAAATACTGAGTCATGAAGTGCATGGAAATCAGTTTCAATGGTAGAAGTTGAGCACACCCTTCCATGGTTTTGACAGAGAGAGAGTGTGGTAGTCTTCTTTGATGTAGTAAAGGCTCCCTTATGTAGCTATGGCAGCTTTATCCTTAGAATTAGAGGAGCAGAATGAAGTGAAAATGGTGACTGAAGGCCAGAATCAGAGTGAAGGTTGAGGCATCCAGTTTCTAACTGTTGGAGAAGCCTTCAACACTACTCTAGAGACACTGACCCCAAAATAGATACAGTACTTACTTTCTTTTCCCTCCAAAAGAAATTTCTTTTCAGAGATGAGATTAGATCACTATATTTCTTTGTTATACTATACATTCTTCATTACATTCGCTGCATTATATTTCATATATCTATGGCTTGGTTATATATTTTGCACTATATTACATAGTGTTCCTTCAGGGAAAGAAATTATGTCATACTGAAAGCTGAAATCTTGAGACTTAAGTTCCTGCCTCTGCCACAGGCATCTTATGTCACTTAATTAAATCCTCTCAAGTTTTGGTCTTTTTTTGCTCCATATATTACATAATTCCTTTGAAAATGCCATAACCAGTTAAAGCTGAAAAATATTTCCTTCTGCTAAAAAGAGCATTCCAGAACAACTCTAAATATGTTAATGTGTATTTAGCCATATATTTATCCATATTTATTCATATCCAAGCAATCAGCACAAAAACCCAGACACATAGATGTGCACATCTGAACAAGTTTATATATTATAGACAGAGACCATTTACTCCAATGGGGAAATTTCTCCAGCTCTCAGACACAGATTGGTAAATATTTTCTGCTGGCATTGTTTCTCAAGGAAGAGAAAGTGAAGAATGGCTTCTATAGTTAGGACCTCTTGGAGAATTTAAGGCAGCATAATATCATTACGTAAGCTGGAAGCAAGCCAGGACACTGGGGTTAACACCCCTGCTCAAGTGAAAGGAGCCAGGGGACCATTCACAGCTATAAAAGTGGTCAAGAGCCATGGTTTTAGGTTACATCCTAAATACAGGTAACTCAAGGACATTGCTAAATGGATCACATTGAGTACAAGCTTCGCTGCTGTAGAATGGCATAGCATATTTTTAATATTTATGAATACTTAAAGCAAGCTTTTTCAGTTGTTACTGCTTGTGATACATAAAACTAAAGTTAAAGGCAGAAGGAGAAGTTATATTAAGTCCAAACAGGCATTCAGTTGTGATCCTGGTAAAACCACTGGGACATTTTCCTACTATTGAGAAAAGCATCAGATATGGTTTCAGTTTTATTGTGCACTGTTAGATCCCTAGCAAATAGAATATGACTCTTTCTGTATAGACATCTCTACATGATGGGTATGTTTTCAGGTTTGTTTTCTGTCTTCTGTCTGTTTTCTAAAAATATTAAAAACTTGCTTGGGAATAATATGTTGTTATGTTAAAAGTGCCTGTACAGCAAAACTTCAAAGCATATAAAAATTTTATATAAGGTTTGGGAAAGTGATTCGTTGTTCTGTTGAGTATTTTCATTAACTTTCTTGCCTTTGCTCAGCTGAGCTAAGATTGTTTGTGGTTCAGAAAATGCATGCCCTAAATGAAGTATATTCATGGACTTGTCAGACACCTTTAGATCACATCTAACTAGACTAAATTAACTTAAAGCAGTATTGGCATACCTTCTGATTCAATTACCAATCATTGCAGTATTGCTTCAGGAAAGACTGGACTCCTTGTTTCCACACCACAGTGGAGTGCCTTCAGTCACTGTCTTTTGTGATGTGTTCTGGGTGAAGGGATTTTTTATTTCTCCTGATAGATTATGACCAGCAATTCAGGAACAAGGGGTCATGATTTTTAGGTGCCCATATCTAGAAATCTGAACACCGAGCTGGGAAGTGTAGTCCTGCTTCTATGGCAAAGTCTGCTCCTCATTACCTACATTATTTTCTTCAACCTAGTGATGTGAAATGAGAAAACAATTTATGTAAACTGTCTAATTCTCTCTAATCAAATAGCTAGCTTTTACTGAATAGCACAGGGCTTCCTCAACTGACCTGAGTGATTTTGCTCTGAAGAGGATGCACAGCACTTCTGTGCTCTGTTCCAGAGCCACTGGCTCCCATTAGTGTTGCCTATAAAGTGATGGGGACAATAGTATCTCACAGTGGGACAGCTGTTTCCTCAGGGGAAGTCAGATCACAAGCCACATAAACTGTCAGTGGAGATGTGCAGAACCAATTGTACTGATGGAGAACAAGGGATACTATGCACTTTCAGAGAGGAAATGACTGTGCAGAAGTCTTTGGAAAATGTCAGTGAGTGATGCTTGTCTTCCATGGATTTGAACTTTGCTGAATTTTGCTGTCTTTCCCTTCTTTCCCAGCCAAACATGCTCAGCATGGCAGCACTCTGGCATGTACACCATGGAAACTTCTTCAGTAGTCCATGTACAGCTGTGCTCAGCATACACACAGGTGCTTCTGCTTGTACTTTCTGTCTTGCCAACACTGGCAATGTATTTTTAAAGGCATTTTTGGCAATCCCACTCAGATTTTCTGCAGCTAAACAGTGAGTAGAGCCCACCCAGCAAGAACAAATGAAATCATCCTTCTTCCTCACTGACTTCCTGGTCGCACTCAGCCTTTGAGGAAGAAGTCAGAGGGGTCAGCTGAATCACTGAGGAAATGTTTCTGTATTAGCATGCTTATTTTGCTGTTTTGCAGCTTAGCTTGGAAGGCCTGGGCACAGACTCTGGTGTGCAGTGAGGTCCTGCCTTTCCCCAGCAGTGCTGTTGGGTTGCTGAGTCTCACAGAGGTCAAGAGACTGTCCACAAGGTCATCCAATGACTCAATGCCTCAATTCAAACTCGGTCCCAGCATCTGCTTGATTCCTGATTTTTTGTTCTGACCAGGAGACTCACCCGAAATTAATTGGTGGAGAATTCAGTGCTAGTTGGATTAAGTAGGTCCTTTTATGTTGGTGACAATAGTATGTCAGTGCTTTCATGATGAATAGAGGAAATCTGGTATGCAGCATCAATCCTTACAGAAAAATTCAGTCCTATTAGGATGATCAAGATTCAGAAACTCAAACAACAACACATACACAAACAAAGGAGAGACAGTCTTGGGTCTATTCATTGATTCAGTCAAAGGCAAGTTTTCTTTGCTAATAGCTCTTCTGCTTCTGAGGCATTTTCTGCTGTGACCAAGGTCACCATAACATGGCAGAAGTCACTCTGGTAGGAAAGAACACTGTCAGTGCTGGTTTGTATCTTTCCCTTTTTCTCTTCTCGTGGTGTTTTGACCCTGGATGGATGCCAAGTGCCCATCAAAGCCTCTGTATCACTCCCTTCTTCAGCTGGACAGGAGAGAGAAAAATATAATGAAAGGTTCATGAGCTGATAAGGGCAGGGAGAAATCACTCATCAATTACTGTCATAGACAGAACAGACTTAGGGAAAATTAGCTGAATTCATTACCAATGAAAATCGGAGTAGGATAATGAAAAGTGAAAAAAATCTTGAAATACACCTTGATCTGCCACTTGCTTCTTCCTAGGGTTCAGTTTATTCTTGGTTCTCAGCCTTGGGCAGGGATGGGTGCATCTTGAAGCCAGCTGGTATTGGCTGTGTTGGACATGGAGGCAGAGAAGCCCCCCCTGGACCTCCCTCCTTCCCATTACCAGACCCTTGCCATGGAAATCAAATATATTTCTAAATTTTTCTTTTTCATTCTTTAAAATAAGGATTACACTGAAGTTTTGTCTAAGATTCTTCTTAAAGTCCTGAAAATGTGAATAGTCAAAGTTAGACAACATAATGCTTCTTCTCAAAAGAAGTCTTTAAAGCACAGGAAAAAAAGTACTCACCTTGATTTATGGGTTTGTTATATTGTTTTATGACGATACACAGCTCTGTTAAATGTGGGATTGAGTTGTTATTCCATCAACAAGCTGACATCGTCCAGAACAAATTGGTAAAGAGAAGAAGCTAGAACTATTTTTTTTATTAACAGAGTTTCTTGAAGTCTGCCTTTTAAGCCATTGGACCTTTGAGGAAACACGGACTTTCAATCTTACTAATTTTTCTTTGCTTTTATTTAGAGAAACCTTTCAAATGTTAGTGTCAGTTGGATATAGACAGGAAAAAGTTTTTGGGAATGGGAGTTCCTAAGAAGACGAAGTAACTTGAGGTCATGGGGCGCTTTTTCATTGCCAGCTCTCTCAAAAGAGAATTGCACAGGTTCATCATGTGGTATTGAGGACATAGCACCTTAAATCAAGAATATTTGTTTCTTTTGTAGGAGGGGCAGGTAATCTTACACTTTGCCTTTAAATATCACCTTTTCTTTCCATCTTTGCTGGAGCCAAAAAAATTGAGCTCTGTTCTAGGTTAGTCTCAGGGTGTAAATCACGTGCATCCAAACCAGGAGGAACCTCACTCCTTTCCATTCTTTCTCGCAATACTCCTCCCTGCCTTCCTCCATGGGTTTTGAACAGTGTGGGCACTTAAAACTCTCACAAAGCAACACAGCACAGACAATTCTGGGGGGAAAGTTGAGAGAAGCCACCTATGGCAGATGTCTGTCATATTGCCTGATGCTATTTGGAGAGAGACTTAGCTCCTGAAATGAAAGGTGTCAAGAGTTTAGAAAGACTACAGCAGAGTTTCTAGGCCTTTGGAACCTACTTTAACAAATAGATCATTTTGATAATATCTTTCAAACACATTTTATGGTTTATTTTTTTCTGCAACCACAGCCTATAACCCCTTGTTATCCTCCTGCTTTTTAGGAGATTTAATTTTGAGGTATGTGACTAAGTTTCAAAAAGTTAGAAACATCTAAACTTTTTGTATTCTCAGATGATCACATGTATAAATACTTTTCCCTCTTTAAATAAGTATTTTTAAGCAGTGTCTCATTCAACTTTTTACTAGCTGTTTTTAAATGCCTGGGAATGAAATAGTCTGCTTGCAACTAAGTGGCAGCACTTGTCCTGGAAATGAAATTCACATTGCTAAAGTGTTTATGGAATACCTGGAATGAGAGCATATAAATCATGGTCTCTCTGTGTACAGCTCAAAACCAGTAATTTTAAACATTGCAGGTATTACAGTGAGTTGTGTTGAAAAATAAGGCACCATTTCATGAAGGCAGGTGGGATGGTACTGACAAAATTCTTACCATGTGTACCAAAAAATGTCCAATTTTATGTGGACCTAAATAAAGAATACACTTGATCAAACTTCACTTGTGAGCCTCTTTCAAAACTTCAAAGATACCACTTATCACAGCACTGAGACATTGGTGGTCTGAATATCACACAGTCTCAATTAGCTCTTCATTTAAAAAGGGAAAATAGAAAACTTTAATTATAGTAACAGAAATAACTAAATTTCCATGAAGAATGACTCAGAGTTGAACATTTTTTTCTGTTCTTATGTTGGGAAAACAGTCAATTAGTTCTGATCTTTTGATTAATTTGATTTTTCTAACAAGAAATGCAAGTGGTCAGATGAGATTATAATTATGTCTATTCTACTGAATTTATAAATGAATTATACATTTCCAGAAATGGTGTACAAAGGCTGGTTTTGTGAATTCAGTTCTTAGCAGCCATAACCAGATGGAAAGAAATAGCAGTTTCAATGGGTAGAAAATAGAAATTATTTGTCACAACCTTCCTATTTGAGACTCTAAAAGAATGAACTCCACTGTAGACATAAATATAATTTTTAAGGTATTGCTTCAAATAGCATAATTAGTTTAGACTTTTGAACTAGAAGATTATATAGTCTGGTTTTTGATTCTCCTTATCTCCCATTTTTTTATAAAAATGGACCGCAGTTTCAAGCCAAGAATACCTGAAGTCGGTTTCCACATGCTGCTCTCAATTGCTGCTAGATAACTGTGTTCAACAGGAGAGTATTTGGCTTCTCACTGTACAGTACATAAATCTAAAGCAATTGCTGTTTCAATTTTTCTCTTTCCTTTGAACTTTTGAATGGAGGGAAAGAATTTCTTAAAGAGTTCAGTAGGAATGTCCCATTACGAAACATCAATCATCAAATGCCTATTGTACATGGAAAGTGAGGTGACTGTAATAAAATTGACATAACTAAGCAAGCAGCATCTGACCTTTAGGAGCCAGAGCTTATGATCAGAAGACCCAGTCTTCCAAACCTTTAGGAGTTAAGAGTTATCATCTCCTGCAAAAAATACCTCAGTAAATGAAGTGCTACATATGAATGTATGTGATAAAAGAGGTGGAATAAATTTTTCCCTGACCCTTAGTAGGGGAGTGTTGACAGAACAGAGGTAGAGAGTGATTTTTGAAAGGAAGGAAAAAAGGAATGTATCTTTGGGTCTAGATGGGAGCAGCTGCTCCCTTATCCTAGATCAGTGTTAAAGTAGTTGCTGTTCCTGCTGTGTCAGCCAAGTCACAACACAGCGTGCAAGGCTGCCTGCAGTTGATCCGAAGAAAAGAAGCAATGGGTACCGTGAAAATGTTGTATCCACAATATGAACATAAATCTTTTGCTTTGTCAACCTGTTTGCTTTTGTCTATGTTCTGTTTTCCATGTAGCGTGCTGTCACTACCATATTAGTCTTTCTGAGCTTGCCAGTTCTCCAAGTGTTTCGAGGGCTGGTTAGAGGAGACAGAGCCACTGAGAGTTCTGACTCAGCATCAGGCTACTGAATTAATGTCTTTTTTGTACCTGATTTTTTTTTTGTTTAGTTTCTCCCTCCTTTGCTGTTTTATTTAAGAGGAGTCAACTACACACAGAACTCATGCAGCTGATTAGTGCAAACCAAACCATTCAATGTTTTAAGCCTTAGCAGAAGGCCCTCAGCTGTCCCTAGAAGGGATTGCCCTTCCCATTCAGGTGCTTCATACTTTTGTAAAAATGAGTGACCACAGAGCAGGATGCAGTTGACTCCATGCATATACTTTGCCAAGAACATAAATGTTACAGGGTTATACCAGTCTCCTCCTAATGCTTTTGTGTGTATTTATACGATTGGTCAAATGAAAATGACAGGAATTTAGAATTTAATATTTCCAGAAATCCTTGAGACAGTTCTCTCCCCACATCATGGAGGCCCTACTTAACTAATCTCTGAGTAAAATATGTAAGTTTTTGATTAGATAATCCATTAAACCAATATACAGCAGAGTTGAACTGCATAGGGACTTTCACTGTAAAGTAAAAATTTCGAACCTTTCAAAAATGTTCAATTTCTAGAACAGCCTTAAAAAAAAAAAATCCACCAATAGTTAAGTTTTCATGTGAGCTTGATATTTATTACTTCCCTTAGGTTATTCTCTTAGAAATAGTCTGATGATTTAGGATGACTTGACTACTGGCTTCTGAGGTGGTAAGCAATATTTCTTTATTACTCCTTGATCTGTGAAAGAGGATGGAGATACCAGAGTAAGAAGAAAGTAGCAGCAGTTAAATCTTTCTATTCTTCTGCCTTGCTCTGAGAAATATTAAGTGCAAAGAAAGACAAAGGGTAGGTTGCCCTCTCTGTGGTTTTGCCTCCATCCTTCTGTCTCCATGTTTACACGACCTCCACTCCTGAGGTACTACAGGAGGATCTGACAGTTCACATAACAAATTCAGAGAGCATTTTCTGTCAGAGAGTTACTATGGTCTCTGTTTTGCAAACAGGAAACTGGAACTAAACTGCAGAGCAGAACATCCAAGTAAGCCATAAACAGAGCAATACATTAAATTCTTCCTTGGTCCATCAGTAAAGTTCTACTTGAAAGAGCACTTCAGGAAGTGCTTATCTGGTTCTCTCTACTTTTTCCCCAATAACACTTTTTTCCCCATGGAGCACAATATTACAAAAAGGATCTTTCACTTGGCCTGGCTTGATAGTGTTTGTGTTCAGGGCAGATTATTAAGTTTCAGAATTAAGGATATTTATATCTCGCAAACAAGTTTATGAACAAAACAAGAGGAGGAACCAACCATATGCCATCTTCCAGTTTGTGTTTTTAGAGAATGCATTTCCAAGAGCTCTTTGAACTTGAGAGCTAACATGCATTTCTTACTCTGCAGATGTTCCAGCAAACTATAACCCAGCACTGCTTTTCTGGAGTGTGGTGTACTGTGGCTTTAATTCAGCCAAGTACAGCATGTCAAATGTCAGCTTGTTATGACAGCAATAAACTTGTGATTCCCTTAAAGCAGATGTTTTAATTTGTTAGGTGTTTTTTGGGGAAAAAATCTGCTTGCATTTAAATAGATGTTCAGATTGAGAATGGAATTTTCTTGAAAACATCTTTTCCACCTGTATGAAAACTGTATCAGGGAGGATTATGACACATGTGTGAAGTGGTGAGAGAAATCATCAGAAAAATGGCCAAAGTAGAGAAATCTCCTTCACACCTGAAAGATGACCTTTCTGAAGTCACTTCAATATAGGAGTCAGATCTGGACCATGGAGGACCCAGTTTAATGCATTTCATATTGCAAAAGGACACAAAATCCAGAGTCTGCTGAGGCATCTTCTTCCTGATGTGTTTCTTGCTGCTGTGAATTATCACCATACTCTTCTGATCTTTCCCTTTTTAGTGTGCTAATGGTTTTACCCCTTTTTGTAGTGATCAGGAGGACTACAGTTTTAAAGCAAATGCCAAAAGAAAAACCTTTGATGGTTTTCAAAGACAGGGAAGAATTATGCACCTGTCTGAGCTTCAGGTAAAGAATGTTACAGCTGTGGGAACACTATTTCAAATAATTAATTGATCTCACTTTGCAGTGAAATATTGGACCTTACTCTGTCCTCAGTAAATGGTAGGATATTCCCCAGGCATAAATTTGACATTAAAGTTCATATCTTGCTGAATCCACATGGAAAGCAAAATTTAGGGGACACTTTGCCACATTAAACAGTACAGAGACAGATGAACTCAAAGATTAGTTTAGAATTCCTCTTTTTCTGGGAGATATGTTTGCAGCTCAAATTTTTTGCTCTAGTTCTTTATATGAGCTGGTGAAGCCCCGGTTGCTGAGGGACAAATGGTCTTTAAATTTCAGACTTTTTTCCTTTCTAAAATCTGGTAACTACAAAAAAATTTAAGAAAATTTAAGCCTAATACCAGGCATGAGCTTTTCTAGTTTCCTTGAAAGAAACACAAAATAAAACAAAACCCTGCTTTGCTTAATGAGCCTCTTCTCTGTGATAAAGTTTTTAGGAGTTCACTCCAGTGCCCCTAGGCTTAAAGCAGTTCAGTAGAAGCAACTGTACAGAGTTAAAGCCCCACAAACTAACATAATTTAGCCCAGTGTGGACTGACCCCAGAATCACACACTCAGCAGAATTGTAGGGGCAACGTAGATCCTTCAGCAGTGGGAGTACAAGAATTTCTCCACGTTATTTTGATTTATTTGTTGATATGTCTGCATACTAGATACTCTAATAACTAAATAATGGCCCAAGTTACATCTTTCTTTTAATGTTTAAAAAATTCTTGTGTGTTCTTTTCATCTCAAAACTTCTGACCATCCATACTTGAATAGTTAAATCCTGCAACAACAGCCACAGAGCCAGAATAGCCAAAGGCTTTGAAAAGAAACTTACCTTTTTCTTGTTTTGAAATATGTTTGAAAGAAGAATTTGGGTAATCTGAAGCACTAATATTAACTTAATGGCAATTTACTTCATTTTCATCACACAATATGTCTAATAATATATTTCCAAAGACAGCAGACTTGACGAAAGACAGACTTTAAGGAGAGGGAACTCCCTCTTTTCTGCTTTCTCCCCTACCCAGGGATGCCCACACATCTGTGGGAGTTTGAGGATTTTAAAACTTTACTAAATGGATGGCCTCACAGATCCATGCATCATTGCTGTTTTGCTGTTAAGAGTGTTTATAATTAAAAATCATGACAAGTGACCTTTAGTCCACGGCCACAACGTAATTACATTCACCTTACCTTATTTATGAATGCAAATCAGGTCAATTTAACTCAGCAATATGTTTACTCTGCATATTTTTAAAAGACATTTCTTGCCACAGCATGTCTTTCTCCCAGCCTCCTGCACTTTGTGGTAATTGCAGAGCACGCTGTCACACTGGAATTGCAGGTATGGATAGTTTGAGTGGTGATGGAGTTTGAGTGGTCTGGAGATGCCTCGGATCTGTCAGCAGCCAAAAGTGATGAGAGCATTTGAATGGCACAGCTTTTTCTTTGAATGGCTAACAATACTTCAGAACAAGCTTTAATGAAAGTGATATACCCTGGCAATGAAACAAATGGAACTAACTCCCAGCTTGCTGTACAAGAGAGGAGGCTGCAGGTTTTGGAAGGCTCTGCCCCCAGAACTTGTCTATGGAAAGCCATTCTTCATTGTGCCTTTGAACCCACACCATGCCTCGAGGTAAACTCCTCCCAAGTGCCAGCGGATTAAATAACCCTTGTATGGAGGTACACAGGGAAAAGCAAGGGGAATTTCAACTGGTTGTTATCAATCACAGAGCACAAACAGTTTGGAGAAGTAATCAGTCTCTCTGTCCTTCACACAAAGAGGTTTACAACACCAGAGGAGTTTATTATTATTGCTGGCCGAAGATCATCAAAGTCATTTTGTTTCGTCTTGAACAGTAGTCAGAGGGGTTAAAGGGAGGTTAAGCTGCCTAAACAAAATGGAAGCAATTACACAGTGGGATCATGGATGACTGTTTGCTTTAACCCTCACTGACAAAAAAGGTACTATAAGAAAAAATTTTCCCGACTCTTTGCAATCGTTAAAAGCATCTGTCTATTAAAGTTCATGCCAAGCTTCCTCACCTAAATCTTTGGGGTAATGTCACTGCTTTAAACACTATCAGCTTCCTCGCAGCTCCCCACGCAGCCCCCATTCAGTGTCTGATCTTTGCAGCATTGTCATCACTTTCCAAGCCGCTGTGCAGGGCAGGACTTACATGGAGCAAGCGATGTGCCTGTAAAAGCTGTGACTTCGCTCTTCTGCTCAGAGACTTGGCAGGAAAAGACAAAGCTCTGTGGAACAGCAGAGTGATGGGGAATGCAGATTTGGCCTGCTCCAGACTTGAGATTGCAAGAAGGGGAATTGACTCTTCTAGTCCATTCAAGGTTATATCACAGCTGAGTTGCCAAACTTGGCCTTCCACTGACCTGCATGATGTGAGGGGATGAGATCTGCCCCTCACTAGCCTTGGTTTTTCTATTCCTCAGATATGGAAGGTAGTAGCATAAACAACTTTCACTTGCAGCATGAACACTGCTGCTATTGTGGGGCTAAATGCTGTATTGAAGTCTTTATTCCCTGTAGCTCCACCACTGTTAAGGAGAAAAACACTTTAAATAGTCCTGGAAACATGATATGTTTAAAGACAGCATAGGAAAAAAAGTTTTATTTCCATAAGCAGGCATTGAAACAATGTTTATTGAAACTTGTCTTTCTGAAAGGTAACTAGGGCTTCCAGAGATAACCCAAATGAAGAATTGCATATCTAATTTTATCATTATGTAAGACACTTGCAAAATGTACCCTGAAGGAATGCTGCTAAAATTGCTTCTTTATTGATGTAAATCTTTGCAAAGTTAATGGTGAAATATTTCTGTGATCCTGTGTCACACCTCCAAACATGAGGTGACTCCTTCAAAGAGTTCTCTGTATCCTGTGAAATGTTTATCTTGTTTGAGCTTGTTGCACGGCTTAAGGAAAAAATCATCAGTGAATAGGATAGGAGGAAAGCACTGGATTTACAATTTTAAAAGAGCTTGCAATTATATGGCATATCTTCTGTTGAAAAAAACCCAAAAACCAAAACAACAAACAAACAAACAAAAACCAACAAAACCAAAATTCCAACAAGCAAACAAAAAAAACCCTCAAACCAATCTGTTTTTTTAATAAAGAGAAAGTAATAAAAGCAGCTTGTCGATGGAGCCAAAATGTTCAAGCACAAAAACGATTTAATAGATTCACGGTCATAGAAAGAGGTTGCACAGGGATGAATCAGGCTCTTACTTCTCAAAACATTACTGTAAATGGTAAAGACTAAATAATATTCTTAGACAAATATATATGCATCTCTGATAATTAACCACAGCCTGCACATGAAGGAACATATTTTGGTCTGTCTTGCTTCAGATTTAAAGGAGTGGAAAGCTGTCAGAGTCAATGGGACTATTCTTTGTTTAAAACTCTAAAGCTGCATTGTGCTATTAGAACAGGCTTATCATTTGTGAGCATCTGCCATGAAAAGGTTGAAACTATAAATAAAAATACAGGTAAATTAATCTAAAAGGCCACTGATTTGGCTGAGGTTCTGAGCAAATGGAGGAAAAGATTGGCAGCTGTCCTAGGTTATATGTTAAAGAAAACAAGAGCCTGATTTTTTTCTGACTTGTCTGAGACAAGACAGTATGAAGGCCTAGTGGAAATGTTCTTTCTGTTCTGTTCTTTCTGTTACAATTCAGAAGCATCTGAATCTCAATACAAAACTGTCACTTGACTGTGTAACAGCACTGTAGTATGCCACTTGCTTAATAAAATAAATTTCCTTTCCTTCCTCCAAATTAATAGACTACAGGACCATGTCATGATTTATGTATGCTCTAATGCTGGCTCCCTAGATGAAGAAGGACATAAATGTGATAGTGCAGGCATTTTTTTATATAGACAAGCAGACAACTAGATATGAGAACACAAATAGAAAATGCTTCCGTAGTATAACAAAACCAATGTGAAGATCCTTGTTTTTGTGTCATGTCAGTGCAGTGTAGGGGAGAGTCTTATTCTTTTTTGCCTCCAAAAGCAGGACATCCAAAGATGTGTGAAACTGCACCTGAGTTAGGAGACCTGCACAAGCTCATATTCAGCAGCTTGTTTAATCACAGGACCTTTATGGCATATTTACATCAATGTTTTTCCCTTGTACATTCTTAAAATATAAATTTTATTAGCCGGAATAGAACTGAAGGTTACCCTGGAAGGTAATTCAGCCTGGCAGGGGTCAGTGGTGCTTAGTGATGTTCAGGCTGTAACTTATTGCCACTGTCTCACTGCTGACAGCAGAAAAAAGAGCTCCTGAATTGCCCTGCATCTTCCTGTCACTGCTGCACCTCCTCCTGCTCAACCCACATCCCCACTGCTGCCTTGCTTAGGTAAAAGGCCACTGCAAATTGCTGTGCTGTACAAAATAAACTTAGGTCAGAATAGGATGCAGCAGGAAATGCTGTTGTACAGACTAAAGTTACTGGCAGGAATCAATTCTTGAGGCAAAGACCATCTCTGAGAAAAGCCTGTGTACTCCAGTCTCCCAAAGATGAAATTTCCCAAACCTTCACTGAGGAGAGCTGCTGGGTATCTGAGGCTGCTAAATTTTTAGGTTACTCTCAGCAAACACTGAGTGTTACTAATTTTGCTGCTCTGTACGAGCTGGGCATCCATCTTCTGTAAGCAAGAGATCAGAGGGGTTGTGCTGCATTCAGGATGAAGGACAACATTTTTGTCCTTCATTCTAGCACCAAGAGGATGGATTTACTCAGAAGAGAAAAAAAAGGAGTCATTTTGTCTTTTGAGGCCTTTGTTCCTGAGGCATACTAGCTTGTGCAGAGAGGAGAGTTGAGACTTTTGGACTGCTCCCCAATAATTTGTTGGGATTTCATTCTTTCCCCTTAAATGGGCAGGGAGGACAAGACTGATAGATATTTCAGGGCACTGCTTTGAATTAGCAGTTTCAGTAGCAGCTATTATAAACAGCCATTCTGGGTTAGGATTTCTGATATCACTTTCTCTTTAGAAGCTCTGAGGCCAGCCAATCTTTTTCTTCTTTTCTTTTTCTTCTTTTCTTTTTCTTCAATATTTTATTTCCTTTCACAAACTAATTCCAAAGGATTCCTAAACTATAAAAATGAAATGGCTCCCTATAAAATATAATTGGAGCTGCATTGTAGTTCAAGTGACAACCAGATGCTGGAAAACAAACCAACAAACTGTCAGTCCAATTATATAAGTTTCTCAGTACTCACTGCACGAAGTCTGGTCCAAAAGAGACTTGCTTCTGCTAAGACCTTGCTGGTAATTTTTATTCTTTCTTAACAGCCTTTTTGATAGTTTTCTCCTTCTGTATCTACATGTTTTCTCAATATTCAGACACTAAAACTTGTGTGTGTTCCGTAGGCTGGGAAGCAAATTCAGAAGTGCAATAGGTATGAGAGCAGTTTATATAAAAGCAGTAGTGGCAGCTACAGGGGTTGTATTCTCACCATCCCTTAAAACACACAAACTATCTCACCAGGTCAATGGATTTCCATCCATGTCTAATAAATGCAAATTTAAAAAAAAATCAAGTTACTTATGTTTGCAAATCTGCATCTTTTTATTGAGTGAAAAAAAAGTCTGGGTTTCCTGCTAATTAAATACTGGGGGGTTTGTTTTTGTGTTCTGTGAAGAATTCCAGTCTCTGGCTGCACAATCCACTCAAACTCTGTCACAACTTGGCTAGTTATCTAAGCTGAAAACAGAGTTAGAAAATTTGCTTACATCCAGGTGGTGGGAACGAGCTGAGCAGAGTGGTTGCCCTGGCATTCTTAGCATCACTGAGCTGGTGGTGAAGTTTTTTTCCAAAGCTTTGGAGTTTGTGTGTTCAGGTCTGGCACTGGATACAGGTGGAACAGGATGCAGCTGAAATGGAGATTTTTGGACTTCCTTCTGTCTAACTCCAAGTTCCTTCAATTTGGTCATTGTATTAATTAGTACCTTGACCAAGATTAGTGGAAGAGGCTGTAAAAAGAAGACTCAGTTTAAATACTGGGAAAATTTTGATGAGAGAAAACATTAGATGTGGTTAGGTCTTGCTGCCCAAGTCCAATGATAGCCCAAGTGAAAGTAAATGCCCTTTCTTCAGTAATAATTTCAAAGGCACATTCTTCCAAAGTTCAGACATTATCTCTGTTTTCAAATGTCTGAACATTACAGACATAAATACTCTATTTATCTATATAAAATCCCCATTTCCAGAAGTTGTCTTTTTTCTTTTTTAATCTGTTTATGAAACTGTTTGTGTATTATGGCTTTTTGAGCTTCAGTAACAGAAATACTGACTCACCTAAGAAAGTATGTTTATTTCTTTGGAACCTCAATACCTCCTTCTGTTTCTTGCAGGACAGCACTGTACAAATGACCAGGCTTCTCCAACAACTGTTATTACCTAAGGTTAAAAATATATACAAAAATATAGCCTGGAATGTTTCAATTCATACTTAGTATCAAAGTTGTTTCTGTATTACCTATTTCTCGTAACACTACATTAGAAGCAGTTTCAGGGTGCTTCATAGGCATAGTCAGAGATGAAGAGCTGAGTTAATAATTCAGTTTTAAGTTAATAAAGACATGAGAAGTGGTTGGATGGTTGGAGTCCCAAATCAAGTGTCCCATCCTGTGCCTGTGCTGAGCACGTGTGTTCCTTTGCCACCACTGCTCTTTGGATTCACAATTTGCTGTGCTCAGTGGGCAAGTTCAAAGTCCTTTGGAGAGCTCAGGATTTCCTCCTTCTCATAAACTGAGCATTCATACAACTCTCCTGCGTCTCTTGAAGCACACAGAGGTGACCACAACGTCTTTCAGTCCCTGCAGGCCTGGAATAATTTTTTTTACTAAGGGAGAAAATGTTAGAAATGGGTGAATGTAAAAGGAGCCTTTGGATGCTTACCTTGGGCTGCTTTTGAATGAACTTTAACAACCAGGACTGCAAAACCACAAACATCCAACTAACAATGAAGAAAAATCAGAACCACTTGTTTTCTGGTGACTGAGGTGACTTGGTATCTGCTGTCAGAAGCAGCATTAAAACAGGAAAAACAATTCTAAAAAAAACCCAAAAAAAAACCATAAAAAAACCAACCAAACCAAACAAAAAACCACACCCCAAAAAACAAAAAAAAAAAAAAAAAAAAAAAAAACAAGAAGAGCAAATTGCTTTGAATGATAAGCAGGACATGTGACATTTCTTTGTAAGTGTTTATTATCTATATGATATACATCATCTGCAGTATGGGGTGCAAACAGCCAAAAGCTAAATGAGGGATGCATTTGCTGTGTTTTTAATAGGACTTCTTGAGTAGTTTTTGATTTCATAGTTCTTGATCCTTTGAGCACAGTAACTTGTAACCAGCAGTGCAGAACAACCCAACCCTGTCAAATACTGACACTGGAAAGACATTGTGTGTCCAGATATACATAACTTTGTACCTGACCTGTCTTCCTATGTCCCTCCAAAGCTGTATGAGATTGGAGCTGTAGCACCTTAAGCTATGTGACACACTCTTCATGTCCCTGCATAATTGCCCTGGGAATTTGTCTTCTATAAAACTCCCTCTCTTGGTAAGGGTGACCAGGGACAATGCCCAACCCTTTGGGGGTTGGCCTAAATGATCTTTAATGATGCATTCCAACCAAAATCATCCTGTGTTTCTAAGCAAACAAAATCAGGGAACATGGAATATTCAAAGCAGAATTTGGGATTTATTTTTAGGGTCACAGCATCGGCACCAGCATCTGGCTGGAAGTTTGAAATTTATATGTGGAAGAGGATCTTGCTTGACAAGATTTAATGATCATTCTGTTTACTTCCCTAAAGTCTCAATGGTGAATGGTAGACATCTTTTCATTTGTCTTTTCTGATTCCAAATGCTGCTACTGTCTTCAAGTTCCAGGCACAAGTGCTTGCTTTGATATCTGTAGGTCTAAAAAAATGTCTCAGTTATGCACTAATGGTTCAGAGGTTCATATTGCAAATTATTTGGGGTAGGAATTATATATTCTTTGTTGTGTGTAACATCTGAGTCTCTGAGGACCCTGGTTCCCAGTGTTCAGTGAAAACAATTGGAATATAACATTTTGCTTAACTGGGTTTTAGACGAGTCTGTCTTGCTAACTGAAATGCAAAATACAATTAGAATTAATTTTTTTTTTCACTCACCCTTTCCAAGGAGTGCCTATAATCAGAATGTTCTTTGTCTTAAAGTCAGTCATAAATTTTATGACAGCATACATGCCAGAGAGCTTTGCACATAGACACGTTTCTCTGTTGTCAATAGTGGTTTGTGTCACAGTGGGAAATTTGACTGCTGTCTTCAACACTCAAATATAAGTGGCAGAACCACAATTCACAGTCATAATTTTATGAATAAATTTACCTTCTCTTCAGATCTCAGGGAAATTACTTATTTTGTTTGGACTGAGCACCATCTCTTTTGGATGGCTTATATTTAAATTCAAGACAGTTCATTCATATGCAAATACTGTGCCAGGGGCAAGCAGAACAAAGTAGCTGACATCCTGTTTTGCTACCCAAAGGCTGGTCCATGAGGCCATGTTTCCATTCCTACTTAACAAAAGTGTTCCTGAAGCACTTGTTTCAGAAGTGAGCATACCATTCTCACACTTAAAAAATACCTGTATCCTTCCCTACATTCTGATATGAACCACATGCCATGGACTGATGGCAATCCTTTTCACAGGTCATCCACATCTTCCAAAAGCCGCATTCTTGTCCTTTCCATCCCATAAACTCATAGTGCAGCTGAAACACAGAACAACAGAAATATATCATCAAGATGGTTGTGATTGCCACAAAATATCACAATATCTTGGTATGAATCTATCCAGGATAATTTTTTCCCCTCAGACATTCACAAATGCATCAGATAGAAAGTCTTTCAAGTGTTTGCCAAGTGAATATAAATATGAACAGCTGGGGCCAGGGAGGCAACTTTTCCTTTTATTTTCCCCTCTGTTATGCATCAGTATTTGATTGGTTTGTTTATCTGGTTTTGGGCCTTTTGTTTTGCTTGTTTGTAGATGTATGAATTTTAATGAACAGAGCACTCTGGTATGAACAAAATATCTAGAGACAGCACAGAGCAGTGGTTAAGAGACAGTGTCTGTGTTCAGGTTGTTTAGATCCCATTTCAAGTCCTCTCACCTCTGAAAAATCTGTTCATTCTATTCTAAGCATATGCCCATCACCAGTCTTTCTCTCATCTCTGGTTTTGCTTATCATGTTTCTGACAATTCTCTTTGTCCCTACTTTTTGTTACGCCTTATTCCGCTGTTTGACCTTTTCTTGCCATGCCCAGTTCAAGTCTTTGAACTCAAGAAGGTGTAGAAAAAGCTAAATTTTTTAATCAGCCAGGGCTTAGGAGACCACAGCAAAATTACCAGCTAATACATCTTTTTTTTAAATGAGGTATCTTTTTGCACATCCTAAAAAGGCATAATTTGAAGCTCAATGCTACTGGATTTTGAGCCAAATAAGTAAAGAATAAATGGGATAAAGAAAAAAAAAAATGGAGAAGAGCCCTATCAGCTGTGCCCTCAGAAAATCTGATTATACTCTGCTGGGAGGATGGTTCCCTTTTTCTTTCCATTTTTCTTATAATATTTCCATAAATTTCTACTGATGTCTTTCACAGAAAGGAACTGGGCTCTTGATCTGAACATCTATGGCAGCTTTAAAAGTTTTAAGTAGAGAAAGATTAGAGGAAAAAATGCAGTGATTAGAGAAAAAATGCAGGAAAAAAGTGAGGAAGACATTCTATCTTCATTAAATAGCTATAGGAAGAAATCTTGCAAGAAAAACAAAGCAAGGGCAAGAAAAATTACAAGGCTCCACCAAAAAGTATTCCAGTTGTCTTGTCACATACCCGGTTTAGACTTATTCCTGCCAATAAAATTTCTTATGAAGAGGCCAAACTGAAACACAGATGTCCCATCTCATCAAATGTATATCATGACTGGCCTTAAGCCATGCTGGAGTCTTACTCATAACTGATTGGGCATTTCAGAAATCCCTGTGTCTCAATTGGAACAAACAGTTTTAGGAGTAAGAATGTGCGTGACCGGGAGCTGCCCTTCAAACAGCGCTGCTGGTTTTTTCTTACAGTTTGCATGTGAGGCCAGCCACAGCCTGAACCTAAAGCCACAGGCGCAGTTGAAACCTGGAAGTTCAAAACCTGCACAGCCCTGACAAAGCTGTGCCTGGACTGTGCAGGTCAATTCCAAGTTCTTTTACAATGATAGCAGGAAAAGACATTGTTTGGCTTTCTGTGTCGTTGCTGAAGAGTATTTGAGAGAACTTGTTCTCACTCCCACTCTTTGGATGGGCTGGGCCTGCAGTGCACAGCTGACTTAGTGGCTCCTATGACTTCAAATGTCTGACAAGAGGTTATACAGGAGCAGAAAACCTTTCTATTTTCTTTTTCTCTGTAGTAACATGATTATCGAGGTGAACTTTTACAGCACAAATAGTGCTTTTGTGAGGATAGAAAATGCCCCAGTAGGTTTCTCTAATCCTTCTTGAGAGAGACATCCTGGGGCAATCAACTCATTTATACATTCTCTACATTTTTCCCCCCCCTTTTTCTTGAAGAAAAGGGTTGGTTTGTTGCCAAGACCTGTTTAAGTGGTAACCTATGCAATTCATTCTAAAAACACTCATTTATCATACCCAAATTAATCTTGTAACAGGATAGCTGCTCTTATTTTCATTGTCATTTGCCCTTTGGATAAGAGATCACAAACACATAGATATCCAACTCAAAGGTTCTAAAAAGCATATATAAAAGAAGGAAAATAGGAATGGCATTGCTATAATTACAAACAGAAACAAGTAGCCATACATCTTCATTTCTCACATATCACATCTATTAATAATAGAATGAAATGTAATTTGTGCTGAATATTGCTCAGAGTCTTGTGCCAGAAGCATAATTGTTTTCAATCAGATTGGTAGTTGGAAGGAAAAGGCTTTCTTTAAACCCACAGCAAACACAATTTATGCAAAATGATTAAAATATTATATATTCCTTTTTTTTCTGGAACACAGAATCCATTTTGACATGAAAAATTATATAAACAGTGAAGAGTTTGGTATGCAACTACTGTACAGAATTTTAAAACCATATATGCACGCTGTTGTGTATAAAAAATATTATCTTGGCACTGGCAAGAACAGCTTGCTACAATGAAAAAGTTATAGATGTAATTTTTTACTGCAAGCATGCAGTCTTTTTAAACCTATGTCTTGTAAAAGCATTGCAGACAAATTTAAACGAAGGGTCGAGGTTTCCTGTGGCAGGCTTGGACTCTCGATTCTTCCTTTTTTGGGGGGGTGGGTGTAAAATTTTATGGGTTCTGCTCACACACTTAGAGGCTTTTCTCTCAAAGGACTTTCTTGTAGAGGAACACACTGCAAAATGTGTGATTTCTGACACCTCTCCTGTTCCCAGCAGCACAGGCCTAAATTTATGTTCTCTGTCCTGCATCCCACTCTGCAGGGACATGAAGAAAATAATGTCTTATTTTTCCTTCATTTCCCCACACACCCCCTTTTCCCTTATGTGCCAACATATCTCTTCAAACTGACTTTCCTTGTCTGTGGATATTGAATATCTCTAAGTGTTTTGGAAAGATGGTCCATCTCCTTGCATAGCTGAAAGGGTTTGAAATTTTGGTTTTTCAAGCAGACTTGAAAGTGGGAAGCATTCACCAAACCCACTAAAACATGATTCTTTCAATTGACTACAATGAGCTTCAGACCAAGACTCAATCTTCATTCTTCGTGGGTAATTTCTTTAAAAAATGAGTTTCCTCACTAAGCTGTGAGGTGTGATTCTTTAAACAGTTTATACAAACAATTTTAAGCTCATCGATTTTTTATTTATTTTATTTCCAAGTGAGAATTTGCTTTTTTCTCCATCCCTGTCTGCTCACTGGTTTGTCTGTGATGGGTCGCTGAGGTCAGTGGTACTTTTTCTGCTCCATGAATGGAACGACTCAAGTGTTTGAAAGAGACTAATGACTCTAATAGCCAACAAAGGATGAATTTGCTTGTGTATAAACATCTTTGTTTGTGTGCCAGTTAGGACACTTATGCACAGTACATCTATTCTCCCACCATAGGTGTATGCAAATTGAAATAAAGCTGGGGGGGAAATGGCAAATGGAGCTTGAATTTCAGATGGGGAGACTTGGGAGCAGCCCAACTCCCTGGCGTGGTACAGTAGGCGCCTCCGGTCCCCCTGTCTGTGCTCTGGGTTGCCCACAAAAGAAAATTGCTGCAGGTCCCATCCAGTCTGCACGTGGCAACAAGTCCCTAGTTAGGGTGTTCGGAGCAGAAGGACTGCAGGGCACAGCACCACACAGGCCCACAGGTCACATTATAATGAGCTGGAGATGATCAGAGAGATAGACTGGACACCTCCAATTCCCGAAAACAGCTGGAGTGTGTTTCTGATGTGCATTAGGGAAAAAAAAAAAAAAACAAGCATAAAAGCAAAAGCCTTTCAGAAGTCTCTGCCATACCTCCAGAGTTGAAATTGCCGTAAAACATATTTTCCTATCATAAGGGTCTGCTTTTCAGTACCTCCTCCTTTTTTTTTTTTTTTTTTTACTTCTCTCATCAGAAAATGACCACAGAAACCTTAAATTAAAAAATATCATCAATATAGAGATGCTTCTGTGGAACATCTTAGTTTAAATAGGCTAGCACATACTGACTAAATTCTCTTTGGGTCAAAGTTTTCCAGCTATATACAAAGGCAACCCTCTTCCAAAATAATTTTTCAATTGAAAACATTGAAATTATCAATTTTCATTCTCTTGTGGGTTATTTTCTTCTGTCTTTGCATAGTTTGAATTATTTGTATTGGTTTGTTTGTTTTCTCAGACATGTGACTTCTTTTTATAAGTGTATCCATGCAAATGCTACATTAAAAAAAAAAAGAGAGGAAATAACTTACCCTAGACCAGAGACAACTTTGGAGGCAGGGGGTAAAATTAAATTTCGAATTATTGCTGCATGTTTTTGCACAAACAGCAAAAACAAAGTTAAACATTTTCTATTAAAAAAGAAATTGCATTCATTCTGCACTGAGTGCTTTCTGATATGATTTTGTCACATAGCATACTTCCTTGGTAAACCACAAAGCAGATATTGGATCTCACATCTTAAAACATTCCAGGGCTCCTAGGGCCAGACAAAGCTCTTAAGAAGCAGAAGTGGAAGCAGCAGTGAAGGACCTGGTCAGGTGAGAGCATCCCATACCCAGCCCCCTGTCATGCCATCAGCTGAGCCCTGCTGGGCCCTTACAGAGAGACAAATGATGCCTATTAGTGCTTCAAGTCAGACCTGCCACATCCTAAGATCTGTCTGAAGTGAAACATCTCTTTGCAGCTGAGCAGAACCATTTTCTGAGATAAGCAAGAGTGCCAGGAGCCAGGACCGCCATCTCCTCCAGCTAATTGGGGTGTCCGTCAGTCTTCACAGCACATCCAATCCAGTGGGCTCAACACTGGAGCGCAGAGCTCCAGTCCAGGGGAAGCTTAATGTAGATATTGCCATAGAATGCCTTTTTTTTTTTCTTCAGTAGTGGTGATTCCAAGCTTCCACCCACAGCCTGCTTTAATGACAGTACTGTGGAGGACAGTGACGCCCACAGTTTGGTACTAAGTCTGCTGTCAGCTCTCAAAGTTTCTCACAAAGTGTAGCTCAGCTATTTAGGGCTGATGAGATCATGCTGTTTAATAGACCAGAGACCACATAGGGATGATTTACCAGCACTTTGGAGAGCCACAGTTTGAAAATCGTTGAGCACAGCTAATCCCAGGACTTGATTCTGGCAGGTAAGATCGGTCACTGGAATTGCTCCTGTCTAAGAGGTGCAAAAAGCCTTGACTAAAGCAGTATTTTCTGGAGTTGCTTCTGTAACAGTGTTATGACTTCATTGATGCCTGCAGTAATGTATGGGAATGAGAGAAGAAAACCAGCCATGATTACCACAGATCCTGTTTTTGGCACTGGTGCTTTCAGAAATGTTCGGTACCTGCTCTCAGTTTCTCTGAAGATGTCTCTTTCTTACAAGCCTCTGCTATGCCTTGTCCATTACTGAATGGAGCTGTGAATTCCCCAAAAGAAGGGATCCATCCCTCCTGGCTGAGCAGATATTGCTGGCATTGTATAAACACAAAATTATGGGAGTTACTGTGGTGTAGGTGATTTCTCACAGCTCACTGAGAGTGTTTGGTCATGCTGTGTGTTGAGAGAAGAGGATCTAGCTTTCTTGCCAGCTGTCAGTGAGCCCCATGGATGTTTTTGCAGCAGGATCAGTGCAGGTACCTGTGCTCCTGTGGGTTTCCATGCAGAGGTGTCAGGGTTAGGTGCATATAAAGCCCCATGGCCTCTGCATTTGCCTAATGCTCTTCAGCGCAGATCCCAGCCAGGGCTTGGATTTGTGGCTGGGCTTGGAGCCTGAAAAACTAAGGATTCAGGATTTGGCCTGCATCTGTCTGTGTATTTATATGAGGACAGAAAAAGCAAATTCTTTACAAGCAAATATGAGTCAAAACAAAAACACTGTGAAGGTCAGCTGAGCGCAGCAGTGAGATGATGTTATCCCAGCCACACTTCAACTCTTTAGCTGCCTGACCAGCCAGAGGAACTCCTGGGCAAAAGTCCTGAGAGGATGCCAGCTGGGAAACCACCCACCAACACCCAGCTGGCTGCTCAAAACAACTGGAGCCTCAGTGTTTGACACTCAGCTCCAGGCACAGCTGCAGGGCATAGCCCAGCCACAGAGCAATACCAAGGACTTCTCATCAAGTTTTCCAAGAGAAATACTGCACATGGGAAAACACTGTTACAAATCGTAATTGGTAAGGATTTCCTTTTTAAAAATAAGATGAACAGTAATATATTTAAGGCTATTTTTTTTTCAAGCTAGCTGGCATAATAATAGTCCAGCAAGTCAAACTCTGGTTTAGAGTTGCTTTATTTTTCTTTTTTTTTTTTTCTCTATAAATGTATTGGTTAGCATCTTGCTTTCAGCCAAGATACTATAAACAATTCACAGACACAGATCCAGTTCAGAGTTAATTAAGGCTGATCAAAGCTTATGTGCAGCCCTGAACTTCTAGTGATGAGGATAAAAGCAGAGGTCTTTGTAAAGGATGTGGTGTCCTTGGAAATATATATCCCCTCCTTATTTGTTTGGAATTAATTTAATTTCATTGTAACCCCATGTCTATAAATGCCCTTCCATTAAGTAATAACAATCTCTGTGCAATTCTTCTTGGAAAAGTTTTGAAACTGTCTGGAGGCATTCACCATAAATGTGTATTTCATTTTTAGAGATGTAGTAATGTGTTTACTGTAGTAATTTTGAGAAGTTATATTGCATTGTGATAACTTTCCTCATAGGAAGGCTCCAGCTTTGACCAGTTCCATTGAGTTAGGCACTGTACTTAGATACAATCAATATCTGGAAAAGTTTCCAGGCTACATGAACAAGACAAGCAGGAAGTTTTGTGGACATTCTACTAAGTGAATATAGAGACATCAGGGCTGAATCTAGAATTAAAATCTAAAGCCCTGGCAAGAGGGCTATTGTCTGCCTGCCCCCCATCCATTCTGGGGCAAAGCACCAGATGGACACGCACCAGCCACCTACACTTGTGTTTTTCAGGTGAATGAGAACCAAACCCAGCAAGGGGAGGAGAATTTAGCAAACAGCAGCTGTTGCAAATAATTTGCAATTTGCATGGTACTTATTTGCCATTCTGTTTAGAGAAAGCCAAATCAGTTAAAATCTGGACTACTAACAGTACCCTTGTTTCTTCAATGATAGAATAAGGAAGTTGGTCATTGCCTCCAGTATGCACCAGCTTTGTTTCTAAACTGGGTTGCCTTTAATAGAGACTCTTAGTACAGATGATAGGGCACTTCAGAGTCCCAGGTAACAATTTTAAGTTGTTTTACTTCCTCACATTTGCAGGAAGCATTACCAGAAGTCAATAACAACTGCATTACTGCATAACAGGTCCTAAACCATGCTCATCTCTATGACCTTCAGAGTATTCTGGGCCTGGAACAGGTTTGTTCCTGAAGGGATGTACACAGAGAATGAGCACTCTCTACTCAGGGAAGCAGTTTTGTCCATGAGGGCAGAATCTGACACGGAATTGCCATGTGCCCCATCCTTCAACAGGACAAGCTCTCACATGCAGTAGCCCACAAAATAGCTCTTTTGTGTTATGTACAACTATGTACCAGATGTTTTACTCTGATAAAATACAGATCATGTTCTGTTTATGCTTATGTTGGAGGTTAGCTTCTCATTAAGTTGGTGTGATGCAAACTTAATAATTTTGGCTGCATATAGTCCTGTCACAGAAATGGAAAATGGAAAATCCTATATCCAGCCTTGCTCACTCCTTGTGAATCAGGCAGGAAGCCTCTCCAAAGACAGCAAAATTGGTCAGTTTTTCTTTTGTGCCCATATGATAAATTACACAGATATTTTGCTTTGGTTTTTGTTCACTTTTTTTTATGCATGAGTTTTGCCAATCCAGTTATCTTCAGGACAAACTCCCCTTCCTGTATAGCTCCTCACAGTACTTCAATCATGTGTAGAGCTAACTAAGTACTCTATTCCTACTATAAGATTTGCCCCTGAGGGCTTGATAAACATCCCCAGACTTATTCCCAATGAGCACATGGGACACTGAAGGCCATCTCTAGCCCAAAGCAGAGTTTCCATTTGGAAATGGAATATGATTTTGAACTGGGAACTCAGAAGCAGAAGGATTTTAATTTCTATTGTTCTTAGCCTTTCATTGGTCTTCAATTAGTCTTACTGTCAAGTGGAAAAAAAGATTATAGTAAAGTGTAAAGCAAAATGTCAAATTTTATTGCCTGCCAGGTTTTGTTGCAGTAATGGGAGCTGAATTAATTGATAATGGGTAGAAGCCTTGCATTCATAGTTACTTGAGAGACAAAAGAATTGGTGAACTTTGTGTTCTGCCTAAAAAATTGCTCTGGGTTATGTGGCTACTATTTTACTGTGTAGAAAAAAAACTTTTTTTCCTTAACTGTTGAACAACACAAGTATTCTCCTCTTCCATGAGAAAAAAATTAGAATGATTCCATCACTTTGTTAACAGCAAATCTTAAGTATTTAATAAATTGTAAATATTTCCCTTAGGTTATATTTAAGGAAATAAACCAACTCCTTGGGTTTGGATGAATTTTCACTTAGAAAAAGTGGTTCTATTATCTTCTGAAGAAAAGTGAAAAATCACTAGTGGAAACATGACACAACGAAATGTCACATCAAGTTTCAAATTTGAAATAGGAGAAAGTGTAATTTTTTCAGCAAATTTTTTCCATCTAGATTTTTCAGAGAAGACAGTTTCTGCTGACTTTAAGATTAGTTTCTGGTTTTGTTTTCCATTATAAATTACTTATTATCTATTAGTCTTCTCTTGCCCATAATCTGTGAGAACAGCCCTATATACATGTGAATTCTTCTGATGTTTTAATTGGATGTGTCTCCAGTGTGATGCCATAAGTCTCTCATTTACCATCAGCAGTTTAACATCCTTTGGAGCAAAGTGAACCAATGACTTAATTAACTTCCACTTGGGCAGTTTTCTGCTCTGGGAACCTGCAGGAAGTATTATTCTATTTGAGGGTGACAAATGAGCATACATGAGGTACCACACGCCACCCAGTGGGAGATCTGACAAGAAACATAATTTATTTCATTAGTGGTGCCAAAATGGGCTTTCAAGCTGAAAACCTAAATATGTAGCAGTGTCTTAGAAGAGGAAACAGCATGGACTTTGTCTGAAATAATTGATTGTGTACAGTTCACAACATATATTTCCATGGGAAAGTTTAAGTTTTGTGCCAGTCTTCATCCATCATACTGTAGTTTGTTAGATGTCAACTTAAGTGGTGTATAAAATAAACAATCATAAATACTTTTGGATTTGGTAATATTTATCAATTGCATTATGAAATATAGATTTAAAAGAAAATAACTGGTCTTGATTCAGAATTAACTTTGGTGTTTCAGAACATATTTATAATTGTTCTGAGTATTGTAGATTTCAAAACATGGCCACAGTCTCCAACATCCTTGGCTTTCTTCAGATTTATTGTAATTTATAGAGTAAAAGTTAGTGGCAGCCTCTAATTACCCACAGAACCAAAGTTTCCTGAATGAAAACTTGAGATCAAAGGGCATGAATAATAGCCTTAAAGGCATCTCCCCTTACACAGGCTACTCTTAGCCCCTCTGCTGTCCTTTGGTATAAATTAAGCACCTTAGAATGAATAAAACATGAAGCACAGAAGGTTTAGATTTCACAGAAGATGAATGGTTGGATTATTGATGGGAAAAGGAGCATGGGAAAGTATAAACCATGCAGATCTAAAAATTTTAAACTCTGTAAGCAATCACCTTTGCTTTAGCGATTTTTTAAAATTTATTTTTCATCATTTTGTTCAAATCCTTTCTGTTGATAAGGCAGCTGGGTTGTTCTGTGTCACTGAGCTGCACTTTTAAGCAAGCTCAGAAGCCTTTCACAGTTCATTCTGTTGATTTCAGTGGGCATATGACCAGGCCATAAAACCACAAGAGCAATCACTGGTTGTTAAAAACCATACAAGCACTTACATTCAATTATAATGAAAAAGGTGCATACCTCTTGTGTCTCATGAAACTCAGACTTGAAGGCTGTTTGATTCTCCTTATATATAGCATGAATCCAGTTCCTTCCTGATGTAAAGTTCATTGCCTTTCACTAGTGTTACACGTGCTGAATTTAATTCATTTCATATCCCATCACGGTATAAATGTGCATAACCATAGGCATTAGGAAAATAGGATCAAAACCCTTTCTAATGTAGATGTTTATTCATAGACAAAGATTTTCCAGGATAAATGGGTACATGAGGCAAAAGCTGTGTGTTTGTTTTGAACAAAATTCTGTACTTGATTTCTATGTAGAACATTTCCTTTGAAGGAAAAAAAAGTACAAAAAGAAAAATCAGTAACAGTTTTGGGAAGTGGTAAAATAAAATATTTCTCCATGAGCTGTGAAAATGGCTGACTCTTCATCTTGAAGAAAGATCATTTGTTAAGAATCAAAATATTAACTTTATGAAATTTGGACCTTTGAAAAATTATTTATTTTGTGTTTGCCTATATTGAAAGCTATCAATGAAAGCAGTCAAATGCCCAAATTATCTTCCTTTGTAAACCAGAGAGATGCATATTATAATCATACCTCACTCAATCCTATGGCCCAGGTATCAGGGCAGCCAAGCAAACCAAGCAAAGGGGCTCACACACCCCTTATACTTGATTTACATGTGGGCTTTGAACAAAGCTCATCTGGTTTCCAGGAAGTTGAGTCAGGCTTTGTCTCTCCTCTTAAGGCTGTTCCACTTTTTAGGACACAATTAAAAATTCATTGGCCTGGGAAGGGAACTCCAGTGTCTCACATCCCCTGGGATGGGTCTGACCACTGTCTTATACAGTCATTTTCACGCTCTCTTGCTGTCTCAATAAATATTGAAGTATTCTATGCAAAACGAAAGACCCTCTGTATGAGCAATGGAGAAAAAATGCATTCAAAGGCTACTGTAGATTGTGATGGTTGCAGCAGCCTTGGGGAAGGGGGGAGTCCCACCTTTGACCCTTGCCTTGAACCAGGAAAAAAGAGGTTTGAACATCTCCCTCCTCACGTAGGACCATGCTTATTCTTGGAAACTTGATTAAAAAAATAGAAATTTGAACAAAAATGTTCACTGCAAAGATCTCGTGCTACCTCTCTAGCTTTCCTGATTCCAAGTGCAGAAAAAAAATACTATTTAAAAAATTGTAATTTTCAAGGTTAGGGATGTGTATTTTTTTGTTTGGGTCATGTTGGAATTTGGCTTAAAATTTTTGATTCAGTTCCGTTTAAACAAAAGTTCTTAGAGTAACCTAAATAAGACTTCTTCATATTTATATTTGTTTTTATTTTAAGACAATAAATAAAAAATCAACTAAAGAAATAGATCAAGAACATTTCGTTGCTTTTTCTAAGCTTTTAATTTATTTTTTTCTCAGGTCCATTTATTTGAAGGAAGAGCTGTGAGTCAAAGTTTTTTTGATCATAGCCAAAAAATTAGGGTTTTTTTCCCTGTGAAGTATGACAGGAAAAAGTACCATTTTTCAAGTAGTTTTAATCTTATCTCTGCATAGGTGTAGTTGTACTTAAATTGTCAGGTTTCAGGAAAACTTTGAGCTCCCAAAGCTGATCCAAAGCCCTCTGAGTAGGTGACAGTCTTTCTGTTGACTTAAACTGTCTATAGAGGGGAAGCTATCTCAGCTAAAACCTACGGACTGAGAATTCGTGCCTGTGTAATCTAGTTTATGAAGACAGAGGTTTATAGGAAGGAGAGATACCCCAAAGTTATCTTAATATTGCAGAAATTTGATTAATTGTGCTTTGAAGTAAGGCTACTTTTATTTACTGTGTGTGTTTTTTGGTTTTTTTTGTCCTCCCTGCTGTATTCTGGGTATAACATATTGATGGTGAGGCTCAGCAGCCAAAGAGCTCTGGCAAACAAAGCCATTTTATAATGCATTGACACAGACTTCACATTGCCCAGAGGAATAGAAAGGGTAGTTAGTTTAGGCAATCATGAAAAAATAAATCTCAAGGAGCAAATATTCTCACTTACAACAGTTTTCTGACAATAAGGCCATTTCTGACGGGAAGGGAGTTCACAGGTCATTCTTATTAAGTGCTTGACTGATTTATTTTAACACAACTCTCCCTTCTGCTGGAGCTGGGAGAACTGAGGTGTATTTTTCCTCCAGAAAAGCCTTCTAATGCTGTGCTGGGCTGCTGAGTGGAAAGGGTGAGCACTGCTATCCCATGGTATCAATTGCAGTATGCTTCCATCAATGCAGCCAAAATGCTCCGGAAGGGAGAATTCTCCAGCTTGACTCCACTCTCTTTCTGACTCTCCCTGACCTCCGAGTTTGCCAAGTGCCCTTTTAGGAACTGTTAGGTGGTAGTTGTGCTCGTCCTTGCCAACTGGATAACCTGCTCTCTCTAGCCACTACACTCTTACAATATTTATTTAAGGAATAAGGAATAGCCCAATTCTCCCTCTAGAAGATGGCATTTTAAAATTTGCCTTAAAGCATTTGTGATGTTTCTCAATGCCAGACTGTACTGAATATTAAAAACATCATATGGGGTAATATTCCTCACTCATACTATAAACCATATCTTTTGGGACCCCAGTTTCACTCTTAATTACATCATTACCCTAATAATCTTATTAACATCCATCCCTTTATGGAAGAATAAAATAAAGGCTTTTTTCTTTGCCCCTGCAGCAGGCTTATGATCAAATATTCGGAAACTATTGCACTAATCATAACCATTTCACTGTTAGCTTCCACTTTGCCCATCTGTTTGCCCATACCCACTTGCTTCCTGCCACAGCCTCAGACTGTCAGCTCTCTGAGGCAGGGTGTCTCACAGAGCTTTGCACAGTGCTTTTTTCTGACTGGGGTGTGTGGGTGGGAGAACTGTTACAGCGATAGATTTGTTTTCTGCGTTATCAGTAACATAATTGCATTATATTAACTTGTAATATTTTTGCCAATGCATTTTCTTTTCTTATAATCTTGGAGTACTGTGCAGCATCTCCAAAACAATTTGGAGCAGCAATTTATTTATTAATTAAACAGATTGATAAATAGCAACTGAAGCAGTTTGGGTACAATAAAAGCAAATGTTCTGTCCTTTAGTGATAGACAATCATGAGTTCAACACGCTTTGCAGAAATTAGATAGGAAGCAATGAAAAGAGAATTTGATTATGTGTTGTCACTCCAATTCATTCTTCTCACTTCTCACAATTACTTTAGGCCCTTCATCTATTCATGTCATCCATGCAACACTTCTGTGCTTGTTGTTTATCACCTCCCTCTTTTATTCCTGCTTTGCAAATGGGAAATTTTTGCAATATTGCTTCAGAGGAAATTATAGATCAGACTAGACAGTCACATTTTTTTTTTCTTTCCTTTCATTTATAGCAAGAAGAAATATGAATTGAAATCCATGTTCATCAAAGAGATCATTGGGTTGAGAACACTGGATGCTGGTTGCAGTAGTAAAAGAGTACAAGCTGAAAATATGATACAGCTGTGCAGATAGCTTTGTGATTATTTTGAAAAGCTGGCTATCTGCCCCATCTGACAGTCTGTGAGCATGGCAAATAATTTAACATTCATGCTGCTCCTGTTTTGGCATTATATATATGAATCATGTGGTCACCACTTTCCAAATTGGTAGTAGATCAGAAAAGAGTTAATGACTAAGGTTTTGGTCATGGCTTATTCCATTGTACCATAATAAAAACCATTGTAAAATGAAATATCAAGGCATAAAGGACATTTGTGTCATGACTCATAGGTCATGGAGAGCTTTTTTTTAGTACATCTTAAGGAGTTATTTCCAACTTCAGAAGCTTCCTAAAGGGTTGATCAACCGCTGAATGCCAGGCATGGTCCATGGATTCTTTTTTGACACCATAGACTTCTACACCCTCAGATAACCAGTCACTGTCACTTTTGAGCTGGAAGAGAGTATGTAAAGTCTTAGTTCATCTATGCTTCAAAATTCTATGGAACATATGCAATTACATTTTCTCAATTAAAAAAAACAGCAAAACAAAACAAAATAAAAACAAAAACAAAAAACAAAACAAACCCAGTTTATCATTTGCCTGAAGTTTGGGTTTGGGTTTTTTAGTGTAGCTGAAATATGTGAGAAGGGAAGCCTTCATTAAGTTACATGGTGAAAGGATAAGTTTTATCCTGATGGCTTTATCCTCTTTGCTCCAGAAAGGAGGTGGAGGCTTTACACTTACACCATTTGTGCTAATCAAGTTTGAGTGTGAAAATCCCCCTGTGGAGGAGCACTCTTGATCCTAAGTCCACCTGGGCACTGTGGTTATGTGAATGTCACTTTGCAGCAAAGCTGATAACATAATTAGATGATGTGCTGGGCAATTCTCAACACAGCAGTGAGCCAAATCACCTCACCAGCTCTTTCATGATTCAACAGTTTCTCTGCACACATGGGTGACCCCAGTAGTTGTCTTGAGATGAGATGAGCTTCTCTCTATCAGTATCAAAAATTTGCCCTCTTAGAAAACCACAAGTGTCTGCTTATCTGAGTTTTAGCTTTTGTTCTTTACCATGGACAGGCTAGAAAAAATTAAAAGCAGGGGTTTGTGCAAAGACAAAAGAGCTAAAGTTACACTTAATGCCAAGTAAACTTGGAGTTTTCAGGGCAGGGAAAGCACAAAAGGAGAGTGAATAGTGATGGAGCTATGGGAGACATGGCCTGTACCTCTGTGCTTTGCAATCAGATATGTCATAAGAGCATGAGAGAATATCACATTTACAAACAGGGGCAGGAATAGGTTATCTTTATATCCATTAGTGCAATATCAAATTTCTTTCCTCATCTGTCCTAGAAAGGAGCAAACACAGTCCAGGTTCTTGAATGCACAGAGAACAAGGAGGTAGAAAAGAGTGTCACCAGCCTTGCTAGTGACACCATGGAAGAGCTGCCCTGCATTTCACACTGAATCTTGTGAGCCCTGGCACAACAGCCTCTTCAAAGGCACTGTGGGAATTCAGATGTCTCACCACTACCCAAATACTCGTCTGCTTATTTTGTCACACAAGGTTCCTAGCTTGCTAGCTGTTTGTGCAGAGCACATGGGTACACCTGCCAGACATTTCACATCAAAGGCATTGTAGAGCTTATGTTCCAAAGCAAATATACAACTGCTAGCAAAACACAGCAATCAAAAGCAGACAGTTCTTCAATTTGATGTAATGTAAGAAACATGAATTTGTATGAACTATGCTGATTTTATTTTTGTCTTCTACTGCTATACAAGAATATTCTTTTGATGATAATTTGAGCAAAGAAGAAGTCTGTTGAAACTTCTGTAGTTAGAATAGCAGGAATTGGATAACGGTTTTGGCTTGTGGCGTTGTTTGCTTGTTTGTTTTTGTTACTGGTGGCAACTGGAAATGTTTCTGTTACCCAAAGTGACAGGGAAAAATTGTCAGCATTGCAGCACCATTGCCCCCCTCCATGAAGGAAAACACTCTCGTTATCCATCTGAGAAAATTCAGCTTCGATTGGAGATTTGCGAAGTCAGTTGCTAAGGTTTAATAATGTTGTTAAGAACTGCATGAGAGGCTTGGAATCCTTGATTCAGACTTTATCCACCTGATTTATCCAATTTGTTTTACCTCTCTCTAAATAGAAATGTACCTGTCATATCTAGGATTAAAATAACTCCTGGGCCATACAGTAGGCATTAGAAAGATTTTAACATAAATGGGAAAAGCCTAAAATTTAAGGGATTGCTTTAGTTTCTTGCTGTAGCAAATTCTATGTCTGACTGGAAAGTTAATAAAAGGAAATAAGGATTTACAGCTTAGAATTGAACAATTCTTTGAAGTTTTCTTTACGTGAGGATTTTTTTTATTTCAGTAGTTAGCTCTGTCAACATTTCCTTTCCAAAATATCATACTAGAGTGAAAATAGCAAGGAAAAAGACCCAATAAAGCAAAGGTTTTATGACTGTAAAATTAATCTCCATAGAAATATGGAATTCCCAGCAGAAATTACTAAAAAATCAATAGAAGTACTGAAGTGACAAAACACAATTGTCAGGGCAGGAGGTCTTGAAGTGCTATTTAGTCACTGTAGTGGGATATTTTTTGTCTGCACACAGCAGTCAAATAAATAAGGTTCTATACTATAGATGAAATGCAATTCATTTAATCTTCAATATACTAGTTGGTATATAGTTATCATGCATACAAACACATTAAACTGTAACCAGATCATCTTCAAACACAGTTTTGAAACCCTGGTTTTACAGCAGGAGAAAGAGGATTACATAGTTTAACTTCAGCCAGAAACTAATTACCATGCAGCTGCTTGTATGGTAATATTAAAAAAAAAACCACAAAAGAAAGAAAAGAAAAGGAAAAGGATAAAAAAGGAAAAAGAGAAAGAAAACCCAAGACAAGTGCTGCACAATGCAATTGCTCACCATGCACTGACCAGTGTCCAGCCTGTCCCCAGGCAGCTCCTGACCAATTCCCCCCAGTTTCTGCACTGGACATGGCACTCCATGGTGTGGGATGTGCCTTTGGTCAGCTCAGGTCAGCTCTCCTGGCCATGCTTCCCCTCAGATTCTTGTGCACCTGCCCACTGGCAGAGCCTGGGAAACTGAAAAGTCCTGGATTTAGAGTAAGAATTACTTAGCAACAACTAAAACATGAGCGTGTTTTCAACATTTATTCTCATATGGAATCCAAAACACAGCACTCTACCAAGTACTAAGAAGAAAATTAACTCTGTCCCAGCTTTGTTATGTATGAAACCAAATCTGGGCAGAATTTTTTATTAATGATCTGAGGAAGCAAAGATAGGGGGCTATCAGTGATTCTTCACAGCAGGATAAGAGCTTCAGTTATGTGAACTGCAGAAGCTACAACCTGAGCAAGTACTTTTGCTGTGTTTACAAACAGCTGAGATGATGATGATGATGATAGAAGTAGCATACTAGCATATTTTAAACTCTTAGACTGCATGCCAATTTTTTTAAAGTTAGATGTAGCTTGATATGACAGAGAAATGAAAGGCCTGAAAACAATATATGAACCAAGTGTAGCCATTCTGGGAGAGATGTTTCTTTATAAAATTAGTGGATTGAAGATTCATTCTCAGGAATATCAGAGGCAAGAGTCTATCCAATCTACACTACCAGTAGTACTCATCAGTGGGATTTAAAGAAGAAGAAACTGATTCATCCTGCACCAGCCATGTTTACCCTGGTGATGCTAATGCTACAGAAAGACAACTGGGAAAACAAATTATAGAAAGAGCTTTGCTAGGGAAGTCAGAGTAACATTTTTCAAATGTTTTCAGAAGCAGAACTAAATATTTCTAAAGCTATCAAGGGTATAGGGAAATTTTTTAGATAAGATTAAATGGGTTGTCTGGGAGACACTTAGATATTTTTATTTTTGTGTTGCCCTGGCTCCTTTACTGGTGGTTTTAACCATGAACTTGAGTTTGTCAATCTATTTTTTTATGCTTTTCTTAAAACTCACTCTCAGATGGGCAAGAGATCAGAAATTATATTGCTCCACCTCTTTTATAACTTTGTTACTGATGTATTCCTTCAAAATTGCCCAGATATTTGAGTAAACTGTGCAGCATTTAGCTCCTGATGTTTTGGACTGAGCAGTACTACTTATATCAGACACCATGTAAATTTAGCTCTAGCTCAACACACACAAGAAAAGACTTATTGAAAACATGGAATCTTACTTCTTCTTTTCCCAGCAGAACACTAAAAACATCAAAAATCATCATTAAAATAACTCAGAATTTCAAATACTCATTTCAAATATTCATTTCAAATACTCATAACCTGTTTATATTTTATTCATTAGTTGTAAATGATCTGAAGTGACCAGCAGCCTTTGACATGCTGTCCCAGAAAACTTTGTGCTGTCCCATTGGGACCATCAGTCCCATTTATTTTTGGTTATGCCATGCCCACAGGTTTCACTGTGTCAATTTTCTGCTACTCTTACTCAAGTGACACTTCCTTAGGGAAAACGACCTTTTCAAACGTCTCTCCAGGAATTTTAAGGACATTACCCTTTTTCTAAAGTTTGTGGCAGTTTGGCCACACAGTTTCACCCAAAGGATGCCACTGGTGACTAAGTCTCACAACATATTCTCATTTAATTTTAATAAAATGGTCATTTCTCTTCATTTGCTTTTTTTCCTGTCTCTACTTTTAGTGTTGAGTCTGACAGACTGTTAATGTCTTCTGTTCCCTGGGGAACAAATAACACTTCATGGCAGACTCATCACAGCACCCCACAAGTTAGTCATGCTTAGCATTGTTAGGAACATGACTCCACAGGTTTTTCATTAGTTTCAGGGGTTTTAGGGTTTCAGTTTGGGTTTTGTTATTTTTTGGGGTTTTTTTGGCCCCATTTTCTTGTTTACCTATAACATTTGAGATAATATCAATTAGGGGTTGCATTCTATACCTGTAATGAAAGTGCATAAAATAACATTAACTAAATTCTGGCAGAATTTACTATGCAATAGGTTTCTATTAGATGTAGAGCTGGTTTAGCAAAAAAATTGCTTAGTACAAGTGGCTACATGTTCAGCTGCAGTATTTTCTCTGAAAGTCATCTCCTGAGAATTCTCCAGAATTATATTCTAACACAAGCACATTTATCCCTGCCAATTTAAGCAATTTCATCTATGTGTGTTTTCCTTTAAGGTGCTGATTTTCCTTTATCATTAGCAGGAATTTATCACTCTTTCACTTAGTTTTGGCTCAGGTGGTAATTCCTGCCAATGTTCTTAATTTCACTGTTCACTTTGGGTTGTTATAAAATATTTTTGACCTTCCTCTGAGGTGTTTTTGGATCATCACATGACTTTTACATGTTCTTTTGAATAGATACATTCCTGTAACACCCTAGAAATTGTGAGGTTGTTTCCTTTAACCAAAAGCCCATTTAGAACTGAACAGGTTCCCTTGCAAAGCTCTTGGAAAACTCTGATCCTACCATCCCATGCTGGTAACTTGGATGATTTCTCACAGTTCTATCTCAGATGTAGTTCTGGCAATTTCAATTGTCATCTATCCCAAGACCTGAGTTTGTTCATGCGTTGGCAACTCCATAACTTAGTTACAGACATTGTTCCACTGCATGTTTGCCCCAACAGTGCTATTGTAGATATGGAATCTTTCCCCCTTTTTTATCAGTTTGACTACAAAACTTTGTATCTGAAAATCTAATCATTTTCAGGTTCTTGAACACTGGAACAGTTTTCCAGATCCCCATCTGATAGCAATAAATAATGGCTGACCCAGTTCATTTTAAAAGGGCATACTGAGTTAGAAAGAATGAGTTGAAGCTTCTTATTTCCACTGCTTAAGGTCAATGCCTTCTTTTGAGCAGGCTGAATCTCAGTTTTGGTTAGTGGTTGCTGTGGTTAGTGTGATACATGAGCCATGGCTGATCATTTTCAATCACACTACTGTAAGCAGACTTTGCCAGAGCCCTTCTTAGAACTTCCATTAAAAAATTAGATTTCTGCTTTCTGGCACAGTAGGTATGTATTACTGTGTCTTTTAATAAACCCATCAGTTTTAGGACCTCTTTAAGCTTCTCCTTGATAGTCATTAGATATTGTTTGTACAGTTTAACTTAGTTAGGAACACTTATCACAAATTTCCTGGTATGATTTAGCACTGAGAAGAACTTGGAAAGCTTTATGTGGCATCAGGCATTTCAGTGATGGCTTCAGCTTTATTATAAACTGCACATATACCTAGTTGTGTTAAGATCTAGTTGTGTTTAGATAGGTTATGTCTAATTATGAATATTCAGATTTGGGCCACAATCTCTGTTTCTTTTCAAAATTCCAACAGCTCAGAGCTGTTAGTCATGGCTAATGTTTTATTTTTCTTTTCTAAAGCAAATATTACTTGGACAGGCCTTAGTATTGTCTATAGCACAGATGTACAACTTGTACTATACAAACCAGCTATGTACAGCCTAAAGAAATATATCATTTAGTCCCTGGCCCCTTTATATGTTTTCTCTTTTCCAGGAGAAGCTGGTAAAAGTCTAATGTGAAACAGAAGGATTCCCAGATGATGCACTGTCCAGGTCTCTACCTTCCTTCTCTCTGTCATGTCATTTAATATGTGCATAATGAAATTACTTTTTTAGAAGTGTTCTGTAAATCCATTTTTGGTCAGGAAGGCCAGTTTTAATGAGGGTGCACTGTGCTTTGGTTCTGCACTTACACAATAAATCTGATACTCCTGGAAGAGTGCACAGTATATCTGGAGAATGAGCACAGCAAACAAAGGCTCTCATTGCTCATCTTTTAGCAGCGGGTGCTACATCAGCTCAGTGGTCATAGGGACAAATATTCAAATATACCCAAGAACAAAGCAGGGGAAGCAGACAGAGAGCTCCATGAATGCCACCTTCTCAAAAAAAAACTTCTTTTCTTGGAGTTATTCTTGCAAGGATGACGGGGAATCACTCTGTTTTCTCTAAAAACTTGATTTTTACTATCCCATGCCTCTTTGGGGAGGAAATCTTGACTCAAGCCTTTAGCAACCAAAATATATAAACTCTGATATCAGTGTTAATTATTCTGCCAAAGTTAAAAATGTAGATTTCTTTCCAGGTTTACATTGAGAAATCTCCCCTCATTTAAAATTTTTTTAAAATTATCAACTTTAAATTTTAAAATGTTGTGCTTTTGCTCAGATATGCATGTTCAAATGATTTGTGAGTCTCACTGTGTAGGGTGGGAACATTTAATGTGAAGCCAATTTAAGAACTCTTCCTTCCTAAGTTTACCCACACCCAGATTTATTCAGCTACTGGAGCTGCACTGCTCATAGTTATTCCAGATTTCTTTGGCTCCACTACTGCACATGCTTCCTTTATGTCATGGGACATGGGGTTTAAGTAAATGCAATACACAGATTATTCAGGGCAGCTTCAGAAGCTCCATGGTGCCTGGGAGGTGGCCTCCACCTCTATCCTCAAAAATGAGAAGTGACTGAGAGGGCAGGGGGCAGGTTGGGTATTGATGACACTCTTTATCACAACTTTGATTTTTATATTCTGGTGGTTTTGGTGTCCTTTTCAGGTATCACAGTTTCCTGTTAAGGCTACTGCTCTTGCATATGGCAGGTGAATTATTTCTCCTGAGCGTAAATAGGATCAACCTTCTAATCCTGCTGTATTTTATATCCATATCTCAGAGCCATCTCCACATACAAATGAACAGAATATCCATATGTTTTTCAAAGTAAAACTGTAAGACAGCTTTTACTCAAGCAATCAGATTTCCCTGATATACATTATTAATTACTACTTTTCATTGCATTAAGGTGATACACAGAAATGCCACCTGACAGTAGCGTTATATTTTTGTTATATTTATATAGTTCACAGCAAATAATTCACACAGCATTTTGCTCTGCTACTAAAAGATACTACAAAGAATATATCATATGCATTCTAAACACAGGTAACTAAAGGCTGAAAATCACAAAACTCTTTACAAAATAATGATTAAATTCTTATTATTACTTAAAGAACTTTATTGTGAAACAGCCCAGGTTCCAATGGGTGTTGGAAGAAGACAGAGATTGTTCTTTATTGTTGATTTTTTAAACTATCTGCCTCCCCAGAGATGAAGGCTGTTTATTTCTGGACAGTAGAAAAACAGAGTAGAAACAGAGAAGCTGTGGTAACAGCAGAAAGAGAGAATCTAGATGTGATTTTCCTTTCTCCTGAACTGACTCTTCATGCTCCTGAGTTATTGGGGAAACACTTTTATTTTTGAATAATAGGTAAAATGGAGTGTGTGAAATGGAGTGTGTGAAATATTCTTCCTAAAAAACAAATTCAGTGAACCTAGGGTAGTTTTTGAAAGGGAATTTATTACTCACTGAAGAATAACATCTTTTTAAGTACATAGTAAGAAGAAGAAGAAATACAGATAGCAATGTAAACACTAAATCTTGTCCTGTTCACTGAGTCTGTTGTGGATGCACCACCTTCTGCTAATACAGCATAAGACGCTGTTTAAGCTTGTGCAGTTTTTGTTCCTCCTTTGACAATCAGTGTTATACAGATTTTTTTTTGTAGTGAATTGTTGTCACAGAAAAAGCATAGTAAAATCCTTTACATTATAAACTCCATCTGCCTTGGCCACACTCTTTAGCTGACTGATGATCTGTAACCCATACTATTGGCTGTTCTGAGGTGAAGTTTGTGCTACTTCTTTATCAGTACATTAACCCGTCTTGTTCCAGACACTGCTGATATTTTGCTTTACGTGCGTATAACAAAGGCTGCCTTCTGGAATGAGAGGTGTCCCAACGTAAATTGCTGAAATTAAATTGCAGCATGTTCACTAACTCCCAGCTGCTGTGAAGGAGGAAGAACCCTCCTTTTCTCTCTAACACAATTTCCTTGGTTCCTGAAATCAGCTTTTATCTGATGCTAACTGTGGTAGTAAAAATCCCAAGTCGGAAGTGGATCACAGCCAACTCTTCCACTTGTGCACAAGATAAGTATGCCATTAACTATGTCTCCTAAAGTTATTTATCTCATGCAAGCAAATGAGTTCAAAGCCTTCCATTTACTGTTATGTGATTGTAGATATCTGCTGTCAGGTCTTCACTGGATAAAGCCAGGCTCTTGACAGGGACAGAAGCAGAGTATGGCCCACAAATATAGATTATTTTGCAAAATAATATGGCAGCTGGTAAAAAATGTATGTCCTCTTTCTCTCTTTTTTCTCCTCACTCTCTAGGTGTATACAAAGAACAGCATCAGCAGCAGCCCTCTCCTTTACAGGTAGGTGTCCTGACATTGTGCTTTCCTCCATCAACTTGAGAGTTCTCAGAGACACAAGATGGACCAATGTATAGAATACTCACATTGGTTTGAGTTTATAGTATCTCATGGGAGAATTTCTTCCTCTCTGTTTTTCCCATCATCTGTCTCTTTCAGGCTTTTTTCTCTTGGAGAATGTACAGGATATAGCACAAATATCAGCTCAATGCCAGTGCAAACCACAACAATCTTCAGAAAGAGCTTCAATTTCTTTTCCCACCACTTGGTCTCTGAACTTAGAAAGCCAGGTTTTGGGGATTTTTATCAACTCCTTTCTGCATCATGTTCCCGTCTGCTTCTGATGGGATTTCCAACTGGACTCCTTAGTGATGGGTAAATGCTTCTGCCCTGTTCTGCGTTGACAAGAGTAAGGTTTCAGCAGTGAAAAGTTACTGTGCAGTGGAGGCAAAAGTAGAACCAGAGATGTTTTTTGCATTGGTGGCAGAGGTATGAGCTCACACATTTTTACAATTTCACATTTTTACCATGAACCAAGCACAGGCTGTGTTCACATAATCAGATGTTGCACAACAACTCACAGTCACACAGCACTGTACCTCAGCCCTACAGCCTAAGTCTCAAAACATGCAGCCTGCTGAGTAGCCCTAAGATGTTCCATATGGCAGAAAAATCCCCTATATATAACTATCCATGTACTAAGCTACCTGTTCTGCTCCCCAGGCTGCTTCAATACACCCAGAGCTGTTCCTAGGCAGGTCATAGTAGTCCCATTAAAGCTTGATGTTCAAAGGAGCTTGATACACCCCTCTTAGGGTGAAAAAAATACTCCTGATAGCCTTGAATGCAACTCCATGCCCTAAAAGTTTCCATGTCTTGCTTCAACCTGAAATTAGCTTTGAATAGGCCTTTGGTGCCCTAGCTTGCATGAATGATAAAATCATTGAATGGTTTGGGTTGGGAGAGACCTAAAAGATCGTCTAGTTCCAACCCACCTGCTGTGGGTAGGGAACCCTTCCACCAGGTTGCTCAAAGCACTATCCAACCTTACCTTGAAGGGATCTGAAAAAACTCTGTGGGCAACAGGTTCTAGTGCCTGAACACTGTCATCATAAAGAATTTCTTTCTAATATCCAACCTAAATCTACCCTCTTTCAGTGTGCAGCCATTCCCCCTTGTCCTATCACCACATACCCTGTGACAAGCTCCTCTCCAGTTCCCTGGCAGCCCCTTCAGGTACCAGAAGGCTGTAATGATGTCTCCCTGGAGCCTTCACTTTTCCAGATTGAGCAATCCCAATTCTCCCAGCCTTTCCCCATAGGAGAGGTGCTCCATCACCCTAATCATCTTTAAGGCCTTCCTCTGTACCTGCTCCAACAAATCTGTGTCCTTGTGCTGAAGACCCCAGAGCTGGATGCAGAACTCCAAGTGGGGTCTCCCCACACAAGGAAACTTATGAATGCAAATGAAAGGTTTCCACAGAAGGTACCAAAATTCCATAGAGAAATATGTTAATTTTAAATTCAGATATTGAAAATAAGACCCTTCCTTATTTGTCTGCTTTCATACAAAGACCCCACAGGACAGAATTTTAAATAGCTTAACTCCCCAAATTCAAAAAATTTGTGCTTTCCAAGAGGTTTCCAGAAATGGTAGCTAACTTTATTTGGCTCCAAATGTAACATTCTATGAAAAACAGTTTTTAGGGCACCCGTTACTGCAAATTCAGGATCTTTTAATTTGGTTCAGATGGAGGCACTCAGAATTAATACATACTTTTGAAGATGATGGTACATATTGCACAAGAGCAGATGTGTCAAAGGGGCCTATGTCAAACATTTCTCAACTGCCAGCAAGAGGATGCTAATGATGTGATTGTCAGCAACTCCATTGTTTTAATGCAGCTGCTCAGAGATTTTTACCTGTAACATGGTAGGTACACCATTATAATGCTAAGCAAGAAAAATGCTTGAAATAACAATAACAGTAACGATAATAGCATCACTTTTGGTATATTTATTCCAAATGTTAGGGAAAAAAAAGATCTTTTCTAGATCACATGCATATAAAAGATCTAGAATGTTTTATAACACAATTCAGTGCAAGATAAAATTGAGGTCAAATGTGTGAGGAAGAAATAGCGTGCACAGAAACTTGCAAACTATTTCCTCATTTCCAGACTTGAAAATGGCAGAGAAGAACATGTGGCAATTACAGAACCACTTTTATTGCTTTAAAGCAACACAGTTTAATTGGTTTGATATAAACATAGGAGCATATCTCAACTATGAGCAAAGCAGTGCACTCAATCATGTTACTTTTAATGGAAATAGTCTTGAAAATAGATTGCATAAGGAACATTTGTCATAATGGCTGGTCTAGCAAATCATGCAAGCACAACTAGATAAATAAGGTAATGTGTCCTGCCACTTGTAACTTAATCCTCCAGTATATTTCATTAGAAGGATCTTAATTTTCATCTGAATGTCTCCGCCTTAACGAGAATGAGACTAGAGTTTGGCTGGAGCCCAGATCAATTTCATGCAATAACAACAGTAACCATCTCAAACTTCGCCTTTACAGTATTTGAACTATATAATATGCTAAAAAAAAGAGGAAACACAAACAAGTGAACAACTTAATCTCTATCCTAAACTATACTTTGAAACCTTCATTTCAGGAATCTGGAAAACGCAATCAGTGGAGAAATAGAGCTTTTGAGGCAGTGGCTGTTTCAGATACAAAATTTTGGAAGAGATTAGTGAAATAGCTTTTGCATTTTTCATGCTGATTCCACTGGAGATGTGCTGAAAGCCATAAAGATATGCTTCTTTCTCCAACTCATTTATTTCACATATACAATAATTTGCGGTCAATAAATCTAGGATGGATTTGCATGGTGAGGCATTGGTGTGGCAAACAGAATGGATAATAACTTTATCCATAATGTGGTTGCGGTATTTTTATAATCAGTTTCGTAATGTGATATTACTGGAGAGTATCATCAACCAGTATTCAATATGAAACAAAGTTTTCCAAAGCAACACATGCTATGTACTAATTCATGTCATCAGAGATCCATCTTCTGCTCTGTGAGACTCATCTTGTGTGCACATGGCTTTCATGGAGATGATAGCACAGAGAAATTCACTTAAACAGTTCTATAGCTGGGCACTCCAGATGGATCATTTTACCATAGCAGGACATCTTACCAAGAAGAAAATAACTCTTTCACAGGCCAGAGTTCTCTTGATTTTGCAAGATAAAACTTATGGAAGAGTGGAAACTTCTGAGATCTTTAATGAGAAATAACAAGTTTAAAATAACAATTGCAGTAGAAACTATTAACAAAGCATTAGTTTACTCCTTTCATGTGTTCATTTGTATGTTTAGTGTCTTACAAAAATCAGGATATTTAAATTAAGGAAGTAATTTCCTTAGAAATATCTGTTATAGAGGAAAACATTGAAATCCAGTCTTTTAAACAAACCAGCATTTATTATTTGTTAAAAATAATTCACAGTTCAAATCTTGGTATAATGGTCTAGTTACACATTAAAGTTTGAGAGTCTAGAAATCTTGGTCTGCATCTAGCTGAGTTAGTCAGTAGGCTTAAGTTTAAGCAGTCTTCAGTTTTCAAGTGCTATCAGCTATCAAGAAGGTAAGGTTTAGTTTATGCAGCATCTGAAAACCTGCTTCCCTAGATACCTTTTTTTCCCAGAGGTCCTTCCTTGAAGTTTCAAGTGTGCTAGAGAAGAAAACTTGGCTCTCCCTAATTCTGGATTGTGCTGTCTGTCCTACTCTTTACAAAATTTCAACACACATAGGCACAGATCCAGCAAACCATGTGCATAATTTGAAACCTATGAATAACTCCAGTTAAAGCTGCCAAAGATGGTAGGATGAACAGAGAAACCACTGAATTTCAGAGCAAAAATACAGGATGAAACTGTATCCTCAAACGTAAGACTGCAAAACTTTAGAAGGGTACTCACTCAGCACTTGTCAAGAAGGATGTTACTTTTCAAGTTATTCACATAAATCACTATGGTATCTGAAATTCATTGAACAATTCATGAGAAATATATTTGCATTTGATTTTCCTTTCCTTAAGCTTCTGTTTGTTGCAAATTTTAACTCCTGTGGGAGACTAGACTGAACTGTATATGTACTGTTTTCTTCTTCAACAGAATCATTAGACCTTTATCACCAAGCATTGGGTAGAAAGTGGAAATATTTTTAAAGGTCAAATCATAAAACTGTGAAGCCTGCAGGAATTTATCTCTAGGGAGTTATACCAAGTCTACCACTCCCTTGTATGAAAACTTAATTGATGTCACTTGGTTGAAATTATTATCTCTTGAGACAAAATTTGATATGACGTTTTGTAAGATATCAGAGTAAAAGGCATTTTTTGGATCAGATTTTAAGCCCAGCTTGTGGAATCACAATTGGTCATTGTAAAAATGATTATTATATCACAACCAAGAGGATTATGATGTCAGGTGGGGAATAAGTGCAGAAGCAGATAAATTCTTAGGAAACAAAAGTGATTCTGTTTTAAAACACTGTCTTTGGAAAAAAAAATATGACCAGAAGAAAAGAAGTATAGGGAAATAAACTGCACAGAAGAGTGCTTGTTTCCAAATAAGATATTTCATAAGGTTTCCATAAGGTGACAGCTGCTTTTTCAAGCACCACATTCTGCTCTCCGTTACATCAGTGTGAATCCAGAGGAACTGCATTTGAATTGTTTTGCTAGGGACTGACATCAGGACAACTGACAGTAAAATTTGGCTTTAATACATTTTCTCAGAAATAGAACCCATTTATTCCCTTCAAAATAAAGAGAGAATTACCACACACAATATGATGTCATGTATCATTCAACACTTTGGAAGAAAAATGGGAAGCAAGATTCATTTGAAGTATGGAGTGCTGGTTTTGTCCTGTTGTCCTTCCAAATTTCACAATTTATTGTGAAAGCCCCTATTGCTGAAGCACAAAATAGACCTTTTGGGCACAAGGCAGCTCTCCTAACAGTCAGGTCTGCCACCACAATAAAACTTTTAAGGACGCTAATTCCCCGTTAGCCACATCACAGATGCAGTTTCAAGGCTCTTGATCAGCAGCTAAAAGGGTGAGTTTAGAACAAAATTGTCATTGGCAAACATAAGTCTGACGTGGAACATTGCTGCAAATGGGTAAAGACTGAGTTTTGCACACATCACATTTTGCAGTTTCATGTAAAGTAACCTTCCTGGAGTGACAGTGTTTTCTTTAACTTTATTCTGTGGTGAAGGGGGAGAGGAGCAGAGTGAGGTTTCAGACATTAAAAGCAAATGACAAGGAGCTTCAGAGCCTAAGAACTCACACACCAACCTGCTGCCTTCATTTGTATTCAACAGATGCCTCAATTTTTTTCTCCCTCACTGCCTAGTCTGTGCTGATCAGTATAAACAATGGAATTTTTGTCTTTATGAACATATTTTTGTTCTGTTTCACTTGAAGGTAGAGAAAAACAAAAAAAAAAAGAGAAAGAAAATATAGAAGAAAAGCAATCTCCATAGACACATTTATAATTTAAAAAATTGATTGGTAAAACTTTAAGAAAGAATTAAGACATTTAAGAATTTGGCTGAGAAATGAGTACAAGATGTTATAAGATTAAAAAAATTAACAAACAAACAAAAAAACCCACCAAAAACCAGCAAAAAAAGAAAACCTGAGAGATTAATCTCTGAGATATTGTAAAGTGCCAGAGGAAATGAAAATGGCTAATTATGCTAATTATGGTCTACTACCAATATGGAACATGTATTGTCTGTATATTGTCTATATATATATATATATATATATATATATATACATAATGTGCATGTATACATAGTGTGCCTATATGAGTCCAGCCTTTTCCCATGACTATTTTGGTACAATATATCTTTTAATTAAACTACTTTGCATGAACAGAGAAGCTGGCTTATTAGTACATAATTTTTTTCCTTCCTAGTCTGATCACGAGTCACTAAGGTGTTGCTAAGTAGGTAATTCTGGTCCAGAATTAAGAATTTCCACTGTTGTGGGAAATATTTATTGGCAGTTCCAGCATCTTTGTCTTTCCTTCCCCTCAGTTAAAGGGAAGAGGGCAGGCTCTGAGAGGGCAAGAAGGTGTTACCCAGTGTCAGCAGAGCTCCATTATCAGACCATCTCCACCAAGGTGTCAGGCTGGCTTGGTGCAGCCCTCCTCCCTACCTCTGGCCATATGTTCCCCTTCCTTTGCCACTTTTACACCTCTACCTCTATGGTTAGTCCCCACTCACAGGGTGAGATGCTCCAGGGAGTTTTGAGCAGCTTCTTATCCTGCCTGCAGAGAAAAGAGGGAAGTGGGACTGCAATTGTTCAGACTTGGGTTTGACTACACCTTCTCCAAGACTAAGTAAAAGTCCTCATTGTAGAGTCAGGGATGTTTGTTTTAATACCTGATGCTCTTTGTATTTATTCTCTCTGTGTGCCCATACAGTTGTCACAGTACCAAAGTATTTGAAGTATTTCTAGAATTTCTGAGAAACAGGAACCAAGCTGAGTTTTCAGCTACTTTCCTAGAAAATTTTTCTAATGGTAAATGTATGTGCATGTGTCCAACCTACATTTGGATTTCCACAAACAAGATTTATGTGACTTGACTGGTTCAGCTCCATATTAACTTTGTTTTGGATTTCAACACTTCAGGAACGAGAAGGAATCTTTCTTTCCAATGTCTATATTTACCTGCCTAAAATATCATGAAATCTGATGTCAGAAAAGCAAATAGAAAAACAATGTAGTGTAAAGATTTTCTGAAATAGTTACAAATGAAATCTAGAGGAGGGATAAAGTTCCCCTCCCCTGCTGAAATCCCTACTCACTGGGGATTCAGAGAGGGAAAGAGAGAGTTAGTTAATGCTTTCTTAGAGCTTGTTTTTCTTTGAATTCCCCTCTCTCCTCTTCTAGCACACATTTGTACATATTGCTGACTCTAAAAGCATTCCCAGAGGTCAAATTATTGAAAGCTCAACCAAGTTTTCCTAAGCTATCACAGTTTACTTACCATTTCCAGTTTCCACAGGTTATCTGAGCAGTGATTAAATACCTATCAGTTTGTGGAATCAGAAGCCATAAACTGATTCTTTAGCCCCTGTGTTTGTGTGATATTGTTTGATCTTCCAAAGACAATTTGCATCCAATGGCTCTGTGCAACAGGAGCTGACTTGAAATTTTTCTATGAAAAAAGCATCCTCATTAAAAAGTTTTCCAGTCTAGAAAATCAAATAGGAAATATATATGAAGATGGCAGCTGGTGGTTACATTTTTGTTGGGTTTGAATCTTTGTCATATACTAATAAACCAGTCAGCAGAAGAAGAAAAAAAAAATAGAAGAAAGATCCAGAAAAGAATGATGATAGCAGATGCTGCACACACTTGCAGATTGTGGTTTGCTGCAATTCACCTGGACTATTCAAAAACCTGTGATGAATGGGTGGCACAAAAAAAAGTGTTGTGTCTTTCAAGCCTTTGACAGCTGGCACTAAATGTAACCAAGCAAAATTACACAGGGCCAAAAGGTTGGCCATGATGGATCCCAGATACAATAGAACTGGGGATTTTCTGTAAATGGAGTGATAAGGAGGGACTTTTAGGGTTGACAGGAATGACTTGCATACTATGAGAAATGAAGAGGCAAGGATGTGGTTGTTGGTATGGTACACAAGAAATGCGGGATCAATTTCTTGTCATGTCAACGTCTCAGTGTGTGGCCTTGAGGAAATCCCTCGGGATCAGACCTTGAAAGGTATACAGGGGCCTAAAGATGCAAATCAGAACAGAAGACAACTTTCAAAGACAAGCAGAAAATCCTGACCTTATTTATTTCTTATTTTTCTGATCATAGTAGTTTGTTGGGTTTTGTGCAGGAAAATATTTAATGTATTGTCAGTTGTTCAAATTTGAAAAAAAAAAAAAAAAGATTGATAAAATCCAAAACTGGATTTGAAGGCCAAAGTAGCTGAATTTGTAATGCATTTGTGTGTAGTACACGTTGCAAGTTGCAGCCACTAGTAGAGAAAAGAAGAGAACTGGTTTCCAATCTGTCTTTTCAGAGATCCACCAACCATTAAATCTGCTGGGATAGAGAAACAAGTGATTCTGCAGCTGGTCATTTGGGAGGAGACCTTCCGGCTTGATTAGACTTCCCCCAACAAGCTGCTGTTTCTGTGGTTTTCCCTTTCCCTTTTCCCATCCCCTTGATTTTTCTTGAATTGGCTTTTTTCTGAAGAATTAGAACATCAAATATTTCTTTGAATTTCCCTCATCTCCTGTAAAAAAACATATGTCCAGTATTTCCTCAGTGAAGGCCCAACAGCCAATAAACATAAGCAATTAGAGGGACAGAAGTCTCTGTGCTTGGAAGTTAAATGACTTGGAAGTTTTGTTCAATTTACATTAGTACCCTGGAGTTAATCCATTGAAAACAGAAGCTACTGACCCATACCAGGAATTGGGAAAATAAACTTTTTGTAACTGTTATTAAAGTCTGGCACTGAGCTGTTAAGGTGGGTTTCTTACCATGGCTCTGGATATCACAGGTGCTGTACATCTGTGTCTGAGATGAACATCAGGCAGCAGAGGCCAAGGGAATAGAAAAGATTTGTTTAGGTTTGAAGAGCAATCTGAAAATGTTGCTGTTCAGACAGGCATATAACCTGTCTACAGAACAGGATGCAAAGAAAAATTTTGAAGAATTTAATGAGGTGTTTAATAGACCTGAATGCATTGTGAATAAAACACATCATACTGATACAGATCCCATTCTGCTGCCAAAAGTACTAGCATCACACAGAGTACAGTCTCATCAGTCTTGAGAAATGAAGGAAAGGTTGATTGTGACAAGATGGTAAGATGCAGCGTTATTGAGAGAACACAGACACTGACTGGTGTGGTTAGCAACCCAATCACATCCAATAATAAGAAATGTTATGGATTTATGTAGATTGAGGAGATTTGAATAAGGCTACTAAATGCAACATAGCCCAAGGGAAAGCTGGGAAAAGACCTGTCTAGACTTCCAAAAGTAAGAATATTTCCAGATCTAAATGCAAGCCTGTGATTTTGGCAACTCCAAGTTTCACAAAATTTTAAACTCTACACCTGCACATCTCTTTTTGCTGATGCATTTTTAAATAACTTTGCTCTGTGATTTCTTCAGAACTCAAAAAGTGCCACTCAACAGAATTTTAAATCCCCTAAAAAACAGGTGGAAACAGATACTTATAACTACTCAAGCTAATGTGATAGTCATCAACACTGTAGAAATAATAGCTCATATCCAGTTTTGCAGGTCTGGCTATCAGAAGCATTTTTCTTCCTGGTATAGGCCTTTTATAGGTTTCCTCCTTTTTGATTTTTTTTCTTCCATGAGAGAAAGAGAACAACTGTGTCAGCACTAAGCTTCATGTCAAATAGATTCCAGGTTTAGATTCCTGTCTTACATAGGGAAAGGACTTGAACTTCAGAGCTAGAGCTTCATGACTTGTTTCCTTCAGGAGAGAGGACAACATCCAAAGTTCCTCTGCATTGTTGTTTTTCACAGCACCACTTGATGATTCTTTTCACTCCATTAGCAGGTGCATGCACTGAAACTGTGTTAAAACAACCCCTTTCATATGCCCAAAAGGATTATTTCTAAACATTCTTGTTCACCATGTGGTAGATGATATCTGGATATTCTTGCAGGAGATTTTGCTTCTGAAGTTGTTAGGTTGTGACACTGCATTCTGGGTCTCTCTCACATCAAATGAAAAACTGCACTTAAGATTGTTTTCTAGACTAAGCCTCCTTTTGGACCAATTCAGTTCTTTGAAAGCACTTTCAGAGAATCATTATATATACAGCTGGAGAATTTCAAAGGGACCCTTTGCAGAACTGTAAACATTCTGCTTATCAAGCAATTCACCTGCTATAGACAAAAATAGCAGGGAGTGTATCTGAGAAGATTTCATATTTCCTTCGTGCTCTCTAAGTGGATTTTTAGCAATCAGATGCAGAAAAAGGAAAAGTTTTGGGTTTTTCTCTGATTTTAGCCAGAAATTGCACACTCAACCCAAGAAATCTTTGTCTCAAAGATTACTGGATTAGTACCAAGTATTAAAACCGGATTCTGGTAATTCCTGCGTAGTTTTGAGAAGGACCTGATCACATCCATATAAACAAGTAATGACTCATCCAAAACACAGGAAACAATCCTGAAAGCAGAAGTACATTTCTAAAGCACACTAACGACTTTCTTAGAGCAGTTAAGTTTTCAAGAGCTTCTAAGCATAAAAATCACAGCAAGCAGCAAGGTTTGAAGTAATCATGAGTCAAGTAACACTACTTCTGAGTAATGAGAAGCACCAAACGATGCCAAATTGTAAGTGATTGTTAGAGTAATTCTGCATGGATGGTCAGCAGTAAAAGCCCAGAACCGTCCAAGTATAACTTTTTGTGAGCTCTATCAATGTGAAGTTGCTGCACATATTGGAAGGTGGCATAAAAAACCCTCCAAATCATAATGCAACACAGCATGAGAGCAGAAATGTTAAACAGAGCTCACAAGGGCCTATCTGGGGTTTAAACATAAAACACTATATAGAATGTCTTATAAATACCATTACAGAAAACAAAATCTGCAACAAATATGGGAAAACACGCAGAAGAACTGTTATTCCTTTTGAACTTGCTTCCCAATAATAGAAAAATTCATTAAGCTAATAAGGGTGGTCTTCATTTCCTTGGGGCTAAGGGTATTATCTGAAGAACTGAGGAAGTTTGGATTTTACTTTTTTGCCTCTCTCTAAATTCAGCAGCTAGATCTCTTTAAAAGACCAAAGAAAAAAGGTGAATAGATTGTTATTTGAGAGTGAGTTGTTGCCCACCCTAAATTCCCAGAGTTGACGTTTCTGGCACTGGCTGTAAGAGTGTTGGCCAAGTCATTCCTTCCAAGCAGAGCCCAGTTTTGCCTTGGCAGAAGCATCATATGGCAATGGGTGCCTGTGAGATATAAAGCCTCCTCAAGCACCACTGAAGTGCTGCCATTGCCCCTGTCCTTATAAGGGGGGTAGCATATGCTCTCCTGAGTAGCTGATTAGCACTATTTAGAGCTAAATAGCAGAAGGATCAGGTTTTACCCTCCTCTATGTCTTTGGACTGTCATATCCCACAGAGGAAGGCAAAAAGTGAGTGGTCTCTCACGTGAAGGATGTAAAAAGTCTCTGTCATCCCTCCTTAAATAATGCTGTATTTCTCAGATGCAATCTTGGATAAGCTGGTGTTCATTGTATCCAATCCATATGTTTTCTGGGGAAAAAATACATTGACTGGGGATGTGGTTTGTTTATTTGATTGATGTAAAATAGTCTGGAGTGTTACACTTTCATTTTACATGAAAAAGATAGGTTTTTAGCTTTGTGTTATCTTCTTATAAGAAAAAAAAAAAAAGCTGTGCCTTCTTTATGCAACTAGAAGTAAATTGAGTATAACAACATCATTGTAAAATGATGTGCTTTATAAAGTCCTGAATATGGTGCATCTTTTGTGTTTTGTTTCTAATTGTTTGCTCAATACAAAAGGATAATTCATTAGGCCAATTCTCCAAATAATCTCAAAGTGACATGAATTCCTTTGCAGAGTGAATGTCTGTAGCAAGTAATCCATGGAAAACAGACAGGCGTCTCTTTTCATTTTGGAGCTCTAATCCACTGCCTGGAGCATGAAAATGCTCAGGATAACAAGTGTGGGAATGACCAAAATCAACATTATTTTTTTATTTTCTTTTCTTAACAATGCTGCTGATCAATAGAATTGCTGAATCTGGCAGATACAATGCCACAGGATTAATGAATTAAGCTCAGGAAGCAGAAGAATTTGTTAAAAAGGAGAGGGAAAAAGCCCCTTCTTTTCCACTGGTGTGTGAATATCAAGCAATGAAAGCAGCAATGACAGAATTTTAGCCCTTGTTTTACCATAGTACCAAGCCTTGTTCTGCACAAGCCTTTACATTTTAATTAGAACTATACTGACACCCGCTTTTTCAACTATGAACTTCACTTCTAAATTGGAAACTATTTCCTAAATGCTGGTTTAGCAGCTAGGTCTGAACACAGAAGAGAGATGCTGTGTTTGTGTAATTCAGCGTGTAGTGTGGTCACCATCAGTGGGACTAGATAACTGGTTTTTAAACCACAATAAATAGTGGTAAAAGGAAGGAAGAGACTCCCACTGAAATGCCATTGACTCTGTCACCATAAAGCACTCCCATGCTCTGGAAAACCATAGAATGAAATACAGAGGGGTCAACACACTTCGATGATGCCAATGTTTTACAAAGGTCGATTGCCAGTGGTTCTGTCAATACTGCATTAGGAATGTAACACAGGGTACATATCTGTGTAAGACATTACATTCCTAAATACACATTGCCTTGATATTCAGCACAGCATGGAGGTTTTAATAAACCACCACTGACTAGAAGGGGTTTGTTCAGATATATGGGAGGGGAGAGCTTGAGTTTGCTTATTTGTTTGTATTTACACCTCCTTAAAGACCTCTGGGGATTCTGTGTGTCCTTCTGTCTAAACAAACAAACAAAAAATCTTTATCTAGTTTAATTGCACAAAAATATATTACAATAATCACACAGTCCTAGAAATTGGAAGGTTTGGAACATTTTCAACTTGTGAGAACACTTTAGAGAATACTCCTGTGTAATTTATGAGCCCCTCTAGACCTGTCCATGTCTTGAACTGATTGTTGAAGTGGGCTTTACTAGGAATTTCTTTCCTTGAATTGGAGTAGTGCTGGAGGTGGGGAGGGAGGGAGGTTAGAGCAACCTTCCCTAACAAGGCTTTAAAAGCTTCAGTGGTAAAGTTTTGCTAATGGGAGATTTTGTTACTTGTGTTTTAACTGGGAACAACCCGAAGAGGATTACGCTATGGGCAGGAGCTGTTATTTAAGTGGGTGGCAACGTCGTGGGCTGTGTTGTGCTGTTGTTGTTTTTAAAGTGGGACGTGCATCTTTTGATTAGAACTGCAAAACAGCTTAAAAAAAAAAAAACCCAAAACCCCGAACAACCAACCAAACAAACCCCAAATAACCCAAAGCGAGCAAAACCCAACCGAACAACCTGGACAATGACATGAAACAGCTGGTGAAATGTCTAGCTCCGTGCCTTCCCCAAGCGCGGCGGAGCGGAGGTTTCTGTTCTCTCATCTCTGCCGCGATGTGTTTTTTTTTTCCCCTTTTTTTTTTTTTTTTTTTAAGCTCCTTGCATGTGCTGTGACAGCCGGGGAAGGAACGGGGGGGGTCGCGCTGCCGGCGCTCCCATCCATTGTCAGGCGCTCCGGGAGCGCGGGCAGCGCGGTGTCCCCGGCGGAGCGCGGGGAGCGCGGGGCCGCCCCCGCCGCCGGGACCCGCCCGCCCTGCGCGCGGGGAGCGGAGCGGGCGGAGCGGAGCGGGGCCCGCCCCGCCCCGGCCCGGCCCGGCCCGGCCCCGGCCCCTGCCCCGGCCCGCGCCGCCGCCGCCGCCCGCAGCATGCCGCCCCCCCGCCGCACGCCGCTCGGGGGCTGCCTCCCTTTCCGGCCCGCGGCGTGTGCGTGAGAGGGGCTCCAAGTTGCCCCGGCGGCGGCGGCGGCGGCGAGGAGCGGGGGGCCGGGGCGGCAGCGGCGTCGGGGCGCGGCGGGCGCGGAGCGGAGCCCACCCCCATCACCTGTTACCTCCGCTCCCCAGGTTGCCTGAAGTTCCCCGGCGGCGCCCGGCAGGACGGGGAGCGCCACGGCTGCGGCTGGCGGGGACCCTACGGTGGCTGCTGCAGCATGGGCTGGCTCAGGGGGATTGCCTTGCTTTCCTTGGGAGTATTACTAGCAGGAAGAGTCAACTGCCAGCATGTGAAGAATAATGTGCCAAGGCTCAAATTATCGTATAAAGGTAAGTCTGTTGTTCTCTCTCATTCTCGGTTTTCCTGCGAACCTCTTTTCTCCTTGCCCCGTCGCTCCCTCCCTCCTCACCTTCCTCACTGCTCTTCCTTATCTTCCAAAGGGGAAACTGACATTAGAAGAAATTCCTGAAAACATTTTCTTAAAAAGCCTCTCCGTGCTGCGGTCGGTACCAGGCAGTTTAAACCCAGACAAAGAAGAGTTAGTTGCGATTGCAGACGAGGACTCCGGATCGTGCTGATCCCTGTTAGAGCATTTTTTCAGTCTTGTGCTATTTCACCGGACTTTACTCTTCAAAACGATGAGTCGCGTTTGGCCACCCAGCTCACCTCCCCCGTGCTGAGCCTGCAGTGCAGCCACAATTTCAGATCTGCTTTAAACATCATGGAATGGATAAAGATTTATATATATATATATATTTATTTTACATTTTAGGCATGAAGTGGTTAATTTTCAAGTCATGAATATTCAGTTTGTACAAATCTGACAATCAGATGCCTAACATAAGCAGTAGATGGTGGGTTTGCCAAGAAACTATAAACTGAAAGGAACAGATCAGTCCAGAAAAGGAGGAGAGGACTGCTAGGCACCAGAAAATGCTGCCTATGGATGTTTAATGCAGTGCGATTTATTTGAACCAGGGTTGTTTTCGGTGTAGTCTGATGTGTGTCATTAGAGATCACAGGGAAGGTGTAACTGAAGAAAGAGAGCTGTGAGATTACGTTTGTGTTTGAAATTGTGTAATGCCACTCACACTGCAGTTGTCAGTAATTAACTTTTGTATAATAGTGCCAGTATTAAAGGAGAACAGTGAAGTAGACAGGCTCTTCTCTTTATCAGCATAGTTCCACTCTAAGTACATTTTCAGAACAATTCATTAAATCTGGAGAATGTACAACTGGGAAAGAAGTTTAAAACGTAAGAGCTGTAGAGTATTTTTTTAAACGGAGAGCTGTACACCTAGGTACATACACATCTCTCTGAAGAGCTGCCTCCTCGTAATTCTTAGATTATTGATGGCTGAGAGAAGGAGCTGCAGCTACGGTTCTGAAAGGAGAGAGGAAAAATGACACATTGCTCCTACAGAGGGAAAAAGCGAACATGTGTGTGCATGCCTGGTCATAGATGTCAATCTCAGTTTACAGCATAGTGTCAGTACATCTCTTGCCAGTAGAAATACGTTTTCCTTCTTTTTTCATCTTTCTCGTGCTGCAAATGAGAGGGGGGAAGATCCTCTCTGATACAGGGCAGGCGTCATTTCACACTCCAGATGAAATAAAGAATTAAGCACCTGCAAAACTTGGATGCTTTGTGTGGAATAAATGCATGTGCCGGGTTTTGTTAAAGAACACATATGTGCATGTTTGTGTGTATTTAAACTTGAAAATATATGAATGAAAAAAACAGTTTAAGGGGTTCAGAGTCTGTAATGAGAAAAAAAAATGTATTTAACACAAAATTGGTTTTTTTGAGCAATGGAGTCTAAAGAAAGCTTCTACAGTAACTACATGTCATGTCAGAAAACTCATTAAAAAACTCTTAATTGCTTCCAAACTTCTACAGTCATGTTGGAACTCAGATGAGTACACAGAAGCATAAATGCTGTAAAAATATCCTGTAAAGGGGTTTAATGGCTAATTAATTATTGTTGTTTTTTTTTTTCACCTTTTAAAGTTTATCTATGGCTCAAGTCTGCTACCCCTGCTCATATTGGCTAAATGCACAGAAACTAATTTCAAAGAGTTGCCAAATGTGACTGATAGTGGTTTTCTTTTTTCTTGTCTTTTTTCTCTTAGTTTTTTTTTCCCACCCCACTGGCGCTGTATCTGTGGACCCTTTAAAAATACTTTGCTACTCTGCCGATTGGTTGTTTTCCAGTTCTGCTCTTGCTGGGATAAAGAGCTTCATTTTCATTTTTAAAATATCAGATATCAAATTTTGTTATATGGTCAGTCCTATATGAGCAAAACAGGAAACTGAGTTGAACATCAAAACTCTTTCATACTTGGTGGGTCATTGTGCAACAAAAATGTGTTCAAATGGTGAGCAACCCTGTTTCCTATCTAGTGAAGACAGCAAATGTGTACTTAATCCAAAGCAAGTTGATGTCTGAAGACTTACAGGAATTCACGCTGTAGCCTTTGATTCACATATTTGACTTCAAACGTGTAACTCTAAAAATCAGATGGGACTGCTTGCATGCCTAATGTTAAGTACTGGTGTAACTGCTTGGCCAGGTCAATAGGAGAGTGCTGCAGCGTTGATCCCCAGGTATGGGGATATCAGTCAGGGAAGACTAAGCCTTGTCAGCTGGTGTTTTTCCAGAGAAGTTTTGCTTCCAGCACAGCGCTCAGTGCACAGATCAGTGTTAACACCTTGCGTAGGAACATCCTTGAGCGCTGTGGGTATTGAAAATACGTCTTTTAGGCACTGACAGAATAGCTCACATGCTAATACTTATCTCTCTGGGTATACTTCACCGCCATGTGACTAGGTGATACCAAGTGATTCATCTCTATTTAAACTGATTGCAAGTAGAAAAAGAAGCTACTCACTTACTTACCCGTTCCTCATCTCCATGAAGAGATGTGGTTGAGTAAAATAAACTTATGATACTGAAAAAAAACCCCCAAACATGCAGGGTGAAAAGAGCGACCCAGGCGACTTCACTTTTCTGTGACTGTCGTTGTGCTTTCTTTTAAGATGTATGCTTGTTGTTTGGCTAAACAAATACCTTGGAGCTAATTGTTGGTGCTTTATTTCAAAAGAAAATCAAGGACGTATTTTAACTTCTTGTTTGTCTCGACTAATTAGATGTCAAACATGGTTAAAAAGCTCCGGCATTTGCTTTAAAAGTTAGCAAAATGAGTCATGAAGGGTTAAATCCCTGCCAACCTTGATTTCCTATGGTCACTTGCTTTCAAAGGCCCGGTATTAGCTCTGCCATTTCCCGGGTTGCTGGACAGAAGTTTTGGTGAACTCCTGTTCTTACTTCCTCTTAACTTCTTATCATCCAGTCTGGCAGAAGATTAGAAGCATCATATGGGGCATGGTTTGGATGGGAAATGGCAGAGAAAGTGTTTAAGTGAATATGTTAAGGCCACATCTGTGATCTGAAAAGATTCTTTCTGTTTATTGTGAAACAGAGTGCTGGTTATTTGGTTTACATCACCTGGATTCTGCTGCCATATTAAAGAAAGGAAATTTGAGGAGAGCAGCAGGGAAATCCTTGTCCACCTGAAATCTGTGGTGAAGCTTCTGTTCAGTAGCTTCTGGGTTTTGCCCTGTACTTTATGAAGTTTCCAAGCACTTTCATCTTTCTACATGGATTGGAAATGTTTTGCTCAAATGATACTCATCTCCTTATTTCAGTCAAGAGGAATTAATATGATTAAAAGCCTGGTCCAAAGTTCATTGAAGTCACTTAATGCTGGATCACAGCCTAAATGTGGAAAAAGCAGCCATAAAACTGAAAGCTCAGTTGAGTTCTTCAACCACTGACCTCCTCTTCTTGTGTCCTTCAAAGACTTTGTGTCCTTATTGTAGAGTAACAAGAAATGTCATTGTTGATGTATCAAAAGAAAAAGAATCTTCCCTTAAAGAGTGTAGGGGGCTTTGTTCTTGCCTTTTTTTTTTTTTTTTTTTTTTTGGTGTGTTTTTTCTAATATCATTGACTTCAATACTGATGTTGGTTTTAAGTCTCTATATTGTGTCACCAGGTCACAGATTCTGTTCAGGAAACCCCTATCGAGCACAGAGTTCTCAGAAAGATGGTGATCAAGTTGAGTGCGCAAAGTTTAAAACAATAAATATAACCTTAAATCCAGATGGATTTCTTGTATCGTTTATTGTTTTGTATTTTCTTTTGCTGTCCTCTGCATGGGGAGGTAACAGCACATAGCAGAGATGGAACCGGCTATAGTACCCTTTAAATATAAACAAATAAGCCAAATGAAAGTTTCTATTAACAATTCCTTGATTTGCAGATTTTTTTCATAAAGCAACCCTGATTTTTGCCTCCACATGAGTAAATCTTGTCAACCCAACTTTCTCAAATCCATCTGTCATGTCTTATTTGTCTATTGAAAATTACTAAATGCCCTAAGTATGTTTTGCAAGAGTACATGTGTGGTTCTCCTTTGTTATTGTTGCTCAATTGGATACATATTACTTGAGAAAAAGTAAGTGGAAAAGCATTGCACACAGATTTAGCTCTATTACTCTCTGGCTTCAATTCAAGCCATATTAAAAGTAAGTGTCTTGTTTAAAGTTGCAGTGATAGTGACAACTACTCCATCCTTGATGTGCAGTTGATTTACAATTTTATAGCATGGATTTTCATCCAGATGAAATCCTGGCCCTAGTGAAAGCAATGGCAAAACTTCTGTCTGTTTCAATCTGTCCCACGTGGGGTGATGAGGGAGGAATGGCACCACACTGAATTACCTGTATGTAACTAATGTAAATGTGATACCTGGCTTGTAGTTTGTTCACCCAGTCTGGTTGTAGTTGATGACCTGCCAGTGGGTTTGATTGTGGTTTTTCCTTTCCTTCAAACTTTATAACTCACAATTCAATACCTCTGCAAATATTGGGAAAGGAGGACAAAGTGGGAGAAGGAAATGGGGAGAGAAATATTGGCAAGGGAGCCTGTTTCTCTTGAGCTGGGACCAGTATTGGAGTTTGTCTCAGATTTCAAGGTGTCTGCTTAAAAACCTTTGCTTAAACTGTCTTGTAAGAGTCCTGTCTGAGGGAAAAGCCTCTCTGACATGCCTGAAAGTGACAGAACAGCCCTGATTCAGGAAGAAGACTGTGAAGGAAGGTAAACCAGGGACATTTGCATCTCTGCCTTCCACCATTTGGGACAAAATTTCTGCACAGCTCCAGTGCTCTCAGGCCTCACAGTTCAGTCAGTGCAGGACAGTGAAGGTACCAGAGGCATCCACAGCCACGCCAGCTTTTTTTATTTGCCCCAGAATAATGAGTCTTTCAGGGAAGATCTGTGTATTGGTCTTTCTGTCTACTGGTTGATCGGAGTCTTCCTAAGACCTGGGAGTTCTCAGTTAAATGGTAGGACTACCCTGCCTGGCTCTGACAGCTCACAGGCTGACAGGAGGGAAAAGCTGATGAAGGAAGTGCCTAAGCTCAGATCTTGCCTATATAGGGAAATTTTCAGCTAGCTAATTAGGGCCTGAGACTGGCAGTGTAATTGGAACAAGGAGGGTGAAAACCTAGCCCAGCATTCTCATTTTGCATTTCCAACTTTCCCATTTAATTCCAGTGGAAAAAGTGGTTTCTGAATTACAGACCCTCCCTTTTCTGAGAAGCTGGAGCTCTCTATAATTATTTTTACTGTATGGTTTGCAAATGACTGAATTATTCATGGAAGGTGCTGTATTGACAGCCATGGAAACTCTACTCCTTTGCTGCAGACAAGGTGTGCAGCACTTGTATTGTTTGTAACAGCATCTTCAAGGTTCTGACCTAGTGGGGAATTTAAATATCCATAGTTACACTGAGCTCAGTGAATCTTCTGATATGTGAAATTTGCCTTAAAATTTACTTCTGTGCTTGAAGCTTTTGATCAGGACTGAGGTACTTGCCTATTTGCTTAGGGTTTATTCAAGTGTATACTCATCCCATAACATTTAGCAAAACAGTATTTAAAATGAGAAACCCACTCATAGCAGGTTGTTACAATGTAAATGGGTTATTTTTTATAATCTCTCCTGCAGGCAACTCTGTATGCACAGAAAGCATTTCCATGGAGTTCCCACCTGAAAAGAAACCATGAAATTATTTGTATTTTTAACTCATGCTTTTTTTTCTTGGAAGTGTTTTTCAGTTTTAATTTAATGCATTGCTGTACTGTGATCCTTTTAATATGGTTTTGGTTTGCTTAATCACTGATTGTGCATATGGCCTTTAATACCCACAGCTGCTGCTAGAGAATCTTCTTTATTTACTTCCTCTGGCCCACAGACTTCTCCCTCATGTGCATACCTGGAACACTACAATGGAAGTGCCTGCAATACAAAGTTGTTCCAGCATTTTCAACATTTTCTTCATCAGCTGGAGCCTGGGTTGACCCCAGTTCAATCTGAAGCAAAATCACATCTTCACCTGAGGCAGTGCCTAAGTGACTGAGAAGAAAACAAATCCTTCTAAGCAGTGTCAGTGGTTGTGACATTTTCCAGTTGTTTGACAACTAAAAAGGGTAGAATTATTTTCAGGCTCCCACACACTTATTTTTTAAGCAAATGTGTGGGGTGGACCCTGGGAGCACTATGTCAAACTTTTTAATGGAGGTACTGCAACCTGTTATGGTGCTCTTGTTAACTAAGGTTACATGTAAAAATTGTTGCTGCTGTTGTGCTGGTGGGCGATTCAGCAAATTCCTTCCCTTGCAGGATTAAAGCTCCCTTCAGAAATGTCTGCAAGTTCACGGTCCTCCCACATACAGCCTTCTATATGTTAGCTGCTCTCTTCCAGTAACAGCTGTGAATAGTGAGAATAACTGTGGGGATAGTACTTTTACTTGACTTTTCCTATTTTTTTCCAAGTGGGATAGCATCTGAATATACAAGAGAGAAAAGGATGGCCACAGCTGTTGAGAGCATCAGAAATCTTAAGAGTCTTGTAACCTTTCTCTTGCGCCACAGGAGGTTCTCTGTGGTGTCTTTCTCTTTCTTTGTGACTGACACAGTCAGCCACTTCAGGCTCTTTTCACTCTCAGGGGAAGGAGAGGTTCCTCCAGAGAGCTAATCTTGGGTTAGGCAGTCTGAATGAGACTTTAAGGGTGCTCATCACTTGTCATTGACTGTAACAGGAATTAAGCTTCTTGTTCATTTATTTAGTTTCTTTCTCTCTGGGAGTGTATCAAAAGAAGGTACTGATTAACTGCTATGGAAGAACTTAAGCTGTATTCTGATCCAAATCTTCCTAATTTAAGCAACTGCTTTTGCCTAAATGAGTATTTGAAGCAGTGTAAAAATTGAGCTGATTAAACATTCATAAGACCTCAGTATCTGTGATCTTGAGGTCACCTGTGACTCTGTCTAAATTTGCACCAAACTTGCAGTGTAGAAAGAAATAAACAGTACTGCTACATTTTTCACATTCTTAAAACAATTACCTAATTTAATTCTCCCGTTTCCCATGTCTCACCTCCTTAATAAGCTCATCCCAAATCCAGTGACACATGTTGGAAGTGACTGTCTGGGGCTACAGAGCTTTACTAATTTAATGACTTAATCATTTAGAGCTTTCAATAAGCTGTCCCCTGGCTAGCTCCATTACCGTCTGAATGTTTCTGCGCTTTAAAGAGAAAAACATATTCAAGATTCAATTTCATAGAGAGTGGTTTGCAAGTAAAAATCCGTTTGTATCTGTGCAATTCAAAGGACAGGTGCCTTGACCCCGAGTCTACATTTTTTCAGCTGAACTATTTCAATAATGAGAATGGGATGAAACCTAATTCATTGATTTCTAAAAATTCTGAATAGATTTAAAGTTTGGGGGATTCTTTTCTCCCTTTGTGGATTACACATCCCCCTTGAACTGGACATATCTACAGCAATCTGTGAAATGTGTGAGCACTACTCTACTTTGTGTCACATCTAGTTTTCATCCTTTGCTGTTTGATAGCCAAACACAGTAAAGTCAGAAGTTTTTGCCATTCTTCTAATGTTTTAAAGTTGTTTGACATTTATTGGGCTATCTGCTTATCTCTCCAGCTGGATGTTGCAGAAACTTTAGAAGCGAGCAGTCAAATAAAATTCTCATCTCTTATAAATATTTTCATGCAAAGTTGGATCTTACAGGGAGCAATCTGAGGAATGAAGTAGTTATTTGCTTTCATCTAACTTGTGGAAGGAGGAAAAAGAAAGCTCTCCTTTACTCCTTACTCTAATGAAGCAAAGCTCGTGTTGGTTCTGACGGCCCCTCTTGGCTCCTTTTGAAATTCCAGCCTTGTATGAGAAAAGGACACAAAAAAGCTCTGTGAGATAATTTAAAGGATTTAGAGCTGCCTTTCAAGGGGGATGGGTTGGTGGCCTTTTCTGGAGGAATCACACGTTAAATACAGCTCACAAGCATCCAAAAGAGCTGCAGAGTGCAGGGCACAGCTTTCGTCTCCAGCTGATGCTGGAATGGCAGTAACTCTGCAAGACACAGATGCCACGTGTGGCCAAGGCACAGAATGAGGTCCCTCAAGATGAAGTGGTGATTTCAGGGTGTTAATATTACTTTGAATTTTTTCATGGATTTCCTAGTGCAACTTCATTACTTTTGCATGAATGTGTGGTCTGAAATAGTTCTGACTCCTAAGGAAGCATTTTTTCTCAAAGCACAACAAAGGTCATGTCAATAATGATTAGTGTTGCTTTGTAGGATCTGAAGGCCAACTTTGTCTCTCCTCCACCACACCATGTCCTTTCCAAGACCTCCATCCTGCTAGGCCCGTTTGATAAATCCAGTTCCTGTTGACTGATAGGAGGGACAGCAGAAATGATGCCCATGTTCACTTCTACTACAGCAGATGAGTGACTCTATCAAAACTTCTTGCTCTGATGGCCTTGTAGACAACAACCTAAGTGTTGAGGTACCTGCAAATTGCAGAGTTAGGAAATCTCTTCATTCTGAATTGTTGCTCTTCCAAGAAGTGTCAAGAGTCCATCCAACAAGATCAAGTGTATGTTCAGTTGTTCAGGAAGGTGTGATTTCATTTTCAAAGAGCTCTAGTTTTCACTTCTCTGCAAGGTCACAAACACCAGCAAGGCAGTACTCCAGGGTGTTGGCTGTTGGGTTATCAGTTTGGTAAACCTCAGTCTGTATTTTTGTTCCAAATGTGTATCCCTAGTTGTTTGTTCTCTAGCCATAAAAACTGACCTGCAACAAGTTGGCAAGTGAGATTTCTTCTCGAGTGAAAAGATTCAGGAATTTGTTAAAATTGAAGGAAACTTTTAATAACTCATTCTAAAGGAGCTTTATGAAGTAAAATGTTAACAACAATATTATATGTTGATAATTTTGCTTTTCTCTGCAGCTTGTAGTATTGAGACCATAAGTTACATACACTTCTCATTCTAATTGTTCAGATATTTTTTTCTCATCTGTAACGGGAAACTACTGGATATTCTACATCCTTTTACAAATTTGTGTGTTTCATCATTCTTTAAACCTATATTGTGACTCACTTCTTTACTAGACAATAGTCATAAATCAGGAAAGCTTTTATTTAATCTCACCTACATCACCTACAAATGGAGGTTAGACATTAACAGAAACCCAGCACCACAGCTGATGATGCACAGAAACTCTGTACTGTAAAGAGAATCAAAGAAAGTACCGTAAATGTGAAATCCTATTAATTCCTTGGCTATTCTCTGTCAGCTTCTTCACCTGTAAAGTGGTATTAAGTGATTTCCTGAGAAATTGCTGGAGGTCAGAGATTTGCCATGCTTATTCAGAGCTGTATCCTACTCTCAGAATAATCCCATTAATGTGTGTGTTCAGAGTTGAGTCAGAACTTATTTTTGATCAACAGAGAAAGGCCTTACAGGTACTTTAAAGTGATTATAATAGTAATATTCACAGCTGTGTGTACCTATGACATGAAACACATCCCTATTATCCAGGAACCATATCTAATTTAATTCTGTTTGGATATTCCTGACAATTTTAGACAGGAGCCCTTCAAAATGTTTTTTGGAGTATTCACCTCTGTTTCAAGCTAAACACACTGTGAAGGTGGTTACAGATGGCTCTGGAGAAGAGCCTTTGTGTTCAGTCTTTGCAATGGTGTGTGTGTGCTTGTGAGATTCTGGCCAATTTCTCTAAGTTTAAGCTAGGTTTTTGTTTTTATCAGGGCTGATAGTCATATTTTAAAATTAAAAGTGAATAAAAAATGGTTTGAGGTTTTTTGGTTGTTTGTTTATTTTTTTCTTGTGATTATCAGACGAAACTAAGGGGCAATTTCTCCCTTTCGACTCAGTCTGAAGATACCTCACCAAGCCACTGGTGCTAAACATTCCCTGGCTCCTCCAAGTGTATGTGTTTCCTTCCCAAGAGATTCTGGAAAAAAAACTTTCTCTGTCTTTGGGCACACATCCTTTTTTATGACTTTCTATACCCCAGATACTCCCCAGCCTTCTCCAGGATGAGGGCAACCATTCCTAGACACTTGGGGAAGTGTTCAGTAATCAGTTGAGTCAGTTGTAATTGCCTATCATTTGTGACTCACTCACTGGAAAACTGTTGCTTGACAGCCCTAGTTCAGACCTAATAATGAAGATAAAGTGCTATAATAAATTCATATGAAGAATTTTGCATCTCAGAAAGATTCACATCCTCATTCCTTAAATAAATAAGAAAGCACCTGTTCTCTTTGTCAGCCTGGCCTATGAAAATAAAATCTTTGCTTTGTATATTCCACATACCTTAAATGCAGCATTTAAATCTTATCTTCAGTGAATTATCTCAAGGAATGTTTTTCTTTGCTTTTATACTTCCTCGTGCCACTTACATTATGTAATTGTTTTTTTGAATAGCATTCTTTTTCTGTAATAAGCTAACCATTTTCATGCCATTAATTAAGAAACACAGGGAAAATACAAGTTTTTGTGGATTTTCATGTTCCTTTGAACTTCAGACACACCTTGGTAGTTTAGCATGTTAAACCGTGGTGTCTTACTTGACCACATGCTGCATGGTTTTCTTACAGTTTTGCAGGTGCTAGAAGAGCCAAGTTCAATTCTTGAGGCTGGCAAGCAGTCCAGCTGAGAGCAATGAAAAGGTCCTGTTTGCTGGTGTCAAAAGACTTTTTCACATGTTTTCAGAGAGAAAATGTCTAGTGTCATGTGTATTGTTATTCTATATTGGAAATTCTAAGCAGTTATGAACTATTCTGGTGTAAACCAAATGTAACATCATAACTGTGACTGCAGTGCTGCACGTTTAGACCCCTGATGCTGCTAATTGACATTTTACCTAAGGGAATGAGGACATGTCTGAGCAATGCATCTTGTAGCTTTTTAATACAATTTCCATAGCTGAGACCATAAACAGCCCCTTAAGGTTGTTTCTCATAACTGCCACTCTCTCAATTTTTTTATTTTCTGCCAGTATGTAGGAATATGATAAATACTGAGTTTTGTTTCACTGTAGGTTCACCCCCATTACTATGCATAGAAACAATTTTACCTTATGCCAGACATATGGAAGTGATCAATGTATGTAAATTATGAGGAGAGGTGAAATACAGCTTTCTAGACAAGGAAATGTGTACTTGTTTCTGGTTATAAGATACTGAGAGCTCACCAGAAAAGACTAAGTCTTCAGACAAGTTTTCCTTTAAAAGTAAAAATTGGAGAGAGGGTAGAATAGTGATGATTTTTGATAATCACCATGAAAGCAGCTTTGTCCTGAGCTGAACTGCCCAGTCAGATCTCAGGTTTAAGAGGCAATTGCTTGCATGTGCAGGGCCAGGCCATGGACCTCCTCCTGAAATGCAGAGGTGAATTGTTCTGGGACCCAATGTGCTCAGTAGTACAAGTCAGGTTTCTCAAACACAGGGTTTAACTGGCAGGGCCAGTTTAAATGTCTGCTTTTCATTTTCCTCCTCTGATGTCATGGTGCCCACAGTGCAATGACTTGAGCCTGTTCTAAAAATCAGGTTTTGAGGGGCTGTTATTTTTTGGAGGAAAAATCAAGCGCTCACTTCACTTATGCTTTTCAAATATGTTTTAAACTTACTGTCCCCCAGATGGTGACTATGAAATCAATACTTATTTTATGACTAATAGGCATTCACTGTGCTTCCCAAATTTTCCATTCCAATAAAGTTGGATTTTTTTTTTTTTTTTCATATTCAATATTGCAGAATAAGAAACTAATCTAGAGTCTGGCAGGCCTTTATTCTAAGGCATTGTCATAGCTTTCATTCTGAGCTGAAAAATGGACAGATCACTGGGTTTCATAAATGTGTGGAGGAGCTGTCAAAGTTCCCATTTGCATGTGAATGGTCAGCTGAGGTAGGAAGGGGGATATGTAAATAATTCTGTAGCTAGCTCCTGGCAAAGATCATTGCATTTCAAAGTACTGTGAAAAGCAGCACCATAAAACTTTAACCTATTCACTGGTATGGAAACTCCCACACCTTAAATTGATCTACTCTAATAATGACCACTTGGGGAAAAATGAATCTTAAAAAGCAATATCAGGTCTCCAAGTACTATGCATTTTCTGCCTCTTTTAATATTTCATAAAAGATAAGCTAAAAAAGCCACTCTTCCTTCTCCCCCAATGAAGGGGGGAAAATGGGAAAAAAAGCATGAGATCTAAGCAGTAAGCAGATGTAGACCTTCATTGAATATCTGGCAGATAAGTGTGATAGGAGTGAAAGAAATGTAAAGGATTTGAGTATTATTCTGTATTATGTCAGTATCTGACCCAGGAACTACCCAAAAAAATCATTAATCTTCCTTACAAACTGCCCAGCATTTCACTATTCTTTTCTGCTGCCATGCTTCAGTACATGCTCAGCTAGATAAAGCTGAATGTTGTAGTTTAAAACCAAATGTGTCCTTCAAAATACACAGTTCTTTGTGTCTCCAAAAAGGCGAAAAAGTAAAAGCAAACAGTAGAAAAATGAAGAACACAGAGTAAAACAAAATCTTAACAGGCTCGGAGTCAGACAGTTTTCTACACATTTTATTGTGCCTCATATCTGTTTAGATAGAATTGGCATGTGTATATATGGAGAGACGATGATTTACTAAGCCCTGTATGCCTGAAACAGCTCCAGAGCCTGTGATTAGGCAGGTACAAGGACTAGAAAATGTTTCCAAAGTAAAGTTCACCTCCAAAATTGATAGGGGTTATGTACCTACCCCTTGATAATGAGATAGCTTCTGACTGTTGCTGTAGTTTACCAGTATAATTTCCCTAATACTATTTTGTAGTCTCCATCTACTTGCCTTAAAATACCATGATGTATTTCATTCAACCTAATATTTCAGAAAATAATTAGTGTTACCTCTGTAATCACTTACAGCCCACTCTTTGTTTCTTGCAAAGCTTCTGTGAACTTACTTGGTTTGGTTACACTGTTCCAAAAACTTACAAAGTTAAATGCAAGTTAATTCACTTAATTTACAAAGGGCTGTTATTCAAAGGCTCTGGGATTTGTTCTATTACATAATATTCCTGCAATGAAATGTGATTTGTCTTTTTAATCTCCTTTGCCAGGAGAATAAAAACAACAACAAAAAAGGACTGATCTAACAAATTCCTACTCACATGAGTAGTCCTTTTGATTTCAATGTACCTGGCACTTGCAGGGTGAAGTGCCCTTTTGAGAGGCTATGCAAGTTATTCTTCACTTGGAAAATAATCAACCAATGAACCCAAGCAATTGTTGGGATCACTTGAAATTTTTGAGCTCTGCCCATTTAATGGGAAGAAATGATGCAAAAATTGTTCAAAATGTAGTTCTACTCAAATGAAAGTTTTCATTCAGTAATAATCCCTCTTAATGTGTTTTATCCCATGTTTCTGCTGTGCTCCACTAGAGGAGCATTCCCTGCCTTGCTGTGGTTCGTTGTATCCTCATGTGCAGTGGGACAAAACATCAGTTAAAGTCACTATGAAAGACCCTTAGTCTGGTAGATATTTGAGTAGGAATATGAAATGTGATCTGATTTTTTGAATGGCCAGGCAATTTTAAACCGAGTTTTTGAGGAATGTCATCTCTTATCCAAGCCCTGTCCCATTTTCCCTGTTAACAGGTCTTTCCATTAAACCCTCTGTGCAGAAGCCCATCTGTGTGACTCTATGTGGAGCACACATTAGGCAGTTCTGCTGATTCAAGCACAGTAACTTTTGATAAAGTAATACCACAATATTGGAATGTGGTTTCCACAATGCAGCGGTTCTGTTTCAATAACCATTCCCCATCCATCAAAAAAGGGCACAGCATTGTGGAAACTTTTATCCTTTACTGGAGTATTACTTATTTATTGTAGCTATGGCTCCAGGCACTTTGAGTGAAAGTTGCTCTGACTGCTTCTCACATGAGCTCGTTGGAGAGAGCCCAGGAGATCTCCCCACAGCAGGAGACTCCAGAGCTGCTTTCCTGCCACTCCAAATAGCTGCTGAGGCTAGCAACTGAGCAAGGAATCCCTGCTCCTTTTCAAACATCAGTCTGACAAAGTGGGACAGCGAGCACGGGGCCATGTGCTCCCTCACCCCAGACATCTTGTCAATGGGCTCTCAGTGCTCTTTGCAGAGCAGCGAGAGGAATCTCAGATTGCAGCCACTCAGATGTAGCCACTTGTGCAGACACTTCTATTGCCCTAAAATTTATTGTGGTCTGTGTCACATGTTAAAGAAACGCAGAAAGTCTCAAATGCAGTAGAGGGTGGTGAGGCAATAAAATTTTTCACTTTTTATGATAACTATATGTTTAAAGAAGGAAGCAAAAATAATGTTTTCTATGAAAAATAGAAACAGAAACCATTTGTGGCATAGAATCCAATAGAAAACACATTAAAAAAACTTCTGGTTATGGTGCAGTTGACTGTGAAGTTCTTCAGTAGGCTGTAAGGGGCATCAATTTAATTAATGAGAGCTGTTACTTAAATTATGTTAGCAATCAGTGACCAACCCACAGAGTAGCTCATGAGTAAGTCTGTGATGTCTTGGAACAGAGGCATCCCAACACTTCTGTAATGCTGGCCATGGATGATGTTGGAAGGCAGAAATTGCATTATTTATTACCATACATGCAAGAGATTCATACATAAGAAAGGCCACGTGCTGTAAGGGAGCTCCTGAGCCTGTCCAAGTGATAACTAAAGGGTATGTGACCACCAGACATCTGTACAAAACTGTCAGCCCAGTGGGGTGATGGAGTACATCACCAGCGTACGTGGGGTGTAAATGCAACATGAGAAACTCCTTCCTTCTCCTGTTCTGTCCCACTGAGACCAGAAGCTCTCTCCCTCTTTGCTGCTCTTGCAAAGGGATTTTTTGGATCTGGCAAGGCTCAGCCTCTCCCTCTGAGATGCCAGGCAGAGGGAAGAAACGTACCAGATTCGGAACTGTGGAAATATCCTTAGGTGCATGCATGCATTTACCTACATAATGAATACAAATATGAAGCTATTTACACACCCCTACTTGGCCCAGATCCACAGACAGTGCAAAATTACACCACACCCGGCTGCAAGTTATTTTTAGCTCCTCCTCAATGTAAATGTCTAGTTCATAATTAAGTTTCAAAATAATGAATGATGTGTTTTGTGTTTCAGTGGGTACAAACGTTTGCATTGCATAGTGAATGATTTAAGCATGAAAGGTCTTGCATTCCTAAATCTGTTACAGAATGTGGGTGGGAGGTGGATCTTTGCTCATACCAGGAAACAAAGACTGAGTGAATATTTGTCATGATGTTTCATCAAGGCACTGTTAATGTTAGCTGGAGATACCTTGTGGCAAGACTGACAGCTTACTTACTGTGAAGTTTTCTGAAAAGCAGGGCATTTTAGTATTTGTAAGGGGTATTAGCAGTGTGGATAGCCACCCAGCCATGAGCCTTGTGCAGTAGTCAGTTAATTAAGCCAGAAATTAAGGAGATCAAATGCTATTAAACCACCTCCCTAAAAAATCCCCCAAAAATCAAACCAAAGAGCAAACAAAAAGAAGTCCAAACCCAAAAAACAGCAGTAAAAAACCTAAACCTAACTAAAATCCCCCCACCTGAAAACCCAGCACAATTTTCTCTAGCTTTGACATAAGGGCTGAAAGGAATTATGTCTTATGTTGTCCTCATGTTCTTTCCTTAATCATTTGTGGCTGGTCTTCAGTATCAGGGTGGCTTCCTCATGAGGCTGCCTTTTGGTCTGGCTGGATTGCCCTGTTCTGGTGTTCCCATCTCCAAGATCAGCGTGGACAGTTTTGCCATAAGTTCATGTACTCAGTCCTGCACCTGGAGACAAGGTAATTCTCGTGTACACCTGCTAAAGAGCAATTGCAAGACTGAAGAAAAGAAGAAAGAAAAGAAAAATCAAGAAAGAAAAAGAAGGAAGGGAAGAAAGAATAATAAGAAGAAATAAAGAGTTGCTTTCTTTGTTTTCTTCAGCAGTGTCCTTACATCTTAAACTGGAATTCTAATGGAATGTTATCCTTACATGTGTTGAAAAAAACAGTACAAAACAAAACCCACAACAACAACAACAACGAAAACCCCAAGGAGAGCTATTTCTAAAAAAACATTACTCATACTGGGATCATAGCCCTGACCTTACATTTATTGGCATAAATGTGAACTTAGAAAGCTGTGTGGATGTTTGCCATATGCAAATCCATCCATCCATAAATCAGCATACAGACTGGAGACTGCACAGCTGAAGTGACTGTAATGGTAAATGAAACCTTTCACCACCAGGTCAAATGCAGTTCAGCATATGTGGTAAATGGAAAAGCACTGTCATGCAGGAATTGATCTGTGGCGTGTGTAAAACGAGTGACTGACCAGTTCACGCTGTTTACCACAACTGGCTCCCCAGGTTGGAGCTGGCAGATAGGTTGGAGCTGCAAGGGCAAAGCAGTGAAGCAACCTGGCAGAGAATTTGCCTTATGGGACTGTCTGGTGGTGTATTACAGGGATTAGGCAGGCGTTTTTCATCAAAATGAATTGTCAATGAAAAAGGAAGTTTCCGTTTAATCCAAATTTTCCACCAGTTCTATCCAAATGAAAACATTACTTTGGACTGTGGTGCTGATCTAAGGCACATGATATTATATTCATCTGACATTAACCTCTGTGTGTTCAGGGCAGCAGCGGGGTTTGCAAAAGGTTTGTGTGGTTTTCCTGCTTTCTTGCCCGTTCTTTTCTGAACAGGACAGTTAACTCACATTAAAATCTTTGAGAGGGCTCAGAGACCAGCATAAGGCTTCTATGATAGCAGGATAGCAAAAGCCATCTAGCTCTGTCTCAACTCCTGGCAAGAGGTCCAAATCAGAGACGAGGCAGCAGGTTTGTCATTTGTATAAGGTGGAGTTCACTGTCAGAGGGTGCTGCGTGAGACAGGACACACCCAGAAGCGTTTCCAGGCTTCTTGATTCTGGGATATGACTTGGCCACAGCTGAACTGTGGAGTGTATTTTTCCTCCTTACAGTCTAAGGAAGTTGGACACCCTGACCAGAAAAAAACATAGATAAAACGATAAAGAACAAGATTCACACATTCCCGGATTTATTTTTTTTTCCTAATTGTCACTCTGAGAAGTTCAGTATTTTGACTGTTTGACTTAATTTGAAAACAGATGTTGGAATATTGTAATTTCCCTTGAGGAAAAAAAAAATCCTTACTTTTCTCAGCTTTCCTTATTTCTGCTATGAAACCGTGTTGTCGCAGAGAAACAGTGTTTCATAAAGCTCCTATGTGAATTGTGAAGCTCCAAACCAGCTTGACACATTCAGCTACGTGTTAATGTCAAAACATAGCTCTCAACATTTACTGCAGCTAAAACAGCATTAAAAATTTATGTGTGATTCTTTGATATAATTCAATACGTTATTTGAAAAATTAGTATTGTTACTGGTTATAGTTTGCTTAACAGAACATTTGCTCTACTTTTAAAGAATAAATCTTTTAAGACATTGATAAGTTGAGATATGTGTTTGTCTTCATGTTTCAAGGATGTTAATAATGCTGGGAAGATTGGTCTTGTGGCTAATGTGTGAATGGATAGATGTTCTTCAGTTCCAGGATCTTACTCAAACATTTTAAGTAATGTCAGACAATATTTTTGTTCCTCAGCTTCTAATCTGCACAGGCTTGTTGTACATTGTTTTATTTTCAGTGACATTGTATGTGTTTGAAGGCAAGGACTATGCTTTTGCACAATGAAATTCTATCTGGACTTCCAGAACGAGTAGTACAACTGATAAATAGCAGAATATTTAGTTCAAGGCTCAAACAAACATCTGAGCACTAAGAAAATGACTCTTACTCTTGCTTTCTTGTAGAAAGAAATTTAAAAAATTAATTTTTGAAAATTCCTTAACAGTATAATCAGATTATTTCCACAAGTCCAAGAAATTTAGTTTCTTTGGCAACTTTATTTACGTTTGTTGCCTGATACCTTCCTGACTGCATTGTTTTTGCCACTGAGAAGTGAATGCTTTTAGGAACCTATTCCTTTTGGGTGAAGGAAAAAATTTGTTTTTAGTTAAAAAGGTTACTTTACTCCTATCTTAAAGATTCTTTAAGTGATAATGCCACTACACATAAAATGCAAAAGCTGAAATTTTTTCCCTTACATGTTATGCAGTTCTCTGGATATAAAGGCTGAAGGCTGGAAAATTATTCAAGTTTGTTACACACATACATTCATTCCAATATGAAGAATATGTCTGTCTTACATTTCTGGTGAGGAGAAGCAGTTCTCATTCATTTTGATTGGTGCTGAAACTCTTTCTTTGTGCATTTTCTTTCTTCTTTTTTTTTTTTTTTTTTTTTTAATTTTAGTCTGTGGTTTCAGGTGTAGTTTGTCATATCAGTTGACTGGAACACTATAGATTATCAGGGGACTTCCAGGTGTCACACAAGAAGAATGACTGTTTTCCAAAACAAGCTGTGCAGTCCTCTGGGCTCTGGCATAGATGAATATGTGAGTGTTACTAGGCATAGAAAACAGTTCTGAAAAGGTAATCCCATGTTGAATTTGAATGTTAAGGAAACCATCTACTCATTCTGGGGGGCTTAACCTTTCTTCAGGAGGTAAGTCTGGAACAATGGTCCTTATTTACAAAAGGTTTCCTTTATTTCCCATAAGGAATACAAAACCAGGATTTCTCTTGTGCTAGAGTTGCTCCTAAGTACTCATTGCCATTGTTGATTCATTCAAATACAGATTATTGCAGTAATAATTAGTGAAAAGTTATGTGTTATTTTGAAATAACACACATTATGGTTCACATCATGTCTTCAGAGACCCGAGCAATGTGTTGTTTCACATTGACAAATGCTAGAAAGTGTTTGCACTTATGAATAAAATATTCTCCATGCATTTTGACTTTCAAGTGTGCTTTGTGCAAGAGCATTAGGATGTGGCCTTATCACAGGCATCCTAAACCTCTGGATTTAAACCTGCCTGGATTACTGCTCTCCCTTCTGTGACACTTGTTGCAAGCTTTTGGGAAAGCATCAGTGGACTGTGATCAATCCTTTAAATGGATTGTGCCTCTGCCTTGGTGCATTTGGGGTTCTGGATGGGATTCAAGTCCTTGGTATTGTTCTTTGGAGGTGCAATCTGGACCCTATTGAATTCAGTAAGAATTTTCCTACTGATTTCAGTGTCTTGCAAACCAGGCCAAAGTCTTCAGTTATAGCTGATGTTCCAACATGCCTTCTCTTTCTGACCTCAACCCCAAGAGCGTGCCTTACCTGCAGGGACAGCCCAAGGTGTGGCACTATTTGCTTGCCTGGGCTTTCTGACAAACTCTTTTAGGTGATACATCAACAGCTATGCAAGCTGGAAAGTGCTTTAACATACAGGAGTGATGCAAGTGCCAATTTTTGCACGTTTGCCTGCCAGCTAAATGCAGCTCTTGCTTTAGTCCCCTGAAACTGAGCTATTACGTGTGTGTGACAGCTGAAATTAAGAATGGTAACATAAAGCAGTGCAGGACCTGGTGTTACACAAGCTACCTCAGGCCTGGAGTGAAATGTGTTGTGTCACTGGGTCTTTCATTAGTTTGTTCAGGATGCTGCAGGTCTGCTGGGGCAGATCAACATTCAGTCCAAGCATGGCCAGTGGAGCCTTTTCCATTGGACTGCTGGTGAATTTGTTCTCACACAAGAAATATCCAGGACTGTATTTTGTAGCAAAATGCAGAAAAAATGTGAATCAAATCATCAGCACATCTTTTCCAGTTCCAGTGCAATTTACCTCCTACATAATGTTTCGAATATAGAAAGTATTTCAAGAGGAAAATCTCACATGGATTAATGTTTGTTGGTTGCCAAGGCAATAGTTTGGAGACCTCTCTAGCACAAAACAGATAATATTATAAGCAGAAGTAGATTAGTATGAGGAGAAAATTTATTGATGTTTGGGAAGACAATGAGCGTGTGTCTGTTATACCTTTTAGAGATCATATTAATTTTGCTTTGGTCAGTTTTCCACTCACTGACATACTTCTGTGCTGTTACTTGAATGTCAGGAGAAATTAAATCTCCCCATGAAGGCTGGATGCTACTGTACAATGGAAAACAATGTTTCTGTGTGGAAAACCTGAGAGTCCATTTAGCAAGTCAGCCCTAAGGTAGGCTGGGAGCTGGGAGGCTGTTGAAATAATGGTCATGCCAAGGTCATACTGTGACTCCTCGGGAGACATGGGAAAAGGACACAACCACATCAGTCCTCAGTTATTCAAGTCTTGAACAGGCAAACACTAAAAAAGCCGAACTGAACTCAACCAAAACTAAAAAAAAAAACCACATTATCGATCTATTTTAATTACGATGAATAAAATGTAAGGCACATTAGCAGATGCTACAGAGATTGAAACCTGACAAGAAGCAATTGATATATAAAGATGGAAAACAAACTCTGAGAATTTCTGTATTTATTTATTGCTAGCAAGTTGTGTCTTTAAATTCTCTTCTGTAATCATAAAAGAGCATCAGTATATTGAACTTTTCCAAATCAAACGTGACCAGGGACCTAACCAAAAGAAGGCATCAAGACAACATTCACTCTGAATCATTTCAAGCCTAGGAAGAGATTACAAGGAAATTTCTGCCAGCAATGGGAGCTGTATTCTGCACAATTCTGTTCCAGAATACATCTGTACCAGCTCTTCCTCCCTTTTTTTGTACTCTCCCTACCATCATGATCCAATCTACATTATAGAAGAAGGTGTAAAGTAACCATGTTCCTTTAGAGCTGAACATCCCTGACTCCTTGCCATTTACTGCTTGGTTTTGTCTCTGCCATTGTACCTCTGCACCTCTCTTTACAGCTCTTCTAAGCAAAGTCAGGACAAAGTGATAATGAATTTTCAGATTCTTTGATTGACTGATTTCAAATTATATTCAGTTTTATCTATACCCTTTGATATTTCTAAAGCAGCTCAGAACCTCAGTTTTTCAAAGGTAGCTCATCAGTAGGAGTGTTGGATGTTAAACACCTTTGAAAGGACTGTCTTTTAAAAGACAAATATCAAAATAATATTGTTCATTCATCCTTTGAAAGGTATGTGTTCTTCTCATCTCTGCCCCACACTATACATTTTTAAAATCGTGTCCAAAGTTCACTTTCAATCAGATGTCCCAGTAGTCTCTGTGCCTTCTAGTGTATATATGCATGTGTATATTCTGATATATATATTATAAAGGAAGATAAAAATATTGCAAGTACATTATATTGCAATGTCTCCTGGATACTAGCGAGAGATAGAAACAAACAAACAAACAAACAAAAAAATCTTGAGCCTTTTACCAGAAATCCAAGCCAAACTTTTCAGACTTTGAAACATATTACCTAATGGGTTTTTCTTCTGTAGTATTTTGTTTTACTTGCTGTAGTGTTTTTTTCACTGAAGAAGTAGCCATACCAGTTTTCTGATATTTTTCACTCCACTGGATCAGAGGGCTGCTAATCTCTCTTGCCATGAGATTCTATTTGCATCTCAAGTAAGAATTTTCTGTCTTGTCATCTTAATTATTTACCTGAGAGACTTTCAGGTGATATCATCCCACTGCCTTCATCAGAGAGATCTGGCAAGGTGCTAATGTTGTCTAGCATTTTCCAAGGATGATGCACAGAGAAAGTCTAACACATTTTGATATGTAGTTGTCAGAGAACTCAGATATGGGAGGCTTTCTAACTCAAGAACTGAAGGTTTTACAAATTTTATTCCATACAGAGGTTTCTTAATTGTTCATGACTGTGGTCCCCTACTCCTCAAGTGTAATTGTTGCACCAGCAGGTGTTTGTTTTCTCCTGCTGCTTCTGCCCCAGATGAATGCAGCACATATTTCCCTGGAATGTGGGGGGCTGTTTGTGTTTCCTTTGTGGGTTTGGCTCAAGGTCATATTTGGTCAATCAGGAGACAGTGGCACCAGGCATGTACTGAAGTTAGAAGTGTTTGCACTGCATCACCCAGATGTCCTTTCCTTAATCGTGATACTTTTGTTAGAGGAGCCTCCCAGCATGAATGTCTGTTATGGATTGTGACTGTTTGGTTTTTTGCTGGACAAATGAGATGTGTATGAAGGTCACAAGGATTCCAGACAGGGCTGCCAGAAGAAACCTGCATGTTGCAGTGGTCTGGGAAAGCAGTTTGAGTCAGGATCCACTCACGCCACTGTTAAGGTACTGTGTATGCAGTGAACATTATATTTTCTTGCATGAGGGGTAGAAAATCACCCTAGATGTTAGTCTGTCATGCTTGGTAGGAAATGTATATAGGCATGTTACAATATTCCCTGTGATCACAAAACTCCCAGGAAATGTGTGGCATTATGCCAGCTGCATTCGGTGCAGCTGCAAAATGTACTCAGAGATTAACCACGAGGTTACCAAGATGGCTCGTGCAGTTGTCAGAATGTTTTTGACTACAAAATGCTCAAGAATAAGTAACTCCTTCTATTATTCTTTCTGTGAACAGGCATACTAAGCCCAGAGTTTTGGAAATTATTCCAGTTATCCGGTGGTGGTGTCTGATGAAGGAGGTGCTGACTAGTGGTCAGGGCTAGCAGTACATATGGACTGACACTGATCACCCCATCCCTGTGGGGCATGAGATTAAGAAAAGCAGCAAGAAGCAAAATAGAGCCCAGTGATCTTTAATAAGAAATACAGGCCTAAAATATTCCTATGGATGTGAATATGGTTTTTCTACATAGGTCTTGAAATAAAATAATTTTTAGAAAGTAGAAATGGGTAGTGTAAACCTTAGGAATATGGCCCTATATTGTAAAAATCCAGAATAAAGGGAACTGGAAAGACACTGGATTGCCCATCTCTCTATTAAAAGCAAGTGCAAAAGGAATGTATGGGCTTTACAATATGAGTTTTGCATAGAGCTTATAGCAGCAGGCTCTCCAAAGTAGAGTCCAAGGCTTCAGACCAGTTTTCAGAAAGAGGAGCTGAGTCTCAAACCATGATTTGTACCTTCAAAACCAAATTAAACTTCATGTTTCAAATGTTAAGTGGAGCTAGTGCTACAAAGATCATCTTTGAACCATGTCTAGAGGCTAAAGGGTGAAAAGTATTGATAATTTTAATAATCAATAAGAATGATAGACATTACAGAGGATTTGTCTTCATTAACTTAACTAAAATTGTCTTGGGACAAATACACTGATATTAGACTCTGTTTACCATATAGTGCTGTGGCTTGGAGGAACACTAAGTTAAAGAAAGAGGAGAACATTGTGAAGCCAAAGAATTTACAATATCTGAAAATTAAATCTCTCTACCACAATTGATAAAGTAGCAAAGTGCCTGTGACCTAAATGCTGGTCAGATCATATTAAAAAATGGAAACATTAATACTGAGGAGTTAAACTGTGAATTCCTGAAAAGTTATATATCTGTTTACCAAGGCAAAGTTTGACATTGTGATATTACTTCTGAAAATAGGGGTACCTTGCACAGCGTTCACATAAACATGTTACACTTTTTTCTTAAATGCATTGATTTTTAACAGTAACAGTTTGATGTTTCCAAAGTCTAAAGATATAAACAAAGCAAGATTTTGAGACAAAAGAGAATTTAAAAAAAAAAAAATTGAAGGACTGGAAAATGATATTAAGGCTTCAGCCACACACACGTATAGACCTTCAAATCTGCTGTAGGGAGTAAGGACTCTTAAATGAGAAAAGTATAAGGGTTTTGATGGATTTTACAATACTCTACATTTTAGAATATTACTACTAGAACATCTGGCTTGTGGGTGAAGACTGTGAAAAAGGCACCTTTTCACTTTTTTTGCATCTTTTTTACATTGCCTTGGATTTTTGTTTTGAATTCATGTTGGGATCTGTATTGAAAATAAAAGTTCTAAAAAAGAGAGTATAAACCAAAATAATCAGATATAAACTTCAACAATATGAACCTCTTATACTGGGTGTAAGAGCCTATTTAACAGGATTTCTGTTCATCATGCTTTATAATTCAGTGTGATATTGTATTCCATCACCAGCAGCTTAATTTATTTCTTTCACCATCTGCTCTTTTTTTTTATTCTTCCTTGCCAAAAATTCAATAGCACTCAATGAGCAAAGCGAAACTATTCTGTATTTCAACTAAACTGTTTTTATGCTGTTGTTATTCAGAATATATTGGCCTATTTCTTACACTGGTTTGTTTAGCTAACCAAGCCTTTTGTTTTCTAAACCTGCAAAATGTGAAACAGTAAATACTGTGTGAGCTATTAGTGCCAGCACTTCTGCAGCCGTTACTTTATGAGACAAATATCAGGCCAGTTGGTTTTTTAATTACAGGCAATAGCTGAAGCCTAATAAGTGTGACTGTCCTTGCCACAGCTCTATCCAGCCCATCCCTTGCACAGAGCAGGCTGAGCCACTTGCACAAGCACAGACCAGTAGTCAAAGCACCCTCCATGCCAAGCCTTGTTAATCTATCAGTATCTCAAAATGTCCTTGTGTGTTCCCTGAGCCGCCAAAATAATTATGTAAGTTTTGTGAGCTCCTAGAACTACAACTGCGCTCTCATTAACACCTTCTGTTCCTGTGGAGATAGAGAGAGATGTACGAGTCTTCAGCATACAAAGTTTTAGATCAGACCACTCTGCTCAATACAGGACTAAATGAAAACTAAAATCAGTAACACAGAAACTTTCTTGGAGGTTGGAGATAGAGCAGTGGTAAGGACCACATCAAGGTGGTGTCCATCCATCTGTGATAGGTCTACATACCACATATTGTAAAGAAATGATGGAAAATGAGTTTAGAAACTTTGCTTTGGGGGGGCAAAACTGCAGTTGCTGTTCTGGTCTAAATTGGAATATATTGGACCTAGGTCATTTAAACATTCATGTGCCACAAAGCACTTTAGTATTTAGGCTGAGTTGGACATTAAATTCTATAATCTTAATCTTGTTGCTTCTTTCACATAACATGATGCCATTAAATTTCACATCATGGTATCTTTAAGTTGGTACTTTCAGCTGACTTGTTCTGAATGACATGCAAATGATAGACTATATGATCAGTCAAAAAATGCTGTGGCAGAACTCTCATAGTTCTTCCAAGATAGGACTCATTCTCTTTTTTATAAGAAACAAAGGATAATAAAATATGTTTTACTAGGGAAAATAGGGCTAGCTGCACAGAATTCCTTTCCACGGGCACTTATAATTTAATATAATTCTTTCTTCTACTAAATACTATTACTGTAATGCTAGGAATTATGTTGGATTTTGGGTTCATATCCCAACTGTACAATTCAGGATATGCTTCAGACCTGTTTATTCAAATAATTTTATTCAGACTGTGGCTAACATAAACAGAGAAGCAATTTAAGGAAACTTGACGCAGGTTATTCTGAAAGTCTAGTAGACATAATGATTAATATTTCCAGGAAGGCTGATGATTAGACAAAATAATGATATAGAAAAGAACTTAGAGAAAAAAGAGAAAAAAAAAAAGATGGAAAAGCACTCTTACTGAAAATTATTGGTAACCTAAACCATCTGAAAAAATAGTGTTTGCAGTAGAAGCCCTTAAAGTTATAACAGAAGTGAAAAGAATACAATTATTAAATTAAGGATAATTGAGAGATAAAATAATGTGATTGATAAGTGGCTGTTGTTTTTCCTCTCTGATTTCAAACAGAGCACAAGATTAATTTAGGATTCATCAAATACATGTGATGAAAGACAAAGAACTAGTAGGAAAAATACATCGTGTGCCTTACACAGTCATCATTATAAGATGTAGCTCTTTGTCAGCTACCAATTTATCAGCACTGAGAGTGCTTGCCTGCTGCACCTAACAACATCCTCATGCCAACAGTGCTGTTTTTTCTTGAAGTCTCATTTATCTTCCTACACAGGTCATTAAAGTTTGAACCTGCTTGCTTGAAGTTGTGTCTGTGGTTGCCACTTTCTCTGTATCCACCCCCACAGTGTTCTTGTGCTCCTGAGATATCTTTATTTCAACAACAGCAGCAGCAGCAAAATTACTGGCATTTTTACTGACAGAAAAAAAAACTGGGAAAAGCTTTTGTGTTAGTTTTATCTCCGTTTATAATTGTAACTAGTTGCAATAGTTTGCTCTGAACTACAAGATCTCAGTTTTAGGGGACTTGATCAACCTTAGAGTTTCTTCTCTCAGCTGCATAATGCATGGTACACATACACTGCTATTATCTTGGGTGTTTTACCTTGTTTTGCCCCACTGATTCTACTATAGGTGCCTGTGTGCCCTGACAGAAAAACCTAATTCATCATTGTGATTGTTCCTCCCTACTCAAGGAAAGAAGTTTACCATGCAGACTGCTGTAGAAGTGGTGAGATATATATTTAAAAAAATAAAATGAATACTTGCGTGAAAACAACAGTAGCTGTGAAAAAGAGAATATAAGTAAGAGTTTGCTTTACTCTTGGGGAGGTGTGGGCAGGTGTATCATTAAAAAATCAGAGTAATTAGGTTGGAAGGGGCTGCTGAAAGTCCTTGGGTTTAACATCCCAAGCAAGGCTGACTAAATCAGGTTGCTCAGGGGTCTCTCCAGGCAACTTTTGAGTATCTTCAAGGTGGAAATTCCAGAGATTTTTCTATTTCTGTGTCCACAGTGGTTGACAATCTTCATGCTGCATTTTTACTGACAGAAAACTGGGAAAAGCTTTTGTGTTAGTTTTATCTCAGTTTGTAATTGTAACTAGTTGCAATAGTTTGTGTGAACTTCAAGATCTCAGTTTCAGGGAGTTGATCAACCTTAGAGTTTGTTGCCTCAGCTGCATAACTATGATAATAATACACTGCTATTATCTTAGGTGTTTTATTTTGTTTTGCCCCACTGATTCTGCTATAGGTATCAAGTCTTTAGAGAGACCCAAAACCTAATTCATCATTGTGATTGTTCCTCCCTACTCAAGGAAAGAAGTTTACCTGCAGACTGCTGTAGAAGTGGTGAGATATATATTTAAAAAATAAAATGAATACGTGAGTTGAAAACAACAGGCAGCTAGGAAAAAGAGACTATAAGCAGTTTGCTTTTACTCTTGGGGAGGTGTGGGCAGGTGAATCATTAAAAAATCAGAGTATTTTAGGTTGGAAGGGCTGCTAAAAGTCCTTGGGTTTCTTCATCCCAACAAAAGGGGGTACAGAGGGCTATTTTATAGGTTGGCATGGATCCAAAACCAACCAATTTTGAGGTTTAAGCATATTCCTTAACTGACCAATCTGTAAAAGAGTTACAATAGTATTGTCTTAACTGATTAAAGGACAGGGTCTCAACACGGTCGGGTCAGAGGAACAGGACAACGGGCACCTTAGGATGACTCAGCATTCAATTCTCCAAGGAGCTTTTCCTGTTATCCTTGGGGTTCACTAGTAGACAACCAGTATGTGTATTTAGGGATCAGTGCAGCAATATGCTCTAGCAGAAAATAATTGTAAAAATTACAGGAGATCAGCTAGTACAGAAAGTGCCAGCCCAGTTTCTGACTGGGAAAGGATAATTATGCATGTTCTGTACTGAAATGCTGACTCCTGGATGACATACAAACTAAATTCCTTTAGAGCAGACAGCATTTAATTCTAATATAATTCTATGTTATTATTATTTTTAATAAAAATGTAACTGGATTCCTGTAAAACCAAGAATTTGAACATTTTCCTAGTCCTCCTTTGTTTTGATAGACACAGTGTGTATTTTGATTCCATGCTTTTTTTCCCTAGTATTGTGCTACCAGAGTTGTTTGGCACATGACTGTTCCAAATGACTGGCTACCTGTGTTCCATCTCTGGATCACATATACTATATATATGAGATCTGATTATTCTGGCATTGCTGAGACTGCATCTGGCTTCTGGGTAACATCACCTCTTCCTGAACATAAATTGGATGGAGTGAAACCAACAGTCCCTCAGTTCCTTCATGCTGTCATAGCTCATTTTGACTTCTCTGTGTGCAGTGTAACTTTTGATACCAATACCTGCTTACCAGGGTGGACAGTAGGGTTATTGTAACTTGTGTGTCTGCTGTGGAGGAGCTTAATTCTTACAGTTTTCTCTTTTACTGCACTGCTTAGTTAGGTAAAATGTAAATAAATCTTATTAATAGTAGAGACAGGTTTGTTTCTCATTCTGGCTCAGAGTTCTGGAGATGCTGAAGGAAGACAGCTGGTGTAGACATACACTCCAGTAAGTCAAGGAATTGAGGAAGAACATCTGTAGGGGATACAAGAATATTATGATTTCAACAAGGCAGACATAGCAGTGTCATCTGCCATTAGCCAAATGACTTAAGAAAAAATTGAGAGCTATACTCATAGCTATTACTATATGTTATGCCCTTTGGAACAGTATGTAGGAGTAGTTGAGAGGAATCTGAATGGGCAAACTGAGTGCTCTGCTCTCTTCCACGTGAATGCTTTTTAATTACAGCTTACTGGAATAGGCAAAAATGCACAGCAAAATCTAGCTTCTGTGGCACATGTCTTTAAATGTGGTAAAGAGGAGCTCAGGTGTGCCTTATTAGGGCTCTAAAAATACTACATACTCAAAGCATTCCAAGATTTCTTGGCTTTATGAGACCACAGTTGGCACACATCACATGGAGTCAGGCTTTATTTCCTCCTGCCTTCATTTGATATCCTTTGTTCAGGAACCCAGCTAGGAGTGTTCCTCTCTCCTGGAACCACAGTAATTTTTTTTTTTGTAAAAGAGCTTTTACTCTCTAGCAGTTTGCTTTTTCATGCCATGTATTCATTGAGATTTCCTTTTTAGTAGGTAAAATGACACTTGAAGAGCTATGGAGATTCCTAGTTTCTGGTATGATCCTAATGATGATGTTACCCCATGCTCTATTATGTTTCCTAACAAAAAATCAGAAGTTTTGATTTTTATTGGGTCATCTACTTCACATTTTTTGCCACAATCACAGAACTTACATTTCCACAGGGAAATCAAACAGCAAAATTTTATTTCTTTTGTAAATTAGTTTAAAAGAATAATCTTCTTCAGATTGCTGATACAAATCAAGTTGATGCAATACAGGTGAAGTACAGGTTGATTTTGTCTATTCTAGGCAAGGCTGGAGCTGTGAGAGCTCAGGTTTTGAAAAGCCACTGTCTCAGAAATTTTCATGGGAACTATATGAGAATCAGTCCTTTCCACCTAGTATTTGTGCCTTATCAGATCCTGCAGGCTTTTAAAAATTTCATTAGGAGCCAGATTCCCATTGTGAGGATTTGCTCATCACCAGAACTACCATCCATGGAAAATGACAGTAGAAACATTTATTAACCTTGAATAAATCTGTTCCTTCAAAACATACCTCTCTAACTGTTGCTATGAGCCCTGCTTCCACTGCTGCAGAATCTATCTGGAGTCTGAACTGTAAAAGGAATTTAAGACTGGTTGAGCCTGCTCTTCCCTGTATACCTCTGTGTGTGGGAGTCGGGAGAGGGTGAGATCATTCAGTGCTCAGCAGAGCCCCAACAGAGACTCCTGACTTACGGGGTCTGAGCTGACATTTGTGGGTCTAACACACACCCCAGAGTGAAACTGCCAGAAACACTCTCTTCTCAGCTGCTCTTTGCTGAGTGATTCTTCTTTTGGTATCTCTAGGGTAACTGGAATCTTTGTGCTTCTTATCTTCCAGCACATCGAATATATCAGGTAATAGTTAAGTCAGAACAATAAGAGATGAGCTGCTGTGTCAGCATGTGGGCTGCAAATGGAACAAAAGAGTTTTCTTAAATTCAGTGTCTTCTGAAAATACAAAGTAAGTGGCAATGTTCAGCCATGCAGTAAGAGGCCATAAAAGGAAAAGGAATTAAACTCTTAACACTGCAGTTCTTTTGTCTTTCTGTATCAACATTCCCTTGTTTTTTAAATAGCCACAACAAATTACACTCTGAACTCTGTAAGTACCTTCACTATTTCTTCCAGACTATTCTTCTGCAAAATAGACTGTGAAACCATGTTTGTTAAGTCTCATTGTGTTCTTTATGGCTGTGGTGCACATGCTGTCCAGCAGCTGGAGTGAGACTTGGGGAATGCTGAAGTCAAAAGGACACAGATTTTTCCAGTGTTGAGCCTGTTAGTTAATCATCATTAAGGTGATGTTTACCTGTGCCCCTTTTATTTGCTATTTACCACATTGTCTCATGAAAATTTTTCACTGGGATTGTTAATGTGGTCATGTAATAAGCAAACAGCCCTAATACATAAAGGATTATTTTGTATAAAATATCAATCCAGAGGAACTATTGCCTGTTCATGTTTGCATGATTTAAAAATGCTGTTAATTAGAAAGAGGTTGTGTTGTGAATTGAGAGGGTACAACAAATGAAAATGTGATAAGTAGATCAAAATCTACATAGCTATATTGCCATCTATTATGCTATTTCAGAATCTGGCCAAAATTGCATCTGAATTCCTGTATTTGACATTCATATACTACAATATATTTTACATTTTACATTTCAGTCCTCTGTCTTTTAGGGAAAGCTCATTTGCTCAATAAAGGAGAAGCTGTAGTGTTTATACTCTACTGTAGCCCCCAGCTGCTTTACAAGGACCACTGTGTGCTCTATCTCCTGTTGCCCATTTTGCTTCCTGCTCTTACTTACTGTAAGGGAATTCTTACCCTCAGAAATACCTCAGGAAAAATCAGCTTTAAGAGAGATTAATACGTTTTGGAGAATTTTTTTTGTTTGTTTTAATAACAGGAGGAACTTGCCCATAATGTCCTGTGGGGGTTTTGTTTTGGTGTTTATTTTTGGGGGTTTTTGTTTGGTTGGTTGGGGTTTTTTTGTTTTGTTTTGTTTTGTTTTGTTTTTTGTTAGCTCCTAATTTGTCACAGCTAAATCAATATATTTAATGCATAGGGAAAATAATATGATTAGAAGGTTCTGTTTCAACCTCTTGCTCAAAGTAAGGCTATATTCAAAATTAGATTGGGGGTTTTGTGTCTGATTGTGTCAAGTTTTGATGATATTCAAGGGTGAAGACTGTAAACTCTCTGGTTATTGTTGCAGATAAGAGTTTTTCATTCAGCATTCCCCTGACTCAACTTGTGCATGTTACCTCTTGCTCTTTGACTGTGCCCAACAGGTAATCAAAGACAACACTTAGATCACCTCTTAGCCATCTCTTTTTCTCCACAGACATTACTCACTCAGGCTCACCAAGTTCCAATCTTGTGGTGCTGTGTCAGCCTGAAATGGCACTTGGTTTTTGTGGTTCAGCATGGTTCAGGTCAGCACAACTTCAGGATTTTTTGTTTCATGCCATGGAGATAACCCACAATTAGGATAGTACAAGAAAGGTTTAAAACATTTATTTCCATCTTGAAACTCTTCTACACTGCCCAAATAAGTGACTGAGAATGAGACTTGGGTCCTCTTGTTTATTAGATTGCAGTTAGATCCTTGCATGAGAGGTAATGCACAGTGTAATTAGTATTATTAACTGTGAAAATACAAATGTTTACTAAACTGGCATCCAATACACCTGGACTATAAATGATGATTTCTTTCTCTCACACAAAATTCTCATCTTCATATCTTCACTTAATGGGTGGTTCAGTGAATCAGACTCTGGAGTGGAAGGATTGGACACAATTAGAGTATTAACTTTAGATAGTAATTGCCAGCATAGTTAAATGTTGGTTTATTTAAATATAGCCACCAAATTATAATGGGCTCTAATGCATGGGAGTGAATTGTAGTCTTGTTATGTTCAGTGAATACTTAGCTATATCCTTTGTGTAAACATCCTACTCACAGTAATCCAGTAAGGACATAAGGTAGAGTCTGTTTATTTTAAGAGGTAAACCACTCAGGATTATACAGGAATTAGGATGTGCATGCATATATGGAGGTTTCAGATGTGAGGAAACTACAGGTTGTCCATTTCACTCTGCTTTTACTCCATGGTAAAATGTGGAGTATGTTCCCCTAATTATTGAACAGTTCTATATTCCTGACTTGCAGAAACATTTTAGTATGTAAAATCTAAATCGGGATTTAAATTCTGAATTCAGAAGAACGGTGTGTTAAGTAAGTTTTAAGACTAGAAGTCATATATTTTCCTCATTGTAAATGCTTTATTATTTGAACACTAATTAACTGCCTGGTATTTCCTGTGATAAATTGATAGTTTTGGTTTCTCCAAATGTGTAGCCCTCTGGATTGAAAGTTTGCATGGTGAATGTCTTGCTTCTTTCTATTTGGAAATTTTTGGCCAACACATTCACTTTTGGATGTGAATCTGTGATGTAGAGCCTGGACTACTAATAAATCTGAATTCCAGAGAGGAAGCCTTTCTCTCCTCACACAACTGTAGAATTCAGCAGCCCATTTCATATGCAGAAATACCTTGCAAACTTTAATTATACTTTTTTTTCCCTGTTATTTTTATGGCACTTTGGCATCTCTTGAGCAGAATGGGGCTGGTGAGATCTGTGCAGCCAGGTGAGATCTGCATGTAACACCCCTACTTCACATATTGCAGATTCTGGTCTGTGTGATGAGTGAGATGAGGGACAAACAGATTCCTATTATTCTGAAAGATTGGGGGTTGATGAGTCAGATCAAATGCCTGTTAGTTTAGGGTACTTTTGTTTTCTCTCTTCTTATGCCCACGTAAGTTAGGAATTGGAACAGCTTCTTTTCAATTGAATCATGTTTCTGACACAGATATTTGCCTTAGTATAGGTGAAAAGCAATTAAATAATTCCCCATTCCAGACCAGCATTTGAAGGGTGTGTAGTCATTAGGAGAAATAATTAAAAGCTCATAAAGAAAGCTAAATTTGATGTTTCATCCATTCTTCACATTGAACAAAGTAAAGATAACATACAAAAAAACATGCATTTGAATCTGTCATGATAATAAATTTATACCTACAGTTAAAATTCTGAATTACAGCTTAATGCTGAGGTCTCTTTTGCAGAATAAAATGGAAGTTGATTAATTTATGTTCTTAAATATAGGCAGACTTGATCTCTTTGTGGAGATCCTTAGGGGCACCTCGTGACTTCTACTGACCTACATTAACACTTTTACTTTCGGCAAACTGCTTCATGACACAACTAAAACTTGGGCCCAGATCAGACATCCAGGTTAGGGGTAGTGCACACTGTTTATTATTTTAGCATGATTCTGAAACAGAGTTCTCAGATAGCAGGGCAGACAGTGGGACCTGCAAGGGACATGCATGAACCAACACCAAATCCCAGTTCCTAAAGCCCACTCCAGCTCAGATGAGCTGGGCTAAGGCAAAACAGAAAATTCCCACTGCTGATATTTTCCCTACAGACATCATTGTAAAGCATGTCAGCTTGAACATTTAATCACAAAATAAGGAATGCATTTGGAGCTCTGTGCACCAGAGTGTTACCTAGTGACATCCATTGGGACCCTGTGTTTTAGCTTAAAGTACATACTTTAAAAAAATGTTTCTGAGGTTATAAGGGTAAATGTTTTGGAGGAGGTTCCTGAAAACATAGGTCCTGTAGGAATCATACCCTTAATCCATTGGCTTGATGCAGTTTTCAGCACAATCAGTAAAATCCCACTGCCTTTGCTTGGCTTTGGATTAGACCTCAAGGGTCACAAACTGGTTGAACTAAGCAGTGGAGCAGATGCGAGCTTCCTCAATTTGCAGACCTTTCTACCAGATTCCTGTTCAGACTTGTTAGCATCTGAATCTCAGGAGTGCTTTCTGGAATATACATCTGCAGAAACCAGCAAACGTGTAAATTATTCTCTTAAATCTCAAAGTTTTACATCTAAAAAGGGCAAAAGTAACTTTCCTTTTAAGGAACTCAGTACTACATTCACTTACACTTCCAAGCTTTAAGACCTCCTCTTTTGTGGGGTGTTTATGCACTCCTTATGCAGCTGTCATACAACAGTTTAATTAAGCAATTCTGCACTGAAACTGCAGTCAGCCACTACGGCCAGGGTATGTTTCCTCTGCCCACCATGGAGAGTTGGCTGTTCTAATTTCATTTGTTCAAATTAATGTGTTAACTCCCTCTGAGTAGGTAAGTAGTGTGTCACAGCTGGCGGCTGGACCTCTGCACATGAATCCTTTTAGTTCATAGCAGGATTCAGGCATGCAAATGTTGACATTTTGAAATTGTTTCCCCAGAAGGTCAAATTAGTATAACTGGCTACAAAAAGAAAACACATCTACCCTGATGCCGTTCATAATTAGACTAGCTAGAAACAAGCCCAAGTGTTTGCCATTATACTCAAAGCTGTGTCAGCTGCTACTGGAATTACATTTGTTTATGGGAAAAAAATAAAACAAAGACTCTATTTTGAATATTTATTTGGCATTACAGAAAACAAATGGTTGAAATGAGTTTTGAAAAGTTTGTACAAAGTAGTGTATCTGTTGTACACTGATTGATAATCTGCTATTTTCAAGATTGTGAGATATCCATTCCTGAAGGTTTTCAAATATATATGAGTCAGTAGGAAAGCTCTTCATCATCAGGACAAGGAGTCATTTTCCCAGCTATCTTGGAAGTATGAATGTGGTCTGCAACAGAATGTCATGATGCTGCCTTGTAATGTCTTTCTTGGGTGTTACTTAGTCTTCAAACATTATAAACATGTAGGAACTATATTATGACATTAGTTTATTCCAAATTTAATCAAAGTCTTGCTAGACAATAAGAAGTTTTAGACATGTTTAGTACATTTCACTTAAAGTGTTTAACTTATATTCACATCTGCTGTAAATTAATTTGGGTGTACTGAAAGCAATAAAGCAATAGTTATATCAGTTTCTAGTCCGCTGAAATGTGGCTTTAGACCTCATTTGGAACCACCCAGTGCTACTTTAATTTGGAAACACTGAATCAGTGTCCTGTGCAATTTTAGGTGAATTGTAACTTCAATTTTTTTTAATTTACCCCCCTCTCCAAATCTCTGGAGCATACCATTAACCACAATGTGTTAGTGTATGAGCATCAAGGAAAAATGTGAGTTCTCCTTTAACTTTCAGCAGGGATTTTGTGTGAATGTTCCTCATCTGTCAACAGTGACTCATGGTATCTTGGATCAATGTGGGCATTTGGAAGCCTGTGTGGCAGTTGACATACACATACACTTCAATATTGCACCCAAAGGAGCGTTCTTTTGGAGGGAAATTAGTAGAGTAACCAGTGGAGCTGCCGAGAATGAATAATATCATTGGGTCTGGAAGGGGAACTGGAAAGTGCCCTGCCTTTTCCCCCACAGCATTCCAAGTTTTAATGCGCCCTTTACATGAACCAAACTTACACTGAGGCTACACAACGTGTGTAAGAAATTAATTAAAATTCATGTTGTGCTGGCATGGCAGTATGGTGCCAGTGGACAATGTTTCCTAAATCCAGGTGAAAAATGGCCCTGCTTCAAAACACACAAAGTGCAAATAAATGCAGAGTGTGGAAAAATAAACTGAGTTAAAATTCAGTACATTTTGCAAAAATTGTTACATTTTGGTAATTCTCATTTTACATAGTAAAGATAAGAAGGCAAACTCTGCTTTCCGTTTCAGTGTGCCTGGACCATTTCACTGATACCTTCAGTATACAGATCAGTCTCTAAAGGCTTCTGTTCTGACAGGGACACAAAGTAAATGATACGAATGTAAGCTCTGATTTCTGTCTTGGTAAGAAAAGTGCAGTTTTTGTGGCTCGAGGAAAAATGATATAATGATTCTCATTTATATTCTGCTGGAGCTTCAGAAATAAAAACTTCCATTATTTTTCTTTCCTGATGGTAACACTAAGGATAATGATGCTATTGTATTGATGCAAGAAGAGTTACCATTTATTTAGAATGATGAGACACTAGGATCAGTGGTGTAGACTAGATCACCTTTCTGCTAGTTCAGAGCAAATGGAAAAGAATAAAACCTCTGGAAAAATATGGATATTTAGCATGGCAGGCAGCCACACCAGCTTTTCCCCCCCTCCTCCAAGTTAATTTCATTGAAGATAATATTGCTTGGTTTTCATTACTTTTGGAACAGTATTTTCACTTTTTCCGTTCTAATTTGTGTGCTTGTCACCTCCCTGTTACTGACATTTGCTGGAGGAGGTGGGAGGAGATGTGGCTGGACATGTTGCAGTTGGGCCACGTCAGCTGGGAGCAGCCACCAGGAACCTGCTGTGAGCCAGTTCAGGTGGGACTGGATGAGTGGTCTTGGAGCCAAAACATCATAGAGCTACTTTCAGTTGTCTTTGGATCCTTTTCTGAGGCTGCTCTAAATAGGGGCTGCTGTACCAGGTGATTTGTTGTTCAAACAAATCCAACTGTATTTACACTGACATGTCTTTGAGCAAGTGAACCTGTGCTCTGAGGTCAAGCACTGTGAAGCTGTATCCAAGGCCCATCGTGCATTAAGCCCAGCCAGACAGGAGGTGATACCTGAGTGCTGCTGATAATCCACTCACTTTTCCTCTTCCACCTCTACTGGAAATTGCTGATGGGCCTTTCTGAAGTTCACTTAAAAGATCCAATATGGACAAGTTATTTCAAAACAAAAGGCATTTAGAAGGGATTAAGGGTTGAAATGCTGTTACAGAAACTGAATTCAATCATTGTGACATTATGCTCTCTTTGCAGATACTTCCACTCACCCAGGGAGGGCCCAAAGGGTTTGAGGAGGGGAGGTGGAGTGGGGAGGAGGAAGGGTGAGGGAGGTTCTATGGCCAGCTGAGAAACGAGTTGCAGCAGTCATTTTGCTGAATTAGATTTGAAGTTTTGCATCTTCACTTTCCTTGTCAAGACTCAGGTCATGGCTGTGTTATTATCCACACACGATTAGGAGGGAAATGTGTTGTTTCCAGCCACAGCCAAAGCAAACACATAGTATGGTGTTTCCATAACCAGGGTTCTCCATAGTAGAAGATAAGAGGGTTAGGTCAGTTAGAGAGTGAGAGTTCCCCAGAATACTCTCTGAGTTTTCTGCAATTTGAATTTCTGGAACTTGGTGAACTAGAGGCTGTGTATATAAATTTGATAGCCTCTTAAAGTTTTCTTTTTCTTGATTTTGCCACTTTATCCCTTTAAACTATAACCAGTTTTACCATTTACGACAGTCCATGTCAAGAATTTCTGCAGCTTAATTTTGTGTTGTGTGAAGTGGATTTAGACAAATTTTGGGTGATTTAAAAACTAAAGCTCTTCACACTGTAGTTCTTGGTGTTGTCAGAATAACACTTGCAAGTTTGCTTCTATGTAGTGAAATTCTAGGTAGAAATGCAGTCCTTCCAACCCCTTTAGAGTATGCCCAGAATCCAAAAAATGAATGTAGAAATTGTAAGGTTTACTTTCCATTTTGAATGTAGCAGTTAATTATAAATTTCTTGTTTCTTGAGTGTATAATAATTACAAAAATAGTGAAAGTAGATCTAGTTCAGTTTGTGTAACTTGAAAGACATTACAATTTTGATTGACAGAGCAATATCAGGCATAAGAAAATTCATTTTTATTTGAGAAATGGGGGGTTAGCTGATGAATGATTAATTATGCTTATGACATTTGGATGGAAGGGAAAAACTGGAAGTTCCTTTTTGATGCACAGAAGGTTGTAGGTGCAACTGGAAACATTTGATAAATAATGTTTGCTAATTTGTTCTAATGAACAATAAATGCATTACACACATTGCAGAACCACTGCAATCTGAGTGTTTTTTCCATGGTATAAATCCATTGGTTTTCATTAGGATAAATTAAGAGCAAAATTGGGCATTATCAATTTATTTTGGCATGGAAGTCTGTGCAAGGAGTGTCAGGGGTTAGAAGTCCCTGCTGTATTTTGCTGCAATTAAAGTGCACAGTGGAGCTGTGTGTATCTGAATGTGAGCTACACAGACTGCTTAACTGCAGTCATTGCTTTCAGCTCCTTGCTGAAACTCATCCAAAACCTCACTTACAGATTAGAAGAAACAAGAGCTATCAGAAGAGAGAAGGATGTAAATCCAAGCATGAATTTTACTCATCCATTCTATTAATGTTAAAAGACAATTCCTTAAAGTGCTGGATATGTAATCAAAGTCAAGGGTAGATCCATTCTGGAAAAACAAAATTTTAACAGAAGGAGTGTTGATAGCTATGTCTGAAATTAAGAATATGAGGTCACTGATATGTACCCATATATGAAAACCTGGACACAGTCCATCTAAGCCAGCTGCTATATAAATTATAATGATTATAATGATTTACCTACTAGCGGGACTAACCCAAAGCCCTTTTTGCATCATATTAATCAGAGGACTTTGAAGAGTTGTTACACAGATAGAGACAAGAGTTTCACACATGATTTTCAAGCATAAAAAGACCTTTTGTGAAGCAGGTCAGATGCATTTTCCATCACAAATCTGCTGAAAATACAAGTGTTACTTATTCTATTTTGTAGTTTTGCATATGCAACTAAATTTCCAGGGAATCTTCCTAACCCTATTTTGCATATTAAATAATTTATCTTAGTAAATAATTTGTGCAGGTTTATATTGTCAGTTCAGTAATAAAAATAAAATACACCAGAGAAGGACTTTATTGAAACATAGAATGGTTTATGTTGAGAAAGACCTTGTAGATCATCTAGTTCCAAGTGTATGGGACACCTTGCCACGAGCAGGAGCACCTTGCACTAGACCACATTGCTCAAAGCCCCATCCAATGTGGCCTTGACCAGTTTCAGGGATGGGTCATCCCCATCTTCTCTGAGCAACCTGTGTCTTACCACCTTTAGCAAAGAATTCCTTCCTCCTATCAAATCTAAACCTGCCTGCCATCAGTTTAGAGCTCATTTAATTTTAGATCAAATCTCTCTCTGCTGGATTTCCTCCATCCCAGTGTCTGAAGCTGTAGAGACACTCTCCCTTGCAGCCTCTTAAGCCAGTGAAAGCACTGACACTCACTTACTGATGGCTCACCCTCTGCAGGTCACCCTGATTCTTACACTGTCTCAATTTTGACATCTAAATCCTTTACATTAGTCTTTCCAAGAGTCAGTGGTAGCTTGCTTGTCAAACAGCAAAGTCACACTTGAAAATGAAACCACCAATCTTTTAAAATATTTCCTCTGATATCCCTATGAAACTTAACAGCTCATATTTGCTAGTTCTTCTAAATGAGCTAACTTATTTTTGAGGTACATTGATTTGGTACCTGAAAGAAGGATTTATTTAAAGTTAAAAAATACTTTAATTCTTTTGTCCGGAAAGAAATGCACTTGCATGAGGAAGGGTTTTATCATAACTGCAACTCAAGTACACATATGGACATTGTTGTTACTTTTGACTCCTAATAGTCCACGGTGTATAAATCACAAAGACACTGACTGGATTTTTGACTTTCAGGTTCAGTTGTTAGGAGGTTCCCTTTTCAGAAGGGAATTTTCTAAAACTATTTAAGTAGGTTTTTTTATGTAATAGTCCCCAAATGTCATGACAGTTTTATGTCTGAGTTTTTACTCAGAAATAATGATTCTTTGGAAGATGAACAGACTTTTAATAATAATAATAATAATAATAATAATAATAATAATAATAATAATAATAATAATAATAATAATAATAATAATAATAATAATAATAATAAAACCCTAAAACTTCTCAAATTGTACTTGAACAAAAGTCATCATGTAGACATTTTGTCCTTGCATTGTGTATCTCTGACTTTCATTGTCATGATTATGACAAAATAAAATCATGTATTTTGAGCTAACTTTAAAGTAGCTTGCCTGAGAAAACACCCTGATAATTCAACATGTAGCTTCATCGAGTTACAATGAGATGAAGAGCAAAATCAATTCATCTTTGCTGGCCTCTTAGCCAGTGTTGCTGGACGCTGTGAGTACATAAGTGAGTTTCAGGGTAACTCAGGTGCACTTATACTGCAGCATGGTCAATGTCTGCAGCAAGCAGCTGTGCCTATAGAGAGCAGCAGCTCTTTCCTTGCCTTGCTTTTGCTCTGGCAGCAAAAGATCATTAATTCCTGCTTTATTTAGAACCAGTCAGTAAGAACTGTGCTCCCTGCTACAGTTGGACCCAACATGTGGCTCGAGCATGCAGAGGATGGGGTGTGACAGTCTTCCCACCTCATTCCTGCTTGGAACAACTGTCGCTGTGTTAGTCCCTGCAAAGGTGTTTGTGCCTCTGTGCTATGATATTAAATGAGACAAGGCCAGTGCTGTTTATAGATAAGGTAATCACTCCTTGAAGTTACAGCTACCCACAGTTTTACTTAATTGATAACCAGTACCGGTTCTGCTCGCTGGAGACTAACTTCATAGAAGTATCATAGAGAGAGTTGAAAATTGATTAACTTCTAACTAGATCTGATAACTGAGTTGTTTAATGAATAGGATTTAGCTGGCTGTTTACCTGTGCTAGCTCAGATGGTGTAATTTCAGGTCATGCAGTGCCACTTTGGGCCAACCAAACTCAGAGGGCTGAGTTAATATGCCTGCAGTGTTTCTAGTATTTGAGTTAGAATGTTTATAAACTTTGCATTAGATCATTACTTTGCCACATTATTGCCACATTTTAGAGAACCTTGATAGTTGTAGATCTCCTTAAGATCTGGGTATTCATTAGTATGATGCATCACTTCCATTATTTCTCCTGAGCAGTTCTTATACCAGCACAAATGGGAGGCAGCAAAGATGTTACTTACTCAAATCTCAAGACAGGTGAATTTTCCCTTAGACAGACAATGTCTTAGTAAAACCAGATTATGGTCTCCTTTTACCATTGTACATTCCTGCCTGATGCCTGCCTGATCACACACACATAAAAAATGCTATAGGTAGTATAGGTAATGTAAGTCTGTGATTATGTGACAATGTTGGGCTTAAATACTTGTGAAGTTCATGGTTAAATGTGTGCCATAACTTTTCTCACAAAGACAACTTCATAATATGTGATGTTATAATATTTTTACAAATGTATGAGATCAAGCTTTACAAGTCTTTGTTTAGCTCAAAGGTTAATATTTCTCATGTTTTATAAGAAAATAGCTGAGCCATAGGGATAATCTGGATTCACTTTCAGAGACCAAAAGGACAAATAATACAAATAATAAAGGGAAAACAGGTTGGTTTTAAAACTCTAAATGTTTTATGTCTTCGAAATATCATGTGACCCCTTCAATTACTCAAACCAAAAACACTTTAAGGGCTGTCATGTAGCTAAACAGTGCTGACATTAATGAGCTAAAATCTTCTCTCAGTTTTACAGTATAAAAAACATATGCATCAGTATTTTGAAGTCAAAGGATTCCATGCTTCTACTGGTGCAACTGAAACAAAACATGGGTGTAACATTCCTTCTACAGGTATCTGGTTTTAATCAAACTATACTCCTGGCCCCCAAGTTTTCTTTGCTGCAGTGAAAGGTAGACAGGAGTGTTTCATTTAAAGTCCTTGGTTTACATCACGATTGCACAAAAAACTGTATCTCTTGTCCTAGCTACCTCTAATTGATAAGTTGTAGTAATTCCCTGAACTGTGTTTCAGAACTACGTGTTCTCTCAGAAGCAGAAGTTTTGCTCAAAAACAAACATGGTACTGTTTTCTTCTCCTTTTAGTAGAGTTCAGTGAAACCAGGTGATTGGCAACTGTTATGATAAAGTAGATGAAGAGGATGAAAGCTAGGGCTGATTGAACAGCTGTGAGGGGCTCTGTTCCAATTGTATTTTGATTACTGATAAGATAACCCTCCCTTTTCTCCCAGTGATTTATCTCATTCAAATTACAATAACACTGAATTGCCATCAACAACAAACGCTGTGTAGTTTCAAGTTCCTGTGACTCTAGTGTAGCAAAAACCCAAAGGTGCTGATTACAAGTTTTCATGTTACATTTCTAAAAATGGATAAATCACTTAACTGCACTATGTGATCTCATACACTTCATACGCCTGTTTTTTGTTTCATTTGAGATAAAACTGATCACTTTCTGGTATTTCCAAGCAGCATAATTCTAAAATTATCTGAACTCATAAGTTGTTGGGGGGTTTTTTTGGCAGGGAGGGTGTTGATAATTTGTATGTCTCTACTCTTCTGCTCCTAATATGAAATCAAAGACTAACTGTTAAAAATAGTTTAGAAATATTGGAACAGTTTGAATATAAGTGAAAGACATATAATCTCAATAGTTAAACTAAAAGATGTTACAAACCAAATGTTTCTGCAATTATTTTTCCCCCCTCAGGTGAAATGCTAAAAACAAAAAAAAAAAGGATAAATTAGTTTTCCTTGTTTTGTTTTATAGAAGTTTGAATTTTACCACAGACTGTTAGGAAGTTATTTTTAATTAGGGTGGGTGACTGAACCATTCTCCTCACTAAGGGCTAGATCCTAAGGTCCCAGTGATGTCTGAGGTGTCAGTGAAAGAAAACAATTGTGGTATAAAGTAGTTAAATCCTGGGTGGGGAGAAAGGACTTACCATCCTCCAGGCTATTGGCCATTTTACTAAGCATCAGACCTGGTATGGGGTCAAACTCACCTGATTTCAGACTGGTGTTTTCCATTGTATATGGAAATACTCCACTGAAGTGTCACTGTATGACAGCCATTGTATTATCCGGGTGGGGACTGGGCTCCCAACAAGTACTGTGCATTTTCCATGCTTTTCCACTGCTGGTTTTGCCACATAGCTCTGCTGGCTCATGCCTTGCAGGAAGCTCTCTTGATTTCCTGCCAGTCCCTGTCTTTTCCATAACTGCTTGACTGGGGCAGAAGTCACCATCTGCACTCACAGCAATGAAATGGGGAAGCTGCAGGAGAGGTTGGAAGTTAAAGTACCCACTCCTTTCCTTGTATGTATCTAAGAATTCAGCAAATAATTACTCAAAGAGTAATGACTAATTTACACCTGGGATTATTTAGAAAGATACACATGCTGATATACAGAACAGGCACAATATGCATCTGTGTAAGCAAGAAATGCATGTGCAAACATGTGGCCACCTGATCCTCTGTAGCCAAAGTAGAAGCCTGGCGAGAGAAGAAGGAAATGTTCTAGCATGACGTTGTGGGAGGCACTGCTCACAGTTCAGCAAAATCCCTGTTTGATGGCATAATGGCATTGACTCATCTTTTACCTACTGCTGGGAGATCTCCAGCGAGATCTTATCGCTGCTGGCAGAGGAATGCAGGTCGAGAGTTTTGTGCAACCAGCAGCCCACTCGTTGGCTTCGGGAGCGTGTTGTGACGAGCAGCACTCCCTGCATGATCCAGTCGCTCTGTAGAGTCACCAGGAATAGGACAGGACCAGATTTGAATCCTGCTGAGGAAACTAGGAAACCTTCCCTCTGGTTTTTAGAGAAATTGATGTGCCCTTTTGACCCTTATCAACAAAAACAGTCTTGGCTGGTGTTTGTCTTTGTGAAGTCTATAACAGGGATGTAGGCCAAAGCCCACAAATTTTCTAAGTTGTTACACAGACAAATTCCCTCTTGCTAAAAAGATTAAAGATTGTTTGCTTGCTAGTAGATAAGTAAAAAATAAGATGGTTTTCTTTTGTTATGTTCTCCTCCTGACAAACTCCACTGAAGGAACACAGACGTAAAACAAGGTTTACAGTGGAATACCAACCATGGATAAACCAAACTTCAGGATCTGCATGACTGTATTCATCTCAGCTATAGCTGTGGTTTTCTGGCTTCTTTAATGAAGAAGTGTGATAAAAATAAACCAAATCTACATTCCTTGTGCATGCATATCTCCATGGATTTCACAGCAGGAATTTGGCCCTCTGTGTGTATATATACTATTAAGTTACAATTCCATTAGCAAATTAAATAACCACGTATTAAAACGAAGGCAAGAGTTAGGGACTGGTTTTCTTCTGTAAATTTGCCAACTCTCTCTGGCAAAGTGAATGTTCTGACACAAGTCAGACTGGATCAACAGACACATCAGTTAATAGAAAAAAGACCATGCAGAGTCTACAGAAAAGCACTTTGGAAGAGGTAAAATACTTCAAGCTTGGACACTGGCTGAGAAAGGAGACTAAGATGGAGCAAGTAAGTCAGGAATGTGAATTAAAGCTAGTTGAAGTGGTTATTAGGGCATCTAGCCCACAAACCCTTAGAAATTCAATCTCCATCTGGTTTCAGTGATCATCACATTCATTATAATATGATTATTTTTTAAGATATGGTGCATTTGAAACTGTTAGTTTTGGTAACCTGCAACGTTTAATAAATGTGGGAATGAAGCACCAATAACAAAATCAATGACATCTCTTTTACCTTCAAAATACCACCTCCACTTCAAATCTACCTCATACAGCATTTCACAGACAATGCTAGTTGTAGTGTGCAGGGTTTAGCTGTGTAGGGCTCATTCATTCCTGTTCAAAGTACAGGTGTGACTACAGCTGAGGATGTGTCAAAAGGAAATGAGAAAATTATCTCAGGGCAATTACTGAAGAAATTCTCTGGGAAATTACAGAAGAAACGGTGGAGTAATGTTACATCTGTGCAATAAAAATAACTGCACAGATCATAGAGGTTGTAAAAAAGGAAAAAAAGACTTTATGAACGGGCAGCCATTACCTGTCTGCATAGAACATGGCTAGGCCAACATCTAGTAATAAGGAAAAAAAAGGGAAAATATTTAGGCTATGCTAGTAGACAGTATTAATTTCATCAATTAATTGAATGCATTTATCATTTCCTCTTGTCATTACAACGCAATCTTTGTTGTAAATCTTGGGTTTATGTTATCAGTGATTATCCACTAACCTTGCCAGCATGAGTGATGGACTCTTAGTAGAATTGATGGATGCCAGTGCCCTTCTGGGATTGAGCCCTGTCTTTGCTCTTTCTCTCAGCAATAGACACTCATTGGATACTGAAGACACCGGATAGTAAACACTTTAAAATTAATGAATTCGAGGAGGTGGAATACTTAATTTGTATTGATTGTGCAAATGCCATTGCTTTGCTCTTCAACACCCTTTTCCAGGGTGGCCTGTAAAGCCACATTCATCACTGAATGAATACATATCAGTTGAATCAGCAGCAGAGGAACTGCAAAAATGATTTAGGATTTCTCCTCCTACTTTTGATGTAGCTCAAACCTACCTAAATAAGTAGTGATTGAGAATCATCAACACACAAATGACATTTTTCTCCTCAGCCTATATTTTCAACCTGATCCCTGACAGGGAGAAACCTAATGTCATGTGATTGAAAATGCACTGCTTGGAGCATTTCTAGGCCTAATCTTTTGGTCAACAGACCCTGGAAATCCACTTGTCATCTGCAAAAGTCAGTAATGTTACAATATGGCACATACTGAATCACAACCTAGAAGAAATGTCCCATTCTTAGAGAAGGAAATGGAATTTAGCTTTTAGTTTGACTTTAAATTGCGTGTTCATAAAAAAACCCAACAATGTTTGGGTTGCATGCTCTGAAAGTCGCAGAAAATAAAAAAAAAACCCTATTATATATTTCCCTGCACAGCCACACCTGGTCCTTTTAAGTTTTACTGTGGAGACTTATGAACAGTGAAGATGATGATGTAATTTACTCTTGGCCATAATAAACCTTAGACTCCAATGCTATGATCTCATATTTTTCATGAATATTAGAAAGAAAAAAAACCACATCAATCACCATCTGTAGATGTGAATATTTAGAGCTCTACATTAGCAAAATCATATCAGGCTTCTTTTAAGCCAAGTAGCTGTGTGCCTAACTGATCTCATTTTCATTTTTATCAGTTTTACCTTTGTGTAACATCGGCTTCAGCAGACACTTGTCTTTACGCTGCAGTCACAAAGGGCAGAATCATACGGATATGAGTTCAAACCAACAAAGGTGAAAAAATTACAAAGGTTTTTGACAGCTGTATTATAAGAAAAATGATCAGATACAGAAGACAGCAGAGCATTTCTAGCCAAGAGAGAGTTTTAAGACAAGTTAAGCAATCAATCATCTACATCACTCACTATTCAGCAAGTCGACATTCAACATCTGAATCAGTCATTACACAGTAAAGAGAATTAGTAAAGTCTCTTACAAAATGCAAATAAGTGAACTGGAGGACAATAGAGTCAAATTCTAGAACTTGGCAGGAAGCCATAAGAATTATTTTGACAAGACTGCTTGAGGTAATTTGATTGTTACATTTAAAAAAAAATAATTTTTAAAAAGTGAGCTTCAGTCTTGAGCAGTATAATTTGTTATATAAATGTATAGTTATATTTAGTGACAAAAAGTGTAGAATAAGGAACAAAATATGGTGTCTACTCTGATGCTTTGCTACACAGCTACATGAATTAACTATTTTTGGTGGGAGTGATAGCTTTTCCAAATAAATAAAAAGAATATTAAAGCTAAAAGCTATCTTAAATGGTATGCAACTAACAGTGTTTGTCTTCCTTGAGAAAATTGCCTACTAATGCTTTTTGCAGAATTTCAGCCTGCTCCAAAATCCACCTGGTATAAGTGAACATCAAAAACAGGTTTAACATCTGCAGAGCTACAAAGCTGCAGGTGTGAAATTCTGTAAAATCATAAGTATCACTATTACCTAGGTCAAAAAAATCCCCACCTAACATCTTCCCTGTTCATACAAAAGAATGAGTTAAAAAGAAGGAGAATGAGTTGAAAATTAGGCAGAAACTTTTAACAGCAGTTTATCCTTGATTTCTATCAGTGTATGGGATTACTCACTTCTCAGTTGGAATAATTGTGGAAAATGGGAGTGATCTTACTGAAAACTGAAGAGCCAAAGAAGGTCTCTGTGAAGAATACCAGAACTAGAAAATTACTCTTGAGTTTAAAGAGAAGCAAGATGGCTTTCTCTAGTTAAATTCTTGTTCCAAGCAAGAGAACAACATGCTGCCTGTGTGAGAAAGCTCAGAAGATAATACATTTAAGAATAGGTGCTACATATTATTTTATCTCATCAGCTAGTCATTCTTATCACTTTTCTCATAACGTACAGGTCTTTGTAAAATGTTTTTTTTTTCTGCTGGAAATAGATTTTGTGTTTGGATGTGGTTATCAGTCAGTTATCCCCAAGTTTATCCTTGCAAATCTCATTGATTGAACTAAATTGAACTTTGTCTAACAGTTGATGAGCTACATGAATAGAATGTATAGAAACCACCTAAAATAGAATGAATAGAAACCACCTAAAAGCTCATACAGGTTTTTAATTGATTTCACTGTTGTTTCAACCTCTTGGTAGAGCTGACTCTCAAAAGCAGTTTGGGTGCTTGACATAAAAACATTCAAAGGCCCAGGTAAATAATGCTTTGACTTGTTTCTACACCATAAGCACAAATTCCTAAAATGATATCTGTACAAGTCAAAATAAAAAGTCTCTATTTTCTTTGACCATATTAACAACAGAAGTATTACCTTTATCTTACAGAAATGTTGGAATCCAACAATGTAATCAATTTCAATGGACTAGCTAATAGCTCCAGCTACCACACTTTCCTCTTGGACGAAGAACGCGGCCGGCTGTACGTTGGAGCAAAGGATCACATATTTTCTTTCAACCTGGTTAACATCAAGGAATATCAAAAGGTACATTCATTCATGTTCTGTACAATGTAAATATATGCTTTGAATGTTAAAGACTCGTTATTGCTCAGGCTATGTTGTGCACTGCTGGAATTATATAGTAAGTGTTTGGATGTCAGGAGTACTGTTACGACAAAAATATTTGCTGACTCTATGAAAAGAAATTTATAATGAGCCTGTGACCTTTGACTATATAATCTACAATTTTTTTTTATAAGACTACAAAAAAAGAAGTCAATGATAAGTGAATAATCCAGCTATTTCCCAAACAAGGCATACTTTCATGGCAACTGCTAAAAAAGCCAAGCATCTGTTATGACAGCTTAAACAGAAAGACCATACTGCTCTGTATTTGTCTGCAGATAAAAGAAGCTATTTGGGAATCCAAGTGTTGATTTTTCTTCTTTAACTCAGCACTCATAGGCACTCTGCTCTGCTGCTTCTGAACCAAAACAGTTCCAGTAATAATAAAGGAGGAACAAATCCATAAAATATTGCCATTCTTGATGGAGATTGTAATTTCCCAGTGAAAGTTGGTGACTAATTAAAAGCTGACAAGCAGTTTAGTGTCATTCTTCTGATGGAGTCCAAATAAATAATTAAGTTTTCCTTTCTTTTAGTAAGAAAAAATGCCAAGAAGGTAAACAATGGGATGGAAGTTTGATTTGTTATATTAAGTATTTTGATAGCACATTTTAAAATCCAGAGAGTACCCTTTTATGAGAGATATATTGCTTCAATACCCAGGGATTATTTTTTTTTCTTAGTGTTCCTGACCTTTTGGCCGTTTGACTATTAGCTTCCTAAGATGATAGCAATAAATACCTTGTGTTTTCTGTTCAGAGGGAAGACAGGCTATTCATTTGTATTCTCTAAGGATAAGAGGATAAAAGGAAAACTGAGTATTTTCTTTTCTATTCTCTTTAGAGCAGCTATAAAGGAAACTAGCTATTTATTTGAATTCTCTGAGGGATCAATTGCTTAATGTGCAAAACATCTGGAATAATTAAAGGAAAGAAGGTGTTTCCATTGCAGAAAACTGCTCTGTAAAATGGGAGTGATTGTATTTTACCTACTTACGTATTCAGATACTTTTAGAACACTGTTTGACTTTGTATACAAATAATAATAGATTAAATAAAGAACTGCTCCAAGTAACATGGAAATGTATGTTAGCAACAGACTTAGAGAATTTAGATTTAAGAGTAGGCAAAAGGCTTTAAGAGTTTGGGGATCTGTTTATTATGGATAGGAGTGTCATGTAAGACACTTCAATCAAAATTAGAATGCAGCCAGTGGTACACGTGAGCTCAAACTTCAACAGTTGTTGCTTCTGCCACCTAAGAAAACTCCTCTTTCTGTCTAAATGCTGATGGCAACATCAAAACTCAAAAAGCCAAATTTTTCAATGTACTAGAACCACTTTGACTTAGCTGTCTTTTAAACCAAATTAGAGGGAAAAGTTTTACTGTGAAACTAAGAAGAAAACATCTGTCTTGAAATATACTGGTTTGAAAAATACTCAGATTTTTTGCCCAAAACTTGAACTAAACTTGAACCGGTCCTTTTGGGATATCTGAGAAGTTTGGTTAATGTTTTTCAACCTAGTAAATTTAAATTTCCACATATCTGCACATTTTAAGCTGAGAATAGCAACAGGAAGTAGTGGGAATCCTCTGAGAGAGAATGTGCTCATAAAATTTTCAGCCTTATTTTATAGACTTATGGTGTTTGATTGCTGTTTGGATTCCATTAAGAAAATTTTGAATTAAAAAGTTGCAAACTATATTTCCAAATATAATCTTCAACATCTCCTTTGACCCTTCAATCATCCACATTCTATTTTTTTTTTTTTAATATTTTGCCTTTTGCTTTCTATTAACAAACTATATTGAACACCAAGACTGTAATCCAGACTTAAAGCCATTCATATTGCATTATCTGAGGCTCCCAAATGAATAGCCTGGCATTTTATGGGAAGATCATGTTTTATTCTATATGTAATTCCTAAAAGCTTTTCAAAGAAACATGAATAATTGACTGTGAGGGTCTCTGGATTTTCTCTGTATGAGGTGAGATCCATTTTCTGCTAAGCAAACACTACAGAAAACCTAGATTTAGGATTAGTTGCTTTAGGGTGGCTTTATAGAAACAGCATAAACATTTCTATTTTGATGGTGCAATATTTGTCAAATACCATGACTCCTTTTTTATTATTTAATTAACTTAACCAGCAAAAGAATGAACTATTAGATACACTCTAATAGAAGAGGCAAACACTTTATTTATGATGCTGGGACTCTAATGTAAGATTGCATTTCCATTTAATGATATTTAAAAGATTAAAAGAAAACTCAGTCAATGGAGAGTCAACCCTCATCATTAGGACTGGAGATTCACAGCTGAAATTCACAATGAAGACTTCAAGATTGTTTTTACTATGACACCTGTTATAAATTTGCTCCCAATATTTCATTCCTTCGTTGTCAAATTTAAAGAAAAAAAAGGAAATAAGGAAAAGAATGGGGGGGAAGATAAATTGGGTAAAAGGACCCTGTAAGCATTTGGCCTGCAATTTGTGAATGCTGAAGCATGAAATAACACAATGTGATTTTTGTTTTGTGTCTTTAGATTGTTTGGCCTGTATCACATTCCCGAAGGGATGAGTGCAAGTGGGCTGGAAAAGATATTGTGGTAAGTACAAATCTTTTTAGCGTTTTTTTCCTTTTATAAAACATTGTAAATATTTTATTATGTCCTACTGTGTTAATTCTTAAAGTATTTTTCCTATTCTGTAAGGTCACACGTTTTGTCATAACTTCACTCCTGAGTTTTCTCAGTCCTCTTATATAGAAGGGTTATTAAGAAGGGTTATTATATTACCAAGAGTTTCAATTTATAAATGGAAATCATACAGATGAAATAAAATTTATATACCAAAGAGAAAAAAAAAAATCAGTAGGAAAGAAGAAATATCAGAATGAGAAATATTAGCCCTTGCATACTCATCTCCTGATGAGAAGGTACATAATGTTTTGACCCATTTTTGCCCTGCTCCAGGTCCCAGTCCTCCGGGAGTTCCAAGAAGTGCTTTCTCTTTGTAGCTTCTCTCTGGAGCCAGTGGGTTCCCCAGAGCCCTTTCCTGCATGGAGTTCATAGCAATATTGAGGTCAAGGTGGTGTAAACATTCTGCATCAGTTTTGGTGCCTCAGAAAAGTCAGGAAAGACACTGCTACACCAAGCATCATTTTCTGAACATTTCCCCTCATTCCTGTGTACATCCTGTTCCCTGTATTTATGAGGTAAGAGAGACATAGTCAGCAGCCCCCAAATAGCAATCATTCCACACTGACAGTAGCTGTCTTCTTTATAGGAACAGTGTGGGAAATAGGGCTGAAGAAAAGGGGGGAAAACAGATAAAAAATACATGCATGCAATAAGCCAAACAAATACTTGCATAGCAAAGCCAAGTGGGAAATCATCGTGGTTGCCAAGGTATAAGTGAGAGTGGAACTTGGCCCCGTGTGTATATGCTATTGGCCTGATTTTCAGAGATGATTCTGTAAAATATTCATAATGCCAACCATATGCCTCTGGAGAGCTCCATTTGAATAATTTCCTAGGTCATAATAAAAATAGTCTCATCAGTCTTTACCTAGGCCATAGAGGACAGTTGTCTTCAGAAAATGCCATCTGGGAGCAGTAGAGGTAGATTGGGTAAAAAGTAAGAAATATGGGCTGAGCTAAATATGTGATGGGACAGCTGAAATGCCAGATATCCAGGCTATCTCATTACATAGAAAAAATGCATTTAAAGTAATCCATGCTCATGTCCACAAATAATTTTCAGCAGTACTTTGCAAGGTGAAGCCTAGAATATCTAATATTCAAGGTTAAAAAAAGGGGCTAGTGTTAAATATATGAGCAAATTAACTAACCTTCCTGCTTCATCTCTTGTGAAGTATTATGATATTACATTAAGTAGATTTTTTTTCATGATTGGAGTAAAAACCTAGAAAACTAAGAAGAGATTCAGTACCTCGCATGAAAGTATATTCTTAGGTTTTTTTAAATAATTATTTTTAGAAACTCACCATAGTAAGAAAGAGGATGTTTTACACATTTGACTAAGCTGATTCTAATTCAGCTTAGTTGTTTGAAATTGTAGAGACACGCATTCTGGGGTAAGCTGAGAGGTCCCCATCTGACTGTGGAGAGCTTGAGAGGACTGCTTATGCTGTAACTTTTATTCACCTTGATTCTTTTGCTTCCTGTGATACAAGGACAGCTACACCTGCTGATCATGGGCAGGTGAAGCCCACACCACTGTGCAGTGCAGTGTGTGACCCTGGCAGTAGATCTTCTAAGGTTAGATCCTGTAAGGTTGTTTGGGGTGGTTTTGCTGGTTTTGGGGTTTTGGGTATTTTTTGGTAATTTTAGGGTTCTCTACAGGAGTAGGTGAGAAGTAAAGTAAACATGTAGGAGGCTATACAGAGGGAATACATATCTTGATTGGATCAGAACATTGTCTTTAAATACTTAGAGCTACCATGCTATAAACCAGTGCATTACAAGCAACATATTTCATGCAAGTGCTTTAACTCTAATTACAGATGATTAAAAAATCTTATTTTTCCTCTCTTATTTATTTCTTCAAGCCATTGTCAGTACTTTGGGAGTGTGAAATATAAAGGCCATAAAAATAACTCAACAAACTCTCATTAGAGGGAACAGGAGAAAAGAGAAGACAAATAAAGTGACTTATGAACTAGGATCAATATAATGCTGCTTTCAGCATGTACCACTTCTAAGATATTATATACTCCTCACTTGTGGTGGTTCAAAACTTTCTACATGACAGCCTATACTTCTGCATTGAAGTCTTTTTTTAAAAAAACCCTCCTTTTAATTATTGATCTCCAGGGTAAACAAGTGCTGAAAATGCAGCCCCCACTAATGGGCCAGGTGCGCTGCAGCAGCTGCAGCACAAGCACGGCCCCGGCCCTGCCCCACTGCTAACCTCAGCCATGACCTCTGAGATTTCCTCTCATAATTAGAAGAGGTAATTCAGCGTTGTTTTCACTCCTTCAGAGGGATTCCTGATCCTGATGCTGTCAGTCATGCCTGTCTCAGCACAGCAGGTTCGTGGCTCAGGATGGTCCACACGGGATTTGAGGAGAACAGCCAATGGGGCCCATTCCTGCTCTCCTGCTGCCCCTCTGTTGTTTAATCAGTCATTTTAATTTCTGTTTTTAAAGAGCTTAGAATATGTTAATTGCTTAAGCTTTACTCACTGTTTAGGTAGATAAAACTTTTAAAGTGTGCTTTGGATTTTTTTCCATATGAGTAAGCTGAGAAGAGTTGCTAAAAAACATCCCCCCCCGCCCCAGCTATGCAATACTTATTAAAGCAGGACTTCTCTGAAAAAGGTTAACTGCTAAAATATAGATTTTTTTCCTAATAAAATCGTAATTACTGATCCGTGTAACTACTTAGTATTACAATATATTTCCATTTCCTCAGTATAGAGTATCGCAAGCACCAAAGTAACATTGTTCATGAAAAATTAAAGGCTATAAATAAAAAATAGGATATTTGCTTACGTAATTCAACTAAATGAGTAATTCTGTGAGGATTTCTTGCTATTCTGGACTTCAGTGTCTTATTTGATCTATTCTGGTTTCTGTTAGTCCTGTGAATATTTCTCATGATTCCTGGCCAGACCTTGGTAATGATCAAAGAAGACAAAGTCTCTACAGAATAATTCTCAGCTTTTTTACTGAACTTACAGAACAGTCATGCTGCTAGTCATATTCCTCACTGGTGAGCCTCAGTATTTCATTTAAAAGTACAACAGTAACCTACAAATACACATGGCAACCTCTGCATTAAATGTGGGATAAATAATGGGTAACTAACAGAAAAAAAATTTTAAAAAGTGGCTACAATTCTATTTTGACATTCCTGAGACAGCATAAACCAGCAAAACAGAGCTTGGTGGTTATCAGAAGCACTAGTTAGTTTTGCAGGTAGGCATACAGCAAGGATAAGTTCCTGACTGGAAACCTCATTTAGTCCTTAAACTGTTAATTTGTCATTGCTTTGAAAGTTTTGGCTGCTCTGGCTGTTTAGTCAATAAATCTCTGCATTAGATTTGCACTGTAGCAGTAGTTCACAAATTACACAATTAATCAGAGTAATTCCTATTAAAGGGTACAATAGGTTTCTATTACCTGAAATCTTAAAAAATGTGTTTCTGAAGGGCACCTTAGGATGTTACTTTCAAGTCCAATTTGACTATCCAATTTATTTAGCCGACTTTTAAAGATTCCAGGTCAAATTAAATTGTTGAAACTGTCCCTTCTGGCCTTGACATGTATAAATGTATAAAATTTCAGTAGGTGCTTTAGCAAAGTCACGAAGGACAAGCTGCACAATGACAGACACATTGTGAGATATCAGCTTCTCCATGGAGGTTTCTGGTGAGAAATACACATTGATGTGCAAACAGATACAAAGAGTGCCAAGCACTTTTCCTGGGTACCAGCAAGTTTCTACATCTGCTGTGTCACATGAGGACAGAGTTACTCCATCCAGGTCCAGAAAGAGTTACACTTCTGTGTACACAGCGAAGTGTACCAGCACATTTGCATGTGGGTAAGCACTGACTGGATTATAATAATAAAAGGAGATAGGCATCTACCTGGGCTCTTTAATTGGAATTAAATTTTACCTGGTTATTATCTCTCACCTGATTCCAACTGTGCTTCACTTTTTTATACTTAATAGTTCTCTTGACAGCAATTTGGAATCACTTTAGATCAGAATCCTATTTCCAGTGACAGAGCAGTAAGACTCTTTACACATATTTTATGACATAGCCATATTCTGTGCATGCTTCTTTGTATTAAATTGTAGCTAGCACTTGATTATTCAATTTATTGTTCATGCAAATAGAATCACATGACTGTAATTTAATGCACCATCTCATTTGTTACAGTAATATTTAAAGCCAAAATGTTCATATGTGATCTTAGTTTATGGTTTCTTTAAAGTTTTCTGTCCCCTCTCTAAAATATAGCAAGGCAGAGGGCTGATCTTTAGGCTTATGGATCCATCAGTGTGCAATGATTTAATTTGGAAAAAAAAAAACCACAAAAGAGCCCAGAAAGTAAAAAGTGACTCAACAAGTGTCCTTCACCATATCTGGTGATATTTTGGAAAAAACATAGCTGGCTATAACTGAACTCGAGTCCCTTTAATTCATCTTATTACTGTTGTTGCCTTAGGGAAAATAGAAGAACATAGAGGCAGAAAGTAAAAGTAATTCTTTTCATCTGTTATTGTAAACAAAGATCTGAAGAGGGAATCTGAAAATTAAATATACAATGCTGGCTGGATCTAGAAAGCATGTTTCTAAATTCATCTGACAGGCACAATTTTTCCAGTCAAATTACCTCTGGCCCTTTGGGTGTGCCAAAGAGAAGTTCATTCCTTTCTGTCAGGGTTCTTCCTTTGGAGGACATCTGCAGCCAAATTTTCAGTTTTTCTCCCACCAACCTTCATTGCCATCCCTTTTTCCTTTCTGGCTTCCTTTCTCCAGCACTGCACAGCACAGCAGTAAAATTCTTTACCAAAGCCTGAAGACCCAGGATGCCCATCCAACCTGGGGAAGGGAGAAAGGTGAATGTCTCCTGGGAAGAGGGGGAAAATGAGTAAAAATCCTAAACAACAGGTCTCAGATGAGTTTGGGGAATGAATTTATTCTCAGTATGACCTACCACAAGAAGAAGAGGTTTTTTTTTCTGACGTGTGAGATAAATAGTGCTGAATCATATTCCTTCTTACTCTCAACTGTTCCAGTTAGTATGCTGGGTTTGTCAGCTTGCTCACCCCTTCTTCTTGTGGACACAAGATTCTCTAATGTGGACACAATTTCCTACCAAATAATTCCTTACCATTTGGGAGATGAGAGAGCGAGACATTTTAACCAGTGCACAGCTGTAATACTTGTAATGCTTTGGATAACAGCTGTGCATAGACTGCAGACAAAAGAGAAAGAGGAGGGGAAAAACTCCCTCAAAACCTACAACCACTTCAACTCAGAGGTGAACTGGGCTTGGTGAAAAAGGAGTTAAGGACATTGGAATCTTTCAAAGTCCTGTGGAGCTCTCAAACAGACCTGTACCCCCCAGGAACTTCTGGTTGTGCCAGCTCCAGTTCTTGGATGGACCCCCACAACACACCAGCATAAAGCCTCGTTTATGGCTTGTTTTAGATGTTGGTCCTGCAGCTTGTGTTCATTAGGCATTTGCATATATTTCTTTCTATGAACTGACCAAGGAAAATCAGTTACTGTAAGGTAATATCTTGTGTCCTTGTACAGAGGAAGAATTAGGTTGGCAGTTGTTCATATTTTCATATTTTACCGATTTATGTATCATGGGAAGTCATTTAAGTCTTTCAGTATGGGGAAAAATTGATATAGATCAAGGAGAAAGCTAATTTTCACATTTTGGGTTCATTTTTCTGTTATAGGTGTGACTATAGAAATTTTCTTCTGAAGGAAATTTAATATTCAGCAGATTTAATTCAGTCTTACAGAAATGTTTTCTTTGTTGCTTTTGAAATGCAGAGTTAGAAGAGGGAAAGTAAAGGAGAAATGAAGGAAAAAATTTTCCCAAAGTTATGGTGTTTAATTTTCTATCAGTATGTGTTCCTCATGAGCCCTCATTTGGCCTTGGCAAAGTCTGAGAAATATTTATGGCTGAGTTTCCAGCTATTGCTATTTCAAAATGTTGTTGGGTAATTCCATGTTATGATTTACTGCACCCCAAGATGGACAGAGTAAATTTACTCTTCATACATTTCTTTCCAGAAAAACACATTAACTGGATGACTGGTAGAAATTATAGATATGTTCTGTCCCTGTTTTGTTTCAGGGCTTCAGGCTGAAGCTCATGAAGTTAAAGAAAAGCCTTTTCTTTGGTGACAGTCACTATTTTTTCTTACATTTGCTTTGTGTTTATTTTCTTTTTGATTATCTATTTTTTCAATAAAAGTTAATTTTAAAATTAAGGATAGATCTGCTCTGAAAAAACACACATCACAGTTCCTCTATACTCAAGACGTGGTCACTATAGAACTATTAATTTAGGCCACAACTTAATTTTTTCCATAGTTCTCTTGCTTAAATATACCAAAATTAGGTCTACTAAATTTCTCCCTGCTGCACACAAGTTAAAGTATTGTCTTTTTTCTTTTGTAGTAACTCAGAGAGCTGAAGGGAAAGTTCTTAAAATAACATATTATTTTTCCTCTTTTTTTTTTTTTTTTTTGTTTTGTTTGTTTGTTTATTCTTCTTCTGACTGAATGGTGGAATCTCTGTTGTTTAAAATAATCAAATAAGCTCTTATTCCTTTAGATAATTCCTTTCGGATTAACATTTTCCAAAAACTTTATGTTACTATACATACATCATAAATATATATATATATAGACAGTGAAAAAAAATCCAACCAACAAAAAGATAACAAGAAACCCACCAAAACCATTCAACAAATCCACATTTCAGCAATTTCACTTGGGTGCCAAGTTTTTACTGAGTGGGAATTTTAAACTTCTGTCACTTAAGTTTTCTCTGGTTCAGCATCACTCTGTGGTGTGAAAGCAGTTTAATATCCCCACAGAAATTTCCAGCTTCCCTCAGCAGGACACGTGTAACCTCCTAGAGTAGCTCACCCAGTATTTATTTACAGTCATACACACTGCTAAGCAACTGCCCCTTGGAGATGCCACAGCCTTTTGCTTCATTTCAACACTTCATGGCTTTACCTTCACTTTCAACACACAAGTTTGGAGTATGCTTATCTGAGGTGGCTGTGAGTGGAAGTCATTAGAGGATATGTATATACTCTGCTTAAAAAAAAAAAAAAAAAAAAAAAGAGATCTGGAGCCTCAGTACCTTACGTGCCTGTAACAGGCTTGGCAACCTGTTTGTCTGAAATTCTCCACCCAATTAGCAGGTGTTGATCCAATTCGGAAAGGAGGGGTGTAATCTGATTTCTGCAGGAGACAGGTGATTACTCCACCCAGATGGAAGAGATAGATGAGAGAGACTCCTTAGATCTAGGCTGTGGTTGCAACTTAAATTGCTGCTGGGCTTGGTGAGGCTGCCTGAGCTGAAACCCAACATTAATGTTCATTTCTTTGCTAATAAAGCTGTTCTCATATTGTGGGGCAAGTTTACTCTGTAGAACAAAATAGATTTTTAAAAGTTATGGTCAGAAAAGAACTGGCTTCTGCTTGACCTCAAAGCTTCCCAATATTTTGAGTTATTTCTAAAATACTCTTCTGTTCCTTAGATAAATTTATTCTGTTCTGTAGGAAATGCATACTACTGAAAAATATAACAATTCAAAGTAAAGGAAGCTCTTGCTAGAACTTATGGAAAGGGTTCATGTACAACAGTCATTCTGTGCCTGCAAGACCCAAAACCCCAATTATTTGCTGGACTGCATCCACAGAAGACTTTGGTTTGTCTTGTTAACTGTACATTAACCAGATGTAAAAAAATATGACATAGTTGTTAAATCAGGTATTTTGTGCTGAAGCCTTTTTTGGTATCCCACTAGTTGTTCACAGGTCTGGAAAATTTATTATATGCATCTTCTGAGCAAAAATTCCAGGGCTTGATCCATGTCTTGTAGTTTGAACATACTGAATGTAGAAAAAATTGTAAAAATTTTACTTCCAAAGATCACTGGGTCAAATGGTTAGTGCTAATGACAAAGGTTTAGGGGTCTGATGTGTCAAGGGAGGCATCTACAAAGCATGGCTTCTAATGACTTCTTTTAATGGCTTCTGGATTAAGATTGTTTTCAGGATGGACCCTAGGGAATATCCCACCCAGCTCAGCTACCTCCATGCTTGGCTTTGCTGGTAAACCCTGGGCCAAATTACCAAATACCAGTGGTGACCCAGATTTGCAGGTGGGTAGGTAGAGAGGCAGGGAGACATTTTGTGTTTGCCCTCACTAACACAAAGGCAGAAACGAAGAAGCTTTCCATCTGCTGTGCAAGTGTGCTGACAGTACAACTGTTTGCTAATATGGCTTGCAGTTTTGTGGCTTGAAGGAATCAGGATATATCTGCCTTAATTTTTTTTTTTTTTTGGCTGGCTTTTTTTTAATCATCTGCTTTCTTCACTTCTTTTTTCTTGTCTTGATGCTTTAATGGTTTAGATTCATGCAGACATCCTGCAACTTGAGTAAATTATACACTTTAAATATTCTCAAGAACTCTTGTCATATCAAAAAATCAGACAGATAACAGGCATAACTTACTTGGAAAGATAACTGGAAGCACAGTATGTATTTGTACACAGTATACATCTGAACTATGCAACCAAACATGTCTTATCAGCCCTCATCAGTCTGAACATTCTCAGGGCATATCTTGTCAGCCAGAGAAAAATTTAGATATGAAACTAATCAATGGTTTCTGTGCAATGCTGGCAGTGGTCACCATGCCTAAGAGTAGAGTCATTTATGATATCTTCAAAGGAGTCATCCCACAAATCACAATACCATATAAAGTCCTGTAGATCACAGCCCTGCACAAGGGCCACTGAATCCAGGGATCTGTCAGCTTTAAAAAATTAGGTACAATCGTACAATCTTAGTTTGTATTGGATTTGTGTATGTGTGTGTGTGTGTATGATGAAATGCACTCTGCTTGTAAGGCTTTAAAAAATGGGGGATGTAACCATGCAGAAGTAAGTTAATAGAGATCCCAATACTTCAGCTGCTCAACTTGCTTCACTCAGCACTGCAGACTAGCTTTTTGAGAGGGTAGGACTATAAAACATTGATCCTGCTAATTGCAAGGAGCAATAATGACAAAAAGGGGATGTAGATGATGGTATTGATCCCAGCTGCAAGGGGTACACAGTCACAAATCACAGTTTGCAAACGTTTTCATGCCAGATGTCCTCCCCCACGCTAAAATCATGCACCTGCCTATACAGGTTCAGCTGGAAGGTTATCTCAGAGTGCAGGTGCCAGGCAGGATTTCCCCACCCATTAGGGCCTGCACACAGCTCCCAGTACTTGGGGACTTTCCTGTTCCTGCCAGCATTACCACAATGGCTTTGCAGCACTGTTGCCAACCAGCTTACTCCAATAAAATAAAATTTTAAAAGACCATTTCCTTTTAACAGGACTCCAATAATTTGCTTTGTTCACTGCTTATTCTGGGTCTGTTTGAGCCAACTGTGCACTTGGACCAGTATTTTTCCAAATGTTACTGTAATAAAAAGAGGGACACAGCAATAATTTTAAAATAATGGTCCTGCATTTTACAAAATCTTGCACCCAAACAAGAGGAGCTGTGAAAGCACACATGAGGCAGAGTGAAGAGGCCTTCTCGCCCATGCTTGCTGACATGCTGAAGTCTTTCCCAGGTCTAGCTGAGAATCCATCATCTGTGTACATGGCAATCACACGTATATTTATTGCACTAACACTTCAGAAATATTTTCCTTGAAACAATGCTGCTCCATGCTGAAAAAGATATCTGCCAGTACTGACTGAAGTGATGGCAGTCAGCAGTAGCCCACCAGCAAAAGAAAGAAGCTAAAAAGCTCCCTGATAAGTCCAGAACATCTTTCAGCAGTGTGATAAATTTGAGTGACAGCAGTAATATCGGGGATTACTTATTCTCCATGGATATCCCTGACCTCATCACTTGAAAATTCAACTAATGGGACAGAAGAAGGAAGAAAAAAGTAAACATAATAATTAACCTCATGCATGGGACTTTATATGAAAGCTGTCCATCCATTTTGATTTAAGACAAAACACGTATTTATTTTGCTTGTCCAGCTGTTAGATGATAGTTCTAAATCCTCTTGTCCATCCAGTTCAGACAAAATCTTATAATATTTTAATCACTTGGCTATGTGGGAAGACTGATGTAAAGGAAGAATGTATTACTGGGGTCTGATGCTTATCTGGATTAAATCAGCAGAAAACTGTTGAAGCTAATGATACTGTAAAGGATCATTTAGCCTACTACTTATTGCCCTGCATAATCTGGCCATTTGCATTTGCTGCAATATCTGAGAAGCAGTATGGACATCACTATTGGTTAAAAAAAATGAAGCCACTTTCTTAAAATAAGGAGAAAAATCTGGATATTAGTTAGTCACAGGGACTTATCTTTCAACTTAAAAAGATGTCATTAAAAACTCTTTGCTGCATTAGTAATCCAGATCGAAGGACGTAACTTCCAGGCTTCTGGAAGAGAGATAATTACTGGAAACTCATAAAACCCACCTAAATTCTGTTTTAATTTTCATACGCAGAGCAGATGTTTTGACAGATGGATGGACTTTATTTTTGTGACTGTCCGGGAAAAGTCTGCATAACACAGCCTAATCAGTGTTACATATCTTTACTGTTTGTTTTTCAATCTTTCTGCATTTGGCTCTTATTCTTTTGGTTGCATTTTCTTTGTAATTTATTTTTTCAGTCTAATCTCTGTCTGCATAAGCCCTCTATCAACTCGATATATAAATATCAGAAAACTCTTAAAAAATAAATCAGCATGTTTGGTTTGTAAGTCAGATACATTGATCTTCATATAGTGGGTGCCTTTCTGGAAAACCTAATTAACACTTTTTCTCCTCTTCAAGACAGGCCCTCTGCCCTTATAGCTGCTATAGAATTTGGAATTAAAATTTTGAGTCCCCATACCTGTCCAGACACACTGGACCTCTTTGACTTTAATTCACACTCTGAATGTAATTGACAATCTAATAATTTCTTAACTTGTTTTACAAGTAAGACTTTAGCACAGGAGAATTTGCAGCTGAGGTAGTGCTGTGGCTGCATTACCATAGTATGATGCAAATTCTTTTAGCCACTTTCATTTTAATAAATCATCAGCATGGAAGTGAGGATCTGAACCCCACAACTTCCTCAGTCTAGTCTAGAGGAAGTGTAAAAAGGTTTTTGGTACCTGAAGTTCAATCCTTTTTCTCACTCAGGAATGCCCAGTGAAACTTGTGGGGCACGTTCTCTCAGGTGGCCAAATGTACCTTTAACTCTCAGATAGAATGGCTCCAGTTGGACACCCTGGTGCATTTATGCACCAAACTAACCCCAGGAGACCTGTGGGAGCTGCTTGGGCTTTGGTGAAGGTTCTGGTCCACATTCCTTCAAACAAAGAAACAAAGATTGTGCCTGAGGTTTGTGGTGACTGCTTCAGCTACTGCACATGTCACCATTTCTTTGGCCATCCTTTGGAGGTTGTTGGCAATCATGCCATCACAACTGTTTGCAGACACAGATCCAGGAGATCCAGTCATATATATACACGAAAAAGTAGCTATCTAAAGAAATTCTCTGGGTAGAAAAGAGAGGAAGACCTTGCAGGCTGTGGTAGAAGGTCTCAGATGTGATGTAGGGATTTAGTTTCTTGGATTTTAAGATAGAAGCACTTCTGTAAAAGGCCAAAGGCAGAACCTAAAGCCCTTGTGGAAACCTTAGAGCATTTATTGAAATATAAATGAAGATTAATCCTCTCCAGGGGTAGGCAGATAAATGAATGGGTATTTTTGAGGACTGCAATAACTCCCACATGATGTACCTAATTTTCCCTTTGAATATCTACTTCAAACATTCTATGCCATATGCAAGCACTCATGCTTTCTGCTCTATGTATGTATATATAAACTCAACCTTTAGGGCATATACCAGTGTTTAGCTTCATATAGACAAGAAAGGTTTCCCAATATTAAGCTACTCACTATAATGAACAAGATTATTAGGAGCAAGAATTTATAATGATTCACTGTGATGATCCCAGTGCTCCTCTTCTTTAACATTTATTTTCATAACTCATCCAAGTAATACTTTCCTGCCTAAAGAGAACTTTTCAAACCTTGCATTAATTTGTATTCACATTATTAGGCTAAAAGTATTTAAACTCCCACAACACCCTGCTCTTGGGTTTGAAAAAAACTTATTTCCACATGGAAAAGAATATTTAAAGTCTGGTTTTCTTTCTTCATCTGTTTTGCTTGACAAAGAACAATATCCAGAGGATATGGATATGTCCAGAATATATTCCCTTTGAACAGCATCCCTTTCTTGGGGAAAATAAAAATGGATACAGAAGCACTGGGCGGCTGGACTCACACCCAGGCACAGTGTTGAACTTCCCTGAGAATTTTTTCCTCTCAGCTTCTGCCTCTGGGTTACCTCTTCTTCCTCTGGTGGATGCTTTCTCCTGTCTGCTGTCTGCTGTATTTTGTATTTTCTCCTGTCTGCTGTATTTTGTGAGACGCTGCATGCCTTTTGTTGCCTTTGTCTCCCTTGCAGTGCCTTAGACTCTGCAGTCCTGCAGTGCAATGCCTCGTCCTGCTGGCACAGACCTCCCCACCTGCAATGCAGCACAAGCCTGGGGGTCTGGCAGGGGGAGACACTGGTGCCAAGTGGGGCAAGCCCGGCTGGAGACACCCAAGGCATTCCAGGCCTCCAGCCAAGGGGGCTGGGGAGCTGCTTTGTGGTGGAGTTGACGTAGCCACCAGTGTCGGGACCAGCAGAGCCGCCTGCCAGGTTTCACAAGCAATGGGGCCTGAATGCCACTAAAGCTGTCCTGTCAGAGCAGGAATGGGGAAACAGAATGGGAATGGGAATGGGAATGGGAATGGGAATGGGAGTCAGCCACCCAAGTCTCACATGGTGGCAGACCCAAACTGCATTCAGTGCACACACACTTTCCCTGTCCCTTCTTTGTCATACCCATGTGCTGAGATTCAGAGTCTCTGCAAGTCATTCAAAGCTGTTAAATTTGGTTTATTACAGGTTTGTGGGAAGCTTTTTTGTCCCAGAATCACATAAACCAGGAAAACCCAATATTCACCAAAGCAAACTCTTGCTAAGTTCAGAATATCAAAGGACCAGATATGACATTTCCACACATAATGGTGTACCTGTGCAGCTGTGCTTGAGCACAGTTAGACAAAGGAAGGAGTCTGAGATGGAAATCAATGTGCCTCTTGCTATTGTTCCAGGGAGAATAGCACCGTCTCCCAGGCAGGGCAGAAACTTCACTTTGAACTTCCTGAGTTGACAAGGGCTTAAATCAGAACTGTAACTTTACTTTGATGTCATTTATTGCAGTTTAATACCCTTCTTTATTTATTTTTTTACTACCATGTAAAATATATAAAGAAACCTAATCTGGTAGAGAGGTGTATGAGAATTTACTGAATAGACCTTAATGGTTCCTTTATGCAGCTATAAAACAGAGGGGAGCTATAACAGCAGTCTGAACTGGACTAGGAACTTTAAATTTTATATGAATTTATTCGTCATAGTCAAAGGTTTATTGCTGTAGGTATTTACCTTCCCCATTGTTTAACTAGACTGTGTATTTCTCAGACATTTAAGGTACAAAACACACTGTACAAGGAATTAGGAGAGCTTGAAAAGAAGGATGAATAAACTAAATCTGCTTTTGGAAATACATTGTAAATTTGAAGTCAATTGACTGATATTTACTCATTTACACTGCTATCAATCCTGAATATTGGATGTTCAAACATGGCTATGATAGGGTTAATCCACCTTCTCCCACAGGCTGATCTGGAATAATTCAGAGAAGGTGGTGATAGAACTTTTCTTAATTTCATCTGCAGAAATCAAAGAAGATGGCTGCCCCTAATCTAAGTAGGGTTTTTCCATCCCACCTTTACAGCATTAGCCATCTAATACCTTCTTGCTGCGTGTTGCAGATAAGCTGAGTGGCCACAGAGAGGATGGTGTTAATAGCACCAAGGCTGTGTGTTCAGTCCCCTTGTGGGCCATTCACTGAGGAGCTGGACTTGATGATCCCTGTGGGTCCCTTCCAACTCAGAATATTCTGTGATTATGTGATTCTGAGTGCATATACAGTCACAGGTGGTGTGTTGCTGTAAATCAGAATAATTCCTCTGAAATCAGCACAATTTATTCACACTGGCTCTAGGTCCAGCCCATCTACTCATAGCATTTTGTCTGTGGCCACCAGCCTCTAACACTTCATGGTTTTCAGGGAGGTAATTTTAACAGCTTTAGTAAAGGGGAGTGGTGGACCATAAAGACATTTTTAAAATCATGATATATTCCAACCTGATATGTTGGAAGCAAAGCACTATCCTAGAGAAACAGTGTTGGGTTTATATCAGGCCAGATACAACTTTTAAGTGAGAAATTTCTGATTTATTTAATAATGCACACACATCATTGCTCAGTTTTAAATTATATGGAGTCAAAGCCAGATGCTCCATCTGAAACACAGAATGTCAGAATTCAAGAAAGGATCTATTTCAATTTTGCTAATGTCACATGAATTTGGGGTATTTGTCCATTTTACTCTTGTAGGCATTGAAATTTTAATAACTTCCATGGGTTTTCCATATTTCTTTTACTTAAAACAGCAAAGAATAACAGCATTAATAAAAATATAGAAACATATTTTTTATGATTTATGCCAGGTATTTGTTAGTACTCTACCATATGACAGTGGAAAGCAGTCTGCAGATAAACATAAATACATGCTCATAAACATAAATGTATGCTCATGCTTATACTTGTGTGTGGGAAGAATAAGAATGGACCAGAAATTCTGTGGGTTTTCATTGAAAAAGGTCAGAATGGAAAGAATTAAGAGTAACATCGATCTCTATTTCTTTCAATTTCCTGTTGGATTACCTTAACTATCTCTATGTTTTCTCTTCCATCTCTGTTGAAAAGATAACAGCAGTAAGTCAGGGCTGCAGTAAGATCCTGGATGCTTTTCTCTGGGTGCTCTTTGTAATACATTGCCATTATCTGTTATGCAAATACACAATAAAATTGTAAGAGCAATGCCATTCCAGCACAGCCCTTTGTGTGAGGCAGGGAATCAGTGTTTCATCTGTGTAAGTTCATTGCTTCTCCCTGTGGAGGCCTAAGGCATGCCTCAAACTGCACATGCATTTTCCTGGCAGAGCCTTTATTTTGTGTTTGGGAGTATCTGGTTTAATTAGCAAGTGAGTTACAGAGAGGGAGGATGCCAGTCAAGGAGATTTCCGTGGGTGTAGTAGCTCAGGTTGTCTACTTGGAAAGGTGGAGTTGAGCAGTGTATCAAAAGTCATCAAATACACAGAGAAAAATTTCCTTATCTTCAACACAGACTTTACTGGAAATACTTAATTTCATTGTTCTCATTTTCCTTCTGTTTGAAGTCCATTTTTTTCAGTTGTGTCAGTAGACTGACATTGACATATTTCGTTTCTATATCAGACCAGATTGAAATAAAAATATTAAACACATGGAAAAATTTGTCATCTTGACTATCCATTTTAATAACATTAGGCATTAATAATGACAGTTTTGTTAACAGGTAACAGATAATGTTTGTACTAGGGACTGTTAGTGTTGCTATTAAGCTTTTATTTGCTGAGAACTAAAATCATTCATAATGGAAAATTTACTTAGGAAGAAAGTCTAAAGTCCAGGTCTTGCAAAGCTTGTATTCTAGGGGTCGTAAATGATTGTATGGAAGTTTAACATATGTATTCATATGTGTATGACTGGCCCATAGATACAGGCAGTGGGGGTGAGGCAGCATTCATATGATTGTTAAAAATGCTATATCAATGACTTGGTTTTCATCAACTCCTTCCATCTGGCCCATTTTTCTTCTAATTGTTACTTAATTGAATACAAGCAAACAGTTGGTCCATTTTTCTTCATTATTTCATTCTGACACATTTCTATAAATGGGTTTTGTCTTACAAACACAGCAATAGCATAAATTACAAAGACGAAGCATGTCTGAAACAAAAACTGAGATTTTTTTTCTGTAATCTTTTCTTCAGGGTTGGATGCTTTATTAAATAGCAACCAAAGATATTTAAATGAGAAATTAAATCAGGGTATTTATTAAATGCTTAGCAGTAAGCAATCTTATGAACAGCATAAAATGATCACACTTTACAAATCTGTTCATTCAGCCATATCTATCTCTAACACAGAAGAGCTCCCATTAGCCAGAATCACTGAATTAACTCTATGAATAATTTTTTCATCTCCTTTTCTTTGCAGAGAGAATGTGCTAATTTCATCAAGGTGCTCAAGGCTTACAACCAAACCCACCTGTATGCTTGTGGAACAGGGGCTTTTCATCCAGTCTGCACCTATATTGAAGTTGGAAGCCATCCTGAGGTAAACTATCTTAAAACAATATTTTTCTTTCTGCTCTTTTTAATCTTTATTGGTGTTTAGCCATGATCTCTTCCTGACAAAATGCATTCTCACTAGTTTCTGTGGCTTGGGAAGCAGATCTGGTAAGACCTGCTCCTGAATCAGGTGCTGACGTGCTGATTGATAAATCACAGCAGTATCTCTTAACTTTTCTGCCCTGCACAGCATCTCTTCCCTTAGGGGCTTAAATAAGTACAAGTAAGCCCATTCTACCTGGCCCATGAAGTTAAAAAGCACTAGTTTTTTGTAATTGAGACAAATACCAGGTATAAGAGGGGTAGTTCAGCCACTGTGTTTATTCTGGGCCCAACGCTGTCTTTAGTTTCCTCCCAGTCAGTACAGTCTGACACCACCTCAGCTTTCTCCCAGCTGAGAATTAAAATAGTGTCACACCTTCATAAATCCTCCTTCTCAGGTTTATCCTAACATACTGGCAGTTTTTCATATGTCACCTAGGTTTGGTTTCCTTAGTTTTTCGTGAAAAATAAATCGCTCTCTTTTCGCCTGTTTCTTTAATCTCTCGCTGATTTTTGCTTAGTATTGCAGAGTTCTTGCAGTAGGTCTTGTACCATTTTCTCAGTGATCATCATAACTAAATAGATAAGCAGGATCTTCCCTGGTAAAAAGCAGAATCCCTCAAAGGAAGCCATGGGACTAGGCTGGTTTTCCTGGCTGAAGATTTGACTAGAATGTCTCTGTGCTGCCCTGCAATACTTTTTCTCTCCAGAGCAGCCTATCTCTTATTTTTCTGTTGAGTATGTGATATAAATTAGTCTCCTTTACTGTGTTTCTGTCTGGCTTACATAAGTGTTGCTCAATGGGCTGTTTCAGTTTAGCAGTCAGACTCCTGATGTGCTTTCAGCATTTATGGATGTGTTTTACTAGTGAATCCATAATTGTGTTACTGGTAGCTTCTGTGATCTTCAAAAAAAACCAGCTCTTTCAAGTTACCTTAAGCCTTTACAATTCAGGTTTGCAGGATTTCCTTGAAAATAAAGACATCATTGTTGAATGAATGATGACTATTTCTTCTCACAGAAAAATTAACAGAGCCTTGAGTGTTGACTTCATAGTCTAGGAACTATTTTTCCCCATGACTATGTCTTTTGATATTTGAAACATAAATCTTTAAAATGTCCTAAGAACAAGGTTTTGAAGGGATAAGGGAGCTGCAGAGCAGAAAGGGTTTTGTTCATGTTCTTTAATGCTTTATTACAATGCATTCTTGGCAATTAGTAATTGTCTCTTGACCACACACAGTATGTCATTGCTTACTGCATTAAACAGATTCTCTGCTTCCTGAGATCCATTTGGGAATTGGTAGACATATTAATTAACTCTAGTTCCGTAAGATGTGTGTCAATCAATCCTTGGCTATCTGCCAAGGGAATCTATCTGCACAGAGATAGCTCGTATGAGGTCATTTACTTCTACATTTGGCTGGTTTATTGCTGTACCATAAAACTAACACACACTTTATCAAGGATTTATAGAAAGGATGATCAGAGATGAGAGGCCAGATCTAACCTTGGTTTAACATTCTGGGTTTTTAAAGTCTTGAATCAGTGATGTGTTTGGCCCTGGAGTGAAAGAGGAGTCTTGTTTTAGTTTCTTTTTAGCAGTCTGTAACTATAAAAAAATCAAAATTTTTGTGGGTGTGGTTTTGGTTTGTTTTTTCATTTTTGGTTTTATTTTTTCATTTATGCAGTAAGTTTGTAAGCCTCCTTTAGCCTGAATTATTCTCATGACCCTGATTTTCCTCTTTGCAAATGAGGGAAATCAGGAGTGTGTTTATCTGAATTGCCTTGGACACCATTGCCTTTTGTTTTCTTTTTCATACTTAAAATATGAGTGAAATTATCTTCACCTGCCCTTCCAGTGGCACAAGTTTCTGTGTCCTCTGAATAGTTGTGCAGGAGGGTTTACTGCTTTCTCAGGTCAGGTCTGCCCATGCGGAGAGAAAGTGAAGCATGCAGGATGCAGTGTACCCAGCTCTTCTTGGGCTTTGACAAATCTAACAGTCAGCCTGGGTTCTGTCCCTTGAAAGGGTGAAAATCAGATTAATAAATTAATTTATTAGCTCTGCAGTGAAAAATAATCTGTCCTTTCTCTCAGCTAGAGCCTGCTCCTTCCTCTCCCACACTACCTAGCCAGGAATTTCAAATGTGCTTCTTCTGTGGGAGATGAGGAAGAGGAGGGTGCTTGATTGACAGCAGCTATTAGAGACACCGTGAATGAGGGGGATACAATCTTAACCCCTGCACCCCTGCACACTGCATCTGTGAGAGCCAGATGGTTTGTGTTCTCATGTCAGACAGCAGCACTGGACGTGTCAAAGGGCCATTGCTTCCGTTTCATGTAGAGCTCATACCTCCCCAGCATACTAAAGAAGGTAATAGTATAAGCAGAGACAAGCAGTTGATTATGAGTTAAAAATTGCCATCTAAAATACTTCCTGAAGATTTCTTTTCTGCCACAACACTTGTGGAAAATTAACTGATTTCACCATCTGCTTATTTATTTTTCAAGCACTTACAAAGGTAAATGTGAACTGATTAGGGGAATAGTCAGGGAATGTACCTACTCTCTAGTATGACTGCTTGTTTATGTGAGCTCTGAATGTAACCCACCTGCCTGAATCCAAAGAAGAGGAAATCAGTGTGTGTGCCAGACTGGAGAGGGTGGAGAAATGAAATTTAAAGAAAAGAGTGGCAAGTGGTAGAGGAGACTCTGGAAGCAAATGGAGTAGGCTGCAGGAGGCTGGAACATGGTACAATTTTTATGACTGGGGAAAGGAAATAAATTGCTTTGTGTGACAGTCATAAAGTAATGGGAATATGAATTGTTATATCTGTTGAATATGTCTTTGATATGAAGCAGTGTATCATAGCCCCATTCCATACCTGAAGAAAATAATTTCTGGTGATGGAACTAGACAGGTTTAATTGAGTCTGATGAAGTACAGTATCAGAAAGTAATAATAAAAAGCTAAAAGGATATGAACGGCATGCTGTGCATCTGATTAAAAATGATGTGCACAAATGTATACAACCTAATATGTTGTGAATTACACCGCAGTCTGAGGAGTAAAGCAGACTAATCTTCACTTAAATCCATTCCAGATGTGTAAGCTGAATAACCACAGTATTTAGAGGGAAGAATAAAGTTAATGTTTCAATAAGCTTTAAGCACGTAAGCCATGAGGAAGCAGGAAAGAACATATTTAGAGAGAACATAGTGTGTGGATATGCAGAAAATACCTGAGGGCAGCCAAATGTAAAGCTTGATATCATCCATTTTATGTGCATGAGTCTAGGGGAGATGACCTAACACAGACACCTACACAAACTTCAGGGATCTGGGTTTGGGCAATATGTGGCATTATGTCCTTATAATGCAATATAATACAAGAAACCAATTACCAGACAGAGCAAGAAAGTGATTAGTAAAGCTGTGTTTTGCACCCACTGACTTCTGAGGAAACAGGGTTGGATGTGTAGGAGTGTTGTACTTAACGGTTGCAAAATTAAGCAAATCAGATCTGTGCTGGAAAGGAACAAATCCAACTGCAGCGAGACACAGAGGTGCATTAAACCCCCTAGAAAATCACAACAGGATGCAGAATGCACCTGCCTATGCATGCCTGAGCAGGGGGAAGGAGCCCTGCTCCCTTTCCCCGGGGCTCCCTTTGGGGTAGTTTGAGTGAACCAGCAGGGAACAGTCCTGTTTCAGTAAAAACAGGATTTTCCATTTACTTAACCCTTACACACAGGTGGAGGTGTACAGAATGCCCTATAGTACTTTTTTTTTTTTTTTAATGCTCAGACAGGCATTGCAAGAGCTTTACAAAATTGTTTGCCAGATCCTCAGCAGGAATACATTAGAGTTTCTTCAGCAGAGGTAAATCACTAAGTGCTGTCTGAAGAACTAAACCAGCTTCTTTTATTGTCTTCTAATTCAAAATTTCTTGTCATTGTTCAACAGATTAAAACTCATTTTTAACTGCATGAACTTAAAAGATCTGGGATTACTTTACTTGCAGGTTATTTCTCAATCAATAAAGAAGGTTTAAATTCAGTTTAGATTTATGATGTACATAAAACATTAAGTTATTGCATATGAAGTTATATAATGCTACCACCTGTAACATATTTGCTTTTTCCGGACTCTGTGTATTTTAAAAATCTTTGGTTCAGCTCATAAAATTTTGCTGAAATATACTTTCCACTCTTTTTTATCCCCTCTTTTCTTCATATTAGAAAGAGGTTCAGAGTGCATTTTCTAAGTAATGGACATCTTGTTCTGACACATTTATGCATCTATCAGTTTGTCTCTCTGTATATATTATATATATATATATAGTGATGGAAGAGCATTTTTTTCCTGAAAGAATGGCTTTGAAGAAACACACTACTTGAAGAATCAATGATATTGCTGGTACTAAACATGGTGTGTTTATCTAATGTAAAAAATCAGGGTGAAACATTGATTTCAGTAGTAGTAGATGTGGCATAAATTAGCCTAATTTCATTGAGGACAACAGACCTGTGTCAGTTTATGTCAGTCAAGATTCTGAGCTGTGATTTTTAAGTGAAACATTGGAGTCAATGGTTTTTTAAGTTAAAAATCGCCTGAGGCTAGTTTTCTTTCCATCTAATTAACTGTACTTTTATATGGTATTTATGTGCTTATATAGAGAAAGTATGAAGGAAAAGGATACTGTTAAAGGATTATTCTCATTTGAGTTTGAACTGTTATGTGTGACATACTCGTTCTAAGCATCACAATAATTATAGAGAAATGCCATTAAAAGATGATCTGCTTTACAGACTGCAATAGCCTTCTTTAGTTCACAGGTGCCTTAACCTTTCAAACTTCCAGATATTCTGTTACTATTGTACAGGAAAACAAAACTGAAAAGACAGAAAACACAGTGTAGGTGCCTTTTAGAATGCTTCTTTCCATTGCATGAGTAGTTTTACCACAGAGAAAAAGAAAACATCTCTTAGATCTTTAAAGGCTGATGTACTTCACCTTGTGTCATAAAAAGCTGAGAAGTGATTTCTGCCATACAGGGAAATCCCAGGCACTAGAACATTTTGCTTGTGCTGATGTTCTTGCCTGTGGAGGATGGCAGGTAACAGGGTAATCAGTGCTAGGCACACATCTGTCCAGGCACCTCAAAGGATCAGTGGCCAAAATCACAAAACAAAGGGGCTGGATTCCTCTGGAGGCGATGAGACTGTAAACCATCACTTCTGCTGCTCCAGTCCCTTAGGCTACCCTGTGTGAAAGGGCTTCACACAAAATCAGGCTCTTCACAAATGTACAGTTTACCTCCACTTGTTAAAAAAGAATAAATCTTGTCATAGCTATCTCCTTCCTAGCATATTTTTAGTATATAGTTTTATATACAGTTATATGTAGCTATATATAACATATTTTTCTTTTTCCTAGCCATAATTCATTATGACATTGTTTGGGAAGGGATGTTATATGTTGACTTTTCAACAACTAATTTTAACAAGAGGAGTAGAGGGAAAGGGCGAAGAATATGACAGTCCTTTCTCATATGACAATCTAAGTGAATCAGTTGTTCTGGTAAGGTCTGAAAAATATTTCAGTAAGGAAACCAGAATGTGTTGCTAGAAGCTCTACATGTTTTTAAGCACCGTCATGCAGAAGTACACATTTCTTACAGGCTGAGTGCTATGTCCCAGAATGGCACCTCTTGTTACGTTGCATTATCATGTGATAAAGTTTCAGAAGTAGAAGGTCACCATAAAGAAGTAACCTGATTCCCATTTAAAAGACTTTTTGAAAAACTCCATAAACCCCTTTGTAAACAAATATTAATCAGGTTCATGGTTAAATGCTATTATTTATGAAGGCCTGTCTTTGAATACACTGCAGATCTCCTTTTACTTTAGCTGTATTTTGAACACTTGCTTTGCTAAAAGAGAAGTTAAACCAGGAAAACTCAGATTATTCAAAACTTCATCCTGTCATCCCCAAGCAAAATATATTTCCAATAAACATTTATTTCCAGAGCAGATCCTTTAAAGTAGGACTGTTAGGCTTTATGCGATAATTTAGCTGTCGGAATAGTTTAATTTATGAAGTAAACTTCTCTCAACTGAATAGCACACATGGCAGCAATGGCTGACATCTTTCCTACCCTGCACTGTTGGGAAAGTCTACACAGCTGCAGTGGATATTTCATCCTCAGCAAAGTGGAACACTAAAACCAAAAATTTAGAATTTTTTTCCCCCAAGTATCTTATTTTATCAAGATAAATGTCTATTTTTAATAAAAATGATAATGCATACTAAACTGTTAATGTAAAAAACACAATGAAAGTATGATAAATTAAAGCCACTGTTTTTTATCCTGGTAAATTCAATTAAGGAGGATGTGCTTTTTTGACAGCTGAATGCTTGACAACTAGCTGATCCATTTGACCTTCCATTTTCCTATTTAAAAGTGTATTTGTAAGAATAGGGATATTCCAAATCATAAGTATGCAAAGGATGTGGCTCAGTGTCTTAAAATTCAGATGCAGTATAAATACCATTTTTGGAAGTAAAGTATTTAGCAAAGGGGTCATGCTTTAATCACTGACAGGAAATATGAACATTGTAGGTTTTCAGCTGTCATTTAATGCATCCACTCCTGCCCGTGCGCATTTCATAATTACACCTAAGTAATTTGGAATATATTTATGTCTAAAGTGACAAAGTCAGTAATTATGTCTGCGGCTCACTCTGAGATATACCAGGTTGAACATTTTCATGCAGGATATGAAATCAAGTTTTAAACTAACACAAGTGAGAACAGTGTGGTGGCTATTTTATTTCTTCACCTTTATTCCTCAGACTACATGGCTGAGGGTAAAATGGAAGCACGGTTCTTTGGTAAGTCATACTGAGGAGAGGTATAAGATATGATGAAAAACAGAACAAAGACATGGAATTTACAACTGCAAGGGCCATTTGTTGCACAGCAGAAACCACTAATGAAACTCTAATCACTATTCAAGTCTGATCATTTCAGCTATTCAGCAGCTTACTTTTGTTTAGGACTTGATAAATATGTCCAAATTGCTATGGCAGACCTCCCAGTTTATTCTTAAGAAACCAAGCCAAGCCAAACCAAACTGAAGAAAAGAACTCCAGAACAATATTATTTTAATATTACTTTATACAGATTTTTAAGGAAAATGTAAGTGGAAGTCACTGTGCAGGTGATGTTCCAGCATTCTGGAGTTTGGTTTTAATTGAAACAAGTAAAAGTATGAGATGAGGGAAAAATAGTAAGGATGTGGTCTGGAGACGGTGTTTCCGTGGATCTGGTCTGATCTCTACAGGTATGCAGTGGCACAAAAGGAAACTTGGAGCTGGCAAGATATACTTGTCCTGCACTGTTGGAAAACAACTCTAACAAAGTAATCGATAACATAGAATGTTTTTTTAGGTGTTCCCAATACAGAAAGGGTTCAGTGTGAGCAATCGTGTCAAATTTGAACCCCCAGCTGCCTAATGAGAGGAATCTCTGCAGTAGAAAGCTTCCAGTGAGACAACTGAGGAGACCATTGTTCCCTCCCTGTACATGGCTCTCGTCCTTGGTGGCGGAGCAGTGCTGGTTGATTACAGTGGGGAGCTGTACACAGTGCGCCACAGCTGAATGGCTTCCATGAATAAGAAACCAAAGCCAGTCAACATATTCATTAGGTTCAAAGAAATAAGTCTCAGAACTGTGGGAAAACTTTTGTTTATGTTGCTGCAGGGGAGAAAAAAAAGACTGAGATAGAGGGAGACCTCCATGGAAGTAAATTTGCAGAGGGGAGCGTGCACATGTGCGCACGCAGAACCACTGGGTGGACTTTCACTGATACCACATGTGATGTCTTGTTTTGTGAGTCCATGTCTTAAAACCACGGGTAACTTTGGATATGCTCAGATAATGAGTGATTCAAGTTAAAGACCCTCTAGGGTCTGGGTTTAATTTATTCTTTTAAAGTATGGGGTGCTTTTTTCTAGAACTATTTGTCTTCAGTGGAGTTCCCTATGACTTATACTGGGGTAGCTGAAACTGAGGTGCACTTTTCATAGTCACAGGGAAAAAATGCTTTAATTTCTAGCATTGTTAGAAGGATTACTCAGAACTTTGTGACTACTTTAAGGAAATTAATTTTAGCGATGACTATCAGAGGAGCTGAAAATACACCCACTGTTTACCTTTGGATGTTCATTATTTCTCCTATCACTTAAAGGATGCTATGATGAATTATTTGTTCCTGTAATGTAAATATTCCCACTGACACGTGGTTACCTTACTTTACCAAGAGATGATACAGTTTTCCTAATTCATTACAGACATAGATTGCACTTTTTAAGAGGTATGGCAATCATATAAAGATGTCGATCCAATTTTCTGGGTGGGAATATTATGTTGGCTCATCAACAGAGCCTATAATGTTTCTAGTAACACAGGAGTTCAGCATTTGGGTCTTGTTAGAGTAACAATTGAAAACATTAACCCAACTTCACAGTCATGCAACATATGCAAAATTTCATCCACACACCTCCTGAAACAGAAGACAAGTATGGTCAAATCCTTTGATCTCTTGACCAATATGGGGGAGAAATAAATAAAATAACAAACCACCATCTGTTGGGAAACCAATGTAATAAAACCAATGGAAAGTCAGCTTACAGTATAGACTGACTTAATTGAGGAAATAACTTATAAATAGAATTATTTCTTTATTTAGAGGCACAGAAGAAAACTAAACTGAAAGAGGGAGTTACTGAGCTCAGGTTTGGATAGATGAGCATCAAAGCAGCATTATTCATTGTGGGATTCACGTCACAAGGCTCCAGTTGACAGGGGCTGACCTTATGAAGAAGAATCATAAATGTGATTTCTGCCACTGAAGGAAGTGACTGCATTATGTTTGTAGCTCAGTACCAACATCTTGTCAAATAATCTTTAAACAGCCAAGGTCACAATGCAGCAGGTTCTAGCTGTGGGTGATGCTCCACATACAGACCACGGTGCTGTGAAATCCTGAACAGCAAACTAGCCAGTTATATTAAATACTCAGACATGAGAATCTTACAAAGGCCTTATTGGTGAACTAATTTCACTGGTTTTTGCCTAAAAGTTTATGACAGCGGGCATGCTGTGGAGTGCCTTTCAGGCATTTTTTAAAGTCTGTGGGATATATTTAACTCTCAGAGACACGTGAGTCTGAAAGCACTGCCTTTTCCCATGCTGTCAGACCAACCTAATATTCATAATTCCTGTGTGTTCACATTATCTGAGTTTAATTGGTACACTGGCAAGGTGACTGCAGTTAGGCCAAGGAGGGGCCCAGGGAGGCTGAGTTATGGCCGTGGCTCAGCCTGCTCAGCATTGATGGAGAGGTTCATGCCCAATCTCCTCAAAACCTGCTTCTGATGTTGCTTCTGACCACAGGACTCTCAATGATTCAGAATTCCCAAAAAACAGGGAATTTCCCCAAAGGTAAAACGAGAACACTCATGGATGTAGAAGCTTTCAAACAGATTCAGGAAAGAAAAAGTCACTTTTTACAATGACTCCTTGGTGTGCTTTCAAGTTCCTTAGACATCTCTTTCTTTCACCAGCAGCTGCAGTTGGCATGACAGAAGTGGCTTCTCCATAATGATGAAATCTTACCTCTTTTAATAAAAAGCAAAGTAACTACAGATGAAGCTGCTATTTCTCTGAGTAAACAGCAGGACACAAGTATTTCCAGCAGTTGCCTGGTGGAACAGGAAATAATTGTTCTTCTCCTGCTATCTCAACCATCCTCACTTTTATTTACAGACTCATGTTGATATTAAAAAAAGCTTTCATAATACTTTCCAGATGCTTCCTTACCTTTAAAAGATTTTAAAGCTGAGTCTCTTCTCTACCCTGTTATAAAAGGACTGTCTTAAATTTGTTGCCATCTAAATTAATTTAAATAATAAAATACCACTGCTCCATACTTCAGTAAAAAAACAGTACTTATATGACTAGTAGTTAGTACTTTCCTTCCTAAGGAAAAAAATTACTGAATCATGTAAGAAAGTGAATAAGAATTAATGCCACATATGCCAGACACAGAGGAAGATGGCTGGAAGAAGAAGGATCTCTGCAAAACAAGAGAAGACATAATTCTGTAGTGTACACTTTTTAACTTTGCTAAATACCCTTACAAAGCATAAAGACTATGTTTCTTTGCCAGTACAACCTTTCATCTTTTTTGCATTGTATGTTTTGCTGGCATAAGATTAGACAAATAAACTAACAGTCAGTTATGTCAAGATCTCAAAAGTCTTATAAGAGAAAAAAATCCTTCATCCTACTTTAAACAATGCTCTTGTGAGTGCAGACACCATGTACAGTGATGTGTGCTTGATTGCTGCAATGCTACCTCAGAGCAGGAAGAAAATATAGTTTAAGGAACAGGTCATGGCTTAGATAGACACTGCGTTTTGTGCAGGGAAGGAACATGGGACGGAGCACAGAATTATCTAAAAATAACTGATACAAAAGGAGTGTATAGACATAAATAATTATCTCCCTTTTCCATTAGTCCATATATCTTCTGCCGTGAAGAGTTGATCAATTTACTGCTGAAATGCTGTGGGAGATTAAGAATAGTTGTGAAACAGGCAGTGTTTTAAATATTTGTGCTTGTCCCATATGCCTACAGCTTATGTGATGCTGGAAATCAGACTAAGTGATTGCAGCAACTCTTTCTTTTCTCAAAATCCAAGAATAAACCCACTGGAAGTCACTTAGAAAAAGAATTGTTTACTCTTCCATTCATGCTGAATTCCTGCTTACATATCTTGTAACAACTTGTTTTCTGTTTATGGCACTTGGTAAGTCTGGAAATGTGCCGGCTTCTCTTGGAGCTCCTGAGCATGAGCCATATAGAATCTCTGCATCTTCCCTCAAACACTGTTCCTGTCAGGGAAGTGTTCTGTGCCCTTCTGTTCCTTCCTTCACCTCTCCCTCGTTCATGTAAGAAAAATAATGTACTGAGTATGACCTGACTCAGATGAAAGACATGCCTCTGGCTCGTTCATGCCTCTGTGGACTTGGAGTAAATTAGTTTATTTCCTAAGTAACTCATTTCATTGGAAAAGGGTGAGTAACTTTGCAACATTTCTTGGGAACTCAAGGAAAGACTAGTTAATGCCTGCTTTTTCTTTCTCTTCAGCTTCTGTGTTACTTGCTGTAGACAATTCACATATGGTTATTTTTGTTTTTTCCCCAGAAAAAAGCTTTGTTTTTAAAAAATATTTTTTTCTGTAGCACAGTGAGTCAGAAAATGTGAGAAACATTTGGATGAAAAAAGCAGTCACCATTGGAAAACTTAGCTAAAAAGAAGTATTGTGTAGAATAAATAAATGTTATCATGATGAATTCACGCCTGTTAGAATTGGTGATGAGTTGCTATGTCATCTAATCTATTTTAATTTGTGTATATGTTTGCAGTCATCTACAAGTCTGGACTGTCTTCTCACCTGTAGTGATATAAATCACAACTAGTGATTCTTGCAGTGCAGCATTAATTTGCATCTTAATTATTTCAGTTTCAAATATTGCATTGCTAATATAATTGTACACATTGTCCATCCCTAAGCAATTTCCTATTTGCAGCTCATACCAGCTAGGTCCAGAAGAACTGTCTGTATGATTCTATATAGTTTAGTTAAGAAATGCTTCCTGATTTATGAAAATCTATGGATTCTTCCAAGTTGCAACATGGTCACATTCAGAGAGATATATTAATAAATGTTTGCAAGTACATAATCAGATGAGAACCCAATACTCTCCATTAATGAAATATGATCCATAATGAATCTTGCATGGGAGTGCTAATAACTACCTTTGGGTTAAAGTGCTCAGATGTCACAGTATAACAAAATCTGTCTTAGATGTGTATCATTATGGCAAGTAATTAAAGGTTACTTAGCTGTTAAACGGTTACCTTGGAGGAATCCTTCAGTAACATGGCTTCAAACGTGCCTTCTCAGTGAAATTAATTAAGTAAATTAAGTATCAGCCTTGTAGTAATTATTATATGTGCAGAATATCAGGCATATAAATGTATGATATTATTGGTCAGAGGACTTGAAGATGTATCCATTTGCTGTTAAGCATAAAATGATTTTTGTTGTTCTTACATGTAGAATAAAGCTGATGCATGTTAAAAAGAACAGTGACAAGACTGATGAAGAGAAATGGAATGTCAAAATTATCACAGTCATATTCCATGTGCTGCATAAGTGCAAAGCTCAAGTAGCAGCATTCTGATTAGAGAAGTATTAAAATTCATTTGGTCTTTTTCACACCTCTGCTGCTACATGGAGTTAAAACCTGGTACCAAATGACTTGAGTTTTGCTAACAGCTCAGGCTGACTCATCACGAGGATGCTTTCAGGGATTACTAAGTTCCTGCCTTCTTCTGTATTTAATATAAACCACTCCAGAAAAGTTGAGCAAGCAGCTTGATGTGGATATAAACATTTTTTGTCACCTCTTAAAGTAGAAATATGACATGGACCACATCAGTGACAGATTTTGACTTAAAAAATAATTTCTTAGTATTATGTAAACTGGCAGTGACAAATACAAATAAAGCAGTACATTCTGTTTTTTATTCCTTGTTTAAAGAGAAACAATCCTCTAGATAAATAGATCCTTCATCTGAGACCTTTTCATATGTAAGCAAGTTCAGATCTCTGCTGTCCTCCTGAAACATTGGCTTTGCTCCAGGCAATGACATTATTAACATACCTTAAGTTTACTCTTTAAATGTTTTGCCTAAGTATGTCTTCTGATGAAACAGAAAAGAAATACAAAAAGAAATCTGTGTTGTGCTACAGATAACTTCAATCACAGCAGCTCATAAAGTATTAGCAGCAGGAAACATGAAGAATTCGTGATAGAAATCTGGGGATTTTTCATGTTCTGAAATTTTTTTTTTTTATGCCAGAGAGATAATTAACAGTGGTGGCACCATCTTGCCTGTGATATGGAAAACTGCTGCACATTTTGGTGGAGGATGACAACAGTGTTAGGGGTTCTTCTCCAGTTCTCAGGCTTCTGCCCAGGGCAAGTTGTTTGGCCTTAATTTGCTCTCTGCAATTCAGATTTCTTAAAAGTTGAAGCTTCAGTCATTGTCATACGAAAATGGTCTTGTGTCCCCAGGCCAAAAAGAGTCCCCAGAGAAGGTAACTAGAGGTGGTGGAACTATTTGTCCTCCAGATAATCTTTAGATGCCCCTCTGCACACTTATGGGCCAAGCCTACGCAAAGTTGTCATATGCAGGAGTGAAAAGAAGGTCTTAACACTCAGATTCTCATAGACCTGGTCAGTTCTCTGTGCTGTAGCTTCTCAGATAATACAGAGTTTTACGTCTAAGGGACAGTAAAATGTGATCGATTCAGCCTGGTTCCAAACTTGGAGACAGTTTTTGAAGGAGGGTTAGAAAACAAACTGTGTAAGAGAGGAGGGGAATTAGAAAACAAACAGTGGAAGAGTGGAAGATTATCTTCCAGTGAGTTCTTTTTCCCTGAAGTATGAGGGTGGTTTTTTGGTTGTTTTATTGGTTTTTTTTAATTACGAACCAGTAAGTGTGTAATTGGAAAAACAAATGGTATTGATTACTTTTTCAAAGCAGTGGCTCTGATCATTTCATCTATACTTCCAGCTTGTTTGAAATATGGAACCAGCATAAAACCTGAAAGCATTTGCCATTTGTATAAATCAAGATTACTCTGTGTAGCCAGTGTTTATTTACAAGCTTGAAAAGGATTTCATAAGAGGTATTTGTGCACCTTCAATACAAACCATGTGTCAAATGGCAGAAAACTGCAGAGCAATAGCACTGGGTTTTTTCCCCTTTACTTGATCCAAGTTTCATTTTTTGTTTGGCTAAGCATCAATGGTCATGAAGGTGATATATCAACAATAGTCATGGTGGCATTTAATTTAATTATAGCTGGTTGAGGTTCTTAACTTCATTTACTCTGAATAACAATTTATTTTATTCTGTTTTAACAAACCTTTCTGTTTAAGCGTTTCATCATCTTTTGTTATAAGAAACAAGGATCTCATTTCAGTATTTAAGTGTGGGAGTAATGAAAAAGCAAGTCTTCATCAACTTACTGTTTCTGTACCAAGGGTCCTTTTTCTGGAATACTTACTGAAGAACAAATCCCTTAAAGTCTGTAGAATATACTCTAGACCATTAATTTTGATTCCTAACTAAAAATCTGTGAAACCTACACTGAATTTGGAATATGGAAAGATGTGGCATAATTTATCATAAAATGGTTTGCATTGGAAGGGGTCTTAAATATCATCTGGTTCCAACTCCCATGCCATGGCACCTTCCATTGGACCAAATTGCTCAGATTCCTATTCAACCTGGCCTGGAAAGGAAATTACTGCTATTTAACATAGAAAAAGGCCACATTCTTCCAACAGGTATAATATAATAGTCAATGATTCAGACACAAGTACAAGCTTTAGGCATTCTCTTGAAGACTGGTGAGGATAAACAGAAAATTAATGGGTAAAGTTGACTTCGTTTAACCTCAGTCAAGAAAGGAAACTAAAAATGAGAGTTTGGACAATGAAGTGGAAGCTTTGTTGGTGAAAGAGCTCTCTGCATGACTTTAGCCTTGTCCATAGGGAAACTCGTGAATGTCTCACGAATTCAGTGCAAATCCCTGCACAGGCATTCTCATCTCAGTTAAAGTAGCATTTCAGATCTGGTCTTAGCTGCCTGAAAGTAGCTGAAAATAAGCTGCTCTTAAACTGAGCTCCCTGTGACACGGAGTGCGTGTGTTTACTGGAATCTCATTACATTCAAACATTGGGATACAAGTCTGCAGATTAGTGCTTGCCCTGAAAAGGCTGTTTAGCCTTTCAAAGGATTGTGCAGGAAAGCAAGCTGGAATACAAGCCCTTTCTGCTTGTCATTTGTAGGTTTGTGGATTTGGCTTTTATTTCTTTGTGCAAATGTGTTTTCATACAGACAGTGAAAAGCCATGACCCTCTGTAAAAAGGATTACCTCAAAGGGAGATAGTAAGACTACAGTGTAAAGGATGGTTAATGCAGAAATGCTAAATCTTGCTGTACAAAGATTATAGCACAATAAATTTTTGAACTCAAGGTACTTTCCTGACATTATAAAAACAGTCACATATCAGAATCACAAAATAAAAGTCTTCAAGAGAGGGCTAAAAGAAAATAAAGGAAAATATCTGTTGTTTTTTTTGTAAAAAGATGATACAGAATCCCTTAAAAATGTGTTTTCTTTTAGCTGACATTGTAGCAAGTAGTTTAGATAACATTAAGTGACTTAGATATTATTTTTACAATCAGTGTATTTCATGGGGTATTAAAGATAATAAATAAGGAAATACTTTAAAACAGATATTAGAAGAACATAAAGAAAGCTGAAGGTTTCAGTTGCTTACAAGAAGCCTGGCATCTTACTTATATGGAGCAATGACCCACTGCCACATGACCCATTGGAATAAGAGGAATCAAATCCCAGTGCAGAATTATTTCTTTGGTGGAAAAGTTCCCAAAAAGAAGATGGGTGTTTTTTAAACTTATACCTAGAATTTTTTCCTTTTTTTTGTTTGTTTGAGTAGTAAGCAGTATGGTCAGAAAAAAATCTGGAATTAACCCTTCTAAAACTTCCCAAAGAGGTAAAAGCAATATTCTTTGGGGCTAATTAGGATCTCAATTACCTCAAGACTTAAACTGGACCAGCAGTAGTTAAATAACTGAGGTGGGTTGCCCAAGTGTCCCTTCTTTTTTCTCTTTTGGCACTACTGGTTCTAAATCACTTGGTCTCCTCCAGGCTCACAAGACTAAAGTAAATTTCCAAAAAAAGGGTGTGATAAACTGCAACAGCAGCTCCAGCTGCACCCAAAGTCTTCACCTAAAAAGCAGAAATGATGTTGTAGTAGAAGGCAGTTTACTGAACAGAGGGAAAAAAAAGGTTGGATTTGAAGGTTTGTGCTTAATATAAAGAGGAGTTTAAATGTAGTAGCCATCTGGTAAGAGGTGAGATGAGATCTAATGAAAAGCATAACTACCACTCAAGTGTAGTGTATATATGAATATAGTTATACTCATTCACGTAGGTGAATGAATGAAACTGAATTTAATTGCAATAGCTAAAATATCAGATTATTTAATTTAAAAAAAGATTGCAATATTTTTTTCAAGATATTTCGGTGAGGAATTGGAAACCATTAATATGAAAACTGCATATTTGCTTTTAAAGTTGCTTTTAAAGCTGAATCTCTGATGTACTGTCATCACTGACTGCTTTTTGATTTCTGTAGAGCTAGCATTAGGCTTTATGTGCCAGTGTCAAATTAGAGCATTAATTACCTCTGCAGTTGTGTCCAGTAAGGTGCTTTTATATAAAGCAGTCTCAAGAGCTCATTCAGAAGGAACTTGAGTGAATTATTTCAATGTTTCAGGGAGATTGCTCATATGTGTGAAGTAAAACTGATACTGACAATTTTCAGTGTTTAGATGCTTCAAAAGAACAGTTTTATTTTGAATTTTATAGGCTCTCCCTAGGCAGCATCACAGGCAGGACACTGAACAGCAAAAGGAGAGGGATTTGGGGTTGCTTAAAGTGCCAGAGAACAGAGGTCATGAATTGGAGATAAAAAGACAGTGAGAAAGATGAATAGATGGCAGCAGGAAAGTATGTTGGAGGATTAGAGGTGTTCCAGATTTTGCTCTTTCCCGATGTTAAGGCAATTTATTCCCTACAGATTTAGATTACAGCGTATTTCAGAGGGTAGAAGTCATTTTACCTGATGTAATTCACCTGTAACATAGTTCATATAGTCCTCCAGCTTTATTCTTAGGCAATGTAGAGAATTCTGCATCTTCAGAAATAGTGCTTCTCCTTCTCATCTACCATAGCACCTGAGATGTTAATGAAATAAAAACAAAAAAATAAAATGAGGCAGGCACTCAGAAGCAGTGAGTTGCAGAAAAGTTCCTGAATATTGATTTATATTTCTCTGAACTAGAAAGAATAAAATTATACATACTGAATCCAAGATGGGAACTCAGGAAGCAGTATGAAATTTCAGTTACAATTTAATTGTACAATACTTGAGGCAAATTATTGTCCATCTTAAAACAATCCACACCAGCCACCTGAAAACAACATGCACTTAGGTTTTAAGGTTCACACTCCTGACATGCAAATTTAAGAATAGAAGTCTTTGGAGTTCTTCCATAGACATTTTCACCAAAGACAGTTGATCAAATCCTCATGCTGAATATTGTAAAAATAGCTGAAAACTAATGTGATGGTACGGTAGATAGCATTCTAAAGGTGGGAATGCAGCAGAAAGAAGAAAGCATATGGCCATTGTAAGCAAGCCTGGTCTGTTTTGCATCCTGTTACTGTTCCTTCATTTTCCATTTGCAACTTGCAGTTATTAATTTTCTACCAGTAATCTTTACTTTAGCTGCTCTGTAAGCGAGTATCCTCATCATAGTGCAATTTGTAATAAATGAGTTTTTAACTTCTTATATTGGTTAAGAAGATTAACAGTGCAGAATTTAAAACCTGTGACCAAAATTTGATGAGACGACTTAAAATGAATGACGTTTGAGATAGAAAGAGGCTTCTGAATACCAACAGACAAAATCCAGACAGCAGGAAAATAAGGTTAAAACATTCTATCTGAAGCCATTTCACAAAAAAAAAAGAGAGGAAATGTGTGACATATGGTATCAAGTGAGGCACTTGAAGTTGAGTCTAAAAATGTTTAAAAAGACAGCTGTTAGTTTGCATGATTAAAAAAGGGGAAAGGAAGGATATTATGATACATCAAGAAGTAAGGAAGTTATGAAACCAGAGGTGGACTTGTTGGATGTTTGTTTGCTTTTCTTATCCAGTGGTTTCTAATGTTTTTATTAAATTTATCTTCAAATTCACCCTCCACCTCTATCTTCCGTTCTGTTTCTCCCAGTGACATCAGTGCTGGCTATTAACACAAAAACTGGGTGGATCCTTGAACCCTGAAACCAAATCAAAGAACAGTTTAGGGAAAGAGATAATTACATATCAGCTCTTCTTCCCAACAATATGTTTCAATAGATTAGATTATTTTAATAAGCATTGGAAGTGATGGTAACATTTAGAACAATATTGCTGCATGAATCTCCACTGGCTGCATATGAATCATAGAAGTCAGTGAGAAAAAAAAAAACAAATCTGTCTCTATGAAGTATTGTTGTAGGCATTTTTTGATCTTTATTCTAAGCTAAATGACTTATTTATTTTAAATATTTGTTTATGTGATAGATTGGTTAATTAAGTTGCTTTAGAGCAGGAAATCTGTGAGAGGGATTTTTTGCTTCCGCTGCTACTTTTTGTAAAACTCCAGTGAATAGAAAACAAGTGGCAATTTGCATATGGCAATTTGTCCATGCATGGGGAACCCAACAGAGGTATTCCTTGGGAATCACAGGGAGACTAAAGGCTAACTGTGCACAAAAGCTGATGCACTCTCCCCATCACAAGTGATCCTTACCAATTTTACTTGGCACACTGTGCATAGCTTTGCATGTGCTGAGTAAGCTCCGTCGCCATTCGCTTGACTGGGATTTGAGGCAGGACTTTACACTTTTGTTTATGGCACTGGGCAAGGCTCAGGAACTAGAACATTAGCTTTTTGCTTTGGCATAGATTTCCTGGCTAAATTACCTAATTTCTCTCTGCCTCATTTCATAAGAACAGTCCAATCTGTTCAGACCAAAGGCTCATTTAGCCCAGGACCTTGGTTCTCACTGGGTCCCATAATGAGTGTCAGAGGAGGAGAATGAGCGGCGAGCAGGCAGCAGTGATATCGTCTCCCAGGCTCCAGCACTGCTTGTTCAGGGATTTCCTGAACCAGGGGTGGAATCTCTGTGTTTAATGCTTTTCAATGACTTGGTTTTGATAAATTAGTACTGGCATTTCTTGAGCTCATATATCTTTTAAGTATCCATAGCATCCCAAGCCCTACAAATTGCAACATGGGAGGAACATCCCTTTATTTTATTTTAAACCTTCTGCCTGCTAGTTTCTTTTTTTGGAAAAAAAACCTGAGAATACTCTTCTTTTCTTCTTGTTTCCTTTAATGGTCATGTTTTCTGAGTTAGAGGACTGTAACTTCATGCAGTACTGAAAATTCAGTAGCTTTTAAAAAGCTATGCTTTTAAAGAGGCATAAAGACACTGTTGGTTTTGTTCTTTATTTCATTCCTGAAAACTCTGTATGAGAAATTTGCTTTTTCTGACTGTTACTCGGCATTGACATAATTCATTAAAAAAAAAAAAAATCACGACTTTAGGGCCTTGAATTTGATCTATTAAATATGCACTAGTGTTTCTAGAATTGCTTTTTTGAAAAAATACAGAAGGAAACCATGAACACAGCTTTGCATAAAATGCACAAGTTGTTCTGGTCTATTTTAGCTGAATAGAAACACTGAAACATGAGAAGACAGTGCCCTGGACTAAATGGCTTTTGGGAAAGAAGATGCTTGGTTATTGATATGAGAATAAAATGCCAATCTTGTGATTTAACTTCTCTGCTACCGCTAACACCTCCTGAAACAGGAAGACAGCTGGGCTATTCTATTTCAAATTCCATTTGTGTTAATTTTAATGCCTTCATACAAAAGGAGGGGAAGGGGGAAAGATGCACTTCATTCCCACATGTTTTCTGTGCATCTCTAAAAGAACAGTGTGGCCCCAGTGGACCTTTCTGGCCCTGTGAGATTTGTCTTACACGGTCACTTTTCCTACAAGGCCATATCTCTGAGTTCTTCCCCTTCAAGGGAGTTACATTTCAGGAACCAATTATTGTTGACAAAGATTCAAAAACTGTCTCCTGTTTCTCAGGGGCCTGTAATCAGTGTTCAAATCTGAGGTAAACAAAGTTTTGTCTCTAAAGAGAAGATAAGCTTAGCAGAGTTCAAAAGGTGCCTCAAACAGCACAAACACCTTCTCCTGTTGAAATGTTTAAATCTTTACATCCAAGGTGATAGAAAACTGAGCAGCATTATCTTGCAGATGGTCTGAGAAGATTTTATTAAATAAATTCCAAGGCATGTGTTTTTTACCTACCAATTAGGTTCAAAATTTCCAGATCCAGGGCTAAGTCAAAGCAAGGAAACAGTCTTGTTTTAAAACTAAGACAAGAAGCAATCCAATCATTCAAAAGTTATACCTATGTTGTGGATATGCAGAAAACATATGGATCATTCTGATAGTTGTTCTTCTAGATAATCTCCAAAGCTGACCTTTGTTCTTTAATTCTGTTGGCTTCCACTGGGGTTGCACAAGCGTTGCTGAGGAGAGAACCCAGATCATTGTCTTAAGGTGCCTTTGCTCATGAATAACAAATTTAAAAGGGTAATTTGGCACAGCAGGTGAGATAATTAATATTTCAGGTCTTAATATTTTTGTTTGTGGATATGTGTTTGTGTGTAATTATACATTTCAAGGATGAACAGCTAAATGCAGTTTACCATTTATATAAATAAATGCAAATGAAACTTGTATTGTAAACCAAATAATTGGTATGGATTAAGAACACATATGATTTTTCTTAGTGTTTATTGCCATTACATTAATGATGACAAAAAGCAGAAGGGTGATGGTACAGATGCAGGTTTAGGAATCGTATATTCATCAGTTCAAACCTTTTAAATTGATGGTGATGGAGAACAACTGTTTTAATTCAGACTCATTTGGAAGGATTTGCTGTGACCTCGAGTTAACATGTAAACATGGCAAGGGATATGAGAAAGATTCCTCTGGTGTTCACTGAACTTGAAGAGAACCTTGCTGTGACTACAGTGGGCTCCATGCTGCAGCTCTGAGAGCAGGGCCAGAGAAGACACCCATGAAAGTCTCAGGGATCACAGCCCATCTGGAATGGCACCAGTGTCTGGTGTTTAGTGCTATGGTGCTTAACCCTCTGCAGAGCACAGGTCCTGCATAACTCAGTTCAGGACCACGATCGCTCCTCACCGTGTCTGTGATCTGGTGGGGAGGGGGTGAGAAATGAAGTAATCAGAATGCCAGAATTTCTTTGTCAAAAAAAACCCAAAAACATAACCAGCCCAAAAAAACCCCAGTTCATGTGTTTGTCAGTTTGTTTTAACCAACAAAGTCAGCCTGTATTATGCTGTACTAAACCATACTGAACTATAATGTACTACACTACACTATACTATATAATGTGCCAGGATTTGGAACCAAAGTTCTCTCAAATGAAAGGCTGCATTTCTTCTTCAAAAATACAAATATCTGTAATTGGTTTACCTGGTTGGATGCTGATTAGCCCTGCTGACACTGTGCAGTCCTATTTATGAACATACATACATAGACATACCAGCTGAGTTTATCAAATATTCCTGCCTTTGTCACTGACTCTCTCCCCTTCTGGGGACTCCTAGGTGCTAAAAAGCAGGAAAGATAGTGAATAAAGAAGTGAATTTTAATGTACTTTTTTCAGTCACCCTGAATCAAAACCACTTAAATCCAGTCACCCTGAATCAAAACCACTTCTGTTACTGTGTCAATGAAGTTTTTGTTGCACTGGGAAAAGAATATCAAACATTCTTCACTTTTTTAATAAACCCCCCCAACCAGTATGAGAAATGCATTGCTCTTAGACACAGTGCCATGAGGAATAATTGCAACTTGTCACAGAGAGAGGTTATAATTATGTCTACTGTTAGTTATGTCTCCATGTGCACAATAGAAGTTACCTTTTCAAATGCATTGTTCTCTAATGCAATACCAGTTATTAAAATTTGACGATATTATTACTTGCTAATGAAGAAAAATGAAATGAGGCTGCAGAAAGTCTGGGTGCTGTAACACTGAAAGCATGTGGAGGGAACAAAGAGGAAAGAGAAGTGCTTATTGCAGAGATTTCAGATCTAAGCTTTGCCTCAGGAAAAGCAAAATTGCCCAAAGGGTCAGAATTTCAGCTTCTGTATTTCAGACTTTGTCTATGTCTTTTAAAAAATCTGAATATGTATCAAACACTGGTCTAGTTCTGACTCTTCATAGGCACCTCTGCATGAAATGCTGCAAATCAATTGCAGTATATTACAGACTAAAACAAAGCTTTGTTGCAGTAGTTGCTGTGATGTACTTCTCTGTCCCTTTGTTACTGGCACAAATTCTCTGAAAGTATGCTCATAAGGTCTTATTTTAGGGAGAAAGAATTAATTGTATTCTTCTAGCCTTGCTCCTTATTCTGTCACTCATTTACAGTCAGATTTTTGAAGCCTTTAATTTAGGTCATGTGTTCATATTAGAGACTTCTTCCTGGGAATTAAAAGGCAGATAGGATAAAAAGCAGTGCAGACATATGCCTTCATTTTCAGAAGTGACTAACAGCTCCAAGTATCAGAATTTTAAATTGCCCAAGAAAGTATTTGCTGAGAATCAGAGCCCTTGAGCAAGTTTTAAATTGGGTGCCCAACTTGTGAGTATGCAAAATCACTTGGGAAATTAGAAAATCTTGGCCATATGCTTATATGTTAACACCACTTGACTAAGTCCTTTCTGTATGTTGCTTCCCTAATTTGCAGTTGGTTTTGTGCTGTAAATAAGATATCCTTGACTCAGACCTGAAAGTTCCCCAGGAAAACTGGAGAACCCTTCTCTTGTTAAACAGCACCCTAATTACAGAAGCAATTTTACAAACAATTCCCTGGGGGAAACATTTTTGTTCTCATCAGGAAGGCTCTTGAATAAAATAACACCTTTGCTAACTTCATTTATTTACAACAGGACACAAGACTGAGGCTGGGTTAGATTTATTGCCATTACATCACTGATGCTCAGTAATTCATAAAACATTGGGTCTAGGAGTCAGCACTGCTGTTATTTCCTCTGATGCCTGACCTCACCACAGTCTAATAACATACAGGAAATCCAGAAGACAAAGGAGGAAAGAAGTGGTCTTGAATGCTAAAAATAACCATAGAAAACTTGTACAATCATGTAATAGAGTATGGCCCAATAATTTATTTAACATAATAGTAGGATCTGCTAAAGCAATTAGAATCTGTTCCAAATGTTTCTAATGGAAAATATGCTAGGGGTAAGAATAAGCACACTTAGAGAATGGATACTTTTAGGTTATGTAGTTCAATTACGTGTACTGGTTTTAGGTTTGTATATCTTATTTCTTACATATGCAGACCACTTAACAACTTGACTAGAACAGACAGTCATTGTATGGTGGTTGTATTTCCAGAGGTCATCCTATATGAGCCAGACAGTCATCTTAGGTGATGTATTACACTTGACAACCCAGAAAGTTGCAATACAAAGGCATTCTAATTCTCAGTGTCCTCTGAGAATTATTCAATATCCTTGATGGTATCTAGTGTCTGGTATGCCATTGGGATGACATTTTTGGTGTCTTTACTAATCAGTCAAGGTTAACATCTCATTCATGTTAACTGTGTGTTTGGTTTGTTTTGAGTTGTTTTCTTTTTTCCTAATCACTCTATACTTGCAGGAATTTCTAATGCAATAAATAGTATAATGACACTACAATGAAGCTCATCTCTGCTCATTTCTTTGCTGTAGAATTAGAACACATTATCCAAAATAGGCAGAAATTTAAAATTGGCACAAATAGATAAATGACATCATCAAGGAAAAACAAAAACAAACTCAAAAAGCAGTTGAATAAAAGTCAGGTAAGTCTGGTGAATTTAGTTTGTGGAATATTTCAAAAGCAAATTCACAAACACACGTATCTTTTTTGAACAGCTGCTCGGTTTGACTGTGCCTGCCCTCCCTTTTATTTACATATGTTGCAGAGTGATTTGAAAGTGGCTATTATTCATATAAATACCAATATTAGTATGCAGACTGATATGCTCAGGTGTGAACAAGTCTTCGCCATTTGACATTGACACTTGGTTTCTCTCCCAATCGGAAGCAAAAACACTTACTGATCATGAGCTAGGAATAATGAATAGATTGAACCAGCTGTTCCTGAAAAGACCAGTTGGCTGTTTTCCCTTTCATTGAATTCATTGGATTATAATTAGATAGATAGATAGATAGACAGACAGACAGACAGACAGACAGACAGATAGATAGACAGACAGACAGACAGATAGATAGATAGATAGATAGATAGATAGATAGATAGATAGATAGATAGATAGATAGATGATAGAAAGAAAGCAAGCATTCCCCTTTTTGCAAAGGTGTATGGTAAATTAATAGATATTGATAGATTTAATATCAGAAGAAAGCAAAGTAGTATGTGGTGTTTGATAATTGACTGAAAGACACTTATTGAGAGTATGAGTTGTCCAAGTTCAGTCTAGGGAGTCAGGTTTTCAAAACTTGTGCTTTCCAGAATTGTCAATAGAAAATTTTAAGCATCTTAGGTTTAAAAAGCAAGAGACATTTTAAGGCATCTTCTGAAGATCAAAAGCTAGGAAAACTTTTCAGTGGAAGTGATGTATAGGGATAAAAGAAGAATCAGGAATCTGTTTTTCCTTCATTAATCTACAGAAATGAAGCATGGAGCTGGTCATCATCACAACAGCTCATTTGTATTGATTTCAAAAGTAAGATTTGCAGGCACCAGAATGACAGTGAATATCTACAAGTATAGAGCAAAGAGTATCTCTTGAGTCTGAAGAAGAGGACACAGATTAATGCAGGGATGGTTTGAGAGGTCTGGGAGTGATCAGGGAACTGAGCAAACTGCCTGTGGGAGGCATGGGGAGCTGGGCAAATCTTCATAGCTCATGATCAGTTTTGCAGGTCAATACTCCTCAACAAAGTTCCTTCTCTGCCCTTTAGCACAGTACAGCGCAGCCGTCCCAGAAAGTTTCAGTTCCAGGTCCTACAGAAGCTGGAGTCCTTTCTTGGAGTCCTTCCTTCTCTCACCATTTCACTAAAGATCTGTCGCTGGGAGTGATTTCCCATAGGATTTTAAAACTGATTTTTATAATTCAATTCCGTTACGCCTCAGGTTGGAAAAACAAAATGTAATAAAGGTGTTGCAGAGCCCAGTGTCCTCCAGATGTTGCAGGTAAAACCCTATAGCACATAGAGCCTTAAGACTAAAAGTCAGAAGCCCACTATGTGCACTTCTTTTCTTTTTTCTTTTTTCTTTTTTCTTTTTTCTTTTTTCTTTTTTCTTTTTTCTTTTTTTTTTTTTTTTTTTTTTTTTTTTTTCTTTTTCTTTTTTTCTTTTTTCTTTTTTTCTTTTTTTTTCTTCTAATAATTAATGATTTAAAGCAGTTGCATTATTATTTCAATCATTTTTCACCTATTTCCCTAATGGTTACCACTTGCCTGAACATTTACATTTGTTTTAATATTTGTATTTTTTGCATAATTCCTCACATTATATTTATTTGCACTTGCACTTTTTTAAAAATAAAGCATTCCATGGGGATAAATTTAATAAAAGTTTCTCATTAAAAGTTCTGTAACCGCATGATTCCCAAACCTGAAACCAAAGTCCTCATATTTAACAGTTTTCATGACTCAATAGATTAAGTGTGAAATAGGAAATATAATAACAATAACAACATAGCCATATCCTGCACAGTTGTTTCACTTAAAATTATTCTTGAAAAGTAACATAATTCATAAATAAATCAATTCTCACAGAGTGAAATTTGCTCAAAAGGCTCTCTGAAATAGCCTTGATGTAGTTATTTATTGTGTGCACAGAAAGTTGTACGGGCAAGAGGTGAATCAAAAATTCACTAGTATTATTATATTGGAAGGCAGGAGAAAAAAAGAAAAAAAAAGGGTGAAAAAAAGCCCCAAAGAGCAAAATCATCAAATTTCTGTTTTGTATAAGTCTCTAAGGTGTCTGTAATCAGCTGCCTCTACAGTGTTCATTTCAGAAACATTCTTAGCTCAGACCTAACTTCATGTGAAGGTTCCTCTGTGGTCAATGACGAGGTCTTGCCCTTGGGAGCTGCAGTTCTGAGCTGCTCCGACTCCTCCTTCAGAGGGACCTGTAGCCTTCTGCTGTGACCAGGGCAGCAAATTCAGCCACCTCAACTAATCCTCTGTGTAGGGAGGAGAAACCCAAACCTTAACAAGTCTGAAAGTTTTTCCCTTGAGCGGGAAGTGGAGCTTTGCCTTTTGAACTTTCCAATACCGAACAATTGAGAGAACAAAATATTTCCATGCCAGCAACTTCTTACTCGGTTAAGAGAAATTGCCACTGGCTTTAAAGTCCTCCAGTGCACAATGGATGCATTGTTATGCTCCAGGTACTCTGGAAATTATTTGGAGCTATTTTTGGGGGGGGGCTTTGGGTCAGGGGTGTTACTTTTGGGGTTTGTCTTTTTTTTTTTTCTCAATCAGTTTGTTTTATAAAATACATCACCATAGCACAACAGATTCTGTGTAAATAGCAAGGAGAATGTCAAAATCAAAAATTTTCACAGTTATGACCAACTCCACCTTTTTTGTTAAACAAAGATTGTGATGGTTCCTAAGGCTCCTGGCACATTGCGTGTTTCTGGACCATTCTTTGTTCAGCAGCTTCTTGTGGAAATCAGCTAGCCCCTAAAAGATACCCTGGAGATGTGCTCCTTTCTATTTATGGTTTGGGGGTTACAAGAGTAAGGATATGAGTTCATTCCATTGCACTAGAATGGCTGGGGAGCTTCACTGCTGTCATTCCATGCCTAATAATTTAAACCAGTACTAACTCCATAATAGCTGTACACAGTCCATCAGCAAAGTCTCTTCAGATCATTTGCTTTCACTGTGTTTATTCATTATTGACCTGCAGTGGTTTCGCTGCATCAGGCTCTGCAGTCCTGGGATGATTTCTGTGAGAATTGCCAGAAAAGTTACAGGGAAAAAATCCCCCTGAAATTCAACAGTCAGTGCTGTCCAGACTTTGGATGGCAGGTTAGTGCTTCCTCACTGGCCACATATTCACCTGCAAGGCAGTAGTATTAAACTGGGAAATAAAATCTATATTTACCAATAACAGGTAATTTACGTTTTCCAGACAGTACTGGATGGGCCAGGTACAGGCAGACATACAAAAAAAATGTTTAAGGGATTATCATACTGGGCATAAAAATAAAAAAAAAATAAAATAAAATGTATAAATGGGTATAGAGTTGTTATGCCTATGTATATATATCATATATAGACATAAACATACATAAACATATATATGTAAACAAATATATATACATATATATATATATGTATATAATGTTTTATTGGCTCACTGGCTGGCTGAAGCTATTCAATAGCAAGATGTGAAACGTCTAGTCAGATAGCAAGATCTTGTCACCACTCAGTGTCATGATCTGACACATTGTTTAAGGATTTCAGCTGCTTGGAAGCCAGTCTCTGGAGCCTGGAAATGGCAGATTGTTGGGAATCACAACAACTTTTTCCTTCATTTCCAGGACTTAGCTGTAGTTCTTTTTGGCTAAATCTTGCCATCTATCATACTGTCTGCTACAGGAAAACATATGTTTTAAGAAACCAGAAGCATTATCTCCTTCCATGCAAGGCATTTACTAGGTGAAACAATTCATGTCATATCATGAGCCAGCAGTCAGTTGTTGTCTTTATGGGTTTGTGGAATTTCAAGACCTAAACAATCTCATTTTCGGTGGTTTTACTATGGATTATAAAGAAGCATCAATGAGATATAAACTTAGTGTTTAATAACCCATAAAACATGCCACAGCAAGGTTTTAACAAGGATCTGTAAAAAAGGTTTGAAGTACATTGCAATATCCTTTTGGGATGCCAATGCAACTAATGAAAGGGTTTAGACAATAAATTGGGCTAATTGCTGAGTTACAAAGGCCTTTCTTTGAAATTTTTTCTTTCTTCTTTTTTGCATTTCTTGAAACTTTTTCTCCCACCTGGCAATCTTGCTTTGTCATGAATTCCTGTCCTCGATTCTGTAATAGCCCTCATAAAACTTTGCAACATTGAGCGTTTGTTTAATACAGAGGGGGTTTTTCTGTCCATGGCTCAGGCATTTGCTGACTCACTGCAGTACCATTCTTTGTGTTCAATAAACTGCAAAACCCAAGAAGCAGCAAAATTACTAAGTGATCAGAATTTTTCTGAAAACAGTGTGCATTCTTTCCATCTGACAGCTCTTGTCTGTACTGTACAAAAGAGGGCCACACTCACATAGTCCAAAGACCCCCTGAATCTCTGAGCAGAGCCTTGTTCTTTGCTATCTCCAGGCAGATGGATGAAATTTGGGTGGAAATGTGACTAGTGTGATCAAATACCTATCACAAATCAGACAAGTGACTAGTGTGATCAAATACCTATCACAAGTCATATTGCTTCCTAGGCTTTTAAAATGGCAGGTGGTGTGCAGAAAGGAGTTTATTCCTCTGTTGCCTGTATGTTCTGTGGGTTTGTAGATAGAGGTGGATTGATTTCAGCACCCAAAAAGCTGTTTGGGGCAAGTTGCCCTGTTTTTGGCAGGTTAGACTTCCTACAGCATGTTTATCAGACCTTCTTGGGGCCTCAGACTAACCATAATACATTTATTTGGCACTTAACAGTGATGTATTTATTGTCATTATTACTCACCCATAAATTTGGAAACTTACAGTATGTGTCTGTTCATTGCTTTTTAACTGAAATGTGAAAACACTGTGGGATTTCCCTTTCAGGCCTCTTATTTCAAATGTTTTATTCCACAAACACTAAGAGAAGGGTAGATCATCTCTGATTTAGGTTGACCTGGGTCTCCACTTGTTCTTGCCTTCTACACACCAAAATCAGTAGAGTTACAGTGACATAAACCAGAAGAATACAGTCAAAAATCAGATCCTTCCTACACCAAATCACTTTCCACATCTGTTTCCTATTTGTCTTATAATGACACATGGGATTATTTTGGGAATATATTCTGCTTTAACTGTCATGCCACTGATTCTGTAGCCTTATCAGATATTAATTGGCATTCAGGTTGAGCAATTACCATTTACTAAGGAGAAGTGCCAAGAAAATGTAGATGGATAATAACATTTTTCAATAATAGCTTGTAGCATTAGTGCCATCTTCTATTATTGCAGTTGAGGTTTAGCATTCTCATCAATTTACTACTTTTATTTATTGTGCAAGATCTAGATATGGACCCTACAGTAGAATTCCAGAAATGCTTTTCTATTTGATTATTTATTCATCTCTGGTTAGAAAGAGCAAAGCCAGAAAACTGGAGAGAAGCAAGGAATGTGTCTGGATTGTTGAGAACCAGAAAGAAAGACAACAGGAGAGAGAGAAATGTTAATACTGTGTCAGATACTACAGATACAGGATGACTGTATAAACATAATCAGGCAGGCTACATGTACAAGAACATACAATAGGAGATTGAGCTTGAGTTCTGGGAACAAACTTCACTCAGCTGTGTCCAACCTTTTCATCTTACAGTGCAGTAAGCCACAGATGGCCATTTCCCTAACAGTTCATTCTCCCTTCATCTTTTTCTTCAATGAATGGAAGGAAATGTGAGGTCCATCTCACGTTCTTTTGAAAATATGTAATAAATAGACACAGATATGTGTTTGTGTGATGTAATTGAACAAGCCTGTGAGAAAATCTGTAGCCTGTGGCTTACAGAATCATGGACACAGTGGGTTTGAAATAACACAGTTTGGAAGTAAGTTTGGTCACTCTATGGATGAGCAATACAGGGAAGGCAGGCAGCCAAGAAGGATGGAGGAGGTTGATCTCTTCTCTTTGGGGCTCCTTGACTTAATTAGGTGTCTGCAAATTAACCACAATGCAGGTGGGAAATGGAAATCCCAGGTTTTGCTGAGGTCTTCACAAGTCTTCTGTGAATGCTGAAGACTTCTGTGCACAAAGCATCTATTCTTCTGGTTTTATCCTCAGTGCAAAATGTAAGATAAACACACTATTCAAACTGATTGGCAGACTTGGTCCCCCTGTTAAAATTAATTAAATGTACTGAAAGTCCCATTGCTTTGGATTTATTTACCTCATTTGACTTGGTGTTGACTGAGGCCCTTTTTAATCTTGGTTTATATTCCCCTATGATTTGCCCTCAGCCTGTATACTTTAAAAGTGTCATCTCAAGGTATCGAATTATAGTAGTAGTAGTAGTAGTAGTAGTAGTAGTAGTAGTAGTAGTAGTAGTAGTAGTAATAATAGTAATAGTAGTAATAATAATAATAATAATAATAATAATAATAATAATAATAATAATAATAATAAAATAATAGCCTTCCTGATGCAATTTAAATTGAATTTGAGGATATACTCAGGCTAGCAAAAGCAGATTTTAGCGTCATGTTATGTACCAATCTACAATGGTGGCACATTTCAGAAAATAATAGTAAAAAATAGATTTTATCTTTTTTTCAGATAAAAGTTTCAAATTCCTGCTTCTTCAGTTACTGTTACTCAGATGTATTTTCAGTGAAAGCAAAAATAATTCAATAAACCCATGAAAATTAATATGAAAATAAATTATATGTGAAGTGGAACAGAAGAGACACAAGCTGTTTATGTGTATTTTTGCCTTTGACCAGCATTCAGCACATACTGATTAGGAGATGGCACTTTCACCAGATCCTCACCCAGTGCAATTTGACTTCCCTGAAGCCACAAGCCCCACTAGGACTCACATGCACTGCACTCTTCTTGAACACAGTTCAAATTACTTCTTCGTTTTCTTTAATAAAATAATGTTGCTTTTACCTCTTTTTTTAATTTTTTAATTTTTTTTTTTATTTCACAGGACAACATTTTTAGAATGGAAGAGTCACATTTTGAAAATGGGCGGGGGAAAAGCCCTTATGATCCCAAACTGCTGACAGCTTCACTTTTAGTAGGTAGGTGCCACATAACAAGTTCAATGAGATGTGCATTCATTGTAAATAATTTGCCATTTTTCTGCCTTTTTTTTTTCTCCTTGCAGCACCTACAATAGGCATTTGTTTTATGCAATTTATTTCCAGGTTAAAGCAATTCTGATTTACTTTTAATACAGTTCACCCAAATGTCCTGAGGTGTAAACCAAAATTCCGGTGTCACAAGAGCTGCTTTATACCCCAGTGGTACCTTGATTCTGCTAAGTGTTTTTCCTTCTCACATCTTGGTGGAGGCATTTTAATCACCCAGTTTACAGGCTGGCCACACTGGTGGTCACACAAGCACAGCTGAGAGCTAAGTGAGAGCAGGAATAAATAATTCCTTACAGTTTTTCTGCCAAGGAATGTCTGTCACCCAACTTTACATTGCATGGAAGCTGGAAATCAATGAGCAGCCACTGGTCTAGGCCCTAAGGTGATGTTTCAGCTGAAGAGATCTGTCTGACAGTAAATAAAGTTAAATTCCTGGCCAGATCAAAAAGAAATTAATTGGGTGTTTCTGCACTGGTAATACTTCATTTCATGGAATATGTAAATACGGAGCAACTAGACTGTCAATCTAATTGAACTAATGCAATTGATTTAATTTATCTAATTGATTTAACTTATCTAATTAAATTAAATATGTTCATTGTTATTACTTCACCTTCACAAAAAAGGCAAAAGGATGTTTTATGAGACTAAATTAGGAGGAAACAGATTCTTCTTTCCCTACACCTCTGCCTAGGTGTAGCCATCTTATCTTTAACATCTTTGCATGTAACTTTCTGGCAATTTATTACAACTTCAAATCCAACAATAGTTTGAGAAAATTAGAGATTCTCATATCTCAGAAGTCTTCAGGAAATGACACATAATGAGATACATTGGTTTATTCAGGCCTTTGTCTATATTGTTAGCCTAGGGCCTTGCTTACCGTCTGCCCTTATTCTATTTACTTTGCATTTAAAAATTAAGCTATTCAAAATACACAGCAACAAAAATTTAGTCCTAAGTGTGCCTCATTTCCTGATCTTAAAAGCCCATAATGATCCCAGGTGATGAGCTAACCTGGGGACACATGGTTTTTAACAGGAAAAACAGGAAAGACATCCACATCTTGCTCTAACTTGTACCCTGTACAAACAGAAAAAAAAAAACTGTGTGTAAAAGACCAGTGTATAAATTGGTGCCTGGAGCAACTTGAATTTGTGACAAAGCTACTCTCAAGTGAATAGCTTTACTATTTACTTTAATGTACAATAAAGAAGAGAATGATGACAAGCCTGTATTACATGGTATAACCGGTATGCAACTGCACAAAGTCAACAGCATCTAGATTTTCACATTCCTTTTTTTTTTCACTCAGTCCATCACAAATATGATTATCTTACTTCCCTTGGCTTAGATTTCTTGTCTTTAATACATCTTTGCTTTCTTGAGCCCACTTCCTGACACTACAATTTTCACTCCATGTATATTTCCTTCTAATAAAGACTGAGCATGATAATTTGTTTTCAATCAGGCCTCAGTTAGAGCCACTGGGTGTAATAACACAATAGAAAATGGTGCAAATTGAGCATTCAAAGCCAATTAAAAATTTCTGCTTCAGTCACACAAAACTCAGGGTGAAGCTGAAATTAGCATTCCTGCATCCTGAACATGAGCTGCCTTCTTTCTCTGCCTCCTTATAGTTGCCTCACAGCCACACTGCATTACTGGTTTATGATGTTGCATTTACTGCAGCCCTTTTCTGCAGAGTGTGTATTGACGGAGGGTGTATGCCAAATTCACTGCTGGTTCTTTGCCTAAAAACAACTCCTCTTTTTCAAAAACACCCTGGTTTTTAATGGTAAAATGATGACCCAAGGCAAAATGATTTCCACTCCCAAAACAGTTGAGAAACAGGGGATGAACTGGCCAAGCTCTGCCTGGAGATGGAGAGGTTTGGTCCAGCTGCTGTCCAAAGCAGGGAGCACAGGAGGGAAGCAGTGAGTGAGGGCATGGAGGACAAAGGAGCCTCTTAACCACAAAGGTGTCACAGCAGGGACATGGATTCACTGCTGCTTCTCTTCTGGGCTGAGCTGAAACTCAGCTGCTCCTGAGCTGTAGCTCAGCTACTCCTGGCCCTTCACGTGACAGAATATTTTTCCTTGTAAGTGACCATGGTTTATCTAAGATTTAAGAGGGCAGCTATGTAAAAGAATTCCCCAGCATTCATTAAAATGCAATGTTATAATTAGTAATTGAAAGTAACTATCAGGAAAGTTAAAAAAAGGCTGGGAATAGTAATTTAGATGCTTACTGCGAGGAAGGAAACATTATCTCTCTTCTTCATCAGAAACACTAAACAGATATTTTTCAAAGTGTGGAAGGACAATGTTTTTGACACCATAACTAGAAAGTAAACTTTAGGTAAGTGAAATGCAGGAATTTGGGCAAAATATGAATGTTAATTTGCAAAAAAATAACTTCAGGTCTTAAATAGCCATTAGTACCCAGGAGGCCTCTTCTATATTTCAGCTGAAACAAACTCTTACCAGTGTTCATCTTCAGTTTTCCCTCTCTCCTACAAAAATCAATAGTATTAAAAAAAAAAAAAAAAAAACCACACACTAAAGCAAAATGAAAATAAACAGTTCATCATTATTAAATTGTTCCAGTATTTTTCCAGTATACATTCCTTGTTCCATCCACCTGCAAACTTTTTTCAGTATTTTTTTAACAGTTGTTCATTAAAGTTCGTTATTGCTACCCTTCTCTAAAGTAAATGCCAGCTGGGAACATGATACAAGTGGTTCCTAGTAATGTAAGACACTGTGCAGCAATTCCCATCTCTGTGCTGTGAACTAAACAGCCTCCATTTGAGTGGCCTAATGCATGAAATGTAGGGACCAAGAAATCCCTGGGCACCACTCACGAGTATTCCAGTGCGGGAGGAAAATGAGAAGCAGCATGGTTTCCAAGGAATATAATCACAGGAGAAAATGTCACTGAATGTGTTAGACTAAAGGAATTGTTTGGGGACAGTTGAAAAAAAACAACAAAAACCTTCAGAGAAGGAGGCAGCATTGTCCCAGCAACCATTTGTTTAGGAAAATGACCATTTGGGCTTTTCAAAAGCTTTGGGTATCAACAATCCTCATAGCTTTTTATGCTCCTGTGTCTCACTGATTTTTTTTTCTTTTCTTTCACATATCCTTTTAGATTTTACCAATTCACAATTCCTTTTAGATTTTAACAATTATTGAATCTTTCATTTTAAAAATCAGTTTAGGTGCCTTAATGCTCCCAAATATGTATTGATATGATCTGAAGGACAGTGGCATTTCACTAGTTAAGAACTTCAGTACTCTTATTTCTTAGAAATTAGCTATTAAGTACATATGAGGTTTAAGATTTTAAAATTACTGTACTTTCTGGGAAGTTTTAGTTATTGACTTCAAAACCACCTCTATGTCTGAAAATCTTAAATTTAGTGAATAAACTTTTTAACCAAGGATAGATTTAATTTGTGAACCCTTTTACCATTGAGAGCAATTGTGGCATTCAGGGCTTGGTTTTGCCTATATTCCTCATTCATTCAACTTCCTTACTACTTTGAAACAGTTTTTTACTCTCCACAAATTATTTTCTTTCAGAATGCAATCTTACTTAAAAGCTGAATAGAAACAATTTATCAAATACATACAATTTATCAAATAGATGCACTTTGCATAGTTTTCAACATCTTTGTATCTCATGACCTTGGGGAGTTATTCAGAGTTCTGTGCTGTTTATGTAAAGGGTTCCTCCCATCCAAAAATCAGCATTACTATGAACTTTAATTGTTGCCTCTTTATTTAGTAAAGTCGATGTATGTACCTCTGTTTACATTTGTGTGTCAGCATGCTACTCCTTTACCATAGGTGTTTTTTGTCCAAAACATATTTTTTACCTATGCAAACAACTGAAGGCCATCCTTTAGTTCTGGGCCATGGTTCCTTTGTGCTGCTGGGCTGGAAATATAAATTTACTAATTTTTTTTTTTTTTTTTTTTTTTCTGCTTTATTCTTTCCCTTCAATAAATGTTTGTCAGTTTTCGAACTATTAATTTCCACTTTCTTCTTATAGTTTATAAAACTTCTTTTTAAACGGCTAACAGTAGAATTAACACAGTGAAGATTATCTGAGACATTAAAGAATAATTTTCCTGACTAGCAATGAGTAAATTTCAGTCCAAATGAAAGTATGCACGGGGAAATAAAGATGAATGTACTTCTATCTAGACAGGAGGCAAAATCCTCATATAGCTTTTGCATAGCAGTAACTCAAAGGATGTGCACATCTGGGACATGACTTGAGGCTCACCCTGAATTTTGCAAAAATTATCTAAAGCCTTACAAAAATAAATATTATTCCTTGGTATTTCTGTCTGGAAGAAGTGAAAATCCACTTTTTGCATGACTACAGCATATCAGTTCAAACTGCAGGCAGTGGTCTAGGTACACTGAAACTTGGAGGGGCTGTAGTGGGGAGAATAGAAAGGTCAGACAGTTTTCTACAGACCCTTCCTCATTTGAAACATGCTGAAGCCAGTTATTGGCAAAACTTTTATCCTGTCACCGTTGAATAAAAAGTATCAGCCACAAGAGCCTTGAAGTGTCCTCTTGGGTGAGCTGAGTCCAGCCTGGAAAAAATGTTTATTTCCAGTGGTTTTTATATATCAAGTTAGAAACCGAGGTGTCAAAACGACCTTACAGTTCTAAATATTTCAAATATATAATTTTCATTAGTTTTCAAATTGTATTTGGTTAAATTTTAGAAATATAGTATTAAATATGGATTTTTTTTCTTGGCTGATTGACCTTTAGATCTGTTGATAACTAAGAAGAAAAATAGCCCTTGTTGGTTTTTCCTTTCCCCTTTGATTTCTATTGATTTATCAGAACTCACTAGGGATTGAAAGACAGGAAAATGAAGATAAGGTTAAAGAAAGGTTAAGCATAGCATCAAAGCCCTTTTCACAGGCAAAAAGGTTTTATGATCTTTAAAATCTCAGCTGCATACTCTGTACATAATAATAACTATAATTAAGTGATTGTCTCCCCTTCAAAAAAAAGTTGAAAATGACACAGAAGAATGATAAATCGTTAATTAATGATATGCTGTTCTGTTTCCCTTCTGATTACACCTCCTGCTGGGCATGACTGGTCTATTTGCTTCTAATCTCTGCTGTGAATTCATTCAATTCCACGCCTTTCCGCTATCATGTTTTCACCCTTCCTGACTTTCACAGCTACCATATGGTTACAGAGCCACTCTAGGTTCAGTTGGTGATTTCATGGTGTCAGTGTTCAGGGGAAAAGATGACAGTGATATCCAGTAGGCATGCTTGGATCTGGTTGTCCTGCCATGGAAATACCTAAAATTGCCATGAAAATGGTAAACTTGTTCCTAAAAGGGTGTTTTAAAATGAGGATATGGTAGAGTTCATCATGACCATGAAAAATGTATTACTTTAGCTAAAGAAAGAGTTATTTTATCCTCAAACTTGTCTTTTTCACAAGGGACCTGTGTAATATGGGTAGTTTGAAAGTAGTAGCTGGAAGGAATAATGCTTTTTAATTCCATTTTAACAGTATAGGGTAGGTTATCTCATTTCACATACAGATGTAGAACACAGCCCTAAAAATGCATTTTTAGCATTTTTGATTCAGAGTGATTTCATGGACAAGCTGTAAATTAATGTCAGAAAGATATGTGTTGCACTTTGATCCCTGGTTCTTTTCTGTGGGTCTCGTTACAATGTCATTATTATTATTATTACACTCTCTTCCAGCTGGCAGGTATTTAGCTTGACCTGCTCCTTAGAATTTAGACAGTCTCTCTCTCCCCACCCCCTCTGTCTCCTCTGTGGCTGAGGAGGGACGCACTGGGATGAGTTTCATCTCCAGCTAGGCTGTGTATGTGCCATTTATGGGCTGAAGTATCACAGGTCAATTTTTAGTTCAGTTGTTCACTGTGAATTGCATGGGGGTCGAGGTAGGAGGGAATGACCTCGTTTATTTTCTCCCTTAGCTGTTGCCCTTTGCCAGTACCGGTTACAAAGGTGGCCAAAGGAGAAAAGCATGTTCTGTTTTTCCTGTAAAATATACTGTTTTCTGAGGATCTGTTCAGAAAAAAAAAGAGTAAAAAAACAAACCATAAGAAAATGGCAACAACAACAAAAAAAAACAAACACCAAAAACAACAAATCCCAAAACAAAACAAAAAGCCCCTTAAACAAACCAAAGTAAAAACCACATAATTTCTATAGGAAAAATTGAAGGGACCTAAGGACTTTCTGAACCAAAAGTGACTGAGCTGGGCTCTTCAGTTCCCAGAGTCACATAAACCCAAGAGGTTGGAAGGTGTCCAAACCAAACTCCTGTTCTAAACAGGGCAATTTCACAGTTAGGTGAGTTTTCTGAGCTGCACACTCCTGCCTGCCAGGGTAGGTGCACTGGCTGTCACTGTTCCAACCTAAGAATTCAAACACATTTTTGCAAAGCACACCAGCAGTCTGCAGATACAACTCATTTGCAAGAGGTTACAATTAAGATCTGCAGTGAGAAATTGGGTCTAATCTCTATTTTCAATGACAATACGTTGCATATGGCTTGTTGTTTTGTAATTTACTCATTATCCCTATTAGTGAAATATGAACATATGACAGCTTTCTCTGACTTGCCATGACTGGAAAATTGGGGAATATTGCTTACAATTATGTCCTCCTGCAGATGGAGAACTGTACTCTGGCACAGCAGCAGACTTCATGGGCAGGGACTTTGCCATTTTCCGAACTCTGGGGCATCACCATCCCATCAGAACAGAGCAGCACGACTCCCGGTGGCTAAATGGTATGTAAAATGCACATTTCTCTGGTTACACTCATCCAGCCATTAAAGACTAGCACACAGCTCTGTTCCAGCAACATCTGTGACATATACACTCCTCTTTTATTTGGGGCAGAATTCTGCCTTAAACCAGTTAAACTAATCAAAAGTGATTTATAAAGAAGCTTTTTTGGTTTAATTACACTAAGATTTGTGGAGTGTGATTAAATTTAAAACATGAGCAGACACTATGAGCAGCATAGTCATGCAAGTTGGACAGAAGCTCAAGGCTTGAGGCATCAGCCACACATGAACACAAAGTAGCTCCAGAGCCTTGGGCAGGATTGTGCTTTGTACAAGGTTTAATTTTTGCTGGATTGGAGGGAACACTGGCCACATCCAGTTGAAAGTCAACCAGCAGAACTTCATGAGCAAGCCAGTGTCGTCAGGAGTTTGGAAAAAGAGAAAAGGGTCCTGGGGATTCCAAGTGATTTGGTTTCAAAATATCCAATAGTTTAGCAAGGCACAATAGCTTGCATTATTGTATGGATATTAGCAATCAAGCCTGTGGTTGTTTATTTGCATGTCTGAGGAGGGGAAGATAGTTTCAGAGGAAATTTGATTTTGTTTCGTGTACCAATATACTTTAGAATGCATCCGAGTACTCCATCCAAGTTCTACTGAAGTCAAATTTACAATAGCTCAAATGGAATTACACTTGGCCTTAGCTGTACAAGGATATGAGCATTTTGGAAATGAGAATTCATTGTCTGAAAAAGCTGACATTTGAATTAAGTAATACTAACTGTAGTTGCTGAGTTAATTTAAATTTTAATTTTTTAAGTGTTAACTAGCTCTACTTTGGCTGTACATACTGCTTGCACCTGCACTCCTGTTTTTGAGTTCACAAATTATTGTATTCTTAGACATTTTTTTGCTCCTAGCCACATTATTTATGTCTGTGCTGAGATTTAGTGCAAACAATTTAGTGCAAACTGTTCACACAAATTTTAATGTGTAAGAGCAGAGTAAGTTTTAAAACACAGTTTGTTATTAGCTAGTTAAGACCTTCTAGTATCAAACTGGATATCACATGAGCTGTGTATACAATCCATAACAACATCAGCCCCTGACTCATAATTAAAACCACAAGATGCTCCTGCAAGTTGGATTAACTCTATACATAGCATACATTGGATACACGTATCACATAAGTGTCTATATGACAAGTATGGAGCTGTATTTTAATATGACAAGTCTATCAATCTGATGCATATCCTGTTAAATTTAGTTTTGCTGCAGTACATGTGGACAACTATCTGTCTGAACAACAGTTTCAGGTCTACAGCGTTTCAGTTCTACAATCTGTGTTCATCCAGTAACACAAAAATTGTATGCATTGGGTTATTTTATTATGACAGTAAACAAGATTTCTGGTCCTCGGGAAGCAGTAAAATACAAGGGTTATAGACATACCCATCTATCTTGATACCTGGTAGAGCAATAATCTGTTAAAGATGACCAGCATCAACTTCAGTTATGATTGGTATGATGACATTTTAAACCCAGTCATGCAAGCAAAATCTGCTTTTGTGTAGTAGATTTGCACAATGACAGCTGAGTCAGGAGGATTTATGCAGTGGGAAAATGCAGCCATTGTCCACAGGCCCTGTACTTCCCTGCTGAAATCGTGTCGTTCCGTGGTGGATTCGGTTATCAGTCTTTCAGCACTCCATGCGAGAACTGCTTTTCCCAAATTAGCACTAAGGTTACATCTGACAGGGCAGAAACCACAACTGCTCTGAGCTCAAGGTGGGGAGCTGATGAACCTCAAGCTTTCTTGAATTTAAGTGTTTTACAAAATGAGCATAAAAGTAGAAAGACAGTATTTTTGTATCCCAAGGTGAAGGTGATTTCCAACTCTTAAATAAAGTTCTTGCACTATGTTCCTGTATGGAAAGTTTCAAACTTAATTTAAAACAAGATAAGAATCAAATTGAAACCTTTAGAAATCATTCTCATAACTGTCCATAATTTAATAGAGAACGATCCTTAAGTACATTTTTGAAATCTCTCTCTCACTGCAACTTAATACATTTACCTTCCTAATATGGGAAGATTGGCCTAAAATCTGCGCTGCAACATTCCTATTAGAGGCTCTGAGGCTTTACTGTTAATTTCCCAGTGATAAGATTCTGGCAGCCTTTCCACACAGCTCTCCTAATTTCAGCATCTAACATGGAAATCCAAAAATTATGATAGCTTAGGTTTGAAACTCTGCAGGCATGCCAGTCCTTTGATAATTGTTTTTAATTTGTCATTTTTCTTTTTAAAATATAATTACAAAGGAAACTCTGTGTTTGCACATTGTTAAAGTGGATATGTTTTTAATGAAACAAGCTCTCATTGAAGATTGAGGTGTTCACTGCTTTCTTAAAGATCTATACAAACTATTTTTGAACCTTACGTTTGCAGACCTTTATAAGTTTTTTTAGCAAATACATGGATTTCTGTGTAGTGGTGGTTTTGCTTTCCTAGTTGCTTTTTACTGTGTGCTTAACTTCAGGTAAAAAACCAGTATTCTAAGGATCATATACTGAAAGCTGCAGAAGAAAAGTTCTGATCAAACTTAGACACAAATTCTCATCTCTGTAGAGTTTAATAGTTAGGTGGTGAGACATCCAGCTCTAAGTCCTTGCTAGTGTTTACTTCAGTCAGAGCAGGAGCTAAATTGCTTTTTCCATACTGAGGCTAAGGTCAGAGCTGACAGGGTGCAGAAAACACAGCTGATTGGTACCAAAAATGGAGAGGAGAAGACAGTTGCATGTGAAGAGCTTGTGAACTTTTCCCAGAAATTGTCTTGCCCTGAACTGGCATAAAAGTGGAACAGCATTACACAGAGTGATTAAGTTTTTGGGATTTAAGCAGGAACACAGAGTTACTACAGACATTACACAGTCACATTCTGGAGATGCTCAACCTTCTTACAGAAATTGTATGTTTTGGGGAAGAGAACTGTGCCTGGCCCAAGGGAAGGTGCTGACCAGCAGCTCTTAAAGACTTCTTAAGTGTCTTAGAGATATTAAATACTCATAGGCTTCTTAAGCTTTCATTTTGTATAAATAATTAAACAGTCACCAAGCCAAATAAAACAAGGGAGACTGATTCTATAGCCATGTAGTCAGGGCATTCATCTAGAAGCTAGGGAACTATACATCAGTCACTGTAGCAGTGTATATTTAATTATTGATACAGACTTGGCCAGATGTGACAAGGAGGCATTTGCAAAAACACAGTAAAAAAAGATGGTGCTCAGGGAAGTCATCTTGAACATGAAAAGCTGCAGTTCAGTGCCCCAGACTGAATCATGTGCTTTGTTATAAACCATGTTTATGCACGCTTGAACATTACTGGCTCCTCTGGTACATGCATGGAGTTTTCTCTGCACAAAAGAAGCTTTGGCAATCTTATCCAGTCCCAGTGAGGGTCAAGAATTGTTTTGAACTCTCAGAAAAAAATATTCTGAAGCTGAAAAAATTTTTCTGTACAGCTTTACTATAAGGAACAATGGCCTTGATGTTACACATAAATCTTACAAAGTCTTGCCTATTGGCAAGTACATGATTCCCTTTAAATGTGCCATTGCCTGTCATAGTTCAGAGGCATAAAGTTATTTTGAAGAAGCAGGGATCACGTCCTGCTTCCATGAATTGCTGCAGAAGTTAAGAGAAAAGATCAGTAGGAGCCTGTGCAGGTGGGAGCTGCTTCCCCTGGTGCCAGGGAGTTCCGTGCTGCTCTGCCGGCAGCGTTTGCTGTGCACCATCCCCACGCCTTCCTGCGAGGGCTGGGGGCATGGCTGGAGGCAGGCAGGCAGAACTGGCAGTGCAGTCTACCAGAGCAAATGCTGAGCAATGCAAAGGCAATGCACCCAAGGCAGTTTTCAAGCTGAAGATTAGAGGAGTGGAAGGAGAGAGCTTAAAGCCGCTCTCATCTTCTCTGACTTGAGCACAGGGGATCTGGCCTTAAATTGTTAACATTTTGTAAAATGAATAACCATAAACATTTATTTTAAAAGCAAAGCAGGATTGGGCTGAGCAAAATCTGAAAGGAAATGAAATCACAAAAGCTGCATTAGGATAGTTTTATGAATCTGGTTTGCACCCCAGAAATACTGGCCTCACTCACCCTCTTTACTAGACCTGGGGTTAAGAGAGATTGTCAGTCTGGATTTCCAGACTTGGCTTGGAATTTCCTTGCTTTTTATGGGTTTAAACCACTCTATGATATTATTTTAGCATACTTTCCATGGCTTAATTTTTAAAGTGGAGTGGTAACTGTGCTTAGTTCCCTGAGGTCATTGTCCTTGGTAATCTTTACTTTACAGTTACATAAACAGCTGAGAGTTATAGAAGCAGAGTGACTGTTCAATAAAAAAGAAAATGCCCTCTTAAATTTAACAAGGTCCAAGGCAGGAAACGTGGATACTCTCCTGGCATTCTGAGAACTGTAGACACCACTTTGTGTAGTTTACACTTCGGACACTATGTTGAATGTTCCAGAATTGGCATTACACGCATGTGATTTTGAGTATATATGTATTGCACAGTAGACTAGTGTATGGCAACAGAAATAAGAATTGCAGAATAGTTTATAGGTTTTTTACCTCTAATAAAATGCATTAAATCTGTCAAAATGTTAGAAATTAATTACTCTTGCCAGGACTTGGGTGTGCACATATTCTGATCCTTGAACCTATAATTAGTCTTTGTTCAACCACACCAAACCTTTTTTCTAGCTGTACATAACCACTGATGGCCCCGTCTGCTGTGCCACTCCCTTGTTCCTAAATGCCTTTCCAGCTTCCCTTTTCCCAGCTCACCTCCTGCACATTCTCAATCCAAATATACAGCATGAAGTAAATACACATATCATCTGTGGAAAGGGGCCACAGAACCCAACCATCCTAGTACCTGGGGTTGTTTCACAAAATACATCTAAGATATTATTAGAGGAAGGAGGTGAGGGATGCTACAAATACAATAAATCTCCATCAAGAGAAGAGTTATTTAAACAAAAGACATTAAAAAAAAAACAAAACAAAAAACAAACTGTGAACTGCGTACGCATTTATTTAGTCTTCAAATTAGAAGTCTTGAACTATGATGGTAACAAATTAGAAAAAGCTGTCCAATAGAAGTAGTCAGTGAGGCAGCCTAGCTGGTTTTCAGAGGAACTCAGGTAACATATTATGTGTTGTTATATGGCACACTTGCCTAACATCACAATAGAATACAGTGAGTAGACTAAGTCTCTTCCAGGTCTGCATTACCCATGAATTTTCAAGGACATATTTAAGCAACCTTATGAGTGAAAATACTGAGGGAATTTTTTTGTGTCTTTTTTTTTTGCTGCTGTTCTTTTGCTGTTAATTTTCCTGTGAAAGGATCTCTTGCATTTAAATTAAGCATTTCTATATTTGAGCAGCTGATACGTCCTGTCATGCAGGCTGTAGCGTGGACTGAGTTCCACACTTTCCCACCACGGCTTACAGAAGAAGCATGAGCAACTCCGACCCTTGTGGCACAAAACATGTCCAGATATGCAAGCCTCATTTCTCACTCAATAAGTCCTCCCACCCCCCATTCCCACTATCTTCATTGCTAAGAATAGTAATAAATAATTTCACAGCGATAAATTCCATGTGTGACAAATGTTAATGTCACCTAACACAGTGCTAGGAAGTGCTCAGAAACTATGGTGACGGTGGCATAATACTGTGAACAGAATGGCACACAAACTCAATTTACAAGGTTTGGGGTTTTTTTCTCCTTAAGTCTGTAAATCCATATTTGAGAGTTGGAGTATGAATTTTAAGTTGTTTTTCTCATTGCAATCTAACAAGCTTTATCTATATACATATTTTGTTAAAACCAATTCTTTTTTTTTTTTTGGAAGAAACGTGGAATTTCTGAAATCAGAAAATAAATGGCTCTTTTTTTATTGTTATTGCTTGACATTTATCCTGTCCCTAATCTGAAGTGGTTACAGTTCAGGAAGCCAAAGGCCCTGCTGAGCACTTGAGCAGAAGATACTTATGTATTTGCATGGATTTTAACCAGTTGATTCAGTTGAACCTGTCTAAAAACTGTTCCCTGTATCTTTATACAAAGCAAGAGAAGCATTTGGTTCAGAAATCAAAGACCAAGTAGCAATTAGAACGTGCTTAACAGTTTCTCTGGATTTGAGAGAGGTCATGAAGATGGTAGATGGAGAGAACAAGAAAATATAAAATCTTCCCATCAAGTGGCCTAAATGCAATTATTTGAAATATTTCTAGGAAAGAGATATGCTTTCTCATTCTCTATCCCTCCCATGCCCCTTAGGATTAAGTAATTTTCTTCATTAAATATCAGTGCTGTGGATGCTATTTTGTTCTGTTTAGGTTGAAAAGATGGTGAAAGTAGCCAAAGGACAAGTTTTTAGGTTGGAGTGGAAAAAGCGGATAGGAAAGATGAAGCAGCAGAGAACATTCTCCTAGTTTGACTGTACATTTTGAAGGCTTCCTGACACTGTAGAGAATATGACCTGGAGCAGGAAGACTTGCATCAGTAAACACATTGGTCTGAGCTATAGCCACAGTGTGCTCCAGGAAGTCGGATACAAGTTAGTCCGGGAACCTGACTTAGGACGTGTGTATATTACATGGTTAACCATGGGCTCATTTATGGGTTTTAACTTGGTCAGCCTTTGTATCCACACACAAAAAAAATGTAATAGCTTGGAGTGTAGATTAAAGCCATGCTTTGCTGCAATTGATTCATTCTGTGACTCTCTTTATAGTGCATATAATATCAAAAATAATGGTAGAGCTTAGAGTTCTTTGTTCACTGTTTCCAGTGGAGACCAGAGAAGTTTCTCTGCTGCATAAAGTACAATTTCAGGAAAGAAGTTCACAGTTCTCAAAACAAGCATTGTGGGATATAACCCCAGTCCCAACCAGATCACTGTAGCATAGTCTTTCTAAAAAGAGACTTGCCAGTGATGGATAGTTTGAGATCTGCACTCACTCTTATGCCCTGAGTTGGTCTATTGGTGATGTACTTTAAAATTGCTAAATTTTAAAGGGGTTTATTTCAATTGTAAATTGAGAGGTTAACATATCAACATATATCAGTTTAACAACCCAGTAAATCCTGATGAGTCTCGTGCTGGGGTGAAATCTGAGAGTGCAGCCATTCCCATCACCTTCTCTGGAAGGCAGTTGGATGAAAGAGCCAGAACAAGCTCTGGGGAGATTCTGGATGTGGATAAATCAATGTACCTCTGTACTGGGTAAAACTGGTGATCTCATTGAGGTGTTCAGATTCAAATTTAATGGTGCAGGTGAGTTGATTTCTATAGTCATCCTTTAGAAAGATAAATACAAGTCTCATTTGCTTCTTTCAGCAGCAGGAGCTGCTGAGTAAAATTTCATCTGCATGAGCAGACTCCAGGAGCACATTTAGTTGGAGGAGTAGGGCTCTGTGCCCTTCTCACAAAGATAAAAAACACCTGCAATTTTCCAGTTATCAATAGTTCCAGTGATATTCTATCTCCTCTAAAAAGTGCTTTTTCTTTCCTTTTTTTTTCTTGCGATAGGATGGAATATTTTTTTCTATGGATTTATTTCAATAAATAACTTATAGAGATGGCAGTGGATGGCTTTGTAAAGTGATACTTGCCCACTTAAGGTGACAAACTTAGTATATTATTCAAGCAGTGGTAATAACCTCTACTAGAAAGCTTTGAGTACTACTTTCAGTTAATGTATGATTAAAAAGATATTTTTCTATCTATCTATCTATCTATCTATCTATCTATCTATCTATCTGTCTATCTATCTATCTATCTATCTGTTACCCATATGCATCACTTCATAGGAGGATTCTCCCTTTTCCCTGGAGATAAATCTCAGTAGGCAAAGAAGAGCCATTTGTCCAGAAAAGGTGTAGTATTCAAGTTTTAAGTTTGCATTTTGCTTTGCTTTTGGTACAGAACCCACTTTAAATTACACAACACCAGTTTCTTTGTAATTACAATTTTTGCAGAGATCCAAATCAGCTTAAGCAAAAACAAAGTTCAGATTAGGTGGCCAAATTCCAAAGACAAAGCCTCTGTGTTACAAACCTTGTAAATTCAAGTAGGTTTCCCATGATCTCTGTGAGAGCTCATCAGAGCTCTGATGCTTGAAAACCGGTGACTTTTAACTACCAAATTGTGCCTCCTTTCTTGTTCACAAAAGTCACTAACCAGTTTTTCAGACAAGTTAAGCAGAAATCTGTTTGTAGGAGTCACACAGCAGAATACTAATTGATTTAAACAAAGGAGGAGTGGGTCTGTTACAGCCCCCTTTATTGGGATATGACACACATCCGAATTTTCCTTTTGCATTCTTGTGTTGTTTTGTGTTTTTTTCCTTCTGCTCTAGCCATCAATTTAATGAGTGTTGACCCTGTCAATACCAATTTCCTCTTCTCAGGCCACCACGTTCAGAGTTTGGTGGGCATTCAATAGAGATTTACTGTTGACTGGGTAATTTGAGTTCATGTGTGTGGTGAAAAATTAGTGAGGAGAATTACCCAGAAAAGTGGATGCCATGACAATGCATGTCACCATGGTGTGACCAGCTCTGCTGACATAGGTTTCAAAAGCTCTCCCCCTGTGAAAATGGGGCCTGTTTGCAAATTAATTAGTTTCTGGCAGCAGCTTGATTGTTGACCCAAAGTTTGTAGAGTGGAAAAACAATCAGATTAGTGTGTTCAATATAAAGGCCCAGCGCGGCGCTCGAGTGCAGTTTGCCAAACTGTTGAAGCCGTGAATAGAGTGAAACAAATTCTTCTTTGAGAAGCCAAGGCAAAGGTTAAGTGTGATGTGACTGGAGCACGCTGGCCATGGGGCGGTGGGGAGAGAATTAAAGGTTTCAGCCACACAAAAATAGAGAGTGCTGAGCGAGTTGCATTGAATTTAATGAAATTCACAGCTTCAGACGCAAAAGTGTTTGGCAATGTTTTAGTCTGTGTTAAAGGGAGAAATAAGATCGCTTTGTTTTAAGAAGTTTTCTTTGTACATCCATGTGGGACACCAGGGACTGAGCCTCTAAAGGGTATTAGAGAGACTTCCTGAGCCTGCATGCTGTTTCTAAGCACCTGCAGACTGAGGTTTGTACCAGAACCTCCCACTGCCCACCACACACCAGCTCCCTTTATCTCCAATGATTCAATCCAAGCTTCCCATTCATCACCTCCATCATTTGGCCAGGGTTTTTCTTTTAAGTAGTTCTTGTGCAGGGGCTTGTGGACAAATATATCAGAAATTCATGCTTATGAATAAATGACTGGTTAAACCTTGTTATCGAGGTAGTGAGTCAAAAGATGGATACTAAAAAATACAACAGACCAGATCTGTAGCTGATAATCCATGAAAATTACCTCTATGCAGCCAAAATTGATTTCTGATCTCATTGTTGTGCTCATTTCATTTCATTATTACTCTTCATTCTTTTAATGGCTATTTTTTTATATATATGCTTGCCCTTCATCATCCATTTTTAGCATTCAGTGTTGCTATCACCCTTGTAGTATTTTCTTTATATCAAACAATTCCTATGCATATTTAAAACTATTGTTTTCCCACTATGACAAATAGAAAGAAAGAAAATACCAACTATTGTGAAGGACCCCATGTTCATGGGCAGTTGAGGTATTTTCTCTTGGACCAAAGTCTTAGTCCTGTTGGCCTGGATCAGAATGCCTGGCAGAGCCAAGGGAATGGGCCTTGGGAAAATATCAAGGGCTGCACACAGCCCACCACATAGCCCCCAGCCCATCAATTAACTGAGATGCCCAGCAGAGTTAATGATGTGAGGATACGTCCCCTTGGTCTGTTCCCACCTCTTTTCCCCATTCCATAAAATTCCAGCTCTTAGCCTGTGACCTGTGCAAACTCTGTGGTTTGTTCTCAGTAATGGGGCTGAACCTGCCCCCTTCACAGGAACATTCCTGAACCGTGAATTGCTTGTCCCAAAAGGCATTTAGTGTTGCTTGCAATTAACACAACTGATTGCTCAAAGCCGGCACCTGAGGTGGCATGGAGCCAGCTGGAGGCATAATTGGCTCCTTAGCTGGAGAAACATCCACTTCAGAGTGGAGTCTGTGACGACGGAATTATTAGTTCAGAGGAAGCCAGGTATGTGAATACCTGTTCTATGCATTAAAGCCTCCACCAGCACTAGACACAGATGAATTATCGCAGACTCAAAGCCTCCCTTTCTCTCTGTCTCCGGAACTTCCCCTTCCCTTTGTTCCTGAAATCGTGCACATTTCAGCCTGAATATTTGTAGGGCTGAGTAATTGCTTTTGTTCTTTGGGTTATTTAATTACAAATCTCAGTAGATGACAGGTCCTCTGCTCTAAAGGAAGACATCACATTTGCACAGTTACAGAATCCCAACACAAATGTGTGTGGCAAATCAGTGACTGCAGATTTATTCATGCCCTCTGGGACCTGCACTGCCTTTTCAGCTTAGCATGCAATATGATTTAAATTACAGCTTGTGCAGAGCTGTGCCTTGGGATTACACTCCATGTTTCCAACTGTTTATAGTTCAGTGAGCTTTAACCTCTGTGATTCTGAAAATTAAATAATGTCACGGCTGATATCAAACTGATGGCTGGTACTAGAATGCTAAACACTGTGTAGTATTAAAAGCCTATTTTTACAACAAAGTGGAAACGTCAATGTATTTAAAACATTGATAGCGCATTCAGGTAGTTCAAGAACACAATTCAAAAGTTACACTAGCAAAGAATGGCAAAGCTAATATTAAACTCTATTATCAAGGATAGTGTTTCAACTCCTGTGTTTAACAGTTGTGGCTGTGGACTTTACTAGAGCAGGACTGAGCCTAACACAGAGCTTTGTGGTGACACAAAGACTTGTAAGATCAATAAATGTAGATAGAGCATCTGTTGTGGTTAAATTCACATTTGTTAATTCCTCGTAGAAGTTTCCTTATTTTTGAAATACTGTGATACATCAAATGTTATATCTTAAAGATGTTTTTGTGCTGTAACTGTGGACATCTTAATATTTCTGTAGGCTTTGAACAGGAGCAGAGGAAACAACTAATTAGAAAGCTCTGTATTTAATATGACATCTAATTTCCATTCAGATTGCATTCCATTATTTGCAAGGGTTCAATTGAGGCAAAAACGTTGAGATTTTTTCTCCATTTAGTTCTGCAAACCTGTGTTTCCAGGATAGAAACTGTTCTGGTCCCACTTGAGCCACTTCACCATGTTCCTCCCCAGGCTCTGTCAAGGCAACACTGCTGAAACAAAAGGGTGAAACTGATGTCACCAACAGCATCATTTAGGCCACAGAGCCTCATTCATGAGTTTAGTGTAAGGAAGGGGGAGCAGGAAGAGAAAAGGACAAATGGGAGAGACAAATGGATGCCTATTTTTCACTTGTAAAGGCAGCATGTTGGACTAAATAATATAAAACAAAGAAGAATTCACACAATTTTAATTATCAGATATGATGGACAGATCACAGACACATAAAATGTTTGACAAATGGTTCCTCATTTGTTGCCTTTAAATTTTGACAGTGGAATAGATCCTGCACCTCCCATTTTGCTGCATTGCCACAGTGATGCTTCTTTTTCCCCTTGACCTTTAGAATGCTTTATACTACTTATTTCAGGCTTCAGTGTCCAGCTCTTAGTTGTCAAAGTGGTGTCAGAAATATCCCATCCCTTGTTATTGCATTGAATTCCATGGGCTTGTGTAAATTTATCCGTTTTAAAGGTTGGCTGTTAAGTTTGATTTTTAAACATGTAGCTAAGTGCTTTTACATACCATATGGTAAAACAAACAAACAAACAAAAAAAGGATATGTTGAAGTGTATAGTAACATTTAAGAGATCAAAGAATGAAGGTGATCACCAGCTGATAGCTGATAGTCAGAAACAGTGAATGCCATAGATGATGTGCTGGTGTACAGATAACATACAGTGTTATTGAAATGTGATAGCATTTCTTTTCAGATTCTCTATATCAGTCTCAAATGTAGCAGTGTTGTCCAAAACACTGTTGGTAGTGACCCACCAAAGCTGAGGCTGATAAGCCTTTTTTTGCTCTATTTCCCTCTGTTCTGAGATCTCTGTATCACTGGTGTCTACAGGCTGAATATTTTTCTCAGTAAGGTGAGTTGCCTTGTGGTATTACCAGGGAAAATTACCTCTTTCAAAGGCAAGGGTTAAACTGTAAATCTTTGAAGCCACCATTTATTGTACAACATCCAGCAGAATTTGTTGTTCCAGAGCACTTAAGGCTGCCACAAACACACTGAGTAAATGAGGACAAAATAGTTCCCTTTCTGATTTACCTTTTAAAGTGATAAGCTGGCCTGTGTTTTTGTTCCTAGATTATGGAAAATAGTATTTTTAACATATCCATATATATATAAATTTAATGTCCTTTTGGCAGGCTTTAAAGATTTCTGTTCAGATAAATACAGCAAGATTTTAGGAAGATTTTGTTAAAGAATCTGGTATAAACAGAAACAAGATAACTTTTCAGAGACAGCTTTTGTACAGATGATCATTCAGAAAAAAAAGCAGAAGAAAAGTTGCTTTGAAGACTGGATTACATATTTTTCCCATTCATTGCACAGGTCTTATGAAATAGTTTCAAGCATTCAGTGATAATACATTGTATCTGCTAATATTGCCACCTATCTGAGGATTGGTGTTTATTGATTTTTTTCTGCTCTTTGGGCAAAATCCAATATCCTTGTAAGTCAGAAGTGTTCTATTGATGTCAGTGAGATTATTCATATTTCCTGAGCTCTAGAATAACATTTGTCACACTGTAAAATTTGGTAGTCATGGGGCACAGCTCTCTTCAGCTACCCACTCCTTCAGTCTCTGTGTCCTGTTCTCCTGTTTCTCTAAAGTAGCTTTCAGTAAGGGCAGAAAAAGCTCCATGGGAGAAGGTACAAAACCTTTCTATGTAATATTTCATGTGGACTTGTGGATCATCAGCTTTTTCACAAGATGGTGTAAATGGGTTGTCATTATCAATACTCAGTTCTGTTCCATGTTTGACATACTGTCAGCTTTAATATTTTGTGCCAGACCTGTTGGTAGAAAGCTTTCTTTAAAAAAAAAATCAGTTCCTGTTTATTATAGTGCCCATATTTTTTTTACTGCTTTTCTTTTTTTATTACTTTTTTTAATACTTCTGTTAAACTTTTTGCCAATTCCCCTCACTGTGATTTATGTATCACAAGCACAGTCCCCCCTCATTGCTTTTAAAAAACAAAAATTTCGAGTCTGAGACAAAGAAATTTCCATTCTTAAAAGTCACAGAAATTACATCAAATATTTTTGAAGTGCTGTCAGTGAATAATAATAAAAATTAAAATAGTGAAAATAAAAACCAGTTTGCTTGTACAGAATTAAAATATAAGCCAATGAAAAGCTGTTTGAGAACAAAAACTTTCTGACAGTGCAGGTACTGTTGCAAAACTTTTCTATCTGAAGCAACTCCACAGTTTTCATCTCACCTGTGGCATCAAATACTTTTTTTTCTTCTTTAATGAACGGAACTAAGTTTCACATCAACAATAAATGAGTACGTTATTGTGTAAAACCCTGTTAACACCTTATGCTGACTGAAGCTAGATTAAGTTGGAAACACATAGTGCTCACACGACTACTGAAAGAGGTTGTCATAACTGATGCTATCACACTGAATACCTCAGATTGTGCTGAGGGGTTTTGCTCCCACCTACAGATGCCCTATTGCATTTTGTGGTGCTGTGCTACACTCATGAGCTAAAACCAGTCATTCATCCAGCCCTTTCCTCTGGTTTTGCTGCCATCCCTCATTAATCCTGTTTTAATGGATTTTGTGTCAAGTTGCTTTACACTAGCTGTAAAAATTCATTATACCAACAAAATGTTTCTTGTAACTTGACAAAATGGCCTCAGTTCTTCAGCCAAATCTAAAGGATTTAACAAAGAAATTAAATTACAGGACACTGCAAAGGTTAGGAGATTGCTGTAGGAGAGTTCTCCACTGGATGACTCTGTGGGAACTGTGATCATTTCCAAATGAATGAACATCCCTCACTGAGAGTTGAGACTATGGCAGAGGCCTGTCCAGTTTTTGATGTGACATCAGGGAGGAGATCTTTTTAAAGCTGCACAACCCCTCCTGCACACTTCCAATTGAACCTGGCAGAACAAAATTTGGAGTTTTTCTTCCTGTTTTCAAAATCGATTATTTTTTACACAAAGGACGTGGTTTTTTCACTTTTTAGGCAGAAAAAAAGTAATATTTGGGCAAAAGCAATGTGGGCAGAGGGTTCTGGAGACAGGGTTGTGCACTGCATGGAGCTGACAGAGAAATATTAGGAATTTAACTTTCAGGAGACAGAGGCTGAAGGTGTGCTTGTCAATCCAGTGCTGTTCAGCTTTGCCAGTCGTACTGAGGAGGGCTGTCCCATTTTCCCTGCACTGGAATATGTTTGCCATGATAATCCCCAGCTATTCCTCACACTCAGCCAGGTATTTGCCTCCTGCAAAGTGCTGTGTCAGGAGTTTGGCTACAGCATTTTCCCTCAGCCTTTGGGGCGCCTTCTTGCGCCCTTAATTTCCAGGTGGCAAAGAGGAAGAATATTCCACCAAGATATAAACACACATCTCTCAGCATTCAGAAAAGCCTGAGAAAATCACATTAATGGAGAGGAACAGGTTTTGGTTTCTGACTTCTAGGATCAGCTGCCATAAACTGCTTCAGCATCTCCAGGGACTTGTGCTCCACCTGTGAATCTTCAGAGCTTACAAAAGGCAGGCGTGTAGCATGGCTCTATATGCCAAAAGTCTGAAACACCCCAAATCAGAAACATCTTTTGTCTTCAGTACCTCCACGCTCCACTTCCTCCCCTAATACATCACGTCTTAGCATAAAGACTCTGGTATTCAGTTCTTGTCACTCATCCAGAGCTCTAAAGATGTAAGTTACACAGTTAAGGTGCAGGCTTTCTAATGTTTTTATTTCCAAACATCAATGTCAAAAACTTCAGATAAATGACTGAGAGAGGAAGAAACAGGCTCTTAGCTGGAACTCTCATTACTTTAAGAAATACAGAAAATTGAGATTAAAGTATTCCTAAATGGAGACAGTGTGCTGCAAGCCTCACTTTCTGTTCTGTGATGGACACTAGTTTTCTCAGTTGCCCAATTACTCTCTCTTGAGGGACAAGTAAATAAGTTTAAAATTAATTGTGTTGATAGATATACAACAACCTTGAAACACTGTCAGTAATGGAAAAGAGGTGTTAATTTTGCTTGTTGTTCTGTAAGGAGATAGTAATCACCTCTTTAAAATTAAATAGGGTGGATAGATCATAAGCATTGTTTTGTGAGAAATCTAATTTATGTTGAGCATTAAGCTATAATTTTACTGAACTTTTATATTCACTTTTCTTCACCATATAATTAGTCTTTAACAAGGAATCAAAACTATTGCTGTCTCTTTAGAACAAAGGCTTCAGAAACTGATAATTGCATCAGAGATCAACATTTTCTCCCTTCTGTTTCCTGTGGGAGCCAAAATGTTATTCCCAAGATAAATTCATGCTGAATTATGCCTCTAAGGCAGAGGAGATGAGGGATCTTGGGGTGGTGGCGTTGTTTTGGCAGGTACTCAGGACTCATTTACAATACTCCAGCGGTGATGAGCACCCCAAACTGAGTTGTGCTCCCCTTACCCTGCATCACTGCCAGCCCCCAGGAGGGCTCAGTCCCAGCCTGGCCTTGCCAGGTTTTCACTTCTGCTGCCTGCCCCCAGCATGGATCGTGAATGCTTTAGGATGTTGCTACACACTTTTCCTTCCTTGCTTTTTGCCTCAAATGCAGATCAGTAATTCCTTAAAAATACGCCACCATTTAAATTCAGTTTTATTGTCTCTCACAATGAGAATGGTGCATGGATGACGCTTACGGTCAAGCCATTGTTGCTGTATGGAGGGTAAGTGTGCCTTTGAGATGCAGAAGAATTTACATGTGTAAAAATATGCTGTTCTTTTTTAATTCATGTCTTTTAAATGTTATGTTGCTGCTGCACCCATGTATTGAAAAGACAGAAGAGTGATATGTTGTTGCTACTTTTAATACCTTTCATCCCTGAAAGTCTGTACTCCCTTTGTGGCACACATGTCACCACTGAAGCATAGCGGTTGGATTCTGCAGAGGAAGGGTTTGTTGGTTTGAGGTTGGTTTTTTTAATTATGAAAAGAGTTTGGAATAAAATACTTTTTAAAAAGTACAGTACTGAAATGAAAAGAAAATTTAGTTAAACCTTACACTTATTAGTGTGTTTTATAATGTGTCGCACAAAAATTGCCTTTACTAATTCTTGAAAATTTGATAAAAAATAGGATATCACTTTTAAGAGAGAGAAACTAGCTGACATAACGAATGCACTACTCTAAGATCATCTTGACTCAAAGATAAGCCATTTGATGATTATTATCAGCCTTTAAAACTCTTTCTGAGGGGAATTTCCATTGCAAAATCAGTGAGGGACCATAAGGCTTCTTACCTTGTAATAGCTGCTGACAGCTTGATCATGCATGGCCTGCATGCCACACATCCTCCTGACTTTGTAAACAGCATCTTTAAATGACATCTCTACTCTGTGGTCTGTCCTTTCTATGTTAGCATCTGACAATAAGTTACCACAAAACCCTCATATTAGCTCCATAATAGCCACAAGTTATCCCTTGTGCAAACAGCGTTCCCGCTTTGAGGATGTGGTCTGATGTGGCCATCCATGTTATTGAGTAGCTACACTAGAAGCAGTGAATCCATGAGAGCTCTGCTGCATTTGCCTGAGTCCACAGCAGCAAGAGGAATGTGAAACTGGAGGAATTTAAATGAAGGGACTTTGAAAGATCACCACTAAAAGCTTTGGTGTTTTGTAAACTACATTCGAATGTGTAAAACCACAAACCATCTTAGCTCTCTCATCACCACATATTAACAGCTTTGTCCTCTGGTGACCTTGCTGAGGCAGAAGCTCTGCTCTGCACATTTGTGACTGGAGCTGCAGCTCTCTTCTCTGTGGGTAGTAGGGCTTCACAGTGAGAGCAAGTCCAGATTTTGTGAGGACAGTGTTTGGTTCTCTGTGCTTGGACCCAGCGGACGGGTGCTGTACGTGTTTATGAAGCCTTGATAGCTGTCTATTTTTGTTGTTGTTAAATTTTTAATTTCATCTTCTCTAGCCTTCCTCTCCTTAGGGTCCCAGTCACCCTCCAGTACTTTTCATTAAAATTATAGCAATTGCAGTTTTACTGAGCATAAAATTTCCCTAGTTTCCTAGAATTTTCTTGCTGTGAACTGATAAATTAGTCATTTTGACCGTAAATATACAATAATAGGGGCATCCAGTTCAAACTCTTTCCAAAGCATTTCCTAAGAGAACTGCCCTTTGGTTCTTGTCAAGTGATGAAGGGATGACCCCAGCTTCTGTTCCTTCAGCTTACTCAATCTTGACAGCTAAAGGTAATTTCTGTGCCTTCAAGTTTATAGATCTTCATTAAAATGCTAATACAATTCACTTAGAAAGCCAATATCTGACTTTTATTGTTTCCTGCTCTTGGGCGCATGTGTGTATTTGTGTGGTTATTGTTGCTAAAGAGTAACATTTGTTAAAGAACCAATGCAGATCGATTTACCTTCGCTTTTCCTCAACCTGAAATGCTGAGACAGGCAAAACATGTTTCCATTACTTAAATAAGCAAACAATGGCAAATAAATCATAAAGGCAGCTGGACCAAGGTGTCGTTTTCATAAAGAGCCAGATTTCTCAGAAAGGACAGTTTAATGGGCTGCTGCCAGAGAAATGTCTGCTGAGCTGGTAATTGCAGGAGGGCACACGAAGGTGTCATGTGGGATCTGAGGAGTAGCACCACAGCCAAGACAACTGGAAAAAGGAGACTGAAAAAGGTGTGCACTTTAATAATTTGCTTCTTAAAGGCTGATTGTTTTAAATAAAAATCTGAGTTTTTATTTTTAGCTTGTTCACTTTGGCTGCAAGATCAGAGAGGTGTTTTTAGCTGTAATTTTATTTTGATCGTGTTTGTGCTGTGGCTTTGTTTCTCCTTTGATCATGCTAAAACACGTTTCAGAAATGTTTGTTTGATGTATGCTGTTTTTTAAAGCAGTCTTCTATATTGTCTGCCTGTGTTTTTTAAAAGCAATGAATCATTGCAAAATATTTGCTGTTAAATTATTTCTTAAATCCATTTTCCCAAAACAAGTTTTCTGGACTTCTAACCAATGGGAGATTGCTTTCAAACAAGAAAGTGTTGAACTGTTGTTACAGCATTTCTGAGGGCTACGTGGATTGGAGGCGGTTTTAGGGTTGCAGAATACTCCATAATTCATACTCAGAAATTTGAAGTCATGCCGTCTACCCCCAAAAGCTGCAGTGCACTGACTTTTACAATTGTTACTGGTGGGTTTGGATCAAAGTCCTACTTCCCATTCAGTAAAACTTGCTTGAAGTTCATTCCATCATTTCTTTCGTGGCTGTGTTGTGTTGTACGTATGAAATAGGTCAACCCTGACTGAATTATTTTAAACTTCCCATGGGGACCCCTTGATACCAAACCTGTTTAAATTTGCAGGGTAGGGCAGGGCAGTCTCGATATTTGAACATACACATTCATGGATGACATTCTTTCTTCTGCTGCATGGGTGAGCAATTAGGAGAGTCAAGGAGAAGTCCCTTATTCCCTCATCTGTGGATATCTCCCTTCCAACCCTCAAAGAAGAGCAGCAAAAAAGTGCTGTGCGGTCCGTGGAGAGGGCTGTGTTGCGTGACTGCTGGCCATCTGGCTGATTGATTCATCAAGACCCTCAGCAGCCAGTAGTGAGCATGGTCTGAAGCCCTGGGGTTGAATGCAAGTGTGCATCAAGCCTCAGGCAAGTCAGACAGCCCCTGCGCTAGTGGAACGATAAAGAACACACTACACATCACTGGTTCTTAGCTTTATAACCCATGAAATTATCAAGCACTTTTCTCTCCCTCTCCCCACACATGGTATCATGATGTTTCTGTAACCACTACATTCATTCAATCTAAACAGAAATTAATCTATTTCTATGCGCAACAGAACACATTTATTTGGTTCACTGCATAGACATAAATCTGTTAGATGGAAGAGGGGGAAAAACCCAAGCACCAGCAGGTAACAAGAGCAAGGGCCCTCTAACATGAAGAACCACTCTTTTATTGACTAAAACATATTGATTTAACTAGTTGGAAAAACAATCCAAGGTGTGCTCAGTTAGAAGTGTTGTTCAAGAAAAGCTGTTCCATGATGTACAATGGATGTGTTTCTAATATGAGGTTGTGTGACTACTTCATTTGCAGGGATGTAGTAAGGATTATTAATCACTCACTGAAAATCTGAATCCATCTCAGATGAGCACTGTAAGAAGTGCATGCAAAGTATACTCACATGTGCTCTAGCTGTGGCATTAGTTTTATCTGTCTGTCTCACAACTCTCTTCTCTGCTGGCACTCTGACAGAATCATTTAAAATACATATTTTCAATTTATTCAACTATTTTTCTATCATTGTTGTGTCAGTCCTGCTTTAATACTAAACTGTCTTACTATTTCTGGTTCACTTACAAAATTATGAGAGGGAAAGAAAAGAATAATAATATGCTAACCGAGGGCAAGTTTACATAACCAGTGCTATATCAGCAATATTTTTGCCTCAAAATGGGGCTCCCCACAGTATCTTCATAGGCCAATGTAAAGTTAGATTTTTGACACCTGATAATATAGTGATTTATTTTAGAACTTGATCTCTTGTGATTTACAAAACCCATTGTGATAGAAACAAATCATTCAACCATTTGGGAATGTGTTTAGGTTTTGGTTGAATATTTTTTTACCCTTTTTCATTAAGCCCTTAAGGATGTAAAAACAACATATTCAGAAAAGAGGTTCTCCAGATCCAGTAGCCAAGAACAGTGTCTTCTAATGGGTGTCCTCTTTCTCTGATGGATCCTTCCCCAGTCTGCAGTGCAGAAATTTTCAAGCTGTAACCCTCGTTTCTTGAGATTCAAGTTGCATGCAAAGCCCTAGTATATCACCTAAAAAATATTATTTATCTTGGGTCTCGTGTCAGTGTAACTTGAAGGCTATTAAATGCATGCTAGAAAGAAAGGAAGGACATCTAATAGCTTGCATTACTGGGGTTTGGGTTGAGAGTTTAAGATCTCAGATTTTTCATGTTCTCAGATGTCTAAAAATGTTTATTTTAAGTGACAATAGGTGGTAGACACAGCTTCACAGAGATCTGTTTTGTGGCCTGTGTTGTTCAACACATTCATAAATAACCTGAAAAAAAGGTTGAATGAGAGTTTGGTTTTTTTTCACATGAACCTAAGTTATTCAGAAGTGTGAGACAAAAGAAGACTGTGAAGGATCACAAAAGGATCTTAATGCAACTGCGTAGCTAAGCAATCAGATGACAAATTAAATTATTTTTGATGAATAATGTAGTGATAAACCATGGGGAAAACCATGAGGAGAGCATGTCTATCTTCACATATAAAAAAATGGGCTATGGACAGAGCACCACCAATGAAGAGTGAGATTGTGGGGATATAGCATGTAAATTCCATGACAATTTCAGATTACTGTTTAGGAGCTGTCAAATCCATATTAACTACCAGAAATTAATAGAAAAAAAAAAAAAGAAAAAATAAAAACTGCAACAGAGAATTCAACAAAGAGAATTGCTCCAGCCCTTGTTAAAGAGCATAGTTCATCCACATCTTGATTACTGATCAGTTTTCCAATGCAGGAATTGAAAGGAACCAAATGAAGTTATTAATAACAATATTCAAAACAAAAACCAGAAGTAAATTTTAGTTTATTACATTGTGTAGATGAGGAACAAATTCCAAAAGGACATGCTGAATTCTGGAAATGTTCATGTTTCAAGAAGAAACTGGACAGATAACTGGATTGAAAGTCTATTGAGAGATAACTAAGGACACAGAAGTAGCAAAGCTCAGGGAATCAGCCACACTGAAAACAGTTGAAGGAAGGGACTTTCATCTTGGAGAATATTATTTGTAATCACCATATTCTTTCTTGTCTCAAATAATTACTTCTGGACAACCTTGGAGGTTGTGTAAAAGTAGACTTTGGTCTGAGCCAGTAGGGTCATTCTTCTGTACTTATATATAAATACGTACACGTATGCACCTACACACAAAAATACATGAGAATATATGCATATATATACACACAGAGTATGTGATAATGCACACACATACAGACAAAGTTATGCTGTTTATACCTATATAATATAAACATCTAAACTTCTAAACTTCTGTGCGCATAACTTGTAAATGTTTCTTAAAAACACTGCCATCCTTAATAAGACAAAGGGTTGCACAGGCCAGCTAGTGCAAACTGGCAAAACATAGCAAAGTTCATAATTTCTATGACTATATAGCAATAAATATACACTGAAAAGATGTTAATACAGACACTAAAATAGCTTACAATTTCACATAGGAACAGGACTCTGAGTAGTTAAATATAGTTCTTCTACAGTTAATTATCCCAGCAGGATGTAGAATGGTTATAAAACAGATTGGTAAATCTGTTGGCTGGGCCTTCTTTTTCCAAATATAGTGAAAGATACCAGCTGAAATATCTCTGTAAAATACAGTGATGAGCCAGATGCACCACTGGTATGAATTTATTGATATGAATTCTATAAAATTCTCTCTGCCAAAACTTCTTTATAGTATTTTTTATGTAGCTCATCAGTGTGTCCACATTATATGTATTTTCACTTGTTGGTGTATCTTTTTTACCACCAAATAAAGTTGTCACTCTAATCGTTAAGAAACAAAGTTTATGTATGTAAAAATAATACTTTACAAAAATGGAAAGACAAAGTATTTCAACAACTTGAGTAGAAATTCTAAGATATATTTCTCTTTTGAAAAGAAGACAAAAATTTGGGAATTTGGGGTATCATGTGAAGGTAGTATCAATCAAAATGTGGTTTTAAACTTAACTTTTTTTAATGATACGCTAGCAATTTTCTAGGTGTAATTTTTTTTGATTGCTGAAGTGAGAACTTTACATTTTTCTCCATAATTCTTTCATTTTAATTGTTACTTATACAGAAAGACTCACAGAAGTCCAGACATCCAAAGAGGAAGAAAAATGTCAGTAATAAATACATGGAATTATGAAACCATGCTATAATGTTACACAAACATTTGTAAAGAGATTTCATAAACGTTTAATTACTCCAATAATAAGGTTAAGATTTGTTCATTAAAAACCTGTAGCAAACACCTCTCTGTATTAAGATAAGAGGAATGTAAATACCTGTCGCACATTAGCAGGTGATGATGTCCCTAATATGGAAATATTTGCCATGGGATGCAATGGCTGGGTCTTGGGAAGAAAAATGACAATTTATTTATGTAAGGAAGATAAATGATCCAGTTCATGCAGTAGTAATGTGCACAGTGGCATTGTCTTCTCAGATCCCAGATTTGTCAGTGCTCACCTGATACCAGAGAGTGACAATCCAGAAGATGACAAGATCTACTTCTTCTTCCGTGAAAATGCCATTGATGGAGAGCACACTGGAAAAGCCACTCACGCCAGAATAGGGCAGATCTGCAAGGTCAGATGACGAATTCTTGGTGTGATAGTGAATGCACTCGCAAGCAATTTTAGAAATTGTGTTTTCTCATCTGTTAACTATTCAGTATTAACATTGGAATTGACTCTTGGGTCGTCCCAAGACAAAAATAGTGTGGGGTTGACATACAGAAATGAATACCATTCAATTCTTTTTTTGGGGGAAACTTCACTATGATGTTTGGTTTAAAAAGCTGTAGGTATCTTCTGAGGTTTAGAAAGTGTCTGCAAAAGAAAGTCTTTTACAGGAAATGTGTTACTTCCAGGTAGGCCAAAACTATTTGAAGAATTTGCTTTTTAAGTTTTAATACCTTTCCATTCCCACATTAGTGAAAACCTTTAAAACAGAGGCAAAGATAAAACAAAATGATTGTTTAAGGTTAGCTGTAGAAATGGGCAGCCATTCCAAAGACCCTTAGGGACTGCAAGATGAATCATTTGTCCACACTGATAAACATCCAGATGGTTTTCTAACGGACTTCCAAAAACATTTCTGCTAAGGAAAATATATCAAAAAATATTGTTGCTTTGGCAACTGTGGTGTTAACAGTAAAATTTTCAGTTAATCCATAAGCACAACATGAATTTACCTCCTTGAATTCGGAGGTTCCTACTTTTAAACCAATTACCCCACAAGTATGAAGTCCTCAGGGCCCTTTGTTTCTATGTTTTGTGGCTGTACAGCTGATCCTACTGTTCTGGCATTTTTGTCTACTTTGCTCCATTGCAAGTTTCATTTCTACTTTATTGCTACCCAGTTAAGCATAATAAACTGCCTCAGCTTTTCCAGGACATGGCAGACTGGGAGCTTTGGAACAAGATATTCTGCCAATTTCTTTTTTCCCAGTGTTGAATATATATAAAGTTATATAAAGAGTTTTGAGGGTTTCTGTTTTTAAATTATGGAACTAGTATGAAATATGACACAATCAATGTAAAATAAAAATAATCCAGATTTTGTGTCTTTGCAACATAATGTTGCTTTTGTACATAGAGGGTGAATTCTTCTCTCTTGTTTTCTCTAAATGTCATCTTATTTACTATATTTTATCTGTACTCTGTTGAAACTTGAAACAAAGACTGTTGCTAAATATTAATGCAAAACACTTCTGTTATTAGAATGACTTTGGTGGACACAGGAGCCTTGTTAACAAATGGACAACTTTCCTCAAAGCACGTCTGATTTGTTCTGTGCCAGGGCCCAATGGCATTGACACACACTTTGATGAACTACGTAAGTGGCAAAAATGGTCGGAATACAGAAATGTCTTCAGGTATTACCTGTATGAATTTAACCTGATTTTCTTTTCTTTTTCCTGTTATCATTACAGAGGATGTGTTCCTAATGAACTCAAAAGACCCTAAAAATCCAATAGTCTATGGAGTGTTTACAACTTCCAGGTACAGAGCATATCATTTTCTTGCATGGAAACTTGGGTGGCTGCTGGTTTTAGAGAGGTCTCTTTGTTAAAAGTGTTTTTAAAAAAACACAAAATTTTCTTAACCTTTGAACTCAGAAGTCAATGTCAGTAAGAAGTAATGAATTAGGTTTCTTTCTTATGAGCAGTGTACATCATCACCCTGAAGCTAGCAAACACAAAGACTATCAGTTTCTCAGACTGTTCTTGCCATTGAATTGGCTTTTTATAGCAGGGATCAGCATTTGTAGCCCTTTCCACACAGATTTGGAAAATGAATGCAAGCATAAATAAACTTGTTTGGGGGCAACATAAAATAGGAAATCTGTGGAGTGAGAAATTGGCTAGTCAAGGAGATTTTAATAAAAAATATTGCTGAAATCTGGAAAGTCTAATGATCTTTTAAAAGTTCTGTTATTGAATCACATATAACTGTGGCTTGAACGTTTTTGTTACATTGTGCTTTCACCAAGAACAAAATATACTGGTAGCTTTGGCCTGAGGAGGATTTGCTGTACTGGTTGCATTGCCACATTTATCTGTGAAGGAAACAAGTTTTAGTTTCTAAACAGAAAGAATGTTTCTAGTGATACCAGGCATGGAAGAGACAGTCCTTACTGTCTTCTGTAAAAAATATCAGGGTAAGAAACAACACTGAAGTTTGTGTTTGTGCTGCCCAAATGATGGAGGAGACTGCTAAAAAAAATAGAAAAATGTAGAGTGTAGGAAAAAATTGAATAGCTCTCTGGGGAAAGCCTCACTGAAATTTACTCAAATTTGGGCTTTGGCCTTCTGGGGACAAGATGTTTTAAATAGTGAAATAGCAGCCATCTGCTAAGGAAAATGTCTGGGAGATCATATCAGTTTTGCTGAACTTTCACAGGAGGTGAGTGAGGATTGCTCTGAGAGCATGTCAGAGGTTTGATAATCATCACATGCAATAAATTAGAAAGCATCAAGCTGCTATTCCCATAGCCCTAGCACTTGATTAAAGAAACTGATTTGATTCCTTCTCCCCTCATTTTCAGTAATATCTTCAAGGGATCAGCAGTGTGCATGTACAGCATGACTGATGTCAGGAGGGTGTTTCTGGGTCCCTACGCGCACCGAGATGGCCCCAACTATCAGTGGGTTCCCTACCAAGGGCGAGTGCCATACCCACGGCCAGGAACTGTGAGTACCCCAACAAATCTGAACTGGGAAAACCGTGGAAAATATTTCACACATGACATGGTCCTTGAGCTGAGATCCGGGAAAGAAACTGACACAAATGACGAAATAGATAGAGTGGCAGAATGGAAAGCTAACAGTTCCTCCAGGTCCAGAATGTACTGATCTTTTTGTAACATATGAAACTGCAGTAACAACTTCCCTTGGATTTTGATTTTGGCATTCACATTAACAACTTCAAAAGAAGTTTTAGTAATGGCTGGAGAATTTTACTGAAAGTCAAGTGTTTCATAAATTATATTGCATTATCCTTTCCTTGGAATTAGGTTTTTTCCCCAAATATTGGCTGGCTAAGCCAATTTTCATAAAAATGAATGGAAAACAGAGGATTTGCTTCACTGTTAGGGACTTTCAGTTGACATTAAATCTAGGACAGTAAAACAGATATTTCTGCAACAGATGATAGAGTGACTACAATAGTTTCTAACTTCCACTCAGAATTTTTAAAAATACCTTGTTTTACCTGATTCTCTGTTTCTGGTTTATAAATGAGTAAAATATCAATCCATATAAGACAACCATATTTCAACTGATATAATCAGGTTCTAGAAATATTTAACTGCCTCTGAAATTTCCAGTATTCTAAGAAGATGGGACATTTATGAAACAAGTATTATTGTATACATTGGGCTTGCTCCTTAGCTTGTGTAAGTCAGCTTGGCCCATTTATGTTGAGAACTGTCATTGCAGAAGATTACATATATATGTACTCATGTATACATAAAAATGTATATGTGTAAATAATATATATGTCTAAAACATTCTTCTCAAAGTCTTTAAATATAAGGCACCAAAGAAATAATTTTGAAGGTTAGGAAATAACCTTCCAGAAGGAATAACTTTGCTTCTTTAGTTCATCATATTTTCTACTTTTCTCTGGTATGTTTGAAATTGTCCTTTCAAATCTGATCTTTCAACTGATATATATGCTCAGCTAATGAAAATTACTTCCTAAGTAAAAGAAAACAGTGGCTCCCTGACAGCTGGATTCCTCAGCACTCCTCAGTCCTTTGCTGTGACTAAAGAAATTTCTAATTATTTCCAGAGTTAAAATACAAGCTCTGCCGCATAAAAGAGGTTTATTTCTCATCTGATGGTGAAGCTTTTTTTCCCAATTATTACAGTTAATTCTGTCATGTCAGGGAGTTGGGTGTTTTTTTGAAGTTCTATTGTGTTACAGCTCTAGAAAATGTGAATGAGTAGATATTTTTGGTATTTCTTGTATAGCTATTCTCACCTTTTCAGTTTAACAGACTTAATGTTCATTATTCTGTTCCTTTACACTCCTCTTTGACTGCAGCTTCAATTAACCTTTCTGAATAAAACCGGATACTAGATATTATGTAGAACTATGGAGGAAGAAGAATGTTGCGTGTTTTTATTACAGAAATAGACTGAGATAAAGAACTGACTGCTGCACACAGACTCTGTTGCATTCATTCCTCTGCAGAGATCAGATGCAGCTCTCTTGAGATTCTAAATACACAACTGAAATATTTTCTCTTGAGACTGGCAGTTCTGTGTCCTGAGACACAGTTCTGGCCTCAGTTCTGCCTGGGGGTTACTCCACAACTTCTCTGAGGGTCTTGATGTGAGTTGTATATGAGAAAAGGATAACTTGATCAACTTCCCCAGAACGAGCAGAAAAACAAGGGCCAGAACCCAGCCCTGAAGTGGCAAAGTGAGCTAAGACACCAGAGCCTGTGTCAAAGTAAGGAAATAGAGTTAGGTGACAGGTACTTCTGTTTCTGGTTGCCCTATCCAGAGTTTACTGCTTTTATTAAGATTCACAAAGGGCAAAGATGTTCAGATTCCACCATAAGCTGTTTTCTTGGCTAAAATCAAATGTAATCCCTAATTTTACAGGTCTGCTCAGCCCCACAGATGTAGTAGTGCAGGAGGCCATGCCACTGTAAATGTTGTTAGAGTGGCTGAGGCCAGCAGTTTGTCTGAGCACAATGCCAGGACTCTAATCTGGGTTCTGCACTTTGAAAAAAGAGGCATGCCCTGACAGTTGCTAAAATAATTCTGTTATATTAATAGGATAAAACTGAATTGTAAAATTAGGTGCATTTCTGATTGGAAAGAAACTTTTTTGTTTATAAAGTGGTGAAGTTATGTGTGTTTTCAATGATTTGAAGATCTGTTGAGAATAGAGAAGAAAAAGATTTTTGAAGTTCCTCAGATGTCAGACCTTTGGACTCCTTTTCCAAGAAATGCAGAAAGAGATGGGAAGAAAAAACCCAATGTTAGAGTAATTCATTTCCAGATTGCACTGCAGTTAAACAGTGCTGAATTATCTCAGGAATTTAACAGGTGAGGTGCCAGTAAACTTCTTGAGTATCTGGTGATTTGCCCAGTATGAGTAAAAGAAAAAGGAAAGTAAATGTTTTTGAAAAAAACAGAAAGCTTGGTGAACAATTCTGCATCAACTTCACGCGCAACAAAGAAATTGCCAGAATTTTTCTTGTGAGGTCTACAGGACATGGGGTTTGTTCTTTTTTTTTTTTTTTTTTTTCTTTTTTTTTTAAACTTTTTTAAAGTATCTGGGAGAGGAGGGAGGACTTCTGGAGTTCTGTGTATACCTCATCTTAACTCAGGTAGCTCATCCTGAATTCCTATCTGACTTTCTGTGAATTCAGCTACAGAGCTCAGGGGTTTTCTCTGCTTCATGGTACAAAGAGTTATGACCAAAGAGCTTTTTCTTCCTACCAAAATATAGATACTGGATTTGTTCTGCTGGATTCCTTACTGAGCCTAGTCCTGGTAATGCACTTTAAACTTCACATGTAAAGACACAGGGTTACAGTAATTTTTTATTCTCAGAAAAGCAGGGGATCCAAGAAGTAATAGGGGTTTCAGAATTGTGAGTCTTATTCAAACACACAGAATCATGACTCTAATTCTAGTTTTATGAATTTTCTGTGCAAAGTATATCTTGGTCCTAGAATGATAGAATATCCTGAACTGGGAGGGAGCCACAAGGGTCACTGAATCCAAATCCTGGCTCTGAACAGAGCAGCCCCATGAGTTACACCGTGTGCCTGAGAGCATTGTCTAAATGCTTCCTGATCCCTGGCACTCTTGGTGCTGTGACCATTTCCCTGGGGAGATTGTTTCATATTGCTGCAAGTAAAATCCTTTGTTAGAAAATGAGCCAGAAAGTAAATATTCAAGCAGTTGAAACACAGCTGAAATTCATTTGCCTAAAATTGAAATGAATGTTCATTTAGTTTTTTTTTTAGTGTTTGTCCAGCTGCAATTAACAATACTTAGTTCTTGTGTAGTGATTTTTATGCATAGATTACTTTACAGCTATTATCTAATTAATTGTTCTCTAATTAATCCAAGTAATTAGTATTGAACTGTAGCTAGAATATTAATTGAGATGCAAAGCAAACTTAAAATTTAAGTGTAGCATTTGAAACACTATTTTTGAGACAGAGAATGGTATGGTCAATAATAATGAAAAGACCATGTGATTTTATCTTTGTAATACTTTTGTACAAAAGAGCAACAACATATAACAATAAGAAAAAGATTAAAAAATCTTGAAAAAAAATAGCTAATTTGCTTTCTGCTTTGTCTGCTCCACATGACTTAATCAAATATTCTTCTTCTCTCTTACCTTCCATACAAACAGAATTTGCTTACTAACAAATATGGAATTTGCTTACTAACAAATATTGAATTTGCTTACTAACAAATATGCCCACAAGAGGCAATTTACACTTTATATGTCCATGCTGGAAGTGTCCCTTTGCTGAGTACAGCAACTACTCTTTTTTGACATTGATTTTTAAATTTCATTTCTGTTGAATTATTAATAATTTGGATCAAGGTGATAGCAAAGACAATCGATTTTTTTCTGTTGAGCATCCTGCAAGGTCTGGATTCTTGCTTAATAAGATCTTGTCCACTAGGTTTTTAATTTAATTGGAAGGTATTTTATACCTGGATATAAAGGGCAAATTATCTCAGGCATTTTAACACCAGTTGTTTCTATTTGAAGGTCAAATACTGGAAAATAATTAATTTCAGCTGGGATTCAGTGTTTTATATGCCTTCAAGAGTTATCTGAACAGATCTGTAGTTGGGGTCACCAAGTTCTTTGACAACTATCTTTGGCCTTTGGTCATTGTGGCTCGTTTCCTTCACCCATTCAACGGTACTAATATAGTGCTAATGCTTTTGTTAATGTTACAGCTAACTGTTCATTAAATACTTACCAGTTCTACAGAAAAGATGAGGGCAGATGGTGGTGATCAGCCACAGAGGGTCCTGATGGGGATATGTAATAGCTGAAAGTGGAGGAATACTTTCATGGCTACCAAGACCATGGTCTTACCTCTCCTTTCCTTTCCAACCTCTGGTTTCTGCTTGGAGTGGGAGAACATAAGCTAAATGTGGAAAGAAGAGCCCTGTGGTTCTCACAGATGAGAGGCAAAACTGTCTGGCCCACTCCTGGGTATATACAGGGGAAAAGTGGCTCTTTTCTGTCTTATATCATGGGACTGGATTCATCCCAATGGGACACACCAGCTGTGCAGGACAGTGAGGAGTTACTGCAGTTCCTTAATGAGATCCTCTCACCAAAGAGTTCACATGGACAGTATAATGAGTAACACTCAGAGGAGGCTTTCTTTAGAATCAGAGGGGAGAAAAAATGATGCATTTAAGACATGATTCACTAGATTTGATTTAGCCGAACAGGATCCACATTATCAGGACTACATGGAGGACACAGAGTTGTTGAGACAAGCAGGGGTTTGAAAAGTCTGTAGAACAGGGCATTGTCCCAGGATTTAAGGATTTGGTTTCTCACATAGCAGTTTGGACTTCCAGTCAATTTCTGAAGACAATACTTTGAAACAAAGATAATGGCATGACAGATGAGTAATGAGATGGTTGACTCTCACAGTTAAGAGACAAATATTATGTATATATGTTAAGAGAAGTTTTATAGACTTACAGTTATGTTTTACCCCCCCCTTGCATTGTTATCAGTGGGTGGCTTGGGTTCAGGACATTTGGGAGGGTTGGCTTGTTATTATGGCAACATCTGACCTCCAATCAAGATTTAAGGAAGTAAACTCCACCACTGGACAGTGAAGAAGGAGTTGATGGACAGAACTTTGGGAGGAGGGGCTAAAGGATTAAAAGGTGGAACATCCATTGTGTGGATGAGCACATGGGAGAAAGATTCTCTGCCCCCAGAGCCGTAATATTTTCTCTATTCAGTCTTCTATTATTTTTGTATTCTTATTTTTGATAAGGTTTTAATAAACCTTTTAAATTTTTTGGAAGTGAATATAATTTCTCACAATGGCATAATTAATTAGTTTTGTGTTGTATAGATAACCAAATACTAAATTTCTTGCCTTGTATTGAATGATTTAGATATTTCAAGATTTCTTCTTTCTGACAATTAAAGACTAATACTAATCACAACTGGACTTAAAAGCCTTTTGCACTGAAAAGGAGTAGGAAAAGTGATGTATGAGGATCATTTGCATTCTGTTAACCATATTGGTTTAAATCCCAAATAAATTAAAAAATAGAGATTGTGAGTGACAGAAATAACTTTTACTGTCTGTCACAAAACACTTAGATTCCCTGACATATTTAATTATAGACTGCCATAGATGGGATGATAAATAATAAAATGTAAAACATTTCCTTTTTTTTCCTAGTGTCCCAGTAAAACATTTGGAGGTTTTGATTCCACCAAGGATCTTCCTGATGAAGTTATCACATTTGCCAGAAGTCATCCTGCCATGTACAACCCAGTATTCCCCATCAACAACCGTCCCATCATGATCAAAACAGACGTGGATTACCAGTTCACACAGATCGTGGTGGATCGGGTGGATGCAGAAGATGGCCAGTATGATGTGATGTTCATTGGCACAGGTGAGAGGTCTTGAATCTACCCTGCAATGCTCCTCCAGGATTGATGGAAACCTAGAGCAGATAAAAATCCATACTCTGGAAGACAGAGCATTGACTGAAGAAGAGCATAAACATGTGAAAATCTGGGGCAGGACCCAAAACTGTGCATGTGGGGAGGTCTTTGTTACAAGCATCCAATGTTACAGGTTCAGGCCATAGCCTGCACAGCTTAATTCTTTATGAGCTTTGCCAACTGGATCAAGATCAAACCACCCTCTTTCCAACTACTGCTATTAGGGATTTTTATTAGAAATGTCTTGTTATAATCTTAATTATTAATTATAATTTAGTATTAAAATGAGGGGTTTGAGGTACCCATTTTGAAGTGCAGCATAAAAAGTACTAACGTGAATGAGGCAAATATCCGGGAATGGCAAAACCCTTTCGTGCCTTTCAAGTATTTCAAGTATTGCCTTAAGATGCTCAGCCCTTCAGCCAAGAGGTTGCATCATTTTGCTTAAGATGAAGATATCTGGTACAAATGGCGTGTTTTCAGAAGAGCTGGTATTCAAATAGAAAGATGATATCCTTTCCAAAGCATTTGCAGAATCCTACAGCTTGGGCATCTTAGAGAAATGTAAATATGCACTCAGGAAAGAAATTTTTTACAGAAAAGTAATAATGAGAAAGAGTGTCCAAAAATTAACTGATAGGCATTTTCTTAAATTTAGTGGTTTCAAAACTCTGCTGAGTAGCAATTGGATCTCGTGGATCTGTTTCTTCATCTGTGAAAGTTTTACATTAGTTGGCTGATGCTTCAGTTATGTTGAATAAAAGTATTTTAAACTTCTACTGAACATAATTATTAGTAATTAGACATTGGCATCATGAAGCCAAACCAAATCAAACCCTACTGCTTCTTTTCAGCTTTGAACCAAAAAATACCTCTTTGTCTGTCTTATAACAGTCCAACTTTTTACATACTTTAAATGCAGTTCTAGTACTCTAAACCTGGGGTCAGATTTCCAAAGCAATAAATGTAAGATCTCTTTCATGTTGATGCCTGAAATGTATTATGAGTAAACTGAGAGCTGGTGAAGTTTTGTGTACCAAACACAGTGCAAGCATAACAATTCAGAACATTTACTGCAGAAAACACAGCTCTGCAGGAAGGGTTAAAGCACTTCAAAGCTGTAAACTGAGTTATTAGATACCAGTGCTACAGTATGCTCTTGCATAAAACATTGACAAGTATTTTCATATGATTTTACACTACATATATATTTTCCATCACACATTAGAGACTTCAATGTCATCCACAATTCACAGTGTTTGGTGCCTTTCAACAAGTCCTCTATGACCTGATTTGGCCCACAAAAAACAAATTAGTGGCATACATGGTATGATGCTGAGCAAACATAAGGAACTTATTTAAGTATATTTCTTGAAAGAAAGAGGTGGCATTTAACTCTCCAAATCTTGGCCTGTGGGCTAAGAAAGATGCATTGGTTTCTGCAAGGGAAAGCAAATAGTTCTTCCAGAGATTCACTGTAGTTTCCTCAAGACTGCTGTTAGAGTAAGATGAAAAGTAAGACAGAAGTTCCTGTCTGTTTCAGACAGTGCAGGAAGATCTGCTTAAAACTGAGCTACAGCTTCTAGGTAGTTATCATTGCAGACACTGGTTATTTAGTTATTATGTCTCGAAGTTCTTAGGTAAATCAGTCAGGCAAGATCTCCCTCTAAGAGAACCTAAATGATAATTTTTATCTCTGAGTTTAGGGTTTTCCTAAACCACTGATATTCAGGTGTGGGGTAAATGCTCAGGATTCCATCCAGTGCTGGCGATAGCCTTGCCCACAAACTATTAAGTGTTGAAACATTATTACTTGCACTTACCAAAAGATATTTCAGCACTAAAATCCTGTCTTTCTAAGTGCAGAGTGTCTTTATTTTTTGAAATACTACTTTTGCCCGTAGAAACCATTTTTCTTCCAGCAGGAGGTCATACCCTGGTGGGACAAGAACAGGCATTACAGCACCCATGCCTGGAGCTGGAGCACAGAATCTGCTTCGTGTTCCTCTGAGCTCATTGTCCTCATTGTGGTTTTCAGAATCAGGAAAAGGTGTCTTCCACGTCGGGGGGGAAAGCAAAGAGGCAGCACCGAGGCCGTGCCTGCCTTCTGCCAGAGAGCTGCACTGAGCCAGCTGCTCAGAGTCAGAGGAATCACAAACAGATACACAATCAGCATGCATTACTTCTTCCCAAGCAAAGAACTAACTGGGAAGCAGATTAGGGACTCTAGTCACGGTCCATTTTCCCACTTGGTGATCTGAACCTATGACAAAGCCAGAATTATGCTCCTGGGGGTATGACTGGGTTTTTCTGTGCAGGTCTGTCCCATCAGATTAGATAATATTTCTCTGTATTTTCCCATTGCTGTTAGAGCAATCTACATTATTCCCATGTGCTGCTGAACTGCAGTATGTTGAAGAAATATTTTTTTTTTCCTTTTCATTGAATAACTGATGATAATTGAACACAACATAATTAATAGCCATCTAGTGTGGTCACATTTTCCGTTCCTGTGGGGGAAATCTTGAGCTGAGCAGTTTCTTTCCCACTCTGATTGTACCAGTGTGTTTCACAACGAAAATAAAATCCTATCAGTGTGCTTGAAAGTAATCAGAAAAAAACAGGATTTCATGCATATCCTGATGGCCTAATGCTTGGCGTCCTTTGGCACAGTTAAAGTAGCTCTGTCAATAAAGCCAATTAATTAACAGTAATCTTATCTTACTAAGCAGAGCCTATTGATCCTAAAGGAGACGCCTGATTCTGTTTGTGTGAAATTGTTTGAAATACTACTCTGTAAAACTTGATGTAGAAGTCAGATAAAGCTCCACTTTGGTACCTGTGGCCTGACTAGAGTCTCCACAGTGATTAACTCAGTGTATCTTTGACATCAGAGGCTTTCTTGAGATCAGGCAACTGTAATTGTTGCAGGAGCCACTTAAAAGTCTGACCTTTTGTTGAAACAACATTATGGGAAACTTGTGTCTGCTCAATGCCCGCTCAGTCTGTTTTATGAAAAATCTCCCTTTTTTTCTAGGATATGGTATTTAATGGGCTGGGACTGAGGACAGTCCTAGTCCAGCACAGAATAGAGTTGTGACACTTTGCTACACTGTTATGTTTATTATGTCAGAGTTCCTGGTTTTCACCCATAAAATCTATTTTCCTCGAAACCATAGTCATCATATTTTCAGGATAATTAAGGAAATTAACTCATCAATTAAATTACAAATATAACTACTGTTAGATTTTTTTGTTATTCTGAATTACTCTGTAATAGAAATGTGGATTTTTTTCTTGTTATTTTTAAGTTTATATTGCAGTTGTTCTGTAACATTCTCAATATTTCTTGTTTTAAATATAGTCAATTAGTAGCAGTGACCATAATGAAAACCAATCCAAACCCACTTATCTAGTGTATTTTAGTAGCTTAATTTGAACATGTAGATGCCTAAATAAAAAGAAATATGTCCTTTGCTTTGTTGTTGCTTTAAGAAATAACTAATGCTTTGTGTTTTTAAAAGAATATATAAATTTGTGGCTAATGAAAGAAAACAATGATGTACATATTCCAGGGGAAAAGAAATTGCATCTTTCTAAAATTCCAAAAATATGTATCTAGACACCAACATCTGCTTAAAGGGAAGCAGATGGAAAAAATGAAAAATCTCAGTTCTACAGAATATTCCAGGTTTTCTAGAATACTTAAATACAAACTCATGTAAAGAAGTTAAGTACCAGTATTTTCTTTTTGATTCAATGGCTTTTAAGTCAGTTGCCCTATAAAAACATTTCTAATGCATGTGATTTCTTTGTCTCAGTTTTATCTGCATTTTAGATATAGAAGTAGAGTTGTCATCTTTTTATTCAGAAATTTCAGCTAACACCCACAAACTATATATACTTATAAAATGTATATATATATATATATATATATATATATGCTTTTGTGTAATTGATGGTTAAATTCTTGTTTTAAGAATGTCAACCTTTATAGTTATTTGAGAATTTTATCCACTTAAAATGCCTTGTGTTTTCCTAAACCATTAAAGCTGTAGGATGTGCAACATGAAGAGTCCTTAGGGACATAGTTATTCTACCTGTGATACATTTACATGGCACTACACTTGGCTGGTTAAAAGAAAAGTCGCATACAGATTGTTTCCATTTCAGAGAGTCTGCAGTGATGTGTGCCAACCCAGAAATGGTTCTTTGTGTTTTTGTTGTTTCCTGGAAATTGTGTTCATAGAAACAAAGAAATAAATTACAGATGCAGAAGCTGAATAACTGAGATGGCCTTTGGTCTCAGCTGTGTTCACAAAAACAAAGGCTGTGGCTCTGGAATTTCAAATGCTGGCCTTGTTCATTTCAAAGCTTGTTGCAAAACTCGAAAAATGCAATTTGATATAATACTAAAATGCTGGCACACACCTATTTCTAAACCAAAGGCACAAATTGTATGCTTTTCACCCCTCAGTGAAGAACCAGCATCTTACACACAGAGAAATGTAGATGCCTTAAGGGGCTTATACATCTTAGGTACTTTGTTTGACACAGGGAAGATCGCAGGTACTTAAGAGACCTAACAGCTTCATCTGTCTAAGAACATTTGTCCAGATGGTTTTATAGCCATACTGCAGTATCTTCACATGCATTTTAAGAAAGAAAAACATCATTTTCAAAATGGGCTATAAAACACACCTGGGTAAATTTAGAGCATTTCCTTCCCCAGTCATGAATCTGTCATTTTATACTGTCACTTAAATAGTATTTCAGTCCTGTCTATTCCTTAATAACTATAATAGTATGTATTTTCCATGTTGCATTTTGATAATTCAAATACTTAAATGTTCTACTGAAATTCGTTGTTTTCTGAGGTTCTTTTAAATAGCAGTTCTTTTGAATGAGTGCTGAGAGATATGTAGCTTCATAGTCTTTATATGTGAAATAATTATATACTGCAAGAAATTCTGGCTGCTACAAAGCAGAAGTATTCATCTTAAGCACCTGAAAACACTTTTTTTTTTCCCTTTTCAAGATATTGGAACAGTTCTTAAAGTGGTTTCAATTCCTAAGGAGACTTGGCACGAATTAGAGGAAGTCTTGCTGGAAGAAATGACAGTCTTTCGGGTAAGTGCAGCTAAATTTCAAGTATCAGGTTGTAGATTTCTCTGTGGACAGCTGCAAACTCAACTTCTTGCAGTCTAGCCAAGGAATAGCCTGGCATACCCCTCTAATTAGCTTGTCATTTAGAGACCCCGACACCAGTCAAAATAAACCTTGAAACTTTCAGTGTGAGCTGGAGGTTAATGATAAAAGAAATGGCATTCCGGGCTCTTGTTCAGTGGTTTAAAAAGTAAATTACTATTTCTGAATCTTAGAGCTGTTGCATGCTGGAGTTAAATATCTACCTGTGCGGGTCTGGGGACAATGCCTGTCTGTTTTCTCTCACTGTGATATGCAATATACAAATTTATAATTGCATCAATTCTCAAAACTATTCAGACTATCAGCATATTGTAACTAGGAAGATACTTTAGGTAAAACAGTGATCTGTCCAGATATCTTATGCTTAATAATCTGAGGAACAAAGTGTTTATATTTTCAAAGGTCACTTTGGGGTCTCATTTTCATGGTTCTACACAAGGCACCATAAACACCCCCTAACTCCAATACTTTTTGGTAAAATCAATCTTCTCCATTTTTCCTGTTTGAGCCACCTAAAAAATACAGCATCCCATAGGCAGCCCTGCAAGGCAGGGCTGAGTAAACCTTTCAAACACTTCCCAGACAGAACCCAGGGATGTCTCGTGTTTTGTACACAACAACGAATCATTTACATTCCTCACGTTATTCTTTCTGTCAGTGCCGTTTTATGGCACCACTTCCCCATCTCCAGGCAGCTGGGGGTTGTCCCTGGCTGGGAGCACAGGCTTGGTGTGGCAGTGTGGAGATGCTGCTGGCACTCTCCAGGAGCCTCTTGTGCTGACGGGGACTGCCCTGGCCCAGCCACCACGTCCTCATCAAACCCTGTTGCCATCCCTTCACCTTCTTTTTCTGAGCAGAGGCAATCTTGTCTCTGTCAGCTACCTAGCTGAACAGAGTTTCTTATGGGCATTCCTGCTGTTACTGGTACCAGTCTTGCTTAGAAACCTCTGTTCTGAGTGCAAGATACCGCTGAAAAATATGTGTCCCTGTTCTTGCAATCCGTGGGGTTTTTTTGAGGACAGAAATCTAGGGTGTTTTTTTTTTCTTCCTTAACATATAAACTATGAAAATAAAATAAGTTTTTTTTTTCCTTTTTATACGTGCAAAAGTCATTGCATGAACACAGGGTAATTTGGAAATTGTTGATGATATATGAATTTCTTCCCTGAAACAGATAGAAGTGCCAAGCTAAATGAGATCAGAAAAATATAAAAGTGAAAGAAGGAAAATACATGGAATTAATTTTACTTCACAAAGGTTTTGCAGGAGTAGAACAGTTAATGGCAAATTCAAATTTGAAATTTTACTTTATATGTGTATTTTTTCATCACATGAAGGTATTTAGGTGTTCTGATTTACCTTGAAAGCTCAATTATGTCTTTAGACATGTATTAGCCTTAAAGAGGGCTTTATGTATTTCAGTGGAATTAGCAGAATTTGTGTGTGTAAGATATGAATCTTTCAATAGGGAATTTCCAACAGATTTTACAAGTACCTTGTCCAAATGTAAGTTTACTTTAGTTGTAAAGAGTATATGTGCATCATGAACAATGTATTTTGATGTTAAGCTGCAATGTGCTGAGTACAATGCTTTTCATTTAAAATTCCACAGAGCTGAAAGTCTTTCATATCTGTTACATTGATAACAAATGCGTCTTTAAACCCCATTTGTGCAATATTTCTCTGAACAGCTGAGCAAACAAACTAATGAGTTCAATTTTCATTCAAATGTTATATTTAATTGATGATTTCTAATATAAGCTCTATTAACCCCTCTGTAAGGGCGAGTCCATGCTTACCATCCAGTGACCCATATCAAATTCTATCCGGATAAGCAAGTTGAAAACTATACAAGTGTAAAAGCTTAATAAACACTTCATTAATGTACACAACCAAAAATATGATGATCAAAAGTATGATCAATAGCAGATTTCTAGATGGAATAAAGTTCATGCAAAATTAAGTTGCACACTGTCAAATTATGCCACTTTTAAAATTTAAATCCATCCAAGAACCTGGACCTAGAAATTGTAACAGTTGATTAAATTATGGATATTCTGGAGTGCAAAGAACGTCTTGCTCATTTTGGTTACATGTTCTGAAAATGCATGTAACTTCTTTGTAAGTGAATAGTGTGGAACAGTTAAAAACATTATACTTGGGATTAAAACTCGTTCTTATGAATAAAATTTCACAGGAATGGGGTTTTCACCTCAATATACTTAAAATGAGTTGCTTATTTCAATGTTATTACCTTTAATAGATAGTATCTATGAATTTTCATATAGCCATTATTATTTTCATATTACCTGGGAAGTTCTTGAAATGCAATTTTAGTACTAAGTGTTGATAAAAAATTCAAGATGTGGAGCTAGTGACAAAGTGATCACAATTAAACTCTATTCATAATGGAAAATTAAATATCTACAATCAACATAGCAATCAAAGATGCACCCAGATATGTACATGCATTCTAATTCCTTTACAGCTAGAAATTATTCCACTGCAAATGACAACAAGGACTATTACTAGGGAGTTTCTAGTTTAATTTCAGGGTTTTTTACCTTGTACAAATAGTATTGTAACAGAATTTTTATGTTTACAGCTCATTTTAAATTTTAACTCTGTTTTTCCCTAGGAGCCCACGGTTATTTCAGCAATGAAGATTTCCACAAAGCAGGTAATATGTGCACAAATGTTAAATACCTTTCAAATATTTATTGGTCTCTGTCGTCTGGAGACAGTAACTTGGCAGTCAGCAGAGACATATTAATTGCAGCAGCAGCATCCCAGCTCTTTACATAAACAGCAGTAGTTTCTCAGGAAAATGTGACGTGCAATGGGGAAAGGGAAAGCCTAGTTTGTGTTACTTACTGGTAAGGTGGAAACTGAATGCAAACTAACCAGCTGTGTGGTGGATTTACAGGGAAAAAAATTAAAAAGTCCACATTATAGAATGCTTCCATGATAGAGAGACTGTTCAAAAGGAGTGGCTGAACTTAGCACCTGTCTTTAATGGGACTTGTTCCCATTAAAGAATAGTAGAATAGTCTGGTACAAAAATGCAGATGATGGAAGCAAAGGATGGAGATGAGACATCCTCCTGTCTTTCTGTCCTTTTTCCATTCCTTTGTGTCATTCGGCTTTAACAAAAGATGAACAGATCTGATGCAGTCCAAATTTTCCACGGCCTTCTGGTTCAGTGATGTGGTTAAGATAAGGGTTTCACACTCCAAAATTTGTATTTCCTACTTTCTGTTGAGTACACTAATAGCAAGCTGCTTATAAGCTGAAAAGATATGTACCATAAAAAGAGACCATAACTAAAGTGAACAGAACTTCTTGATGGATAGAGGTAGAGTTTTGTCTGACTTACAGTAAAGGTGATTCCTGCATTTCTAAGCAAATTTGTGAAGCAGTTGATAAATTATGTGGTTGTGCAAAGAACATTGGTTTGCAGTCCAGGAATGAAGTGAGTATTAGGGGCCTATCTTCCAGTTTTGCCTGGAATTAGGTGGATGGATCCCAGCCACTGTCATTTCCTGTCTCAGGATTCTGAGACATAAAACGTAGTGTCATTTTTTTTTTTTTTTCTTTTTCATATATGTGCTCTTCTGGAAGCTAATTCAGTAAATATAGAGAACTTCTTTTTGTTCATGTCACTGTCAGGAAAGAGGAGATTTGGTATTACTTTCAGGACTAGGTGCACTAAAAATTGTGCACGTTATAAGTGAAATTCAGTTAATTCTACCTCACTCTATACATTATTAAACAGAAGTCAAATTCATTCTGTAATGGACAGAGGCCAATATTATATTTGAAATGCTGCATATTTAACTCTGAATTCACTGTCTTTAGGAAAGTTGTCTGAAAGCATTCATGTATTTGACAGAAAATGTTTGGGGGGGGGACACTGTTCTAACAGTTTACCACCTAAATCAGCAAAAATGGCAGGACAAAGAGAAAAGTACTATTGAATACTGGGATATTTAAAAGCAGACCTGTCAAATTGTATACATGTCCACATCATACCAAAATGCTCTGATTTGGATTATTTTTATAAGTACATTCCTTTAAAGCAGGCAATCACATTTGAAAATTGACCATGCATTTTCATACAGCTTTTCCTCCAAAGCATCTAGTTATTCAGGAGAGATTACAATTTTCCCTGAGTTTTCTGAAAACAAATTTACACTGCTAAAATTGTCTGAAGCTAAAAAAGAGCATAAACCACAAGTTATTCAGGCAGAGTAAAACTCATGAAAAATCAACCAGCCTCAGGCTAAAAATGACAGAATCATGATACACTATGACAAGCTTTTGGCAGTATGTATGAAATAAGTATATGGCAACATGTTTCCATTTTACATTTATGATTTAAAAATACTGTAGTTCTATAACTCAAACACTTTGCTCATTGTGTTCTGATAAGCAGGGTGGTTTTCATGTAAACAGCACGATAATTCTATGCATTGTGGAAAGCCAGAGCATGGAATGTAAATAGTAAAACCAGCGTGTTCTATTGAATGCCTTAAAAATAATCGCTTCATTTTGGTTTTTTCACTAACAAATCTTTCATCCAATTATAAAAACATGGTTCAGGGAGTTTCTCCTTATTTCTAAATGTTTTACTACTCTGGTTGTTCAAAGCTACCTCTTTTGCCATCATGCCAATATGTTATGTTACAAATTACGCTTCCTAAAGACCAAAATCTACAAATTCTTCAGAAGCAGAACTTAGATTAGGTTTTAAATTATATTAAGCTCTAAAGCTCCTGTCTCTCTCTGAGTCTGCATTTAGCCCTTGAGCAAGAGTGGCTTATGAGTAAATTTAGCTTTTATGTGCAAGACTAAGCCTTAATACATTCTTTTTCCACTCTGCTGTCTTTAACTCACAGGAATTGTGTCTATATTTTCTCACTGAAGCTACACATTCCTCCTGATTGTGTTCAGAGCCCTAGGCTTGTGTAACCTTATCACTTAAACAGTGATAGGTTAGCAATAGACACAAACCTTCAGAGCATCCTTGAGCCACTGCAGCGCCCTGCAGCTGCCTCAGCTCACAGCTCTCTGGGAGACATGGCACCTCTTGGCTTTGAGCCTGCCAGGTGAAGCTCCATCATTTTTCCCTTACAAACATGGAAGCAGGCCAGAAACTCCAGCCTGGGTTTCAATCAAAGGTGACTTTTTGCAGAGCAACCTCTCGCCTTTTTCTCAGGGTCAGCTTTGTGATGCTCCTTCAAAATGCTGTTGGATTTCTGGTGACATGGGAAAAGGACAAGAAGATCCTCAGCTGAACAAGTCCTTGTCTGCTGAACTGCTGCAAAGAGCTTTGTTTCTCTTGTATAAGATTTTCAAGCAAAGGCAAGGCAGACACCTTCAGAAATATCTTAGTGACTACTTTTATAGTATATTTCACCAAGTGCTGAATTTTATTCAAAGATCAACATTTCTGTCCATAGTGAGCATATAGAAAGGACCAGCTCAAAATGGATATATCACTTAAGCATGCTGAACTATTCGGCATTACTTCTCAAGACATTAAATTAACCAAATGGTACTTGAATCTCATGCTCCCTAAAGTCCCTTTAAAAATTCTGCTGAAGTTCTTCCTCTTATGCATTACATTTTCCACATTCTGTTATCCCTTTGTCTGACTTTGTCTGGGGAAAGGCTGCTTATTTGGGCAGCACTGTGGGGCCAACAGAAACCACTGGATTGCTTAAAATATTAGTCTCCTCAGTTTTTCTTGAGTTCTGACACTTGTGCGAGAATTTTTAGAGGACAACTTTTTTTTTTTTTGACTCTCTGGTTTGATCTGATAATCTCATTCATTAAATTAACAATGTCTTGGAAGAGATGGTTGAAAAGGCAGTTTGACTGTGGTATGGCAGAGTAAGGTCAAACCATTGATGCAAATAATTCTATTTCTATTTTCTGAATTTCATACTGCCTGGATTTTTTATATTGTTAGTGTCCAGAATAATGATCACCAGCTGGAGTCTAAAACCATGATCATAAGAGCAGCAGACAAGGCAGCAGCGTTAAGGCTGTGCAGCACCTGAAACATATGCTGCAGTTCACTGGCTGAACTATGAACTTATCTACAAGGAATATAGTTTTTAAGTAACCCTATTTTGGCCTCTGTTTTTTTTTTTTTTTTCTTAGGTTTCTGGTCATTCTTTAATTCTAAAGACATTTATTAGAAATCAGGGAGGGGATTTTTGCAAAATAAAATTGGTTACAGAGGTACATAGGAAACCATTACACCATTCTTTATTTTCCCATGTGCATTCTCTGGGTTGATTTTTATATTAGTTGCACCACACGTTCCTACAAGCTTATACAGATATTAATGCCCCAATTACACAGGACTCAGATCAATACCATCTGGACATTTAAGATACTTAACTGAAGCTCTAATTTGACCTATGCTGCCTCCATAATCAGTAAAGAGAAGAGGCTTCCCTTGAGAAGCAGTTAGGTCACCTAAGATTTGAATTGCTGCTCTTTTACTGCAGGATGTAGCCCTAAGGTGGGTATTTGATTAAGTCCTTTCAGTTAGAGAGAAGCAGCTCATCATATCTGTTGTGTGTCCTCTCTTCTCAAGGCTACAGCTCTGACTGGGACAGGTTTGTACAGTTCAGGCTTTGTGTAAAGCCCTGTGTGGTCAGAGATTTTTGCCTGGAGAATGTGGGTTTACAACCCAGCTATGAAAATAGATGGAAGCAGCTGCTTTGAAAGGGTTTAGTTTTCAATCTGCCAGTGAATTTTCCTTTGGGGGCTTTCCTTGTCATATTTTCCTTGAGAAAATACCAGTGTTTATATAAATGCACGGGATGTTTCTGTTACAATTAATATGGCTGTATAAACTGCCAAGCTGCTGTCTCTGAAAGAAGTTAACACAACACCTCTTAGGAGTGTTTTTGGTGTTGCTATCTCCTGTTATCTGGTCCTCATTATGTCTAGTTGGTAGGTGACCACTGTCATCTTCCATCCCTGAATTCCCTGAAAATGGTGCCTTTGGAACATTGCTGCGCAGGAGATGAAAAATTTTGATAACAATTCTTGAAATCCTTTTTTTCACACCACCTTTATGTTTTCAAAGAAAGAAAAATGAAAACAAATTTGTAATTTCTTCATGGGACTGCTTGGAGTAGGACCTTGAAGACAGGTATTCATTGGTCCACTGTGGGTGCTGAGTGTCAAGGTTTGATAGCAAAATGTCAGTGTTTCCAAACCAGAAGGATTATACCCTTGAATTTCTGTGTATCTATTTATTTAATGTTTCCCTAGTTTTGCATCCCACTAATACTTGTTTTCGTTGTGAATTTTTCCTAATCTGAAATATCTCTCTGGACTTTCATGTGGGATCAGAAGTTCAGTTTTCTCATATCCCTATGGGGCCAGCTTCCCTCGTGGACCACATGAATTTGATATCAGAGAGGAAATTGAGAGAGACAAGATATTCTATTGTGATGCCATGCAAGGCTGTATTTCATTTTGCATACATGTTTTTTTATTTACTTCTGCATTTGAACTGCATCTTCTACTCAACACTGTTTTTTGTCCAAAATAAAACAAAACCTCTCCCCTCATTAAAGATATGTTCCAGTTAAATCATTACATGGAAAAGAGTACAAAACATTGGAATTACCAGGCATGCAAAGAAGTGCATGTGTATTACCACTTCCAAACTGAAATATCATAGCATCAGTCTGAAATAATTTACTTCGGGTTTCCCCCTCACATGCATAAATTGAGGTAATGCTTAGGAAATGTATTTTTTTTTTGGTGTTGGTTTTCTTTTTGTTCAAATTCAAATGCATGTTCTCTGTTGCGTTCTGTCACTGACTTTGGGTGTTTTCCCAGTGTGAGGATCTGAATACAAAAGAAAAAAATTGAAGAGTACTTTAATTTTCTTTCTGTTTAGGGAACCCACCAAAGGCTTCATGAAAAAATAAAGTTTTCCCTTTTTGATTTTTTTTACCCTGGGGACAATTCTGTTCTCATTCCTTTAGCATACATCAGGATCATGATCCTTTATTGTATTTGAAATTATCCTAACAGATGATTATCTAACAATTTTATGCTTTCCTAGAAAAAGAAAATTGTAATTTGCAATTTTTTTTTTTTTTTTTTTTTTTAATTTTTACAACAGCAACAGCTCTACATTGGCTCAGCCACTGGGGTTTCACAGCTTCCTTTGCACCGCTGTGATGTGTATGGAAAAGCTTGTGCTGAGTGTTGCCTTGCAAGGGACCCTTACTGTGCCTGGGATGGCTCCTCCTGCTCGCGTTACTTCCCCACTGCCAAGAGGTAGGGACAGTTCTGCATGCCTGCATGGTTTGCTGTTTGTTTTAACTGATGGTCTCAATATGACCAGAGGGCTTTGGAGATTTTTTAAGGGATGGTTAACTGGAATCCTTTCTCTTCCAAAGAAAACATCGTTGTGGGAGTTACATGCAGTATGAAGTCTTGGTTGATTTAAAGTGACCACTGCTACTTCTTGGGCTGGCTTAAAAAGCTCCTGTAAGAAAACATTCGAACAAGAGTTGTGTCTGAAATTAGCTCCAAACTTTATATTCATTGGTAAACAGCAAAAAGAAAAAATTCATTGTCTCTAACATAATGAGGGAGATCAAAATCAAAGAAAATCACTACTTGCCCAAGTAAATTATCCTGCATTTTCTTGAATTCTGATTCAAGAGAAATACTTCTAAAATATTTGGACACTGATAGAAACTTATCTTTTTTAGTGATATATAACATTATAGTTATTATTCAAAAGTATAATTTGCATGTGCTGATGTGTGTCCAGGTGCTGCCAGATCAGAGCAACCACTGTTCCACAGTCCCTCTGCACTGATGCTAAAGGCTTTGCAATGCAAACTTTGGTGGAAAGCTGACTCTATAAGTTAAAAATAACAGTTTTATTAAAAATTTACAAGTCTAGATGCCTGATCTGAAGGTTTAGAGTACTTATTTCTTTGCTTCCCCTTATCTTTGAAACACTTTCTCTAAAAGTATACAAGCTAGTTACTGAAGAGCTCCAGGCTATTGAAGTAAAAATTAGGAATAACTGAGCAGGTAAACATTTGCAAATAGAAGCAGACATTGGTGTAGTTTAAAATTCCCTTGATAAATTGAGTAAAATGATAAAGAAGTGCTCACATTAAATTGAATATGCCTAGACATTTTGCGGATATGAAGAAAGAAAGAATCCAAGGGTTTATATACATAAGAGTTTGTTTGAAATTAATTACAGCAAATACTTAGTTGAGAGTGTAAGAATGCCAAATTCCAGGTTTTGATTGGTTCTTGAGGGAGATGAAATGTGGTAAAGGGTGAGAAGTTGTCACAGACGTTTCAGATGGAGGGAATTAAAATTTTAAGGTTTGCCTTACAGTGTATTCTAAACAAATACTGATGACAAAAGCTGCTCATGGAACATCAGCTTCTATTTTTGCATCAGGAAATGGAGTTAATAGGAGAAAAGCTTTTTGTGAAATTCTTTTGAAAATAAAGAACCCATCCCAAGAGAAGAGTCAATCAAATTTTCTCTAGCTACATGGGCTAAATACTTATATTTGCTGGTAGCATGGCAGTTTCTCTGGAAGAGGAAGGAAAGGGGAGGGAACAGTGAGGTTTCCACAGAGAGTCTGAAAGATTGATTTGTTCTGAAAAGTTCTTTAGTATTAGAAATCAATATGATTGGGTATTGCCTCTGAGCTCAAGGAGACAGTAAGATCAGGAGTCACTGAATCACTGTTTTTTGCTACTCTATCCCTCGACCTCATCTTTTCTCAGCATTCCTAGCCCACATTCCTACCCCCAGCCAGTCTCAAGATCCATAGAGCACATCATTCCTCTGCTTACACTGGTGGGAGAAATAGGGCTCTTTGTCTTTTCCTTATCTCTCCAGCTTACTGCTGCAGATGGAGCTCACCTTGCCATCAGGGGTGAAGTGCCTGGGACCTGTTCTTGTGGGGATTAAGGTGTGAGGGTTACAGGGGCCAAACTGGGTTGCGCAGCTACAGGAAAAACTTGGGGTGCAGGGTTTACTTTTCTGGAGACCTCTGTGAAAGGAAAAGTTAGTGTTGGCAAACTGGGGTCCAAAAAATGCATAATGAAAAGCTGCTGTCTCTGCCACTCGCCCCCAGTTTTTCCTTGGCAGCAGCAGCAGAGTAGAGGTCTGTGTTATTGGGAGAGAGGATCCTCTGTTCACCTGGTACTTTCTGTACCCATTGCCTCAAGCCAGCTTGGAATGCATTCATGACAAAATCAGCATTGCTGGAAACAGTTTAAATGTCAGCATTTTCCTAATAATAATTTCTTGTCATTTTAGGCTCCAGAAATATTGGGAAAATGGATTCCTGAGGCAATTGTACAGATGTTTTATTCATAGTTGCGTTTAGGGTTTGGGTTTTGTTTGTTTCTTTTTTTTTTTTTTTTTTACTCAGATTTTATAAGCCATGATTTTATTTGCTTTTCTTTCTTTGTGCATTTTACAAGTCTAAATGACAGTTCAGAGCTCCTGTAGTGTGACCACTTTACCCTGTGCAGATGTGTTCTGGTTCATATTTCATAAATCATTGTGTTGATGCAATGGTGATATGTGCAACATTTTCCTGAAATCCCAGCTAAACATTTCATTCAAACTCCATTGACAGTAATATGAGTCTTTCCACAGATTTCCTTTTTACAAACTGCATCTATAAATATGCTGCTTTAAAATTTAGGAAGGGGTAGCAAAATTGTATGGCTCCTTATATCTTGGGTGTGATTTTGTCATTTGTAATGAGTAATATGAAGATATTGGGAATTGTGATTCATACATTTTTTAATCATATATCATTCAGCAGATGATTCCTTCTTAATAAAGTGTGCTGATGTCCTAACTCATAATTTTAAAGAAGTTTTTATTCAGAAAAATATATAAAAATGTTTATCTAACTTTTTTTTTCCTAAAAAATAAAGCTTTTGCTGTACTTCACGAAAATAGTTCCAGGTTTAACGTTTCAGTAGCTTTCAGTATGGTTAAAATCTTTCAGGCAAGAGGACTCAGCTGTGCAGTTGTGCCTCTGTGAGAACTCTTGGTGTGAGCTGATGCTGGGCTGTTAGTGAGAGCCTGCAGAGAGGGCTGGTGTGGAGGAGAGATGTGGTCTCTGCTGCAGAACAATGGCTTTTAAAAATGTGGGCTGCTGTCACAAGGGAGGGACCAACAAGGCTTTTTACAAGGCTACTTGACTTTTGCATATCCGTTGCTGGATACCATAATCTGAAATCACAGCATTGTTCAGCAGCCTAATCCTCTTTGTTCTCCTCTAATTTTGCAAGCCCTCAGGCTTTCTCCAATTCCTAAAGTAAAGTACTCACACTTGAAACACATCTTTGTTTGCCTGGTTCTTTTTTTCTTTCTTTTTCATATGAAGCGCTTTTCTTTGCTTCAGTTGAATTTTGTGTCACAGCTATTTAAACAAAACTAGGAGCAGACAAAGACAGAAAAACACATGCAAAACAAAACTGTATTAAAAAGCTCTCTTCAATGAAATACAACATTTTTTTAGCACAGATCAACATGTTTTTCAAAAGAGCCAGTAGGATTCAAACTGGGAGAAGAATATACTGAGTTAAAAAGACATTCAATCAAAGGTAGAGTTCAGAATCAAGCTACAAAAGAATATAGAAAAAATAAATGTCATTTCAGAATCTTTCTTTTCAAGTTTTTATTTTGTGTATTCTGAAGACAATTTAGAACAGTTTTGTAAAAGGTTTTATCAGAAATGTTTCAATGAAACCCATGGTAGCTGATGCTTTTAAATTTAAATTTTGTAGAAAATACAGCACTTTACCATTCTTTCAAAGGCACCCATCTTAACATTTCATCTATCTAATAGATGCTGCAATACTCAAAGTATTCTGAACTTACACAAATGAGTACTTTTGAAGCATGTTAAACCTACAGTATATATTCTAATCCTTCAGCAGTCCCTCTATCTGTGAATCAAGTAATGAATTTATCTATGACCAGTATTGACCACACAGTTAAAATAAACTTCATATTTTACTTTATTTGGTATTTATTTAATACTAATAATTAGCATTGAACATTATTTATTTATTTAGTATCTCAGTGCAAGAGATATGTATTCACCAGTGTCTGAAGACTTCACCTGTAAGAATAAAGCCTGAGTCTACAAAATGATAATGCACAGAATGTAGTAGTAACAATAAGATTTCCTTCCTAGTGTTGTTTAGGTGCACTTGTGGCCTCTGTAATTATGTAAATGTTCCATTTGTTGCTGTTGAGCACTGGGAAGGGCACTTACAGATTTCAAATGTGATCTTTGCAGGCGCACCAGACGACAAGACATCCGAAACGGGGACCCGCTGACCCACTGCTCAGACCTGCAGCATCACAGTGAGTTATGGGCACCACTCAAGTGCAGCTCATTTGTATGTAATGTACAGACTCTGCACAGAGTAGGATAGGAAGCATGTGAATGATTTGTTGGTGACAATTGTCTGGAACATCTGCAAAAGATGAATATAATACATCATTATCCCAATTTAGATAGCTTACAATGGCCTGGATCAGACATTGAAGTGTATTTGGGTTTTGGTTTTTTGGGGTTTTTTTTTGTTTGTTTTCCTCAAATAAACAGTTTAAGCATTTTAATTTTCCTTCTTCTCTTCTCTGATAATACCATGCCATCACATTGGGTATATTATATCAGAAAATAATTGTATTTTCTTCATGACATCAAGAAATATGTCCATGTTGCTGTAGATAGTTTGCATAAGATGATAATAGCAAAATCAGATTAAAAACCAAATGTGTTTGTAACTATCATGGCAAAATATGGAGTGACTTTTGTTGTAATTGAAGATTGGGATGTTCTTGCAACAGGCATATCCCCATGTGCTTTCAGCATGGGTTTTCTTAGATGTATTTTGGTTTGCTTTTTTCGTCAGCTGTTTTATTTTCACAGTGTATTGATCAGCTTCCTTTTCTGACTTGTTTGACTGACAAACTTCTCACAGTTAGTGATTTGTTGCCAAACTTTTCAAAAGACCTTCACTCAGAAAATTAAAAATGTCCATTTTGCTGTAAGGGAAGGGAATACTTAGGCAATGCTTCCCTCTGCTGGAACAAAGTGTTTCTTCATGACTGTGGCACATCTACAGGAACCTTTCACACAGAATATTCTGAGTTTGAAGGGACCCATCGAGTCCAGCTTTTAACTGAATGGCCCAAACAGAGATCCTCAAGCCCTAAACCCTGATGTTATTAGCACCATGCTCTAACCAACTAACCTAATCTCAGGGTTAAACCACTGGGAAAACAAGGAGGTGACTGAAAGTGGAGATACCTCAAAATCCTCTTGTCTTTCCAGCCCATGCAATAGCAAAAATTATAAATAGTACTAAATTTTACTTTTGTCTTGGCTATAATTCACTACCAATAGTAATTTTCTCCATCTTAATTTCAATCATTTAAAACTCACAGTTGACATTACTAGGGCTTTTCTTTTTACTTCTGATTGTCAGGCTCAGGCCAAGTTACTCAGAGGGAAAAAGGAGTTTTAAAAGTACAAACAGACTCTGATCAGTATGTAGTTGTCACTTTTTGAGAACTCATGAATGTACAACCAGTTTAGGTTTGAACTAGTGAATTGTGACTAGTAGAAAGGTCACAAATTTCCCATTGCATGATATCAGGTAATACTTACACAGTGAAGATAAGACCATCCTTATATTGGGAATGAGATTTTCAATTCCAGAATAGGAAAGTTTCACCAGGCACTAAACACTGATTTTAATACCAGCAGAAGCATTTCTTACCTTTACATTTTTACTCTCTGAACATTTTACTCCTGAGCAAAACTATGAACTGGTCTACTAGCAGAGTTCTGTTCATTTTAATGTTCTATAGCCTTTTCTAGCTGTGCTTTATACAACTGTAGGTCTGTTCTTTATTTTCACAGATGCAAAAAGCATTTCAAAACACTTTGGGTTTATGTCTTCCCAGAGTTTTGTTCATATTTGTCTGTTCTATAGCCTTTTCTTTCTGTCCAAATACAACTGTAGGTCTGTTCTTTATTTTCACAGATGCAAAAAGCATTTCAAAACACTTTTGGTTTATGTCTTCCCATATTTTGTAAACATATTTGTCTGAAAAAGGTACTTTCTGTCCAAAGAGAAGAGAATATTCCAGTTTCACAATAATCCAGAAATGCATTTTTTTTTCACTGATACAGTCATGAGAATTCAAGGTCTGGACAATTATATGGTACACCTGATCAAAATGAGCTTTAGTACAGCTTTGCCAAAATGAGCAGAGCAAATTGAAACAAGATAAGACAGCATTAGAAGGATCAGTAAGTTACAAAAAATAGTGAGGGAATGCAGTTATGGATCCTAGACATGAAGGATACAAAGTCATAATGCCTAATGAATGGTCTAGATTGGTCTTAGAGGAAATATTCTCTAAATCACTTGAGTTGTAAATCTATTACATCTATATTTACTTGTCATTTACACATGATCATACGTAGTACAGATGACTTCATGGCCTATAAATTTCCTGTGCCAACTTATGCTGAGTTTTTTCTTTGTTTGCGATCAATAGTTCCCTGTACAACAGATGAAGAATAGGTTTTGTCTATAGCCAAAAAAAAAACCTTAAAATTCATTTCTTTTACTACTTGTGTATGGATTCATTTACAGGAAGTGCAAATGATTATTGATATGAACCAACAAAACCATGAAAAAAGAATATTGTTGTAGTGTATAACTTTTACGGACATTGCAGAAACCAACTTTGCAATCAGTCTGAAGCAATAATATTTTTAATAAGGTTTATGTAGTGTTTTCAGCTGCTCTTTGGTGCAAATGTGTAAGAAGTATAAAATGACTGCACAGCAACATTAGAGACAGCTGAGGATCCTTCACTGTACAACTGTTTACCCAGACATTATTGCTTAAATCTAAAAGTGTGGTCACCTTTGTGGCAGCTAAAGGAGAATGTTACATAAAGTGTAACATAGTAGAGCTATCAAGAAATAATAAAGTTTGGGGTTTTCTGAAGAAGAACTTGTTAAAGAAGAGGTGGGGTTTTTTTAACATTATTTATCTCAGGGGAAGTTCAAAGAATGACTCTGAATTAAACTGTATTGTGAGATTCATTCATCTGCAGAGCAATCTCGGTATAAGTACTTAGCCTTTCATACTTCTTCAGTTATGTCACAAATTATGTACTTAAAGGATATTTATCAGGGCAGTAAATTGATACTGCTGTTGGGTTCATTTTGGGAATTACTGCTTTCAGACAGGATTTTGGGCTGAATTTCATTACCAACTTCATGACTTCTATAATTTTCTAATTCTTCCAGCTGCTTTTCTGAACTTCTTAGACTTTCATTTTTCCATCCAGTCTCTTCAGCTTCTCAGTCCCAAAGCTGCACTCTGATCCTGTGATTATTCCATCACTGCTTTCTTTCTTGCACTCCACATGCTCACATTGCTTGAACTTTATAGGCATTTCTGGACCTGCCTTCTGCTCCTTCAAATCATGGAAGTGGAAGTGGAAGGCTCTCTAAAAGGCTTCCTCTCTGTTGTGTGTCTGTCACCCATATTGTGTTTTCTTTAGCTGTGAAGAAATGTAAAGAGGACTTCACCCACTTTCCATGGTGTTCTCTAACACACTAGAATGTCATAGACCAGACCCAAGGAAAAAGAAATTTGAAATGGTGCCAGAGTGCACATTTTCTAATAAAACTCATTACTAGATTCTTAGATACTAAGAACATTCTAGGTACCTAAGTTTTCCAGCATAAACTTCTCTACATACTTAAAAATATGCTGCTACTAATGAGCCATAGGACTTTTACCAAAGAAATACCTGGTTTTGTCCTTTTACCAATATTTATGATTTAGAAAACTGCCTCTCCTGGATCTAATGAGAACAGTGTAACATGTGCTCTGCCCCTGTATAATTCACTTGAACTAAGCCATGTTGAGGAAAATTTAATGAAGTGGAGCTGCAAGCCCCCTAATGAGTCATCTGCTGGTTAAATCTTCCTTTTAGGATGTTGGAGATGAGGACCCAAAGTTCACTTAGGCTTGGAAATTTGACTTGACATTCCTACTTCCAATAAACATACCCAAACTATGGGATTGCTGTTGCTGAAGATGGGAGCCTGGGAGAGGAATTGAGACAGAGCATGCATCCTAGGGTGAAATCCCTGTGTTTCCGTTCTTTATTATGGACATCTGTAAATCACTGTTTCCCAGAAACACATCACTGGAGCAGTAACATATGTGTCCCAGCCTATAAAAGGGGATGTTTTCTACTCTCTTTTGCTGAAGGCCTGTATGTGCTGTCTGTTGTGGATCCCAGTTCAGATATCAAACAGCTTCTCTCTGCGTGAGGATGTCTGGCTGCCTGCTCAGTCATGTGAATTTTGTTCCTTAAGTAGAGCATCTGACTTGAAACAGAAGAGTTCAATACATCAGCCATTCACAGTGTTAAATCTGGACCCATCAGTTACCATTTCCAATCTTTATCTTATCACTCCTGGCTTTATTCAGTTAATCTCTTCACATACTTCAGTTCTTCTGTTTTAATAACACAAATTCACCTGTGCTCCATCCACCTCACCACCTTGGCTATATTCTATTACAGCTGTTCTGCCCTTCTCTTGCTCCTTTGCTTTCTGATTCATGCTTTCACTGCTCCCTATCTTCCTGATCATAGTTGTACTGACATTCTTCATGGGAATATGGTTTATGAGAGATGTCATAAAAGTTGTTTCACTCAGTTTTTAATAGAGCACCCCACTCACTTGGTGAAAAGGTCCACAATCCAGCAGAGGAGGGCAAGCAAAGCCATTTCTTGTTTGTTTAGTGTTAATAGACCATTTGATGTTTTATGAGAACTGGGCAAGCACTATTCTGCTCCACATCCCTTTTGCCACCCTCTCCCAGGGCTGAAAGTCATTATTGAAAGTCACATGTGATTCTGTATCAGCATGTGTCAGGATTTTTTACTCAATTTTATTTTTACCTTTGTCACAGCCATCTAACAAACAACCTGAATTTGCTAAACAACATGGCCAGTAGGGGAAAGGCAGAGTTAGGAGCTAACAAAACTGGACAAAGAATTTCTATTTAAATAGGGTTTTAAATAGACATAATTTTCCTGTTAAAGCATATCAAAACAGTGCTAAAAATGTGAAAAACTTTTCAAACGTGAGAAATGGAAAGAGAGACAAAGAATGGCAAGGAGTCAGGAAACCCCATGAGATCAACACAGTTGATCTTCACCCCTTCCTCCTCATCTACTCTTCAGGATTATTGTTCTATTGCCACTTAAGTCCATACCAGCATTTCAAAGAGCTAAGGTGGAGAGTTGAAACACGATGCCTGAAAGCCTCTGTGGTATTGGAGAAGAATCAAATACCATATAAGTCCTAAAGCTATGTGATATTTCCAGCAATGATTAATATCTTGAAACATTGTTGTTACAAAAGGAAGTAATTTATTTAACTTTTCTTTCCCCTCCCATAATGTCTGGTTTATTAACCTCCTTACATTTCCATAAATTATATCAGTATGAGAGGAAATGATTAATTGAAGATCGTTTCCTCAAAAACATTATTCCTGATCATTAACAGTTTCAGCAAACTGCAGTGCCATATAATCTAAAAACATTATTCTACTTTTAAATAGCCTCTTGTTTTACTACTTTGCTCTAAAGTATTATGACCATAGAGCCCAGGAGGCATCATTACAAACATTCTGCAACTACACCCTGAGTTTTCTCATTACATACAGTTTGCTGTTAAAAATTCCTGTCATGTCTTAGATGTTTTCCTTGATGAATAATAATGAGTCTTACAAAAAAAATTCACAATTAAATTCATTAAATTCACATATTGAGATGTTAACAGCTGTTAGGATTTAAAATACAATTAAAAAAAAAAACAATAAAACCAAAAAACATACCATGGGTCCTTACAAAGATAGAGTTGTTGATGGAGATTTTTCAAACAGTATACTAATATGGGGAAAATTTTTTTAAAGTTTTTATCTTTAAACACCTTAAAGAACTCCAAATTCTAAAACAAAAAACAAACATAGCAATTAAGGGTTATTAAGTTTCATGGTATTTTTTTTTTTTTTTTTTTTTTTGTGCTTTACAGATAACCCAAGTCGTCAGGCCCTGGAGGAAAAGATTATCTATGGAGTAGAGAACAGCAGCACTTTCCTTGAGTGCAGTCCGAAATCCCAGCGTGCCGTAGTCTACTGGCAATTCCAGAAGCAAAATGATGATCGCAAAGAAGAGGTACAGTAGGGAAAAAAAAAAAAAGAGATGCAACTAATTTTCTCTATAAAGGTAGACTTCAGTCTGAGTCCTTCCCAGAATAATTTTAGTTGAGCAGAACTTCTCTGTAATATATGATTGCCATTGTTCTTCAGCATATTCTCACTCTTGTTACCAAAAAATCCCATAAGGTCCTTAATAGGTTTTACAGACTGTTGCAGCAGCAAGCATTCATATCCTCTCCTTGCTCAGACTCCCTGCAAAACACACTGGTTGCACCAGAAACAGAAAAAGTTGGAATTCCATCTGTCACCTGAAACACCACACAAAGGTTATACCAACTTAAATATTGCAAGGCCTTAAAATTGCCTTTGAGAAAAAGCTTGCCTGCTTTCCCCCCATCATATTGTTTGACTGAAGCACAATCTGACAGGAGCATCCCATGTGCTGCATGCTCTGAGACTTTACTGAGATAACAGAGTCAGAATGAAGAACTGAGGACTGTAGTGGACACAAGAATATGGAAACTTTTATTTTCATCCAAAGCAATATTCAGAGAGACAGAAACACTAATTTCCCTGTTTGCATTACACTAAGCTGATACTTTATTTTTCTCCTTTTCTTGTCACTGGCATTCTTATGTTATTAATCACCCAAGTGTTCAAGTTGTATCAAGCCAGGTCACACACATCTTAGGAGAACAGTCTACCCTGGTAGGTAGGGAGGTCAAGCTAGGGAACAAAAACTGTTTTGTTGCATTGAAGTATTTGTAAGCATATATACACATATTTAAAGCATGTTCAGAATCATTACGTTAGCTGCTTTAAATAATTTTGTTTTGTTGGAATAAGTAGGAAATTATAAAGAATTTATACTTGGTGAGAGAACAGCAAACAGGTCTGTGCCTTTTCTGTCTGCAGCAACATGTGCATTCAGAGAATGAAGTTCCATTGTAGATATGAATTAAATCAGAAAAAAACCTGTATTTTGAACAGTTGCTTTTTGAATAGTAAAATTTTTAGATTTGATCCTTACATGCTTGTTTGTAAATTTTCCACTTCGGCAGAACCCACTTCTATGCATGAGGGTTTTTGTAAGAAGGAACAGCAGGAAGACAAAGAACCTTTCCTGCAAATGGGTCTAGATTTGACTAACAGATAATGAGACCTCAGTAATACAGCCAAATGAATCCATGTTTACTCTGCTGATTGCAGGCTCAGATCTTCTGTAATCTTTCCAGCAAGTCCATCTGACATAGTTGAAACAGATCTTTGTTCAGCAGCAGTAGTTACTGAGGAATAAATTCCTATTTCCCCAAACTCTTGGCATTATATCAATTTTTCCAAAATATTTGAGCCTTTCATGATAACAGATGACTGGCAAAGGGTTTTCCATTTTTGTGGGTTTGGGCATTCTTGGCCAGTTAAAAGGAGCAGTAATAAAGAAGTAGCATGGTTAGAGGATAATGTAGCACATGCATGAAAAACAACTATTGAAATTACCACTTTTTCCCAACACAGATAAAAGTGGGTGACCACATGATCCGGACAGAACAGGGCCTGTTGCTACGAAGCCTTCACCGGAGGGACTCTGGTGTTTATTTCTGCCATGCTGTGGAGCACGGCTTCATGCAGACCCTGCTCAAGGTGACCCTTGAGGTCATCGATAATGACCACCTGGAAGAGCTGCTCCACAAAGAAGAAGATGGGGACGGCTCCAAGATCAAGGATGCCACCAACAGCATGACCCCCAGCCAAAAGATCTGGTACAGAGACTTCATGCAGCTGATCAACCACCCCAATCTCAACTCCATGGATGAGTTCTGTGAGCAGGTTTGGAAAAGAGACCGCAAACAGCGCCGGCAGCGGCCTGCCAACGCGCAGGTGAACACAAATAAGTGGAAGCACCTACAAGAGAATAAAAAAGGTAGAAACAGGAGGACCCATGAATTTGAGAGGGCACCACGTAGTGTCTGAGCTACATTACCTCTAGGAACCTCATCCAAGTAGAAACTTGTATAGACAGATAACTGGAAAAAAATGCAATATTCATGAACTTTTTCATGGCATTATGTGGATGTTTACAAGAGTGGAAAGTTCAAACAGTTTCCACTAGGTTTAAATAAAATCCATTTCTAATTTTCCTAGCAAGTCCTTCCTCTCTGCTCTAAGACCAGAAAGACCAGAGTTTCAAGGATGATAACTCACCTGGACCTAAGTTACTGCTCAAAAATTTCTGCAAGTATTCAGCAGGCAAGTTTTGCTTTCTCTTTTGACAGAGATATAAAGAAAATAGTGTATTTCATGCTGTCATCTTACAGGAAAGAAAAACAAGCCCCACCTTTCATCATCAGCACTACCACTTCTAGACTTATATAAAACTGCATGAACTCATTAAGCTGATGAACGTCTAAACACGTGATTGGACACAAGGATTTTGTTCTTGTTTTGTCTACCAGTTCTCCTGTTTATATGTGCTAGAAGAGGAAAAACAACACTGAATGAGATTGATTGTGGAAATCTGAACAACGTAAGCCATCCATCATCTGGAAGAAAAAAAATGTGGAGTACACTGGCCTACTACTGATGACTTCTTTCAGCTTTGATCTAAAGATGTATTTTATTAAAAGTATAATTTAAATGTACCATGAAAAAATATGCAGCAAACATTAGGTCCTTTCTAAAATAGATTAGACTTTTTGTCTTAGAAATATTGTACTTTCTAATTATTGGTTTAGAGGAAAAAAGACAACTTCCAATTATGACTGCTTTACTCTTTTGTTTGGGAAAACTTCCAGGGGAGCTGGTCACAGTGCAGTTAACCTCCTCCCCTGTCAATAATCTATATGACATGTAACTTCAAAGCAATTTTAAAACTAAGCTATTTTAACATGAAAGTCACTGTATAGCATGGAAGTATTCTGCATTCTGTTTTTTTAAGTATGGTATTTGAAATTATTCAACTTGTTAATACCTTGCTATAGATTGAACCAATGAAGAGGAGAGCATTGATTTTCAGTTGTATATTTTTTTTTAATTAAAAAAACAGATAACATTAAAATACCCTCTGCTAATTACACTCTGGCTTTCTTGGTTCATATTTGTGAATGCTAATATTTAAATACTGATGCTCATAGACTGTCATATACCCATGAGCAAAGCTCACATTCAGTTTAAGGAGTTGTGTTCCCAGCTCTGTGGTAGAGATTTGTTCACACTACTGACTCTCAGTGCTCTGTTCTTTCTGTGGGCCAGATCACCAAAATGCACAGAAACAGCGCTAGGCCACCTAAATAACAACCCCAAAGCCAGCTCCCCATTTTAAGATCTGAGGGACAATTTTACCTGTGGGTGAAATCTGCTGAAGTAGTTAATAGATGAATGCAGCTTAAGGACAAGTGTATACTAACAGAAAATTTGGTCCTGCACTTCTGTATTATTCCATATACAGGAGAGCAACAGAGTAAAACAGACAATGTACTTGCATCATGAGTGTCAGTTTAGGGTTATACTAGTGGATTTATTCACCTCAGCACAGATGTGCCTTTGGTCCCCAGTTCTATGGTGTCCAGTTCTTTTGAGATCATCTTTCTCCAGCCTCCCATATTTTATCTTGGTAGAGTCTGTAAATGACATAATTTCAAGTAATGTCATTGTGGGGAAAATTGCTAGAACAAAATCCTTAGTTTGCTAAAGAAGCTTTTATATAAAAGTGTGTCTGCACTGATGACTGATCTGTTTTGTTGTTACTCACTCTGTGGTATTTAATTTATCAATTTATTGCTACACTATCAACCAGCCTTATAAGATACAATATAACACAACTGCTGTGACAGCATCTCTCACAATGTGCCCCAGCCTCCTTGCCACTCACTAATTCAAGTATCCTCCTGCTTAGTGAAGTCTTGGCTTCTTGCCTATTGGATTAGAAATTGGATTTTCACTAACAGCTGAGTTACTTCAGTCCCCTTTGAATTCTTTGGAGGGGATGAACTTGCGGGATTCTTTTGTCATTTAATTCTTCAGGAAAAAAAGTCATTGAATAGACTAGGACAAGGCTCTAGGGCCATGATTTAAGAAAGCACTTGGGAATTTATTTTTAAAGCAGCTTTAAGTCTCTCTTATGTTTAACCTGACTCTTGTGAACTTCAGTATGCTGGTAAATTCCCATTATTTCATGATGTGCTGAATATGAATGAATTAAAACATATGTTCGACTATGTACTTTTCTGTACAGGAGTATTAATTTTTTGGCTCAGCTTATGGTTAATTTCTGAGCACTGTTGTCAGATGAATTATTTAATTTTAATCACAGGACATTCTTTAGCCTTTTGCGAAGGGCTGTTGTCCACTGTCTAGTTACTACAATACACTTTCTTACAAAAGGAAACAGTTTTAAAATAAACCTCAGAGAATTCAATGGGAAAATTTCAGATTGATTTCAATAGACCCCAAATCACTTTGTTTCCTTTTTTACAGATTCATGGAATTGCTATGTAACTATTTTTGTCTTCCATGTTCATAGCAACTGGTTCTATAGAAACTCCATCCTCTTTCACAATGCCTGAAGAGGAAACATATTAAATAAAGTCAGAATTCCAAGATGTGTTTTTCTATAATGAGAAGGATAATCTGTGGGAACAAAATTATGGAAGTTGCAACATTTTTAACCTGACCTAGCAGTCTCATTGAACAATTTATATGATCATATCTTACAAACTTCAGCCCAGTCCTCACTGACATGAGTAGTCTTGTTTAAGTTTTTGTATTTGTTTATATAAAGAAGAGGGCAAAAGATCAAGCCAACAGTGGAAATTTTTGATTTTTGGGTTCATGTTATGGTCAAGTTAAAGCAACATTTAATACTGATGTGAAATGAACTTCTTTTCAAAAAGCATAGCCCTTAATGAATTAATGTATAGAAAGATGCCCTGCAGCTTCAGTAAGATTAATACCCTCATTTATGTCATCATTGTTAAAAGCAACATGAAGTTTGAAAACAAAGATTAAAATGGTATTTCTTTCAATGGCCAATAAAACCCTTTAAACCTCTAGTTACAGACTTTAGAAGTAAGTAAAAAGTTGTGTTTAAGCTGGAGAGAAATAAAGGATTTCATTTATAACCAGAAAGATCTATTTTCATTGTTTTAAGATATCCATCTGCAAGGAACAAAATATATATTTAATCTTATTCTTATACTCTTTGCACTTGCACAGATCACTGAAATGGGATTTCGTTCTATGGCTCCTAAAAACTGTATGGTTATGTTAAACTATAACATCAAACTGAGAAAACATGCATCTTTGCAAAACAAAGTTAAATCTTCATGACCCAATAAAGTCACTATGTAAAAAATTAAATTAAATGCATGTGAATGCGCATTTACTGTTCCTTTTTATGTATTATTTAGTGAATATCAATGGTATGTGTTTAATAGTTCAGTTTTTGCTACCTACGCATTAGTCAAAAGAGATGTAAATATTTTTGACTAGGTAAGGAGGTACAGTGTAAAGTACTGCTATCTAGAGGTACTCCATTTCGGTGTGTTCAGCAAAATACTAAAATGCAAGATTTTGCCACACAGGTGATAAGGTGGTTTATTTGCTATACCAGTGTCTGAGTTGTGTGCTTGTTCTTTAAACACATTCCTCACTGGTAGTAAATAATTCCACTTCTGTATTTATCACTTCAATTCAGATGGGAACTAGAAAACTGGAGAGAAAGTGTAATGAAACTGCTGCTGTAAATTATTTCTTTTAGCATGTATTCAGTTGTTAAATAAACATTTCTTCCAAATATTTGAAGTTCAGTGTCTTGACTGTTTACACGGAAATGTGCCCTGTAACCTTCATGAGCATATGGAGTGCATTGTTGCCAATATAATGCTATCAATGTGTATGAGCTCTGTTTATTAGGCCAGAAGGATTGCTATTAGTATTAATGGCATTTTTTGTTTCTTTTTTTGAAGGCTACAAACTAATAAGCCTGAAATGAAAGGCATGAACTTCTCTTCAGCCTATCTTTTGGCACAGCTGCTGAGCTTGTGCAGATAAAGCCACACATATACACCCCCACTCTCCACTCTGCCCATGAAGCAAACTGTAAATCAGCCTGGAAGCCATGTGAATGTGAGCAAGTTGCTGTACTTGATGAAATTTCACTCTGTGCAATGCTAATGGCTTAGGACAGCTATGCTGCTTCCCTTTGGAAACTGGCTTGAACAGAAAGCAAGTGGAATAAATCTGGTTCTGTTACCAACATACTCTTGTATCCTTGGGTAAACTTAGCAGCTGTTTGGAAGTGCTTAGGGGCTCCATCTAAAAGTAATATGCTGTGGCACTAAGCATTGTGCAAACAGCTAATAAGACAAATGGCTGTTCTGGAAAACATGACGTTTAAATACACTAGACAAGGAGTGGAGGAAGGAAAGTATCATTATTTCCATTTGGCACGTACAGAACTGAAGAATCAACCAGTAGTACTGAGCTGTCACTAATCCATTCAGCCTCACCCGTGCTCCTTCCTGTAGAGCAAGGATAGATAGAGGAGTCTGTTCAAAAGGATGCTCTAACAATATTTTATGGTTACTACTGTTTTCTGAAATTGCAGATAAGTCCTCAGCAGCAACCAATAACTCAGTGGGTTACAAAAGATGCTGCAAATACAAAAAGGACAAAATTAATATGACAAGCCATGAATATGCTAATTGCAAAAGCAGTAACTTGTATTTCTGTGACCAGTTCACAGCTTAGAAATACAGAGGAGGACCCTTGTTTCTGGATGCAGCCACACTGTGTCCTTTGCTAGAATTCCCTGCAGAGCAGAGCTAAAATGAGTGTCCTCTGTCACTACTCTGTACCTTGCCAGGAACGTACAATGCCTAGGGGCCACCTTCAATGACAATGAGTGGGGAGAAAGAAGAAACATTTAAGATGTTATGCTTATATGTTCTTATACACAAATGCACAGATATGTAGATATACATTTAAAAAGCCAGTTTTCACTGAGATGAAATCGTCTTTTCTCTTAAGGATTTGAGGCTCTAGATGTAATTCTAGTACATCTCTGAGTACGTTTGGTGTCTTTGGCTGTAAATTGTTATAAATGTTTCCTCTGTGAAGACTGAAAGACACTATTCTGTTTCCTTACAGGTCACATTCACTGAGCTCCCCATCAAACATCAATTTAATGGCAGGCAAAGTCATGGTGTTTTTTGCAAAGCATAAAACAAAGGGACTATTATCCCTAGAATGCTCAGTAACAGGATACAAGCAGGTCAGAGTAATAGTGCTTCAGCCAGCTTCTTTGCTCCTCATAAATACTTGCATAAAAGGCTGGAGGAGCTTCATAGAAAAACTAGAAACTGTGGAGAAGAGGCCTTATTTGAGACCTTTTTGTCCTGGAATTTATAAAAGATTGACATTTTGGAGAACTTCAGGATAATCCGAGCTAAATCCCAAAGCTCTAGTGAAGCAGTATCCAAACTGAAAATGTTTCACTTAGCTTAAGAAAGCCAACTCCCATTTCTCTCTTAGCAACTTTTCACCCCTCAGGAAATGGGCTTCTGCTTGCCTCAATATTAACCTGAAGAAGTCATTATATGGTTTCTGCAGTCCTTGTTGAAGGTTACTCTCTTAGACACACCTGAGGAACCCCATTTCTGACAACCAGCCCACCTTGAGCTGCTTCTCTTGTGACAACTATTAATACTAGGCCTAAAAACATCCTGTTCTCATGCACAGGTATAAAATCAGGCTTTGGTGGGCAGCAAAAAACATGTTTTCATTGAGCTGTGAGGTACCATGCGAGAAGATTCCTGTCAGGAAGTTTGAAGGGATGCAAAGTTTCCGGTCTGGGGGCAGTAAGGGGTCTCTGAGACCTGCCAGCCAGAGCCTGACCCCCACACCCAGGACAGGGCAGGCAAGGGGACAGCTGGGGCAGCTCCAGCCCCTGGCCTCAGGCGCATCTCCCAAGTGTGCATCAGCCCCCAGGTGGATCTGGCTTGACACAGCCCATGGGCAGGGCTGTGTGGGGCTGGAGATGGAATCCTGCAGCCTCTCTGGGGCAGGCACTGGGTGTCTGGGGCTGTGGGTGGGGTGGGATGAGCCCTGGAGTGGGCTGGGTCATTAGGGCTCCTGAGTGCAGTCAGGTGAACCTGGTGCTTGCAGCCAAGGGGGCTCAAACACCCTTCCTGAATTGCTTTTAATCACCTGAGGTCACTTTTCTGCCACATTCAGAGTCAGTTCTCTCCCTTCTGAAAGCCTACAATAAACCAACAGTACGGTAACAACACAGTTTGCTTCCAATGTGATTGGATCAGGTTAGTTGATGTTGAAATAAAAAGGTAAATTTACACCAGATAGTTACTAAGAATTAATGTACACAGGATTATAACACTTTTTCTTTAATCAGAGACAATAAAGGTCTGGCCTTCTCCCCACATGTGAGCCTGGCAGCCTGCCTGTGCACAGCCACATTCACAGAGCTGCATCTGAGGCACCTGGGACAGGTCTTGAAGGATGGATCTGATTTCATGAACAGGCCCAATAGTTTTTCAGGCCATTCCACCTTACAGTAAATTAAATCCGATCCTGTATCCTGGGAACAGAACTTTTCACTTCTCAACATGGGGTACCCCTGCAGCCTGTATTACTTTTATGCTTTATTCAAATATATTGTATTCATTTCTCTGTGAGTTTCATGGTCATGTTTTCTTGTAAGCGTGTTAACATGAATTATGATTGTTTATGCAGAGGCAAACGGAGATGCATGGTTCTGCATGGAAAAAGGATAAAATACTATGGTAATTCTGTTAGATCTACTACATCAAGTAAATATCAAATATGACTTGAACTTCTCATTTCTTGCTATAGCTGCAGGCAGGAGAGGAAAAGGGCAGACAAAAGAAATAAAGACATTTCAGCTATGTTCTGCAGTCATCATTTCCTTAAGCCCTTAAGTTTCATATGTCACTTTTTTTTTCTGGGCTTGTAGCACTACATAGAGATCATGCATTCCTACAAACTGCTTTTGCTGAACAATACCACACTGAATAGCTCCATAAATCAGAACAAACAGACTGTGCCAGTTCCTCTGAAGGAGGCTTAACTTACCTCTTCTGTTTGTTATTTTTATTATTATAACAGGACTGCTGCTTCTCTTTTTGTAAGGGTTTTGTCAGCACTTTTATTCTAAAGCTCTATTGTTAGGGCTTTATAATTTTGTCTACAAGTTAAAGATTTTAAGTATCAGCTTTTAATCAACAAATAATTTTACAGTTCCTTAAAATAAACTGCTAGACTGTGATCAAAATTCCATTTTGAAAACAAACTAAAAAAGATTAAAACTTTTGCCATGTCAGATAGTTGTTTTAGTGACTGCACTGCAAAAAATTATGAGTGGGATAAAGCTTAGTAAGCGTAATTAAAAGCTGCTCACCTGGCTGGATTTTGTGTTTGTTTTAGAAACATCGGTGTACTTATCAGAAGTCCTGAATGAGACAGGAGCTTAAGCACATTCTTCTCTAATTATTTGTGTCTTCATCACACGTGGCTGTTCCTAAGGTGTGTCCTGGACTAGAGTGTTTTCTTGCTTCATGCCTGTTCTCTTCATTTAAGCTGATTTTTAGTTGCTGCTCTGTGTGAAGATAATGTAGACTCAATTCTTTCCCCAGTTTAATAGATGTCTGAAGAGCAGTACAGATGAATAAGACTGATTGTGCTGTTTTGCGTTCTAGATAGTTAAAGGAGAGGTGATATTTTTTGCTCTGTAATATTTAAAATTTAAAGGACGGAACTGATCTGGATCTGTTAGAGCACTGTGGAATTTTTCCCTGTATTTCCCTTTAGTAATGAAAGATGTGCACACAGCACTCTTATAAACATGACAATGCTTCTAGAAATCAGCAAGTTGTAATTTTTGTCTTTAATGCTAACCAGTATACTTAGCTAGATCCTCACCCAGATAAATAAAGCTGTGTGTTTCAGCACCATTTCTGTTGACTGGAATCCATCAAACAGTCAGGGTACTGAAAGGTATGAATTCAATCCTTGTGCTATTCACTATGGCTCAAAATGTTACTTATGAAAGCTAAACAGTTTGATGCCAGTGTAAAGCAATTGAATATAACAGGGCTTCAAGCTATGATAAATGTCTCACATCTGTATCTGTGATCTTCACAAGCTGGAGAGGGAGAAATGGCTGAATGTAGGAAAATTAAACTACTTATAGTTAAGTTCACAGTTGCATGTCAAAACAGCAGAAAAAATGCAGCTGACAAAATCTTCTTTGGACACAGAGTGGATCACAGGCATGCTTGGCATATAATGTTTGTCTCCTAGAAATTCTCCTGTTTGGCATCCACTGTGCTTTCACAATATGTTGGCAGTTGTACATACTGTTGCCTGACAGAAAAGTATTTCTGCAAATATTTGGATCTATTGTTAACACTAAATCCTTCTTTTTAGCTCTTGGATTTGGAAGAAGAAGAAACCTTAAGTAGGGCTCCAGGGATATTTCCAGGTATGGTGCCATCACAAATTACAGTTTGCTTATAATCTCTGTGTAAATCATGACAAATCTTTCTAGAACTATTAAAGGGTTAGAGGTGGTCTGTGGATGGAAATTAAAAATACCACAACATAATATCTGGATGTTTTTTTATTGACAAAAAATGAAAAAAACACATCATTTTAGTATAATAGGGAACAAGAACACAAAATGCAGTTTCCCTTTCAAGTCTCACTGTCTTCTATATTTTATTTTATATTTTATTATATTTTTAAAGCTAGAAACTTTATTTTATATTTCGTCACAAGTATGAATGTTGCTTCAATTTCAAGCATTGAACATTTTTGTGTTCCTTGCAAGCCAGTTAAAAATAAATGCCACCAAGAAAAGAAATGCCGACCAAGTCTATAAAATAGACTGTATAGCTGTTAAACCTTGACTCTTACACTAGTTGGGTCAGTTAGATTTATATAGTAGAACCAGCACATGTACCACAGAGGTAATGTGATCTGTTGAGGAATACTCACTCTTTTTCTCAAGGCAAACTAGTGTACTGCTATTTCCTCCCTTCAACTGACTTCCCAAAGTGGAACTTAATTTGTTAGTGCCAAGGAATTGCATCCTTAATCCTTTATTCCAATGACTCCTACCAGACAGCTGATCCTGAATGAAGCCTGCAATATTTTACCTGTGTCACTCCTTCAAGACGGGAATTTATCCAAATAACAGACATCTCCAGAAGGATTTATCCAAATCATCAAAATTGTATTAGAACAACAATGTTAAAAAATTAAAAATATGAAATATTTCCATAATAAATACAAGAAGTGGCTACAATTACTGGTAACCTCTTTAGACCCAGTTTTCTATTAGAAGGATAAAGGGGTTCATGCTCATGCACTGGGCTCTTCCAGTTCATTCGAGTATTACAGGCACAATGAACTGCTAAAAATCAGGAAAAGTTCTTGGAAATTACTGAAATCTGCTTCCATCATAGCTCTTGGAAATTCCACCATTGTCTTTAATGGAACAGGATCAAGTCAGGATTTGCATTTCCTACCATGAGTCACTAAAAGCAATGGCTTGAGGCATTGAAAGTCAGCCTCTGTTTGGAAACCAGTTTTGGTAGTGAATTAAAAGAAGGAGGTACAGAAACAGCGTTTCTATAAAATAAAATGAAGCTGCATTTTATTCTATAAAATGAACTTGCTATAGATGAGACATGCTTTAGCCCTGATTTTGCACTTGAATTTTAGGTACAATGGCAAGAAATGTTACTTTGAACTCCCCATGTGATTCATATAAAAGTTTACATTTTTTTCTCACTCTGGAATTGTGTGTCAGTCTGTGGTCACTCAGAAAGGTGACTGGCAACACTTTCAACACCATACAATGACCCCCCAAATCTCTGCAGAAGATCTTGATATTTGAAATAGACTTGGAGAAGAAAACTGAAGAGAACTGCCAGTTTTTCATATGAACACTACCAGGGAGTATAAGTTTCTAGTATAACCAAGAAGGATATTTTCACATCATAAAAAGAGCTCAGACTGAATTTTAAGCCAACTTTTTCAAGTCTGTTTTTTTTCTTGCAGCACCTTCTCGGAAATGATGCTTTATAAGAATTGATTAATATAGAAAGTACAATGCTTGTCTTCAATAATTGATGTGTTTCACTCAGTTCCATGTTTCAGAAAAAAGTACAAGTTTCCTCAGAGAAAAACTGTTATTCCAGGGTAGTAAGGAGATAAGCTGCTCACAGGGGTACTTTGTTCCTAGTGTTCATCATAAGATACCTTATGATTTAAGTTTTCAAGGACAGTTTTCTCTTTCTGGAGGAATGTGGAAATGTAGTTTGTTTGGATATGTTCAGGGCTGTTCATTCAGTTAGAGTTAGACATAATCATGTTAGAGCTTTGAGAGGCTGAAATAAATCTGCAACACATTAATTAGCTCATGAGTTATTATGAAGGTACTGTAAACCAAGGTTTCCTCATGTTGGACTGCATATCTGTTGGGATAACATGGTAAATTTCTGTATTATTTTTATGAAGTATGTGTGTCTTTGTTTATCTGTTTCATCAGATGAATGGTGGTTTAGGCTGTATATTAGTAAAAATGTCCTCACTGAATCCAGAACAGGCTTCAAAGGGAAGTGCTTGAGTGGTTAAATCCCTGTAGGCATTTGAAAGATTTGTAGATGTGGTGATTAGGGGTATGGTTTAGTGGTGGACTTGGCAGGATTTGGTTTACAGTTGGACTTTACAAAAAGACATTTTCCAACCTAAATTACTCTACAGTTCTATAAATTCTAAGTTGCAAAGCTTCACTATTAGGACCCAAAAATTCATTTTTATTAACTCTTCATAATATAAGAGTATAATGAACAGTGATCTTGCCCAACAACCTTTCTGAAACACTGGTAGAAAGTCAATGTGGACATAAAACTATAACAACAACAACAACAAAATCCCAAATAAATACAGTGATAATCCCTCAGAATAATCTCCTACTTTTCAAATGTTTGATATCTGATAAATTCATATAATGCCCTCCTGTTACTTTTACTGGGACAGTCCTTGAGTAATCCATCTGTAGTCATTCTCTGCCTCCTTTAAATAATTATATTAGAAGATTCACCTAGGCTTTGTTTTCTATCCCTAATTTCTTATGAAGTTTCTTATTTTCCAACCTTTAATTTCTTATGAACTTTGCTAATTGCATTCTGTCTGATATTCTCAATGTATTTCTGCTTAGGTTAAATGCTAATTTGGTTCTTGTTTCAGCATTAATATTTTCTGTAGTTTAACAACTGTTCTGCTTCAAATTGAATAATCTGATTCTTAAATATAAAATCCCACCTTACACTCTATGTCTCCACATTAAGAAGTATTTTTCAGGTAAATATATAAACATAACTATCAGATATTGAGAGACAACAGATATTTAAAACTCCTATGTAGCATTCAAGTGCTAGTTTTTATTTACTGGTATATTGCAAGATTGTAAAAAGACTTATGAATTACAATATTTAATCATACAATACACAAGTAAGAAGACGACCTGTGCCAAAATGATAATTACAGCCTAAATCAAGAAAGAGCAGGTCAATAGAATAGTCAGCTGGGAAGAGCCACCAGACAATACTGAGATTGTAGTGATTAGTCTAATAATTGCTTTATCACAACAGCTAACAAGCTATTGCTGAGCATTGTCTTATGAAATGCCAAAGACATTTCCACTGAAGATTGTGAGAAAACCAATTGCACAGCTGAAATTCTGTAGAACAATGCAAAAAAATGGGATTAAACTTCTTCTATCATTATCCATTTTATTTTTATAAGCATGATGGGAAACCAATTATGATGACAGCTGTGATAAGTCTTCTTTAAAAATTATACTGATTATGTCTTGTTTCCCATTATCCATATGAGGAATAACTAGAAAGAAAAATAAACCTGATCCTACATGCACAGTGCAGCCTAGTGTCTTCCTAATTCATTCTAACAGCTGTTTAAAAACAACTAAATTCAGTGAATAATCAAATTAAAACTATATAAGTAACCACTTTATTTCTAGAAATGTGATTCAAATAAATAAAAATTAGAATTATTTTATATGGTTTATTATTTGCATTGTTCTTCCTACCTATGTAACTTCCAAAAAGCCCTCATGGATTCATTGTTTCGGGTACGAGCTTGTGTGTTTTCCATGATGGGGGTGAAGGTTGCAGAGGATGTCAGTGTATATATGTGAACATTTAGCACATTGCCCACAATCAGAATTTGGGATTGGAATGTAATAACAGATGACTGAAAGAGGAAAGACATCTGTATATATTTGAAACCACAGTGATTATTTATCTTGGCGTTTGTTCATAACTAGTAGATTAAAAGTACCTCTTCCATAAAAAGTCAAATAATTTTTTTGAACTAAATTGAAGGATTATTTATTAGATCCTTATCAAACATTAGCTTTTTTCAATTTATTATTGAGACAGCCAAAATTACTTCAATATTTTATTAAAAATCATGTATGTTTTTCTTAACTTCTTTTATGAATGGCCTTTCATTTCATGCGCTTCTTTTTTTATTTCAAGAAATGGCACAGCTTTTTGGTAGGGAAAGAGTAATCAACTGAAAAATCCCTTTTTAAAAAACTTGAATTTCTCCTAGAAATCTTCTTAGTAAGTATTATTTTTCTCAAACTGTTTGGGGCTTAGAGCTATCATATCTTGACAAAGCTAACATTAATTTTTAGTAATTATAAGCAATTATAGCAAATTATTCAGGCATATAATGAGAATGGGACTTGATCTATAAAGGCACTTAGATATCCTGTTTTTTCATGCCTTTGGTAACAGATTTCTTTCTTCCTTGTGTCACATGTAGGAAACAGTGCTCTCACTGATCTCTAGCTGAGAACTCAGGCCAAGGGTAAGCCAAGTGGATGGGTAACAGTGCTTGAGTGCCTCAACCAGAAAATGAACCCAGCTTTTCCAAGCCTGAAACCACAAAACTGTTTGTTCTTCTTTAGTAAATGGGTTTGCAATATATATTTCCACATGCTTTGTGTTTGCACTACCGCAGAATCATCCACAAAATAACCTAATCATCTACAAAATTACCTAAATTCCTTACTACAATTTTTGTTTGATATGAAACTAACTACTTTTTTTTGTGTGTGTGTATAATATAACCTTTCAATTTTTTTTTTCATATTCTCACTCATTTTATAACATATCTTGTTTCATAGCAAAAATTATATATGGTATGAGTTCAAGCCAGCTCTGTTTAAACTACTCAGTGTCTTTCAAACATATGAAATATATTTGATCAACTATCTGGAAATATGATTTTTCCATATGGCTTAGTTTTCACATAAGGGAGTTTAGTGTTTCTTGGGCGAACATAATATGCTCAGACAATTATAATAGGTAAAGAGTTGCAAACCAGAGAGTGGGAGAGGCAGGTGTCCAGCTGGATTTTCACATAGGAAGGTCATGAAGGTCACCGATAGTGATGAGGTCTCAGAGATTCACAAATCTGCATAAAACTATTCCTTCCTTTCCCAATACACTAATCTCCTACTACTCTTGATAATCCAGTGACTCAGGAAGCAAGGCCTGGTTTTTTTCCCTTTTGTTTTCAGAAGCAGACTGAATGACAACAATTTTCTGAATTACTATTTATTAGGGTAGAACAAGAGCGTTCACAAAGGTCACCACCCAGAAGAATATTCATTCATTGATGTATCAATATTTGTCTTCCTGCTGTCAGACTAGAGTCTCCAGAGAACAAAAACATAATGGTAGTAAAATTTACAGCCAGGTATGACTTTCCCCACTGCCCTAAAATGGGAACACGAACAATTTGATACCCTTGTCTGGCAGAGAACCGAGTGATGTCAGCCCATTATATAGGGAATACTTGATGGTCACTTCCTTCTGCTTTCCATTTCCCACGAAGGGATGACTTTCATCCACATGAGTTCCTTGATCTTTGTCAGTTGTATTTTATTCTCTCTTGCCTTTTTTTCTGTTTATATGATTCAGCTCTGCTTATGATCCAAAAGAATGTTTTTCTTGGTGTTTTCTTCCACCTGTTCTCTTCATAAATAACCCTTCCTTGCATGATGCCCCCAGCTACCTTCATCTGAAGACTGTTCCCACAAAAGAGAATGCAACCACTGAAGGGAATTGTCTGAGGAAGAAGAACCTGAAACAAATAATTTAGCCTTCTTTGAAAATTTCATTCTATTATCATTCTCAGTTGAGCAGACTTGGAACAATTTGTGAAGATTGATGATTACTAAAGTCACTATGTTAACTGAGCATTGTAAATAGTACTATTTTTGGATTTCATAGAGGTACACTATACATATGCACAGAACATTTCAGATAGTCTCAGTTAGCAGCATAGCCATTTGACAGGCTTTGATGTTTTCAGATTCAACCTTTGGTAAATCTACATCTCATTTTTCATGGTAAAAGTCAGCTAAAAGGAGGAACAGTGAACATCCTTTCTCACATATAACAAGAGAACCCACATCCCCCTAGAAGTACTGCCCTTTGAAAGGAAGATGAGAGCTAACCCACATCTCAGATCCGTTGGGATTTGAGGAGTGATAGACAGAGACACTGTTGGAGAAGAGGGAGCAGATCTAGAACATAAGAATCAGAAAGATACTGCTCTATCTCATTCATGGGATTTGCACCATGTCTATCATTAAGAAGTTCTGCTGTCAAGCAATCCTAAATAGCCACAAATGAAGGTACAGCATCAGGTGGAGGGATACATTCAACCTCAAGCCAGAGAAGAGCTGAGGTGGAACAGATGGGCCACCAGATCCCTGCAGGGGAGAAAACTGCACTAATGAGGGTCTCGGCATGGTGTTGACAGGACCCAAGCAAGATGTGAAAGAAGGTATTTTCTGTTTCAGAATGTTTATTCATTTCCACATTTTGTTACAGGATAAGTATAGTAACAGCATTTCCCTTATGATAACAATAAATTAGGTAAATTAGTTCACTTAGCTGGGCAGTGTAAACAATCTCAAATTCTACCACTTAAAGAGTGGAGGAGGATACCTTTGCCAAAAACAGTGGCATAGTAAAGACATCTTGTAATCTTGGCACTGGTTTGTTTAAATTTGGAAAAAAGAGTCATTGAACAATTAAAGAAATAGAAGACCAGAAAAAGTAAAAGAAGAAAAATATTTTAAAAATAAGTTCTAAGAATGTGATTCAGAAATCTTACAAGAAACACTAACTGCTTTTAGTGCTAAATGTTGTGTTGTTTCTAATTATTTAACTCTTTAACAAAGGCTTTGAACATTCTTTGTAGATTATAATTACATTTGAAGATGCAAAAAAAAAGAAATAAAAGAACAAAGGAAAGGAAAGGAAGGAAAAAGAAAGAAAAAAAGAAAAAATAAAGAAAAAGAAAGCAGAAAAAGGATAAAAGTCAGAAGACATCTCTAGTGTCATTGATGATTCACCCTATTCAAGAGAAGTGATGGCCTGAGGTCTGATCTTGAACTGGTGACCACTCCAGCAGTCCAGATTGAGAGGCCTGGCCCATTTTAAAAAAACAAAACTAAAGGCTGAACCTTGATGCAAGTGGTTAGTTGTTTTCACAGATCCCAAGCCCTACAGAACTGGCTCAAAATTTGAGTAAGTAGCATTTTCCGAAATGGAAATTTTTATATTCTGGAAAGTCATTGTATTGTAAACACATTTTATTATGTGGTAAGAAAAACAAGACCAAAGGTCATAACTACAACTAATAAAGTCTATTTTATACATATTTGTTTTCTCAGTTATGGGTCCTTTATAGTCATCATCACTGCCCTGAAGGAGTATGCTATTGACTCATGACTTAAAGAGCATTTTCAGTATTTTTAAAAAGAATGTTGTTGAAAAAGTTATCCCTTGTCACTGCCAAACCTCCTTTATCTTGGCCCAGCTGATGGTTTCAGTAATCTAGGATATTAAGGGTGGAAAGAGATTTTTTTTTTATTTCCGTAAGATTTTATCACCTATCATTTATAAATAGAAGGTTTACTATGAGGCAGTGGCACACAAGATCTGATGAGATGCTTTTAGCCTTAGGCAGAGTGTAGGGTGGATGATAGATTTGCCTCTTCAGATGAAGTCTATCAGCAAAGTCACTGAGGGTAGGGACCTCTTTCACCAGGCACGACAGGCACGAGCCTGAAACAGTGACAGTGGCTCAGATTTCCTTTAGCACTTCTTGTGCACTGTACTTTGTGGTGTGCTTGGAAAGAGGCTGGTATGTGCTTTGGACATGTCTCAGTGAATGCTTGCTGCTTGTCTGGGGTTGTATTTCAGATGTGGTGACTGCTCTTTAAAAAGGGTATTTTTGCACTCACTAATGCAGAGTTAGGCTCCAGGGTGGCTTGTGTTCAGATTGCATTGATAAAGTGAGAGAGGATTGTTTGCTCTTGGTCTCAGCTGTGCTGAGGTGTTGTAGTAACTTGTGGAGGATTTTAAATTCATCTGATTGTGTTTTCTGCTGAGGCTCCCTCCGGAGGAGCAGAAGCGATAGCTGCATATTCTACAGGCAAATCCAAAGCTCTCCAGAGGCAGCCACCTGGCCAGGCTTGAAGTTTTGAACATGTTGCATCTGCAGCACAATATAATACTTTACCATGTGCAAAACAAATGCACAGGAACAGAAAATCAGTAAGCATCACAGAAATATGCAGTATGATTTGGATAGAAACATTCAGATCTTGACATCTTCATATAATACGTGAAAAAGGAAATAGTCTTCACACTGTGGCTTTAGACATCTAATTTAGGGGACTAAATGATACCCTAGGCACTCTTCTCCACTCAGCAGAGGTCTGGGTCACCGGTTCACTGCCTCAAGCACCTCATCTGCATAGTTCAGCTGAAATGGTGTGAATTCTTTACATTGTCTCAGGCCCTCACCCCATATGAGAACCATGAGGTGCAGATACTGAATGTTTTTAAAATTGCTGTGTCTCTTTCCCAGTAACAGACATTGCATTTTACAGGCCTAAATGAGGGAAGAACATGCTTGTGGAACACACACACTTCACTTTTTGAAATTTTTATTTTTCTAAGAATGTTCCTTCTATGGAAGGAGGTTGCCATAAAGTATGCATAAAATGGAACAAGTATTTTCTTGGAAACCTGTATGTCAGTTCATTATTTGATGCAGATTCTCCTTCACTTGGAACAGCAGACTGATTTCTTTGGAGCAAGGCTTTTTCAGAAGTTCATAAACAACCAGGAACAGTTTTGCCTGCGATTTTTCAGGAGCTTGCTGCATGTACTGGCCTTGTTATGTGGGTATCAGCTCTGGAATTACCACCAGTACTAAAACATCTAATGAATTTCCATTACATGACACACACAAACAAAGGCGGGTGAAGGCTCATTCACAAGCAGATTACTTGTTCCTTCAGTGGAAAATGGATGGGGATGGAGGGCAGCAGTCTCCTTACTAATCCTCACTGATTAAGCAGTGTCCTTGCTCTGTTGGGAAAAAACCTTGTATTAAGTTCTAAATAGAAATGTGAGGCCACACAGGAACAGGCAGAAACCTTTGCTGACCATGGGTTTGCTCCAGTAGTTCAGAGAGATGAGAAGATTTAGGAACAGTCTCTACCTCCTCAGGGCTGAAATGCCAAACATGAAAAGGTCAGCAGACAGCAGCATGGTGAATCAGAGTGATAATGTTGCTGCTTACAGGGTGACAGACACAACAGGGAAAGCTTCTGTGCCAGCTGGAAGAAGGAGGTCATGGAGGAAGGATATCTTGGCCTTTGGCAGGGGAAAGCAACTTGGGAGGGGTAACTGAATACACCACGTGTCCAAGGCAGTAGAGATGAGATTTCTTCAGCTATAATCTCACCAACATGCTGAGAACTGCACCAAGATCACATTTATTACTGAGGTGCCTGGATCCTACAAAGATTTGCATTTGTAGTGTGTTAATCTGCCTGCTCTGACCTATCCTTTGCCTCCATTTATTGGTCTGGAGAAAGTCATCTCACAGAAGCATGAACAGATCTAACTACTGTAGAAGCCGTAGATTATTGTTGTTTCAAAACATATATTTCTAGTACAAAGTTTCAATATCAAACGTAGTACACTGATGTCAGCAGGTTTGTGGGAATGACAGCAATAGGATACGTGGCATCTTGGCAGAACTCCCCAGCTGTTTCAAGGAGAATGTGGAGTTGTACAGGGAACTTTTGGTCAGCTTTTTTCAAGAAGTCTGGAGGACTTATTCCCACCTGGGGGAACTTGGTCCTACCAACTAATTTGGAGAACAGGAAAAAGGAAATTGCATGCTGGCGGGGTTTACGGTAGACAATGGAGCAATCTCCTTATTGCTTAAACATTCAAGCTGGATACTTCTGACTCTACCTCTCTTTTGTTGTGGCACCCCCTTCCTCCCCCCAAAAAGCTGAATAAACATGAAAGATCAGCGGAGGTATTACATTTTACACAACAAAGTGTGGCTTCATAGGGCTTTGTTACATCTTGAAAAGATTAAGTGCACCTGCATGCGAAGAGTCTCCGTGCCTCCTGAACAATCAGGCAAAGGCACCTCGGCTTCTAAGGGCACAGGCCGGGGACACGCTTGGGTCGCAGGTTTGTTACAAAGCTTGCTCGGCCAAGGTTGCAGCCTCAATTTCGAAGGAGCAAGGCTGCCATCCAGTGGCTGCTCTCTAGCACAAAACTGAATTTAACAGCAACAGGTTTGGAGAAAATGTCGTGTTTTCTTGGTTTAAATGGGGATCTGTGAATCTGGTAATTTCTCTTTTGTTTTAATCTCTAACGCAGATAACACACCAGCAGCAAACTGCATGAAGAAAAGTTATGAGCTTACTTTAAACCATCACTAGCTTTTTTTCTTGTTGACTTGGATTTTAAATGTATAACTTAATAATCTTTCTGCCTACATGAAGCAGTAGATAAGCCCAAAATAGTTTTTTTAAAAAATTCTTCTCTGTGAAATAATATTGTTCCATTAGTGTATGCATAACATTTTAAAATGGAAGACACATTTATGCATAATTCAAAACTGGTAAGAATAATTTCATTTTTCAACAGACTTTGAATCAGGCCCTCTTTGAAAAGAAAGGAAATTTGAAGTTATGCAATATGAAGGAAAATAATCATGCATATTGAATATATTCATCTCTGGGGAATGACAGATCTACAGGTAACATAAGAAGGAAATTTCCTGAAGTTTATCCCCTTGCAGATCCACTCAAACATAAATGTTTTTATCTACTGAAAAGCTGAGGCTCAGGCTGTTGGATAAGGCAGAAGGATAATCTGCTCCTGAGGCAAATCATATAAATTCCCTTTGCCTCCATTTCCCTCTGTCTAAAACAGGGATAATGCTTGTCTAGCTTCCAGGCAAGATGTGAGATTCAATACACGGTGAATTACAAAGGATTTCAAGCTCCTCAGAAACAAGAGAGCATTTGTGTACTTCTTAATACTGTTTATACAAGACAAAAATCTATCAAAGGCTTGAAGGAGGCTGCATTGCCCAGCTTCTTCCACCCTGCTCCTCCCCAGCTAATTCTCCTTAGCAGACCCCCTGTCTCCCAGGGCACCAGTGAAGATGGGGGTCTGTCCTTTTTAAGTGTTATTATTAACTTCAAGTACTCTTGTTTCAATAAACGCACTAACGAGGATGAATCAATCTGTTTAGTTTAACCAAAAGAAAGCAAAGACATTTTCATCACAGTTTGGGGGCTCTTTATTGGGAGACAGAATTCAGCTAATGAAGAGCTCTCGACCACAGACTGCAAAATTATGGTAACATTCGGTACTAAGATGAAGCAGGATAAATTGAGATGCAAACAAGGGCTTGAATGCCAGCAGTAAGAATGCTCAAGAGCCAAGCTAGAAGGAGTTGTGGTACATTCAGAGTCAGGACAGATGTTTAAACCAAATGTAGATTTTTGTTTTCCTGGAAATCATTCATTTGGAACATCAGTTTACCAGCAGAAATCAGATAAACTCTTTTACCCCACAGATCAAATCAGACTATCACAAGGCTTTCTCTGACCTTAGGATGTGTTAACACATGGGGCAGTTTTAAAAAATGGATTCATTGTTAGAAATACTTGTTAGGAATAGAAGATATTGTTACAGTTGATGAAAAGAAAGAAGAAAAAACATTTGAAGTAAGCTTAAAAATGGAAATACAGTCTAAGGAACAGCTGCTGACTCTTATTGGGAATTAGTAGAATGTTCACAAATGTGTCATATGGGAAATGTCAAAATATTTCAATCAGTCATATATTTAGTAACACAATTAAGAATGCAGGTTTTTTATAGGAAAAAAAAAGTTACTATGAATTTTTTTTATTTTTATATTTCCTATAGAGACTACAGGGCCTTTTGATGTATTCTTTTTCTTCATACAAAGGTGGAACATTAAAACTTCCAATGTTTTTTGTTTATGATGAGTAAAGCTCCTCTCCCATTTCCTCCATCTTTTATCCCAATCCTTCAGATGGAAGAATCTGATTAGAGAGTTAAAGTTCCATAGCTGAAATGAGTGAAATTTTTTATTTCAGCATATTGAAAGAACAGCATTTTTTCTGGGTTTTGGTAATTTTGAGTGAATTAATCTTGTTTCTCTTTGGAAATGTAACAATTGGGAGGCTGTTGCCCTCCACCTTCTGTTTCCAACACAATCTAAATTAGAACCTCCCCTACGATGAATACAAGTATCTTACTCTACTCAAGGTAGGGTTCATTCATTCAAAATAGATTATTTTTGAAAATTTTAGTTTCTATTTTATTCAAATCCTATCTAAATCCTTAATTATTTGTTTTGATTTTTGTTTTGTTGTTTTCTTTTGTTTAGTTTTGTTTTGAATGCATTACACTTATTAAACATATAAGCAAAGAAAAAAAAAGCATTTTACCTCTTGTTGGTCAAAATCCAGTCCATTTTACACAGCGTGGTAATCCCATTAATGAGCTTGAGGTCATTTAAATAGAGGGCTTCCAAAAGACCCTAATTTGCAGGAAAATTTAATCTAGAAGAATGAAGAAACTCTATCTTTCTCATCCAAAATTTACTTCTCAAGAATTACTTTATATTTGAATACACTCAGAAATTAAATGTCCATTTCATACATCTGAGATTAAGTATCTATGTAAGTTGTTAGATACCAATAGTGCTCTGATTTTGAAACATTACTTCTATCCTTAAATACAGAATTCTCTCTAATAACATGCCCTTATGCTTATTTCATTGGTCAAGCTACAATCATGTTACATTTTCCTAAAATGAACAAGTTATGTGAAGTAATTGAATTTAACTGCAAAAATTATAACGCTTTTTCAACATACAACTTCACGGGCTGTCTATATTGATAACAAAAATTTAAAATAAGATTATTTTGAAGAGTAAGCAAACAAACAAAGAAGTCCAAACCAAACCAAAAAATCTGCAACTAATCCTGACTGCTGCACTATAAGGAAGGTCCAAATGGCTTTCCTTACACAAAGACCAAGATTACAATGATGATCTCATTTTCCTTCTAACGTTTTATGAATTGTGAAACATTATTCTATCTGTCTGTTCCAGCTGGGCTCTGGAAATAAGAATGTTCACCTGAATAAGGACAGCAGATCCTGGTGTTTAATAGTGTGCAGTTTTAGCTGCCTCATGGAAACATTTCATATCTGTGCAATGAGGAAAAACTTGGCAGATGCAGCCACACTTAGACACCTTTTATTTTGCACTGTTTTTTCCCTATTAAACCTTGACTTGTGCTTGTGATACGAGGACAGCCTCAGCTGAAAATTATTGCAGTGAGCAAGAACCCCCTCTGGTGGTAATCCATAGCCCCAGACAGACCATTGCTTGGTTTTCCTTTGGTTTTTTTTTTTTTCCATTAAACTTTATTTCTCTATTTAGCACCTGGGGACCTTTGGCTGCTCAAAGGTACCAAGGTACCACATCTGAGTCTAAGCTCTTAAAACATCCTGTGCCTCTGTGGTGCCTCAGGCTGCCTCATGCACAGGGCACAGCACAGCGTTCATGAGCTCTCATCCCCCTCCTGACCAGGGTCCTGAAGCAAAGGGTGCCCCTTGATCTGTCCTCCTAGGGTTGGGAATTATACATATTTACCTGTATAAATAGTCTAGCGGACTTTTATGATCAGAAGAAAACTTTTAAAATGTGCCTGTGCCTTTTGCAACCTAGAACTAAGCCTTTTTATCTGCTATATGATCCAGTATGGGTTTGCTGTCCCATGACATGACCTATTGTGTGACAGTTCGCACACTAGGAAATGTTTAAGACATTTTAGATCTTGGTCACAGACTCAAAAAGAACTACAAGTGTTGAAGCTGATCAGACCTGCTGGACAGTGAAGACATCAAATATTAAATCTGAAAGGTCCTTTTATTCTGGCATAAATCTCCATATAGAGCTGACATTTTCCTGAGAGATTAACTGGTAAGACACTTCCTAGAAGAAATCTATGACCTGTGGGAATCCATAAAATCAGAAGGTTTTGGGAAATCTGCAAAAGGCAGGCCTCAAAGACAGCATAACTGTGATGAGAGCTAAGCAGTAGCCATGAGATAGGTCAGCAGAAAAAATATGTAAAAAGTAGAAAAGCAAGGACAAATAGAACAATGGTCTGTGTATTAATGCTTGTCTAGAATAACTCCCTACGTTGCAGAAAAATATATCTAGTAAGATATTAGGAAGTTCTAGGCTTAATAATGGAGCTCTGTGCATTGTGTTTTAAGGTTTACAAGAGTGTATTGTTTTCAAAATAAGCAAGCATTGTTTAACCAAAGGTACCTGTGCTTATAGTGGTTGGATAGAACTACTGTCAATGTGCTTTTGCTTTGTGTGATTGGTCAAAAAACTCATAAAGTAAGTTGTAACATTAAGTTCTGTGTCTGCTGCCTGGGATGTGATCTGATATCATCTTCCCATTGTCACAGCCACGTAATGAGAGTGATGCTGGAAAATAAAACAGCTCAAGGCACCTTCCTCAGCAGTCCCATCCTGTTTGTGATTTGTACATCTCTTCCAGTCAACAATATGACCTATCAGGTAAAGAGCATGGGCACCTGAGAGAATGCTCCTCTCCTATTGGATTTCCAGGGGTTTGGGTGCTTAATATTGATGGTTCTCTAGTGTCAAATGCCATCTGTAGGTACTCATACAGCCCTTGACACTGTGATGACCAGAATACCCAGGTGACTTGGAAGGAAATTCCACGCATCAAAAAAAGTTCATAGAAAAAAAACACACGGAATAGCACATGTGAAACCATCCAAATGTGTTTGAAATGTAAAGCTATTCCAATACATGCAAGGGACAATAAAAGAACTATTTATCTTTGAGTAAAAAGAGCAGCTGTGAAAACATCAGCTTTTCTCAACAGGGGCTTCTTCCAGGTGAACTCAAATATTATCCATAAGCATATCAGAGCTGAAGATTTATTTTTTTGAGATTTACCAAGTAATTCCTGTGGTTATTATTTATTATTTTTAGACCTACTTGAGTTTTTAGATTTTTTTTTTCCTTAAAGGCTGACAAATTTCAATCTCTGTTAAACTGAAAAAGGAAAGCTCATGTATGGGGTTTGTCTGTTTGACTTTTTTTAATATTATGCAAAATATCTTAAGAAGAAATTCTATAAAAGCATCATTGCACCATTTGTTTGAGTTTTGCTAAAAATCCTCTTAAGTACAATCAAGATGTGAATGTATGAAAAGATTACTTTCTGTCCAAGTATTTTCCTTTTAATAAAAGCTCATTTCCATGGAAGAGGAGGTTTGAGCAATTGTGCCCAATTGTGATATTTATTTTACAGTATCACTTAGAGATTCTGGCTGAAAACTGAACTGTACTAAAAACATATATCACTTTACAGTAAATGGTCATGCTTTTAAACCAAAAAAAAAAAAAAAAAAAAACAAAAAAAAAAAACCCCAAAAAACCCAAAAACCTCCCAAAAACTCAATAGTCCAAGAGAGAAAAATCCCTGGGATCCCTGGGTGTATCCAAATAGCCATCACGTATAACACGGAAGAGATGGCAATTTTCACAAACTGGGCTTCAGAAAAAGTCCAGTCTGACTTTTCAGAAGCTTTGAGCACATATAATCCTCACAGATGTGAAGTAAAAAAAGACATGATTTTTTCAAAATTAGCACATAGGGGATTTGTCCAGTTCTCTTCAAACAGCAGGAATGAGTAGAAATATCAATCAGTATTCTATATCCAGTCAAATACTGTAAATTAAAACAAACAAACAAACAAACAAAAAACCAAAACCAAAAGATTACTCTCTATAGAAAATTATTTATCTTACACTTTGGTCTGATCCTGCTTTGTACTCTGAGTAGTTGTTGCTCATTTGGTTTGTGTACTTGAGTTTATGATTTTTATTACCACACAGTGCCACATTAACTTTCCCTAATACTGTAGGTTACTTATTCTGTTCTATTCAGAAATATCTCATTGACACTAGATTTTGGCTCAGTGGCCTAGAGAGTTTTACTTTTCTTTCTCCCAGTTTTCTAACCACACTGTGAAGAAGAGATGGGATGTAACTGAATGCCACCTGGTTTTTGAATGTCTCCAAAGCTTTTATCTGTTCATCCAGATGGCTCAATTTGCATTGACAGTTTTTGTGGCCACTTCAATTAGCTTAAGCTGCTTCATGGTGCATCCAATTATCTCACTGTGCATTTAAAAAGAACCTTGAATTCAAGAGCATATTTTAAATGCAGGAAGGAAAAAAATCTCACATAAAAAAAAGCAAAACCCACAATTGTCCACAAAATGTTTAAATATGTGGTGATAAATTTCCAGTCCTGTAGGTTACATAATGTTAGATGACATTGTAATATATTGTATTGTATTCTATTGTATTGCATTGTATTGTATTGCATTCTATTCTATTCTATTCTATTCTATTCTATTCTATTCTATTCTATTCTATTCTATTCTATTCTAAAAACTTGTTGTGGTATAGAAAAGATCATTCCTTTTTTTCTAACTTGTTTTTTCTCCTTTCTTCTAGATTGTAGCACATTCAGCATTCTGAAAAGCAATATTACATATAGGCCATTGTTATGTATATAAATACCCATATGGAGTGAATTTTACTTTTGTGGAGGTTACTGTAAAAGGATTAATTTGAGATCAATTTTTACTAATATAGAGGAAATAATTGTTACACCGTGGTGAAATATATTTGCTTCCTAAATTTCAAGGAAAACACTCTGGAATTTTTAAATTATATTTTAAAGATTAACCAAATCCCATATATTTAATGAAATAAATTTTGCATGTAGTAGGAAAACAGTCTTCTTCATTAGAAAAAAAATAAAAAAAGAATTTGGGTCAGATTGATCAGGAATACATTTTAATTTTAATATGGCCAACAAAATATTTTGGCGTTTCCCATGTAATCAATTTGTCATCAGCCCGACAATGCCTCATTTACACTTGCCAGCATTGACTAATGTGGCACTTGTTATCTTTTATCAAAGTTATACCATGTCAAATCTGCTGCAAATATGTCACTGATGTGTATCACAAGTCCATCATATCCTAGACTACAGATTTACCAAATATTCCAATTAGCCAGGTTTGTGAGCTAGGGAGAGGTTTCTCCCGGAGTTCTGATCTATCACCAGATAGAGATTCCTGCTCAAAATTTTAGCTTACCACACAAATTGCTAGAAGTGAAATGTTGCAGTGTGACTTCAGTGGATCATCCCACAATCTCTGCTTCATTGTCTTATTTCAACTACATTTCTCCATTAAGCTTTCTTTAATTGTGGAGGTGCTACTTGAGGTCTTAATGAAGATATAGAGCTGCTTTTGTGTTCATAAGCAATTGGAAAAGTAGAATGGAAAAGTGTAAAAGGAGCAGGCAGAAGATATAATATAGTCAAATTACTTCAACTTTATTCTGGTTTAAGAATAAAAAATAGCAGTAAGACACAACTTAAGTGGAAGGGAATAGTCTGATTTGTAATTTGATTGAGCTGAAACTGTGTTCCACTGCCTTAAAGTATTTGTTTTTGTGGGTTTGTTTGGTTTTTATCAACCATGACTGTGCCTGGTTTTTACTCACATAAAATGAAATATGTTATAATAATGAACAGAAATTGCTTAAAAAATTAAAGTGGCAAAAAGAATACCTTACATTCATAAGAGTAAGGAACAAATAGCATGAGTGTTATTTTTCTCATTTGCTGCTCCAAAGTACATCTCACATGCCTCCAGCAATACTTTGTCATGTTTTAGTTTGTGATGAATTTGAAAAAGCTCCCTGACCAACAGTTTCCACTAGAAGGTGTCATCTCCTCAGTCGTGTCTGTGTGACTGCTGATGTAAATGTAAGTCATTATTGAGATCTGCTAAGATATTTTATTGCTCCAGCTTCTGCTACAGAAATCAGATAAACTCCTTGAGAGAATGATTATTTTTCAGGAGAATCCTAATGTGACTGGAATTAGCTTAACTAATACAGTTATATGATTTAACCAGAGTTTTCTTTTAATGATCTGATTTCCTTTTAGGTCTCAATTTTTAAATCCCTGCCTTATTCTTTAAAGGATGCAAAGGGAGTAGAAACTGCCCAAGGGAGGGTCACAGAGACAGTGAAGGGACTTGAGGGGAAGATGTATAATGATTGCTTGTGGTCACTTGGTCTGTTCAGCCTGGAAGAGGCTGAGAGGAGACTTCACTGTGGCCTGAACATCCTTGTGAGGGGCAGATGAGGAGTAGAGATTGATCTCATCTCTGGTGACCAGTGACAAGACCTGAGGAAATGGCCTGAAGCTGAGTCAGGGGAGGTTTAGGTTGGCTACCAAGATAAAGTTTTTCACCCAGAGAATGGCTGAGCATTGGAAGAGGCTCCCCAGGGAAGTGGTCACAGCACCAGCCTGACAGAGTTCAAGGAGCGTTTGGACAATACTCACAGGCATGTTAAAGCAGCCTGCTACATTTAATAAAAAATATATCCCTAGTTAACAGATCAGAAAACAAAACCTGTTCCCATAGATTTATAGACAAAATTGTGATAGCTTTAATCTCTTTTTAATGTGTAAGCACATAACAAAAACAAAACAATGGAATTTGATAGATCATGCAATGAAAATTAGTTAAGCAAAGTTACTGGATGTTTTGTTGCCATAGGCTAAGAAGACAATTACACTGGTTCATTGCAGGCTCAGAAACTTGTTGAGCAGTGGGAATTTGAACATGTGTCTGAGCCTTCTGTGCAATTATTTTATATCTCACATTGCTGATTGATTCTGACTAAGCAGTTTTCCTTTCTGTTATTTGCCATGTGCAGCAGTATGTGTTCATTCTCCTGTTTTCTGTGTTACATTCTTTATTCCTCAGACTTCTTTTCATCTTTCAAGGTCCACACTGTCCCTTCTCAAAATTCCTGGTTTTTAACAGTGTATTCGCCCCAGCAACAGACAAAAGAAGTCCACCTCTTACACAGCCAAATTGGAAAAAATCCCAGAATAAAGAAAGCATTAAATAGAGCAGAAAAAAAAAGTCACCATATGGATGCTATTGGTGCAGAAGGAGGATAGCCAAGTGCAGTGCAGAAATTCCCACTTGGAAGATACAAGGAAGCAGTGTTTGTTTAGCTCACACTGCTGCCAGTCCAGAGGACAATCATGACCTGTAAAGTAAACCCAGGAGGTGGAAGGATTGTCTCATAAAGGGAAACAAAAAATATTGTAAATTCAGTTTTCATTGTGACCAAATTCATGAAGAATGAATTAAAAATTTGGAGAATCCCTCTCAGTGCTACCATATGTGAAAGTACAAATCAACCCAAGAGCCAGCTAACTCAAGGTTATGAGGCACCTCTAGTGACAGACTTCTTCAATCTAGAAAGAAGTTGTAGAGCCAACAGCTGGTACAAAGGCAAAAATCACATCAATTTGGACTGGAAGACAGACCCATATATTTAAAAAACGATTAACCATCATTAACTACCATCTGACTAGCCATCATTAATTGTATTTTAATAATACTGGTACATTTGCATCTCTGTGGGGATCACATTGAGATCATATAGGTTCCATATTGAATTTCCTAGTGAAATATGTAATGATCTCTGAAAAATCACAGTAAATTGCATCTTTGAGATATAACATTATGTCTGGAAGAGGATGCAGGAATGAATGAGGTATGAATCCATGATGATGGCAGATGCTGTCCTCTGTGAGTGAGGAAAGAGCCTGAACTTTCATTTAAAAATTGTGAAAGAAAATCAGAGAAAAAAAGAGAAATCAGAACAGTCTGTGAAGCTGAAAATCACAGAAGGAAAACTTGATCTTTGTCTACAGTTTAGCTGGGAGATTATTTTACAGTAGAATTGACTTATTATCATATCTCTCTTCTGTACTGAGTCGGAGTTCATTGTGGTCTCAGAAGTTGGTGGCAGATAAAATTTTGGTCTTTTCAAAATGCATTGTCACTTTTGAATTTAAGGATGTGTGTTTCTGTTGCAGTGTTCTTGTTGAACAAATTATGTTTTTTGTAAATTTGCTGAGAAAAAGATTCAGAGGAATGTTTTGAAGTTGAATATGTGTTACATTAATTTGGGATACATACATATTCTACCCTTTTTTTCACAACTTCAAAACTGGCTTCTGGTATTAAGTAACACCTCAGAGTCTGCTGCTGATCTAATACTTGAGCATGATTTTCAAAAAATATCTCACCCTTTTTTAATGAAGATCAAATAAATATCTCACTTTCTCGGTCACCAAAGAAGTGGAAGTGATTTGCGTAAGTACAAAAATATTGCAGATCATAAAATAGTGGCAAAAAAAAATCTTTCTAAGATTTTAATGATCAAAACTAAATGCAATCTGGTAAAAAAAACCTCAATATGGATTCTAGCATTGATGACTGCATTCTGTTTTTTTCATTAATTATCAGACTACAAAGGTCATTAGTTACACTTCCCTGCAGTGAAAAATAGCCACAGAGAAATGTTAGGTCCAAAATTATTCACGAGCATGTGCACATTGTCCCATTTGCCTCACAGTACCTATAATCCCCAAATCACCCCTGCTGAGCAAGGACAAGTCTGAAACCACGTATGTGCTGTCCCAAAGATCAGGCATGAAATGAAAACTGAATACTTTAAATTTCAGTTTGATTAAAGCATATGGACGATATCTTTCAGTCTGTGGAAGTGAAAGACTTCAGCTTTGAGGAATTTTCTCAAAATTTGGGCAGGTATAATTTACATTCTTGTATACATTTAGCTGCAGGTAAACAAATCAGCTAAAGCAAGCAGCATAAGTAATCACTCAGTATTATCTTGCTTCACAGGAGATGCATATAACTGTATATGGACAGACAAAATAGCATAACAATTTAGATTGTATTAATTCTACCTGTCAAATGCAGAACAGTTTTAAAAATGCTTTATTTTTGGTTTGTGTTTCTGCTGTTTCAATACAATGTAGCAGTTAGGACGTGTCTGTACTAGACTCTGTGCTTACCAGAGTCTTTATAATCCAGGTATGTAATGAAGTTGGGACATTTTAATGGGTTACACAAACAGTGACTACTATACATCCTTTCTTCAACTGTTGTTAGTGAACTGTATAAAATTGTAATTTAACCCTCTTTTCCTGAACTTTGTTACCCCATTTAACTTCATCCTTGCCACAGTTTCAAGTAAATCAAGTATAGCAATATCAATTCCATACCAACTATGTAAAAATCAGCTTCTGAAATTTTTTTTAACTTGAAAATTGATTTCTGTTATTCTAGAAATAATGACTTCCTTACCTGGAGATATGCTTAAATCTTAAAACTTGAGTAGTTCTAAGTCTTTCTGAAGTTGTGTAGAGAAATTTACTGTGGCTGCTTTAGCATTCTGAATTAAATAAATGCCAATCACTATTTGAGGAAGTTTATTTTACCACTTCCTTTTGTCAGCTGGAAGTCAAGAAACCCAACAGTTCTTTGAAAGATAAGATTTAGAAGCTGTTCCAGTTTAAATGGTTCTGGGTTCATGTTCTTTTATTATTTCAGTCAAGAATGGTAATAATTAAACATCCATAATAAATCTGTAACAATTATGCTATCGGAAACATGGTTGAAATTTCAATTGAAAACATTATTCCTTAGTATAATAAAAACTGTAATGATTGAAAAAAATATTTTAAAATTTTAATATATTTCTAAACATGTCTATAATTGTAATATATACAGCATGCTGCCCCAAGTCTATTTTTATCAGACTAGTTGAAAGGCTTAATTTAATTTTTTTGTCAAAACTGGAGTTCTGATAACTGTTTCCCTTTTTGATTCAAATAACTTCTTTCAAAATAAGGGTTAAATAAAAAAAAAAAAAAAGACAACAAAATCCCAAAAACTTTCAATATTTTGAAATAATTCCTGATTTTGTGAAAAACACCTTCTCCTGTTTAATGATGAAGTGGAGATTCTAAATCTCTAACCAAATTTAAATCTACATTCAAACATATTAAGACAAAATTCATTATCTGTAACTCAGTGCACGTGAATCACTTATCAAAGTCTTACAAGGGTTTATTTGTCTTTGTTAATTCCATCCATCGGGTATTTTTTGTAATTTAAAAAGTTACTAAGAACAAAAGTAAAAGCAGTTACACCCTAGGCAAAGTTTCTGCTTGTTTATGGGCCTTTTTGGGGAAAGAAGGGGGGGTTTGACATCTTGAAGCTGTACTTGTAAAAGTCAGGTAGTAAAACAGAAGGGAATTTTTCACTATCTGATATCAGAGTTGAACATGGTGGCAGTGCATTCAGACTGGAAAACAGAGCCTGGGCTGCTACAGCTCCTGCTTCCAGGGCCGTACAGAAAACTGCTGCCCACTGTCACTCACCCTCCAGCCACAGTAACCACAGGTGAGGACAGATTTTCAGAATTTTCCCAAGTGGGAAAGTCTCTCTGTACTTGGCAAGCAAGGGAGATGAGCATCCTACCTTCTGCCTTCATCCTCAAGGGAAGGAAGTTTTTTGCCTGGATTCAGAGTACCCAGAACCAGGCATGTTGCTCAGGAAGACAAAAGCCTTGACACCCAGAACAGACTGTGACTTTCTGAGGGATGTTTTTGCCTCTTCTGATAATGCTGCCACAGTCTCTCACACAGAATATTTAATGATATTCATCCACCTTGAAAAAAGAAAAAGCGAGGATAAAGAGATCCAAAAAGATCAAAATAGTTTACAGTTGGTACAATTCTGCCAGAGAAACATGCCTAAGACATCTGGACACGAAGAAGAAACATATTAAACTTTATTTTAGCTCCAAGAGAAAAATCAAACAAAAAATTGTGACTGCAGCAAAAATTCCGGTGTAGAACTAAAGCAGTGATATTATTTTTATAAGCTAACATTTCAAGTTCAGTGAATGAAAAATTCAGTGCATTGTTCATCATGTTTGTATTATTGCTTGGAATCATGCAACAGGCTCATAGAGATACTGTAAATATTGATGGGGAGCAAGGTTCACAGCTTCTTACCAAGTGGTGTAGCTGAACAATCATCCAAAAAAACTCTTATTAAATTGGCTGAAGCCAGGTCTCTGATGAGACACAGAAGAAAAGTTTTAGCTTCCACAAACAGCACTGTCACAGCTCACAGATTCCTCTGGTGTGCTGAAGAAATGGAGATAAGGACAGTATAAAGGCTTTATTAATTTCCAAAAAGAATAACATTTCTAGTATTATCAAAATGAATTATTTGAGAAATTATATTCCGTTAATAAATTTGGTACAAGCAAAAAATACAATGGACATCCATCTTCCAGTTTATAATGTTAAGAATTCTGGGAATTCCAGTAAAATCTCCTGGGGGTGTCAGATGGGCAAATCTAGTTACCATGAGATTTCTTTCTTACACTCTTATCTTTTATTTCTGCTTAACATCAATACATACACAGACAAAAAAGATGTTTTCTGGAATTTTGCAAAACATTTAAAATGAATATTTGAATTCTAAGCAGCTGGATTACCCAGAAATCATATCTATGTCTTTGTTTTCCACATCTCAGAGATGCTGGTACACAGCCTACAATTCAGCAGTCAATTGCCCACAGTCCAGCAGTCAGTGGCCCAGCAGAATGTGACCCAGAAGTGCAGTCTAACAAATATCTACTTGGAGAAATTACTAAATTAATCATTACAATCCTTTCTTTAGGGCTTTGAAGGCTTAGGAAAAAAAAAAAAAACAAAAGTTTGGTGGTCTGTTTTGATGCTTTTATTTCCTGCTGTTTTTAAAAGGATTATTTTACTTTGAATAAAAATGTCCTATGGTCTGTGTTAGGAATAAAGATATATTCTTAGAATAAATCTTTCTGGCTTGACAATCTCTGCTTATAGAAATAAAGTACAGCATTTAATGATGCACACATCCACCTCTTTCTCTTGACACTTATAAACCTTTGATCTATTAGTTCATGCATTAATGCAACAAGAGATATTAGTTTCTAGATATGTGCAGCTTAACTTTCTCTTTTATTATTCATTAAATTTCATTTTCCTTCCACTTAGTCAGTCTCTTTTCTTGGTTATGATGGACTCCTGCAGGCTGTAAATATGTTAACATAAAAATAATAAGTAATAATAAGTAATATTTTGTAATTCATTGAAAACATTTTATATTATCTATGATATTTTTGCAGTTCAGCTGCAACTTCATATGAAATGAAACCTAAACACTGAAGGCATAAGACAGAGGAATGATAGACCATTTCCCTTCAGAATTCTATATTTAAAATTCTGATGGAAATTGCTGCTCACAGGTTCGCATTTATCTTTTCCTGAAAAAGAGGAAACAGAAGTAAATTTGAATCTACCTATTCACCAAAGACTTTGAGGTCTCTGTTTTGAATGATAATAATCAGAAACATATGTAGGATCAACATAAAGGGCAATTTGTGACCAAGTGTTCAATAAAAAAATGTAACTCAAAAGATCAACTTTCATGATTCATGCCACTGTATGTGCAGAAGTCCCTTAAATAGCCATCCTCAGTATAGTATATCCTGCAAATATCTCTTTTTTACAAGTAAAATAATCCCATATTTTTTCTTCCCCATCTTTCTTCTTCAACAGTTCTAGACAAGGCAGTATCAGATTTTCCCAGTGACTGTAAGAAAATCACCTAAGAAATAAATAGTGGGCAAGTATTATTAAAACTTTTTCACAGTGAGTGCAACGTACACAACTTATAATTGAACTTTTCCAGGTCACTTCTTCTATCTGTCTGTACCTCTCTTGGCTGTCCATAGTATGAAGTACCAAAGTGTTGCAAATGCCTTGCAATCAAGTATCTCAAGTGAATTAAAATGTGAATAATTTTGTCTTTGTCATTTCTACTATTTCTTTCTGCTCATGCCTCTAATGCAATTTTCTGACCTAGTGGAAATTTCTGGGGACAACTAAACAGACTGGTTTGGGTGTCTGATCTCCTGCAGTTGGTTCTCTCACTCTCTTATAATGCCAAACAGCAGCAGGTGTTGAGTTATGGTGTATTTCAAGAACACTTATGGATATTCAGAAAATCTTTAAAGGAAATTATTTATGGCTGTCTTATGCTGGAAGCCAAATAGAAATGCAAATCCTGCTGTCTTCTAAAAGGATGGAGTAGGAGTAATCATAGTCACCAGAGGTTTGGATCACCCAGGGGTCTTGTTGAAGCAGAAACAGGCAACTGACCAAAACTGTCTCAAAGGCCACTTTGCTGAGAGGTGACTTATTGAAACTACATTAATTGGTGGTGAAAGTCAGGGCTGTGAGGCACAGTAGGAACAGATGACAATTAGGGTGATGCAGGGAAAGTGCAGAGAGGTCAGAGCTCCCATAAAATACTACAGCAATGGCTTCTTGAATAAAAATTGCACATTACAGTCTTCTCAAATCCCTGGGTCAATATCATGTCACTGCCTGGAGCTACTGCCCTGAGGCCTGAGCTCAGGATCTTGCCACTACTGAGGGACAGAGCCTAACCACGGCCCAGAGGAGGGTGCAGGACTGGAGGCAGACTTGTCCAGCTGGTTACTCTTTGTATGTCTGCAAAGACTCCTTCTTCTTGGCCAGCCTGTAAATGACAGCATGTCCTGCTGAGAGCCTGTGTTTGGGTATGTACAAAGTGTGAGGGCATCACATTTGCTGTGATGGTGGTGTGCTGTAATTTTGTTCTTCATGGAGGTACACGGGAAGTGGCTGGATAGCACAAAATGTACTGAAGTTTTCACTTGGTCCAACCAGACACTGCTTTGGTGCATCAGGCAGCTGCACAACACATGCTGTAGCCTGAACAATCCAGCCCAGTGGGAAAGTGATCATTTTCTGACCAGTTCTATCCAGTACAGATAGAAAGAAAGGTCATGTTTACCTCATGTTGTCTGCCATTTCAAGGTAAGCAGCAATCACAGGATTTTCTTAATTGGGATAATGATATTTTTTCTGGTATCATTATATCTTCTCTTTTTTTGTTTGTCCAGAATTGTTGGAAGGCTTTTCTTTTTGCAGTTGGATTTTTTTTGTTGCTGTTTTGGTTTTCTTTCCCGGTTCAATCTAACTGGAAAATCATTCTTTCAAGGTTGTCTCTAAGCAACACTCATCAGAGAAACAAGTTTGCATCCCTGAGTCAAAGCACATAATGAAACACAGCTTTCTCTTGAGGGCAAAGTGCAAAAAAAAAAAAAAATCACCTTTTATACACTAATATTTGTTTTGCTCAGATTCTGTCTGTCTTGGAGAGACAACCCTAATCTGATTGCCTGTTAATAAAAAAGTTTGTTAATAAAAAAGTTTAAAAAAATAAGATCCAAACAAACTTGCAGAAAAGTAAAAAGAAAAAGAAAAATCACCCTTTAGATGTAGTCTGAGTGAGTCATGTGGAAGAACAGCCACACTGCCCTGGCAGCCATCACTTTGCAGTCCCTATGCACCATCCTGAAACAGAGAAATCCAAGCCATGACCAGAGCAGCAGTGCACATCTCTTTGCAGATGTTCTTCACAAGAGCATCAGTACATATGTAGAGGCAAAGTGTACTGCTATATCCATGCAGAACTACAATTTCATTCATATGTAATATATAGGCCATATATAACATTTGTTGTACATCTCCTGTGTTCATTAGAATTGGTTAACTAAAATTTGTGCAAGTGATTGCGACAAGGTCAGCAAAGTTTTTCAGTTCAGCTATAATAGAACCCATAAGTTTTGCCAAGGTTGAAGACTTTTTTAATAAAAAGCATTTAAAAGTGCTTTTGATGCAGTTAATATTTCCTTTCATTACTTTTCTTTCCTGTTTCCTGATATTGATTTACATCTTCAGTGACCCTCATTGGGTACAAATCAGCTATTTTTTGCTGCAGCTGTCCCTTTACAGGAACTGTGTATTGCACATCACAGATTAATCACTTTTCCAAGTTATCTATACACTGCAACTTAATGTCATATCAGGCAGAGGAAGATACATAGGAAATAGACTTCAGGACTCAAAAAAGTCTTTCGATTGCACATAGATGCCTTGTTGATTTATCTGATTCTTTATTTCAGAGAGAGTGATTTTTTTTTGCTTGCAAACCCTTTCTTCATAAGGTAGCTCAGCTAGGTAGCTCAGGAAACTCAGGCTGTTTGCACTAAAAAGGGCATAAGATGTCCTAACAAATCTTAAGAGTCACAGCAGGCAATAGTGAACTTCAACTCTTTTAGCATTTGGCTTTGATTGAGGTAAGAATCAAACAGCTCGGGTAGGTAACTGAACCAGTCTGACATCTTGAATTAGTGATTTGAGGTTTGGAGTCTCCATTTTCAATCTTTCTCAAAATATTTCTATCCTTTTGCTGTGTTTCTGGCAGAAAGTTGCAGAAGAACAAGCTATGTTCGTGCGAACGACAAGGCATCTGTGGTTTCTTTGCTACAAATATTATTGAAGCCAAAATATTACATTATTTTAAACAAGACTAGACATTTATATATAAAGAAGAAAAAAACAGTGATCTTTCTAAAAATTAGCCCATGTATTCTGCAACATATGAAAAAATTGCATAAAAAAGATGAATCATAATGAATGGCATAAATAATTGCTTTATAAAAAGTGATCAGTAAGAGTTGCCAAAGGAGCCATTAGGAAATACCAGTAGGTTATACTGTAAATAGAACAACACTTATACAAGTGCAACACTTTTTTTTTTTTCTTTTCTCTTAAGTTGCTTTAAAGGTTGTTGGACTATTTTCCCACTAACATTCATGTGTGAGTAACACTAATTAATGGACAAGGTGAGTGGGAAGAGTTGAGTAGAAAGGGACACTTCAACTTCCCAAGGCCATGGCAGATCCATAATCAAAAACCCAAATGAACTTTGCTCAGGGAAGTTTTCTGAAGGCTTTACCTCAGGAAAACTTTGACTATGAAACAATTTAGGAAAAAGAATACACGTAAGTGAACAGATATTGTTTAAATTTTTTAACCTCCTTCAACTGAAAAAAATTCAAAACAAAAACCCCTCAGGATATATTCAGTTCTATGCAATTAGCCTCTTGCTTTCTTTGGGCACAATGCAAGCATGAGTTATGTTTCTTCACTGTTTTAAATTCTTTCTCCTTATTTATGCTTCTAATATGGTATGTCATGTAACAACCCAAGCAGTTTATATATAGTATATATAGTATATATACTATATATATAGTATATATGTATATATTTCTATATATATACTATCCAAATATATAGAAACAAAACTGCAGAGAAACATAATGAAGCCATCACTATATGGCTCTTACCTTATGATAACAAAGAGCCCAAAACTGGATTAGTAAAAAAAACTTTCAAAAATTGTCATGTGATGCAGAAAGGAATAACCTGGGAAACTTAGAATAAGCTTTGTCCTTCTCTATCAAGTGAGCAAAGAAACCAACTCTGTTATAGTGTGAGGTTAGAACTCTAACCTTACATTTGGTGCAATTTTGGTGATATTTCAGACCTAGGCTATCACTTAGACTGTGTCCTGTGTTGAGAGCTCAGTGTGAGACAGTTTCTTACCCCATTGTTGCCCTGCAGCTGCAGGGAATGCAGGGCCTGTTGATCTGCAGACAAGCCCCTGTGTGCAGCAGCTCTGTGCACAGCTGTAAAGAGAAAAGTGGCCACAGGACCTCTCTTCTCTTTCTTCTTGAGGCACCACCAAAGTCTCCGTACTTGTCCCTTTATTGTGGCATAGAGACACTTTACATCATTTGCTGAGGAGAAAGCCTATGGTTATGAAAAATGGTAATTTTTTTTTTCTAGAAAAGGGGCTTGACCTGGGAACTGTTTATAGACACTGCAAAAATGAAGGCTGGAGACAGTTGGGTGCAGAAATGGCAGATTAAAGTGTCCACGCATCGTATTCATTTCCCTGCTAGTAATTTTCTTTCTGTTTTCTATCTTCTCATGTTTTGATTGTCCACAATGAAATTTCTGGTTGATTTAAACAAGTAATTGGGTTAATTTAAATACACAAAAATCCAGGATGAATATCCAGAAAAACTCCTGAGAACAAACCAAGAAATCAGCAAAGTTTCCCAAGGGAAGCTGTTGAAACTCTGTTACTTGGGACTCTTAAATTAAAAGGTACTCTGGGGAACAGTTTTAGGAGATGGGCTTAATAACTTATTGGGACTTTCCCATCATTAAGCCTGGAACAGCAGTCATTATCATCCAGAGTAGGAGCATGGTTCATTAAAGTTTATAACAAAAGCTGATGTACCTACCTATGTGACATGAATGTTGATGAAACAGAAAACACCAGGAGATACTGAGCTGGAGATACCCCAGCTGTCCTTCAAAGAGTGGGAGAAGAAAGGTGTGAGATGAATTTTTGTTCCTTTTGCTGGCCCATGTCGTTCTTGTGCACCTCACAAGACTGACCTGAGGTTTGGGCAGTTACATTCCATTCACCTTTGCTGGCACACAGGGCTGCATGCCCATACTGTAAAATTTTCATGCTCCTAAAAAAGGTAACATATTTTATATCAGTGATTTATAGCCAGCTCATCAGGCTGTAAGGCACACTGTAAAATTATGCTAAAGTAAACTGGGGAAAGAAAAGAGCAGATATGAAACCAACTGGGTAAGTGAAAGTTCCAGAGTAGACATTTATGTTTTCAAAGTTATGAGTCACATTTTTTTTTACTCTGCTGTACTATCCCCTCTTCAGATTTAGGCTTTCTCAGCCAAGACAGCTGATGCTGGGGCAATTAACATCTGATATCAGCTGACAAAACGTGGCAGGATCCACTTCCAAGACAGAAGTCCATTGTTTTGTCTGCTTTAAAGAGCTCTAAGGTATTTCTGGACTAGGATGGGTGGATAGGGATTTGGCTTAACATTAGAATAATACAACTGTCACAGCTTTTGTAGACCTCATAAATCAGTTAAGTATAGGTCCACAAAGACATGTAAGACCCTCACTTCTATAATTTCAGACAGACTTAACTGTCTAACACCTTGAAGGATCAAATATTAATTTCTTTGTGCCTAATTCTATATGCAGAATGGGAATAATAGTACTTCTCACCTCACAGGATGTAAATACATCAAGATTTGAGACATTTCAGCCCTGTGTCAATAAACCTGTATAGTCCCTAAACTAGCTCAGTTGTGCAGTGCATGGTGACAGTAACCCACCAAAGTCTCTGGCCCACTGACTCTAATTCTGCATTGCAAATTGTGATAACAGACTCATTAAACTCAAGGAGAATTTTACTTAGACACTGTCATGTTCTTACTATGTTGCAGAAATATTAAGAAAGACTTAAAGAAGATTTAAAGCAGAAAATACTAAATTTTGAATGATTGATATAGAATAAAAAAAAAATATCTTAAAGCAATGAGTTAGTCAACCCTGAATCCTGCACTAATTATAGCTACCTGCCACTACAAATTCTTCAGTGTCCAGGTACCATGCATAAAGTACATAATATCTATTTTGATTTGATTACAGTTTAATTTTCTACCTTAATTATATCAGGCAGAGCTAATCTGACAGTTAGAAAGCTCTATGCCTAGTAATTTTATGTAGGGGATTTAATTAAGCCTAAGGAATGGTGTTTTACTTAGCTACATAAGACTTACTGGAGTTGGAAATTCATAAATTGACTGGTGCCAGAAGCTGTGTGACATTTGTGTTGTTATCAGGAAAGAAGGGCATGGTACTTGTTTTGGAACAAATCCTCACTGAAATACAAAGTAACCCAAAAATCTGTGCAATGCTGATTCAATACTTGTGCCTAGAAAGAACCAGCAACAAAAAAATCCTTCCTGACTGGGGGGACTTATTGCAATGAGACAAGAGAACAAGAGGCAGATTTGGCATGCGAGTGCTCAATTGTTAACATGCCAAATGGCACTCAGAGAGACAGAGTCCAGACACAATTTAGGGTAGAGCTTGCATTAGGGCATTTAGAGCAAGCAGTATGGAAAAACTTGCTGTGCTGGTTTTGGCTGAAGAGAACTCATCCCTGGCCACATGGATGTGATCTGAGCTGCTCCACTTGCTCAGGGAGCCCAAGAACAGATCTTGGCCTGTTTTCCTCACAACCATGAATGTATCTCCTGGATGTGCTCTCTGCCTCCTGTCTCCCCTTCACTGAGCCTGGGGAAAAGGTGATGACAGTAAGAGCATGTTGCTAAGTGAACCTGGCTCTTGTGAGGTTTTGGCAAGAGAGAGGAGAAAACTGGCAGCTGTGCCATCCCTGACTTCATTGCCCTTATCCTTTCTGGTAGACCAGGAGCCCTTTCTGTCAGCAACACACTGCAGACTTGCAGACACCCCTCCCTGCTATAGATCCTCAGACTGTGCCCACAAGACCTTGCTATTGCACCTCAGCTAGTCTCCCCTTGTTTTCCCAACATTTCTCCAGTTTTGCAGCAGCTGTTTCCAGATCTCCCAAGTGCCCAGTGCAAGTGCACTCATTCTCCATCACTCCATTACAGAGCTCTTCACCAAGGAGCAGGACACCTGGAAGACATTAGTCAATCATTTTTAATGTCTTTGGCTCCAGAGAGCTGGAAGAACTGGTAGTTCTGGTTTGTTTTGAATTCAGTAAACAGGTTCTTGCACAGGTTTGCTAGAGGCTTACAAAAACCCAACAGTTTAACAGTTGTGCCTCAGGCTACGGTGAAATACAGCAAGTACAGTCAGCTATTAAACTTATCAGTGCACCTATCTGCTGTTACCAAGTGTATTTTTCAAGTGAAACTTAACAATAAAATGTTTGGAGGCTACTCATTAAACTCACAGCAACTGCTTTGACCTGACCACAAAAGCCACATTTTTGCTCCAGAGGTTGAATTCTACATCCGGTAATGAAAAAGGAGATATTTTTGAATTTATTATCCAAGTATTCTCCTGCTTAGGAAGCATCCTTCTGTGGACATCTATAAGGGCGTGTTTGAAAACACCCCTGAAATTTTAAAAATTAAATGCATTCAGAAAAACCTCAGACTTTCTGGGACCGACAGACACATCAATTTCAGCTGCTACCATGGTAGACATCATAGTTGAAGTCTAGTATTTGGAGTAGAGATTTATAAGATCCAAGTATGTAGGAAGGAAATAATAGATTGAGTAGGTAAACTATAATTTATTTTGCAGTAGATGCTAAGAAAACACTGTTTCTAGTGTGCCATCTTTCAGAAAAAATAAATAAATCTTGACTGAAATATCAGAAAAGAGCTCAGGGGAAATGTTTGGAAAGCCTTTTCCCTGATGACCCAGCCAAATTACCTTTGAGGGATAACACTTTTAAAATTAAAATTACCCTGTAATTTCATTGGTTTACATTAGTCCTAATTTCCTTTCCTAAACATGGCATGTAAATCTGATGGGATGAGATGTCACATTCACTATCCTTACACATAAGGGGAAATACACAAATAAATTGCAAAGTGATTCATAGTTCTAATTGTGAAAATAAAAATAATAATAAAAATAATGTCTTATATTTCATTGTGATTCTTAACAAAATGCAGCTTCCAGGGATGATGTCACTTTTTTAGGCTGGAGTTCTTGGCTGACCTGGTAATGCCATTTCTGGAAATCTAAAAGTAGAGTAAAACATGTAAGACTACAAACAACTCAGCAGTGTTCGATATTTTTGTGATAAAGTAGATAGATCATGCATAATTCCAGTCTATTTCCTGCCAAATGTTAAGTCATATTGATGTTAGGTAAGATACAACAATGGATTTTTAACTCATTGCTTCAGAGGATTATTTCTGCACTTTGTACAAATTGTGTGTGTGCCTTTGTGGGATACATAATTTTTGTGAAACGTGTGGTAATGATCACACCAGGCATTATTAGTGAATCCTGCCCCATCCAATAGGTTCTGAGCAAAGTCTTATACTCAAAACACAAGAAAAAATATTTAGAACTGTAGTTCTGTGGTATGTTTCATGTTTGTACTGTCTTTAGGATGAATAATTACAAGTACTTAGAGCACAAATTAAAAATAAATGTCATGTTGGAACAGCAAGGTATCTGTGTGACTGTCACTGACAGTGACCACTGCTAGAAGTTTTTGTTAATGCTATGGAAAAAGCAACACTGTGAGTAATATTTCATAATCTGGCTATGAAGAAATGTTATCCCTGGTTTCCATTAGTTTATTGGGACTTGAAAGATGGTGCTCCACTTCTTCATTTACTTGGCTTTCATGTTATCTCTTCTAAATAAATAAATAAATATTTGTATAATATGTTTTGACTTTATGAATTGGATTTTTTCCAGCATAGCTAGAAAGAAAAATGCAAATGCTAAGATTTTGGAGAGGTATCTGAGAGGTATTCTGCTGTAGCTTGAGGCCTTATTTTATTAGAAAATGTTTTTTGTTCCTATTTGAATACTTTTTTTCATTCTTCCTATTTGCTTTGGAAGTTTCATATTATTCTGTTGTGCAGAAAGAACAACTTTTTAAAAAATCGTTATTGTTATTTTTATTCAAAATAACTTTATGAGAAATTCTTAGTATGAGGACAATCTTATCTATACTGCAATAAGGTTGGTACTTGTCTGGAATCCTGAACTTCTTCACTTGTAAAAGGCCTCTTTCTTCTTACAGGATTCTTTCTTGTGGAAATACCAACTGATACATATCAAGAAAAGGACATTGAAAAAACCATTCATTTATCAATACTGACCATCAGATCCAGCTTTAAGAATAGGCCAAAAAAAAAAGCTATTTGCCTAAAAAGAGACATCTGAGAGCTGTGAAACACCCCTACATCTGCTGCAGAGCTGGAGTGGCAGGTCAGGGTTATCAAGTAACCAGGTGGAGATGCATTCAGCCTCTGCAGGGAGATTCAGCCTCTACATGATGACAAGGCTGAGCTGTTTCTGTCCAGATATGATTTAATGCTGTTACTGCAATAAAAGATTTGTGCTATTAAAAGCTTGGCTGAAGAGCAGAGTGGCACACAGCAACGTGCTGGTGCAGATGCAGCTTCAGGCTGCAGAGCTGTACCAAGTGGGGTGAGGCAGAAATGCTCTGTGATGTTTTCAACAGGACAGTGCAATGCAGGGAATGTACAGGAGCACAAGTCAGCCAGGAAAGGGTTACTGTCTACCTGCCTGGTGTATGACTCATGTCTGGAGCTAAAGCTGATCTCTTGCTCTGGGATATGAAATACAAGAGAAAAATTGCCTGGAAAACTGTTGCATCATTTTGTTAGAGCAATTAATTGTTTTCTGGGAGTAGGGTCTGAACCAGTGCCAGGTGTGGTACTGATACCTTCCTGAGTGAGTGTCCTACACTCAGCAGAGGCAGCAGAAAGCTGAATGACTGCAGGTTCAGGAAAGGCAGACAGGAGTGGAGTGCAGGAGGACAGTCAGAATGAGTTTTTTCTATGCAGAGGACAGATTTATACATGGCAATGGCAGCAACATCTTGATGATATTTGAACTCCAATCATAAACAAATGGGGAAGTTTGATCATATTTGTTCCTATGAATATTTCATAAGCTCTAATACCTGAATAGTTACTGTTTGCATAGTAAATCTCAGCCCCTTCAGCATATACATGCTCCCAAAACCTTTGAAGATTTCAGCAGAAGTGACCATGTCTGTTTTCAATAAGGGCCAAGGGAGCAGATGCGTGCATCAAAATGCCTTCAGAGACATTGGCCTTAAACCTTAATCTCATTGAATCTTGCTTGCTGCTTAGACTTCCCTTCCTTATAGTGGTCAGAAAGGTTCAGGAATTCACCATGAGAATGTTCCCAACTTGATCTAATTTTTGCCAGACATATTTTCTTTTTTTTCCTTCAATCACCTTTTGCACAAGTGGCGTGATCTTGCCTGCCTTTCTCTGTCCTGTCCTTGTCTCAACCATCTAAGTAATGTGAGTTGCTCAGCCCTGCAAAATCCTGCCTGGGTACCTGGCACCTGTAGCCACTCTGTTAGCCACTAGATCTTGTAGGATATGGGGAGAATAGCCACCATGGGTTTTGCTGGGCTAATTCTCTCTTCACCATCAGCATCCTAACACCAGATGTTATCCCTGTAGAAATCTTCTCATACTTGTACCATAATGACTTTTTGATCAAGTGTCCACTGTACCCCCCTCCTCAAGGGAGTTCACCAGGCTAAGAAACACATCTTATAAATCCATGTGGTTTTTATACCACCAGCTGGATTGGTCCAGTTGATGATACTATTTGTGTTACTAGGCCCAATATTTATATATATATATATAATATTTATATATATTTTGAGAGCATTAATGTAATGTAATAGATATTTAAATATATTTATAAATATTTTGAGAGCATTAATGTTATGAGTTATGTTTTCAGATAATGCTAAAAGTTACGTCACAGCAAAAATTGCCCAAAATTTTTAAATTCTTTTATATAAAGAACAGGATGGAAGAAACTGCTTCCAAAAGTTGGGGTGCCACAGTGGCGAGATGTGAAAGTAAATTAAGTTATTGCCTTTGTCAGGCCAATGAAAAGAGGATCATAGCAGACCTCCCAAGAGATTGGTTGATATTAATGGAAGCAGCCTCTCCTGTGTGGACACAATTAGCTGAAGGGGGAGCCTTTTGCTTGGAATGGCCCAACACAAACAGATCAATGTTGTATCACAGAGTGGTAACTACATATGGACTCAATCTGCCACCAAACCTAACCTGCATCTGCATCAGTTCTTAATGTAATTCCCAACATCAATTCAGAGTTCAGTGAAGCAAGTTTCTTACCAAAACTAAACCTTCACCTCTCTTCCTTTTATTTTTTTTATTTTCCTCTTCCTGTTTCAATGATTTTAATATGCCCCAGGTTTCAGCACCTCAGTCAAGCAGTCCTGTGATATCTCAGGTTTAATACAATTTTGCCTTTCAAATATAACTACAGAGGTATTAGGTTTAGCTCACTAGGGTTGTCTGATCTATGTGACTGTGCCTTTGCAAGCATCCACTTAGCCAAAAGCCATGCTAAATGAGGAGCATTGTTGGCTTTTTATTGATCCAGACAGTTCTCTATTAAAAAAAAGGAGAAACACACTCTTACATTCAAACTTTTAATGATACATATTCTATAATCTTTACAGGTCCAAAATTGGGACAGGAAGTAGGGAAAACACTATTTATTTATTCTATATGAGGAGATTGACTGGTTTGGTTGGAGGAAAAGAATATGACTTGAAGATTTCCATAGAAAAGAACCAAATCCAAAAGCCTTTTATTAAAAAAAAAGTTTGAAAACCTTCAGTTAATTTTTTTTGAATGAGTTATATTTATACTTAGCTATATGCAGGAACTCAAGTTTCAGACTGCCAAGAGCACAGGATGGGACCATGTGGTTATTGGCTGGTCTGCCCTCCAGTACAACAAAGTCGTTATTGATGCTTTGACTTTTGAAATGGTTCAGTGTATCCACACCAACCAACACTGGTTTGTGTAAATGCTCAGTCTGCCCACACACGCCACTCACAAAATTCCAGACACCGCTCCTCCCTTTCTACACTGTGCTTGGTGTTACTCAGGATATTGCATTTTTAATACTTTTTTAAGGCATAAAATTCTATTGTGCCCTGTTTCGCTTAAGTATTATGTTTGTAAAGAGTTCTGAAGATTCTGAACAAAAGTTTAAATAATTTTAAAAGGCATCCAATGCAGAAGAACATATTCTTATTTTTTTTCCTGAGTTTGACAACTTCTTAGATATTGTATTTATGATTTGGGAGATGGCAGTTCATATCTCTGCTTTGCTGCATAACTATTTGTATGATCTTAGGCAGGTCAATTTGGTGTGGTGAAAAATGAATATACAACTATAAATATAAAGTGAAAGAATATAAAGAAATAAAAATAAAGTGAGATTAATTATATAAAAGATAGTAATATATCGTATATTGTCACAAACATAATATTGTAGCCATTATCAATATATACCATGTCATAGTGAAAGCTATGTTATAAGACAATATAAAGATTAGCACTGAGAAGCTATTTGAGTACTAATCTCTAGAAAATTTTTGGTAACCAAATGAGTTGCATCTTTCAGGGTTAACTGCATCAAACCCAACTGAGTTCTTTAAAAGGCTGCATTGTAGTTGATAATTTGAATTGCTATCTTTGCTACTTGTTGAAACAGCTATTGAAGGGCAGGCACTGTGAGCCCACACTGAGCAAAGTGGTTGATCCAACCAAGTTATATTTCTGTTTAATGCAGCTTTTTAAATGATAGAGAAGCTCTGTTGCAACAGACTTAACATACTGCTATTGAAATAATAATTCCTGGACTAAGCACTGCCAGAGAGGTTGAATGAGTGTGAAATGTTGGCATCTCCTGTATCTGGACTCCAAGGATAAGACTCATCTCTCCAAATGCAGACAACTTGAGTTGTTCTGCTGAGCTGCTTTCTGGCTAATAAAAGACACAGACACTACCATCTCATGCTACAATAATTTTCTATGATTTCTAGATCCTTTTCTCCCTGCTGTCTTGGAGGGGTATTACCAAGCTCGGACAGAAAGCCTACATTTTACACACTTAGAGTGGAAATAAAGAAATCTCATGTTCTCCTTGCTTAGAGATCAGAAAAGGAAAGCTGGAACCTACCCAAGTAGGTAGTTACAAGTAAGTTTGTAACCAACCTTCACAGAGCTGAAAAAAAAAAAAAAGTTTTTGTACTTGTGCTGAAGAGGTCTCGTGTAAAAAATTCTCAGATGCTTTAACTGATACTCTTGGGATACTGTAAGTGGCAGAAATGTTACTGGAGAATAACAGCCAAAAAGTGTCTCTAGAAATGCTGCTTGCTGCCTCTTGCGTATCTCATTTCAGCATTGCGTGACAAGTCAGTGCTGCAGCTCTTGTAGCATTTTTTTATCTGAAGCTATCATAATACTTTGTGACAATGGATTCATTTCATGGGGACTGAGAATACCTCTTCCTATTTTATCTGAAGCATCATGGACTTGGAATCACTGCTGTCCTAGAGAAAATCCTCCAGGGCAGCTGGAGGGGGTTTATGCAGCCTCTCCTGCATGTCTTTGTCCAACAGCAAGTGTCTGCAGGCTCTAGAAAGATTGCCAAGGCAAACTAATTCACTCCATGCAGTCTGACAAGCATCAGAGAGGTGCAAGGACTTCCTTTACCATGCCAGAAGGCTTCCTTCCAGGTTTTATCCAGATCTTTGGCCAAATGCAGACATGTCAGCTGATCTAAAAAGCAAAATTCATTACTGTGAACTTTTTTTTTCTTTTTTTTTTTGAACAAAAGAGATCCAACAGTTTAATATTCTTTAAATCTTTGCTAGACTTCAGGGTCCTTATTTTGTCTGAAAGGAGTTTGTTCAGATGGCAGTTCTGTGTAATAAATAAAGGACCAAAGACATAAGCAAGTGGGAACAGGCAGAGAGGAGTCTTTCCAAAAAGTGTGGGTTGAATTGAAGGGCAAGATGGGAGTAAGTTTTTACTAACTAGTCACTCAACAAAACTCTCTGCAATTCTTTTACACTTATTTTCAGCCAGATAGGAAAATCACCAGTGGTTCTGGCAACAAAATATCTCAGAAGGATCTCTCAGAGAAAAATGTATTGCAGCTTAATCCTGTTCTCACTGGAGTCAGTGTCAGACTGCTACAGGACTGCAGGGAGGAGATAGGATGGGTTTGTTATGCAGCTAGCCATGCCACAAACATGTTCAAAGCATAAATTCTTGTAAAGGGAAACCCTACTGAAGGAAATGTGGCAGCCTTCTGTTCATTTAAAACAATAAAAGGTTTCCCTCCATCTGTGTCCAGTGACTTACTTCCTCTGTGTGAATTTTCAGTCCTTTATAGGCATGTGAAGAGAGTAATTTTGATTTATCTTAAATTTATTAATGTTATCCTTTAAGGCTTTAAAATACCTTTGAAAATCTGTACCAAAGTGGAAACACAAGAAGAGTTCTGATTGAATAGTTCTGATTCTTGAAACAAGCACAAACAAGGAAATCCTGATTTCAAAGACAAACCTGTTCACCTACATTTTCCTGATAAGGAACTAAATTTTTCATGTTTTCATTGAATTTCAGTTGAGTTCATTTTGGCTGCATTCAGTAAGTTTTGGACCTGTGTTTGTTTTTAAATAATGTGTTGAATGCCTCTTGGTGACTTCTGTAGGCATTAAAGGAATGCAAATAACGAAGAATAATGATAATTATTTGCTGCTCCCTGGAAAGGTTAAGGAAGACAATTTTGTTGAAAAGAGCTGTAAATAAGTCTCTAAGACTAACAGCCAGAATCCAGAATATGCCTGGGGACTGTGTCATAGGAGTAACATTTTCCACAAACTCATCAGTGAGGTTCTAATAGCTGTTTTCTGTTTAGCAGAACACCGCTCCTCTTTCAAAATTATTTCTGCTTTCACTAAGCCTGAAATTTTGCTCCCTTTTTTAATTATCAGACTGAGACTGTACTTTATTTCCTCCATTATAAGACACTGTCATTTAGAATCAGACCTGGATCACTATTTTCTGTAAAATAAATCCCACTTATAAAGTTCTATGTATGTATGTAAGAGATAAATTATTTCTTGACCCCAGAGGTGAAAAGTTTTCCAGAGCCTCAATGTAGCATGCAAATCAGAATCAGTTCCTGAAAAACAAAGATACTATCTACACCTATTTAAATCACTTTGTTCTGTATATTAAGCCTATCAAGAACATACAGGCTGATCTTGATCTAAATTTGATTTCCAGCCATGGCTGGCTTCAGTGTAGTTGTAGTTGTAGGGAGAGATGCTGTGTTTCAGTGCAAGGTATTTGTTTCTGCCTCATCTGAATTGCAGAAACATTTGGTCACCCACAAAGTGACCTCTTACTCTTTTAAAAATTGATTCTATTCTTAAATTGTTATAATAGCTCCAGAGCTACATGAAGGCTTCCTAAAAAAGGAAATTATCCAGCTAGTCACATTTCAGTTGGAAATGTAGTCTCAACATTTTGTAGAGGATGCTGCATGTTTTGGAAGGAAAATGGAAATGAATTCTGGAAATGAAACTATTTTAAACGACTATAGGCAGTGTTGGTCTCCACAAATATTACTGTCAACACATGAAAACCGAGGAATTTGTTCTGTAGATAAATTCATAGAAGAGCTTCACAGCAAATGATAAAGGAAGTAAACATCCTTCTCCCTTATACTCTATCCTTCAGCAGTCTTTTGAATTCACAAAGAACTCTAAGAATTCTTTCAAGTCTTCTGCCACAAAAGCTTCTCTAAAGTGCCTGAAAATGTCTCCTTTCTCTTATTTCACAACTCTATGGATAAATTTAGTGGCTGGAATAGTAGTTTTATTTAATTGGGTTTTAGATATTTGCTTTGAGACCCAACAGGAATTCACTTCTTTTACACATGATAATCTTTTAGTTCTTTTCCCCCCAATTATTGGCAGTAAATTCAAGATATTTCTCCAAATCAGTATTAATTAAATATTCTTTTTATCAGTTCTGGCTGCTACTTTCTTTGTCAATTGAAGAGACATTTGATTGAAATCTCTTAATTACAATCTACCAATAGCCTGGACAGTAACTTGTGACACAAAAATGTGGAACCCTGATCTGATTTCTACCAAAAAAATGTGTAAGCCACATCTGATATCTACCAAAATCTTTGGGCTACTGTGTTAAAGCCTCTTAACTTTTATGCTTCATTCTTACTAACATTAGTCGAGCCCCCATTTGCTGAGCATGTTGTGCAGTATATTGAAATGAAGAAGATTCATACTGACATCACAGGATGATGTCTCACTGATGTGCAATAAGTTATTTTCAATGCAATAGAGCAACTAGCAATCTTATCAGAAAAGATATTACATTCCACAACATATTTTTTAGTGTCTGAAAACATTAAACAGACAACTTCTTTACAAAGTATCTGGAACTGCAATTTCTATACTTAATGGTACAGTATTTTCTAAATTCCATAATAAAATTTTAGAAAATAAATAAACACAGAAGTTGTGTTTAAAATTAAAATATTGAGAGGAATTGAGTCAGATGAGACTATCACTAAAAAATTAACACATTGCTAAGAAAATGTTCTTATGTTAGTTTTTTGCCAAATTCTTCTGGGGAAATTCCTGGCTTTGAACTTTCTTCCTCATTTTAACCTGTCAAGATGAATTTTAAATATGTAAATGAGCATAATTTGAAGTGAAATTTCTTTTGCACTACAAAGTTACTCTCCTTATCAATGTGAGTCTGAAAACTGGTCATATCAGGAATACTTGCTCAAATGTACAAATACTTCATAACTCCACCATTAAAATGAATAGACCCGTAGCAATTAAAAACTACTTTTGCAAAGTACTATATACTCCTTTAGGTAAATAATGAGAAGTTCAGTTTCAAATGACTTTCAAATTATATTTATCCATGTCCTATTGTGCTGAAATACTGCAAAACCCCTATACTCTCAACAAGTCATTTGGTCCTGGGTGTTCTGATTCAGGTTGCAATCATATTTGCATCTTAAGACATAGTTACAATATCAAATGTGCTGCTGCTTTCTTAGCTACCAGGAATTGCTGAGTAACTCAAATGCATAGACCCAGTGATGATAACATACCTTACTATGGTGCTGTGACACCTAGATACAGCCATGCTGCTTTTGGGGCATGACCTGGATGAAGTCCTTGAATTAGCATCCATTGCAAAGCAATTTTGGGCTGCATTTTGAAGTAAATAGCAGCAGCAATAATAATTGTAATAATAATAGTGGTAGTAGTAGTAGTAATAATAATAATAATAACCATTATTATATAATTATTGTTATTATTAATAATAATAATTTGATAGGAAACAGGAGGAACATAAGAAAGGAAAAATCCATTTCACAAGATGCAACTAAAACTTCAAAGAGAGATATGTGATTTGATAACTTTAGAATGTACTCCTAAAATAATACTATATTTTTATTGTTTGTTGATTTTTATTTATCACTACTTCTCATGTGCTCCAATAAATCTTCCATTAAGATTTTGCAATCTAAAGGTCTTTAAGTCCTGCAGATGTAAGCCACATCTGATATCTACCAAAATCTTTGGGCTACTGTGTTAAAGCCTGTAATAGTCTCTTAACTTTTATGCTTCATTCTTACTAACATTAGTCGAGCCCCCATTTGCTGAGCATGTTGTGCAGTATATTGAAATGAAGAAGATTCATACTGACATCACAGGATGATGCCTCACTGATGTGCAATAAGTTATTTTCAATGCAATAGAGCAACTAGCAATCTTATCAGAAAAGATATTACATTGCACAACATATTTTTTGGTGTCTGAAAACATTAAACAGGCAACTTCTTTACAAAGTATCTGGAACTGCAATTTCTATACTTAATGGTACAGTATTTTCTAAATTCCATAATAAAATTTTACAGAAAATAAATAAACACAGAAGTTGTGTTTAAAATTAAAATATTGAGAGGAATTGAGTCAGATGAGACTATCACTAAAAAATTAACACATTGCTAAGAAAATGTTCTTATGTTATAGTTTTTTGCCAAATTCTTCTGGGGAAATTCCTGGCTTTGAACTTTCTTCCTCATTTTAACCTGTCAAGATGAATTTTAAATATGTAAATGAGCATAATTTGAAGTGAAATTTCTTTTGCACTACAGTTACTCTCCTTATCAATGTGAGTCTGAAAACTGGTCATATCAGGAATACTTGCTCAAATGTACAAATACTTCATAACTCCACCATTAAAATGAATAGATCCATAGCAATTAAAAACTACTTTTGCAAAGTACCATATACTCCTTTAGGCAAATAATGTGAAGCTCTGTTTCAAATGACTTTCAAATTATATTTATCCATGTCCTATTGTGCTGAAATACTGCAAAACCCCTATACTCTCAACAAGTCATTTGGTCCTGGGTGTTCTGATTCAGGTTGCAATCATATTTGCATCTTAAGACATAGTTACAATATTAAATGTGCTGCTGCTTTCTTAGCTACCAGGAATTGCTGAGTAACTCAAATGCATAGACCCAGTGATGAGAACATACCTTACTATGGTGCTGTGACACCTAGATACAGCCATGCTGCTTTTGGGGCATGACCTGGATAAAGTCCTTGAATTAGCATCCATTGCAAAGCAATTTTGGGCTGCATTTTGAAGTAAATAGCAGCAGCAATAATAATAGTAATAATAATAGTGGTAGCAGTAGTAGTAATAATAATAATAATAACCATTATTATATAATTATTGTTATTATCAATAATAATAATTTGATAGGACACAGGAGGAACATAAGAAAGGAAAAATCCATTTCACAAGATGCAACTAAAACTTCAAAGAGAGATATGTGATTTGATAACTTTAGAATGTACTCCTAAAATAATACTTTATTTTTATTGTTTGTTGATTTTTATTTATCACTACTTCTCATGTGCTCCAATAAATCTTCCATTAAGATTTTGCAATCTAAAGGTCTTTAAGTCCTGCAGATCTGGTCAAACTGAGGCTAACCTGTTCCAGATTTGGATTACTCCTGCCATTTCAGAATTATACACATGGATATTGTTACCCAAGACTGACATCCCATGATCTCTTCATAGTTAAAGAAGTGGAGATCTCCTGGAAGGATTAAAATTTTATCCTAAAATAAGATAAAATTAGCCAGATATCTTGGCCTCTTCATTTGCCTCTTTCTGTCTCTGCCACTCTCCAGTCCTAAATCAAATTCTTGTCTCTACAGATCCAGCTTGGAAGCACGCTCTGGCACTTCTAGGGTGCCTTTTATCTGATCTGTGTTAGATGTCTTCTTAAGAGTGAGATGAACCATGCCCTACAAATACCTACTTCTCTCCATTGACTATAAACAAGATTTAAATGACTCCTGTAGGCAGCTACTTTTGGCCAGATGATTGCCATAGCACACATAGCTGGAGGCAGAGTTAGATAATTTCAGAATAATGAACATCCCCAGTGGTTTACACATCCCCTCTGGGGCTGTATATAACCTCACATTTATTGAAGCTGTTTTCATATACACTAGCAGCCAAACTGGCAATAGGATCAAGGGAGAGCAGAGATACCCTAAATCAAATCTCATATTTCTACATCTGGCCAGTCCTGAGAGCAGGTCACATTCATTGAGTCCATGCTTTATGAGATATACATCTGAACTGAGGATAAAATTTATCCAAACCCACATTTTGTCACAGGATAAATTTGTGTGGTGTACCAGACCCAAGTTTGATGGCATTCCAATCTATAGAACCCAAGGATGATTTTGTTCAAGTTTGGCCAAGTTTTAGATAAAGCCTAGACAGTAGAGACATAAAATATATGTTTGTGGTGTTTTGTGAGGTAGGGGAAAATTTTAGGGGAAATCAGAATGTCTTTCCACAAAATTGCTTGTGAAAACTATCAAAGAGCAGTCTAGCCATTACATACTTATTTTCATAATTTCCTAACACTAAGCTGTTAAGGAAGCTTGAGACAATGTAATGACTTACTAGTTTTTGGGTTTTTTGATTTCCCATCCCTCATTAACTCCATCTGTAGTTCTTCAAGCAGCCTAAAAGAGAGTACAGTGATCTTCATATTAGGCAGATAGAAAACAGAAGGCATCAGAATGTTTCCTAAGGATAGCAAACAGGCCCTGGAAAAATCAGAATTGCAAAACCTGTTTTTTTAAGCTCTAGGCCAGGCTTTTTACATGAAACAGCACCCCTTACACTGGAACTAATATAAAGTGTGCGTACATGCACTCAAGCATGTCTAAATCTTCAGGATGTTGACATGACAGCATTTAAATTTCCAGACTAAATTATATTCCATTTCCATTGCATGGTGTCATAAAAGCTGGTAGAGAACATGTTTTCAGGCAATGAATTTCTTTCAGTGACGTAGCAACTAAATATATTCCTGATAAAATTGTATAGGTTATGAGGCTGAGCAGATCCCAATGCTGCTAATTGCCCTGAGTTGTTGCTGAATTGTTCTAATCAGTGCTCAATATATTGCATGGCAAAATTTGATGCTCTAGGCTACATCCTACATGATTTTTTTCTTCATATCACAGGTGTAGGCATAGATACAAAATAATACACTGTTGTGACTTGACTCCTCACCCACGTTGGCAGTATTCAAAAGCAGAGAGTGAATGAAATCCCAGATAAAATTAAGTGTTTAGAAATGAGTACTTAATGAAAAATAAATAAGGGGGCAACTGAGAGCATACTCTATTAGACAGGTAGAAAAATGATTACTCTTTGAAGAGTGAAATTATTGAAGTAAGAAATACAGGATATGAATCATATAGTACAGTTGCAATAAACTCAGAAAATCACCCAGTAAAGGAACAGAACTTAAATAAACTATCTGTATTTAGGGGGCTCCAAAGCTTCAGACTTAACAGCTCAAGAGCTTTGTACTTCACTTTTAGAGACTGCTGAACTCTTTAAAGGGGTTTGGAAAAACATCTTTAAGGAGCCTTTAAAAATGAGAGCTTGCATATGCCAAGCATTACTCCATGGAGACTTGGAAAGGCCAGGAAACAGGCTCTGCAGAGAGGCCACCTTGCCCTGTGGGCAGCATGTGCTGTCCCCAGGCTGCACACAGTCCCTGCACTGTCAGGGGCAGCTGCACCATCCTGGTGAAAGAGCAACGGGAACTGGGTTAGGCTGGGGCTGAAATATTCATTTCTTCCCTGGCTGCCTCTGGTGTGAGATTCAGTAAAGCCATGAGATGTTTTCTGCATTTCATGTGAGTGTATGTCCTGTAGCAGCTCGAGGGAGATGAACAGAGCATCTCCCTGTGCACATACGACATTCATGGTGCAAGGCAGTCATTTAAGTCATTCTGTCTAAGGTAATACAACTACACTGTCTTTAGATCAGGCTGACTTGAACTTCAGGTTTGATTTGAGACTTTGGAGCCAAGTGGCTTGAATATCTCTAACTGTATAGTCTGTGCAGCTAAAGCTTGACAGGGACGCTCCTGGCTTTCCCAGAGCACAGCAAGAACACAAACCAAGACATGGGAGAGGAAAAACAAGGAGTTTGCTCTTGAATGTGAGCTCTAAACTAAGATCTAAGCTAAAGTCATAATACAGATCTATTCTTACCTCTTTTTTAACACTTTTAGATTTATAAATAATGAAAATATCAAAATCGTAAATTTGTTATACTGAAGCTTTAGATACACTTTTCATGAGGGTTAAAATGTGATTATTTTATGGACTTCAAAACATATTAACCCCATATTTTATATCTTGTAGTTTAGAAAAAAACATTTTATTTCTAAGCCACAGAGCTTTAGACAGATATAAAGTAAACTAATGTGTAACTCCTCCTTTTCTCCTTCAACAATGTCCTTAACAGCCTGGTTATTCCCTTTCCCACTTTCTTTAACACTGTCTCCTGTACACTGTGCTGTGCAAACCCATCCCAAAAGCAACAGCCTTTCTGCACTGAAGTTACTCAGCCATTTCTGCTGTCAGGTCTAATGTCTCCAGTTGCTTCACTCAGCTGTGTTGCACACAGGCACCCATGGAAGGGGTACATAATGGTATCAGTGTTTTCCCTGCCCTTGTTCACTCTCTCCTTACTCTTTCCTATCCTTTTTCATTTATGTTGATCTCCTTACATTACTAGGCTAAAGATTGTGTCATTTGCAGTACCCCTGACCTCAGGCACTCGAAAGAAATGTGTTGGCTCCTGAATAATAATGAGCTTGGGTTTAGAAATATGCATTTGCATGATCATGTTTACATATTTTATTTGCCCTCTTCAGTTTTACATGAGACTTTACAGTTAACATTTTAACCATGAGGGCTAAGGTGAGGTGATTTTTACATGAAGGCTGAGCTTCTTATGTAAAAAATATGAGTCCAGGAGATGAAGGTTAGAGAAAACATCAGGTATCCCAAAATCCATGATTAAATTAAAATGCATTATTTATTTGTGTTGAGGAGACATCTGTTTGCATACTGAGATTTTAGTCTATCATTTTTTATCCTCCAGGATCCTACAACTCAAAGTTCCTTTTTTGTCTGAGTGCTTTGTCTACTGATCAAGAGATGATAGATTCATAAAAGTTGACCCACTATTGAAGTTCTTCACTCTTTGAGGATGAGGAAGAAATGCCAAAGCTATCACCAAAGTTATTCTGTACTTTGGCAATGGGCATGAAAGGAGTTCAGTGCAAGTTAACAATCTTTTGGCTGATTTTGTTACCACAGCTGAAAAAATGGGTCTGCAGAGAGTGGAAACAGCTTCCTAGATACGACTGAGTTTTTTTCCATGAAAACCTGTGATGTAGACCTCTGAGAGGAGACTGAGTGTTGGACTTGGACCTCAGACATGATAGAAAAATTTTGCTGCATCCAGAGAGAGAGCACACAAATGGGAAAAAAATAGCTCACATGCCTGCATTACTCTTCCATATAGAGGATTTAATACTGGAAATCTGGTGTTATGGTGCTAGCAAGAAATTCAAATTTGATTTATGGCATTCCTTTTCAATAGTGGAAAGGAAGGAATCTAACACAGTGAGTTCTTGAAGGTGTCTAACTAAAAAAAACAGCCTGATAAATGTAGCTATAAGCAAATATATTTTTTAATTCCCTCCACACATCTAAATGATAATCATAAATTATGTAAATTTAAATTTGGATTTTTCCTTCTACATTGTCAAACTAATCCCATGTATTTCAAATACTTATGATTAAAACATGAAATAATACTGTCATTAATTTCAGTGGCAATATGCTATGCATAACATCAAATATACATTAATATGCTATGCATAACATCAAATACATGCGGCTTATAATTTTTTTAGGTACAAATGAATAAATATTAGAGGTAAAATCAAAATGGACAGATTTCAATTCTTGGTCAGAAAAATTTACAGGAAAATCAATATACCAGGTTTAATGTGATTTAAAATATTCCAAATACTGTAAAATACATATAAGACATGGTATTTAGGACCTTGTTACTTTTGCTGCATTAAGCAGTGAAGGTTAGTGTGAAAAATAAATGTGGTGCATAGAGTAAATTCTTCCAAATAAAGATCAAGTTGTACCATCAGTGAAAGTCCTTACATTCACCCCTCCTATCAAGTTATGCAAAGAAAACTTCTGCTTGAACACTCTAGATGCAGCTCTGGCATGAGAACCTTATACATTATCTTACATGAGGAACAGTGAAGTGATTCACAGCAGCAGAAAGAACATCATTATGTAATTTCAAAGAAGAATGGGAAACTGATGTTTTAAATGATGATATGACAAAATGATTAGGCTGAGTGGAGCTAAGTTACATCCAGTATCTGGCAGTGGAATGCAATTTCAATTCAACAGCAGCAGTGCTCTTGTGCTCTTGTGAGTACTTGAAAAAGATAAAGATCAAAAGGTGGTGGGTTAAGCTATGGCAATCTTGTAGATAAAATTCCAAATCTGGATCAGCAGCTTCCAGTTGCTCTTGGCTTTTTGGCCTCTTTTCATTCCATCCAAAATACATCTGCAAAGATTTTCTATGTTGCTCTTTCCTTGTTTCCTTTCATATTGAGTTCAAACTTCTCTTCCTCACTTTAAAACACTTCACAGGTCCACCCCTGTTTGCACCACTGCCCTCCTCACCTCTTCCTCTCTCTGCAGCCTGCCAGCTCTCCTTTTCTGACTGCCCTCTTTGTCTTCCAAACCTACCGAACATTTTGCACCTTTATTACTATGCCACCCTGTAGCTCTGGAACAGCCTGCTGATTATTCCAGGCCAAACAGCTCCTCTGCTGCCTTTAAAACCTTCTTTGAAAATCCCTCACACTTATGTTTTGGTATGTCAGGGAACAGACTTCTTCCCTTGATTTGATGTATAGAGGGATAACTTCCATGTATAATTCCTGGCAGTTTGCAACCACATAGGGAAGGAGATAAGAAGTCAGAGTTCATGAATGGAGGTGTACTGGGTCTCAGTATTCAGCAAAAACAGCCCAGGAGCGAAGGCAATTTAAACAAGTGGAATTAAAACGAGATAAAGGGTGTAGGGACATGCTCACACTATTTGTTTCCCTCTCAATTTTATTTAATTTAAACCATAACTTGCTTGGTAGGCAGCATAAAGAACTCCAATCAATGTGACATAAACCAGCTGCTATCAATTAATAAATTAATCTCTTAGAGCCCTTTCCATCAGCACATGTGAGAACATTATACAGGAGTGTTCCTACTTTGAAGAAGAAGGGGAGATTGAAGCAGACTGATGTGAGATCCATTTCCATGGACACATCAGTCTGTAGCAGAGAAGTAAATCCAGGTTCTCTGAATTCCATCTCTGAGGCCTATCCATTATGTGGATTACAGTATGTGGCCAACTGCCTGGTGTATCCTACTTCCTAGCAAAGCTTTATAACTGTGGTAGGTGACAAGAGAACAAAATTCAGTGGTCAGAACATGAGGCCAGTTCTCCTATCAGGTTAGAAGTAGTTTAGGAACTGAGCCATAAGGTCCAGAATAATCCTCTAAAGTAAAGCATAAAAAAGATTTTTGTATTTTCTTTGCCCCAACCCCCCTCACTAATTGAATTCATATTTTTATAACATCTGGGTAACTAAATCCCCTAAATGGGTTATTTCCTCTAAGAATGAAATGGAAGTCAGAAGAAACATTTCCTCATAAAATGTTAGAAACAAAAATCTATCTCTTCATGGATGAAGAGTCATTATCCCCAGTTAGTGGATCCTGCCCATTGCTTTCTAGTTTGGATGTCTAGGTTCAGTGGGAAAAATGGTTTTGATTCGAACACTATTGGAGCTATTATGAGAAAAATATATTTGGAACATGAGAAAATCAGATAATGTATTCATTTGCATTCATTTATGAATTCCTGTAAAATGGGCAGAAATCTGAAATGAAAGCACCCATTTTAGACAGCTATAAATAAACTGGAAATGCCACCCTGCTGACAGAAAGAACTCATGGGGCTCTTTATTTTTGGTTTGCTACTGAAGAAAAGCTCTTGCCTTTCACATATGCTTTACAATGAAACTGTGTTCAGGCTAGATAGTGTTATAAGGTCAATATATATATATATATTCAGAAAATAAAACTTGTGGAAGACATATGAACAATTTCCTTTGTTTAATACAGAGGGGTTTTTGGATATCCTACGAGAATGTATTGGTGGTTTGATTCTGAGAATGAATAAAAACATGACCTTTTGAGAACCAGAGGTTAATCTAACACAACAGCATCCAGAGGAGAAGTTATAACTACTCAGAAGCCCCACAGAATAGCCTGAGGTAATAACTGGCAAACAGTGAAGCGAGTGGACCAAGTAGGATAAAAACTTTTTTTTTTGATAAAAAATATATTTCAGGCTGGTATGTAACCTTGAATTAAGTAGAGGTTACATACACTGTCAGGAAGTTGCATATAGGTTCTGTGCTTAGGTCCCTCGGGTCTCAGGCAGTCAGGAGCAAAACCAGCCATTCTCAACCAACCAGGAGCAAAAAGACTTTCAGGCTTTTTATTAGATGTTAAGATGGACATAAATAGTTCAGTCTACCAAGTGGGTTTTATTTATACATTAAAAACATGGCTATTGACTTTTTGCTGTTGAAAGTTAGTTTCTAGAATATGCATTTCATGCCATAATTAACACAGAGAAGTGAGTAAAGTCCCTGTAAAAACTGAAGAAGCTGAAGTGTAATTGAGGCAGATAAATCTGTATCCATCACAAGAAGTGTGACCAGCAAGTCAGGGAAGGTGTTTTTTGTCTTTTTCCACTCTCATGAGACCCCACCTGGTGTGCTGTGTCCAGCTCTGGGGCCTGAAATAAAAAAATGGTTGTGGACAGACTTGAGTGGATCCAGAGAAGGCCACAAAGATGTTCAGAGAGCTTATGAGAAAAGGCTGAGAGACTTGGGCTCATTCAGAAGGAGAAGAGAAGGCTCTGGAGCGACATTGAAGCACCTTCCAGTACCTGAAGGGAGCCTACAAGAGAGCTGGAGAGGGCCTTTGTACAATGGCACGTAGTGATAAGATGAGGGTGAATGGCTTTAAACTGCAAGAGGGTGGATTAGGATGAAAATCTTTACTGTGAGGTTGGAGAAACACCGGAACAGGCTGGGCAGAGAAACTGTGGATGTCCCATCCCTGGAAGCGCCCAAGTGCAGTTGGACTGGGCTTTGAGCAGCCTGGTCTAGTGGAAGATGTCTCTAGATGCCAGGTGCCCACTAAGGCCACTGACAGTGCCTTGGCCATGGTGGGTCTGTCTTGGAGCCACTGGCACAGGCTCAGTTGGACACAGAGGTGTTGGAGAGGCTTTTAGCTGCTCCTCACAAAAGCCACCGCTGTAGAATCCTCCCCCTCTACCAAAAACTTGCCATGCAAACCCAGCCCGCCTGCCCGTGGCAGAGGGGGTTGAATGAGATATCTTTAAGGTCTCTTCCAACCACACCATTGTATGATTCTATTAAATCCAGTAGATTATATTTTTAACTAATTGTAATTAATTATCTTTGAAGTATTATTTAGCAATATTAAAATGTTAAAATATCATTCTGAAACATAATAACACCAAATTTGGTATTGTGATGTTACCAGCTAGCAATCTTAATGCTCCTAAGCCATCAGCCAGAGCTCACAGCAAGTAATACTAATAATTAGTAATTATTACTGTAATAAGCAATAGTAATAATTTCATCTTTATAACTTTACCATATTTCTAAAAAGTTGGATCCTTTTTCTGAGTTTCATTTTAAAGGTTTCAGGTTTCTACCAGACTATCTTTTGGTATGAAGCTCATAGCACTATTTTAAAACATTTATCAGTCTGCCACATAGTGTTAAAATTGGTCATTGTATTCCAGGCTATTTAGAGGCCATACAGGCAGATACATAAAACTCGCTCTTCAATTTCCTTAGAATTCAGCCTAAAACCAGGATCTGGAGTTCTTTACTTTCTCTTTTTATTCCAAAATTAATGACCTATCTATGAAAAATGCTTGAGTAGATAGCAAACTACATTATATCAGAAATATGGTGCTTGGGGGAAAAGAGTAAGAAATATTTCTGAAGAAATTGAATGTCTAATTTAAAAGAAAGTCCCTGTTTGCATCTACAGTTAAAGAAAAATAAAATCTATCAGTACTGTCAAGCTAATTGTCTGGGATTTAATGTACCTTTAATGCTTTTATTTGCATAGATAATTCTCTCTGTAAGATCTCTTTTGTTATCTTCTCCTAGGACTCCTGGGATAACATTTATTTCAGCTTTCATTAGGCCGTGTATCTTCGGTGCAGATTATTATGCTTTTTCTTCAGTTATATAAACAAATCATTCATATCAACACTGTACAAAATAAAAATATCAGCAAAAATTTTTTGGTTTGGCAAGTTAAATAGCAGAATGCAGTTCAAGACAGAGTCATGCTAGGTTAAATAATTTGCTATACTACTTTAAACAAACTACTTCCATTTTATCCTCTCTAACATGGGGATAATGAAAAGGATTCCCCTGTGAAAAGAATTAAGATTTACAGATGAAGTGCAATAAGAAGAATATAATGCATGTTTATGAACTTAAATAGGGTTAATATATATTATTATTGCATTATTATTATAAAATTTCATAGAAATTCATAGAAGGTATTTTGAATACAATTTGGTCACTGCTGCTAAGACCATCAGTAAAGACATATTCAGACTCAGCAAACTGATGGAAAAAATAAAGTATCAAATTTGTGAAAAGGGCTGCATTGCAAAGTTTTGTGAATATTAAAATGTTTTGTTCCTTCCAGCAAGTAGCATATGAATTTAATAATACAATAATATTGCTCTTTAAATATATGTTCCATTAAAACTGCAAAAATACACACACGTAGACTGAGAGGAATTAGATTATTTATACTGATAAATTGGAATAGATCTGAACTCTGAATGTAAGATGGAAGGTTAATCCTTCTGCCACATGGTTTGGAATAACTATTACCCTTACTGTCTCAGGTGTTGGTCTCAAGTGATCATTATGGTTGTGCATCACAGAATATCCCCTGTGACTCATTAATTAGCTGAGAGGTTAAAGAGACTGCTGAATTGTTATTAAAACAAAATAGTTGAGAATTGCTCAAGTAATAGCAAAAAGAGAAATCTGGAAGGAATTGGTAATGGATCTTATTATCAGCTAGAGAACCACTAGAAAGCTTCTTATTCTCTGCTGGAAAAACAAGTGGGAGCAATTGTTCACAATTTGGCAAACAGTCATTAATTATAATGAAAACCAAGCAATATAGGACAGACTTTTAGTTTTATGTAGCTTTTAAAATGGTAGGTAGAGGGAAAATGTGAAAAAAAAAACCTTTAAGAATTGGAATTTATTGAAATATGTGGGAAATGCTTTGTGCCTAGGATAAACTTGACAGTGGAGAATGTTGAGGTCTCTGCTGACTTACAAGCAGACTTGCAGGAGAGAATATAAAAAGATTTTTTGACATGTTAATTTCTGGACAGGTGACTGTTGGAGGATTTTATATCTGTATCATTAAGCACTCTCCACTTACAAATCTTATTATTATACACAAATACAAAAGCAATTCCTTCATATGCTATGGACCTGTCTTGAACAATGAACTGTGAATTGATATTATTCCATGGAGTATCAAACTCCACAGACATTGCTCATTGTACAAAAATTATTTAACTTTGATTCCATTTAGGAACAGAAATTAACTTCCACTCCAGACTGGAATTTTCCTTACATTTGACTTCAAAGTTTCCATTGGAACACTCCCACCCCACCCCCTCTAGACTCTAATAAAGAATAATAAATAATTATATTTAGGACCTGTAATCTTTGAAACCGCCTTGGAAAGTAGCATTTAGTTTTAATGACACTTTAATATGATTCCAAAGATGAAGAAGATAAGAAAGACTGTTAAGTAAGAAAGCTGGAGTTGCAGGATAAATGCAGGCTTTTTAGTGAGGTATTCCAAATAGGGCTTCTTGCAAGCCTGCAAATTAAGGTATTCACTTATCTGGGAAGGTAAACATTGTCTTAAATACTTGTAACGTTAGGTGGAAAAAAGTTTTCTAAATATAGTAGAAAAAACCAAACCATTGACCAGAAGGCAACTTGAAATAGGAATTCTTAAAACACACCTACAAAACATTCCATACATTTCAAGGATTATAAGTGGAATTTATTCAGTACACATAGAGAAAAGTCTGCAGCTGAGGCACAAAAGATATGCCTTTTCCACTTAAAGGACACTGATACATTCATGGGTAATGTTTCTTTTAAATCATCAATTTAAATATTGCTTTTTATTTTTATGCTCTTTGATGTTAAGTGTCCTTTTTATTTTATAGTCATATTGATAATGATGGCAGTTTTATACTACCTTCATATAATGATCCAGGAGAGATTGAAACTAGTGGCTAACTGCAGTATGTGCCATGAATATTATCACCTATTGCATTGTAATGAGGAATATTTCTAATGTTCTATTTCTATTCAGACAATTTTGAGAAAGGCGAAGGGATATGAGGGTCCTTGTAGTCTTTTCATTAGCACCACATATAACATTGTATCTCAGATTTGATTGTGGGATATGGGGGAGTTCTTTGCAGCTGCACATCTTCGTTTCTCAATCAGATTAGGGATATTCTTGTCTGCATTTTTAAAATGTTAAAATAGGAGAATAAAAACCAAAAAAAAAAAAAAACCCCAGAAAAACCAAACAAGAAGAAATAGTCAGAAAGAAATGATGTGACTCTCACAAGTTTAAAGGAATGACCAAATCAGGATCCACACAAATATATTTCTCTCTCAAACAAACTTCCCTGTGATTTGTTTCATGGTCTCCTTGTTTACCAATATCCAGTACCTTTATAGGGCTACAGTTTGACCCCAACTTACAGTTGTAACTTTATACTGGAATAGCAAAAATGCCAGGAGATGGGAAGCAGGAGTAGGCAACCTGGTTGCATCCTGCTCAATGCTAACAGCTGTGCAGTTATTAATTCCAATTAAGCCTAGGCTTTTGAGACATCTAAATTGGGAGCCAAGTGTCTCAAAGCTGTTTCTGTGATCAGTGGAAAGATGCAAACCCTTGCCATGGCAATACAGACTGAGTTTCTGCAGGTCATTAAAGCCACCTCTTACCTGCTCTACCTTCAAGGTGCCTGTTTCTGTTTCCTGGACCTGGGAACTTGTTAAATTGGCACCTGCATCTGGGAGACTCAATCCTGCCCTCAGTGCCCACAGCACCTGTGTGCTGAGCTCTGCAGATGGGACACAGAGAGGACAGGGAGCTGCAGTCTCCTACAGTGCTTAGGGAGAGGACATTCTGTCCACCCCACTCAGCTCACGGAGGAAACTACACAAACTGCCAACACAGAATAATGCCAAAATGATATATCTTCATCCAGGGAAGAAAATCTTCCCACTTCACTGATTTCCAGTAGATTTTCCTATTTTGTTGATTTCCAGACTTCTTGAAGAACAATGATCCTTGTTCTTGGAACGGGAATTGTATCTTCCTTTTCACCCAATAAGCAATAATTACCAGATTGTATTTGATTTTAATAATCTTGTGTTTTAGAAACACAATAAATTCAAATATATTTTCTTCTCAAATGAAGATATGTCTGCTGCTTCTTAGCTCTCTAGTCTGCTACAAGAGGTTATTTAAGCCTGAGTTTTTAGACAACCCAGTTGCAAGTGCATCAACTATCAAGAAGCTGGGAGTAAATTTTTGACAATTTGTATTTATTTTATAAGAAAAAGGAAAAAAGAGTGAATTTTAAAAGGCTTTACAATCCAATCTTTAATTTTCTAAATGTTTGCATAATGTAACAGGAAAATATTGTTTGGACTGATCAGCTTCCAGCCTGTAGAATTTTGATAAATTTCTATCTTAAAATTTCATCAGTTTTAATGGAAATTAGTACAACTATTTGGAAGATGGATAAAAATGATGAAATCCTAGAAAAGACCAAGTTTATTTGGAAAGGGAAGTGCTAATAGAGTCAGCTAGATCCGATACTTATTTCTACATGGAATGGACACACTGATTCTCTGAACACAGGAAGATTTGAACAGGCAGTGATTCCAGTGCTCATATTCCTTTGCCTCTCTTCAAAGGCTCACTGACTCACTTTGTTTTACAAGTGATACCTAAAAGATGGGCCCCTGTTGGACTTGTGATCTTAATTTAGTCTTTGGAACTTTACTGGAAGTCAAGAAAATGAAAAGGTCCTTAAAATATTTATGCCAGTATTAACTGTAACGAGCCCAATTTGTCATTGCAAATGTATGGGAACTGTCATAGTCTGACCTGTGACCATTTTATATTATATTTAAAGATATTATTTTGACTGAAGATGAGGTAAGAGACTGTTTAGTACAGAATAAATTACATTTCAGGGAAAAATAATTTCTTGTATAATACAAGAGTCAGGAAATGTGAATTTGCAATTCAACAATAAATTTAATTTTAAATCTCTTAGTTGTCAATAACTGAAAAGAAACATCTAATGCCACCAAAGTGTTTTTAAATCTTTGAACTATACTCTTACTTGGATCTTTCTTAACCTTGACTTGTACAAACTAAAAGATGTGCCTTGTAGCACCACACAAGGGAATTTTACTGTCTATCTTTATACAGACTGGGGCAAGCCAAATGTGCTCCCAATGTAATTATTAGTTATGCAAATAGGTACTAACTTAATCCAAGGAGCAAACATTTCCAATGTTTGCACAACAAATAAACATCTGGTCTCCAAACTGGCTGAAGCCAGTTGAAAAACATCCCCTTTTAACTATTTATCATTTTATCCCAAATCCCTTGCAAATTTTGGTTCATTGCCCTTACAAAATACTCAGCTGAGCCAACAGCTGCTGCAAGTTGAAGTGTGTGTGTGTCACCATGATACTTTCTGAAAAATCCTTTTTGCCCAGGATTTTTCCTGGGAAGATGAGAAACCCCAGAGAGGAAAGAAAACAATAATTATCTGATTGTTGCTCCTGTGTTAGCTGCTTTGGAATGTGGCTTGGACATTGTTTACCAACAGGTGAATGTTTGATTGGTTCCATGTGAATTGTTTTAATTTAATGACCAATCACGGTCCAGCTGTGTCGAGGCTCTGAGGAGTCACGTGTTTTTATTATCACTCATGTTAAGCTTTCTGATGTATCCTTTCTTTAGCATAGTTTTAGTATAGCATTTTTTAATACAATATAATATCATAAAATAATAAATCAGCCTTCTGAGAACATGGAGTTGATTTCTCATCCCTCACCTCATCCTGGGGACCTCACAAACACCACGTGTGCGTACTTTAAAGGCAAAAGTCTACACAGTGCTGGTGGCACTGAGCAAGAGTGTTTCTCCAGTGGCTAAAGGGGGTAGGGAAGATTGCAGCACTGGTGGGCAGAGAAGACCAGAGACCCCCAGTTAGCAGGAGCACAGACATCCTTGGCTCTGAAGGTTGAGATGAGTCGCTGAATCCTGGCGTTGGCGCGGCAGGCTTGGCGCGCAGTGTGTGCTGTCAGGGATGAGAGGTACAGGCATATGGTGAGCTGGTGCTTAAGGGTATGGGAAGTAACTCTGCAGAACTGGTAGCAGATGTTCCTTCAGGATTCATTCACGTGTATTTAGGTTCTGTGGAAAGGCCCACAGATTTAATGACAGCTACTGCCATTGGAGCTGTGCAGGTTCCATAAACTCTGCCCCACCTGTAGAGCTTTGTGTGTAATCCAGCCATTGTCTTGGCCTTTTTGTTTAATTAGACTGCCACAGAAAAAGTCATAAAGCTTATCTAATTCTCTTGCCATCTGAAATTATGTGTCTCTTAATAAAAGAGATGGCTTCTATAGTTAAAATTGTCCATTTATAATTCTATTATTTCTGTAAAAACTCAAATTAGGGACAAGGATGTGTAGAAAGAGATTGGGAAGTTTAGAGAATGTTGCTGGGTTTTAGGGTAAAATGCCTCCAGTTAGAAGATGATCCTAAGAGGAAGAAACTATAGTAATTATGCTGTGTTACTGTTTCAACTAATTCAGAAATGCAGGCATAAACAATTCTGTTCCATTCACTTTGGACTTCTATTGTGATATATTTAATCTCTTTTATCCATTTCTGCACTCCTTTTCCCTTGTCTTAGCAAATAGATTTTATTTTAAGGAAAAAACTTATTCTATATAATCTGCAATGTTTTCTTGTTTCAGTTTCTTTACAGACATTTATCACTGTTGTCTATCTTGAAAATTCTCTTCTAAATAGAAGAACATTTTTGAAAATAATGGTAATAGAGACGGAAACAGCAAGAAGTCAGCTATGTTCAGAACTGTGTTTAGCTCTATGGAAAACTTTGGGGAGGAAGCATTAATAGATTTGTTAGACTGCAACTGCAACAAAAATATCTGTTACCAAAGCAATTTGAGATATTTTCTCTCATGGTACTAGGATGTTAATGGATTGGAAATTTCAGTCTTTGAAGAATCTGTGCTTAAAATGAAAGCTTTTACAAAAAATGAAAAAGCAGCACTACAAATTTTTAGTTTGGCATAAATGGTATTTTAATATATTAATGTAATATCTAAGTAATAGCATTTTCATCTTCAAAATGTGGCAAGAAGGTCGTTAATACTAACTGTTGTTTACCTTCTCTTTCAATAGGAAAACAAAGGAATGTAGAACATTCTGGAAGGGAAAAATGGAACAAATAAATAAACATTGGTGTTGCCTATTCAATAGCATGATGAAGAATATAAGGAACAGAACTTCTTGCCACAACTTGCTGGTGGTAAATTCTGCATTAATTCAGAAAAAGGCTAAGGAATTTCCTGGAAGGGAAAGCCACCAGGGACATAATTTTAACCTCAGGAAGACCCAGAATCAAACTGTTGGAAGCATTACAGAGTTGTAAAATTTTATTTTTACTCTCTCATAGTGTTTAGGCGTTGACATCCAGATTTACAAGGGGCTGAATAGACTTTTGTTCAGATGAAATACATCTACCATGCACTTATACTATATTATATACAAGTTCTGCAAACACCAGAAGATTACTTTTTAAAACTTCTTTGAAAACATATATATTTAAATATAATAATTATCAAAAATTTTAGCAAATATTTTCCTGGAAATTTTAGATGTTGGACCTGGCTTCCCTCTAGGAAAAGTTAAAAAATATTTTAAAAAGTAATGATGAAAAACTAGAAAACTGATTGCCCTTCTGGTAAGCTTACAAAAGCTGTAATTTCACTTGAAACCATATCAACATCTTGAAAATACAGGCATAGAACTGAAGTGCAATGGAAAGATGGTTTTAGAAGAAAAATCTGTTCAATATTTCATACATGTTTCTCTTTTTAGGTATGTTATGCCTTTTGTGCTGTATTCTCCATTGTGATTCTCTTCTTTGAAGTTCTGAGTTAAATCAAGAAGTGCAGTGACCAGAGAGATGCATTGCTAGTTCAGGCACAACTTTGGCTTTCATTAGTTGAGATTTGGTTGAGATTCTTTAGGTCCTGCTTTGTGAGGCCAGATTTACTGTCCCAGTGTGAACAGCTATGAAGTGGAAGGAGTGTGATTACAACAGCTGAGAAGTAATTGAAAAATAGTCACAGTCCCTGAAATTCACAGTAATTTGCTTTTTTTTTTTCAGAGAAGGTTTTCTATTCCCTCATTAAAAGTCATTGTTTTCAGGTCTTTACTTTAGGAAATTTTCACTATTCATGGAAATTACCAGAATAAAACCTGGAACTACAATAATGCAAGTTAATTAAAACCTCACAACTACATTTCTTGTTTTTTCCACTCATAGATCTTTTCAGTAATTTAGCATGACACATATGTCTAGATGCCTGAAGAGAATTATTGTTTACTATTTTTATTGCTGATTTTGGGGTTGTGTTTTTCCTTGGTGGTTATTAAAATCCATTTCCATTTATTTCTTCCATTCAAACAGCCCCCTACAAGCTCCTCTCTGTGTTAGTGACACACACCTTGCAGCCAGAGGGCCCCCTGTATTCAAGTTAGGCAACAAGGATTTCTCTAATTCCCCTTCTCTTTCCATCCCCATCTGCATCCTGCATTACTGTGATTCCCCTCCATGGAAACAGCTTGTATTCTGTAACAGACCTAGCACAGAATTTCCATAGCATTTAAATATGAACTTTGAGCTGTTGAAACACAGCCCTTTGAAAGTTGACTTAATAAGAGCCAGGACCTTTCATCCCTGAATTTTCCATGAATTTTCACTATGTCACTTGTGTGCACTGTGTAGAAGACTTGGCTTGTTAGTGTGTGTGCAGGGAATTCAAATGGTGAATTTCTTACCCTGCAGCCTACCCAGGTCTTTGTAGCAGCAGTGAGAAGGTTTTCTATCCTGGGATGGACCACACAGGATTCACAACAAAATTTCCTGTTACATAACACTGTTTCATCTTTCAGGAGGAAGCCAAAGACTAAATGAAACTCCATTTTAAATGCTTATTAATAAACCACACCTTTGTGAATTATTTAGTCATGGGCCAGAGCTTTGTAGTTCCACAGTTTAGGATTATTCCAGAAGGAAACTGAAAAAAGTGAAATAGTCTCATTTATATAACAAGAAGTAGGAAAAGAAAGGAAAATCAATAATTAGTTTAGTATAAACTCGTTGCAGTATAAATAATGAATTAACACATCTAATATTTTTCAGCCAGTTACTTTCCTTTCTCTGTTTCGGTCTTTGTAGGTATATAATTAATTCCTCTGGGATCAGGTAGGCACATCTGGGAACCCTACAAACATTAATGAATGCATCCGTAAACAGACCTTCAAGTTTGGATGTGGGTGCTATGGCACAAAACAAAGGCAATTTATATAGATTTGGAAAATCTGTGGCAAAGCTGAAAACAAAAGGAGTACCTTACACTTTTAAATTTTTTCTGTGCTTTGCAGCCACAGGAGATCAATTTTAATGATAAAAAAAAAGCAAAGCTGTTTAAACAGCTTATATCTCATTAGTATTTTCTTCAAAAGTTTTCATAATGTTGTGTTGAATGAGCATTTAATTTAGTGTGGCCACTCATTATGCACTGCATAGTCTGAGGGGTCCTTGTGTCCTGTATGTACCACAGCCTGCCCCAGCCCACAGTTCCTACCTCTGCAGCTGTGGGCAGCATTCCCAAGAGCCAGAGCTCATCCCAGGAATGGTGTCAGCCAGAGCCAGGGCCTCACAAAGTTGTCCATTCCTCTCTGTGAAGTCAAGAAGGATGAAGATGTGTCCTCAAGAGGACATTAGGAATTCCTTATGTGCAATGCAAACTTAGCACAGACAGGTCTGTATTTCCTCTTTCCCAGTGAAAGAAAAAAGCCTAAAGGAAAGACAAAGAAAAGGTGGCTGAGCAGGTCTTGGTGATCTCCGTTTGACTGGTGAGATGCTGGCAGAGAGACCTTTTGTGTTCCACCTTAATTACTTCCACTGAGGAGTTTAACTTCCATGTCTTCATTTGTCATACAATGGCTTCTGAGTATTGCAGTCACGCTGACTGACAGTGATAAATTAAAAAAAAAAGCTGAACCTCAAATATAAATTACATCAACAGCTGTGTGGTGTACTTGAAAAACATTATTTTTATATTAGGTAAACAGAAAATATGATTTCAAATTTCTTATAAAAAGACTTTGCTGTCCTGAAGTTGAAACAGTTTAGGAATTACAAACTCAGGAAATATATTGCTGACTTATTGGTTTAATCATCACAATTTGGATATCCAATTCACATGTTATAAATAACATCTTCATCAGTATGTCTTTTGTACCTACTTTTTCCTGGAGGCACTGGTATTCTTAGCTGATGCATTTCTGGAAATAAGTTTTCCTTTTTGTCTGACCTTGATTCTAATAAAAAAGATATATAGTTAGATTCCAGGTGCTTTTTAGTTTTGAACATTGTTTTATAAGGTTGCTTGTTTAAGAAAAGAAAAATAATACAAACTTACTCTGATTTCCTATTATAAACCTTGGTGCAAACATAAAACAAAAGCGAAAGAGCACATTTCTGATTTGCTGGTGTGCTGTGAAGATAATGTAGGCTGATCTCTTATGGATTTGAGTTCTTTATGACCCAAACCTTCCTCCAACAGTAACCATGGCAGGACACAGGCAACAATTGGAACAGATTTAACATGTGCTTGTGATAATCCTGAGTACACATGCTCTTTGTTGCCATGCTGGCAGGCCAGCCATCTGTCTGAGTGCAATATATAGTTCTGTCTGATCTAGGAGCCTTATCTGTCTGAATTTGATCTGTCTTTCCCACAATGGGACTGCCAATTCAAATCTCTTTCTGAGAGGCAGATGACTGTTTTCACAAAACTTGCAGAAATTTAATTTTTTTTTAGACTCTCTGCTTTCAAATTTGTTTGAAATGTTCAAAGGTGATTAGGAAGAGAACACAGGGAGAGAAATTAACAGATGGATAGGGAGGCAGCCAATTCAAATGCACATACCTTTTTTCCTGGGGAAATATCAACACTACAGAAATGGCAACAGAATTGTCAGTTTTTTAAAGATAAGAGAAAAAACCAAACTTGTTCATTTCATATCCTGTAGGGCATTTCAAAGGAGATAATGATCAAGGCGGATACCTAATGACACTCAGGAAATAAGGGCAGTTTATGAAATATAAAGTCAAAATCCTTGTGCAGTGAAATTGTTTCCACTGAATAAGAGTTCAAAATTCCTATATGTTAGGAATTTAACTGTAATATCAACAAAACATCATGTTTTCCAAATTGATTTGTGGTGAGAGGGAGGGAAATCACCCTCCCTAGTTTCCATGGATCAAAATACAAGACTACTTTGGTCTGTGTTGGGTACACCCTGGATAAAAAAGTTTTGATCCATAGAGATTCCTTGGAAAGAAAAGCTGGCTGAATGTAGTGTTCTTCATCCTGCAGGGTCCCCACACACCTATGAAAATGAAGATGGATATTGGGACACATGAATTGCATACAAGCAGAGAAGTTCCACACATTTTTTCTTTATGAAAAGCCCTAGGGAAACTCTAGAGTTGGAAACATTTGAAGGGATTTTTCCCCTATAGAAGGTAGTTTCCTGGTCTTACATACTGAAAACAAGCTCTGAACAGTCTCTGTAACCTGAGGCAACCACCCTTGAGTTCCTCAGCTTGCACTGTCTGTATCAACATTCAGGTGGGCATGGAAAAAAGGCTCCTAAATCCCACTGATGACTTACTCAAATTTAAGGTGACTACAGCCTTTAGACAAAAATACCTTAGACATTTAAAATAAAAAAGTGCTAGTCCACTCATTTCATGAAAACTTTACTATACATATGTTGATCTGTATAGCTAATGCACATAGCCTATTGTCTATGAAACTAGTTGTAAAAAACTGGGTTTTATTTTCTACCCGTTTTTTTTTTTGGGGGGGTTGTTTCATTTTACTTACACTTTAATGACTAATAATCAATCTATTACCTTGAAGGTATCTGGGAATGAGGCATCCAACACCTCTCTGGGCAACTTTTTTCAATGTCTCAATGCTTTCAGTGTAAAAAAAAAAATTCTTCCTTATTTTTGACATAAATTTACTCTCGTTTGGTTTAAAACTGTTAACCCTTGTCCTATAGCTACAGGGTCTACTAAAATGTCTGTCCCTGAGTATCTTCAATGTCAAATTGGACGAATCTCTGATCTATCTGGAAATGTCCCTGCTTAATGCAGGAGAGTTGGACTGGATGACTTCTAAAAGTCCCTTCCAGCCCAACCCATTCTACCATTCCCAATGATTCTTCTAAAAAGGCTCTTAAATGAATTTGGAGCATTATATGGCATTATGTATTCCTTCCTGGCATAAATCAGGACAGTCCAGTTTATTGTGATTTATGCCATCTGAAGATTGGTAGTAAATGTTGATGCTAGACGTGTTAGTTCTGATGACTCACTAAGACAGCTGCTACTTAACAAGACTTTTTTCTAGGGAGAGAAGGAAAAGGAGGAAAGATTTTCAAATCTAAAAAACCCAAACTACTTAAGATCTGTCACACCTAGAGAAAGTGAAAATCTGTAAGTTATTTGTAGTTACCCTAAGGACAAATCCATGGTGAGGAAGGGAGACATTCTGACCATTTTATGTTAAAGCATACTGGAAAGACTGTTGCTCAAAGACTTAAGAAAATTATTGTATGTGAATAAATGTCTTTTCAAAGGCTCTAGTTCCCATGCAGTATTCTGAATTACATGGGATTGCTGAAATACAGTAAAAGTATCCAGGAGATCAGAAAAATTGCTGTTTATGATCATTTGCAAAGCTGATGAGGTTTTAGAATTTATTCACTATGAGTATCTGTGCAGGATGAGAGGAAAGAGCTCATTAAGAGTGTCCCTGCTACGGATTTCCTTAACAAAGGAGAATAACAACAGGCTGCTTCTCAGTAGAAATTTTTAATTTAAAATTAACATATTCAAATATTATTCATTAGATCACTGTTTCAAAATTCCTGTCAAGTAGAGACCCAGCAAACAGCCAGGGTCTGTGCATAGTCAGTAGCTGGCACCTGCTTTTAAGAATTCTTTAAAGAATTCATCCAATGTAGTACGGAGGAAGTTTTAAAATTTCCTGGATTTTCTGTCTTACAGCCTTCCAAACTCTGGATTTCCAGCCCAACAGATGGTATCATATATGAAACTGAAACAAAAAAACACATATAATAATTTTTGGTTTAAATAAATAAGCACATCTAATCAGTTCAATAAAAATTCAGTGTCCCTATCATAGAAAAAATATTTTCCAAGAATATTGGAAAATTCTTGTGACAAATGCCAATGGCATTCAAAGTTCACATCATTAATTGGACTTGAAAATAAACAAGAACAAACTCAATCTCCTTCAACTGCATTACGGATGTGGATTTTTATTTGTATTTGGTTTATTAATAAAGCATCTCTGTCAGCAGTTTTGTATTGCCTTTGTATTTTAATGTAGCTGAAATTAAATTAACCCTTCCAGCTGTTGGGGAGCAAAGAGATGCTGATTCTTTTTATACTTCTGGATCCAGATGCTCACTCATAGTCTTCGTGGGGAATGTTATGCAAAATCTTGGTGCCTTTTTCTGTAATCATCATTGGCAATTCAAGGTTCTAGAGTTAACATTAGCCAGGTGTGTATTTGTATTTAAGGTATCCTTCCAAATACATTAGAGACTATGTTTGCAGAATGGTGTTTTGAAATACCATTTGAGTTGTTTTTTTTTTTTTTTTTTTTGCATGAAATAACATTTATCTATTTAAATATCAGTGTGGTTCACAGTCCAAAATTTATTCCTCCTTTAAATGTGCTGGGGTTTTCCCTGTAACAATATTTTGGATTTTTGGGTTTTCCCCCACAGATCAATGAAACACCTAAGAATTATTTTATAGTTTCTTGGAATAGAAGACTTTTATATATTTAATGGAAGGAAGCAAGTCCAGCATAATTTAAATATTTTTAATCTCAGGAACTATTTTATGCTGTATTTGTTCAGCTCCATAGAAATAATTCCCACCCATCATTAGTCCCTTCCAGAAAGACAAATGATGCTACAACTGTTAAAGCCTTTTAAAGAGCTCAGCTCTCATCAGAGGTCAATCAGAAGCCAGACTGGACATTTTTTAAACAATTGAATGGGAAAATATTCCGTTACAGATGTCAAGATGAGATGTGAAAAATGTCACAGAAATTAAAGGTTAGGGACTAATCCACTGAGAAGTCATTCACGGATCATATTTAAATTTCTATAGACATATAAAAAGTGCTCCCTCACAGGATCTCTGCTCTCTTACCAGAGCTGCAGCTACAGATGAGAGCAGAATTCCCTCAGTATCTGTGCTAGTATTTAAATTCCTGAACTTGGTCTTTCCTTAAAAAGAGAAGGAAGGCCTTTTTGATTAATTAAAACCAATCTCTTTCAAATTATGTTGATTTGGTAGGACCAATATTTTTAAAAATTCATTAACTTTTTCAAAATTAAAACCAATTCCATTAAAACATAGATCTAAGAATGTTAGTGTGGTGAACAAATTGCATCTGAAAAAAGATATTTGTTTATTTGTAAACATACCTGCATTTAATAAAACTTCTTCAAAGAATGTATCTTGAGAGAAAATGTAAAAAGTCATATGTAGACTCTTTTCCTAAATATAAGCTGCCAGAAAATCAAATTAAACAGTTGACAAAAATGTAATGAATCTAAATTACTTTGGGTTTGGGGGTAAAAAATAGTATTTCTTTATATGGAAAAGATGCTGATTAAAAATAGTAGCATGCCACACATTTGAGGGCTAACACATGCCCCTAAATATCTCTGTACTACTAACATGGAAGTCTTAGTGGGAAGAATATCATTGTACAAATGGGATTATGGCCAATATACAATTAATCCATTGTGGCACATTGTTACAATGATTTTGAGAAAAAATACTTGGATTCAATAAATAAATGTACATTTGTTTAATTGTAGATACATGATCTAGTCACCATTGTTCACTTTATAGACAGTAGACCAATGCAGACACACAATTTGGTCATAAAATATGAAAGAATATTAAGTATATTCAAGATATTTACCCAAAATTAGGATAACCAGTTGAAGTAGAAATTATGGAGAACTTCAGTTGCCTTTCTACAGCCTAATTAGAAAGAGAAAGAGATGTTTCCTTTCTTCCTACAACCCATGCAAATCTGACTTCTAAAAAAGAAACTCAGACAAAAGACTGAGGAGAACTGGAGGATTTAACTCTTAGTGGATATCACAAAGTGACTGGAAATTGTTTGGCTTGATCTGTATAAAAGAGAAAATATAATTACTGATTATTACAGTTGTGTCCAGATATATGCATATTAAAATAAAAATATTAAAATACATAAAAGATATTTTGAGGAATACCTCCTGAATTTGCATTTGGGAAGATAAAGAAAACACTTTGTTTATACCTTGGTATTGCCCTAATCTTTTGGGAATTTAGAAGTTTTCTGAATATATTTCAGAGATAAGATTTAAGGTTATCTGCTAGAAAGAAAAATAAATGGAACAAAATGCTTATGCAATAGCAGCTCTGCGTATTTTATTTGGAAAGAAGGGGAAGAGTCTATTTTCCCTTTGGGGAAGTAACTATACTAATATTTATGGCTGTTTGAAACCATGCAGCTGGCTTTTTTGTTACCTTTAAGCTGTATTGTTACAGAATAGCTAAGGACTGTGTGATCCCTCATCTGTTTTCATCTTCAGTCCCAAAATGTGTCACAGCAGTGTTGGTAATTGTTCTGATTTTCAAAATACTGTGATACTTCATATTAAGTTCACCGGGTAAAATATCTTTTCAATACTCATTTTTGACAGTTTACAGACCTTGTTCCTACAATCACATAATCAAGGGCTGGAAAAGGCCTTTGAGGGTCATCAGTCAGCCCCAAGAGTCTGAGCAGGACTAATTTTAACTGCACAGCTCAAGGTACCAATAGGATGTGCTCCCTGCCTTCTCTTTCCACAGATGCAGTGCACTTCTCTGAGCTGATGCTCAGATATCACACGCTCAAGCCTCCAACCCTCTATGGCCTGGCCCTAGACTTGCCCAAGTGAAAACACAAAGAAAATGAGTGAAAGACTAACTTAACTGCTTTCAGTGATTATCAGAGGTAAACTGGCTGGGGAAAGATTTCTTCATCACATAGATTTTAGTTTCGATATATTACCTTTCTTTTCTTTGGAGATTTCAGTGCTTTCATGGGATGGGAAGCAAGAACAAGCAGTTAAATGCCTGTTGAGGTGAGATTTCTGCCTGGTACTCTGAACCAAAACATGTGTCCCCACATTATCTGCCTTGTGAGCCCATGTATTTCTTGCACTTTTTGCCACTCTTAAGGGTCAAGTTTGTTTCATTCTGCCTCAGCAGCACCCAGTACAACAAAGCCATGCCCTGGCAATGCTGATCTTGGTGCTGTGGCACTGCTTTCCCTCCCCCTCTGCCCTTGTTGCAGGCGTTAGAGGAAGAATTAAGTAATGTTCCAGAAATGTGTCCTCTCAGCCACGGTGTCTCCCAGAGCTCTCCTGGCTTCCATGCCACACATTCCAAGTGCCTTAATGCACTCCCCACTCTCAGCATACAATTAATAAAAGTCTACAATTCCTGCTATGAGCAATTACTGAATCTCTCTGCTCAAAATATGCTCTGTTCAGCTGGAGTACCCCACTCAGAGTTTATTAAGACTTGGCTCTGTTATCATCTGTTTCCCAGCCAGGAACTATGAGAGTTATGACACAGGAGGAAAACTGAAAAACAGAACTGACATTGATTTCCATGTGTGCATGATCTTGCTCCAAAGACTAGTAACATAGCAACAAGGGTTAGATTTTTTTCTTCTTTTTTTCCTTATTTGTATAGCCCTATCTATCTTTTATAAGACTAGGTTTTAGGTTGTATGTTTTCTTCAGGGTATTGTGCTTATATTCAAAATAGGGGATGAATTTACAATACTTTATTCACTGTGCTGACTTCCAAATGTATTTTGCTTATGAAAGTTAAATCTTGATGTGGCATATGGTTTTGATGGAGTTTCTGCTTTTATTCACTAATGCTGTTGGTCTGACCAGGTCATCACATGTGACTTCATCTGATATCAAACAGCGTGGTTTAATTGGTTTATTTTACATCCAAACCTCAACATTTCCATTTCACTCTTTACAGCACTCTTGTATAACTTTCTTCAGTAACACCAATCAAGAGCAAGTTGACTTTTAGAAATGCATTTTATTTCCATTTTCCACTTCCTTTTCATGTCAATACATTATTATCCTCTCCTAACCTTCGCAGTGGAGCGCAGCTTTCAAGTTAAGCATGAGCATTAAGACATATAACATGACAATAGCAAAGTCTCAGCCAAATGTTTTGATATCCCACTCCCTGGACACCCATGTACTAAGGGTAAGCATCAGGTCTCATTAAACAGTGCATGAGCCTACTACAAAGGGGAATTTCTGTGTAGCTCCATCCTCAAGAAGCTGAACAGTCAGAAATGATAAAGAAGCATAAAGTGGTTTAACATTTACCCTTCTGACAATTTGGCAGCTACCTGTTTCAGCTTAGAATTCAAAACTACAAAATCTCTCAAAGCTTTCTTTCCTCTGAGAGGAAAAAGTGAAGATAATATCCTTGACAAGATAAGATTTTCTTCATATACAGAGTATTTAGAAAACCTTGTGATAGTGAAGGTGAAACTTGTAGAAAATGGGAAAATTCTACCATGCATAGTATTTTTATCACCCAAATTTGCTAACATCCCTAAGCAGCTTTTGCTGTGAAAAAGAGACAGGATGAATCAGAGCAAAAGCAGTTACAAATTGACCTAGTTATTTGTAGAAATTTCAGAATGTGCTTGTGAGAAAAATCAAGCTCTTGAAAGGAAAGGTCTCTAACTGTAAGTCCCCTATCAAACCACAGCCAGAGAAATACTCCCTAGTAAGGAAATTTAGTGCTTTTTCCTCAGACACATAATATAACTGTTTCAGAACAAAATAGTTCAGTAGAAGCTAAAACCATGTATCATGATCTTTCCATCAACTCAAACCCTTTCACCAGAGCCAGCCTGAATATCTACATCTCCCTCTCAACCAAGCTTCTAGCAGGCTTTTATGAGGTCCAGGTGATCTTGAAGACATTATTTGATCCCTGTCTTACATGTACAATCAGGAGGAAGCTGTTTAGTTGCAGATGGACCTGGTTTAAATTTTAAGAACTTTAACAACTACCTTCATGTACCTAATGCCAGATTTCAGCCAAATGTCTGAGCTCTGATAATTTGCTTGATCTCCAGACGTGCCCACATTCAGAAACTGCTAATTTCACAGTTTCTAACTAAAGATCTCCCAAACATGGGATGGGACTAAAAACCCCTATAGTTTTCAGTTAGCTTAATTATACCATGGTGAATCAGGAGAACAAAAGAAAACCAGACAGTCGATTCAATGTTACTGAATTTCAATTGTCAAAGAAAACATGCTCAACAGCAGAAACTGTTCACATAATTCTCTCCCTGCACCTAAGCACAAACATGAAAGAGAAGGTTTTGTGGTGCAATTATAAATGAACCACTTTGAAAAGGAAAACAGAACTTATTAGAATTTGCAGGTAACTAATTTCATGCTGAGCCCAAGCAGAAGGTCTCTGCTAGGTCTGCTTTGGACACGTATTTTACAGGTGGCACGTGTTATTTTGAAGCAACAAGCAAATAGTAAAACTAATGAAACATTAATACCTTTTGTCTTTTAAAGTTTTTGGGTTTGGTTTGTTTTTGGGGTTTTTTTGCCAGAAACTGAGTTACTGCACCCAGTGATTATGCTGTTTGATATAAATTAACAGTTATATTTAAAAGGTTCTCCTGTATTTTAAGTCCTGGGAAACTGCAATATAAAGACCAATGAACAAGAATACACTGATAAATTCAGACAGACATTTCAGCATTTTAATTAATTTATTGATACTTAAAAAGGAACAGATAAATACACAGGTGGCTAACTTTTAATCTCAGCCTCTCAATGATTTACTAAGAACATCTGCCAGATGGTGTATATGTGTTCTATTCAGTGCTCAGGTGCTCATAAAGGAATTATCCTGAAGGAATGAGCAAGCTGCTTCAGAGTAGGCATGATGTATACAGTGCAAAGCCCATGCCAGTGCTGATAGAGAGATTGAGTTTCACAAGGATTCTTGAGAACAAACGGACTTTTTTCCCTCTTTGTCATGCCAAAGATCAGTCAGAGGGTGAAAAATATGGATAAAGGATTCAGTGGAGATCTTGTGCAGACATAAACTGTATAACTACCTATGAACCCATGAATGAAAAGATTTTTATGAGCTAGTAAAACTTAAGAATCTGTTGCAGTTTCAGCAAGGCATCTTTAGTATAGTTGCATATTTACTTTGACTGCACATGTGGTTCCACTTCCTTTGGCTGACTTTACACAAAACTCATGAATTAATTTCATCTATGAGGGAAGTAAAATAAAATTGTGATGTTAAGTACACATGGCTGAGGACGGTTCTTTTCAAAATAACTTGTGCATATTGATGTGAGTTTAATTGAGAAGAACTGAGCCTTTGGTACGCTCATGTGTCACCGAAGTCAGTCTCACCCTGAAACACAGGATCTTGCAGTGGATTAAAGCTGTCACATACCTGTATCTCCAAACAAGCCAACTTATTAAAGCTAAGTCTGGGGACAAGTGCTCCTTGAAAGGCAGCTGCTTGATGGAGGAATTAGGAAAACAAGCCCTGTCCAGTGGAATAGCAGGCACTACAGCAAAGCACTTAAATACCTCTGCAACTTAAAGCAAACAGTGCAGCCCCCCTAACTTCCAAGGAAGGGACAGCCCTTGGAGGAGACCCATGTTTCACCACTTTGATACCCCTGGCAAAAATAGCCAAATGTAAATTTTTAGCCTTTAAAAGAGAATTAGACTATTTTTAATATTTTTTTCCTTCACTGCTATTCCTACTTGGTTCTTTATTTGGACTGGGTAGCCCATTACAAATCTAAGTTAAGTACATAGTTATTCAATTAATTCATTTGCTGTCTTTGTGGAATTAATTAGTCGCATTTCTCTGCTAACATTTCTGTGCTGAAGTACTCAAAGCACACCTCAGCAAATAATGTAGTTGTACTTATAATAACTGAAATATCCCTGATTGCTGCCATCAGAAGCAATACTTGATTGGTTCAATATTTTCCATTATTTTTTTCTAAGCAAAAGAACTTACCTTGTCATCACTTGGCCAGGATGTGACATGGAAACTAATATCCCATTGTACCAAATATATCAATGTGCCAATATTCTTTGTTAAAACTATGAACTAAATTAAAGAGTGATTTTCTTGATGACTTATAAGGGTGGACTGAATTTCCCTCCTCCTATGTTTTCCTCTTTCCTATGCTTCTTTTGCCAAAAAATGTTTGTTTTAATCATCATGTCAAATAGAATTCATTTGTTACAGGCTCGGAACCTGAAACCTTCAAAAGACAAGATGAAGAATTTAAATAACTCTCAGGATCCAGACCACTGAGCTCCTCTGTGAATCTGCCTTTTTTGTGTTGCATTAAAGTGTTGAAATACTTCTGAATACTTTGAAAATAGCAGAGAAAACAAGTAAACAATAAATTTATCCACCCACCCACAAGATTCTTCTTCTCTCCTCTCTGAAAAAAAAAATACAAAAATCCTGTCCAAATCTTCCAAACAATAAAAATAAACTCCAAACAATAGAAAGAAACTATGAAGGTGGAAGGTTGAAAAAAAATCCCAAATAGAAGCTGTCTGTGTTTAGTGTATCTTTTGTCATTTAAGCCTTCAGCAATTTACTTGACTAAAAGGAAGCAGAGCTACAATGCTTATCTTCCTATCTTGTAATAAGTGTTCTCAGAAAGATATTCCAAGCAAAATCATTCACAGCCAACTGTGGATGAAAGGAGGATATAAATAGGACATAGTGATGGTGCTTCTGCTCTGTAAGATTCCACCTATTCAAATCTCTTTTCACTTAGTATCCACCTGCCCTATAGTATTAGTTTTTTTACACATTTAAGGTCATCCTAAAAAGAAAAAAAAAGAAGAAATCTCAGGCATTATAGGCATGATTGTGGAACAAAGGGGAAAACAGTTTTCGGTGTGCAAATCAACACTGACAAAAACCACTGCTTCCTTGTACAAACAAACCAGAGCAATTAAAAAGACAGTTTATACTCTGTATGAAGCCTGAAGAGACATTTTTGTCTGCAGCAGGTGTAACATTTTAAATTTTTCTTTAACATTCTTGGTAAGAAAGTCTTCAAAAAGTAGGCCTCTCTACCTCTCAAACTGAAGTTAAATAAATAAAAAGCTGTTTAATGGTAGCTCTTAATGCATGTTGACATAGTAGGTAATGGCTGATTCAACATTAAAAAGCTAATGAAAATCAATGTAAGAATGATGCATGATCTGGAAAATACACCTTTGACTTTCTACTGTATAACTTTTTATCATGAAGTCTTGAGAAATTCTTATCTGTCAATAAATCAGAAAAAAAAAAAAACCTAAGATTAATGAGGTGGTTTTGACTTTAACACTTTGTCACTGCTCTTTAATCTCTAGCTAGGGTTTAAGTCATCAAAGCACTTAATCAAAGCCCTAACTGTAAGCATAACAGCAGATGTTAAGCAGATGTTTTCAAAGTCAGCTTGCCATTGTGTTTTGTCAAATTGGAAATGGATTATGGGGGATTATCAGGTAGGATGAAGTGGTACATCACAATCCTGCCGTCAGTGTGACACACCTGTGCCTTTGCTGCTGTGGTGGCAAACAGCTGTGCAGCCAGCAAAAGTGCCCATAGATGGTGTGGTGTCCCACTCAAAAGGGGAAGGGAGCACTCAAGATTCAAAATGTTTGTGATCTAAAGAAAATATGAACGTCAGAGGTTCCACAAAAGCTTATAAAATTTTATTGGTAAATTGCACACTTGGCGTGAAAATTGGTATCTTCCAGCCCCTGATCTCCTAGCATAAGCACACAGCAGCAGGTTTTGAATAAAAGGAAGAGAGAGAGCCATATTAAAGAGGGGGGGAGAGAAAGAAAGGAAGAAAAAAGGGAGATTACCAGTTCTGGCTCCAGTTTTGATTCATCCGGTGATGAATTTGTGGGTGAACCTTTCTATAGATAAGTTTTCCCTGCCCTGGAGATAGGCTTCTTGCTTTTATGCCAAATAATTACCATGCACAGTCCATTTTTAATCCTTTCTGGAAATGTGTTTGGGGGCTTGAAGGGCATTGGATGGTCTTGTTCCTCCCCTACATCCCATATCCATTTCTCAATCTCATTCTTGCCCTTGTGCTGGACAGTGTTGTGCTTATTTCCAGGAGCATTTGTTAAGAACATGTGTCCCAGAAAAATGCTGCTCTAGCTCTGTATGGTCCCCTGCTCACATTGCATCATGTTCTTTCTCACAATGCGTTATTACCAAAAAATAGAATAGAAGAAATTAGGATTTGCTACTACCAGGAATCCTTGGTTGGCTCCTTAGCCATGTTTGAGATGGACACACAAGCCACCTCATTTTCTAGGCTTTTTCAGATGCAGAGATAACTAACACTTTCTGCTTCAGTCAAGGTCTTCCTCACATCTTCACCTTCCTCTTCATCTAAGTCATCTCTACCTATATAACCATCAGTCCGACCCAACTCTCAGAATCCTCCTTTGGGCCTGTCTACCTTGCAGTCAAATAGATAATTGTAAGGCATAAAGAAATATTGGACTGGCATAGACCAGCTGTCCCATGTAGCAATAGCCATGACCTTGTGAGCAGCACAAAATGTCAAGACAATTTCATGGTTGAAAAATACTGCACAGTTTTTCACATCCTACGTGTATGATAAAATCAAAAGTTATTTTATGTATCCACACATACCAGTACACGTTCATGCTACAGACCAGACACAGCCTGAGTAAATCCTATAGAAAAGGATTAGAGAACAAACTACTCCCTGGAAGATGACAAATATGAGCTGCAGTAATGAAAATCATAGCTTAAATAAACCCAAGCTGTTGTGGACACAACCCAGCATCCTTTCTGTACAAATGGCCTGTGCCAAAGTCAGTAGGGAGCTTGCCTTTACAAATATGGAAAGATCATGTCAATTCCTTCCAATAATAGTCATTAGTCTTTAAAAATATGTAAGGAGTAATAAAAAAGCAAACAGTGTTTGAAAGCTAGTATTACTTTTACCCCCAGTGTAGGAAATCTGAATGCTCTCTGTTTCCTCAAATAATAAAATTCATCATTTTTTCACTTCATAAAATAATTAAATCGCATAGTAAACTTTCATATTTGCTTTCTTTAATTCTTGTTTCTAACCCGAAAATCTGCAGGTCCTTTGTTTTAAATGCCCCCACAACATTCTTTCACATATTCTTCCAGCACTCCAGGACAATTTCATGGTTGAAAAATACTGCACAGTTTTTCACATCCCACGTGTATGATAAAATCAAAAGTTATTTTATGTATCCACACATACCAGTACACGTTCATGCTACAGACCAGACACAGCCTGAGTAAATCCTATAGAAAAGGATTAGAGAACAAACTACTCCCTGGAAGATGACAAATATGAGCTGCAGTAATGAAAATCATAGCTTAAATAAACCCAAGCTGTTGTGGACACAACCCAGCATCCTTTCTGTACAAATGGCCTGTGCCAAAGTCAGTAGGGAGCTTGCCTTTACAAATATGGAAAGATCATGTCAATTCCTTCCAATAATAGTCATTAGTCTTTAAAAATATGTAAGGAGTAATAAAAAAGCAAACAGTGTTTGAAAGCTAGTATTACTTTTACCCCCAGTGTAGGAAATCTGAATGCTCTCTGTTTCCTCAAATAATAAAATTCATCATTTTTTCACTTCATAAAATAATTAAATCGCATAGTAAACTTTCATATTTGCTTTCTTTAATTCTTGTTTCTAACCCGAAAATCTGCAGGTCCTTTGTTTTAAATGCCCCACAACATTCTTTCACATATTCTTCCAGCACTGTGGATCCAGGCACAACAGCTTTGTGTTAGTTCAAGAGACAGCAAGACAGATCCATGAATGTGTCTGCCAGCGTGTCAGGGTGCAGGTCCTGACCAGATTGTCACAGATGAACATGGAAGCATAACACATAAGGTAATCCCATTTCTCCAGGCCTTGAATCTCTCTGTTTCCACCCTTTAAGGAAGAATGCTCTCATTTTCCACCCTTAAAGGAAGAACATTCCCTCATGCTCATTAAAAAGACTCAGTTTTCTTTTGTTAATATATACCTCAAATATACAGAGTACTTCAGATATCTGCAGGTTTTCTAAAAGAGTAATTCTGTTTAACTTTCCAGTGCTTTCACATTCCTGTCCATAAAATAGTTTGGTATAAATCCTGTGTTGTTTCAAGTCATTGCCAAAATTTACAAGTACATTTACAGCTGGGGCTTCAACCTATTTTTATAATTGATAATTGCTTCACGGAAGACTATTTAACAGAAGTTGAGGTATTCTGTAAAAGGAATTTTTTTAACCTGAGCACTATACATTTGGAAGATCATTTCAATAAAAGGTCTTTAAAGAAGAAGAAAATATTATAATCAAAAATTGCATGACCTTTTTTTTTTCTTGGTAAACTGATCATAGTTTGTTCTTGAAATCAGTGAGATTTGTGCCAGGTGTCTTCTAGATTTTGCTTGATTCTGAGGATCTGAGCCAAAACAATGCACAGTGAGTGGCACATGAACCCAGTATTCTCTGTTTCCTTCTTTTGTTGTAGGAAACAAACAATTCAAGGAAGGGAAAGATCTCAATAGTAAATTTTACTCTACTAATATTTTGTTTAGCTTACATACTTACTGGATTAAACTACCTCAATCTAAGTTCTTTATTTTCAGAGCCAGTAAGTGTGGCTGTCATCACTCTTATGCTTTCACTTATGCTATTTCCAGATTTCCAGATTATGTGGTTATTGTCTGAGAAGTTTTTGAAAAGTATTTGGCTTCCTATATTTAATGCAATAAATGTTTTGATATAGTAGTGGACTTAAAATAATGACAGTGTTTCTAGTGCTATTATTGAATGCAGTGAAAATGGAGATGTTAATGTAAAGAGAACTGCATTAAGTAAAACAAAATATGAAGGAGAATAAAGCTTTGCTATTGGCTGAGTACCTAAGAATGGAATTTTCCTTATACATTTTATTGTGAATCTATTCCTCAATTAGTTTCTGCTTTAAGTCAGTCTTGAACTGTTACTAGAATAATAAAAAAGTTTCCTTTATGTGCAGACTATACATAACTCTTTGCCAATGTAGAATTACTGGGGGGGGTTTCATTTAGGTTATTTCTTGCTCTGGCAGTGTTTCCCTTTCTGATAATTTTTCACTGCTTCTTGAATGTATCTTCTTTTTGAGAACTGCCCCAGCTTAGGTCCAAAGTGAAAAGATACTCAAGCTCTGAAGCTTAGAAGAGAAAATAGGACCTGGATTTTGTTATAATTCATTAGCTTGTTCCATGGTAGATAGGTAAGTAAGTTGGGGTTCAGCAGTTTGCTGTTGGACTAAATTAAAAATTATCATTTTCCTATTTTCAAGATTCCCTCTTTGATGTTAATAAATATCTTTGAACTACATAAACTCAAATGCTGCTCATTAAATGTGATGCACTTTTTTCTTGTTGAGCAAGGACAATTCATTATTTTGAAAAGTTACATTCAAAGACCTTTTGGAGGCATCTTTTGTGTGGCTATAATTAAGAAATTAATATTTAGTAGTGGGTTTTGCCTTTCAATTTTTTGTGAGTTGAAACTTTAAAAATGCAGATATTATATTTCCATATAGGTTTTTCTTTCACCATATCAGGATGTTCATGATGGTTCCCACTACAAATGTATCTTGGCCTCAAGTATATATTTCACATATTATTGGATAGCTTATTAAATTTCTAGTCTTATACAAAGTAAAAGCTGTATATCAAGGAGAATTTATTGTAATTTCAGCTCAGTATTTTCAATCTTTATATTTGATTGTTAGATTTTTGTAATTCATTTTCCAGTAACTTTCAATATATTGGATCTGAAAACATTCAAGAAGATGTTCTAAGTTCATATCAGAATCTAAGCTTATTCATTTTTTTTGCAGAGCCTTTGATTAGGGGTCACTCCTCTATCAATGAAGGTCTGGAAACAAATTCACATATTTTATATTCTAAGTTCTAAGGAGCTGTAGAATGCCCTGTCTTGGAAAATACATGACCAGAAGAAGCTGGTGGACTCATCCTTTAGGCTATGTGAGGTATGGGTTACAACCTTCTGGAAGTTGCTAACTTGAGTGACCCGCTGTCAAACAGCATGAGTTTCAAGAGATCTTTTTGGGTAACTGAACATTTATTTTGCCTGGATCTGAGGCTGAACACAGTTCAACATAAACTTAGGAAATGAGACCACAGCTTGCATACATCCAGCACTTTATCAATCCTAATTTGGTAAGAAACTTTGGAGCTGTCTAATGTCTATGATTAGGGATTTTCCCACTTCTCTGCTGGAAGTGTCATAAGACAGTAAATGTGCTATCATCTTCAGGTGCAATTTTGCAACCCTGATTTAAGCCTCAGGAATTTGATAAAAATAAGAAATCAGAGTTATTCAGTGTATGTAGGAACAGTTTCTGAGGAAGCCAAGGAGTATAATCTAGGACATGAGCAAAGTAATGTGTCAGAGCATTTGTATCAGGTTGGTAGGAATGGCCAACAGTTGACAGACTATCACAGCAACATAACATGAAAAAAAAAATAAAGTAAAAGTTAAGATGTTTGTTTTTTTTTTCCATTAATGTTTTTTATTTTCAGCACCCTTTATTCTTTCAGTAATCTCTTTGGATCACTGGCAACACAATGCACTTTTCTTATGACAGAAACACTAGCTGCTGATCCCAATCTAAAATTTATTTAATATTAAAATTTTACATCCTTTTTAGGACACATGCAAGATAAATTGTCTTGTTCTGGTAGAGGATGTGTGATATTGTTGCTGAGAGGATTTTCATGTGCTTCCTCTAGTTATATTTTGTGGGTGGAAAGGGAGAGTGGGGCGTGTTAAAATAAAATAGGACACTCAGTTCTGACTGTGGGTGTGCTAATGGATCACCATTTCAAGCCCTAAGGATTTAGGAATTCTTTATTTAAAAATATTAGGGGCTCATGAATCCATGAACAGTGAAGGTGGGGTTTTTGTGATTCCATGTTCCAAAGTCCACCAAGACTGAGCATGAACGGGTGTCCTTGGTGGGTTTCTCACCAAAGACAAAGTTCCCAACCTGCTTCTTGAACGTCCTCAAGGAAGTGATTCTTGGTGCCCCCTTCACTGAGCATTCTCAGCCTTGCAGTGTTCCTCTGACTGCTGCTGGCTTCCGTGCTTAGAGTTATTAGTTTTTAATCCTATAATCTAACACACATTTTGCAAGCATTTTTCTACCCATATCATGGGTAATTGAATTTACAAAGTAATAATTAGCCTTCATGGTCAAGAGCAGAATATAAATGCAGGTTTCTTCACAGACATTTTGAGGGCTAGCTTTATAGGGTTGTATGAGTTGTTCCTGTCATGTGTGACCTTTATAATCAAAATTACATTGCTCTTGTCCTTTCCAATATTTTTATTTCTATGCTTCCACTTATGAATAGTAGGGTTCATTTAATCCTTCTTACACACAGTCATTCTGCAATATGTTTATGTTATTTTTTTTCTTTCAGATTTGACATAAGAGAGAAATTATGAAGATGTATGGTTTGATTCATAACTTCTGATTTATCCTTTGATCAACCCCAATGTTCTAAGGAGAAAATCCTTACTTTTGTGCTTGTGTAAAAGAATTTTTTGCCAACAGATTAATCATCTGCCACTACAAGATCTTTTAGACTAACTTGAGTGACAGCGTTGGATGACATAAAAATAATTCCTGGACCAAATAATTTTATTTGATAGTCTGTAAGGATGGCAGATTAACAAGTGAAGGCTTAACATGCTCCTGATAGTCTGTTACTCAGGAAATATGTTTCAACTTTTAAAAATATTCTGTCTATTCTTACAAGCTGAAGGTTTCATGTCCTGTTAATTTTCTGCTGTATCACTGCTGATAGCATGTGGTTTTGAGTTTGGGATGATGAATTACACCATGTTGGGACTCTCATCTACTTTTGTTAGGAGATTCATATCTATTGAGAGAGGCAGGGAAAGAGACTTATTTTATATTGACCATAGTTCAGAAGTTAAGTAAAAGAATTTGAACATGCAGTTAAGTTTTTATGTTCTTTATTCATGCAGCATACAGAGGCTTTTTGAGGACTATAATAATTGTGAATCTTGAGCTTTATGCAAAAAAAAGATGCATTTTAGTTTTATTTGAATACTGCAGAAAAATTATATGAATTCAGTTTTGAAGAATTTTCCTTCTGGCCCAAAACAAGATGGAATTTGGTAGCAAGGTAAGTGGGAACTTACTGACCCTAGAGCCTTCTTTTGAAGTGCCACCAAGTCTTCAAATAACAAACCATACAGCCTGCAGAAATGAGTTAACTTCCCACAGAGAAATAGCTCTCTTTCACCCTTACAATGAAGCTTTGTAAACTGCTATGGAGCCACTATGACTGAAGTACATGGCAGAGGACTTAATTTCACTTTGTGTAAGAATGAAGAACATAATACATCATTTAGAGGAGGATATAGCTTTTAAATTTTTTAAAATACAGAAATAATGGTTAATTATATGCCATTTTAAAGAAATATTATTTTTATTGTGTAACATTCAGTCTATGTATATCATAAATTAGTCATTTAAAATGTTTATGATTTCATAAGTGCACTTAGGGCCAGAACATGAATTATAAACCACGTATCATCTCATAAGCTTGAGAAACATAAAACATTGTGGAGGACAAATGCCATCTGGGGAGTATGTAAGAACTTCATTACCCAAATTCCTTTTGTCCTTAATATGAATAAGACCCACTGGTTCTCATTTGTCTCTCATTCATAATTGTGTCTCTTTTTATTCCCAATAAAGAGGCCAAAGAGACAAATCTGGCAAGATCTGCTAAAATGAGAATTTCCCTACTCAGGAGGATTCTACATCGATGAAATGTAGTGTGCCCCAATAAAGATCAGCCACAGAGACAGAAGCTAAAAAATAATACCAACAATAAAGTACTGTTCTAAAATGTGATTTAAAGTATATCAGTAATAATTTCTGAATAAGATAGCAGTTAATTAAGAATATAAGGAGAATGGGAATGTCCTCAGAGTAAAAGAGGAAACAGCAATTTTTTATTGTGATGTTAGAAGAAGTGAAGGAATTTCTGAAACAAATAAATGTATAAAACAAAAGAGAGATAGCAAACAACTACCAATGGAAAGGGCTTGGGAAGCTACAGACAAGTTAGATGAGTCGGTAGATGTAGAAAACAAAATTAAACTATACTTACTCCAAGCATCAAAGAATAAGCCGATATGTAAGCAAGAAATAACCTTAGAGAAAAGACTGATAAAGCAAATGAAATCTGAGTCCACGTGATTTTCAAATATTCTACAGTAGATGGACAGACTTGAAATGAATCAAGATGAAGATTCTGAGCTTAATACTCTTATTGCTTCTGAGAGGACTGAGATTAGTTTATATCTGAGTGGTGCAGAAATGCCCTTTCTCAAATTGACACTGAACATTCTCAAAACCTTAAATCCAGTGATCTGAAATTTGGAAAAAGATGAATTATTGTGCAGGTGCCCTTAGTGGAATTTTTTCAGCTAGACAAAATATTTACTTTTCCATTCTTTCTTATTTTCTTTAATATTCCCTCTGGAAAGCTGGCATGAACAACTTTCCTAATTGCCTTTGTTGGCCAAATTCTTGAAAGAAACAGGCTTGCCCAGACTTCATTAAAGAGCTGCAGAAAGGTGTGTAGAAATATAGACACTGTTAGTTGAATTGTTCCAGCAAAAGCTGTAAAAATTGAATGAAGAACCAAAATTACACAGGGTTTAAAAAAAAAAAAAATAATTGGAACGCACCTAATAATTAGAATAGTTAAAATGTTTTCTCTATGGAGAAAACAGATCTTTGGAGAGGATAGGTTTTTAATGTTTCTGTGTGTTTTCTCCCATTCTTAGTGACAAACATCAGGGAAATTATGCATAAAAATACATGTTTAAGTTAAAGTTTAACTTTTCCTGTGGTGATCTTTTGTAACCCACATTTCTTCATGAAAAAGAAACTGCTAAGAAAACACTTGGGAAAGCACAGATATGAGAATTACTGTTACAGAGATAATTTAGCTTGAATGAGAAATTTAACTCAAGAACAACTGTTCAAAAGTACATAATTTTGAGGTTTAGATTTATAAGCTTTTAGTACTTTGATTACGTCTATGTAGCAGACTATGAATGAGAACTAAACCCAGTCAAATGTTAAATGTTTCCTGAATCAATGTCTGTCACAAACTAGAGCTTCTGACTCTTCATATCCTGTATACTCATGGTGAACCTGGGTCTAAGCCTGTTAAAAATATTTAAATTAAAGGGCCTCACCTCATATTTATGAAAGAACTTGGATTGTTTTTCATCAGCACCATGTTTGAGCCCTGTATCTGCAAAACTGTAATATGGGACTCATCTCTTCTCCTTCCAGCAAAGAAGAAGCCCTCAACCAATGAGAAGCAGTACATGGAAACAAATTCATAAAAGCTTAAGATAATGGTTGTGTCATCACTGTATGTTTATTGAATGTGTGTCTATGTAAAAACAAGATTGTTAAAAAAGCCTCTGACAGTTAAGGAATTAGGAAGGTTAAGTTTACTTGTATAAAGATAAATAATCATCTTGTGGTGATATACTCCTCTGACAGAAGCAAATTAGTCATATATTTAAAGACCACATCATATTTCAAATGAAAAAAAGCCTCCTATTTCCTAATTTTTAGAGTGCATTTAAAGAGTGTTTTAGGTGCCTAGTATGAACATTTTGAAAATGAGACTGATTAAAATAAAAACTCTGTTACATTATCATTTTCTCAGCCCCTAACAAGTGTGAAGTGTAGATTCATTGTTCAGACACGTTGACCAGCACAGGTAAACACTTGTTAACTATTTCTTATCACAGGGTGTTATTCTTTATGTGGGTGAGATGAATGAATACTCATACATTTTGCCACTGGGCTTCACTGCAAAACGCTGTGAAGCCAAATACAGAGTTCAAACCATTCTCCTCGTTTCCTCTCCAACTTTCTTATCTCTTTTAAGATTCAAGTGGCACCTTTCAGATCTTGCTAATTCCACTTTATCTTCTCCCAGTTTTAATTCTGACTGTAGAGCCCTTTGTCACTTTCTGTTTCAGTCAAATTTCCCCTGTATGAAAGTTTGGTGGTTTTGTTGCCTCAGCTGTTTCTGCACCAAACACAAAGGTCATATTCCAGTTTCTTTCATACCATTTCAAACGCTTAAGGCAAGATCTTCTCAAAGATAGGGAAGATAAGAATTTAAACAGTCACATAGTGTTATTTTCAGACTTATTATTGCTTGTTTTGTTTTCTTTTCGTTTCAATAATTTGAACATCTTTATGTGACTGAAACCTTCAGAGAAAAGATGTAACCTATGGCAGACATGCAATTTTACTTTAAAATACCAGCTATGTCAGAAGTGAAAATAACTAAATGCAATGATGGAAATTACTGGGTGCTCTTGTTAGCAAGATGTGAAAACAAAAGTAGGTGAACCACACTTGTACTTTGCAAGTACACTTCCTGAAGTAGCTGTGAAACAAATTTGTTCTCAGGTCATCCAGCCCTTCTTTGGTTCTGAAATTGCTCTGACAGGTTTCCAACATCTATATTTTCTTTCACCTCACTTCCCAAAACACTCAAATCTTGCAGCCAGGACTCTCTGGCCACACATAAGTTGAAATTTACTGCTGTGGGATTTTGATGCCAAGGCCAGGAAGGTGTTTTTCCACCAAGAATAACACAAAGTATGGGAAAAACTTCCTGTATGATCTTACTGCTTTTGCCATTTTGGACCAGCATAAGAGGCACTGCAGAAAGTTTCTCCTCTTGAATTGTCATTTTTCCTGATGGCATTTTCCTTTGAAAAAATTGTTCCATTCTAGATGTAACATTACCACACTGTAAGGAAAATACACTTATGCTTCCAATGTGCTCTTGATACACTTCAGAAGTGAATAAGAAAGTTGTGAAACTTGAATTTGTTATTGTAAAGTGTAAAATTAGTGTGTTTTTAAAAATACTCAGAGTACAAATTGGTTCCTGTCACAAAAATTGCTACAGCTATTTCCACGTGTCAAAGAGAGTAGCATTATCTGCTATGCAGAGAAATGAGCTGAAAATTTTGCATAGGTTCCTATCCTACCTTTGGGTTGTTAGAAAATTTTAGGGAAGAAATTTTCCATTTTTGCCTTTAAATTTCCATGTTTAAGAAGTTAGAGATTTAAAAAAAAAAAAATTATAATATTGATAATGGTCAAGCTGTAAGATTCAAGTGCTGTAGATGTTATATCCCATGTTTAGTGTGTGATTTATCACATTATAATATTTGAAAATGGAAATATCTTTAGCTGGCAACAGTGCTGTATTTTTTATCTGTGTGAATGAGTCAAACAAAGTGGTATTATTTATTGAACTTCCTTTATTAATACAGAAGATGTTTCAAAATGAGAGACCCCTTGATGAATTTACAATCACCTGATGAATACACCCCCCTATTATGAGAGCCCTTGGGCCTGATGAATTTACAATCATTTAGGACAAAAAGGGAAGAGAAAGAAGCAGTATTATCTCTTTTGAAGAAGTAGAGTTATGGGCTTAGGCACACGGACAAGTTCCCACAGAGATAACAAGCTACTGAAGAGCAATCAACTTGTTTTAACTGTCCCTTTGTGTTCCCTTGGTTTGTGGCAAATGTGAAGTAATTCAAATAATCCTCATCCTCTTTCATCACATATTTCGTTGAGGACCAAAGAAATGTAAATCATTTCGCACTTGTCACAGGCTAAGAGACTGAAGATAAATGCTGCTGCAGTTCAGCTATATTGGGTAACTCATTATGGCACTGTGACTTTCCACGTGTCTCTGACTCGAGACCTAGGTTGACTCTCTGTATCAAACACTGAACCTACACTTTTTGAGCCTCACTCTGAACTAAAGATGTCTGAACTAAAGACAAAGTGAATACTGCTTTTATGGGTTGTCATTTCCAACCATGAGGATAAGAGTAACTCAGGAAAGCCTAGCCCTAAAGTATAAATGGCAAAGTAACATGAAATAAAAAAAAAATCAAATGTATTGAAAAGGGTTAGATTTCCAATCATCATTCATTGATTCAAAATCTTGCATATTCTGATAAGCAAGTAGCATTTGGAATATTTGTTCAGTGAAAATAAATTTGAAACTTTTGGAGGTTAGCCAGTTCTCCATCCCCATTCTTTATTAACATGATGTTATTCCAAACCGCAATCCTTAGTTGGTGAGGATATGATTGTATTTAATAATGAATCTTGAGACAAAAGAATCTAGCAAAGCATTTGCAGCAGTTTCTGAGTTTCAATACTGTCACTGTGATTTTAAATAATTTCACCCACATGCCTTCTGTTACTTTTTTATTGATTTGAGGGGAATAAAGGGTTTTGAACTATGATTGTTTTTGTAGGTTTTGGGGTTTTTTTCATTCCTATCATAAAACTTCAGAATAGAGTTTGAAATTGGGAATAGAAAATAGGAATATTAGTGCTTGTTCAGGACACCTGCATAATCAGCTACAGTTTTTCTTCTTCCAACAGATTGCCAATTATTTGGGCTCAGGAGAAAGAGGTCATCAGCTGTTAAGTTCTGTAGCATTTTGATGGTGTTATCATAGAAACATAAAATGGTTTGGGTTGGAGGGGACCTTAAGGAACATCTTGTTCCAACACCCTTGCCATTGGCAGGGACACCTGCTAGATCTGGTTGTTCAAAGCCCCATCCAACCTGGCCTTTAACACTTCCATATATGGGATACAACACTTCTCTGGGCAGTATATACATAACTTCTGTATTTCAGAAAACAGGTGAGTTTTAAAAAGTAAAAAAACCCCTGACTTTGCTGAAAACAAGTGTATAATTATTACTTCCTTAAAAAAATATAGAAGTGGTAAAATCCATAAGGTCCATGATTCCTGAACAAATCTGTGGTCCATATTCTGCTGAAATAAGCTCTGGAGTTATATGCATCAGCAGTAACAGCTCGTCACGAGGAATAAATAGTCACACAGACAGATCACTGACTACAGAAGGTTTATTGTGAAGTCTATTCACCACATTATCTAATTTAAGCTAAACTTGGTGCCTGGAAATAACTCCATTTAACTGTCTGGAAGGAGATTTGCATTTGTTAATGTGCAAGGGAGAATATCTTTTTTTGGGTGGATACAATGATTTATTTCAGAACTTGATTGGTTGTGCTTCTGAACATTCTAGACTTACTTAATGCCCTTTCCTCTCTTTCCCAAACTTCATCCTCCAAACCTCAGTCTTTCATGCATTTTAGTCTTTCTGATGGGTGAGATGTGTTTCATATTTTTTCTTGGTCATGTATTTTTCTCTTTCAAGATTAGGTGAGATGGAATCACGTGGCAGAAAAGACAGAAAGTTTCGGAGACTTCAGAGGGTGGCAGGCAAAAACTTTTAAATGTGGGACTGAGGGAATACAGCTCAGAGATGATGAAGGTGCTGTGAAACACATGGACTGATCAGCCAAGGTTTAGATGAAACAAATGAGAAACTCCCTAGGGATTAGGTGGCATGAAAAGTTTACTGCATTTCAAAGACCATTGAGTTAATTACAACATCATATGAAAGCAAAGTTCTACTTGCAAAGACACATAGGGATAGGGGAAGTTGGTGCAAAAATATTTTTCACCTTTCCTGTACTGTACTCCTTGGATAAAGATAGTTCTCAACTATTCCTCTGGATAAAAAGGAATCCTAGTTTTCTTTCTTAAGAAAATGTAACTTTTATGGACTTTAAAACCGTGTAGTCTTCTTCAGGGAGCTAATTATAAAGGAAAGGCTGTGATAATTCTGTTTCTAACAAAACTTAAGATGGCTTCTCAACATTACTTTTCCAAGAAAAGCCACCTGAAGTCTGTGCACTTTGACTTTCCTCTTTCTCTTTCTTTCTGAATTTGTCTGTGCATACATATACATATTCAAGAAGTGCAATTATATATTTATATGCATGTGTATATACACCCATATATATATATAAATACATGTGAAGTGAGAGATAAATATTCTTGAGTACATCTATTACCTCAATAAATAGAAACTTCCTTAAGGAAGTCTCATTGTAATTAATTTTTATTTGCAAAATATTATTGAAAAATACAGTTCACAGCTAAAGGCATATCATACTGATTTGGCAAGAACAAAGTCAGTTAATTGCTCCCAATTGCCATGAATAGAATTTCTCTACCACCATTTCACTTTTGCTTTTGGAAGTACTTTCTGAAGTTAAAATTGCACATGTGGAGTAGACCTGTATTTCAGCAAATGAGTTAGCACAGTCATTAGGTTTAAATTTATGTGAACAGGAGACCAGAAGCATTCTACTAGCCCCAGTGGATTCCTTCAGTTTAGATTCACAATTTGTGTAAGTTATGATAACAGTCTAATTAGTGGTTTGGACGTACAGTTTTCCACTTGGCAGATAGACTACAATAGCTCTTTCAGAAATTCTACTCATTATGTCTTATTAGTATCAGGCAAGACAATATAAGTCTCATTTCACAAGGGATTTATAAGAACTCCTACTGGGAAGTGGTCCTTTTTCAAATGACCCCTATTTATTTTTTCTGTGTGTCAGCTGGATATTTCTGGAATAGTGTTTTTAACATCAAATATTGTATATAACTGAAAATGTCTGTGCCTGAGAAAGTAGATAACATTTCTCAAGCTAAAACTGCTATGGGGGAAAAATAATGCTAATATTAGTATATTGCCAAATTACTGTATCAAAAAAAAATGTTTTAGTATGTATGTCCTACTCATACTGCAAAATTCTAAATGGCCTTAAATGTAAATCTCATTCACCCATGCAGCTGAACACCTTGCTTCTGGATAGGAATTTTGTTTTTAGGTTTGAAGACTGTTCTTTTTTCCATTCAAATAAGTTTCAATTGTTTTTTCTTCAACTGCAAATTCATTATCCATGAAAACTTTGCACTTCTGATCTGTTTTTAGAGAAGCAGCCTTTGATTTTTTAATTGTCCTAGAATTGCCTTATATTCATTCTGCTTAGCTTTTGTAGGACTACAAAAAGGCTAATTAAATGTTGATAAAGTATGAACATTCCTAAAATAATTCTGTGCAGTATAATGAAAAAAAGAAATTGGAAAGTACTACTAATTCTGCTTCTGATAGAGTTTGGGTAGGAACAGCTGTATCAGAAGCAGAAGTTTCCAAACCAGGGCCAGAGGGTGACTCAGCATGGAGTTGTGTTAGGAATTTGTGCCATGACTTGGTAGATCTGGAGTACAAGCAGCTGGATCTGGGATGAGCTGTAAAAGAATAATTTCAGTATAAGGTATGGCAATTGTTCTCCTACAACAACTTTTGCAATTTCTGGGGGTTTTGCTGCAGTAGTTGGTTGAATTTGAACAGCATCAAGTATGTTGCATATGTTGGTGGGTCATTGAAGTGGCATTCGTGTGAATTAGAAAGGAATGGGCTGCTATGGTTCCCACCGTGTTGGTAGAAAGTGCATGTGGTTTAGCAAGCCAAACATTCATGGACAATATATACATTTCAAATCATGCAGTTGTCCAAACTTCCTGTGTAAAAATCCTACAGAAAGTATTTGCTATTTGTTTTAGGAACAAATATGGTGCCTATTGTAATGTAAAGGATTATGTATGTCTTGATTGTAGTTTCCATTTTAGTGTCAGCAAAATGACACTTTTTGTTGTCTGTATGAAAACAGAAAGGCTAAGGTGTTTTTGCTCACATCTGCATTGGCCAATGATTTTGTTGTATTTGAGGAAGAGGTCAGTTTTCAGTCTTTGATCTCTGTGAGTTGAATAAGAAATTTGTGAAGCCAAGAAAGATAAAAGAAAAAAAGTGTGAGTTCTTCTGTTAAAAATAGCTACAGTGGACTCAATAACAATAAAAAATAAATGCATGGACCCAATTTGTGTGGCATACCATAAAATTTATTTGCAATAAAAGCTTTGAATATACTTATGATAAAGCAAGTGTGAGAAGATGCATTTCCCTGCTGCCCTGAAGAAGAGATGAAAGCAAAGCCTGTAAAATCAACAGAGTGATCATTTTACCTGAACAGACATGATTTAAACAAAAGGTCTCAATTGCATCATGGATATCTTTTACTCTCAAGTTGTTTTTAGCTTATTTGTTCAATTTGATGAGTGTTTTGTTGTACTTTCTACTACTTTTGTCATGGCATTTAGTATTTGTAACCCACCTGATTTTGTAGGAAAAGCTGCAAGGTGTGGAACAGCAATGGTTTCTGCAGAGAATCAGTGGAATTGTCTTATGATATGTTCCAAATACAACTCATTTTTTTAGATGAAAAATCTTTTTTGAAGATGTGCTTTCAATTGCAATTTGCTTTGAAATGGGAATGTTCCTGTAGAGCTCAAAAAATTTTACTAGATAATTTTTACCATAAACCAAGGCTCCTTGGCACACTGCATGTTGTTAAGGAAGTTTATTTTCTGATAGATAAGGAAAATACCTTTTGAATGTCTTGTAAGTGCATGCATTGATATTAGCCTGGTCTTGGGTAATCAGCGTAAAATGTTTGGGTGCAGGAGGGGATGTTGGAGCACCTCTCTTATGAAGAAAAGCTGATAAAGTTGGGGATGTTCAGCCTGTAGAAGTGGAGGCTGCAGGGCCACCTTAGAACAGCCTTCCAATATGTAAAAATTTAAAAGAATAACAGTGTACTATAGTGATAGCACAAGGTCTCACGGTTTTAAACTGAAGAGTAGATTTAGATTGAACAGAAGGAAGAAACTCTTCCCTGTGGGGGTGGTGAGGCACTGCACAGGTTGCCCAGAGAAGCTCTGGATGCCCCATCCCGGGAAGTGTTCAAGGCCAGGTCAGATAGGGTCAGGTCTAGAGGAAGGTGTCCCCGTGTGTGAAGGAGGGGTGTGAGAGTGTGGACCTCAATGATGTTTTTGACCCCTTTCAATTCAAACCACACCAAGATTCTATGTTTCTATAACCTCACTGCAACATTTCTATGCATGTATGGTGCAAACTCAATTTGCTGGAGCAGTTGTAAAGAAAGATTTAATATCACAGCATCTTTCTAATCTGTGTTAACAATACAGCGTTGCAAACCATTCTTAGCTTTTATTTCAGTAGCGAACTGCAAGTCTTTACATTAATGCTTCAGGACAGAAGGAGGCCACTGCAGTTGTTCCCAGTAACACCACATCACTGATGTTTGCAGTGCTTCAATGTGCTTGTCTTATCTTTGTTGAATCATCACCGCTGTGGTTTCTGGTGCCATCTCAGTTGATCCATTCTCCATGTTAATCACCTCTTTGCATTCTGCTGATTGCCATTGTGCTTTATCTTCTCGTTTGACCTTGTGTCTCTCAGCCTTAAAACTTCTATAATTCTGTGTAAGTTTACCACATTTCTTAATTGTCTCTTTTCTCTTGAATGTCCCCAGTACATAGGGAAGCATGAAAAAGGGTTATACTCCTGCATGCTGTGTATTAAAGCCTGACTCCCTGCACATGAACTTGGGATGGATGGCAATGAAAGTCCAGGTTTCAGATTCTCTACCTTGAGTTACTTGACACTGCCTACTTAGAATTGCCATTCTAAATGTCTCTCTCTCTGCTCAGACAAGGAACCTTCCATCTTCTCCTTGGTTACAAAAAACCACATACGAAAAGTCAGAGGCCAAATTCATACCTCATTGCAATCTGCAGCTTCCTCATGAGGGGATGTGGAGGGGCAGGCACTGATCGCTTCTCTCTGGTGACCAGTGAGATGACCCACATGAATGGCAGGAAGGTGAGCCAGGGGAGGTTTAATTTGGATATTAGGAAAAGGATCTTCACTCGGGGAGTCACTGGGTGCTGGGACTGGCTCCCCAGAGAAGTGGTCACAGAACCAAGAGCTCAAGAAGAATTTGGACAATGCTCTCAGACACACTATGTGATTCTTAGCATGTTCTGTGGAGTGCCAGGGGGAGGACTTGATGATCCTGGTGGGATCCTTCCAAATCAGGATATTTTATCATTCTGTGATCCAAATACCTGACCCCATGTAAGGCATCTGCTCCTGCCCTCATTGTGTTCCTGTAAATACTAAGGAGAGGAGTAACTGGGGAATTGTTTGTTCTCACATAGGCAAAGCACCAGTGACCAGGCGTTCTGCTACACCTTGCCCCTCCATAAGGCCATGGCTCCAAAGCTTTGTTGAGTTCACAACTCTTGCAGAAGCAGTGTCTCTATGAGAGGCAGCAGATACAAGTCACAAATATTTTTATCCTGGAAAGTATTTTCTGCATTCATTTCCTGTTCACTTTTCATAAACATTTCATATTTACTATTCACTAAATATTAATAGCATAGCTATTATTCAAACTTCTGTTTTGTTTCTGCATTTATTTTTAGAATAAATACTTTGGGTTGTGTCTACAAACACACTTTCCCAAAATAATTTGTTTTCAAAGACTCCTTGAATCCTTTTGCTCTAGTTTGCAGGATCTTACTTATCTGCTCTGTTATTTTAAAATATGAATAATGCCTAAGAGTGACTCTTCTATTTCCGTAGCCTTTAAAATATTTTTCCCTAACTGTATCTCTAGACATTTGTTGTTCAGAAATGAACTTCAAGCACCATAGACTATCTCTTACTTTGGATAGTTGATAAACATTTGGCACCAGGAAAATTAATGAAGTTCAATGAAATATAAAATTCACTCAAATATGAATTGCTTGCTATCCATGTGGATTCTTCTCCCCACTCAATTCTTTCTACTTATAGTAATGATCTTAAACAAACAATTCCTGAGGAGACAAAGAAGTACAGACCACATAGTGTAGTACTATGTATATTTTTCATAATTTGAGTATTACCCTGTTGAGTTAAAATACCTGTTTTCTTTTTCCCTTGTTTGTAAGCTGCAAATTGCAGAATTTTCTCCCAGTTGCGACCTAATCAGTGAATCATAGTCAGAGGATTTTGTCACCTTCTGTTTCTTGTTCCTGATTAATAGCTTCTTTATCTCCCAGAGTTTTATGTGGTTTGCACAGGCTTTTTAACAGTTTTCGGATGATCTTTTGATCACACAGTTCCAAAAATGTTCTCTTTTCATGTCTGGATTCAGTTTGGCTTCTAAAATATCTTGTCAGTGGCTTCAGAGGCCACAATGAGCTTGATTAGATGGTACTTGCTATACATGTCTAGATGGCATTTACCTCTAAATAGCAGGGGTAAGCAATTTTTGCCTCTGGGGCTGTCCCTCCCTGTGCTCTGAGCCAGCTCACAGCCATGCAAAATCCAGCAGGACAAAAAGCAGGATGCATGAGCTCAGACTGGGGAGAATGTAACTACACTCCTGTGTCTCCCCTTTGTCTGTGTGTGTGAGCAGGCCTCTCTGTGTTGGTTTACAAAAGGCAATATGAGCAGCTCCTTTATGACCCTGGTTCCTGTTCTGCCTCCCTGCTCAGCAAGCCTGTGATGTGATATGCCAACATTGCTGGCAGTTAACTTGGCGATGCAGGGTGGTGATTCCCATTAAAAACGTGGCTGCCCCTACAATACCCCAGGAAAATAGCTCTTAGGAGTGACCTGTACAACATATTCACACTTCACTTTGGAGACTTTGACTCCAATGCGTTTGACCACCCCTAACATGCTGGTTAACTCCCAGACAATGTCCACTCATTCTCCAGAAGCTTAATTGCACACTATGTGCTATTTCTTGACAAGTAGCAAGACTCTTAGTCAGCTCTGACAAAGCTGTAAATTGTGGCTTCCTTGCTTAAGGCCTCAAGTGTGTCCAAGGATGACTTTCCCTGGTTTGTATCACATTCAGACAAGCACAGTGTTAGCAGTAGTTAACTATCTGTCAACTTTGAGGAGTGTGATTTGTGCTTTTCTCATGGCATTTATTACATCCCTTATTCAATGTAGCTATTGATCTCTCTTCTAACTGTGGCAAGTTGTTAAAAAATTAGTGGCTCTCTACATGTCCCCATACTGTACTCTGGCACAAACATTTACCTGTAGGTGAGTCTGAGTGTTATTCAGTGAAAATGATCTTCCACTCAACAGTAGCTGTGATGAGGAATTGCATTCTTCCTTCAATTTTTTTTTTACTGGTTAAGACAATTGAGTTGGGTTTGATTTATCCCAAAATCTCTTTGTTAGCCATTTACTCCTATTCTCAGAGAAACCGTTTTGCACAGTAACTCAACAGAGCATTTGGTGCTCACACTTTCAAAAACAAAACTAATGTATAGCTTGAACATGATTCTCATTGCTGGTCTTTTATCTGAGCCTGTTTCCACAGCATGCATCCCTGTTCTTGCATAACGTAACTTTTCCCATCAACTTGTGGGCAGCTGAGGAGTCAGAGCTAAATAAAGCTCAGATAATTGCTATTATATATGGTGTGGCAATTATAGATGTGAACTGGCAATTCAATAGTGCCCTTGCATTTTTCTGTGCTGTATATGGGATTGTGAAAGCTGAATCTGGGAGAAGCTATGCAGTGTTCACAATAAACAAGTAAGTCTTGAATTTAAACTTGGTGATTTATGTGAGTGCAAGTGGATGCCTCTGAGAAAGATGAAATAATTTGGTCTAATGGCAGCACAGTCTGATTTGGAGAATTTTAAGACTCAGATTTGAAACCACACAAATGTAAAGCAACATATGTTTCACCAGTAGATTAATAAAGTAAATTAAGGCTTAGCCAAAGATCCATATAAAATCCCAGAAATATTAATAGACATATTCTATAAGTATTATTTGAATTATATACTGAAACCACTGTTGAAAAATTAAAATGAGACCTCTACAGTTTTAAAATACTCCTAAAATATAACATCCTGTTACTGGATGTTTTACAGACAAATTATTGGACTCAATAGAGGGTAAATTCTTTTGCTTGTGTTATACAGGTCAGGTTTGATGATCGAATGGTCCCTTCTGGACTTAAAAGCTATGAATCTGCTCCTTTTCTGCAACGTTCACATAAAAGGTCAGGTTTCCAAGGCTGGAATATTTCACTGGAGGACCAGAAGCTCTCTAAGATGTCTTTAAAATAATGAAAGGGGTAGAAAAGACATAAAATAAGGACAAGAGAAGGAATACAAAATAAACTAAACCAAGGAATTTCTGTTCTCAACCTACAAATGGGAATAAAATGTTAAATATCAGAGCATCCCATGTGCTTCCTGAAGTACTTATGTGTCAGTGAACAACTATATCACACAGCCTAAACTGCTGTGCTTATGGAAGACTCTCTTCTAATAATCATAATCTCTCACCTAAATAGATGCTGAAATTTTTCACTAAGAGGAAAACTATTTTGTAATGTGAATGTGTACATGTCATCCCATGTAAATACATGAGCATAATTAAAGAGTTACAGTGACAGATACCCAGATCCAAAATAGCAACTAATTACATAATGATATTAGCACAGTCTAGTATTAGCATCCACCCTCCCATACTGTCCCAAGACTGAAATACATACTGAACAACATTTTCATTTTTGGAGTTCATGCTCTAATCTCAGTAGGAATTTCAATGTTCAGAGGAAGTCCCAATGAGGGTCACTCTAAACAAATGGGATACATGATCTTGAGGCACCCCTTTAGACTTTGTAACTGTGACTTTTTTCATAAAGAGATTATATGTTAAAAACAATGTTCTACAAATTTAACTTTAAATACTTATTTGGTGACACTAAGGGAAAAAACACACTCAAATGTAAACAGTACAAGCCTATATCTTCTAAACAGTTAATAATTTATGTTTCTCATAGATGACTTATCAAATATAAACAGAAACCAGCATTGATTTTCCTACATTTTGATGAGCTCAGCAACATTGCACCATTGACTCCTTTACAATGAGGGATTTCTAAACTGTAATAAAAAGGGATATATTAAAAGAGTACACATGTTCCTTATTAATTCACCCCATCAGTATGATCTGTATTTTGTGCCCCATTAACCTCCACCACCAGGCAAGGGTTTAATTTCTAATTCATACAAATGCTTTCCTATCAGCTAACTATCTGTGATGGCAGATAAGGCAAAAGTAGTAAGGCATGATATTTGGAAGAAAAAATGCTGAGCTGGAGAGCACAGTGAGAGGTGTTTCATTTAGTTGACAGTCTTGCATATAACAATTCTTATCTGAAGACCCAAGAGCACTCAAATTTTATAGCCAATATGTTAGCTCTGTCTATCCATTAATGAAATTCAGCTATGGCTGAAGAAAAAAATCCAAAATCCTCTGTGAATGTGCACCAAGATGACACAGAAGGTAGGAGTATAATAAGGAATCTTCATATCAGTGTAAGAAATATAGGAGCAATTAGTCAAGTGAAATTTCATCAAGATCCAAAAAAATTATGGCTCTGTGACACTTGAATATAGCTTTAGTAAATTTGCATCTTACTCAAAGGATAATATCTCTCAGAATTTCTGTAATAATACAATATTGTGCTTCTCTTTAATACAACATAACATAACATAAAACATAACATAACATAACATATCATAACATAACAAACATAACATAACATAACATAACATAACATAACATAACATAACGTAATGTAACGTAACGTAACATAACATAACATAACATAACATAACATAACATAACATAACATAACATAACATATTTTGTATTCTTATACATAATTATAATGAAAGTAACTAATTACTGCAGAAAAATTCCCTGATGAGTGGGTCAGAGTTTTCCTTGCAGTGCAATGATTTGTGATGCTTTTTAAAAGGTTAAATGATTTCATTTCTAAATAGAAAAAGATAGAATTTCTATGAACTGCTTTTCCTACTAAAGCAGTCCAAAACAATGCTGTCAATCTTCCTGTTTGCCAAGGTACCTGAGCTAAATCCATTTCAGGTTATATTATACAGAATTTCAAAAATAAGATGAAGAATGGAACTCTTATTCCGTTTAAATGGAATTCTTTTTTTAGAAGTAGCTGTGATAACATCATAAAATTTCTTGCTGGGTTCCTTTCTGTAAAAACACAAAGCAGGTTTTATACAACTTCTCTTCCTTACACGCAACTTCCCCCCTCCCTCTCCTTCACACACCCATATTTAGGAAAGGGAAATTCTTGACAGCAAGCCCTCAGTGGCAATGACCATCTGGCTTTGTGCTCACTGGTAGGTGCTAATTGGCAGTGGTGAAAAGAGTGGTAATAAACACTCAGCCCAGTGTAGCCAGCCCTGCTTGACTGAAAAAGAAATTTCTTTGAACTTTACAGATTTTTTAACAAATAGAGCTTTTTTGGGTCATAAATGCTTAGTTTTTTACCAATATTAGGAACACACTGGCTTGACTCTCTGAGCAGTTTTATAGCAAAGGAAGAAGAATTTAGGTCGTGGTACAATTGCAGCCATTAACATAGCCTTTCTTTTAATAACTGCTGCCCCAAGGGAACAGTTTTGGTGTTTGTTTGCCTACAAGCAGAGTTATGTTTCAGAGAACAGAGTCTTGGGTGTACCCTACACCTTCGCTGAATGCCCCAATTTCATGGGAAGTGTCTCGAATATCAAGGTTTAAGAGCAATATAGGAAAGTGAAAATCACAATGCTACTTCCTACATGTGTTTTATATATGAACTGTACAATGTTTGTGCTCAATAGCACATTTCTTTCCCCAGATTTGAAATTAGCACCACTCTATCCATTAAGCCTAGTCAGGGTAGGGAGGAACTGGCAGAGTCTCATTCACTGGATTAATAGATACATTTTTTTGTTTTCTCAGACAATATAAAGATTCAAGGTAGTTTGAAGGAAAGGTTCTAATTTGCAAGTGGGCAATGTTTGAATATTATTTATTTGTATTTCGCAAACTACTTCACTTGGTTTTATTCAAAAAGTCACAAGTATCTTGAAATATGTGTATTTTGTCTAATTTGTGGGATAATCTGAGCCTTTTTAGCATGAGTCCTACAAAATTAATTTTAAAATCCTCCAAAAAATATCTTCAAAAAGAGTATTATTTGTGCTGAAAATTCAGTTGTGACTTTCTGGAAAAAAGTCAAAACTCTATTTATTTATATTTTATTTATTTATAGAATAGTTATTACTGCTGAATACCTAAGCAAATAAAAATATTTTAGAATTTAAAAAGAAATAGTGACTTATTTTGAGAGCTGTTTGTATGTGATTCTTAAGTGATCCTTGTTGCTTATCAGTGTTCAGCAGACACCATGGGATTTCAAGTTAGGAGTCTAACTTTCACATGGAAAAACAGAGGTGAGACAAAATTTATCTTTAGTTTCTATTTCCAGCAATGATGCTACTCCTCTGCCCTTACTAAATCCTTTCCTGACTTGACTTATCTTTTTCCATGTAAATTCAAACCATAAATAAGATAATAGATGTAAATTTGAAATGTGACCTTTTTTTTTATTCAGTTATTTTGAAAATTTCAGTAATTACATGGAGAGTATTTCATATTTGTAGAACATGTTGAGAAGAACTACATCTTGGCTGCTAATTCCAGTTGCTACTGATATCAAGAAAAGAGCATATATCCGTGATTTCTTATGCCATTATGGATCTGATCCATAGAATTCTCAGCTAAACCTTGGTTCTAGAATACTAGAGAAAGAAAATCAATTGCTAGCTTTATATATTTGCAAAGTGACACTTGCTAGTAGAGTTGTCAGAATCTTATGTTTCTCCAGTTGGAAGGTTTATAAAAGCTACTTCATCCATATTAAATTCTAAAGTGAAATAGATTTGTGTGGGAGAGAACTTAATCTCAGTTTAACATCAGTACAGCACCCCAAAGGATCATAGTTCATGCCTAATTGAGCTTTTGCAGCACAGTCACGATCACTTACATGAGGAGATAAAAAAGATGCCCTAACTTCAAAAGAGAAAATACTTTACTCTGTTCTGCTCTCTTTCTCTGTTGCTTCTCTCTCCTCCCCATTCCACCCCCTTTAGAGCAATAAATGCACACTGCATTTTGCACATTCCCACAGCAGATAAACATAGACAAATTTTCCTAGAGATGACCTTGTTTGTCAATACTTCAAAAACTCAAAACTATCTCTGGCCACAGTTTTATAATAAAAATAATTAGGTTTTTTGCAATTCCCATTTAACTCTTCCTACAGAAAAGCCTCAGTTCTGGCAATTGGGAAGAACACTACAACACAGATTATTTGGATGGTCACCACTATGGCTCCCACTCTGTGCATGGCTTTCTCCAACTTGTAATGTGGAAATCAGACACTTCTCTTTCAGCCCATACCACCCTCTTGTATTCTATGAATCAGCAAAAGATGAGGATCAATATATCCAATTTCTAAAAGCCTGTATTAGGAATAGTAACTGACCAAGAACAAGAAGGGTTATGGTGGGAACTTTAGTGGTTTTTCTTTCCCTCTTGCACAGATCAAAAGTAATATATTGCAATAAAATGAAAAATATATTATGCACTAACAGGATATGGTATAATGCTTTCCATTTTATTAATGGACATGGTGTTCTCAGACTGTCTTTATCGAAAGTTCTGCCTTTTTCACAGCACAATAATGTCTCTTGACCTCCTCACCTGTTCCTAGTTCTTGGCAGAAATGTGATTGTACATGAAGATGTCAAATGGAAATGATGGCTGCACATTGCAGCTAAGAAATGTTTTGCAAGTCCACTTATTCCAGAGTAGAAAGTTGATGTTCCATGTTTTGCCCAAGAGGCCTTGCACTGAGTATCTGAAATGACTTGCTGGGTCTCTCTGAAAAACAAGAAGAAAACACACTTGTTATTTCTCCTCATGTCCTCTCTTGTCTTGGAAAGAATGAATGTGTTGAATCAACCCAGTTGTTAGAGAATGATTGAAGAAGAAGTTCAATCAGATAGCTTTTAAGGTAGGAACAATGAGGGATTAACCCTGACAAACAGGAATCAGCGCCCAAAACCAAGAAGAGAGTCCAGATTAAGTCACACATTTTTGTCCGATGCAATGCAAAAATCACTTCCTTCCCAGATACAACATTTCCTTTTCTTTGCAAATAGTTTTACAAAGAAGAAATAAAAGGGAATTATTATACAATATTTATGGATCTTGGCTACCTAGCTACTTTCATTTCCTTTTTGCTGTTGAAAGATTATACTAGAATACAGTTTATATCTTCATGCACCAAGAACTTTAACAAGTTACTAACTTGTTTATTAGTGAAGAACACAACTAGAGTTAACCCAGTCAGTAAATCTGTCTTAATGCTAAGCTGGTACTCTTAGAACAAACTTTCATTTTCTTAAATACTGAGTAAAATATTTTCAGTTATCTAACAGCACAAGTCAAGTAACCTTGACTACACTTGCCACACTACTATGTCAGCACTTTAATAACTTCTTTGGCTCTAGTTTGAGGTGTCATATAAAGATTTTACCTAATGCTTTTAGTAGAGAAATTAAATGGGACAAATCCAAGACATCTAAATAAAAGAAGAAGGTGGCTGTGTGGCTCTGCATAGAGTGTTGCTGCAATGCTTTCCTCGTGAAACCTTTCTTCATGTCGAAAGTAATCAAACTGATGCTGAACAGGACATTGGGGAGCCTTCCACAGAGAGTGGTTGTGCACTGGTTTGATGGGACTTAGAGCAAACAGCAAGTGTCACAAATGTTTTTATTCCCAGATTTTGAGGGAGCTTTTAGAAAGAAGAGAGTAGCATAGTGGCTTGAGAAAGGAAATCAAGAAAATCTGAAACACCCATGTACTTACAAGCGGAAAAAATCTGCTGTCTTTCAACTGCCACAGCACTGGTAACTTTGTGATTGATATTCAGTAAGCACAGTCCTAAAAATAAATCAATGCACATTTTGAATACTGTCTGTTTGGTTACACATCCTTGTACAGTCTTCTGGTTTTTAAGTCCTGATAATGAATCTTTGTTTTGATTTTACAATTAAAATGGGATTCATAGCTTTAAAGTCATTAGGATTAACATCAGTAAAAACAATTAAGATCCATATTTTGAATAAAACAAAAATTAAAAAAAGAACTTGTCTGGATTAGAGATGTGCCTTGAGTATGTAACATTTTTTTTCCTGTTTTCCATTGACTTACAGTCTATTATTACATGTTGCTGGTAGCAACCTTAAAGCCAAAGAATGGCTTTGTATTCTACAGTCCCTTTGGAAGTTAAGCTACTCAGAAGGTTGGCTGACTATTACATAAATCAGATTTTAGATAAGTCAGTCTTAATAAAAGAACCACTACAACTGTGCTCTATTTGGGGCCATGCTATCCATTTGGAAACAGTTTTTTTCCAGCCCCATGCAAGGAAGTGCCAGCCTGCCCTCAGTACCTCCACAACTGTTTCTAGGGGATTTGATAGTTACAATGCATGATGCCTGCCAAGTCCACCAAATCTCCTGAAAAGTAGCTATAGCAATGAAAGATTATGTCAGATAAGCAAAAGTCCACTGTCATTGCAAACATCAGGAATGCTGCACTGCATAATGGTCGCTGTTAGACACACCAGAGCTTTAGCTGGAACCCTTTGTGGTGATGAAGGAAGAAAAATCATATCTCATGGGCATCACATGGATGTAACATCCTGGAAAATACCTGGAGAACAGGCCTGACATCAAACTCTGCATAATTCTCTCTCCAGCTTGTAAGTATGGGCATGTTCCTAGAAAAGGATGAGCTTAAGATATATCAGACCCCTGTTACAAGTCTCTGATGAGAGTGTCATTGATAAATACCTTAAGTATCATTAACTCACATATTTCAGTCTTTCTGAAAAATTCAGAGTACACTTAATTCAAGTGCAACTCAATTAAAACAAAAATCTAATAACTCCATGTGGCTAGAAAGCAGTTTTCAAAATTTGATTAGTTTCATTTTGAAGATTTAGAAGTGGGGAATCCAATGCCCCCTCCTAGACTGTAACATGATTGTGTTAAGAAGGAATAGGAATTTATTACCTTTAGGAAGGAATTCTTTTAAGAAGGAATAGGAATTTATTAATTTTATTTGGATCCTCACCTAATTTTCCACAGCAAGATTAAAGTGTTCTTGATATTTTTATTCCCATTTTGTAAAGGATTAATAACAGCATGGGAAAAACTAATAATAAACAGCATAATACACATTTTTGTTTTGTTTTTACTCATTGCCTACGATGATATTAAAGAAATACACAAACATTACTGACATCTTAACTTTGGGAGTGTCAAACCAAACACTGTGTTTCTCTCTCCTTGCATGAGTAGCATTTGATTCAATATTCACAGGATATGTTGAAGAACTGAAGGAATTGCGCAGCCAATGGGACAAGTTCAGGATATATGGTTTTTAAAATAAAATATTTGTGATCTATGAATACCATTTCAGGCTCTCTTTAGTTGGATTTTGTTAAAAACAGATGAATGACTTTAAGTAGACTGAGTATCACCTGTATCCAGGAATAGTCTCAGAGAAATTAATGGGACTACTTATGAACTAAGGATCTAATTTAGGTCAGGGTGAGGTGACATAGTTTGATACTTACTTGGCCAGATTTAGTAGGCAATATATTTTTGGACTGCCTTTTTTTTATTATTTTTCTGAAAGTGAAAAAATTTCTGGGCAGTCTTGTCTAAGAGTGATCAACAGACCAGAATTGCCTAAGAATGTGATCTCATAGCCAAGAAAAGTCATTAAATAATCAAAATAAAGGCATTTCTTTCCAGCACTCAATTGACCTTTTATCTTCTTCTGCTCTCTGAAACATCTCTTTCCTGATCTTGACAGAATATAAAAGTATCCATGCATTTGAACTATCAGAGAATGCACTATAAAGCAAAAGCAATTTTAATCTTTTGGATATAAGTAACATAGACAAGATTACTGGTTTCTGACTGATTTTTTCCTCCTTGTTTTGTGAATATATTCATCAAGGATTGTTGGTTGTTGTTGTTGTTATCATGGCTGGTAATTCTCATCAAACAAGGCAGAAGCAATAATATTCTGTGAAAAGCTGCTCCATGCTCCCCAACAGTTTTCCTGAATCCTCCTCTGAATTATCTGGTTCCCTCCATGACAGAGGAAAAAATTCTGGGCTTGACAATTGTGATCCACCATAACAGCTGTACTTTAGGAAACATATTAAATAAACCCCAAAGACCTTTTGCAGCCACCTTCTTTCATTCTCTAGAAGTTCATTAAGTATATATAAACTCAGTATGCTGCTCAATCATTTTATTAGAATATTTCTGTTAGTAGATAGACCAGAATCACCTCAAGGGGAACTAATGTGATTTTGTCTTTGCCTATCTCTTATATTAAAAGTTCACTTCTCACTTCTGTACAAATGATCCAGTTGACCTGAGTAATTCAGACATACTCTGAGCACATTCTACTTCACTGAGTAATTTAAAGAGCTAAATTTTTATATTCAAAAAGTCTAAGTGTCATTAGAGATTATACAGATCCTATTACTTTCCATTTCCATTCACTACACTGGAACCTATGGTCACCCCACACAAATTTTTTTCCTGTTTTCTGACCAGCCACCTATGGATAGAAGTGATACCATCAGTTAGTCTGCTGCTTCTAAGTCGAAAGATGCTTATTCACTAAGGGAGGAAGTAATATCTTGACAAATTAAGACTCCATTGCCTCTAAATATCCAATTGTTTCCAGCTGCAAATAGACATTGCTTCTCTTGCTTCTCCCCATTCCCTGTTTAGCAACTCTGCAAAGTTCCAGTGAGGCTGGTTCAGAAGGTGGGGAGGGAATCTACATCACAGAGGAAATGACCTCTCTATTGGCAAGATATGCTTGAAACCACCCTGCTTTTCTGGTGCAGATTAAAATGCCAGTTCACACAGAGAGAGGGAAGGGAACAGGGTATTGCTGTTAGTATTTGTTACAGCATAAAAAGCAAAGAGCTCATCAAAGTTAAATGATGCTGATGAAGCAGAAACAGGAAAAGTTTTCACTAAAAAAATAGCACAATATCATTTGTATATAAAAAAAGTGAAATATATTCCATGTAACTTTAAATATACTTTTTTTGAATTAATAAAGTATTGGACTATGATTTCATATAGAAGTCAAGATAGAACACATGTAGACCAAAAATCTAAGCTAAAAGTCATGGTCCAGAAAGACTGAAATGAAACTCAGTATTCTGTTTCCAAGGGTCTTCAACACAAAAGGTGAAAAATCTTGAAGAACCATGTGGAAAATTTCTGCCTGTTTGGAAACCCATGTTTTCAACTTTCTATGCATGGAAATGATCAGAAATACATGAAAGTTATAAATTTTTTTATTCTAAACCAAGAAAAAAAACCCTTATTTTTGAACATTTTTTCATACCCTGTTTTTCAGACTTTCTTATTAATGTTGTGCTTCATTCCAGGGTAGAACGTACCTACTTTGGCATGGTGTAAGATAAGAGCACGTTCAGGATTATCACAAAACCACATTTGCAACACGTGCAGCTGCACACTACAGACTGTGTGAAAAGGACACAGCTTTGCCGAGCAGAGCTCTTGCTGCTTCCAACAGGCTCCGTGAAATCCCACTGCCTCCAACTCAGCCCCTGGGTCTGGCGGGCTGTTCTTACAAAATAGCCCAGGCAATTTGGATAATTAAACCCCAATTGGTTATTGTGCTCTTTACATAAAATATCTTCTCATGTGGCAGTTTCCTGTACAAAGAAATTTGTAAATATAATGTTAACTCATGTACAGATTTTTAAATTTGTTAAATATTTTTCATTTTTAAATGGTCTATTCATGCATTTAGAAAAAAGTGTGTTTCACATATGCAGATGAATGAATAGATTGTGAAAACATTTTCTTTTTTTTCTTTTAATTACAAATCAGGCATTTGAAACATGAAATTTTGTGTGTAAGTCTGTAAACTTTGATAAATTATTGTTTAAAGGGTCTATATTTTGTCTCCTTACTGTTTAAATGCTTTACAATTTCTATCAATTTCTAGCTTAAGTAGAATAAATATTTAAACTAAATATAAGTATTTCTCGCCGAGAGAGAGAGTCTCCAGTTTTGGAAAAAAAATTCAGTGGCAAATCAAAAGCAATAAATTAAGAAGTTTGATTAGTTTGACTCTAGCATTTATTTGCTTTCATTTTTTACTCTGTATTTATCAGAAAGTGGTTTGGCTTTCTGTGGAAATGAATTTAAAGGAAGATATATGGGTCCTGTGCTGTATTAAATGGTCTTTTCCCCTTAGTTAGTCTATCATTCTATGTGGTTTAATTGCAATTATTATTTTGATATATCTACACAATTTAAAATCTTGTAACTGCCCGGTAATAAGGGTCAAAATTTAATATAAAAATGGGTCAAAGTCAAATTTGACATATGACTGATAAAGAACTGCAAGTATGAAGGAGTGGGAAGCTGGGATCTAGCATGTTGGCTTATAGAAGATGCTGGGAGAAAAAGAGCTGACACAATTTTATGTCAATACATTTGATATCTTGGGCATTCTAGATATAATTGAGTGCAAATAAAATAAGAATAAAACCCCTTCCATCTACTGACATTTCAGCAGTCGAGGTTGGTGTCTATATTACTTCACACTCAGGTGTGCCATAAAATATGTTCTGTCAAACAGCTGAGAAAGGAGAGGAAGGAAGGAAAGAATAATGACCTTTTCAGGTTATTCAGACTCACAGGGGAAGCCAGTGAAGCAGAACCACATCACACTGACTTGTTGGACTCTGTCACAGTTTGTCGCTCTGTTCTAGTGCAAACTTCATCCATTTTGTAACACTGTAAAACCAGAAATCAACGCAACAGAAAAAGTGTTGTAAAGAGAACTGAGAGATGTAACTTACAGAAATTTCTCCTGTAACCATTTTTTAAAGGAAAAGCAACATTCCTTCTTACTGAATAGGATGTTAGGTTTATCACCTCTAGCAAAAACAACACATTGTAATTTTCTGGTTCACTTACAGTGCTACTGCACTTTTTTATGCTTTTACATGGTATGAGCATGGTCTGTATTTGATAATTAATAACATCTGCCTCCCTTACATGACAAATGATGTTTCCTAAATGGAAGTTGTTTCATTTCTACGAGTGCATGAGTCTTTTAGGAAAAGCTTTCAAATCCTTAGTCTTGTGCAATTTTTAAAAGTTCAAACTTGTAGAAGAGCAGGTTTTCTTAGCTTTTGAATCTGAAAGAACATGGTTTGTTTAAAATTCAACTTGCTTCTATTTCCACTTCTTAAGCAGGGAATATATGAATAAGAAGAATTAGTCTTACAGTATGATGTGTAAAGTATTTTGAAGTATAAAATGTATGCATTTTTATAAGATGATTGACTGTCCCAAAGGTGTTTGTATTCCAGACTTGATATGTTTAGACTCCATAAATATTCAAAGAAATATCTTTGCTGTATACTTTTAACATATAAAATGACATCTCCGGTTTTTATTACAGGGGATCTCAGACACAAAGAAATTAAATTACCTCAACAAACATCACAAAAACAGAGACAGGAATTGAATCTGTATCTCCTGGATGATAATTATTTGGTTTCATTTGCAGAATTAATCCTGTAATGTGTTCAGTATCATTCATTTGACATTCATGCAGTTTTTTTGGCTCCAAGTAGAGCAGGTTTAGAAAACAGCAAGAAGCTGTGTTTTCATTTCAGCAATTGTGAAAGGAAGTAGCTGGCTTGCTATTGTTCAAGTAAATTCCATTTTTCTGGAATTTGAAACTAACTTTTTTCACCAGACAATGAAATAACAAAATAGATGTCCATGAACCATGGTGCTGTGTCTGGCTGCTGATTGGAAGAAATGGGCTTGCAAGTAGGAGACACATTTTCTGTTGAACAACACAATACACACAGTCAGTATTTTAGGGAGACTTACTGTATTCTTCATAAAGCTAAGCAACCCAGGTAGATATTATCTCAGCTAGATTTAGCTGCATAAATAAGTTCAGCCATTCAGAAGTTCTATAGAGCATCTAAAAGTTTGCTAAAGTCTATAAAGTAGAAATATTAAATAAGAAGCCATGTGAGAAAGAGATACCTGTGTGGAGTAAAAAGGTAAAAAAAAATTAAAAGTACAAATAGATCTAAGACATACTTGGTTTTGTATGTGTTAGCTCTATTTAAGAGGTTAGTTTAAAAAAACTTGCTTTCCCAGAGAAAAAGTCTGCTAAGCAGTTTTATTTATCCTCTGAGAATTATGTAGCTGTTGTTCTGTCTATCTACCTGTTTACATGTGTTCTTTTCTTCCTTGGATGCAAATTTTGGCTATTATATAAAACCTGTTAACCCTTTTTCTGTCACGTTAGAAAATTAGATCATAGAACAGTATTAGTGTTTGTAGAATTTTCCCAGGTTTCTGGATGGAGTAAGTGGGGCTTCTTTGTAGTGACCACAGTAAAATTTAAACACAGCTTTTGTTGCTGCCAGTCACATTATGGCAAAAAAAAATTTTTTATCTAATGATCTTGCCACCAAACATTCAAAATCATAAGCTTGTTCTCCAACATAAAAAAGAAACTTTGCAAATAAAATCCTTTTTCCAATTTTTGCTTTTAAGTTTGATAATTATTTAACTGTAGAAATTATCTATATGAAGAATCATGACAGAAAAGGAAGAAATTGATTGGTGAGGGGTGTAGGAGACTGAAATGCATGCCTAAAAACAAGTTGTGGATCACAAAAGGCAAATAATTATTAATTAGGTTGAACATTGTACATTTTGTTTTATTATATTTTTATGATGCAGAAATTTAGTCCAAAATGTCCAGACAGATTTGGAATCCCATTTTGCTATCTGATGATATTAAAGATATTACCTTTAATAGACAGAACTCAGACACCAAATGTTATGCGCTATTTCTAAGGTGGAAAGAAGGGAGGAATTCCAACACTCAAAAAGTTGCATTTTCAGGCAATTTGGTCAATGGTCAACATTCCAAATTTTGCTATAAGCCTTTACAGTCGACTAAAGATCAGGAAATTTAAATGAACTCTTGCTATCAAGGAGTCAATTAAATGGGTAAGGCTGTGAAAATCCCACAGGGATGAAGGGCAGCCCAAGTTGAGGAGGAGATCGAAATGAAAAGCAGTTTTCAAAACTGTTACTGATTATTATTTTTTTATTCTTTCCAGATGCTTTGTATTCTCTATCTTCCAATTAACATAGAATGAATTTACACATTTATGGAGAATACAGTTCCAAAATTAATACAGTGTATGGAATATAATTTTGATTTGAATTCACAACTTTCAGAGCACCAGCAGTTGTAGGGATTTGTTCCAGGCCAAATCCTTTCCAGAACATTAGCAGCTACAGCAGGCTGATTTCTAGTTTTATTGACCAGTGGTTAGTGTGACATGTTTGGGCTGAGTCCCATTTTCAGTGACATTTAATACCTCAAAATGAACATGTCATCTTGTCATAGCTTCAGTAAAAAAACAACAAATATAGATTTGATTGCAGAGAATCATGTGGTCTATGTGGACAAGGTTGATGGTGTTTGGCTTTTTCTTTCATCAATGCTGTTGTACACTTGAGAACCAAAATACATGCTGTCTATCTCTCTCTCTCTCTCTCTCTTTGTGTGCTGTTGCTTCTAAAATTAAATGCAGGTACATAAAAGCCCAACAGAACTGATCACTTCTTCCACTGCTGTGGCTATGGAGGCAAACTGAAGGGGTCCATAGACACGAACCACTTGTGTCCATTCTCTTACCTTAATACCATGACAGACTGTTCTTCTTAGCTCCTTTGAAACCTTCTCTCGTAGTTTTACCTTCAGTTCAGGATGTTTTCACATCCTGTCCTAAAAACACAGTACCTGAAATAACATTTCTGTTTCCAACTTCATTGCTGTGTGTTGGCTCCTCTTTGACACATAGCTTGCAAACTGTTTTTTGGCACCAAGGCACTCCTTCTTTTCTTTATCCAAAGAAACGTAAACCATTTTCTAGTGAATTCTACATGTATTTCTTCTTTCTTTCTTTCAAACAGGGCAGTCCTCTTCATAACCATTAATTTCCCACCAAAAAACCCCAAAAAACAAACAAACAAAATACTGGGAAAGGTGATCATGGTGAATTATTTCTCAATGAAAGATATTTTTCAGATCATGGGGTTTGGGAGTCCAGGTTGTAAGTCTTCTACAGAAATTAAAAGAAAATAATCATAAGATACTGAGACATTAAAATCTGGGAGAAAATACTCATGGAAACATTTACCCTAAGAGAAATTCATGGGAATATCTCTGGAAAGAACCAGTTCAATGACACAAGCTTAGAATTAAGACTTTCCAAAAGTTAAGTGCCAGTGAAAGACATCTGTGACTATGCAATTTTATTTTTAGGGAGATAATTTAAAGATATTTTAAAAACAGGATATAAGCTGTGGAAAATTACTGGCCCTTGAACTGAAATAAATAAAATATGACCTCCAGTACCAAATAATTCCTCCCATCTTACAGCTATTCAAACATAGAAGTCAATTGGTCATTTATTGGGTGTTCAGCCCACAGAGAAATAAGCTCCCAGCTATAGCTGATCAAGATTTATGTGTTTATAAATATATAATTTTAGTTGGCAGGCTTTCTTGATCAAGCACACCCCTTTTTTAGAAGAAAATGGCACATTTCCATAAAAGTGACAAGTAATAGTAATCTTTCTCAGACAGGCTTCCATTTTGCTGAGTGTTTTAATCTGAGGGTCTGAACATGGGAACTGCATGCCAGATCTGGGGAGGTCCTGTGAACAGTGCTATGTGAATAATTGTACTTCAGTACTTGAAAAATAAAAATTAGGTTTTCAGTTGAATAGAATGCAAAACTCTTTTTCTCCATTAAAATAAAAAATTTTTGCAGAATGAAACATTACATACACAGTGAACCTCAGAGGAAAGGTCCAAGCAGATCTGTGTCAAATAATCCTCTTGATTGAGGTGGGAATGCAAAAATACTGGACCATAGATCAACCTTATGCACTGGTATATTAAAGAAAATTAACAAACAACAAAACCAAGAGGAGTTCATAATTATTAATTTAATGTTGACATAGTTTACAGTCATATCTCTCAGAAGTGGGTATCTAATCACTGATGGATTGGGATAAGTAAAATACACGTTCTTGCTTTAAAAGTTTTATGAGCCTAATCACTTCCTAGCTTTTTCCATGAAAATAGTTTCATCCAAAATCATTCAATGAATTCAATATGAAATTGCCAGCAGTCAGGAGACAGCAGTCACTGGGATCAGTTTTTATACCATTAACAAGCCCTGACATCTATGACATCTATATGAATTTCAGGTGCTTAATTTTGGAATAGCTGTAATTTGATACCATGGACTGGTGCCCAGCAACATCAGGAGAATGTTGGGTACAGTATTCAAATATATCTCCCAGTTTAGTTTCATCCCAAAAGAATCCACTTTGTATCTTCCCCCACTTCTGTACAATTTAAACCAAGGTGTGGTGCATGAATCAGGAAATTCACTCCAAAGTCATAATCTCAACCAGAACAAAAGTGTTCATGTGGACAGATGCACACTGAGTCTGCTATCCCATTTCTCCCCAGGTAAGGGTTTGTGCAGTCAAAACAGGGTACAAATTCCACAGGTTATGCTGCTTACTTTCTTTCCTTCTATAACATTTTTTATCATTATTGATAACTCTCGCTTTAATACAGGTGAATCTTCTCAAACTTGAGCATGCTTTGACCTCGAGACCAGAAATTACTTAGAGTAAGTGTTGATTTGTCACTAAGTAACTCACCTGATGACGTGCAATCACAGAAACTTAATTTTCTTTCATAAAATAGCCAAACTAGTGAACTGTAACACAGCCCTCAAGGCATTATCAGACAGTTTGAATCTGGTAAAACACAGAGGATGATAATCACACCTCAGGACCTCAGGATTCGAGGGAAACATTTGTCCCACACTTTCTGTAAGTGGATGTGACCAATGTGCTCTATGGTATGTTATCCCTAAGCTGTATGGACACAGGTTCTTAAAGCCAGAAAACATCCCCCATTCCTTTAGCACTGGAGACATAATTCCCAATCCCTCTCCCACCCCTGGCCTTCCTTTTCTTGCCCTCACACCTCTGGAACTTATTCTGCCCAACCAACACCTCAGTTTTTCACCTTGGAAGTTTTTTTTTTACTGTACATTTGCAAAATTTGGATCTTTATTTGGAATTAGTTTCACTGAAATGATCATCTGTTTTGTGGAAATTCCCAAAACAGGATAAACAGGTCTAAAACTAAGAAACATGTTGGTCTTTCCTAATGCCAGGAAAAAAATTTTTGTGTTTCGTTTCCCATTTTTCTGTTACTAAAAAAATCCAAGATTTTGAAGTTCAACCCAGTAAATCACTGAACATTAACTTAAAGCACATAAATGCCACTGTAAAATCAGTGGAACTGTTTGCAGTCAGAAGGGTAAATCTGTTGCCTTGGATTATTGGAACAGAAGAAATGTATTTTATTTATAGTGTTTTCATTTTTTCACAAATAATGCTGCAACTAACTTGATGCAACCCCAAAAATTCTGTTTTGTGAATTTAAGGCATAAAATAGTGGGTTTAGAATGAATGTTAATATCATATTCACACTTCTCATCAACAGTAATAATTTCAGGATATTTGGTGTTCTTAGCTGTCCCTATTAATAGAAATTGAATCAAGTCATTTTACACAACCAGAGAATAAGGCCATCCTGTTTCTGGCCTTTCTGATGATGCAACAATTTGGCTCTGAATCCATAGGAAAATTTAACTGAAAGAATAAGAGCTACACTGACTGCAGTGACACACAGGAACCAAAATGAGAGGGTTCCACATTTTACAGAGCACTTCCATATTCCAGATGATTCAACAAATAATATTTTGATCATTGTTATTTTTAAAACTTTTTCAGAGCAACTACTATGGTAGTTATGCTGAGCATCAACTAGCACAGCAACACCAGCCTGTACAATTTGCTGTATTGTAAATCAGGGATTCCCCCAGGCAGCCATAATTTTTCTGATCTTCTGGTTTTGCCTACTTTAACTTTTCTATTTAAAGGACTAAACATGTGCTTTGTGTTAGAGTAGGGAAGTCATAGCAGACTAAACTACAGTCTATGGTGACTTTGCCTTTTAGGTCGTGCCCTTCCTTGGTCTTGGAGGAAGATGGTCACATATAAAAACAAATTATGATTCAGAGAATCCCTACAGAGGCATTACCCAGAGAAATGTGGTTTTCGCTGTGCCTTCACCCAATGTACTATGTCCCTGTAAAAATAGTCTTGTACTAGTCTAATTAATTGGCTCTCTAATCCTTGCCTTGCCCACTACATAAAGAGTGGTTTTGTAAATTCGAAAGAGACGTAGTCCTGAGCCACAACATTTATAAGATCATGGCATCCAGGGATGGAAAACAACTAATACATCATCCGGTCCATCTCCCAGCAGGGCAGGGTAGCCTAGTTAAAAATGCCTCAAATAACATGGCTTTGACCACATCCCGAGGCAGCCAGTCCGCTGCCTCATTCACCCTGCTGCTCTGAAGCTGCCCTTGGTTTCCTTGGTAGCTTGTTTCACAGCCTCTAAGTTTGAATTCAGCTCTGCTATGGAAAGGGAGCAAACCTCCCTTGCCTGAGGACAACCTTTCACATTCACATTTCATTTCACAATTGCTCACCTCCTGTTTATGCTTCTGTCTCATTACTGTTCTTTTGAATTGGGGAAATTTGTTTAGATGAAATTTCTGTATCAGTCAACAGAGCCTCAGGATTAGATTTTTGATGTTTTTCTCACATCTTGCAATTCTATTGCACTTTCACTACACAGCTACAGCACTGGATTTCTGAGTATTTGTTCTAATGACAGCAACCCTAGGTTTTGTTACTCGAACAATGTAATATGATTATGCAGAGGGCATTAGCTCAGTAGATGAGGGTAATACTTGTACAGCCTTAATAATGATATCAATGAACCTTAACAGGCAGACAACATATTTCCCTGACAGAAACAATTCACTTATCTAGTTGTAAAATAGACTGAAACTTCTCTTTCACTTCCTCAAGGTTGTAATTTAAAGGATTTACTTAATGCTGTTTGATACCCTGTCCAGAGACTTGAAAGCTGAAGTTTTTGGCTCTTCAGTAAAGAAAATTTATTAAAGCCTTTGGTTTTGTGAGGTTTTTTTGTTACCTTTTTTTTTTCCTCTTTTTCTTTAAGTGAATGTGTGGTTGAAATAAATATCTGTCTAGACAGATGTCAAAAGTGAAATCCAATGATAGAGACTTTCTTCATTATTATAATAATAAAGCAGATTAAAAAAAAATTGTGGTGTAAAGAACACCCAAGTTCTGAATGTAGAGCCAGATCTTTTTGTTTCAGCTGTCACACAGCAAAGGGCAGTCAGTCAGTCAGCCAGACCAGAAGTTCCCTTACACAGAGTGTGGGTGCAGGGAGGGTGTGTGAGTACAGTAAAGTGGTTGGAAACACAGCAGGGATTTTGTGGTTTTCTCCTTTGAAAGCTATTATCTGGTTAAAGCTGGGATTTCTGAAGACCTCAAGGGAAATAGATTTTTCAGTTCTCACCACACTGGGGGTTCTTTTCTTGGAGAGGTTTTGTACAGTCTGAAAGGTTCGAGAACTCCTTCCCAAAGCTCCCCACGGCTGCAGTGGGATCAGACACTGCTCACCAGGGACTGCTGCAAAACACCGGGGATTTGTATTTGTGCTTCAGTACTCAGCATCCCAGCACCTGGGTGTTAGCTGCCTGACAGCTGTACAGGGATTCAAAGCAGGATATATACCTGGGAACATCTTTAAGCCACGGGGAGAATTAATGCTTTAACCACTGTGACACAGAAGCGTATCTGCTAAGCTTCTTTGTGTGCTGAAGCTGAATACAGACAGCTCACTTCCAAGCACACCCTCTGTTAAAAGCCAAAAGAATTTCTTTAGATTTACTTCTTCTTTCCCTCAGGTTTTGGACCCACGTTGCTGTCACAAGAAATCTAATACACTTCTGAAAGCAGATTATGTCCCACTGCAGCAAATGCCATGGCATATACCAGTTCTCTGTGTTTGGGATCTGTCATGGCATATGTCTTCCACTACTAGGAGTAAAAATACAAATTAAGTGTAGCCCAGAACTTGAGTCCAGAATAGATGATGTCATCACATTGCTCAAATAGGAATGTGGAATCTTTTAGTGGGCAATAAAACTGGTACTGATTTTTAAATATTCTGCATCAAAATGTATTTGTAGCACTAAAACCTGCAACTGATTTGTAGTAAAAGTGGTTAATTTTTCAACAAATGCTTTTCATTTCACCTTAAGATGATAATTGCACTAAATGATGGTCACAGGCTTTAGACAGAAAATGTGTAGGTTATAATTTTGCATGTCTGATCATGGAAAAAAAGATATTGTCTACAACTGTCTCCAACAATGGCCAAATCACTTATTCTCTGCACAGAAATTAATAGCTAGGAACTGAAGCCACTAAATGGCACTTTTAAGCCATAAAAAAAATCATCCTTTCTTAACTAGATATTTGTTTGTTTTTTTGTCTCCTATTCAAATAATGAAGCACCAAGAAGAAATCAACTGGAAGCAAAATCATGTAAAGGGAAAACTAAATGGTATTCACATTGATAATTTGGGTTATAAAAGGGACATCATTAATCTTTAATAAAATATATCCCTCACTTTGAGTTAATAGGAAATATCTGATAGATATAACTACTTTATATTAGACTTTTGACCATTACATATTCATTTCCTGCTCAGTGATCAGGATAGGAAATATGTCAGGCCACATTTCATTTCAACAAACAACTAACTGGTTCATTTATATTTTTTCTTTTGAGAGACTTCAGTAATTATTTGGTAGCAAAAATGTCATCAAAAATACATTCCTCTAGAGAAATCAGTAATTTGATTTTCATCCATAACTAACCATACAGGTTGCTGTGACCCATGTACTAATGGTAAATCAGGAACATGGAGTTGATTTCAGGAATAAGATACACTGATATGCCTGGTCTTTAGTCCAAGCTATAAAGAAATCTGTTAAGAGGTCTGAATTTGAAGAAAGAAAAATTTATTCCTGTTTTTTATAAGTTAGCCAAAATACCCAATCTATTTCCCAAGCAGTATTGACATTCACCTGGAATTGCACATAGAAACGATGTTACTGCAAACAATAATGTTCCAAGGACAGTCTGTTTCTATATTTACCTGCCAAAACCCTGTCCTTCTGGAGTTGAGGAATGTAATTTAATTGAGACTCTTTTTCTTCTTCCAGAGCATTAATTTATCATGTAATTTTGTGGCTATTTTGAAGTACAGGTTCATGTTCAGTCAATCTCTTTTGCTTAATGAATATTTTCTAAATTTTATTTTGCATCAAAGAGAATGCACTGTGTATAAAACAAGAGAAATAACACTTCCCTGTCCTGGAGACATCTCATACAAACACTTCTAGTTTCACACAGGGTTAGGTTCCAACTCCTGATGACAGAAACAAAGACTCAAAATACTTCTAGTCCAAAAATTCCACAGAGATCCAAGTCTTATTATTATTTACTCTCATTTCCTTGTAACAAGCAAGATCTGGCAGCATTCTTCTGCTATCAGTTAGCATATCCTCCTGAGGGTCAGTGGTCAGTGGGGTCATTGAAGTGGTGGTTCTGCTCCTTTTCCCTTAAGAGAGATTCCAGAAGATATTATTGAGTGATTACTCACCTGTAGGATCAGCGGTTTGGCTTTTTTTGTTGTGTCTTGCTGGCACTCTTAACAAATGTTAACGGAGTTTTTGGGGGTTTGCTGGGAGTTAGGATGCTGCAGTACCTGACACACTTTGGTGTAACCATTTCTCCCAGTGCAGCTCACGTGAGGGAGTCAGTGGCCAGTTTGTAACAGAGACTGGAGCAGACATGAATTCCCACCTTAAAGGCAGAGATAAGGCAGAGAATTACATGTATATGCTGTATTATAGACCTTTCCTTCAAATACTACATCTGTTGTAAGAATTGTGTATGACAGAATTTAAAAGTCAATGTGTCAATGTGAACTGCAATGCCCAGTGGACAAAGAGTCATAAAAAGATTTACAGATGAAGAACTGTAAAATAAGTTATCTAAGCCTTTAAAATTTTTTTTGTATTAAATAAATGGAGATATCATTACCTGTGAGCTACATCTACTGCAGATACTGTACTAATGCAAACACAGGTACCATTAACTTTGGTGAAGGCCACACAGCTCCTTTTGGGGTTGCTCACCTTCCTTAGATCTGTAATCATAGTCAGACAGAGACAGAAAAAAGAGAGAATTCCTGCTTTGGTTCAGTGTATTGTCATCAGAAGAAAGAAGCAGTTTTGTAAATTTTAAACCTGGTTAAAACCAGTTATGGTTATGGCAAATCTTGGACCACCCCTGCTTTAAATTTTCTAAACATTTCATTTTGCTTTATGGTTATAATGTTTAGAATTTGTTAGTAGTACTAGTAGCTGCAGATCTACTTATTTATGTCGTGCTCCTGCGTTTACATTTCACTCTATCAGTTAAACTTAAACCAGTTCACACAATATGTCAGAAGTATTTTGTGTTAGAGTTCTTAGATTTACAGGCTCAACAATTTCATTACGATTGCTCTGGATCTGCAGCAGCTGTAGCAAATCAAACTATAGTTCACAGACTTCACATAGCAACTCACAATTAATTTGTAGTTCTTTTAATGGACTCTTTTACTGTACATAAAGACTGCATATGTACACAGCAACCTTTTTTCCCTCCTTTTAAAAAAACTTATCATCTTCCTCTTTAGGATAGTGCAGTTATAGGCATTCTACACTGGCAATCAAATACAGGGTTTGCATTTGAATTTTCAAATACTCTTTACTTACAGGCATGTTTGCAGGCATTTTTTTTAACATCTGTCAGCATTTACTTAAATGGCAATTATACTACTGAAACAAACTCAGGTTTGACAGAGATCTGTTGCATTTGCCTTATTAAACAGAAAATAAGGAGTAAACCCGCCTTGTTTACTCTTCAGAGATCCTTGTACTGTACTACAAGAGGGCTCCATAGCCCTGGGGCTTTGTGTTTGTACTGATCTAAGACTGAATCCTAATATTTGAACATCTGTGTTGCCATCCTTCTACCTACTATTTAAAACTGCATAGGAAAAAGCCTAACCCCTTGGGGCAGGACTGTGTACCTATTAAATTGAAAAGATGCTGAGGTATAGAGCTTGACTGCCTTGCCTGAGGCCACACATTTCTCTTGGGTTGAAATTGTGTGCACCTTTCCACCACTTGCTTTGCCACAAATCTTGTTGTATAAGGGTGCAAGGGCTTGCAATCCTCACACAGCAATTTGTGAATTATAAAGAGAGGATTCAACCTGTGAAAACACAAACTTAGGGGGGAAAAAAATCTATCATCTTCTGCATGTACCTATACGTGAATTTTACTTTTCTATTGTTAGGTTACTTTGAGTGCAGGCATCTTTCCCCATGCCCAGCAGCCATTTCCAGATTTCTTGCTGACAGCCAAAGCCTGAACACTGAGCAGCAGCTCCAGCTCCTGCCCCCGTGCCTTTGCCCCAGCCTTCCCTCGGCAGGCAGGGAAGGAGCCTGAGGCACCCACGCAGCCCACCCTGCTTGAGAATCAGATTTCAGACAAAAAAGCTTTGTCCTTGGGCACAAATATGAAAATCAGCTTGTTTGGGTATTTCTGACTCCTCAGGAGCTCCAGCCCTGGGTCACGTTGTGTTTGTAGAGAGCCAAGGAGTTGTGTAATGGCTGGGATATGTGGGGCTGGAAATGCAAGTGAGTGCTTGCAAGCTCAGGTTGGTGGGGGAATTGCCCTTATTTGTATGCATGTATTTGTTTGAATAGACCTGCTGCACCCTACATCTTATCTATACACAAAACAAGGCCCATAGCTTCTAGCAACTCCCTTTTGCTCCCTCCTCCAGCTCCCTTTCCCCTGCTGGAAAATGAAAACAGAAATTTAATGTTGGGGAAATTGTTTCGGATTTGCCACAATAACCTTTTTGGTTTCATCTCAGGATAACCAAAGTGAACCTATTCAGTTTGTTAAGCATCTCAGATGCCAGCTGAAGCCCAGGAAAAGTAATAAATAACACTATATAGCAGCTTGGAGGGGAGTTCTAGAGAGAGACAAGAGTTGAGACATTGCACTAATATTTGCTTTACCCATTGAATATGGTTTTAGCTTTCATAGTGTGAGCTCACATTTGGTTTTTTGTGTACTTTTTGAAAGTAAATATCATAATTAAGAAAAAAGTATTAAATTTTCCACAACAAGATCTTTCAAAGAAAAAAAAATTCCATTTGGACTACCTCAGAATCAGAAATGCTTACATTTTGTGAGCTTAGGATGATAGAGAATGAGTCTTTGAGAAATGTCTTAATTGAACGTTTGTGGGGTGGTTTTGGTTTTCTTTTTTTTTTTTTTTCTTTTAGGAAAAATGCAAATATTTCAATAAGAACTCACAGTATCACAGCCAAAGGGGGTTCACTAACCCTAACAGGCAGCAGATCATTCTGCTTTACCGCAGCTCTCAATGGCCAAAGGCAGAACACCTGTATGGCCCAGCAGCACAGAAAGGTGCCAGCAATAACAATCCCATCAGGTGGATACAAACTCATCCCTGCTGAGGGCTGTGCTTGCAGGCAGAGCCTGTTTGCCTTCTCCACTGACAATATCTCCAGTACTCATGCTGAGCTACTCCCAGACAGCTGGCACATCCGCACAGAATGCGCTGCAACCTGCAATTGTGTGCAAGAATTGGAGCAAATAGCTGTGTGTGATTTAGCTGCTGCTCCCGAGGTTCAAGTGCTGCTGGCACAGCTTCCAGCTGATTCAAAGCAAGCCCAGGGATGTGTACATGACCTGCTCCTGGAGAACTAACAGGTAGACGTGACCTGCTCCCTGCTCCTGATTATACAGCAGCCTCCAGGAGTCCTTGGGCATTCTGAGGATTTACTTCTGTCCTTTCACCACAGCTGCATTTTTTTTCTCTGTCCTTGTAGTTCACATATTTTATTCTTCTTGAACAGATCTGTCCTCTCCCATCCATGTATCCTGCTATTACATTTATTAGCATTTCATTATATTATTGTTCTGGGTTCTTTTCAGTTTGCTGGCATACAGACATGTCTTATTAAATCTTTCTCTCCAGATATTATTATCTCTGGTTGACTACCAATTTTTTTGAGTGCATTATTGTCAAATGCATGTATTAGTTTTCATTTTCCTTTCTTTGTGATTCTTTTTCTGTAAAAAACAATGAGAAGTATAAAGAATTAACATGACTTTAATGCCTCATCCTATTAAAATAGTGCAATTGTTAATGTCTAAAATGCACCTTGCATAATCCTAAATGATTATATGCATGAGATCTTAATTACAGAGAACTTTATTCCTTAATTAATGTATTCCAGACATCTGTAGTTTTGATGTATAAAAACCTAGTTCTTGCCATGGGTATATTTTAAGTCACACATGCAAAAAAGAGATGAAGTTTTCTGGTACTTGTTAGCAGTGTAAGAGGTAGCTGCTTGGCACTTTTAAATCTGATGCTGTTAATCATCACAGTGCTTTGATCAGGCTTTTATATATTTTTAAATACTGCCCAATCCTACAGGCATCTATTTAGATAAATAATTTTACTGACACATATAGAGGACCTCAGGTTCCAGACTCAGACACATTTAAAATGTAAAGGGGAGAAGCTACTGTGTAAAGCACATAGGAGGGGGAAAAAATGCAAAAAGCAGATCCTTTTCCTTAAAGTGAGAAAATGTATACAGCTAGACTCTTTTTACCCTGATCCACTTAGGAGCATGCTGTTTAACGACGCTAAGTGATAATGTACTTAAATGGTTAATGCAAGGGTTGATCCTCCTCTAAAACTGAGCTGGGAACAAAAGCTGAAATGACTTTTTGAAAGGGAGGGACAGGAGGAATTCTGACCCTCTTCCTGGCGTTTTACAATGTGAAACCACAAAGCAATTGAGGAATCAGTGCACGGCACGTGGATTAAAACGCTTCCTAGAAGCAGCTAGGACTGTGCATTGCCTAAACCCTCCCTGAACTTTCCCAGTGAATACAGCAGCCTGACAGCCCGGCTTCCCGCTGGGTGGATCCTGCAACTCCAGGAGGGAATGGCACTTCTTGTTTTTAATTAGCAAAGGTGAAAGGTGAATTAAAACTAGCTGTTTGGCAAGTCAGAGCAAGGGGCTGAGTTCTGAGGAGCACCAAGGAGGAGGGTGCTTTCTCCTTTTTTCCGTGTTTTTTTTTTTTTTTTCTCCTCCCTCCTTCTCTGAATGAATTGCCTTGCAGGAGGGACTGAAAATACAGCTTCTTCCTGAATCCACTGGCAGAGTTACTAAAGACAGCTCAAGACACAACACTGCAGAGTAACGCCTTGGAATGTCCTTGCACTTTATAAACAATTGTCCTAGGGAGGGAATATTTTTACATGACATTTGCACAGCTTGACAAATGGCTAGCTGAGGCTGTGTGCTGCTCTGATGAACGCTGAATTTCCCACAGAGACACCCCACAAACTGACCAAAGAGAGAGAGAGGGATCTAACTGCACTGGCAAAGTGGAAGTTGGAGCCTTAAAAACACCCCAGTGAAACAACAAACAGCAGCAGTTCAGTGAAGAGAACAAGAAATTTATCTTGGGCAGGATGGCATCTGCTCAGGACCTTCTAATGCTGGCACTGTATGGCTTGTTACTCGAGCTACCGGCGGGATGCCACGCAGCGGATACGAGGCAGCCGAGGTTACGTCTGTCACATAAAGGTAGGTCAGTGTGTCAGGTTTTTAAAGACTTTGTGCTGTGCAAGTTCATTGCCTTCACTGAATGTACTGCATCAGGATTAAATTATGGTCCTTTGATAGAGTGAAGTGTTCCTGTTCAGAAATCTCGTGAATTGTTTCCTTTTGCTAAGCTGCACCCTAGATTAAGTTTGCTGAATTTTGGAAGACTTAAGGTACTTTCAGTGATGATTTTGGACTACTGAAATATTCTTCTGCCTGAAAGTGTGTTAGATTTGCTTGTCATTCTCTCTTACTCTCCATGCTGTAAGAAGGCTGTCAGGTCTCTTATTAAGAAGGAAAGAAATGGAGAAGATAACCTGAAATTATTGCTGAATAAATGTGCATCATGTAACCCTTGAACAATTAAATGTCTGTTTTGCTTTTAGAATTCTGTCTGTCTAGAAATACAGCTAAGGCAAAAGGACTGAATTCCTGTGCAACCATATGATTCATTTTCTAAACTAGCAAGTGTCATCACACTATAATTAAAATGAGTACCTGCCAATGTAAGTCTGCTTGCTGTTTAACTGAGTTACCCAAGGAAAAATGTTATTTTTTCTGACATATTTATATGGAATACTTAGACCTTTTATTTTTGCTTAAAATTATTTAAGTCTCGGTTACCTGAAGGCTGAACCATTCTTCCTCAGTTCCTTCAGTGTCTCTGTTCTGGATTGCATGTGATTTAAACTCTTTCCTATGATTTGGGTTTAATCCTGTATATATATAAAATACCTGTGCATAGCCGTGGCATTTCAGTTCTGTGCAGCAGGGCTTACATTTCTAGGTTATATACTTGGACAGGTATGAGAGATGGTCATTGCAATAGGAGAAAGAAATGCAGTTCTGCCAGATAAAATGATGACTGGCCAATCAGTAATGTTTGGACATTACCTCTTAGGTACAGATGAAAACAAAATGCTTTTTTGCTGACATACTTGGGAATGAGCAAATTCCAATTTACTCAAGAACATTTCAATGGTTATGCAAGTGATAACCAAACTGCATCAGTGTGAAGTACATTAGAATACCTATTTTTGGAATGGCTAAGTTTTAGGAATTAGCAGCATCTAGAGATCCATGTGTATACAGCTTTATTCCTAACAAGGTTTAATTGTGTTTTATATAGCAAGCTGAATTACCAATTATAAGGAAGGGAGAAACTGAATAGGATAATTGGTCTGAAAAGTCTTGCTAGGAAGCTATAAGAAATGGGGCTTGCTTTTATAGGGCCATGAAATGTTTTAGAGAAAGAAGTATTTTTCATAGAAAGCTGTCTTGTAAGTAAACAATTAATTGCTCTGAATGAAATAAATTATATGACCCCTTTTAACATATAAACCACTTTTCTTTTAACCCATGGTTTCAGAGTACAGTAGGAATAAGTGCCAAATGCTGATTGTATAATCCTTTCACATCTCTTACTGTTGAAAATGTGCATTTGAATATTGATTTATTTCTAGATGTAACTGCTAGGGCTCTAATTGTTACTGACATTTGTTTGCTTCTGATGGAGTAAGGGGGATGAGAAAAGCACAGTAAATGAGACAAATAGACCAAGTGCTATGTTGGTTCAGGACTTTGGCTTAGCTGAAAATTTTGGCAAGCTCCCCACTATGGTGCTGTGACTATTAACTGCTTCTCTGCTCACTTGTAGTAGTAATTGCTTTCCAGTGGTTGGAACTAGTGTACATTTCACTGCATACTACTTCTCTTTTCAGCAGTGAGCCAGTAATTTGGCCATAACACATCATAACTCTGATATCTTCAAAGAGATCTTGAAATATCTATTTCTCACAGAGGGCCAAACCTTACCTGCCTGATGGCAGTTCCCTCAGATCCAACAACACAGAAAGATCTGTCGTGAAAAATTCCCTACCACAGTCACACACATCACCATGTTATATTTCACCTTGTACAATACCCCACCACATTTTTCTCCCTTAGGAAATGAGACTGATTTTACAATCAGCCAGGGAGTGCCTGACCACATATCCCCACCCAAGGGTTGGGAATGGCATACCTGCCTGCCACCCTGGGAACAGCCACTGCAGCCCTCCCAGCCAGAAGAATGTAGCGACCAAGCATGAAGACAATGAGCAAATGTCACTGCTGTCCTCACTAATCAAACAGGAGCAGCAGGAGGGACCCTCATCTGAATTGCATTTGTTCCAGAGAAAGGCTGCTGAGGGTACCAGAGAGGTTGGGGTAATTACAAAGATGTGGTCATGCACCCTCTCTATGAAGGTGCTTCAGCCTGTCCTGTGAGTTGCTGGTGTGTCACAGAGGATGAAGCCCAGATGTGCAAATTTTCAGTGCAGAGTAGCTGCAGCCTCAGATAAAAAATTCACTGCAAAGACCCTGCATCATGGAAGTCAGCAGGCCTGCTGGCTGCCTCCCTTTGGAACTGCAGATGTTGGTGGCTAATTGGGATTCAGGCCCTTGCAAGATAGGCTAGTGCTGACTGGAAAGTTAAAAGCTTCTGTGATGAGTATGACAAGGTTGTGGGCATCATATTTTTGTTGTTGTTGTTGTTATGGAAGAATATTTAAAACCAGTCCATTTTAAAGTCTTGTTTCCATTCAGTCAAGAAAACACTTGCACAAATTAGAGTGTCCTTTGATTTTTAACAATTCACAAATTATCTCTTTAAATCCCTTTTAAAGTGGTGCTCAGTGAATGTGAGTTAGTGGCCTGACAGTGAAAGGGAACCTTTGGCTCTCACAGCAAATCAGACCTTCACCTGCAGTGCACAAATGTCTCCAAACCCAGAGCAACAAGATCAGGTGCTAACCCTTGCAGAGGTCGCCTGATGGATAGGAATACCACAATCCCCCTGCCAATTAAGGGATATATTGTGCAACCCCTGTTTGACTCCATGGCCATTTACTCTGCTTCAGTGGGAGTTAATGAAAGTCCTGCATTCATGAACTACTGTTAAACCTGTCAAGTCAATGCAAACTGTAATGGTGATTTTTGCTACGGCAGGTGATGGTCTTAATTCACAGTAAACTCAAATGTGAGTTTTGCCATTTCTTTATCAGATGTGACTTGATCCTATAGCCGCCTAGCAGTCATTTTATGGTTCTAACTTCATATTTAGTAAGTTGAGATAAATTTATATCCAGAACTTGAACGTATTTTCCTCAAACCATCATCTTGTGTCCATTAGGAAATTTGTATTGCAATCAGTACCACTTGTGGTATTAGTGTTACAATTGCACTAAAGTTGGAGTTTGAAAATGACCAACCAAGATGTGTACTCCAATAGCTTCATTTTGATTTGTAGTGATAAACACGTGTTACAGCATGTCAATATGACAGGGAAATAGATTTCTACATTATTAAGCTATAGGTTGACAACTTCATTTAAAAATCATTAGCTCATTTTACATACAGTACAGCCTCTGGCTAATGAGGTGTTAATGGAAACCAAGCTTCAGCCCCTGTTCTTTATAGGCTGCTGGTTAAATTCTTTCCCAGTATCCCACAGTTTGAGTTCTCGCAATGGGAAATATATAATTAAGGTGAAATCAGCACACACTGCGTGTTAAAAAGAAACTATTTACATTACAGATTGAAATGGATTGGGTTTCCAGAGGACAGGAGGGATATATTTTTATAAGCCTGACAGAGCTACACTGGAAGCATGTGGGCCTGAAAGGCACATGAAGGACATAATTGTCTAATTCAAGCATTATGCATGGTTTTATTTGTATTTCTAATTGGTTTGGGATGGGTTTTTTTTTCCTACTTCATAATTATGGTAAAGAACAAAGGTAATACAGTTTGAAAATGAGATGTTGAGCCTTTAGAGTGGTCTGTACAGTTCTGTTGCTGCAGTGGAGGCTGGTGCAGTTACATGCAGCAATTTGCACATCTTGAGGGATCTGTTTTCTGTTATACCCACTACATTCTCTTGAGTGACTTGAGGGGTTTTGGCATTACCTGACCTCAGGTTGTGCAGCTATGCACTGGACACTGCTCTTGTCTGGAAAAAGTGTGGTTAAGAAGCAGCTGTGCCCGCCTTACCCTTTGAAATATGCCTTTTTACCTGTTGTTGGAACTGCTTGCAACTTTCTATAGTAGAGTCAAGCTGCAGCAGGCAGAAGGAGCACGCTGAACTTGGAAGGAAATCATCTGGGTTAAAAAAATGTATTCTCAAAGCACAAATATTTCAAATAGTAACATACTGCTAAGGAAGGGAGAGATGAAATGTTGCAGACAAAAACTGATACTCTCCATGTTCATAGTCAGATTTTATTATGTAAAATGTGTAATATAAAACATTTAATGCAGAAGAATTTAGTTTTTTTAGGGCTGACTAGTCATCCTGGAGAGCTGCTAAGGTCTGTTACAGCAGAAAAAATGTTTCATTGCCATTTGCAGGAACCGCAGTTTCAGCACACCTACTTTAAATTTCCTGAGATTTGCAATTTAGAATTTATTGTAATTAAGACTAAGAGTTTCCCCATGGTTATCTATGATATCTTACTCTGTTCTCTAGCTAGAGGGCAGTAAAATTTACTCAGGGGCTAACAACTACACTGAGTAACAAAAATGTAGGGAATATTTAGATGGTCATTTCCGAATTCTAAAGTAGGCAAATATGTTTAAGCAAAGTATAGTATTTTCAATTAGTTATCACCTGGCCACTTAAATCATGGCTAATTAATGACTAGCCACATAACCCAAAGCTGAATCATGACTGGTTCAATTTCACACATGAAAATGTTTTCTATTTTTAACAGCTTTCACTGGTTTTGAATGATTAGGAAAGAGCAGTTTTCCTACCAAAGCAAATTCAAATTCAATGAAGATGTTAATTCATGCTTGATATAAATCACCTTGAGTTTGTACCAAGATAAGGAACCAACTTGTGGTCTTTGTTTATATATAGTCCAGAGAGGTCTATGTGTGTGTAAATATAACAGATTGACATCTTTGTATTTCCTACATTGAATTAAAAAGCAGTAAAATTCCAAGGGTTTAGAAAATAATGGTTTTTATTATGGCTCCACACACAAATGTACTTGGGTATAAGGGCTGATAACCAGAATTACGAGTATTTGGAAAAAACACGTGACAAATAATATTTTATAATTCTCAGGGCCACAAAGAACTCAATGTCAGCTTAGAAATATCTTAGGCAAAGATGCACAAGCATCTCTAGGCCACTTATGAGGCAGAGAGGAGAGCTTTTGCACCTCCCACTGGATAGGCAACTGATTGTCTAACAACATTTAGGACAAGATTTAGGTTTATTATCTATCCATATTACAAGGGGTGACTGCTAGGAAGTTCTGGAGTGCTTACAAGTAATCTTAGAGTGCCTTGCTCACTGAGACAGGAAATTTTTGGCAGAGAATTTTTGCTAGTTCCTTTCATAACTGCATTTTGTTGACAAAGGCTGCTGTAAGTATTGCTGTAGCAGAGCTCCGAGGCGATAAGTGCCACACCAGGGAGGCAAGGAGCAGACGGTTTGCAGCCTAACATCAATCACTTTGCTGTTCCTGCTTTAAAGAACTATCTGAAGGTGCAAGATCAGAATATCCTGCACGTTGCTGCTTCTCTGCAGCTAACTCCTTGCTTTCAAAGTGATAACACCATCTGCTATTTTAAACTCTTCATCAGATATCGTACTCATAATTATTTCACTGAAAGCAGGCGTTATATTTTGCTTAAATGAAAAGAGGATTAATGCTATTTTCATGATTTACAGGATGGTGTGCAAGGGTGAGCATCTGTGTCAGGCCTTTTGAGAAACTTTTGTTTAATAAATATACCGAAAGTGTGCAATGGAAATTTATGTATTAGTAAAACTCCTGCTCTGGTTTTCTTCTTGTAGCCAGGCAAATGTGATGAAGTTATAGCATGCAGACAGTGTAATTACAAAAATCATCATTTCTTGAAAAAATTCATAGCCTGTAGGAATAAAGATAACAATCTTTGTTTTACAGGGAAAAAAGCCCTCTTGAGTATACTATTTAAAATGTTTTGTGTTGGTTAGTTAATGTTTGGCATTTATTTAAATCAGTTAAGGATTCAGAATTAAACATGAAATAACATGTTGAAAAAGAATGAAAATATTGCATTATAAAAATATGTAGTACTTTAGCCATAATTTCAAACTCCTCTTAAGAAAGGACTTAAGTAATTTTGAAGAAACAATATTTGAGAACTTTTTAAAATAAACTCAATCTTTAAATTGGTGAAAAATTTGAATTGTCATCACCAAGATTCAGTTTGAGGAACTGACTCTACTGAGCCTACTGTATACATTAAAACAAAGGAAACCATCATGATTCTCTCAGAGCACAATTTAAAAACCAATGTGTTTATCTCACACTGACAAACTCGATTTTTCCCTTGATCTTGGTTCTTCTGATCACCCTCAAGGCTACAAATTCTTATTTTGGAAGAGAGGTTTCTTCTTGTTAACGGCTTCAATTGAAAGCTGACTTCAATGTGCTTTTCCTCTAAGCATTTTCTTCTTAGTTTAAGCTATAAATTGATATGCTTTCACTCATGCTGCATCCCTTTGGCAAACTGTTTTATAGCAGTGTAAAGACTATTTTTTCCCCTTTCAAAACAATGTAAAGCAGGACTGTATCGTTATATATTCAGTTTTTTCTTACCATGTGATGATTTTCATACTTATAAAAATCACCCAAGCAAAAGTATTTTAAGATAAATTTTGTTTGGTGGTTTTTTCATTTTTTAAGACACAATGTTGCAAACAGAAGGAGGGGTTTCTCTGGTTTGTCTCAGGGGTCCTTTGTGGCATTTTGACACTAGACTTCTTCAAAGGGTTTGTAAATTGCAGCACATTACAATCAAGCATCCAAATGCACTGTTCAGCTGCACTGCTCTTGGTGAATGTATAACCTTAGTGATGAATCTTTGTTCCTTTTCTGGTCTACTCCTTCTTATTTTACCTCCAGAAATTTAGAGGACCTCCAGAATGTAATGGCATGTCAAAGGTTCCTTTTACAGTTTGCAAGTATGTACAGGAGGTCTGCAACCACAAAGTTGTCAAAGGAATGCCTGCCAAACATCTTGGCCCTGGCATGACACCCAGCCTGTGTGTGCAGCCAATAGCTGCAAAACTTGATTCACTCATGTAGCTGCAAAATAATGTTTGATGAAATAAAAGCTGAATCTCATCTTTAAATTACTTTTTATTAGTCTCAGGTGAAAGCAGAGAATTGGCAGTTGTTTATGTCATGCCTTTCTACCCTGTCTCGCTGGAGTACCTGGTGTGCTTTATTGCCTCTTCTGTCAATCAGAATCTGCTCAACTCTTATTAAAAGTCAACAAGAGTCCTCCAGTTACATGTAATGATCTGAGATTTGTTGCTGAATGCAGTGTTGTGTTTCAGGCTGAAACTTCATTTGCCCTGTGGAAGTGCCAACCTTTTCCCTCATAAACTCCACAAGAACAGAATCAATTTTGTGTACCAGGAAGCAGCAATATTCCATCATGCTGTCTTTGCTTTTCCATGGGGAAGCACAGTGCCATAGCACCCTCTGTAACTCACCTGCCTGCTGCTGATTGGCTCTTGGTCCTTAGACCTCCAGTATCAAGGAATGGATTAAAAATTGGTTTTGTCAACTTTTGCACGTTACAAAGTCAATGTAAAAGAAGACTTCTAATGGTCAAATGGCAGCGCCTAGTTTTACATATACATGTAACATTCAAAAATTATATTACCATTCTTTTTGAATTTTCATATCAGAAATTCCTAATTGTGAAGGAAACTTTCTAGTCAAGAAGGATTATATGAGAAGCATGAGACTTGTCTGCTTTGTGGGATCTATTGTGATATAGTTCAAAGGATCTTAATGAATATTTAATGTGAAAATACAGAAAAAAATTAAAGGCCAAAAATTTCATTAATGAAAAATAAAAAAAACCCAACCTAAACACAACCAAAAAATGTCTAGTAGTCAAAAATGGGACAAAGACAAAAATATCACTGACAGCGTCTCCTATCCCTTTGGCCTGAGCAAAAGATGTTCATTATTTATAAGAATTTGATGACAGGCAATATACAGTACTCTTCAGACTGTGATTTGGCAGGAATAGATATGAAAAAAGGTTGTTTATGGTCCTTGTGAAATCATGTTGCTAGCATTTTTACTACATCAGTAATGAAGAATTTCAGGTTTTAGGAGATTTGCTTGTTCAGCATTTGCAGTTTATCTTCTCTATTTTTTTTAAATCTCAAAAAATATATTTATATGCAAACATAAATTCTCAACCTGTGCTAGACTCCTCTAACATGATGATGGGTCATTTTTGTTCCCCCAAAAAGTAGTTCTCTAAGGGTCATTTTTTTTTTCCCCTCAAAAATAATTCTCTAAACCAAGGGACCCGTGCTTGGAAGATAGGCATTCAGAGAAAGAAGATTTAACTCCTCTTCACATCCTTAATGTATCTGTTCTCTACTTCTGTGTTTATTTTCATCTAAAGGATTCCTGACTTCATACTGTGAAGCAATTGAAGCTTCTGTGGGGAGTCAAACAATGGGGTTTTTACTGTTGCTAAGTTTGCTTTATAAGCTCTTTCTTACAACACATTTGTTTAATAGGCCTAGTAAAGTGGTGAATGCAGCTGTAAATATATCTTTTATTTGTTGATGTGCAATAAACATCACAAGGATTTTGGTCTTTTCTTATTCTGATCTTCCTGACACTGGTGAAAGGAAATGGTACAAAATGAATGCAAAGTGCCTTCAACTGATTGCAGAAAACAACAGACCCCCACATACCTAAGGGTTAGTACCTTGTTTCTCTTTTAACAGATGGTTTCTCCCAGCAGTGTTACTAAAACTTAATAATAGCAAAATAATAGGTTTCTTGATGTGAGGGAACTATTCCAGATAGCACTATTCACTGGGGTCATCGCTGAAGGTCATTTTTCATCCAGAAAGCTAAAGGTTAGCAAGTGTTGCTCAATTCCATGAGCTCCTGCAACTCTTTATTTATGATTAAGCTAAGTGCCCTCCTGTGGGTGTGTGGTAAAAGCCAAGAGTAAAGGAAAATAAACCCATTCCTTTACATATTAAATATTTCATCCTAGTTGATTGAGAATGGTATGATGCAAAGCTTGAAAGTATGTGCTGTCTGGGAGCCCAGAAAGACATAAGCTGTCTTGGAGATTTTATTCTTATTAGTGTTGTTGCTGAGAAAATGTCTTGTCTTTACGTGCCCGTGTTTACATGCAGTTAAGTCATTATTCTCTCTTCTCTGCTTATCTTAGGCATGGCCATGTCCTCCTGCATATTTTCAGGTTACACAAGCATCTGGGATAGCAGTCGTTTCTAAACACACTACTGAGAAGGTGTTAAAGTATTCAGCAGGTTCAGCACTTATTATAGCTCATAACCAGGCTGTAAACAGTCCCAAGCACTTTACTGATTCCATAGTATTCCTTGTTGAGTGACTGCAGCTTCTGTGGTTTAACACTCAAGCTCTGCAGTGGGTTATTTCATTTCTAGAAGAATTGAGTTTTTGTAAATAAAATGCTTCACAATTAGAAGTCAGTAAAGAGTGTTTCTCCAACAATGGCTCTGAATGCAGTATACTGTCCTTGAATTCTGCTGCTGTATGTGAAACCTTTATTACAAAACCAGAATAATTAATACAAAAATTGAACAGAGACCTTATTTCACTAATTACAATAGCAAACCTCCCATAAACTTTTGTGACTACAAAGTTGACAACATATTCCTTGCTCCTGACCTTACTCTCTGAAAGAGGTGATCCATTGGGTCATTGTGTTTCACCTGGAGGTGTATTTCTGTCTCTGTTGAGTTTAGAGGGGGAATAGTGGTCAGCTTATGCCAGAGTCCTTACATTTCAATGAAAGTAAGATGAATTTGGGAAGAATGTCTGATGATAGGTCTAGCATGTTACACATGCAAGGATAAAACTCTTTGTCTGAGAATGACTTAGTGCAGAGTTTACAAGCTGCAATACTATTGCCTTGATAAACTATAAGTAAAGGTATTATTCCTCAGTAGTATGTCTTTGATCTAATAATGGTCTGGAAGTGGAGATGTAGTTATTTGAGCAATGACCTGAGCAGCATAAGTTGCTTCCAGAACTGCTGGACACAGTTGTCTCTGGACCACAGTAATGACTGGTGTGCTCTGCACCTGCTTCCATGCACAATATGCTGATTTAGATTAAGCATGGCATGCTTAGGTTAAGCAGCTTTCAGAACAGTTTAAACTAAATTGATGTACTTTTGTATGAAATAGATGAGCCACTCACAGCTGTTTGCCATAGCTCAGCTCCTCCTTAGCAAAGAAGTAGTAAAAAACTGCTGGAGGTTAGATACAAGCAAAATTATTTTCACTGCACACAAAGTGGCATTAAAAATGTAACCTGAAGCTTTGGTTCTATAACTATTTGATCTTATGTGTGTACATTTATTTATACAAATTGCTTCTTTGATTGAAAGTTAAGTTGGGGTTTGTTTGCAAGATCAAAATCTATGGCACGGATTCTTTGAGGCCATCCCTGTAGTGTGATCCATTAAGATCAATGACAGAATTTGTTCTATTTTGCCCATACCCCAGGCATTATAAAGCAACTTTAAACTTTGAACATTCTGATTTATGTATAAATTTCAATTTCTATTTTATTCTCCAGTTAAACACTTATGGAAAATCTTGAGAATTACAACTTACTGTCCTCCTTTGTCATAAGGAAAATGGTATTTCCAGAAGATGCTTCTTTGAGGCTTTTATAGAACACTGTAATAAGTGTGGGTACATGTCATTTAGAATTGTAGAATAAATTTTATAAGTGCTGTTAAGTGGTCTCTGTAATTTTCTTGGCATGGAACAACCCCTTACTTTCTTAGAAAATGTAACAGGTTATTTCATAATATCAGGCTAATAGATTTTTTTTTTCTTTTTTGTGGTTTCACATTTACTGCTTTAATGTGTAATAGTATTAAAATCCTTGAGCTGTAAAATTAGATGTCTGGGATGTTGAAAACTCCTTGTACTTCTAATTTAAGAGTAAAACAAAGCAAAAAACTGCAGCATGGAGATTTGAAAATAATAATAACTAGTGTTTGTGCATTCTTGTGAAACAGTTCCTGAAGTGTGCTGTGAATTTGATAGCAGCAGAGAAATGCCTTACCTTGGGATTGTTGAAAGGTAACAGAGATATTGACATTTCCTGATATCTGATAGCAGTGCCTGGGAGTGCTGCAGGACCCATGGGGAAAATCTGAGAGTTAAACTTGTCATGTCTTAGCATGTTTTAGATTTTAAATGGTGTATACTATAAATTAAAGTGCAGAAAGTAGGTTTCTAACCTATGATGAAAAAGTGCTCCAGAGATTTTGGAATTAGTCATACTTTATATACAGGACTGCAGCCTGGCTTCAGCCTTGTTGGAATGGTTTGGCCTCTGCATTCAGCTGTTCACAACATGGTGATAAGTTTCTACAGGTGTTGATTTCTGTGTGAATTTTGTCTCAGCGGTTTTGCTTTGTAATTGTTTGGTCCTTCAGTCTTCAAGGTCTGCTTTTGCCGGGCATTTTAATTTTGATGGCAGAGGTTAGCTGTTACAGCATCCACCTGAGCACCGTAATTATGGTTGCAAACACATCGCAGTAGCACAGGGAGAGAACACATTTCTGTTGGCATCTTGAGTCCTGCAGTTGGTTTCACAGGAATTGTAACAATGCTGATGCTGCTTATTCAGTACAGAATTATTCACAGACTTTTAAAAACTCATTTGAGAGCACTAGAGTGTGGAGGTAGATCCTGAGAGCCAGTTCCATAATTACATTTTAAAAGTTGTGCTGATCTTAATGCTGTTTATTGGACAAGACTTGCTTTTAATCCATCAGCTCCTAACCTAAAGAGATACTGATTTTCAATCCCTAAAAAGACTTCTCACCTGGTGAAAATGCAGAAGATGAACCCAAATAAAGACCTCACAACTGATGGTTGGTGTCTATCTTGGATGGTGAAATCCAGAGATCTGATCTGATGATGCTTATAGAAGTTATAGTACCTATGAAACTTGTCTTGAAACCAAATATTTTTACAATTAAGCTATTTAATTTTTGGAAAATCAAGGCCTTTTATTTCACTGAGAGGTTTTTTGGTTGGGTTTATTCAATCACCAATAATGTGTGATCTCCACTTAGATTTGAGCAATCTGGATTCATTTGAATTTTTATGGAAAACTTTCAGCAAGCTCCTGTGATATATTTGAGTCTTGCTAAACCTCATAATTTGCTTCTCAATAGAATTATACGACCTATATGGAGACTAAAACTTTCTTCCAACTACCTATTGTTTTATCTCATGAGACTGAAATACCTGTGAGTAGTGTGACACAGGCAATAAGGCATATGAACAAAGACATGCTTCAGTAGCAGGCTATCATTAAAGAAGATAAACTTGGAAATGAAAGATGTATTCTATGCTCCCATGTCCTTGTATCACATGTGCCTTGGGGTTTTTTCTCTTCTTTCCTCTACCAAAGTAGTCTGAGACATTATTTTCTTTATTATTAGCTTTTTAAATATCTTCACTTTTTATTCAATCACTTAATTCTTCCAAAGTCATACTCACTTTTCCTCATCCCTAGCGTTTTCCTATTGCAGGTATAAGGGAATCCCAAGTACTGAGGTCTCCCTTATAGCAACTTTATCCCTCTCATGGAACCTTCTGCAGTACTTCTTCAACTCTTATTATTATTAAACAATTATTTGGCTCTCTAGGTGGGCCAAAACCAGCAGAGGTATGATTGGTTCTGCATGGGCTTGTTGACCAGATAGTCTGCATGTGCTAATTGACAGTTAATTGGCCTGCTCATTGTATTAGTTGCCTAGTGATGTTGTTCTCATTCTTTTCCCACAAAATTTAAAATTGGTCAGTGGGATTTCAGTGTCATAGGGAACAAGAATTGTGTCACCAATTAACAGAGTGCTCCAGAACACCTGATTTTCTGGAGGTGGAAATTAGATTTTTTGCATCACAAGGCAATCAAATAATTTTTACTGTGCTAAATTGTTCTTCTCTTTTGGTCCTTCCAAACTGATAATTCTGTAGAGAAGTCAGATAACTACTGACATTTCAGTGGCAACATAATTATCTTTTCCAATAGTTCCTATGGAAATTTCAGTCTCCTGTGTTGCAGGTAGCTGTTCCTGTGAAATCTACATGATATCTAATAATGATTTACCCTGAAGGTATTTTCTTATTTAATGAATTAAAGACACTAAATCTGTATTCTTAAGGATTAAGAGAATTAAAATTAATGAAAACATGGGGTTTTGTTTTGAAGTTTTTTGGCAGTGGATTGAAGATAGTGGAAAAAATGAGTACTTGGAAGCTATTTTCTGTTCTACTCCTTGCTTTCAAATGGGTTAGAATTATTATCCTAGCCCTTTTCTCTAGGATTTGGACATGCTTTTATTCCCAGGGGAGTCTTAGGGATGTCCATATGTGTGGAGATTTCTGGAGCACAAATATTAAAGGCAGAAGCCAAGTAATGATGGAGGTGTCCCAGATCAATGTAATGGTAAAGGAAAAGAACATTTGGGAAAAAAGACCACATAAATTCTATATGACTGAAAGATGAGAGTCCTCACTAGATAAACATTTGCACTGGATGTTTAAAGAAGACCCTGTAACTGAGGTAGTGAGATGGGGCTTCATCTACCCTAAATCAAACCCACTATATCAGTACTGGCAATCTTTTCCCAAAAGACTTGCTAACATGAAAATTTCAGGAAAAGAAGGATCAGCTGGGAGTTGAAAAGTGCATTAGACAAGCGAGCTAAAAAATAATCTATGGGTATCTGAGCACATTCTGCTTTAGGAGTAATAACAAAAAAGCATTCTGTATTTACTTTGTATTATCTTAAATGGTGTCATTCTCAGCTCAGACTGATAAACTAGCAATAAATTGTTATATACTTTGCTAACAAGCAGGGTTTTTTATCTGTAAACTCTAAAGTTTTTAAGTGAAGCATTTTATTTAAAGTGCTTTGAGATACTAAGTTAGATAAATTAACCTTTTTCCTTGTATTGATTGTGTTGTAAATGCATTCCAAAAATTCTAGTGTGCTGATGAAACCAAATTTTTCCTTAAGCAGCTGCCATTTGCTTTTGTAATGTTTATCTAGATACTGTTAATTAACTTAAATTTTGCAGATAGTTTAGGAATGTTAAAATGAGCCTTGTCCTATCTCAGTTGTCAGAAACAGTAGCAATGCTTTGAAAAAGTAAATGGCTGTGGTCTTTCAATTTTAGACTCCACAATAATGCTTAGTTTTGTTCACAGAGAAGTATTTAATTCAGAAATTTCATATGAACTGATTTAGTGATGACTGCCATTTTAATAAATTGAGATACAACATTTTCTTTGAAGTCCAAGGTTTTGAAATGAGAGGTTCTTAAGAATGAGTCATAGTTTTTGAAAATTATAGTGCTCAGCATTGCATAAAATTATTTGAAACATTATCTTTTCAATGTTTCAAATATTGAAAAATTGACAGTAAATTGAAAGAACTTTGCACTTATTTCTGGAAATATTACATGCTTTTCTGGAAAATCTCATCTGCCATTATAAGAGATCCCAAGTTGGCAAAATTCCTTTTTTTTGGATGAATGTGAATAAATGCTAAAAACTTAACACATTATCAGTGACTTTAAATGATGCTTTTTCTCTAGGACAGAGGTTTATCATCATTACTTGAAACAAATATGTCTTGAAAAGGGTATTTAATTAAATTTTTGTGATGAAGAACAAAACAAATGTTCAGTTGCTCATTTCTTCTAAAGTAGCATTGGTGACATGGATCCTTCTGCAGACAACTTCCCTTGTTTGGGTTTTGTCTACAGATTCTTTAGATTTGTTGTTAACTTTGCAATTCACATATGCAGAGAAGAGTTTCCAGTGGTTTAACAAATCATATGGCATCCAAGTGCACATATACAGCATGCTGAAAATATAAATTAACTTCACAGCATTGTTGTTAATTTCAGGCTAAAATTACTTGATTCAGAGGCATTCATGCTGACTTTTTACTTCATCATAACTTGGTCAAGTATCAATTCCCCCTCAGTTCATGCTCATGGCTGATTCTCCTCCGTTGGCGTCAATGGCCTATTTGTTTCTTTTGAAAAGGTTTCTGCTTAATGCAAAAAAAAAAAAAAAAAAAGAGTTCAAGACTCTTTTTGCTTTGCTAGTGGAGTTTTTAAAATTCATTTTCCTAATTCTTCAAGGTCCAGAAATAGTTATGATTAGTATCATGTGTTTATACAGCTTCCAGCTAGTAATACAAGGATTTAAGTTAACTTCATATTATATGGGTCCAGCTATTTTTGGTAGATGTTTCATTTTTGTTTTGGCTTTAACTGTCTTCTGAAATGTCATATCTTAGGTTAATTTTTTTTAATATGTTATTTTATATTATTGCTTCTCTAAGAGTACTAAATTTAATTCTGGTTTGATCACTGTTACTGAATATCTCAAGTATAATTTTTTTTTCTATTTTTGATTAAAACTTCCTTTTATATGTTCCAAAACAAGCCATTCCAAGAAGGAATCATTTAACACACAAAATAGAATTTCTTTAAATATTTTCTTTATTATGCCAAATAATTAACAAAAGAGATGTCCAAGATATGTTTTAATGTAATAATACTCTTTTCCGTATCATCGCTAATCTTGGCCATGACCATGTCTTTAACATCCTCTCCAGCAGATGTGGTGCCATATCTTTATGCCTCTCTCTGTGTACTCTACTTTAATTTAAGAAACAAATGCACTTCTCATATTTTAGAATACATATGCTTTTTTCCAACAGTTGCATTAGATATAGGTTCTTGTCTGTATGCCCTGGAAGTGTTTCCACCCATTCTTTTGTGGTGTATGCTTCTTCTTCAATTTTGGGAGCTCTGGATGAAGAAATGCTTAAAGATTTTTACAAAAACAGGAGTTTGCGTATTGTCTGGTTTGGTTTTTTTTTCTTTAAAGTTGAAAAACCTACTGAAAATACAGAAATCCACAGTTAAATTTTCAGCTCAAGGTATAGGATTGAGTTGTGCCAGGGAGGTTTATGTTGGCTATTAGGAAAAGGTCTACACGGAACGGGTTGTCAAGCATTGAATTAGGCTGCCTGGGGAAATGTGTAGATGGAGTGTTTAGATTTAGTGATGGGTTGGCAGTGCTGGGTTTGTGGTTGGACTCAAGGATCTCAGGGGCCTTTTCCAGCCTAAATGGTTCTATGATTCTGTGTTTTGTGATGTTTGAAAAGAGACAGGTCCGCCGTTTCTTTCAACTCTGTCAACCTGGTCCTAATCCCATTCAGGAAAGAACATATTTTCTGTAGGAGAGAATGGATGTTTTTTGTCTCTTGATAGACAGTTTGGATGCAGGTTTTAAGGTTGCTTTTCCCCTCTTTTTTTGTTGTTGTTTGTTTGTTAGGTTTTTTTTTTCCTTTTTTCTAAGAAGTCCTGTAGAATAGCAGAAACTAGAGGAAGACTTCATGTTCTTCTTGACATAAAATGGTCAGATACCTGTTTATTATATTCTTTTTCTATCTTTCTATTATATCCAAAAAAACATAATTAAACTGACATTCAGGTTTGGTATCATAATCAACATTCCTTTATTTCCATTTTTTTTCATGCTCCTTTCTGGTGCTTACACTATAACTTTAATTTAACAAGGACTAGCAATGGGCTTTAACTGCCTTTCTTTGACACTTTTTTAATTTACATTTTCTGTGGTGCTCAGGTTATTATAATAAGTTGGAAACTGTATTGAGTTCTGTAGCTTGTACTGATATCTGGAATATCAGTAACTCCTGGCAGTCCTCTTAAACCACATACTTGTTTTAAGGTTACTTTTAGTTTTGTGGAGCTGGATTTCAATAAGAATTTACAATGGCAATGAGAACAGAGACATCAAATTGTCGTTCAACTGCAGAAGACATCAAAATCTCTGACTGGTGTGCATTTCAGAGCAGCAACAGTTGTAATGCTGTTGACCTAATTGGATAAGGAGAAAACTCTACAAATCTTCTGGAAAATTGTCTATTATTTAAAACATTTAATGTGAGAATACAACATGTTTGCTGGCAGTGGAACTGTGTGTGTAACTTTTGGCTTCCAAAGCTGTCAGCCTTTTTCAGAGATGCACTTTACTTTTTTATTTGCTCCTTTAGATTTCCACTGCTACTAGAAAATTTTTAAAGAATTTTAGTAGCAATAAGTTCTGTGTTAACTCTGAGACATGGACAACTAATGACTGAATTCTTAGTTGAAATGAGTCAACTTTTGACTTAATAAAAATGTCTTAATCTTCAATAAACTCCTGGGTAAATTGTATATGGCTAAGTTACTAGGCTATGTTTCTGATGTACTGTTCAGGCTATCCAGAGTTTAATAATAGACAAAATTTTCTTCTGTTCTTGGATAATCTGGAAAAAGAGGGACATAACTGTACAGAACAATAGATCATTCATGACTACTGAACAAGTGGTGTGTTTTTGTTTTTGCAAGCTGAGCATTTGTAAATTGAATATTCTTTTGTGTTTGTTGTCTGTGTTAAAAGTGTAGATTCCCTTGGTTAAAGATTTTTAAATTATGACTGATGCTATAAGAATATGTGGACTTTGTTCTGAATTGTTAAAATCAGTGTATAATGAATTCAGAAATATCTAATGAATAATGCATTGTATTCTATGTAATTTTAAGTTTTAACTTGTCTCTCAGATTTTGATAAAATAATTCTAGAAAAATATTCTATAGAAAAAGGGGAAGAGAAATTACAAGACCTTTCTACTTAAATATACATCCAATTTTTATTAACTATTGTATGCATTAAGGCCAATCTTCAACAAGATTTGACCTGTACATCACATGAGGAAGCTCAAGTTCAGCATATCCTCAGAACATGTGCTTGGGACTTCTGTGAACAAATCCTCTGATGTTTTAATGCTTCAGCTGGCTGAGTCTCTTGTGATCTTTTCCAAATTTTGAGGCAGCTTGTGGGTTTGGAAGCTGAATTAGTTTTTTTTCACTGCATCCTCACTGCAAAATCAGGGCAGAACTAGTTCACATACCACTGCCCAAACTGGGCTATTCACTTCTTTTGCAGTTCTCCTAAACTTAGCCCAAGGTTTCTTGTGTGAATAAGAACCTAGGAAAAGCCCACATTAACAATAGTAAAGAAGCATGAAGTGTGATCCTTTCAAATGTCACCTCTTCCTTTCTGTTCACAGTTAATTATCTTGGAGGTGTTAGAAATATGCTGGTGAATTTGTATTGTTTGGGAACTTAACTTGACTTTAGGCTCTGATGGTTACCAATCATATTAGTGTAGAATATTCCATTTTAATTCATAAAATAGCATGATTAAATAATTTTTCTGGATTTATATGCATCCACACCCAGTTTTTGGTTGTTTATGATTCTTCAGTCCATTTGAGCTGTTCCTGTAGTGATTGGCTCTTAGGACAATTGCTGGACTTGGAAGAGAAAAGGAATATTCCATGAACACCCTATGAAAAATTTCAGTGAGGCAGGATGAAAGGAAAAGGAGAAAATTATTCCATCATGCTTCTTCTCCATCCCCCTAAAAAACCTGCAAACCAGGGCAATCACCTCTAAAAATCCACTGGAGCTGGATTCAGGATGGTGCAGATTAATGTGCTGAAATTGGATAAGGCTGTGACACACTTCCTCTGGCAAGAGTTTATAATATTGCCTCATCAGGCCTGCCCTTACTGCCGTCACCCACATGCTACATCTAGAATGATGGTGGGCACAATATTCACAGGTTGCTGTCAGAATCTGCAGTGTTCTTATTATTTGCAGGTCAAGTCAACACAGTAGAAAGTCAGAGAGCAGAAACTAAAAGTTTCATCTAAATTGATAATCGGCCTACTCTTGACCTGTGCATGCTGTATTTTTAAATGCTGTCCTATGTTGCATTTACAGACATATATCCACTGAAGAAATGGGTGGTCTTCCTATTCTTCCAGAGCTTCAATAAGGGGAACAGTTGGGGTATTTTCCTCATTAGGACATTCTTAATCTAACTGAAATGCTAATTGCCATGCTGTGAGATCACAATCCTGCATCTGAGGGGAGATCTAACATCTGAACTACCTGCAGAAAAGATCCTGTGTCTGTAAACCTGTTGCTTTTTCCAAATGTTTTGGCATTAGAAGTTGTAGCCTCTGTTTTCCTTACCTACATTTTGGGAAAATCACAACCAGACTCCATGAATAAAATGTGGGAAGTGACTGACTTATTTTAAAACCAGTTGTTAGCAAAGATTCGCGTAAGCCATACTCCAAAATGATAACTTTGTTGAAATGAAAACCAAAACAAAGAACAGCAGTGTTCTAGGATATTAAATATTTAGATAGTTTATCTAAATATCTCTGCTATTTCCCTCATGCCTTGTTTTTATCCCTGTATTTATAACTAGGATCAGAAATGGAAATGTAACTATATTCTTAAGGAAGATACTGAATTACAAAAAAATCCCTCAGATATGATTTTCTTTCTATATTCATTCCATCTTAAAGAAGGGCAAGAACTCTGAATTTCTAACATTGTTAGTTCTGTACTTGCCAATACAGTTCAGGTAAGAAATCTTAGGACAAATTGACTGTTTGGAACTGTTGGAATGGAATCTAATGCAGCCTTTCCACATCTATAGTTGGTGATCTCAGGCTGACTTACATAAGAACATTGAAAACAGATTTGAACTGAGGAATTATGTTGCATTAATTTATATTATGGTTTACGCCCATAACAACTTTAAATGCCAAGTTCTCACTTGGTGTGATTAATAGAAGTTTTCGAAATTTTTTTTTTTTTTTTTAAGCTGCCTCACGCTTGTAAAGGAGATATGGGCTTCTCTTTATTTGAATATCATCATATTACATCCTGATTTGGAAGGGTCCCATAAGGATCATTAAGTCCATCTCCTGGCCCTGCACAGGACATGTCCAGAATCACACCCTGTGCCTGAGACCATTGTCCAAGCAGTTCTTGAACTCTGTCAGGCTTGGTGATGTGACCATTTCTCTGGCGACATTCTTCCAATATCCAGCCACCCTCTGGGGGGAAAAACGTTTTTTTGGATACCCAACCTAAACCTCCCCTGACTCATTTCCATGCCATTTCCTTGTGTCCTGTCACTGGGCATCAGAGAAGAGATCAGTATCTGCCCCTACACTTCCCTGTGAGGAAGCTGCAGGTCAGGGTGAAGTCTCCCTTTAGTTTCCTTCAGGCTGAACAAGTGACTCCAACCACTCCTTGTGCAGCTTTTTCTGTAGACCTATCACCATCCTCATTGCCCTCCCTGTAACAGCTTTATATCCTCACCTTGTGGGGCCCAAAACTGCACACAGACTCAAGGTGAGGCTGTGCTAATGCAGAGCAGAGAAGGAACAATCCCCTCCCTCAGCTGTGCCTGACACCCCAGGACATGGCTGGGTCCTCCTGGCTGCCAGGGCGCTGCTGATGCACGTTCAATTTGTCATGCCATAATTATTATTATTAGTAGTATGTGACCATTTCTCTGGGGACGTTCTTCCAATATCCAACCCTCTGGGGAAAAACGTTTTTGGATACCCAACCTAAACATCCCCTGACTCATTTCCATGCCATTCCTTGGGTCTTGTCACTGGGCATCAGAGAAGAGATCAGTATCTGCCCCTACACTTCCCTGTGAGGAAGCTGCAGGTCAGGGTGAAGTCTCCCTTTAGTTTCCTCCACGCTGAACAAGTGACTCCAACCACTCCTTGTGCAGCTTTTTCTGTAGACCTATCACCATCCTCATTGCCCTCCCTGTAATAGCTTTATATCCTCACCTTGTGGGGCCCAAAAGTGCACACAGACTCAAGGTGAGGCTGTGCTAATGCAGAGCAGAGAAGGAAGGATCCCTTCCCTCAGCTGTGCCTGACACCCCAGGACATGGCTGGGTCCTCCTGGCTGCCAGGGCACTGCTGATGCACGTTCAACTTGTCATGTTATAATTATTATTATTAGTAGTAGTGTTTAAAACAATATCAATAACTGCAGAAATTTTTCAATCTGATCCCAGATAGATGGAAGGTAGATGAAAAGGATTGTGTGTGTTTATGTATGTACATTTTTTCTCCTTGTGAATACATAGCTCGGCTATGTATTGAAAATAACAATGAACAGCAACAAAGTCAATTGCATGAATTTTTACATAAAGTCTTGAAAAAGCCATATGCTTGCTCAAATGAATATACCCATTTTGTTGTAAATTAATACTTCTTCTTTTCAAAGAAATAATAAGGATAAATATAGATGAATTGTTGTAGAAACCATTCTCACTATTCACATTATGTGAATGATCTTCACAGATAAAGTCTATACATATATTGCACAGGTCCTGACTTCCTTGTTATTTATTTTTTGGCTCTGGCATTGTTTTAGATTTAATTAATTATTTAATTGTCTTATGTTTTCTGTTGTCTATTGTATTTTGAAATATTTTATTTTTGCTGCTTATAAAGCATGATAGCTGTTTTCCTGTTCTTCCAAGTACATAGCTTTATAAATTGCTTATTGATTTTATGACCATATTAAGAGATGTAAAATTCTGCTATAGGTAATATTTATTTAGGTAAATACAGTATTTCAGTACCATATCTCAGTGTTCAAAAATGGTTTCTTTGTCGTTTGAATAACTCTTAAAGTTCTAAAGACAGATTCCCTCATCCTATTCCTGTGGGACTGTCTGAAAAATAAATGAACTGTTAATGGAGGTTAACATTTCTTGGCTGAGTAACTTTTGTACTGGCCATTAACTATTTTCTCCTCCTATCAGTAATTTCAGACTTTAAAAACGTGCTGGAGGCCTGTCTGTGACTCAAGCAACAAGATTTCAAGACTTCAGTTTTGAACAGCCTGCAGGACATTAAAATTTTGCACTCACTAGATGTAATTGAGAAGCAGTGATCCCTGGTGCTTCAGCTTACTGGAGAGTAGATCCATGGAGTATAGGACAATTAATTAAGGAAAGGATAGAGTTTTCTTCTTCACTATGGATCAGTTAGACAGTTTATCATTCTTACAGATCCAAAAAAACCCACATCTGTCCACATCTTGTGAAACAATATTTTTTTCACCCTATATTTCAATAACATATGCCATTCACCAGCAGGAATTCTTGTTATTCACCTGCAGTGGTCAGTAGCTGAACATATTCAGAAAGAACATAATTTTTACAGTTAAAAAGGCTATTCAGTTTACTTTTCTCCTACTCACCCTATTCAGTTTGTTATAGATGGATTATTACAACAGTAATTCCAATTCCTGCAGTCTCCTGCACAGCCATCCAAAAGTAGGATTGTCAGAGCAGAAAACATCAATATTTGGAGTTTGTGTTGATGACTGCAAAACCTGGTTTGCAGAAGCAGTTGTTTCAATAAGAGTATGTCTTGTCTCAACTTGTACACCTGGAAGTGGTTGATTGTAAACAGATGTTTGGGAAAGTGAGAAATAATAATGCCTAAGCGAATTTGTCCACACCTGGCCATTTCTGTACTGTTTCTGAAGAGAAATCTGAAGAGTCTGAGGCAAATTGTATTAAGTATTGGTACAAACAGAGTTTCACAACTTCTGTGTGATGAATCAATGTAAAGTTCACAGCAGAAGAAGAGGAATTAGGCCTGATGATGACAATGATGATAGTTTTATTCCTTAATGAATGCTATTATGTAAAATGAGTCTAGTCTACACCTGGCATTTCAATCATCATACTTCAAACATCTTTTTTTCCGGAGTGACTACACACATATTCATGAAGCAAATGTTTCAACAGCAGCAAAATTTTCTCCTCTATGAAAGAGTAGCTTTTCATTTTGGGATACTGAATAATCCAGGAATTAAAGTTTTCATTGTTTTATATGCCACACGTGCATAAGTTTCTACTTGCACTTTCTCTGCTTATGCCAAATACTGAAGTTTCCCAGTATCCAGTTTAATATACTCATTTTCTTTGTACTCAGTGTAATTCCAATTCCAAATTTGGAATTTGGCATTCAAATTCCAAATCCATTGGAGTTTACATTGCAACTCAGTCTAAATTGATTTATCACCCAAAACTTCAGTGATCTACATTGATTTCACTGCTCTTCGTAAGTGCAGGTCCAGTTTATCTACAACTTTCTTAGGCTTGTGGAGATGTGCTGGGTGAGCCCAGATGTGTAGTGGTGGATGAGAATTAAGTGGAAGTGGTAAGCATACAGGGTTGCTGCTCTGGATTAGTTAAATAAATTCAAATGAGGTTTTGCAGGAGCCAGTGGGGCCTTTGCTCTGTCTGGGATGTGGTATATCAACAGTAACAATCTCTCTTAATGGCTGGCATCTGCTTGAGGTATCCAAACTATCTTGTACCAAAGCAATCAGCACACCTGGCTGCTTAGTTCAGTGTTGTGCTTGTAATTTCCACTCAATCTTTGGCCCTTCTCATTAATCCACCAAGGAACAATTCTCATAAACCCAACTGTGTATGATTCATTTTCTACATTTACTAAAAATCAGTGCATTGAACCTCCTGGCCTGTGTGTGCCTGGCTGTGTTGTCTTTTGAGCAGACATCAGGGTGGTTGGTTCAGGTGGCCTTTAGTAAACACCCACAGCAGTGTCACCCATGTCATCCTGCCCCTTAATTCTTGCCCATAAACTCAACTGGTTCTTCATCCTCCCCCGAGGTAGAACTCAATACATTCCAGTTGCTCTTCACATGAAGTGCCTGAAGAGATTATATTTAGTTTCTGTTGGCTGATATGAGGACATCATTCTGTCTTTGGTCTATCACTATGTATATTTGGTTAAATAATAATATAACATACATAATATATATATATATTTATTTTTAAAATAAATATAAAGGTTTCTCAACAGACAGATATGTATAAATACCAATATTTATTTAGCAACGCCTATAATATGGCATTTCCTATGAGAATATCCCTGGTACAAGAAAGGGTCTTTTCATATGTCTGAATTTTGAAATAGTGCTCCCTGTACTCTGCACACAGGGTCAGGATAGATCTTTATAATGTTCTCTTCTATCCTTCAAATTTCTGGGACGTTTCTTATTTGGCATAATTCAGTCCAGCTCTCTTGAATGCAAAGGCATTTACAAACTTAATACAATTTTACTGTCAATAGACTCCTAATTTATAAAGGCAGCTCTGATACTCTTTCATCATTTATATTCAGTTTTGATCTGATGCACTTTTTTTCATTGGACTTTAGGCAAGCATATGAAATATATCATTTTAGCTGCTACTGCATGCCTGAATTTAAAAAGAAAGAAAAAAAAACTTAGAAAGTTTTATCCTGTTTAACCACAGCATATTTTTTCCATCCTCAGGGAAAAAGAAAGTAATTCTGGTTAAAAAGGATACCCTGTTATGTATGGAATAATGTTTTCTGACTTTAATGGATTTCACTGTTTTAGAAAGCATTGGAAATGGAAAAAGTTACACACTGACAACAAAAATCACAGCACACTGGTTTTGTTAAAAACAAAAAGCCTTTAGAAAAGAGACCAGAGAGAAGCATGGATTGAGCAGTATTCCTTTCTTTAAAAGATAGTGATTTTCACAATATATTTTCTTTAGAAACATATGTAACTATGCCTAATTAAGATACGTAGAGATATTTAATAATGAGCAATTAGTTTTAAATTCAGAAAAGCAACTATCATTTAAATAGTTTGGTTATATGTAGGAACAATGCAGACATTCAGTTTTCATGAACCATCAGTGTGACTTGATATTTGATGTAGCAACTGAAGAATTTTCTGTGATCCATCCCATTATACTTTAATATTTTTAGCACCATTCCCAATTATGTTCTAAATTAAAGTCTTACATAAACAGAGGCATAATTACAAATGCAGTGTTTAAGATGCCATGTCTTGAATATCACAGAATTTCAACTAGCAATTCTACTCAATCCATTTATATTACATTTATAATCCACTGATAACTCTGTTAGAGGGGTCATCCCTATTGAATTAAAGCTTCATAAAAAGTAAATACTAATGTGAATTGATTTTTGCAATTATTTGTGGAAAGCATATTTTTATGGAAGTACCTGAAAAGTGGAATTCTTCATGGGAATTTTTTAATTAATAAAAACTAATAAATATGTTTTTCACAAAGCAACTAGAAGACCTTGAGTTTTTTTAGGTAAATGTATCCTGAAAATAACATAAACTTTTCTTTAACTCTGCCATTTTAGTTTCAGTTCAACACTAACCTTCTCCTCCTGTTGGCGACTTGCACTTTTAAAGAAGTCTCTGTTTGAATGCTCAGATTAGTGTTTGGTTCAAGTAAATGATAACTAAATACAATATAACCATAAATGAGTGACTGGAATTTCTATGTGTGACTTTATCACTGAAAGGTTCATGTTAGCTGACATTTTCAATGAAGGTTGTGTGATTTCAGTGAGCAAGTCCTTATATTACCCCTTTTAAACCCTTTGAAAATTCTAATATTAACTATTGAATTCTCCTAATGAGGTATTTCTGAAAGTACCCATGTATCTCTCAAATGACACACAATGGACCACTTTGACAGACCCTTGTCTTTTAGAAGGAGAACAACAGGTGATTTTTCAGTGATATTTCTTAACTCTTCAAATAAAGTTGTGTATTTTTTAATGCAGTATAATTCTAATTTCGTGCTACATGTGAGCTGTTTAACAACATATTTAATTATCTTCTTTTGAGAAAAGTATAAAAAATTTATTGTAAAAAAGTATGAATTACTAAAAAGCAGTTATAAATATGACTGCACTTATATATATATATATTCCAGCACAGCTTCCATTTGTCATTCTCCCTAAAGTGCTTTTTTTATTAAAATATATATATACATTTTATATCAAATATTTATAAACATACCAATTTCAAGCACAACACAAAGCTTTTCCAATATTACTTTAATTACAAATGGTTTGGCATATGAATGTGTCTTTAGTTATTAATATTTTTGAAGATATTATTGCCTTTATCTAGTATGAGTGAGATTAAGGTGACATTTATATAAATTTGTAGGAAGATTCTTCTGTTTCCAGGGAGCACAGTTTGCCTTTTGTCTGAAAATATCTGTAGTATTAAACTCAGTTTTGGTTGCATATCCTTATACTGCCCCTTCTTACTGGAAAAATAAGCATTAGCGAAATTTACTGCTATTCTGGCATCCTCCACAGGATTTAAGAAGATGTCTCTAGTTTTTCTGATCTTGTAATCTACGGAAACCTAGCTTTATAATGTTATTCTTCTGAGAATTTAATTGAGTTTTTATATGCAAAGGTCAAATTCCTTACTCATATTGGTTTAATAATTCTGCAAAACAGTTGAGTTGTCTGCAGCACTTACTACTGCACAGACAGGAGTGCTGTGTAATATGATTTTATAGAGGTAAAATAGGGTTTAAAATCTAGTTTCTGAATTTGAAATTACACAGCACAGAAGGCCAAACACAGTCACATGTATGGGTGTCTGAAATTTCTTGGAGACAGCCATTTGACATCACCCACATTGACTTTTGAGTAATTCATTTTTTGCATAATATCATGTTCTTTCTTTACCTTCATAATCAGATCTGAAAGTTACTCTTTCTGTTTGACAGATGTAACAGCTAGGAACATGGAAAATAAAGAATGGAATAAGGCTTGTCTTCTAAAAAAAAATGTCTCAAGTTTTATTGCTTATATCTGAAAGAAATAAATAGCAACATGAGAGAAAAAAAGATTTTTTAAAAGATTACTGTGGTTAAAATCTAGCTTGAATGGAAATACAGTTCATATGAAATGTGAATATATAAAATGAAAGTGTAAAATTATACATCAGTGGCCTTATTCAAGCAAGAGAAAGATTTGAAAATTTGATGTTGTCAAAATGAGAGGAGAGCTTATGGTCAGACATAAAATCCAATATTTCATGGCACTACACTGTGGTCATTATTTGAGTGACAGTAGAGATGAAATTGATTTAAATTTTACTTTGCTATTATAACTAATAATTTCTGTATCAATTATTTGTATTAAGACTTTGCTTTTCCCTTGGAGATGTCAGAGCACTGCAGAAGATGTACAGTGCTCTTTAAAGATATGGTTCTCATTAAATCAACCATCTGCCCGATTTACTCCTTTGGAAATCCAACATGTGTCTGCTAAAATTATTTATATAATTTTTAGTGCCCTCTTCAAGGCAGAGGTCAAGCAACAGCACGGTTGTGCCTGTGAAAAGTCAGTCAGTTTAAGCTACCCATGCTGGTGCCACATCTCAAACGTTGTGAGCCTCTAACTTCTAGAGACAAGTGACAAGAGCTTGAGAATCTTCTATCTCAGTCCCTTTCCTTCCTGGCTAAACAACTTTGAAGCCCATGAAATTTTTCCCCCATATTGCCTCAACTCCATGGATCTCCCCAGGCTCCATAACTTTCAGACACAATGAGTTGAGCTTGTATGTTTCTTATTACAGAAATATTTTCTAGCAGAGCATTGACCTTCATTGAGACAGAGTTATTTCCAGTTTGAAAAATATACAGGCTTTGTCAAGGAAGGGATTGTTAAGAAATGTATTAAAAATATTGAAGAGACACACATTTCGTGGTGTCTCAGCCCAGTTTCAAGAGCTATAACTCTCATTTCTTTGATGGCCTTTCATATTAAATTTTATTTTTAAGTCAAAAAAGTTTTTTTTTAAAAAATAAGTTCAAAATGCATCCTAGTTACTTTGCAAATTATTCTGTCAACATCTCTACATAAAATTGGACATGGAAAATATTTGGTAGGGTTATATTCCATTTGTTAATTTTTGTGTTTGTTTGTTTACCTTACTTCCCCATCAACTTTGCATAATAATCAGGAACAATTTGCACTTGAGGAGAGATGAAATGTGAAAAAAAATTATCATAGTGTGCATAATCTTGGCAAGTAACTTGCTATAAAGAAATAAATTGAAAATATAATACAGTAAGGAGCAGTATCATTAAATAACTGTTAAGGTGAATTTTCTTTTGTCCAATCTATCCTTTCTTTGATGAGCAGGGGTCTCATTAGGATCAACAATTAGGACCTTGATTTTAGGTGGTTTGGAGGCAAGTATGAGGTAATATCAGAAAAAGAAGGAAGTCAAATCCTGTCTTGCTCACAAGTCTAAATTAACTAAAACTGGAATAAACCATGTCTGCTGCTATCTCCCCAAGGTGAGATATGAGAGAATGGACCAGAAAGAGGAAGGAGGCATCTCAAGATATTGGCTGATTCAATAAAAATGCAGGTGTTCCACTACTTCATTGATACTCTTGTCCTCTGTAATGAGCACTGCGGGCCTGGATCTCCCTTCAGGGTCCCCTACATCTGAAAATTCTGTGTCTCTCAGCAGAGAGAGAACTGACAACACACTGCAAAGTACAATCTTTAAAGTCAGAAACAAACTGAGGAGCTGCACTTTGCCAGTCAGTAGAGGAAAGGGGCAATATTATAGTGGCAGTTCTCATGTAACAGAGAGTTTCAGATATCTACAAGACAGAACTATAAACCTTTTACTTTTTAAAGGTAATTTTGAAACAGGAGATGGGGTATAAATTTTTCTCTCTTGTTGTAACTTCATTCCTACCTAACTTAATATGTAGAACATTTTTTTTTCTTTGAGAAGGTAAGAGGTCTGAACTCAACTTCCTTCTTTGCTGGTGGCAATACAAATTTTTGTCCTTCACCTTCAGTGAAGGAGAATTTTGATATTGTGTTGGGATCCCTTGTCTGTCCTCCCACTGCAGCTATCATTTCTATAAAAACATTTAAGTCATTAAGGAGAGGATACAGGTGAGAGTAAGGCTAGCATATGGCAACCTGAAAGCTACAGCAGTGTCCTGGCTAAAGAAATTCTGGATGTGCCAAAATCCTCCATCTATTTAGGCAGTTTTCAGCATACTAATTTTGAGTGTTTCAAGCAGATTTTCTAATTATTGCCTTAAATGTTATCTTCATTGCAGAATTTTATTACACAGCTAATAAAAACTGCACAGTAGCAGTGAATTTAGCTTTCTTTGAGACTGCTGCAACCCTGCCTTGCTTCTCACATCAATTTCTATTTTTAACTCTGAACAGGAGCCAAGTAATTTAAAAGTATGTGAGAAAGTTAATGTGTTATAAGTGGTTCTAATAGGTTATTCTCAGAGCCTTAAAAATCAGCATTTGCAGTGGAAATATGAATCTGGGAGAGACAGATCCTACTTTTCTGTAACTGACGCAGATTTGGTGATTTAGAAGTTCAATTTTAATTGCTTTGAAGGTTTTCAGCTTTCACAGGCCTGCTCCATAAAAGAAAGTTTTCTTTTGCTGACAAATGAGAAAACACAACAGATAAATGTAAATCAGACAGTGCCTGGACCCTAAATTTTTCTTCCATCTGGAAGCCTATTTAGCCAATATCAGTCCCTAAGGGACTTGCTGCCAGTAGCTAGTTGTACTTGTTTATTTATATTTCAGTAATGTTTTTACTTCTCGTATCAGTGAAACCCATGTGCAGTTTAGGGTTTCATCTAGGCTCTGGATCTCTGGTCTTAATGAGAATGGTTAAGTTCAGAATAAGAGTGAAATGCCCACATAAAAGGGTAAACACAGAACAACCCACAACTGCTTTGTAATCCTTCATGAGCCTCCCAGACTGGCAGGGCTGCCTTGAGCTGTGGGCAGGCTCTGCTGCCTGCCCAGCCCGGGTAACACCCTGGGATGCAGGGAATCAACAGGGAATTAACATTGCCTTTGGCTCAGTTCTTCCACTCGCTGGCCAGTGCAGCTGAGCTGGCACGGAGGTGGCACAGGAACTCATTTCTGGAAAAGACCACAAGCAAATGGAAAGACTGAGGGTGAAAGGAGGAAGCAAGGGAGGAATTGTGACTCAGAGGGATGGTTGTCTGTGACTCCCAGTGTTTCCCTGGGTTACCCAGGAGTTACATGCAGCCTCCTACTTGGAGTTAAAATAAAGGAATAATCTATTTCAGCAGCAAAGTGAGTACTGGGGTTTGGAGTTTACATGTCTGGTTTTGCAAAGAGCAACTTCTTAATGATGTTTGTATTTTTATGTGCTTTCAGCTGAATTGAAGGCGTGTAAAGTAACTCTGATGAGGTCATTAGAAAATCTGAGATCATGGTTCTGCTTCATTCCTTCCATTGCGTTTGTCATGAATCTCACAGTGATAAATGCAACAGAAACTGTACACATTTCAGTAGAAATACAAAGATGTACTTCCTTACTCTAGAAGACTTGCAGATTTTACATCTTCACTCTTGGATACCTGTCAGGTGAAACTCTTTTAAACACCCACTTATTGGCAGTGCATCTGGGTGTTTCCAAGGAGCAGAAAAACTTCATTCTACAGCTTTACTCTTCTCCAGTGAAGAATTTCACGTCTTCCTGTGTGTCAGGGTCTATGGAAATGCATTCATGTTCCAATGTTCTAATAAAGCTAAAATGTTAACATTCTTGCAAATATATCTACAGAGGAAATGTTTTTTAGTCCCACAGTTATCCATGATAAATCCCTTCAGTTCAATATTAATCCATTCTTCCTTAGGATAGCAATTATGCTTAATTTGTGTTCTGAATAAGAATGTTCTTACAAATCTGAGTATGCACCTACAAATGACCTGTGGCAATCTTTTTATTTGCATTACTCAATAATTGCCTTGGTGAAAGAATCAAAATGTGTAAGAGTTTATGCCTCTTCATTCAAGTGCTTTTTTCTCATAATATGAAAACCAGCTTATTCTTTTTGTGCCCCTGGTCTGCTGCTTTACATCAACAGAAAAAGTGGTTTAGCTTTGCTCTCTCTCACTGTAATCACACTCTGGACAGCCAGCACACTAAGAACTACTGGATGTAGCATTAAAACTTCAGTAGTTTGCTGGAAGATTCCTAAAGGTTCAGTGTTGTAGTGCGCTAGATAGTTTATTTACTTGGTGTTTTTACCCTGGGTGATGAGGAAAGTTACTGAATATGTAAAGGTCACGTGGACTGTCGGTTCCCCCTTCCCTATCAGATGGTGTGTCCCCATACTCCCCCTTTTCCTTGGTGGTCGGTTCCACAGGTGTCCCTCACCTGGCCCCTCCCCAATGGCATCCCATTGGCCACAGTCCTCTTCCCCCCCCCCTCTCCCTTGGGGACAAAACCAGCTGCAGGTTGGGGCCACGGCCTCTTTCCTGCCTGGTCTCATCCCAGGTGTGTCCTGACCCAAGCCAATAAACAGGACACTCGCGCCCACGTGGAAAGAGCCTTCTCGAGCCTTTTGCCTTGGTTCATGCGATTCTGTGGATTTTGGGTTCCAGCTAGCCGGAAACATACAAAGCCCAGAGACAGCGGAATATCGCAATTCAGTAGTGGCTTTAGTAAAGGAGTAGGAAAGTGATCCTTGAACTCATGCAATCCAGCATCAGGCAAGAAGTTTGTGCTCTTGAAATTCAATGAGAACTTTGCCAGCGCCAGTGTGGCACTGGGCTCCAGGTGTACATTTTTAAACAACAACAGCTTGGCATTCGAAAAAGGTGAACTAATTGGTAGCCTCATTTTCCAGTGATCATATATTCTTCTGATACAGTAAAATGAAAATAAATATTAAGATGAGGCAAGTTTACATGTTTATGTATAAAATGATGCAGTGTGTATACAGACACACATTTCTTTGATGTGTCTCTGTACACAGATATACATATATGTAGGCATACACACATCTCCACAGTTTTGGTTTATAATGTTTCACTCTTCTTTAAATACACGTCTCATAATAATTGTTCCTGTGCTTTAGGTTAGCACTGCACCATTTGCTCAGTTATAATCCCTTGCACAATTTGAAAAGAGATTTTCATTCACTAGTTAGTGCACAACAGGTATTCTGTATTTAGTTACCCTTTTTTATCATTCACATGTTTGTACTTAACTAAAAAAAACAAGAAACTAATATGGTGAAAATATTATTCACACAAAGAACAGAACTTCAATATCAAGTATTTCTTTACAGACATCATTTAAAGTATATATGTTTCCCGTATATCAGATGCTCATAGCAAGAAATTGACATTTCTAAAAAGAAGTTTTCCATTAAAACATGCTTCTGTTCCCCAGCACTGAGGTTTCAGCCAGCTTTGCTTTGACTGCCCATACTCCTCCAAGGGAAAAAATTCCTCTCTTGGAGAAATGGGAAGGATAATACATGCATTCATAGACTAAATTCTGTGTAGTATGCTTCAAATGTAGCATTCAGCTTCCTTAAGAAAGTAGAAAGAAGCTTCTGTTTGTGGTATTAATACACATGAAAATGTTTCCAAAAGCGAAGGTTTTCCACCCTTCCTGAAATCAGATCAGATGTAGTCCCCTTTATTTAGATACAGTTTCTGAAAGTCTTCTGTATTATGATTTACTAGGACAGAATCACCAAGTTTACATTTTTCATTTGTATTTGTGTAAAGATTAATTTTCATTAGCCTTCAAGGAACAAAAGAAAGGAAATTGTAATTCCACTTTTTTTTTCCTTTCTTTAGATATAGCAAAAAAGCCAACCCACACTGACACTAATGGGTGAAAAGCATCAGTTATTCCATAAAATCTTTTTATCTCATCCCACATTTTGCTGTAGTGAGATTCCAGCTCTAGTCAGTTCACCTAAGTCTGTGTCCCAGTAGCCAGGGCTACACATGCCAGGGCTGCAAACTATTAAAACTTTTGAAAAACCTTTGTTTCAAGGAATTTTAATTATGGCTCACAAGGTCATTCATGTTGAGACTTTATATCACAGGCCAAACTTCAGATCTTCATGAGTAAGGCAAGAGGTTAGCATGTGTAACTTTATCCTCACTATAGAGTTCATATGCTGCTGATTATGAGCTTGTAAACAAATCCTTCACATCTCTCCTGTCTGAAATAGCTTTATAAGGAGTTTATTTTTTAGAAAAATAAGAACAGGTGACAAGGACAAATTGTCGTGAAGACTGTGAAAGAAAGTTAAACCCCCTGTTTCTGATGAAAAAGAGATTAAAATCAGAAATATCAGATCTCTTAAGACTATGTGGAGCATACTTAGGTCATGTCACAGTTGTGTTGTCAAGGAACACTAGTCCTTGGCTTCAGCAAAACACAGGATATCTTCCATTTTCATTCTTCTCAGCATCTGTTTTCTTCTCTTTCCCCTCTTTCTCCATGAAAACATGATTTTCATATGCTAGCCTTGAGCTGAAGGCGATCAAATCCCTTGCTCACCAATTTGTAAACTCCTTAATGTATTTGGCAACTTGAATGAGAAAAACGTTTATGACTACTACCATCTCTTAAGGGACATAAACAAAGTATATAAATATTTAATCCAGATTCCCCCTTAGGAAATTATTAATCTGCATGAATCATAGTGATGATTCTGCTGTTTAGTCTATCCTTATATTTGAAGACATACCTGTGTTAAGTTTGTTTGGTCCATGCAGCAGTACTGTTTTATGGTGCTTTTTTACTTGAAAAGGAATAGTTCTTTTTTTCTTTGTTTTCTTGAAACAAGCCATTCTGGCTTCTCTGCCTCTCACTTTATTTGACATACACAACTTGTCTTCTGCCTTAAGAATCAATTTGGCTCACTTGTGTAATTTGCTCTTTTAGCCTGCTTTTGTCATCTTTGCTTCAGAGAACATTTATGTCTTCAACTAAATTGTGTTAATTAGGAAAATATCTAATGGCAGCTTGCCCATCACCATGCCTGAATGGCCACGTAAAGTTAAAGTAAAAAAAACCAGTACTGTTTCTCTTGAGTTCATATGAAATCCTTCCAAAACTGCCATCACGGAGTAATTTATCTTTTTAAAACACAGACAATGTAACAGACAAAGGCATGGTAAGACAGATTTGGATAGGAAATTATGTAGACTTTTTTTTTAATAATGAGAATAATTAATTGTTGGAAGAATTTTCTAACCAAAGTGATGGAGCAGCAATAGCTGAGTGAGTGTTTCTCTAAATCATGTACCTAAGCTCATCAGGAAGTTATTAGGTTGATGCAGAAATTACTTCATTAAATTTTACACCCTGTGTAATGAAAGAGGTCAAAATAAATAGTCATAAAAAACATTTTTGGACCACAATTGCAGGTGAAGTTTTGGTCAAGTGAATCCTAATAGAATCCAAGTCCTATTTATTTCAATCAGAAAATGTTTTAATCCAATAAACTTACAAACAAATGTTTTGCTTATGTTGGTTGAAGACAGAAAAAAAGTATTTTAGGTAATTTATTTTTAATATATTGTGCTATGTAATCAAGTGTTATGAAGAAGAGTGAAATATGGATACAATGGAACATGCCTATTTATGGTTTTGCTATGGTAATTGCAATTAATATTTTTTATTCTTGTGTGCCTTTATTAAGGGAGAGAAAAGATAAAAGTACCCTCTTTATCATGCTGAGAAAACAGCTGAATCTCCCTATGGAAATTTAACATCTGTTCATCTGACTTTTCTTAGCTCATTATGACTAACACTACTGCCAATGAACCTGCTAAGATTTTACTTAATAAAAGGCTATAGTATTGATTATATTGAATATTATGATAGTGTGTATATATATATATGCGCACATTGTATATATTGTGTGCTGAATAGCAGATCTTGATCTTTTTCTAGTCAATTAGAGGCCCTTTTAACTTCCCTGAGACACAGGTTTAAGTCCCTGCTGGCTTTTTTTCTTTTGCAAGTTAATGCCTATATTTTTAGCTTCTTTATATAATGTAGCAGAGAGACCCATGCAATCTAGAATAAAAAGCAGGTCAGCCTGCTGTTGTGCCCCCTAATTGCTTCTGTCTTAAAACATTTCAGTCTTTCTATGACATGTAATTTCTTTTTGCTTTCCAGAGCACATGAAAAGGGATAATGTTAGCATTTTGCAGTTAATTCAATTACTTCCCACTTGTGAAAACGCTGACAGGATTTCCGACCACTGGAAGAGGTGCCCTGACTGTTAGATGTGATTGGCAGCCCAGACATAACTTATGAATTGCAGCTGAAATTAAAGCATTTTATCTTCACTCATATATATCCTTCATGACAAACCATTCAGCAATACTTCCAAGCCATTATTTCAGTGAATTGATTTTCAACAGCAATTAGTGACCAATTTGTGAGATAATGTTCTCAGACAAATCACAGACGTGTCAGGATCTGTTTCAGTAATAGACAAGACTTTAATGCACTTGTGATCATAAATCTTAACTGTTGTTCTTTAAATACTGTAGATGAATTTTTTGCAGATTTACACCATCTGCAGTAATACTGTTATCAGAAAACTGTGCTCTGTGCATTTCATACAAACAGGAAAATGTGAAAAAAGAAAGATTATTCAAAAAGTGCCATTGTCTGCATGTGGGAGAAGATAACCTCCCTTAATAAACCCATTATTTTTTAAAATGTTATTTAATGATAATAGCAAAAATTTGCCAACAGCATAACAAGAAAATAATTTAGAAAATAAGGCTTGTCAAAAGCAATTATAAGACACATAGAGAAAAAAGGCCTACTTTAAAAATATATTTAAGTAAGGCTCATAATCATCATACCTAACTTTAAAATGTCCATTTAACTCAGATTTTCTCTATGGCCTGTGGAAAAAAAAAGAAATGCTAAGTCATGTGAGAGGTGAGTTGAATTTCCAATCTCCAAGTGGCTTCCTGTTGTTGTTAAATGTACACAGGTGGAGGATCCCTCTGTACCTGTTTAGACTTCACACCTAATTTTTAGACAACTAACACTAAGAGATGTAAGCCTCTTTTAACTCGCCATCTGATGACATTAGCAGAATTTTAACACTTAAAAATACATAAGAGCATAAAAACACTTAAAAATACATAAGAGGTGAAAGTAGGAAGGGTGCAAATTCAACCATGGTAAATCAATGATTTAATCCCATAATGGAATTTGCAGACAAGTGCTTGAAACCTGTATTAAAAATTATTAGAAAATATAATAGCCACATATTGAAGTCATATTTAAAATTCTTGAAAAGATATAGCAGAAAGGAAAAGTCCAAGATAGAAGGACATTTTGAAAAACATGAAGACAAGTAATGATTTAAATAAGCAAAAGATATGCTTTGGTATTATAAACAAGAACTTTTATTTTCCTTTATTTCAATTTTTAATTTTGTGAATTTATCCTGACCAGCTGGAATAGCAATATTCAGTGTTCTGCATATCGACCAGAGGAGAGGACCTTGTTAACTTGGGACATGTCTGGGCTGGTTGGTGCAGCAAGCTGCAGGAGCAGAAGGTCAGACTCCTGAGCATGTCATGGTTTTCAGAAGCAGATTTCTCATTCTGTCCATCCTTCAGCTCTCTGTGGGGGAGAAATGAACAGTTTCTTCTGGCAACCAAGGTCTCTGTGTTGACTTCTTGTCCCTCCTAGAGGGGTAATGAGAGGGTCATGCATGTTCCAAACCTGGAAAGGCGGGGATGCAGTTGAGTTTTTATGCTCCTTGCCTTGACACGTTATGGAATACTGGTTTAAATACCTTGGATGTGCAGCACTGAACATCCAAGACAGCCTATGGATTTGAAAAGAATGATTAAGTCACATTATATAGTTAATATTAGTCAATGCACATGCTTTTAATTTTTTTTCTATAATAGAACTTCAGTTTTCTTCAAATTAAAGCTAACAAGAGATTTAAAGATGAAAAGTTATTAAGGAAAATTAAGCGAAAGAACTATGCTCATATGAAATTTAAACCTCCTTTGGTATCATGAAAAGATATTTTTGTAGTTTTAATCACATTTGCTTTACACTCTGCTTCAGTTTAATTAATTTTTTTTTTCAGTTTCTCAACTTTCAGAATGCTAATTAAACATGCAGAGTGGTTTATCCCTTTAGAAAAGGAGTCAATATGTTTCATTCCTTTGAGGAAACTCTCATTTATTAAAGACCCATTTGCAGTCCAATAGGCAGCTTGTTCTTTAAACATGAAGGCAAGCATTTGGTACAGTTTGCAATATCCACTTTAACTAGCAGACAGTTGCTAGGTATATGTTGTAATTGCTATTGTAATTTTAGTGCCTCAAAAAAAAAAAAAAGCAATTTTATAAATGTTTCTTTGTTATGTCTATACTTAATTAAGTTCAGGGATATGATTTTCTCAATCATCATGTGCTTCTGATTACAGTGATACCTACATTAGCCTGTATTTTGAAGGATTTAAATCTTAAATATTCACCATCTGTTAATAAGAGAGATTATCTCACTGCATTTTGCAACAGGTATAGACTAATTAGAACCAATTGGTATTTTTTGCATTCCTTTTTCTCATAAAGGAACTCTTCAATGAAGGAGTGATATAGTTAAAATCTATCTTTTGGCTGAGTGCAGTTTTATTGGATCATTACTTAATCCGTCAAAGATGTTGATTATATCTTTTAATAACTGGAATAGTTGAGACCAAAAAAAGAGATTGATTTAATGATATGGCAGTTTTAGCACAAAGCAAGCATTTCAAAACTAAGTGGTTCCCTGAAAGGGGAGAAATTGCCCGAAGGCTTTGGAGAAAGCATTATGGTATTTCAGTGACAGGTTTCCTCACTGCTACTTCAGCACAGCTCCTTCACAGCTGGTTGCTTCTGTTTGTGCTTGCAGAGCCTCCTAAGGATTATGAGATTAGTAGTCTTGACTAAATAAAATGAAATGAAACTTGAGGTTTCTGCACAGGCTTTGCACTATTAAAATGATGCAAGTTTATTTCCATGAGTATCCCTATACCAGTAATTAGTGGAATCCACTGCCTCAGTGATTCTAGTTTTGAGATTAATGTGATATAAAAGAAAAATTGTGAAGCAGCCACAAAAATCCTTCTCTCTGAAGTAAATGCATTCTGACAAGAAGAACAAGAAAATATAAATTAAATCTTAATGATAAACTTATTTAGATCATTTATAATTATTAATATCTTGGTTTGACCTATAAAATTAAGCCCACTAAAAGAGTCATTCTCAAAAATAACTTGATGAATGGATATATTTTATGATCAGAAGAATCTCTTTGGTGTTTTAAACTAATATGGTGTTTGGTTCAAAATGACTACTACATTGAAGTGGGTTCTTACAGAGTAAAATGACCTTGGCCATAAATCCAACAAGAATTACCATGATACCATACATATACATTTACATTGATTTGAAAAAGAAATAAAATCAATTTATTTCAGAGAGAGCTGGTTCATTAAAAGGAATGGTTGAAATTGATACTTTAACTTTTCTTATGTAATAATTGTAAATATTCTACATAAGAGATCACATCATTTTAGATGAGAATGTATGTTGCTGAGATTGATGCTTTCTTGTTTCTTAAGATTCATTAGTTTATTTTTTTTCCAGGCAGGTTTTATTATTTTAAAAACTCACATGGATACATAGACTGCATCAGTATAGAAAATGCAGTTTGATCTGGAAATACCTCATAGGCCAGTTTAGAGGTTTTTATCAGGCCAGGTGAAAGGGAGGCTTTGTGAAATCCTCCAGCTGCTTCAGAAGTGATGGTTCTCATTCTGACTTTGATAGGTTGCTTAATTTTTGAAACCTTGGCAAATTGTAATCCAAGATCTGAAGGGCTGCATGAACTTGTGTGATCTGTTCCTCATTGATATTAGATTATTCACAGGCACTGAGGGAGACTGGGTTTTAACCAATTGATTTCCATAATCATCCAAAGTTCTAACAGTTTCAATAACATCCCCTTTGCTGTATGTGATCCAGCCATGGGCAGACCTCAAGACACTACATGATCTCATCAGGAGCTGTGGTTGTCAGAGGAATTTCAGTATTCACTGGGACATACTTAGCATTGGCCTTTTTTACTCTGATGAGATTTGAGATCTTAAAGGTGATCTGAAGAGTCATCATTATTTGATGATATGCAGTATAAAGTCACCATGTATGTAAGTTATTTTCATTGTTAATCTGAATATTCTTTCAAGGGAATTTTGAAATACATTTTTGGAAGATGATCTATAAGACCATTTCAAATACTTCCTTGGAAGATTATCCTACAACCATAATAAGAGCTAAGAAATATTATACACAAAATTTCAAGCCCAGCTTTAAACAGGAGGCTGCCCTTCATATTGTTTTCTTGGATTAAAAACATCAAACAAACTGCAAACTGAAGCATGAATGTGAAAGTTGCTTCCTAAAACTCTGTTTCTAATTCAGGCAGATTGATGTTTATTATTCAATTTCAATCTTCATGTTTTCTGATTTTTTGATCTACAGATAACCTATTAAGCTAACTACTAGGAAAACATGGAAGTAAAACATTATTCTTGGACATACTGTGCCAAATGTTTTAACAAAATAACTGAAAGGAATCTGGAAATTTTGCTTTAAGGAGACGGTAGTGAAGCTCAGCTATGCATGAAGAGGTGACAATGGGCATTTGGGCAAAACCTGAAATGTAATCTATATGTGGCAGACAGCATACTTTTGTTTACTTATTACAGAATCATACTGGAAATTATTTAGATGTTTTTTAGCTTCTCTAAGTGTTGATTTGATAATGTAAGCAATCTCAGAGAACTGGAGAGGAAAACCAAAGTGTTTAGCAGAGAGTGTTACGGAGGAAAAAACATCAAAAACCTAGTCTGTGTACCAGAATGGCAATGATCTTATCAATAGGCTGGTAACAGATTCTGAAATCCAAAGATCTTAAATACAGGTGGATCATCATTATTAAATAATGAGTCTTTAAAAGTCAGTTTTTAAATTTGTAACTGCAAGTGAACTAGGTGGATTGGGAGCAATGAAATCTATTTTATCAATAATATGCCTATAAATAGGATTAGAAAATTCTTGTACCAACAGCTCTACTTGAATTTGTCTTGTGAGCATCCTTTAAAACCAGTGAAGAGAAATAACCACCTCTAGAGCACAATTCGTGTCAGCAATGTTGGACTTGTACAATGGGGAGTTGAAAACCTATCTTGCTAGAAAGACTCACTTCCCTGTAATAGATTAGAACATATCTAAATATCAGATTTCTGGAGTTGGATATGATGCCTTTAATGTTTTATAAGGTGTTAGCCATATATCTGCATCTTTATGAAAAATAAATTATGTTTCTAAGCTTCAATGTTTCCAGGTTTTATGCAAGGACAATGCCGCTAACCTGCCCTCTAAATGTGGTCCTGAGATCTTAATTTGAGAGTGTTAGGAATGATTTTATAGATGAGAAAGCAAAAGCAGAGCCCAGTCTTCTGACTTCTTTGACTGTGCCAGTATTGTGACATGCCTGTTTCCCTGGAAGCCTTCACTGCAACCCTAGCAGTTTCTAATGCACTTGACTGAAAACAATTGAAATTGCAAGTGAATTGCAATTGCTACAAAGCCTTGTCACTGCAATTTCTGATGGCAATTTCCTTGGCATTTAGTGAGGTTTTGAAAAGTAGTTAAGTTGCAATTAATAGAAATAATAGTGTATCTGTAATTTTCTTTGGCCTGAGACCAAACCCTGATTGACATATATTCTAATAACATTGTCATGAACATTAGCTGCACTTTTTTTTTTCTTTCTTTTTAAATTAAGTAAATAGGTTTGAATATCTCTATTATTACAAGCCATGAAGCATGCAATTACTTGGCTAACAAGTAATAGTAACTGGTAAACTGTGTAGGCAATCTGGAGCTCAGATATCTGGACCCTCCTGGTGGTCCCTGATTCTGCAGTGAAGACTCAATTGCATAGGGACTGAACTATTCTTGCAGCTGAGTAGGTGGTTCTCTGCAGTTCAGAGCTAAGACAAATAACTAGCAAAGGCAGGAAAATATTTACTGCCACTACCCACTACACATACTGCCACCATACATCATGTACCAGCATTGTGACTGAAAATAACTTTCCTGGCTCAAAGACTATCAAACTATCACATACTACACCAATAATACAAGATGTTTGTAAATGAAACAGAATGGAAATGCCAGCATTTATAACATCCTAACCACATCTGTGTCATACATTCATTGTAGGAGTCAAAGCATATGTTCATCTTATCTAAATCCAGGCACCTATAATGCTTTTATTAATATTTTGAGCTTACTAAGCAGCTCATGCTGTCAATGCAAAAAGATGGGCTTTTCCAGAAGGCAAGGCTGACCTGCAGTAAGCTAAATTACTCTTTGGAGGATCATACTTGTCTCCATTAACTATTAGGAGTTTCTGTGACTGGATTTGTACCCTGTGTGCCCTGAAGCTTTTACTTGGGTGGAATGACTCCAAATTCACGTGAATAAAAATATTGTTGAGGAGATTGTAAAGGAAATGATACATACAGTCTCTGGAGGGCTGAATTAATTTCTTTTTTTGTTGATCTTGGGATTTCTCTGATATTCAGTCCACAATAGCCAATATTAGTGCTGGGTATGGCAAACTTAACATTGCCATAATTAACCTGAAGCATTTGATTTGTCCTAGTAACTGAATTCTTGAATTTTACCATGAAAGAACCAGTTTTCTCATATAGGAAGTCACATGTGAAATAATACATAGTTTCTAATTTATAGAAACAACCAAGTTCAATCAATATTGAACTTATCTTCATTGTCTTCTCATTTGTTGCAAAGAAATCTCACTGCATGTAACAAGTCAGACAATAATGTTTATCCATTGCAGTCATTTCACCTTTTCGAATGAGGCTCAGTGTATCTCAACTGGACATATGTTGGCCTTTGGAGACCTATAACTCATCTAAATTCCAAACAGAAGATGTGAGATGAGTATATTCAATTGATCAAGAAATGTCATTGCATCCTGTATCTCATATCCTGAAAGGCATGTATAATCTTCCTGGGAAACAGGAATCACAACCTTAGAGTCTTTCCTGCAAGATAACGAAGTAACTCCTCGAGCAAGGGTGAAATGCCTGTTTGCTCGTTTGTCTGAACAAGCCCTGTCCCTCTTCCCTTTTTAAGCAACTGACTCGCACCTGCCTCAAAACTGACTTCACTGAAGTCTTCTGATGGATTGTTAATGATAAATACGGATGTCTGAATCCAAATAAAGTAAGTTCAGAGCTATATTTTAGGGGTGCATGTCTCATTTTATGCATATATTAAAAACTAATAAAATTCTATAATTATAGGATAGTTTTGATGGAAACCACTGCCAAAGGTTCCAAATCCCATACATTATGCAGCATCTGACTAGCTGTTACAGTTACTGATATTTAAGGACTTTGTGGTCTTCATTTTAAAGCACAAGTATGTATTTATGTATTTAGACCCTTGAGCTAAACCATCAAAGGCATCTTTGTAAGCTACAATTTTTAGTAAAAATAAATTAAAATTGTTCTGAATGCTACTGAAATAACAAACTGGGGCAATCAATCTGGAATTCATTTTACTTCATATTACAGGCTTTGTGTCGCTGCTGTCCAATTTGACACCAAAAAGCACAAAAAATAACATTGACATAAGGATATAGTTATGTTTATAGCACAGAAGTAAATTTTTTTCCCGTTATTTTCAGAGTAGAATCCTTAGAGTTGGCACCCTCAACTGGATTTCAGAAAAAACTGTCTGTGGTGGTCATGTTAAAATACAGCAGCAAAAGCAAAAGAATGAAGAGCTGTCAGTCCAGCTACTGTTCTTAGTCAAGTTCTTCTGTTGTACCCACTGGGGGAGGCTGTGGGGCTGGAGCAGGATTTTCCGGACATGCTTTGAGGAAATAGATACAAGTCTGCTGCCTACACAAGTGCATTTTTCTTAGGGTCCATTAAGTCATGCCAATTCAAATCAGTAGGATTTTTTTTTCTTTAAAAAGCAGAATAAAATCTGATTATTTTTGTTTTGTTTTGTTTTCCCTGACACCACATTCAATGTGCTTATGTAATGTATTTTTTAAGTCATCTAGAAATCTTACTCTCCACAATGGCTGCAGTAGTGAGAACTTTATGTATCTGAAAGAGGTAATAGGAGGGAGAAGACAATGAGATCACTCTTCAATAAGGGCAGAACTTAGAGATGATCTAAGTATGAGCCAAAACTAAATAAAATATTTGTTTTCAATGAGAGAAATAATATCAAAATTGAAAATAACAAATGGATTTATAAAAGGGAAGTATCTTTATTTGATTTAGAAAAAAAGCTATGAGGGTTTTCACAGCTTCAAGTCAGAAAGCATAACCTTCTTCAGCCCCAGCTATAGGCTGATTGAGATATCTAAAAGTATGGATCCTAATTCATTCAAGAGAGAAGATAGGTATCTTGTTTAATTCCAAAGATGTCTGTGTACATGTACGGGTGCTAACGTATGAAGTGATTTACTCATCCATATGCTTACATCTTTCATTTGGAACCTAAAAGGCTACTTTACACCAGATGCCTACATTATGTTTTGCTAAATTTAGGTGAAATATTCCTTCAATTTAAAGGAAGAAACCAGTCCTTAAAACAGAATTGAACTGAAAGCAAGATGATACTGAAGACAGTTACATCAAAGATAAATGCAATTTTTTGTACTAATATATTTTTATTTAATATAGGATTAATTCCTTCAGACATGAAATGTAGTAGAGAAAATGTGTTTAGACTTCAATAAAACATTTAATATAGTGCTATAAGATGCTATTAGTCAGCCATGGGGTTAGGGTTGGACAGGTATTAGCACACACCTTTTAAAACTAAAAAAAAAAACAACAAAAAAAAGGATAGAAGCTGTTTTTGAAGAGAGGTTTTTTCAGAATTCCACAAGGGTTATTCATGGAATGCATCATCTTTAATAGACTCATTTATAGGCTTGGCAGAAAACCAAGCAATTTGCTAAAGAAATTAGCAGATAATGAACAAAATAGATGACCTTAAGGAAGAAGCGTTAGACTGAAATAAACTAAATGAAATTTTAATAGTATTGAATGTTTGGATGTGAACACAAAGGTCCATAACAAATGACTCTGTTAAAAACTGCAGCCAAGATTTTTGGGACCCAGAAGGAGGAAGAAAACGGAAGTGTAAGAGCTGATTCCAGGGAGATTATTAGCTAAGCAGTGGGATTGGCCATGAAAAGAAAGTGGGGCTCCTAAAATCTGTTAAGCAAAGTGTTTCAGGTGGAATTGGGAAATACTGAATGAGGCATAGGTAAGACAGTCATAAAATCATAGATCCAACAGTTCTGGGAACTGGGAACCACTGTTGGAAAGGCATGGGGAAGATGCAAACATCTGCCAGCCCAGCAGCAGTGAGGATGCTGAGCTCCACTTCTCCTGTCAAACCTCAAGAGAGTTTCATTTCCACCTACCAGCCTCACTAGGGCTCCCCAGTGAGGAGGTAGACATTTTGTACAGCTCTGTAAAACTCCTCCAGCTTCCTCCTTCTGGTGCCAGAACCCATGGCAAAGCTCTGTGAACACATGGTGTCCCTGGTGCAGCTCAGGGGACCGAGTTACTCACTTTTGCTCTGGAAAAAAGCTGAAGCAGCATGATCTGAAAAAAGTCTCAGGTTAGTGGTACAGATGGCTCAGGGAACTCAGTATGAGTGTGTGGTGGGGTGTCCTTTCCTTTTCCTTCCACACAGATGATCTCCCACTCATCACAGCTTATACCATAGGAAAATCCTATTTTGAGCTGTGTAGTAGTGTAGTAGCAAGACAGTAGTAAGTAGCTGCAAAACTGTAAATTTAGAAAAAATCACATCATCTAATAATCAGAAAAGGTAAAAGAAAGTGAATTTTGGTGGAAAAATAAACTACTTTTGTATAAATGTATCCAGGGACAAGGCAAATAGTGAAGTTATGCAGCAAATATATTCTATTATAATTGTCTTGTCCCTAAATTGAATGTTTCAGACATTTCCATGTGACATCAGCAGGTCTTATAAAAGATACAGAATAGACATGCCACTAAAGCGTGACCAGATTGAAATGCAGCCACATTTATGCTGATAGTACATACTTCCATCCAAAAATGATGAGGTATAAACAGCAGGGAGTCCGATCATATGCTTATCTAATCTGTGAGTAACTGTGCGCTAATGAGCAGCAGATGAGATAGATTCGTTGTAGTCATTGTTTTCCTTTCTCCCCTCCCCATTTTTCTTCCTTTTCTTTATCTTTTTTTATTTACTGTTTTGTTCTTTTTGTTGTTACCTTTGCTGTTCTCTGTGGGTTTGTATTTAGTGTTTTTGCTTTCTAGAGAGAATTCTCTTGTATATTTTTGGTTGTAAATGTAATAATTTCTCCTGTATATCTCCTGGTTGTAACTGCAGTAAGTTTTACATATTTTAACATACTCTCTCCTAAATATCTACATTTTCTCCTGTACTTCATGGAATTGTTTGAATGCATTTTCAATGGAAAATATTAGTGTAAAGTAAGGGAAAATATCTAAGAACCTTATATCTGTATTTTTGTTTCCCTTATGCTTCAAACAAGGCAACTGATTTTAAAACAATGAAGAGTAAGGGAAAATAATAAAAAGTATACATCAGACCTCTACAGAATATTGCCTCATTTAGATTCTTAATGTTGTGTTTTTGTAATTAATTTCATTCATTTCTTCTCCTGGAAGAATGATCTTCAAACATATTAAATTAAATGAGAGAAACACTATTTAAGGTTTGTAAATTATGTATACTTCTTGAGAGGAATATAAATGTTTCAACCTTCTAACAAACTTATGGGCCATGGAACTATTGAAACCATGGAGATAATTTTTTTTGTTTATTTGTATACTTACCATTTTTATAAAGTTTTAATCCAAAAATGTTCAACGATGAAAAAAAAAATAAATTCAGCATTTATAAATATCTTGAATGCTGTATTAGTATGCTTTGTCCATATAAATGTATGTATTTATAGACATAAAAAAAAAGTGTTAGACACAGAAAAAATATGACAAAATTAAATGTAACACAACAGAGCTGAGGAAGAATTTAAAGTCTGAAATACTATGAGCAACTGAATATTATGATAAATATACAATGTTACTTAAAATAATATTCACATCATAAAGTGGAAGCATATTAAAAAGATTATGTGCTTTCAGCAGTCTAGAGAATGGATTGTTTTACTTATACAATTGAATATACTGATTGAATTAGCTATGAACTTTTAATGCTATTGACGTACTTATTCACAAATGATAATAGCAATCCATTTTCATTCTTCTAAATGTGTATTATATATCAGAAGACTCTAGGTGGGGCAACACATGTACTATGTCACCTGGTCAGTATTAGAATTATTCCAGTGGCATCAGATTTTTGCCTGGGTCAGCAGAAAATTGACAGTCAATGTTAGCAAATGAAATAATTTAGAATTAATCTTGCATTCTCTTTTCAGAAAAAATATTTTGAAATAATTATCTAAGTGGACTTGAGGCAGCGGAAAACATATCTGTAATCTTATTGTGGGGCTAAATGTCTCCTTCCTTTATGTTACTTTGATGTGGTTTTTTAGTTTAGACTGTTTAATTTTGGATTATGCAATTCAACATGTCTACATTATAGAGCGGAAAATGTAGCACTGTGCCTACAGCAAAATGTGAGTGAGGAAATATTGGCACAGGAAGGTTGATCCTGTAGTGCACTCAAGCTTATTATTCATCTCTTAAATGAGAAAAGCTGGCTTTTCATCACAAGATGGTGATTTATCACATAGTTGAAGTGAGAAGCCAAAGGTTAGTAGAGGCATATGAAAATGAAACTCTTTCATGCTTTAGTTGAGTAAGGAGCTGGCAGAGTTATACTATTATGGTTTATAATATAGATTATATTCATATATGCACATTAAAAAGAGGAAAGAGTGAAATTCTAAATAATATATTTATAATCATAGCAATCATTTGTAGATTACTTAAGGAGACAGGGCAGACAGCTCCCTGCCTATGCTGAGTAGCGCAGCTGAAGCTCTTCTCTAAGGAGGAATTTCCACATCAGGAGTACATAATCCTTACAGTTCTGGATGTGGAGACGCTGATGATAGAAAGAAAAAGAATTGAAGCAAAATTCTGACTACAATGCTTTGATTCTGTTCTTGGCACTAGCACAAGTTGCAGTTGCTATGTTACTCATAAAAAATAGCTTTGTTCATGCAACTTCGCTGTATTCCCTAGAGAGCAGAGTTTGTGCCTAAGCACAATATAATATGATTTATCAATATATATCTACTGTAGAACATGTGTTTATCTGATGAGAAAACCATTCTAGGGAAAAGTGAACTGTCATTGTCTTCAATGTGATAACAATTTCCATAATTTGAAGCAATTATTTGATGTATCATCACTGTGAAATAGATTGCTGTGTTAGATCCTAGGACCTTTCTTGTGGTAAAGGTTTCCTGAGGGCTGGATATATCCCTGTAATGACATTTGGATTATTTCAAATGAAATTTGAAATTCTTGAATTCATTTCTTATGTTTTAATTTTGCATTCCATACCCAAATGCTTCTTATATTAAACAAGATCATTAATATTGAGCTATGCTGTAAACCTAGGTATGTCAAAACAGCTTCTTAACTAGTTTTTAATTAACAGATTACAGATATGCTTTTCTTAAGCTGTTGCTGATGGTAACTGAAGTTACCACTGCTCATTAGCATTAATGTGGTGACATGACTTATTCTCATTATTGCTCCTTGGCTATGAGGTAGGACGTGAAAATTTCCCTACTGTTTTGTCTAACTCAAAGGCAAAGGACTGGGCCGTTATTGTACACATGTGAGATGTCTGGTACAACAGAAATTCTTCTCAGTTCTCCCAACTCTGCTCTTATATATCAGTTAAATAATATTAATACATTTTGGAACAAAATAGACATGCCATAAAACAAATAAGTACCCAAATGGAAAAAAAAAAAAACCCTTCAGAGTTGATTCAGAAAAGACTACATCTCATTTTAAAAGGTAAATCTAGAGCACAAGCACCACTGAACCACTGACATGTGATAATACCTAACATTTTAAATTTTTGATGTTCTTCTTGGCAACTTTGAAAAACAGTACTCTTCCAAATAATGTTTGGGCATGGTTCAGGAAACAATACAAGGGCTATTCTGCATTAGGAGGGTTGGATGACGTTATGTTGCTTGGAGATGAAGACAGTGGAACATTTTAGCTTTATGGAGGTATGCCATGTGGCCTCTGAGACATAAAATGGTTTATTTAGTAATACTTCTGCAGCCAAGAAAACCATATTCTTTCACACTAGCAGGGGCTATTAAAGAATTTTTACTTTCAAAAGAAGAGGTGGTTGCAGTTTCACACATCTCCAGGTTGTGTTGTAGTTGCATCAGCTGCATCTCTTTGGTATTGATGTTATTTGCTATCTTATTTGAGGATAAAAGTGGCTGAACGCAATTTAGATAATGCCGACAAGTATTAACTAAAATTCATTAGATTAATTCATAAATCTGCTAATTAACCATTGTTCACTTTTCAGTACAAATAAATTTTAATTCAGTCTCTGAATTCCATCTCTTGGTTTAATTCTTTTACGTTTCATAATTGAATGGAATGAAGAATAGGGAAGACACTATTCAGAGTGACTTTCCCCCATAAAATTTTTCTTAAATATCGTAAAATTTGTTGCCAAGACAATCAAAGTCATCCTTGAGACCAGACACTGAAATTTTTTATGCTATACTTTCCTGCAGTCATCAGCACGCGAGAGAAATAACACTGCCTTGAGGTTTTTCATCACGTGAAAACATTTGTCAAGCTGACAGTTTGGCTACTTCACAAAAATTCATAAAGTTCATCAACAGTGCATGAAAAAGTTGTAAAGTAAAGCTCTTTTTATTCCACTTCAAGATATGTGATTAATGAGATATAGTCTAGTTTGATTAATCTGTGCATTCATATTATCTCCCATTGACTTTTGTAGATAGTTGCTTCTTTTACAAGAATTTTTTCTTACATTTTTATACAAATGGGATTAATCATCCTTCCAGTTAGTCACCTTTTTTGTCACTTACCCACCAAAAAGACTTGGCTTTCCAGAGAGTGTTTCCACTAAACACTCTTGCCATAATATTCCATTTCTTCACCACACACTCAGTTTTCATCTCTCTTGGCCAAACTATTTTTCATTCTACAGCTTATATGGAGTGTGATGTTAGCAAGGTATTTGAACAGACAAAGACATTGATGGTCTAATTTCAGTTTCACATATAGTGAAAGCAATTTGAATTTGAGTTGACATACAAGCCCTAATAGTGTTCATTTGGGGGAAAAAATAAATAATGACAAACATCAGCAGTGGTGGAATTCTATACTTGTATTTGACAAACAACCTCAGTGTCCAGTGATAGAGTATTTGGCTTGAGTATAGGCCGAAAAAAAAAAAAAAGTGAAAATAAATCAGTTAAAGAACAGTCAGTGTCCACTTAAACAGAAGAAAAATTGTCATCTTAAACCATTATTTCATTTCATTTCTCAAAGGAGAGATGCTCCAATCCTCTGAACATCTTCATGGATTCCTCTGGACTCGCTCCAATGCGTCTGTGTTCTTGTGTTTGGGACACCAGAGCTGGATGCAGCACTGCAGGTGGGGTCTCATGAGAGGGCAGTAGAGGGGCAGCTTCACCCCCTCAACCTGCTGCCAATGCTATTTTGGATGCAGCCCAGAGTAGAGGTGGTTTTCTGGTATGTGAGCACACATTGTCAGGTCGTGGCAAGATTTTCATGCACCAAATTCCCCAAGTCCTTCTCCCCAGGGCTGCTCTCAATCCATTCTCCACCCAGCCTGTTCTTGTGCTTGCTATTGCCCTGCCCCACGTGCAACACCTTGCTCTTGCCTTGTTGAACTTGATGACATTTGTACAGTGCCACCTCTCAGGCCTGTCAAGGTCCCTCTGGATGTCATCTGTTCCCTCCAGTGTGTCACCCACACCACTGGGGCTGGTGTTGTCACCAAACCGGCTGAGGGTGTTCAAGACCTCTGGCCATGTCACTGGTAAATGTGTTAAACCCTGGCAGTCCCAGTGCCAGCCCTTGAGGAACACCACTCATCAATGGTCTCCACATGGACACTGAGACACTGAATCTGCTGTGTGGTGTACAGTGAAAGAGGAAGGCCTAAGAGTTTTTTCAAAATCTGTTGTAGAACTTTATTGACAAAATTAATACAGCTCACCAAGTAGTTCAGAGGGGAAAAAAAGAGATCTTTACAGAAAGAGTAAGAAAATTAACTTAGTTTTAAGTTTCATGAGAAAAGACATTAAACCTTTCTGTGTTGTGGGGGAACAGCAAAGTATTTGCTCATTTGCTCAAAAGAGAGCTCATTAAAAATCTGCCCCCAAATCTGTCTCTTAAAAGATGTCACCATATCTCTAAGTGAGGGTGCTCATTAGTTATAGCAATTATTGCTCACAGCACTAATAATTGATGCTTCCCAGTAGTCAGTTCTTTTTTAGACATAAAAAGTTTTGCTCAGTCTTCTTGCCTTATTCCCCTTGCTTTTTTAAAGGCAAGTTGCTTCTCCCTGCCTTGAAGTTCAGAGGCTCATATCTTTTGAACTTAGAGGTGAATAAAATACCTGGCAAGTAACCTGCCAACTGTAGGATCAGTTTCCTTTTCAAGATACACTTTTAAATAAGCTGGGATAATTTTCAAAGTTTGCTAGCTCACGAAGTCTAAATGTCAGATTTTTCTGTGCTGAGCACAGTGTGGGCCCGTGTAATTATCGAGCACAGCAACCCTATTGTTGCTTTATAATTAATTGATTTTCAAGGCAATGCTTCTTCTGTTCATTTAAACATATTTCTGCTATTTAATTTGTCATAAATAAAGATTACCAAATATATCTCTTGGGTTTTTTTAATGTTCCTTCTTCAAATAAGCCAGCAAAGGACTGGAGATTCTAAGTGGTCTGAAAGTAAAACCTGACACTCTCCCAAATGCAGGCTGAAGTGCCATAATGTGAATAACAAGTTTAAATTGCTGGTTTTTTTCCTTCTCTGAAATGCAGCTAAGTAGTCACTGTCCACACCTTTAGCAACTATATCATTCCTTGAGCACACAGAACAAAACAAAACCCAATAAGCCGCTATTCACAGTAACAGCAAAGAGACTGAGATTATGGCAGTGCATATTTTAATGCCATTATTGCATTTTTAATTGAAATTGGTCTCCCCTTAACATGCCACACTTAACCTCCAGGTACAATGTGCTGTACAAGAGTTTTGAGATTGTCACACATTAAAGGTGTGTGGTTAGGCAGAAAGCCAGAGCAAAGTGCTCCTCGTTCCTCTGGAGAAGACTATCCCCCAAGGAATGCAAATATTTACATTTGGAAGGTATCCTTATCAGCAAGTGATTCAGATTTCCACAATCTCCAGTTCCTCAAAAGGAAGTAGGTTTTTTTATAATGCTAATAAATGTATATTATTTCTATGGATTTTTATGCATGAGCAAATAATAAGCACTCTAGCACCACCATCTTTCCTTCTTTATAATATATTTTTGCAACATTAAACTGATACAAATCCTAGACCTTGACATGGATTTCCTATTAGCTGATTTGTGCTAAAAAGCATGTGATGTGTATAGATGGGTTTGTTCACCTATTTACCATTTTAAATAGTGTTAAACAGGACAAAAATGCAAGTCCCTCTTTTCACACTTTCTATCAATGGTGGAAAGAACCACTAAATGTATTTTCTTTCAACCAGCTTCCAGATGTATGCAGCCTCATATACAAGTTGCTTCTGTCAGAAGCAAACTTTGCACATAACTAATCATAATATTAGAAGGCCTGTTGCTTATGTCTAAATTAATTTATGAGGAGAACAAAATCTAATACATAGTGTAACTAAGTACAAGCTAACCTAGATAGTCAAGGTCTAGTTTTATGGTAAAATTAAGATATCCTTTAGGTGTCTTAACAGACTGTGGCTAGGCTTTGGTTATTAAAAAAAAAAAAAAAAGTTATATATAACCTGTTAAAAATATGTTTAAAGACAATTTTTGTTTATTTTAAAAACTTTTGCAGTGTAACTATTTCACTAGCCCTTCTAAAAGTTAAAATGTAGATACTGTGTGTCTGCCTGGGATCTAAAGAACAGCTGTGAAACAACAGAAATACCGTGATTTGAAAAGAAACCAAAGTATTGTCATGTCAATATAAACTATTTTTCTAATTTATATGTATTAGAAAAGTGTTGAAAAAATATGAAGTAAAACATTTAAATTTGATTATACCCTAAAACATAATTTAGTGCCATGTATTTAATATAAATATTTGTTAATTCTCTGACTAGAAATACTTCAAAGAGAAAAGAGTTTTTGAATATTTTTTCATTCCCTTAAATTTTTCTTGTATGGGGAATACTAAATTGTATATTAAATTAGAGGTGCTTAAAAGGAATGAGGATAAAGATATGTAAAAAACAAATGGAGGAAAACTTTTCACAAAAAGAATTTCACAGTACAGATGACGGTTCTAGTCAGCCAATCCTTCTTTTGAACCACTATTTTGAGATACTGTTCACAATTAACAGCACAAAGAAAAATCCCATTCAACTAGAAAGAAGAACTTTCAAATTAATAAGACATAAAGCAGGCATTGTCATGCTCTCAGTTCTGTGTGCCATTTCTAATAAAGATTGGATAATAGAAATGCGTGCTAAAATGAACCTTTTCTTTGTAATAAGAAGTCTCTATAGAGCAGGAAAATAATATAAACTTTTTTGGTATAGCTCTTTCTCAATCAAAGGGCATATCAGTTACTGTATATAGCTGCAACATTCCAAGCATTAAATTAAATTATAGACAATAGAATCAAATACAGTTTACATCTGTGGAGCATTAAAAAAATGAGGCACATTCAGCAGTTTATTTATTCCCAGTAGAAATACTCCTGTTGAAACAGTGCTCTGAAAACATTCTTTCCTACCAGGCTTGGCTGTCTCAAATGCATTCCTCAGGCAATACACATACTTAGTTTTTAAACGTGACATGTAGAAATCAACCTTGATTTTCTTGGATGACTGGACTTTCTTTAGTTGTGCTACAGTTTAGGTAACCTTATCACTCCCAAGCTCTAACCCTGCTACTGGACCTGTGCAAACAGCCTGAAGCACACTTACTCCACAGGGCTGCAAATAAGCACCAAAGACCCACCTGTGTTAATACATTTTGAAGGCTTCTGTCACTTATTACACAAGATTAATGTGCAAGGAGAGGCCAAATTCTGTGGAGACTGAACATGCAATCTTTAGTCTAAATACAAGGAACTGGACCATCTGATCTGAAAGTTACACTGTTGGTGGAATATTATTACAGCTCACTGCAGTCGTAAAAGAAAGGGCTGCAAACATTACTAGTAGGCTTGGATCCACATTTTTCAATGCAGCTTAAAATTGTTTTATAAATCAAATGAATTTTGGATTTATGTAGTAGGCATCACATCTTCTTGTTCCTAACACTGGATAATTCCTTTTGTAATTTAGATCAGCAGACTGTATAAATAATTCAGAAACAGCAATAGGGTGCATCAAGGACAAGATTCCACACACATATAAATAAGTGAAATGTCATTGAGCAATTTGCAGTGCTGCCTTTTGCACAGTGGTCACTCCATCTTCTTTGGCTGCTATGGTCTTTTGCCTGGAGACACTACAGCACATTTGAAATTGAATCATTACATTGAATCAATTGAGTCCATTCCTTGCATGATTTGCTGCACCATTCTCTAAACACATACATTTCTATTGCTTTCTTTTTTTTTTTCCCCAAAAAGACTCATTGGTCAAAGAAAATTACCTGCATCTTCATAGAGTTTGTAGCTTGATGTGAAATTTATTGTGTTGTGTTCTGTCACTAAAAGCCCAAACTGGGTTGGATTGGAAAAAAAAAAATGAAGGTGTTTAAGCAAGAATGAATCCAAATCTCTTAGAACTCTTGTGCAATAGAACTTCTGACTATTTACATTAATATTCTGTAGACTTGCCCTAGTTGGATTCTTCATTTAAAGCTCTCTGACAAAAGAATGTGAAAAGGAGGTAAATATTTAATGTGAAGGGATTCCTTAGATGTCTTTAGTACAAGTTACTTGAAGCAGAGGATGGCATTTCAAGACATGTAATTTGTGTTAAGGTGCTGATGCTTATATTTTTGGTATAAATGCAAGAACAGGGGCAGCTGACTTGGTGGAAGGCAGAGCTGCCTTGACAAAGTCAAGGGATATGTGTAAACACCACAGCTGCAGTTTTCAACACAGACAACATCCATACTGCTGCTTTAGAGCAGGACATGTAAATCCTTATCAGTAAACCACAAACAGATAGACAGTGACAATAAATCCTTCCAAAGGACCTGTCTTCTGATCTTTATAAACCTTCTAAATAGAGCAACAAAGAAAACAGCGCAAATTCCACTGACTATCTGACCTACGAATCACCACAATGCTAAATTCTACAGAGAAGAAAAAGTAATTTTTTCCTATATCTGTTTAGCATTTTTAAAGCTATTCAGATAATGATGATGGGCATAGACAAAAAAACCTGATAGCAACAGAAGAAAATAGTTACATTCAAATGGCATTAATAGCAGCACCAGGCTAGACATGCATAGGAATGTGTAGGTATAAATAAGCACTTTAACAAATGTTAGAGTAGAGCTTTATTTTTGTACTAGTATCTCTGAGACTAACTTCAAAAGGAAAAAAAAAGAGACCAAAAAACTAGAAGTAAGTTGAAACAGGAAAAAGAAAAAGCCAAGGTTGCTTTTGGAAATAGAGATTCTCATTATAGCTATCATTTTTGGTACTTTTATAAGAATACTTTCAGATGCTGAGCAATGTTTTCTTAAAAAATGAGAGCTTTGTGTGAAATAATATTTTGTACATGCATATAAAAGTACCTCCACACATGCACAAAAACACACATTCTATGGGTCACAGAATATTTTCCTTGGATGAATATTTTCTGAGTAGATGAATGTAAATATTCTTTTTTTTATTTTACTGTTGATTAGAAATATTTTACTTGCAAATTTGACACATCCAACTACTGATCTGGTACCAACATCCTGTGCTAGTAGAAAACTTTGTTCTTTAGTAAATTATATTATGAAAAATGAAGATGGGAAGATAACCTGGAAAATAGCTAATCCTTTCCCCACTAGTATGTGGCTACTAACTAGAACAGATTGTCAGATGTTTTCTCCTATCTTTTTAATTGGCTCATCTACTAGCAGTTCCTCCTGATTATTCTGAAACTAATAGATCTGACTTTTACATTATTTGCATCTTTATTGCTAAATTACCCACAACAAAACCTTGTCTTGTCCTTGAGGTATTTGTTGTTTACTTTTCCCTTTCTTTTTTTTTCCAAAACAAATATATATTACTGTGCTGTATTTCAACAATTTTATATTCCATTTCTTCCAACAGTCCTTTTAGAATCTGAAAAATGTTCTCTCCCAGTTCCAATACCTGTTGTGTGTTCTGCTCCCTTTTTATCTGAGGGAAAATTCTCAGGACTGTGGTTCACCCATTCAAAATATGAACTGTCCAGCAGTTTTATGCAGACTTGCTGAGTGATCAGTGCAAATTGTGTAGATTTGCACTGTAAATTCAAACCCTGGAGAATTTTGTAAATATTGAAATTATTATTTTCTCATTTACGGTGTTTTCATGACAGTTTTTTTTTAATGTTGGTTTAGTTTTTTAAAATTTAGTTTTGGCTGTGCCTTCCAGTTAGATCAGAAGTTCCTGGAGAATACAGTTGTCCAGGGCTGTGTGTTTTTTCAGCTCTGAGCAGTACATAATCTATTAATGAGGATCTGGAACTGGTACTATTTAATATCTTTAACAGCAATATAGAGGTGGGGTTGAGACCACCCTCAGCCAGTTTGTGGATGTCACCAAGCTGGTGGAAGCAGTGACAGTCCCTGGCTCTGGGAGGGGGTTGTGGTAGATGATCTTTGAAGGTTCTTTCCAACCCAAAGCTCTCTCTGTATCTATGATTTAATCTCTAGATGTCTATGAACTTTTGCACAACTCTTCAGTATACAAAAATTAATCAGATGTATCAATCCTTCATTTTCATACTACGTCTCTAATTCTAAACATCAACAGCCCTGGTGAGAAATAAAGGACATTAGTGAAATTGTCTCACATTCTATCTTCTGTAAAGCCAGCTATAAGTAGAAAAGACAGATTGACCCCAAAACATCTGAAATTAGGCCCCAGTGTTAAACCAAGAATCAAGATGAAGGTGAATTTCTAAATTACAGGGAAGAAAGAACAAATGAAGGAGCACCCATAAGTGTGTAGTGTTTTTCCATCCTGTGCAAAATGATTCAGGACAGAGTAATACTGAGACAATGTTCCATTTTGAAGTGGGAGAGGTTTATGGGAGATATTTTATTATTACCATCGAGTCAAGTGAGGATATAGAGATATTACTTGTAATTTCAGGAGACTGTTTCTCTGTTCTATTGTAGAATTCTCTTCACTGTAAGAGGGGCTTTTTTTATCATTGGGAATTTTTCTGAAAGCACCTGAAAGGCTTAGGAGCACAAACAGTTGAAATTCAGTACAATCTATTGTACTGATAATACAGTCCATTGGATAATCAAATGTGACATGAGGAATGATAATGTTTACATCAAAGTACAATACACTTCTAAACAAGCATTATCATTTTTCTGTCTTGCAAAACCCATCAGAAACAAATGAACAGTGTTGGGGGGAAAAGGAAAGGGAGGATGGGTGGACATATCCATGAAGGTTTGAGGATAACATGCAACAGTACAATTCATAATAGTTACATAAGCTCTAATGCTCCCTATTCTTGACTTTTATTCTCCAGTTGCACTATTTAAGATTAACTGTGTTGAGTTCTACCAGCTCCAAGTCAAATGGCTGAAGAATGTTTTGTCTGTTAATATTTGCAAAGCATTACTGATTCTGAAAGGTTTCAAATATGTCCTAAACTATTGAAATAAAGCTTTCTTCTGTCTCTGTCTTCCAAGTCATTTACTTAAGCAGAATTTTACAGAAAATTAGGCATACTGGGGGGAGAAATGGAAGAGACAACAAAGACAGCTATTTCTATGTGTTGCCCATCACTGCAGTGATTAAAATTGCAAACACAGATAAAATACAACCTTGGTTTATTTATAGGATGCATTTTGGAGAGGACTTCATCTGCAGTTCATGATGTATCTAAAACTTAGATTAAATTCTTAAAATTTGGATCATAGAAATTACTATTTTCACATTATACTTGTTTGGATGCCCTTATACAGGAATTTTAAAATGGAATTTGGGAATGCCTCTTTCTTTTGTTCTGATAAAAAAAGAGAGCTGGATCAATACCATAAATTAGACACCTGACTCTGAACAAAACAAAAGCTGAATATCCAACATGTCCAACCCTGCAATATATGATCTTGAATTAATTCATAAAGCTCAGTGCCATAATAAAAGAAAAAGGTAATTAAAATAAAGACAACAAAAAGATCTTTGATGCATTCAGTTTTCATTAATATTTAAAAATATTTGAGATGGATCAGGAAAAGAAGGGTCAAACCATGGATGTGTTAGTGCCAGTTAACTCACATGAGGTAGGCCCTCCAAAGACACTGATGTAGCAGCTGAATACATCTGCTTTCTTTGAGTTAAATCTTTCCACAGAGGATATTCTGATCAATTAAAAGAACAAACTTTAAACTAAAAAGTGGTTATTTCTAGAGAAGTCTATTCACTGCTGTTTGTAGAGTTTCTATGCTCAGGGAAAATTGAGTTTATTTCAGTGTGTGAGCTGTAACAAGTCTTTCTTAACTCACCTGTGAAATGTTTTCTAAAACTCTGCAGATTCTGTGAGTAATTTATTTCACAAGAAAAAAAAAAAACCTTGAAAATTTCCTTTCATCTTTTTAGTTATTTCCATTTCAATTTTCCCTCTGCCTTTTGCTTTTCTCACAATGCCTCCTTTCTCCTCAATTCTGTTTCTTTTCCTGTTGATGACTCCAGATAGCCTTACATACACTGTCAATCACATGCCATCCTGCCCAAGAGCATATGCTGCTGAAAATCACATGAGATAGCTCCTTTTAATCCATCTTTTGCAGGGGAAATTCAATTTAACAGTCATTTTGAATAGCATAAACCCCTGACTCTTGGCATCTTCATTTTAAATGAAAGCACCAGATTCTCTTTCTGTCAAAACACAGGATCTCTCCATAGGAAGAATTCTCCTCTTCCCAGACTGGTGTGGTAATAACCATGCAGTAAGTGGCACACCTTAATGAATCAGGTCCTCAAGAGACTGGACTGTCTGTGTTTCATCAGCAGAGGTCTGTGATTATTTGAACCATATGTACCTTCCTAAAACTCAAGTTTTATAAATCGATTATTTCACTTGTTAACACTATTAAGATATTAAGCATAATGTAAAACATCTTCTGTGAGTATAATTTTAAGAGGACATTTCTTTTTGTGCTTACTTTCTTAGAGGAATATTGGATGAAATGTATAAAATTCACAAAGAGTATTTCATGGATGCTTGTGTTTTCTATAGGTTGGAATAATTGCACAGTAAAAAATTCCAGTTTATATTTCTGTTGGGATGTTTCAATAAAAAAACACATTTCTGAAGCTTTCTATCATACAGTCTAGCATTCAAAAAGAAATTTATAATATTGATGAAGATATTATCCACAACTTTATTGTGTATTAATATCTCCTAAAATGCTTTACTGAAAAAGGATCATGGGGATTTGAAGTCACTAGAAAATTTTAGGCAGACACATTATGCAGTTCACTGAGACCTGGGAGTTCATAAAAGCCAGTGTTATGCCATTTTGCATTAGCAATTGTTTGATAATTTCTATCACAACCACATTTCTGAACTGTGTTGTCAGATAGCATTGTGGGGATGCACGTGCCTTTTCCAATAAAATCCCTCTGGTAAGCTAAACAAATTTTTTTATAATAGAGTATAATGGTATAATGAGTATGCCAATTTACCATAGCAAATTCGTTTGAATGAGTGCCAAAATTTGCTATTTAATACTGAAATGATTTTTTAAAAAAATTCTTCACCATTCTGCTAGCAATATCCCTCAAATTGGAAATAGATATAGATAAAAAATATAATAAGATTAATTTAAAATATTTGAAATTGTTGTTATTGTTGAAAACTAAATACCATCATCAAAAGCATAATGAATGGCAGGCATCATTTACATAATAGTTTGACTTTGAAATTATAAAAATTTATTCTCATTCTGAATGATTGTCTGTCTGCTGTTTCTCAGGTTCAGATAAAATACAGAATGAAAACTATTTTCCCTATACTGTTCCACATCTATTTAATCTATAGTGTTGTGATTACCTAGGTCAAAATTCATGAACTTATTTGGGAAAAATGGCAGATGAGCACTGGATTGGGCCTTCTATGAGAAACCATCCTATCTTACTGCTGTAAAAAAACCTGTAAGGTCCAGAAATTGGTAGGGTCAAATGTGTTAGTGTCAAAAAATTAACTAAAAACCAACTAAATATCACTTCAACATACATGACTGTTTAACAGGTTCTGTAACTGCTTTCGTTTGACTTACAAAGAGGATTTCTTCTAAAAAAATCTGTAAATCATCCATCATTTCTAGGTAGGCATGATTAAAACCCAAAACATCAAGTTTTTATTACAGTGGATTTAATTTCTTTTCAAGTGTTAGTGACATTAAATTGCATATCAGATTTTTTTTTGAACCAGCATGTAAATCTAGAAATGTATCTTAAAATTGCTGTAAACTCAGCTTGTATGAATATGGTGTGTGATTTCCCTTAAACTGATGTACACCATAGAAATTTCCTGCAAGAACTAAAAGGATTATAAAATACTGTGTAAGCATACATGTTTTTACTGTCATGTAATATTCTACCACTACTAAACCCTGGTCTTTTTTTGATGGTTATATTTCTGTTATTAAGTGACTAAAACCAAACCAGCTACAGGGCTGCTAACTGAATATGCTATTTTTCTACCAGGGAAGAAAAAACAAGTATTTTCCAGATGTGACATATGTATATCACAGTATGTATGTGACATATAATAGTTTGAATTGGAAATATCAAGGATTAGGACTTGAGCTGTCATGATTAGCTGTGCTAAGGACTTTCAAGCTACACAGAATATTTCCTGTCATTTTCTGAGTAGAATCAGAAGAAACAAAAATATTTCCTAAGATTTATTATATGTTCCAGTTTTAGGTTTTTCTAGTATTCTTAGGGGGAAAAAATCCAGAAGAGTGTTTTGTCCTGCATACAGATTGAAACTATTCTTGTCTCCCCAAATTGTACCTTTTAATTTCAGAAACTTTGGCCTCTGTAATTTTGACAGACTGACAGGGAAAGATTCTGTTTGAAGTCTTGACTGTAATTTAAACTTCATCACTAAATCCAGAACATTTAGAAGAAGAGAACCAAATAAGCAAAATTATTCATGGGCTTTACTGCACCAGCTCCCTTCATGAAGCCAATTACATTCCCCAAATAAAGCTCAACAGCCAAACTCACCTGCTGTTAAGAGCAGAGGTTGAATCATATGAAAGTAGTTATGGACTAATGGGTTTTTGCTTGTTGTTAGAGGAGTTTGCTTTCTGTCTCCTTCTCTGCCAAGTTTCTGAGGCATCTGCCTGGCAGCCACATAGATAAAACCTCAAGCAGAGAAAGCTCATACTTCAGTCTCCCTCACAGACTTTTAAACCTATCTCCTGCTGTTTCATCTTCTCCCAATAAAACACTAAATTATCTTAAGAACAGTGTTTTAAAATTACAGTGGTGTCTTTCAGCATTAGTACTACCCTGGATTTTTTTTTAGTTAGTTTACTATTTGCAATTGTTTCTGCTATTAGAGTTCTTAGCTCAGATTTTGCTACCAAATCTCCTGCAGAAGGATTTACTTTGGTCACCTTTGGCCAGTTAACACTCCCCTTTTCTACTTCCCAACCAGTTCAGTTCCTTGCTGTTTGACCTGTTAATGTAACTTTCCATTACCTGACAATCACTGTCATGACTTTATGATTATTGTTACAGGGTTATATTTGACTGAGGACTGTAAGCGCAGAAAAGTAAAAATGGTCAATCTCATATACAGCAGAATTGGGGTTTTTAGGTGAATTTTACTCTCTATTTTTTCCCTGTGGGAAGAAATCTTCTGCTTTCTACTAATTTTATATAGAATATTGCCAGTTAGAGGTCTTAACCTTGTCAGAAAAGATTCAACAACTTGTAAGTTTATACTTTTGTCCTTGTGATGGATGAGACTTTAGAGTACCCTCAAATAAATATTTGCCTTAAAGTACCAGTGTTTTATAACAGAAGATACATATATTGCCTGGTCTTACAGTTGACCTGTAGTTCATAAACTGCGTCCCAGATATTTCAAGCTCTCCTCTTTGTCTTTTTTTTATTTTTCCTCATTTTTGTTTCTGTCTCTTTCTTGTCACATGTAAGCAGATTTTACCACTTGTCAGCAATATAGAAAAAGCTAAATGAATTAAAATTACATAAGGTTCACAAAGTTCTTGTAAAACTTGTTCCACTGCAGTATCTGTATTCAGGACTATGTCAATAATTTGAAGCATAAGATGTCATTGAGGTGCTCACATTACCTAGACTTTATATCAGTGGCCTTTCACATTATTGATGGGGATGGAAGGCAACCCCAGTCATTAACTCTTCCTGTAAAGCAGCACTGAGACATCCACCTTATGTGGGCTCATTTGTCAGTGCCCTGCATCTGGAAAACATCTTTGCTGGAGGAATGATCTGCAGCACGAAGTAGTGTGGGAGGTGAGACTATATTTCTGAAGAATTTAAAAGGGGAGCCAAAGATTTTTATGAGGGCAAAAAAGGGCAAAGGCAATAGACATGTGCAGTTGTGATGATGCAATGCTATGAAGAACAGAACAAAGCAACAGCAGCTTTGTCACTCCCTGAGAAAAATAAAAAAGATTAAAAATTTGCAATGGTACTTGTCTATATTCAAGGGCCAAAATTATATATTACTCAAAATATGCTTAAATTCTGAGAATGTGTTATAAATGAAACGGCACCATAATCTGGTTGCTGTTGGGCACCACTGAGATTTTTTTGCATTTAATTTTCCAAGCATATTTAAGTTATCAATAATTTTTATTTAAAAAACATTTTAACAAAAATAGAGTGACAATTTTTTTTTCTAATTGAAGAAATGACTGTTCTAAAATAATATCAGAAGTTAGAATTATATACTGTTCATTAAAATATCCAAGAAATTGCCTATTAGGAATATAATTAACATTGTTAGACCAATGTGTAATAGAATCCATTTTGTCAAACAGGATACAGTATGAATGCATTCACCAAAGTAGATCTGCTATAAGAGATGGTGTGGTAAGCAAGATCAGTCTGAACATTTGCCAGCAAGCTCTGTCAGACAGATAGCAAACCAGCAGGTTTGTTCTCAGCTTTTAAAACAGAAAGAAATCAGATTTGTTCTCTTATGAAATGTAATTTAGCAGTGCAGACTTGCTTTAAAGCCTTCAGAGGTAAAGTGAAGTGCCATATAGGAGTATGTAAATATTGAAGTAGTCTTTCCTTTGTTGAGTAAAATGCTGTTTGTACTGCAATGGGGTGGGTTTAGTTATGGCCTTGAGAGTTTAGATTAAAATGGAAAAGCACTATAGCACAAAAGATAACATTTTCTCAGGTTTATGGATCAGTACTCTAGAAGATTTGTTTTTACCAAAAGATAGGAAAGGTCTTTTTCTTTTTTTTCTATGTGCTGAGTACTAACAATATATTCACCCTGAATAATTCATCCTCTGTGTCTCTGGCTTGTTGCTTCTTTATGCAAGATCTTTACAGAAGAAGTAACTTTTTTGGTGGTTTGTTTGTTTTTATTTTGGTTTTGGGTTTTTGTTTTTTTGACACTGAAACCTATAGAAACTCAGTAAAAGGAGTTTCTATAGTAAAGAAACCTATAGAAACTCAGTAAAAGGAGTTTCTGCTCAACTGAAACCCTTAGTCACTCCCATGTGAGGGAAAAGCCAAGGGTTTCTAACCCATGGGCTGGAACAGTTTGCATAATTTATTAAATATTAAATATTTATATATTTTGTTGCACAACTTCAACAGGAAACGGAGAAAACATCCATCCTTCCCTACCAACCTAGTAGTTTATAACTTGTGATTATACCTCATTACAGAAGTAGAAACCCTTCATTTCAATCCATTTAGAAAATGAAATTGGCCTCATGTCTGCTATTCCTCAGGTGACCAATTTAGCCTTTAGAATATTTTCAAAATTTTAGGTAGCACTAGATTTTCTCTGGCCAGGTTGTTGAAGAAAATTGCACTTGCACCTGATCTTATAAATGTGCTAGATGTGCCCAGCATAAATATGGACATTAAATCCTAATATTAGGTAGAGGAACAATGTCTTTCTGGGTTATGCTCAAGTTTAGACATTGTCTAGAAATTGATTTTTTAATTTAAGGGTATCAGCATGACTAGAAGTGTAACTCTGGACACCTCAAGGAATCTGTATTTACAAGGTGACATTAAGCTTCTTCAAGGAAACTGAAAGTAGATTTTGGGGAAATTTGCTCAAAAGTTTGAATCCAAGTGCCTCACCCCCAGCTGTGTTGTGATTTCAGTGACTGAGTGCAACTCAGCACTGCAAAGTGCAGTGATCCGTGTGTCCAGCTCTGGGGTTCCACATAAGGATCTGGACCTGTTTGGAGCAAGTCCATAAAAGACCAAAAACGTTATCAGAGGACCAGAATACCTCTAGTGTAAAGACAGGCTGAGAGAGCTGGGTCTGTTCAGCCTGGAGAAGAGAAAAATTTAGGAAGACCTTATAGCAGCTTTCGGTATCTAAAGAGAGCTGGAATGGAACTTTTCCCAAGGTTATTACCCTTGTTCTAACAAGGGGTAATGGCTCTAAACTGTAAGCACTTAGGTTGAGATTAGATGTTAGAGATCTTTTACTGTGAAGGTGCTGAGACACTGGCACAGGTCGTCCAGAGAAGATGTGGGTGTCCCATCCCTGGAAGTGTTCAAGGCCTAGTTGGAAAGGGCTTGGAGAAACCTGGTCTTGGAGAAACTATGGCAGGAGGGCTGGAACCAGATGATCTTTAAGGTCCCTTCCAACCCAAACCATTCTGTGATTCTAAGAGCTGACAATGCATTTGTGTGAGCATGAAAGCTGTGATGTGTGTGGAGGCAGCAGCTCATCCAGGAGCAGTACATCTTCCTTCCTACATTGAAGCCAGCCAGCTTCCCTGAAGGGGCATAGCACAACAAAAATTATGTTCTACTTCTTCAGAACCTGTGTCATTTACACCAAACCACACCATGGTGAGATTCAGTTGCCAAGATATGGCAAACTCTAGTGCTGTTTTAGACTCCCAGATATACAACTCATTCTCCGGGCATTCAGGATGTGCTGCATTATCCTAATATCTCATGTGTCCTATAATGTTTGGAAATTCTACTACCTATCAAAGGATCTACATAATATTACTACATTTGTGATTCAGCCCAAAATCACTATCCAAATCCAACTTGTTGGGTTCCAGTCCTTTCAGATGTCGGGTTCGTTCCTATTCTTGTCTCTACCCCCACAGCACCCCCATGTCTGTGTAGTTTGCTGGACTTAGTCTTAGAAACATCTCTTTTTGCAAGTTCTATCTTGAAAGACATTTAATATTCTCAACTTCCATTTAAGACAATAAGATTTGCAGGTGTGCTTTGTGGAACTGAGTCTTATATGAGCAGTTATCAGTTTATACGATCGGGTAGAGAATTGTTCATCATTATGAGAACACATGAGTCATATCTCTGATCTATGTAAAGAAATATTGTCTCATTTATGAACAATTTGCCTTCAGGATAACATGGAAATAAATCAGGGGAAGCTACCACAGTAACCTTTTGTTGCTTGTATATAACTAGAATTTAAAATTAAATTCTTTTCACTCCAAGACTGATTAAAAAATAAAATATACTGAATTATTTATATTCTTGCAAATAAAAACTGTCTTTATTTTGGACCAAAAGTGTATTTCTAGCTCTGCTTTTATTTCATTTCTAATCTGTTCAGAAACAAGAGATGTTCTTCCAAAACAGCAATCTGCTCATTTGCTTGGCAAGAGCAAGCTTTGAAAGTGCCATTTCCACATTGCTTTGCAGCTGTGTGCTGAGTGTGTCACTGTCAAAAAATGTGTATCTATCCACTGGTTAGTATGCAATGCTTAGACAAAAAAGTCTCTTGTTCTCTTCATCATGATGTTCCTTTCTGTGACTTAGTTTTCTATTTGTTAAGTGAGGCCAGTCTCACACAGGTACAACTATTTAATAGATTCTGCTTGAAGATCACTCGAGAAAGACATCATATGTGAGGCTGAATTTTTAGCACAACTCCTTTGATGTAAATTTTATCATCTAAGGAAACAACTTTCAGAAACTTGTTACTTTTTAGCCTCTGTGCCTCTGTTCACCTGAACTCTAGCCTACCTAGAAAATGGAGTAAAACATATTTATCCTATAACTGAAATCACACAAACAATATACTTAATAATTTAAAATTAACAGCAATGGTGTGAATTTATTGGATTAAATTAGTACCATTTTTGAGCATTAAATTTCTTGTTTACAGAACATCAGCTGTGGTTTCTATGTTGCTGTTAAAGTGCAGCATGGACAAATGAACATAACTGCTGGTGTGGTATGTGAACAGGAGCCTCCAAATTGGATGGGTGATCATTTGTCTTCTCTAGCTCAGGGACAATCTCACTTCTTACAACATCAGCTTCCAGAGCACAATGAAACAATTGAAAAAATTACACTTATGGAAAGCTGCGAGGACAGCATATTTGATTAATTTACCAAAAGTGATTTCTTCAAAAATAAACCAATTTGCCACAGTACAGACATAAGAACATAGTTGCTTTCCCCCAGTTCAAGTTCTGTCATTTTGGAGGGAGGAGTCCAAGGGTACTCTCTCAAATGGCTCCTTTTGAGGCTTCTCAACAACAACATTATTTTCAGCCTTTCCAACCTGCTGCTAGCCAGGTTGTGCTCTGCACCACAGTGCAAAGAGATCCTAATGTTCTGCCTCTTCCTTGCTTCCTGAGGCCTGAATCCAAGTTTCTGCAACATTACCCAGAATGAATTTCCTTTTCTCAGTGAAACTGGCTTTAGCCTAGATCATCTACAGCTAAATCTCTGATTCCCATATCAGGTCCATGCATTTCTTGACAAAATCAGTGTTGGAAAATTACTTATATGCATTTCACAGATTTCATACTGTTTTCATTGAATTTAGAGGCAATACACTCAGTGAAGTAAGTGAAGACAGTGCTAAGCTTGAAAACCGCCAATGCCATCCTCCTAAAAACACAAACCCAGGTAAAAATAGTGTGTACACTGAAAACCTGGAATTTGACATACCTGAAAGACAAGGACACAATTTCCAGTAATTTTTTTAAATTTCCATTAATTTATTAATTTTTTTCCTCATTTGCAGTTATTGTTCTAAGTATTATTGTATTTGCAGGGAATGCCTCAACAAAGGCTGGAATGATGAATCTGACTCCATGTTCTCAGAAGGCTAATTTATTATTTTATAGTACTATATTATATTAAAGGATACTATACTATACTAAAGAATACAGAAAGGACACTTACTAAATGCTAAAAAGATAATAATGAAAACTTGTGACTCTTTCCAGAGTCCCAACACAGCTTAGCATTGATTGGACAATGAGTCGAAACAACTCACACCAGAATCCAATGAAACAACTCACACCAGAATCCAATGGAACAATCACCTGTGGGTAAACAATCTCCAAACACATTCCACCACACAGGAGAAGCAAATGAGATGAGAATTGTTTTCCTTTTCTCTGAGGCTTCTCAGCTTCCCAGGAGAAAAATCCTGGGTGAAGGGATTTTTCCAGAGAATGTGGATGCCACAAAGTATTTTTTCCTTTTTCAGGAAATGTCCAGGAGAAAATTAATTTTCATCTCTCCTTATCTCATATTTTAGGCATAAACATTATGATGGAAAAACTCTGAGACAAACCTCATTGAGATCTGGCTTAGTTTAAAAACCATTCCCAGGTGTTTCGTGTCTCTTTCTTACTCAAAGATTATATGTTCAGCATTTTAATGTCCCACAACTTCTCGCCCAGCTCCCCAGGAGGATATGAAAATGCAGCCCTGAAAGCTAAGCTGTTTGGTATTTATCACAAGCACTCTGATTGTGTTTCAGAGCTCTGGGATTTAAACAGGACGTCAGTCTTTCGTAGCCCGTTTGGATATCTTGGACTTCACGTAATGCTGCTGGATGAGTATCAAGAGCGATTGTTCGTGGGAGGAAGAGACCTCTTGTATTCCCTCAGTTTGGATCGAATCAGCGACAACTACCGAGAGGTGGAGTAAAAAGCCATAGATGTACATTTATAGTATATATTTATATATATTAGTCACTTCATGTCGTAACACGTAGCACAGGATATTAGAACTTGCATGGCTGAGGTAATGAAGTTTTGTAGGTGTTTTGTGCATGAACTCTAAGGCCATATTTATATTTAAGGAAAATACACTAATTACCTTTTTTTCCCCTCCCCTCTTCACACACAAGGCTCACTCTGTATGAAGAGTCTGGGGTCATATAACTAAACTATTTCTCACTGAATTTCAGCATGGTTACAGATGTTTAGAGGACCTCGTATTTGTAGACATCTGATTTATCTCCACTATATTATTAAGGAATAATATCTTCCTGATATTTTTGGGGAGTTTCAGAAGATAAAATGGTAAGGGAAAAAATAGCATAAATAAAAAAAAGCATAGCATTTTTACATTTTATATTTTTGGCGTATAGCATATTATATGCTAAAAAATAGCATATAGTAAACTATAAAAAGCTTTAAATAGCAGCATAAACCTTGAATTTTTTTGCGGTTTTTAACCTTTAGAAACTGGATTTTTTATTGGTTTGAGCCAGAGGTGCTATTACATAATGACTGAAAGTGGCATTTGAAGGCTACTCAGTGGTCTGTGGGAGAAAGGTGGGTTAAGTCATAATCCTGGCAGAGAACTCAGAACGTTGTGGAAACCACAAGTGATTGGCAAACTGACAACTGAAGTGGAGAGGCTGGAGTCTGAGCTGATGTGAACATTAGATTCCTTACTAACGTCTGCCCTTGGAAGCTAGAATTGGAAACATACAGTGGCAAGGGAAACTGGCAGGAGCACTGGTCCATTGTTCAACCATTTTGAATGCAGATAAATGATCTCTTGAAATATTTCAGTGTTTTCCTTATCTACTTTTTAAAAATTTCCCAATGCCAATTAATTAGTAGAATAAAAAGTGAATAAAATAAAGCCACTTGGAGGAAATATTTTTGTTGATTTCTATACTGCACTGACCACTGATGTTTCAAATTCTCTTCTTTCTGCCCCCTGGATAAAAGTGAATATCACTATTCTTATGTCAACACTCTAGGCAACTTTATCAAAAGAATCTTTGCTTATCTCCAAACATAATTAGCGTGTTCCACTACTGTGAACAGATATAATATGGTCTATTCTTTTCATAAATATTTGTGAATGTCAATCCTTGTTATGGGATACAAATCTATTCAGGGAGGTTATTTGAGAATTTATCTACATTAAAAAAAAAAACCAGAATTTAACTCCTCAGGGGGCAGAGTTACATACTGAGCTTTGTTCCTCAACAGTGAGATATAACCTAATTCCTTTTCACTTTCATACAAATTATTAATATCTTGTGACAAGATATTAGAGCTCACAGATATAAAAACATTTAGAAACATTTTTTTCTATAAAACAAGCTTTTTTTCTCCAATCTCTTCTTTGGCAGTAAATATGTGAGGAAGACTACAGGATAGAGCACTTCTTGCTTCTGTCCAACCACCATCATCCCATCTGGACACACTCAAAGTTCATTGCTCCCCTTCTTGTTTTTAGTGGAATATCAGACATTTACTCTGAAACCATGTTCTCTTTCTGGAGACCTGTGTAGAGTATGGCAAAGTGATGAAAACTCTTCTTGCCTTTTTTATGCTAAAATTGAGGAACTGAAATAAATGAAGCTTGGCCTGGCACCTTTAGAAACATGATCTCACTGGGACATAGGTGCCTTGAGTACAAATGGCGTGAGCTTTTTCTCTTTTTCTAGATTTCACTCAGTGGAAATCTCATTCAGGGATAGTTAAGGAAAGTATGATCATTTTACAGCTTTATCAGCAAAAGTGTGGAATGAGACATTTCTGTTATAGGAATCCTTAATTGCTGAGATACATTGAAGAAAGTTCCTGGAGCTGAGAGAGTGGTTGATAAATTATTGCTAAAGTTCTTAATTAATTGATGTTTAACTGTGTCCTGGTTAGTTTTTGACCTTTTCTTTTAGACTGAAGAGTTTAGCTTAATTAATCTGAACTGGAAGTTCTATTCCACTGAAAGTAAATGAGTGCAGGCAAGTTCCTGGATTTTATGCTCTCTCTGGTAACCAGGATGACTCACTATCTGCAAAAGAAAGGTTTCATTAAGTTTTGGGCAGATTTATATTGATCTTCATCTTCTGTGACCCAGAAAACAGTTTATATCTTTTAATTCATATTCATCCCTTTCTCAGAAATTTAGAATATGAATATGCTTTCTAAAAACCAAACTGAAATCCATTCTCAACTAGAGATTTATGCCTTTTGCTGTAAAATGACCAAAGAATTCAGTTCTAGCCAGCATATTAGAAGTTATCCCAAAGAAAAACAACTAAATGCTGAGTGGACATAAAATGCTTTTGCATTGAGACCTGTTTACTGCCAAAGTAATCCAACATTTCCAAAAAACTTGACTTGTGTTGCATGTGAGGTATGCCTCCTATAAATCTGTATTTAATAGACTACATGTTTTCTTCAGGTTCAATTCTCTTCAGCTTTCAAATACACTGCAACACTCTGAAGGGTAGACTATAGCTTTTTCATGTAACCTAATGGCTGCTTATATAAATGTCTACCAAATTATTTTAAATATATTTTATCCTCACCAATTTTTCATATACACTAAAAAATTAATTTAAAAATGGGGTGAAAAGACCTCCAGGAAAAAAATACTTCTTCTGTCATTCTTGCATTGGTGAGGAAATCCAGACATTTGGGTTGAGCTCTCAACTGTGGCAGAAACCTTCCATGTCACCTGGGAAAGACTCTCACTTCTCTATTTGTCCAATAATGTTGATTATGCCTTCTTTTCTCTTTGTATCTCTCATTTAATACATACAGAGTGTATTATATTCTTGTTTAGAGTATGTAACACATAATGCTTTATGTTTTTGAACATTACTTAGATGTCTTGTTTCTATGTGAAGAGTGCCCTTACACTAAGAGTAGCAAGAATGAGGGAGAATATGAAATGCGAGTATCAGTGTTTACAGAGAATTAGAGCCGTAGAAGTACTTAAAAGCTTGGGTAAAGACAAAGCTTTGTAGGCACATTTCACTTCACCTTTGTTTTCCCTAAGAGCTCATTCCCTTTGACACCATCTTTGGAATAAATCCTTACTCATATTTGAGATTTGATCCAAAGCCTTCAAGGCTTGTAGTGATCTAACAGATAGAGAACTTTCTTTGGTGTCTGGTGCCAAATTTGTTTTTAAAAACATTGCATTTTATTGTAATTGGTGCCAGAGAGGATCTTTGTTAACAACAAACTTGAGCCAGCGCCAGTAGCTCATCACCACTGGTCAAACAGATCCTAAAGAAGGAGGACCTTTGTTCTTCCTTTGGTCTCATGTTGGAGTGAAAATAAACTGCCCTTCCTATTTGCCCACAAATTCCTTACAGATAGTTTCTACTTCAAGAGCCTTAGGAAGATCTGAGTCTGAACAGAAACCTTCCCACTTCTGTAAATGGGCTTGTGCAGGCAGATTTAAATTGTGTTGTTTCTCACCTAGTGTGAGATGGCTCCAGATTCAGTTTTATATCTCTGCTATAATAAATTATAGAGACCTCATCATATATCTTACCTCTGGTGAAGCTCTACTTCACTCCAGAGCTGGCTGAACACCAGTCTGCAAGAGCAGAGCTTGCTTGAGTCTTCTTTGAACGCCGTGTAGGAATGTGAACTAATGTAAACTGAAATAAGAAGCACACAATTTAGTAAGTATTATCCGTTGGAATAACCTTCCAAGAGGTTATTTGTTGATAAATATATACAATATTCTGTCATCAGCAGATATTTTTAAAGAAATTATGTTTCAGCCAAGCACAAGTTAGCTGTTAATTAAGCACTATTTATTGACTTAAACTGGGGACAGGCTGGTTGAATTGCTTAATTGCCCTGTCTCACATTAGAGTTCAGACTAGAACACACAGTGGTCTGTTTTGGCCTGAAGTGCTATGAAGCTAATATAATTTCTTTAAATTACTTTTCAGTATAGATACCATCCTGTTTTTTAAGGCTAGTGGCTGAATGGAGAGGATGTTTGCAGACACTAATTAGCATTCCAGCTCCAATTAAAGTTTTGCCCGTATCTGTACTTCCTTACAGCTCAATTTTTTTCCCATGATGAGTATATTTAAAAATATCTTTTCCCTATAGTGTTTTACCCTTTACACAGATAAAATTACATCATCGTAGTCAAGGATAAAAATACTGTGGTACAATAGGAAAAAACATCACTAAACAAGCAATTTTAAAATTTAATTCCAATAAACTAAAGTGGAGAAAAATTTTGAAAAATTATGTTCAAGCCAATAGTTATGCCAAGACTGCAGCCCAGTGGAATGTATATCAGTGTGATGCTAGTACGGTCTATATACCCAGGCAGATTTCCCAAAATACTTATTGATAGCTTGCCAAATGATTGTAATCCCAGCAGAGAACCAATTAAAAATTAAGGCTGGTAATTCTCCCACCTCTTAAAGATAAACATCAGGAAAAGTAATAAATGGCAGATTAAAGACTACTATTGCAGCTGATTAATATCTGGATTTTTGTGCAGTGCAAACACATCCTGTGTTATGCTAATTTAAAATTTGGAATGATAGCAAAATCTGACATGCAGAGATTTTTTTAGTCTCGATTCTGAAATACTCTTGAAGAGATTAAAATCTTAATACTTATTTATGTTAAACTCAAGAGCCTTGCAAGAATTATGAGTTTTAAATATAATTTCTGGATAGAAAAACTTCTCCAGGACACAAGTATCTATTGCAAGAGTTATCATTCACACCCCTGTACTTCAGGCAATGAACATGGACTTGCCTTAGAAGTCAGTAATGGTCAGAGGGCTGGAACATCTCTCCTATGAAGACAGGCTGAGAGAATTGAGGTTCAGCCTGAAGAAGAGAAAGCCTTAGGGAAACCTCATGCTGGAGTTTCAGTTTGTAAAGCAGCCTTACAGGAAAGACAGAATTTTCTCAAGGACTATAGTGACAGGACAAGAGACAGAGGTTTTCAAATGAAAGACTGTAGATTTAGATTAGATGCTAGGAAGAACTTCTTAACTATGAACATGATGAGACCCTGGAACAGTTGGCCACACAGAAGTTGGGAATGCTCCATCCCTGGAACTGTTCAAGGTCAGGCTGGGTGGAACCTTGAGCAACAGTGAAAGATGTACCTGACTACAGTAGGTGGCTACCCTAGTTGGTCTTTAAGGGTCCCTTCCAACCCAAACCATTCTGCAACACCCATGGGTTATTCTTTTTTTTTTGTGCCAAGGACCAAATTTATGTAGCTCCACTGCAGCTGCTTTTTGACATTCCAGACAAGCAGGAGCATTAAGTTACCACTTTGGCTTTCTTCTCTTAATTCTGTACATGTATTTAATTCAGTATATCTTAAGTGGAAAATGTACATACAAAGTATTTTCAACAGCACTCGGACTAAGTCTCCAAATGCAAAAATAATCACCTACACACAGTGTATTTAATATGAGGTTACAGAGTAAAGTGTTTTATTCCCTCTGTGGTTTCTCTGTTCCTAACAGCCACCTACACCTGGTATAGGCAAAAGCTCTCATTTTAGCCTGCTGGTTAGAACATGTCTTTGGGAAGTGAAAACTGTGTTTTCATACTTTTAGCCTCAAGAGATCTTAGAGATCTCATAACTTCTAGGTTTTTGGGTTAAGGACGGGGCTTTAACCCAAGCTTCATTCAATTCCTGACCAGTGACTAAAATAAATGACTGTGGACCCTGAGTTTTGCAATGAATGAACCAGGAATGGTCTGACCAGGATGAGTGGATGAGTGCCTTCATGGGAGTTCAGCAGAGTCCAGGTACCTTTCCAGACTATACAGCAGCAATGTAGAGAGTAGATAAGAGCAAGTTTTGATCACTCATACATAACTACAAGACCTTTTTACTGAAAACAGATGTTCTGATCAACTTGGATTTAGATGGTGTGAGACCTAAACACTGCCAGGGCACTGCTGACTCACTCAGTTTGCCACTGACCAGGACCCCCAGGTCCCTTTCTGCTGCTGCTCTTGTCTCTCATTCCCTGATCCATACACAGCACTGGGGTTGCACTGTCCCAGGGGCAGAATGCACTTACTCTTGTTAAACTTTATACATTTGGTGATTGCCCAGCCCTCTGATTTGTCCTGGTCTCTGCAGTGCCTTGGCCCTCAGGAGAGTCAACAGCTCCTCCCATTTTAGTGTCATGCAAATTTATTATTTCTTTGATTTCCACATTCAATTTGTTAAGGAAGATATTAAAGGGAGGTGGGTCTTTTACTTTCAAGCCCCAGGAATCTAGAATTAATAATTTATCCCCACTTGTCCGCAATTAAGTTGTCTCATAATTTATCATTTTCTCAGATTAGAATTCTTTCAAGAAAACGAAGACAGTTCAATTTCCAAAAAAAAAAAAAAAGGGGGAAGAAAAAAGCTTAGCAGAAGAATTTTATTTAAAAATGTTTTCCAGACAAAAAAAAAATTGTGATTGGATTAATGACAAAAATGTCTTAATGATGACATCAGTTTTTGGATATTTACTTGGTTTCAGCCAAGCCTGATATCACTGATGTGAACATGTTTTTGTTTTCACTTTTAAATGTCGTAAGAAATTAAGTAATCATTCCAGTGTGATCAGTCATTGTTTATTATTGTTTTCATCCAAACAAATCATGCATCTGGGATGAAACCTAAATGTTATACAGTAGATAGCTGAAGAAAAACTCACTTGTGTAATTTGGCTTCACTTCTAGTAACTGACTATGAAGAGCCAATCCTATTCCCATAAGGTTAATTGCTGACCCTTATTAACTTCACTGTAAGCCATTTTCTTTCTTAAGCATCACTTCAAGCAGAAAATCAGTAGTCCAAGATTAATAACTATGTTGAAAATCACTGACAGTTTGGCATAGATTTTTCTACTGAATTTATATAAAATGTTCCATACATTAACTTCGTTTTAAATTCTGTTGACTGCTAATAAATTTGCTCTGCTGCCCTAATCAAAGAAAGTTGTGTTCCAACGAAGGAGAGACTGAAAGTCTTTTCTCTCAGGGAAGCAAGGCTCAGGGAGAACTCATCACAGTATTGCGGCACTTAAATACTTTCAGAGGCATCTCAAAGAGCAAAGAGGCTCTCCTTCACAAGGAGTCAGGGACATGGTGGAGTTACTTATTGATAGCTTGCCAAATGATTGTAATCCCAGCAGAGAACCAATTAAAAATTAAGGCTGGTAATTCTCCCACCTCTTAAAGATAAACATCAGGAAAAGTAATAAATGGCAGATTAAAGACTACTATTGCAGCTGATTAATATCTGATTTTTTGTGCAGTGCAAACACATCCTGTGTTATGCTAATTTAAAATTTGGAATGATAGCAAAATCTGACATGCAGAGATTTTTTAGTCTCGATTCTGAAATACTCTTGAAGAGATTAAAATCTTAATACTTATTTATGTTAAACTCAAGAGCCTTGCAAGAATTATGAGTTTTAAAATATAATTTCTGGATAGAAAACTTCTCCAGGAGACAAGTATCTATTGCAAGAGTTATCATTCACACCCCTGTACTTCAGGCAATGAACATGGACTTGCCTTAGAAGTCAGTAATGGTCAGAGGGCTGGAACATCTCTCCTATGAAGACAGGCTGAGAGAATTGAGGTTCAGCCTGAAGAAGAGAAAGCCTTAGGGAAACCTCATGCTGGAGTTTCAGTTTGTAAAGCAGCCTTACAGGAAAGACAGAATTTTCTCAAGGACTATAGTGACAGGACAAGAGACAGAGGTTTTCAAATAAAAGACTGTAGATTTAGATTAGATGCTAGGAAGAACTTCTTAACTATGAACATGATGAGACCCTGGAACAGTTTGCCACACAGAAGTTGGGAATGCTCCATCCCTGGAACTGTTCAAGGTCAGGCTGGATGGAACCTTGAGCAACAGTGAAAGATGTCCCTGACCACAGTAGGTGGTTACCCTAATTGGTCCTTAAGGGTCCCTTCCAACCCAAACCATTCTGCAACACCCATGGGTTATTCTTTTTTTTCTGTGCCAAGGACCAAATTTATGTAGCTCCACTGCAGCTGCTTTTTGACATTCCAGACAAGCAGGAGCATTAGGTTACCGCTTTGGCTTTTTTCTCTTAATTCTGTACATGTATTTAATTCAGTATATCTTAAGTGGAAAATGTACATACAAAGTATTTTCAACAGCACTCAGACTAAGTCTCCAAATGCAAAAATAATCACCTACACACAGTGTATTTAATATGAGGTTACAGAGTAAAGTGTTTTATTCCCTCTGTGGTTTCTCTGTTCCTAACAGCCACCTACACCTGGTGTAGGCAAAAGCTCTCATTTTAGCCTGCTGGTTAGAACATGTCTTTGGGAAGTGAAAACTGTGTTTTCATACTTTTAGCCTCAAGAGATCTTAGAGATCTCATAACTTCTAGGTTTTTGGGTTAAGGACGGGCTTAACCCAAGCTTCATTCAATTCCTGACCAGTGACTAAAATAAATGACTGTGGACCCTGAGTTTTGCAATGAATGAACCAGGAATGGTCTGACCAGGATGAGTGGATGAGTGCCTTCATGGGAGTTCAGCAGAGTCCAGGTACCTTTCCAGACTATACAGCAGCAATGTAGAGAGTAGATAAGAGTAAGTTTTGATCACTCATACATAACTACAATACCTTTTTACTGAAAACAGATGTTCTGATCAACTTGGATTTAGATGGTGTGAGACCTAAACACTGCCAGGGCGCTGCTGACTCACTCAGTTTGCCACTGACCAGGACCCCCAGGTCCCTTTCTGCTGCTGCTCTTGTCTCTCATTCCCTGATCCATACACAGCACTGGGGTTGCACTGTCCCAGGGGCAGAATGCACTTACTCTTGTTAAACTTTATATATTTGGTGATTGCCCAGCCCTCTGATTTGTCCTGGTCTCTGCAGTGCCTTGGCCCTCAAGAGAGTCAACAGCTCCTCCCATTTTAGTGTCATGCAAATTTATTATTTCTTTGATTTCCACATTCAGTTTGTTAAGGAAGATATTAAAAGAAGGTGGGTCTTTTACTTTCAAGCCCCAGGAATCTAGAATTAATAATTTATCCCCACTTGTCCGCAATTAAGTTGTCTCATAATTTATCATTTTCTCAGATTAGAATTCTTTCAAGAAAATAAGACAGTTCAATTTCAAAAAAAAAAAAAAAAAGGGGGAAGAAAAAAGCTTAGCAGAAGAATTTTATTTAAAATGTTTTCCAGACAGAAAAAAAAATTGTGATTGGATTAATGACAAAATGTCTTAATGATGACATCAGTTTTGGATATTTACTTGGTTTCAGCCAAGCCTGATATCACTGATGTGAACATGTTTTTGTTTTCACTTTTAAATGTCGTAAGAAATTAAGTAATCATTCCAGTGTGATCAGTCATTGTTTATTATTGTTTTCATCCAAACAAATCATGCATCTGGGATGAAACCTAAATGTTATACAGTAGATAGCTGAAGAAAAACTCACTTGTGTAATTTGGCTTCACTTCTAGTAACTGACTATGAAGAGCCAATCCTATTCCCATAAGGTTAATTGCTGACCCTTATTAACTTCACTGTAAGCCATTTTCTTTCTTAAGCATCACTTCAAGCAGAAAATCAGTAGTCCAAGATTAATAACTATGTTGAAAATCACTGACAGTTTGGCATAGATTTTTCTACTGAATTTATATAAAATGTTCCATACATTAACTTCGTTTAAATTCTGTTGACTGCTAATAAATTTGCTCTGCTGCCCTAATCAAGAAAGTTGTGTTCCAACGAAGGAGAGACTGAAAGTCTTTTCTCTCAGGGGAAGCAAGGCTCAGGGAGAACTCATCACAGTATTGCAGCACTTAAATACTTTCAGAGGCATCTCAAAGAGCAAAGAGGCTCTCCCTTCACAAGGAGTCAGGGACATGGTGGAGTTTCTGTCAGTGCGGGTTTAACAATGTCGAGGACAGAGTGATGGATAATCTCACCTGGGCTCCCGTTCCCACCAAAATCCAGACCAGATGATCTTTTCAGGCACCTGGTCTGATCGGAGAATCTTTCACATGAGAAAGAGTGGAAAAGCTGGATGTCCATGATCAGACTAACAATTTATTTTTTTTTTTCTCAGATCCATTGGCCTAGTACGCCTCTGCAGGCAGAAGAATGCACAATTAAAGGAAGAGATGCTGTAAGTATCACTAATTACGGATCAAATATACTTTAATTATACCACTGGCTGGTCCAAAACAAGGATTCAGGCATCCCTAACTTAAGAGAGATTAAAGAACAGATATAAAGTGAATTATTGCAGGTTAAAAACATGTAACTACTGTGAACACATTAAATTATTAGTTTAATTGCTCTTCAAACCAGCTCGTAAGCAGGCAATGGACACTTTTGATTGCCTGAACTTTCTTCTGATTCTTATTCTGGTGCTCTCAAAGAAGGTACTTTAATAATTTTGCTTTTCCATTTCTATGTTCTTTTTTTTTCATACACACAGATTATCTTCTCTATTTTCAAATTCCAGTTTATCTTTAAAATTCACATTCTCTAGAATACATTCAAACAAGCAGTTGAAGTGTTAATAATTATAAAATACACAGTAATTTATATTTTCCTATGGGTTTCTTGTTCTATTAATAAAAATACTCTGTTTTAATGAACCTCAGACCTGTTCTGTTCTTGTGATTCAGTGCCCTGACTGTAATCACTTCCTGGGAAAAGACTTGAAAGCTCACTGACACACAGCAGCTGGCATCATTGGCAGCACAGGATGAAAGTTCTTCTGGACAGGAGCTCTCTTTAATTTTGCAGTGCACCAAGCTCATTATCTGCACCTCATAAACACACAGAGACTACACCTAATAAATCCCACAGCTGAGAGAGCTCACACTGAACCGAAGGATGTGAAAATTACGATAGTTTTACAGCAACAGTGACAGGAATGTAGGACACGGGAGGGGACATACAGGCTTTGCCCAGAAACACAGCAAAGAGCAGCCTCAATGATAACCACCATAAATTCCCAGTAAATTAGGAAGCTATAGAGATTTCTTCTGAAGTAAAAGCTTGACAACTGTCCACATTAAGGCACCACCAATCTAGAACCAGATTGGAAAGTAGTAGTAGTAGTAATAATAATAATAAAAAAAACCCACCAACTCTTCCTATTCACCTGGTCTGGAACTGATCCATTTTGAAGATTCTTAAGGGTTCATTGTACTTTTTCAGGTTACTTTTATATCCTTGATAATTTCAGGTGGCTTCTGTTGAAAATGGTGGTTTTCCACAATGGCTGAACTTTATGGTCATATTAAATGAATCCCAAACCTAAATTATTTGGCCTTTATTTGATACTACCTCTAAGCATTGGCTACTGTTAGTTAAAGCTCTACCATCCTTCTTTCACCACTACATATTTTCTGATAGTCTGACAATATTTGTTTTGTTTAAAAATGCAGAAATAGGTACTGTTGTTTCAAAACAAAGATAGCTCCTTCAGACTTATGTTTCCCTAAAACTCAAAACCTTTTTGCAATCCAGTTTGTTGTTATAAATCCTAAAATTTGCATTCCATGAATGTGGTCATTTAAAGAGTTTCATGTTTTTCCCACATTTCTCTGCAACATGGAGGTTTGGAGTAACTACTGCTTTTACAGAAAAAAACAGAACTTTTAAATAACCACAAGATTCTAGAAGCAGACCCTTTAAGAAAAATACATTAAAATTAAAAAAAAATTAATATTGTAATACCAAACAATATTCTCATCCTCATATGAGAATTATGTATGGACTATGTGAATGAGTGACACTAAGTAATATAAAGAAAATCTTAGTAATTTTCATCAGCATGCTCAGCAGTCAGTAAGGTAAATCACTCAGCCTAAAAAGAAATCTAAATTAGAATCAAAAACCTTCCTACTATTTTTCTTTTCACCTTTATTTTTTGTAGCCATAAACCAATATTGACTTAATAGCATAAAGTCTTAAATCAACCCTTTGTCAGTTTTAATTTCTTAATGCTTTTTTTCACACTACAAACTCTAGAAAAAATATTTCTCTATTTCAATCTTCTTTTGCTTATTTCCATGCTGTTTCTATTTTTTATTTTCCTTTGCAAAAGATCTGCTACCCAATGCATAATTATTAAGTAGAACTGATAATACTGTAATAAGCTTCCCGTCCCTGAAATACTTCACATGTACTTTGCTGCCTCTTTCTATATAATAGAGCTGGCCACTTTTACAAGCTTGTATAACCTTAAAAAGTTATCAATTCTTATTTTAGCAGTAAAATAGCAAGTACTGTACTCATAAATATTTTGAGAGCTTGTAACAGACTTATTAGGACAATTAAAAAAGGCTTGTCTTAACGACACATGAATACTCTTAAAATAAGGCCATGATTTCCTGATTTGAGTGAAGGCAAAGAAAAAAAATCCTTCAGCTGTCATCCAGTGTGCCAGGAATCACACCTGTTGGCCTGTGGTGTGAGAGTTTTCAATTACTCTGAATTACTTTATCAGAATTGGAAATCATTCAAATATAAGTCAAATTCTGTAGAGATGCCTCACTCCTCCACACTAAGAAGTTTCAGATTAATAAAATTCCACAGATCTAATGATTTATCTGTGGAGCATCCTAAAGACAATGCTAGTATTTAATTAATTGATATAGTATAAAATCTTATTTCAATATTCCCTTGGATGATTCATCTCTTCCCTGCTCTATGTAAAGTACATTATTAGTAGGGTTATCAGCAATGCCTTTTTGCTGACACTTCCCAGAACAGCACTTTTTGTCATCTGTTTATAAACTTATAAATGAGCAAGTCTAGCCATTTTGAATTAGTGTTTTTCTATGTTTGGTATTTTCACATCCTAGGAGTTTTTTTGCAGATTTTTTTCTCAGGCAATCCTACAAAGGCACACAGGAGAAGAAAAAAAAGAGTAGATTTTTCCCATTTAAAAAAAATCTTAAATCCCTCAAATGATTTTGGCAAAAAATCAAGAGCTGCAGGCGTATATGGATAAAAAAGGAAACCATGGAGTAAAGAAAAGACAACCTCTGAGAGCAAACAAAGGGAATAGGTTAAGAAGGAGGAGAGGGAGAATCAGGAGCAGCATCAGCACCTAGTAAAGCATCTGTTCAAAAACTTCATGGCATCATAAAATACCTATGGAATATCATTTTGCTACCACAAGTCAGCAAACATTTGGGAAATGAACATAAAAATTGGACACCTCTGTCTTTGAGTTCTGATCCATACAAGGAGGACCACTTGCTGCTGATTTAATCCCATTCTTCTCTCAATTTGTCTGACTTTATGCTTTTATTTCTTTTAAAAAAAGGAACACAATAGTTACAAATCAAGAAATTCCAAAAGATATTAAAAGGTTGATTTTCCCCTTGTATATGCATAATATTTAATTACAGAACAGGTTATGTCTTGTGTAGGTTACTTCTATGAATTAGCATGATATATCCTGAGGATGAAAGTTAAGGAGAATCAGGTAGAGGGGGAGATTTCTTTTCTTTTTTATTTGCTGGAGCATATGGAAGACTTACACATTCAGGGATTTGAAGAAAGAACAAAGATGGTTTCTTAGTTTTGAACTTAATGTGGATTTGCAAATGTTGAATTATGCCCATTAATTCCCTGAAGACCTTTCCTTTTTCATGTTAAGTTCTTGCAGTTGTTAATAGATCCAGGATTGTTCTCACACAAATACAGCAGTCCAAAATGAGAGTAGTTGTCAGTGAAACAATGGAAATTTTCAAAAAAGGAAATTCCTTCACTCTGCTTTACATGTTCTTTTCAGGATTGTATAAATTGCCTTTTGGAGATGTCTGGCCTACTTCACTGACTATTGAAAAAGCTAGAGAGAATTCCATAAATTACATGTCTAAATGCCAGAACAAAGTTAGCTGGGATTAATTCCATTTTAAAGGTCTTAAACTTGATGTGACTCTTACAGCTCAGGGTTCTAAGTCACAGAAATGTTGAGCAATGAATTGAAATGAACAGTAATTTTGCTCCACTCATAGAAACCATTGCAAAATGCCAAAAAAAAATTCTAAAACCAAATCCCAGAAATCTCAGGAGTCCCAAAATCAAGGGATATTTTTATCTCACTGTCTCCATTTCTAGTTCAGCACAGGAATAATGACCCCACATCTCAAAGGGATGTTTAAAAATATTTTAATTGTAATATTTATGAAGCTGCAAATACACTAATGACTCCCAAAGTATTGCCCAGGGGGAAATGAATATTTCTTTTTCAAAGGGGTTTAAGCAGTGGAAACAGGAAAAGTATGTGTCTATACAATATAAAAATATTGATTAACAATTAATTATACAATAAATTACTGGTGCAATTAAAATTATATTTTTATAGATATAAGTAATTAACTCTAGAGAGAAGCTGTTTGCTGACCATTCACATCTTATGCTCTGAATCTTATGTATGTGTCCTATGTAACTAATAATACATAGTAAAGATCTATTCAGATTTGCAGATATCTCCATGAATAAAGAAGAACCAAAGTGGTTTTATAATTTAGTAACTCCTAACTGGATAAGCATCTTCAATAAGACACGATCAATCGGTGCTCTAAACTTGTTTTTTCAATGTAAAAATGCCCACCTGTGAAACTTTTGGAACAGAGTTAGTGACATGAAATGAAATAGAATAGAAAGATCCAATATTATAACATCACCTATGGGCACATATGATACTAAAAAATATAATTTAAAGCTAATATCTCCCCATATTTTTTTTTTACATAAACTAGGATGAATGTGCAAATTACATCCGTGTCCTTCACCGATACAACAGGACCCATCTTCTGGCTTGTGGAACAGGAGCTTTTGATCCACTCTGTACTTTTATAAGAGCTGGACATCCATCAGAGGTAAGAAATTTGGTTTACAATACTGATTCTTTGGTCTAGATTCCAGCAAAGCCGCTGTGGTAAAAAAAAAATATTTAAGTTCAGTTGTTCACAGCTTTCATCTGATAGATATTTTCCCTGATGAAATGTAATGCTGGACTACAATTTAGTTTATGATCAGAGGAACTCACTAATATTTGAAAGTATATTCTGGTGAATTATGCAAAGAATTCAGAGACTTTTTCATCTTAGGTTTTTGGTGTGTTTTTCACACCAAAAAAACCTAAGATGTTTTTCAGTAATTCTTAAGAAAAATATTAAATTTTTGGAGGGAGTTATAGCTAAATCTGTTGAAGTTTGGTTTTTTGTTGTTGCTTTTTGTTGATTTAAAAAAATTACATCATGTATTAAAATATGTGTTAGTTTGATGGGAAATTGAATTTCTTAATGAATCTTTGGTAAATTCTTTATACTGGTCTTGTTCAGCAAGTGCATGTAAGCTCCTTAATGATGCTTACAGCTGAGTGAAACAGTACTGCAGAGATCAATAAGAAGAACATATCATCAATATTTTGAATATATGTCTTATGCAAAAATTGAAATTGTCTGGACATCTTAAGATCTGGGATCCTTTCTGTCTCAGCTATATTAGAACAGGTTTAAAGACTCAGCAGAAGCACCAACCTCTCATTTTAAATTAGCATGAAAACTCCTTGGGCATCAGATCTAGGCAGCTGAAGGCACATGTGATGACAGCCTTAGGAACTGAAGCAGGGATTTTTGGGAATGCACTTTGTGAGGTGGGACTTAATAGATGGAGATGATCCATAATCAAAGATAAGATTGGTTTTAACTGGCAGGTGTCAGGAAGGGTTTCTGGTCAATGGTTTTGTTTGGTTGGTTCACATGATGTCTCCTGGTGGAGCTGAGCACTTGTCATGGAGCTGATGCTACAGCACCATCCAAGGGAATTCTTGTTTTCCCCTATGGCCAGGAACTCTTGTCTTGAATAAATATTAATTTCATATAAATTTTTTTTAAGTGTACTCATAGAAATGAACTATGGGATTTACTTCAGGCAAACGTTTTTATTTAATCTTTTCTGAGTAATGATGCATTCTTTTGACAAAACAAACAAGAACAACACAAGCAGAATCAATCTCCAAGGAACCAATCCATGCTGTGCACCTCCAACTGCTGTCAAAATGAGAAGCATCTCAGAAGTTAGGGCTCCAGCACAGCAATCAGATTCAGAATTGTATGAATTGCAGGAACACACTGTCTTCTAAATTAAGGAAGGAGCTAGATAATAAGTAATGTTAAAATAAGGAGGATTTGTATGTCTTCTTTGCTCCTCTCACAAACCTCCTGTCAAACTTCCCAGTAAAGTTTGAAGGAAGCAATGGCTGTATATATAGGAACACTATTTTAGAAAACATAAACAACTGACTAATAAAACTAGAAGCCAACAATAAAAAAAAAAAGAGAAACAAGATATATATAGGACTAGATATATATAGGACTGGGTGACCCATGATCATCCCCTTATCTTATCCTTCCTTTCCTTATTTTTGTTTATTATTCTCCCTTGTCACACTGAGGTTCTAAAATTTTACCCACACTGAAATCATGGGAAAATTTCCTTTCTTTTTTTTTTGGTTCTGTAGACAGGAAAAATATTTTCTACACTAACAAGTAGCTATACTGTTTCCTGTTATCTGAAAAGCTGGCCATCAGGATTAAAAAAGACAAATGCCATTTATATGGTAGGTTAAAAATAACACATGGTATGTGGTTGAATGGGCAAATTGTAATTTGCTTTTTTTGAGTGATAAGGACATGGTGTAACTGCAGGAAGTGAAAGGACAAGATCCTTCTGCAGAAAGCTGCAGCTCAGTCTCTGCGGATCTGTCTGGTCAGAGTATCCTCTTCCCAAAACATCTGATTACTGTCCTTTATTTCTTCCACCTCATCTCTCTGGCCATTTTCTCACTGTCTGACTGTCCTGGAAAGGACAGTAGCAAATGAAACAGTATTTTAAATATGACTATATACCTCTTTACACCTCCTCATGCCTGAGTAGCACAATTTATGTTTGAGAAGCTCATATATATTTGAGCAATGTCACTTCTCAGACACATTGAGATGTAAGGTGTGGGATGTAGGAAAGGAGGGAGCCCTTTATGACAAACTTCTGTGCATCCAGATACATGACTAATGCAGCATATGAAGCTAGATACACACTTTCATATGGAATTATTAACCAGCAGTATCAGCAGAGAAAAATATTTGCTCTGTGGTCAGGGACCTTAACTAGGAGTTTCAATAGTGCTCCCTGAGCTGATGGAGTGGGGAGTATGGGACCCTCTCAGTACAAACTGCAGGATTCTTAAGTTATTAATGGTATATAAATGCAACCTATAGATGAATTTAGAGAGGCATTTAGCATGTGACAGAGCAGCAGGACTGTATCTTCTGCAACATTGTCTCTTGCCATTTACTGAGCAGGCCAAAGAGGAGCCTGTTGGGACCTAACATCCAGTCAAGGCTCTGGATCTTGGTGATCTCTAGTCCCATGCTGCAGGGACATTTATCTTGCAGCTGGCTTCCAACAAAAGTCATCCATTTCTGAATGGCCATTTGGTGAGAAAATGAAGCATTACTGGTTTTCCTTTGAACATTGAAGATTTCCCAAAGCCATGATCACAGCACACTGTATGGCATCCTGATTTAGCATGGGTTTGCGAGGTGCATTAGTTTGTGAAAAAGAGCATTCTGCCTCCTGTATAAAACCTTACATACTTGTACAACCACAAATTCATCTTTTCATATCAAAACTAGGTTTTAGCTGTGGCTTGCAGAACACTGAGCTCTTGTCAAGAATTTATGAAGCCAAAAGGAGATTTCCAAAAATAGGTAGAATTTGATTGCTTTATTGGCAGGTCATTATACCGTGGAACTGCCTTAAAACAGAACATCTAATGTTCTTGAAAAACACAGCAATAATGCCCATTGCCCAGCCAGTCTCTGTAGAAGGTATTACCCTTGCTATGTAGTGAATGAAATGTGCTTTGAAATCCTTCACATGCACATTGTGCTATGATGCATTACAGCTTCCTTTGTGCTTTCCATGGTTATAGAAATTTCATTATGCCATGCATTTCTCTTAATATGTTGATCATAGAAACCAACAGGAAATAAATATTGGTTTTATTTAATTCTACATCAAACTTGTGTTGTACCATCAGAGTATAAACAAATGTATTTTTATAAATCAAATTACTTATAAGTTCTATTACACACTATATATCCATTAAAAAATTAAATATGGTTTACTGCATTATATCCTGATATCAGCTTAATTGATTTTACTTTGGAATTCCAGACTGTTGAGTTTCATAAAGCTGTTTCAGTTGCTATATGTCTAAAAATATATAAGTATAGTCTCTGACAGCAGCTTTTTATCTTTTTCTCTGTTTCTAATTACTTTGATCAATGTTGCTTTTCCAAATTTAAACATTTCAGCAAAATACTCAATGTTTTTGCCATTTAGAAATAAGTTACAAATTAGGAAAAGTAGGAGTCCTGACTTTGCAGACAGAACAACTACTGGTGTTTGCAACAGAACATATTACAAAGTCTTGTCCAAGAAAACATAGCCAGCCAGTAAATGAATTCATTATCTCTGATTTCATGAAATGCTTCCAAATGTCAGAAATCAGTGCAGGTCCGAAAAGATTTGGTTCTTCCAGGTTTTTTTGGTTTTGTTGGGTTTTTTTTTTTTGTTTTTTTTTTGGGGGGGGGGGTTTGTTTGGTTTTGGTTTTGGTTTTTTGTTTGGTTTGGGGGTTTTGTTCTTTTTTTGTTTGTTTGTTTCCTTTTTTGTTGTTGTTTCAGGTTTTTTTGTTTGTTTGTTTGTTTTATATTTCATCCAGAAATTAGGGTGAATTCATTAAAATAAACATTATTTTTTCTGGAGAAAGTAAGAATCAGAGACTCTGAACCCCAAATTTCTCATGAGGAAATGCGTATGCATCCTTCCCATGTACTCTGCAAGAGAAAATCTGAGATAAGTCTTCAAACAAGATATAGAAGATGAAGAAAAGTTCAAAAAAATATTATTTTGCTTTTATTCTCACCAAAATGACATTTGTCTCTCCTGTTGATTTTGATGCCAACAAGGCCGGAAGGGGGGAAGCACCTGCATTTTAGTGTCTTCCTTTTGCATTTATATAAATTTCTCAGTTTTGTCAGGTGACAAGTGCTGAAGGAAGCACTTTCTGTCTCAGTCTATGTTTCATCACATCTAGCTGCTGGTAAGAGCACTCTGGCACTGTTCTGTATAGCTGGAAATACCCTGGGTGAGTTTTAATGAACCTTAGATAAATCAAAGGACCTATCTGCAGTCAGGTAATGATTTATCTTTATGAGTTATCTGTTCAGTAGAGCAGCAGGTGTAGGAGTATCCTGGAGGCTTTCCAGTGATCCGTGCTGCCTTATTCACTAACTCACAAAACACCTTTAACAAGTCCACCTGGGAGTTTCACCAAGTGCAGCTAAAAAATTACTCTGCCTCTATAGGACCTGCAAAATTAGTAGAACTTCCAAAAGAAAACAATGTGCAGAAATAATATCCCAAGTTTTTGCAAGCTACATGGGGACAAGATAGAGCTGATTCCTGAAGAGGAAGGCATCTCTGCATGACAAAACCTGTTGAGAGAATAAAATTTATAAGAAAGAACTATGCATGAAGAATTTTTCCTCCATAACACGCTGTAAATTTTTAATACATACATGGAGCTGGCAGGATGCCATTTCAGTGCCTCATTTAACTCAGTAAACTGCCTCCAGCTGTATTTCTCCACTTTGAAAGGCTGATGGATTGAGCCACCCTTTCCACAAAATGCACTGGTGGTTTTTGGGATTGTCCTCTAGGTGTTCCTAATCTGATGTATTCCTTATTATGTTATTTGCTCCTCAATTTGCCAATTGAGATTCTGCTTATCAGGGAAGACCAGCTCTGAATTGAGTCTTTAGTCCTGCTAGAGAGGACTTGCTTTTAGTAAGCAGCAGCTGTATTTTTTTGCTTGGAGGACAGTTCAGTCAAGTTGGAACTTTTTCTTTTAATCTATGTTGCCTTTAATATTTTGTTGAGTGTGGGAAAGGACACTTATTTTTCTATACGTTCTGTGATTCAATGTAAAACCAAGACAAGGTCCAATTGTGCAATAAGATTTCTGTTTACCCCTCTGCACCACCCAAATGTCGTCAACATGAGCACCTCAGCTCTTGCTTTAGCAAACTAGACTGAATTCACGTGCAAGTCATGAGAGAATATGCCAGTCTTATCTCAGTTTATCTTTGACATGACAAAAATCTTCTGCTCTTGACCAGCATGTGGTAATATCATCATTCTTCCAGCCTTGTTCAAAAGCAAAATTGTAGACATATTTCTATCTATTATTTTACAATAATAAAGTTGTTTCTGATGTATTTTTATAATCAAAACAAGCAATGACCTGCCAAGTTGATCCCTCTCCATGCTTGTTCCTATTACCTCATCTCCACACTGTTTTCAGAGGATTAGGGAGGAGGAACATCTGGTTTCACTGACCAAATAGAAGTGGGTGTTGGTCAGTTCTTCATTAGATAGAATGTGTGACAAATTCTTGCCCTGAAAATATATTAGCTCAGAGACGCAGTGTCCTTCTGCATGGGTGAAAAGCCACCATTTGGAGCATCATCCACTAAACAGATGTGAAGTTCTGCCAAGTGGGTGACACATGCCATAAAATCTTTTACCAGAGGGGTTCATTTGCATCCTCTGGTCTGCATGCCCACACCGCAGACTGCCAAATTGCACCAAAACATCTATGCACCCTACACATCATTTAGGTTAAAGCATTTCATGTTCTGGAAATTGAATATGCATACATTTTAAGAGAGGTTAAAATGGTACCTAACTCAGACAGAAAATTAATTAGGTGAAGACAACATGTATGCTCACAGCAAACAACAAAGGTGCTGCGCTGCAAAAGGGGAAAAGTTGTAACACCACTGTTTCTCTGACCTAAATATTAGCTGTTTTAATATTTAATTACTTTTAGTGTTAGGAAATAGCCACTTATTCAAGGTCCATTTTTTCTAACTTCAGCTTCCTGTCACTTAACCTTGATATTCCTTTGATAGCAAAGTTGAAAAGTCTCCCACTATCTTTTCCACATCTTTTCCTCATGTAAGTACCTATGCACAAAGATCAAGCCACCTCTTCACTTTTTTTGATAAGCTGAGTAAATATAGCTCCTTAAACCTCCTATCACCAGGACTCCTCAATCTTTTTTGTGTCCTTCCTGTGAACTCTGCAGTATTTTCACATCTTCTGGAAGTGCAGACACTAGAACCACACATGCTATTCCATGGTGTGTGTACAGGCAAGGTCACTGCCCCACCTCTGTTTGAGATTCCTCATTCATGGACTCAAGTGCTGAGTTCTTGGCCATGGTATCTCAATGAGAAATCTCTTTTTAGCAGTTTGCACTTGACCCAGAGTTCTTCACTTAAGCACAGAGTTATCCCAGGTTACACACTTTGCTGAGGCACCTGATTATCAGTCTTGTATAACAAGGTAAATAAAGAGATTGCTGTGTGTTGCCTGTCAGTGTCAGCTTTAATAAGGTGTCTGGGATAGCCAAGATCCTAAATGATCACCTGAATCTAGTGCATGAAAGCAGTCTGAAGAAGGATCTGAACTTCCATCTTCTAGGGTGTTCTGATGTGCTTCAGATACAAACTCTGTCCCCTATTCCAAGGTGCAACGCTTTAGATATGGTTGTATTAAAATCTACTTAGCAAACTTCTGACCTTTAACTCAGTATTCCAAGCATTCCATAACCTCAGCTCTCATTAACCTTTCCTCTCTCTTATTTTGGTCTCCTCAGTATTTTTGTAAACTTTACTAGGAAAGAAATCATGTGATTGTTTAAATCACTGCTAAATTAAAAAATAATCTTTCTAGCAAAAATGAAATTTAGGGAAACCTTCAGTAAAAGAGGATTCATCAAGGATACCTCATAAGAATTGTGCTTTAATATATGTCAACTGTTGGTATTTCTTAGCAATTCTACAATGCACATTTTTTATCAAATACCTATGTACTTAGTGAAATGCTTTGGAGAAAGTCAGGTATTCTGTAACAGCACAGTTGCTCTTATCATTCTTACATTTATAACAGACAACAGGTTTTTTGAAAGTGTTCTCCATCCATAAAATGAGGTGAATAACATTCATTACTTTTGAATATTGGCTAAATATAGCCATACGTGAAGTGTAAGTTCAATTTGGGAGATTGGTAGAGTATGTGAATTGATCAGCCATATGAAATGGATTTTCCATCACATTACCCCTGCTCCTTTGCAAGATTAAACACAGATGGTCCAGGGAGAATGAATCCATACAGAGGAATAATAGTGTTATCCCACAGAGAATTAAATCATCCACCTTTGTGGTAATTTGATGGGGGTAACTAAAATATTCCATCTCTCATTATAATGATTTTAGATTCTGCCACATTTATTTATGTGATAAAGTATTTTTCTAAGTGACAGTACCTGGTGAAGTCTATATCATTGTTTGAAGAATAGACTTACTAATCAATAAGGTGTTATCATATTTAAAACAAGGAAAAATGTTTCATTAGTATTTTTACATTATGAGATCAACCCTTAATATTGTATAATCATTCTATGATATATAACTGATATTTTTTCTTATTGGACTGATATCTATATAGAAAGTAAAAATAAGTGATGTTAGCAGTTTTTCTGTGTCATTGGGAGTCAGTGGGTCTACTCTGCCCTTTTTCCAGAATGGCAAATTTAGTCATGCCCAGCTGAAGCTCTGCAAAAGGGCTGTTGGCTCTCTAAGGCTCCACTCCATGGAGAACAGGGCATGTGAGTCCTTCTGAAATCCATTCCCAGTTTAATGTAGCTGTTCTTTTCATGCCCAACACATCTCTTCCTCCTTTCACCACCAAAGTCTAGATAGAAGCTCAAACCTCAGAGCTGCGTCCTTCCTTTTTTATTTCTTCATGACCTTCATCCCCAGTTGTTATGGTAGCAATGATTAGGTCATCATAGAGGGTTTTATTTCATATTTACTCTGATATGACCCCCACAATGTCAGCACAAGTTTAGCCTGTCAAAGCCATGGAAGAGGAAAAGCCTTGGTTAGTGGGGCTCTGTGTAAAGACTCAGCACTTCCCCACAGAAATCACTTTTGTTCAGCATTTGTGGACTCTCTTTACCTTCTCTTTCACTTTGTCATAAGACTATATCACCATCTACAGCTACTCATACATTTTAATTCTAGACAGCCTTTCATACATATTAACTATCACATTAGTGCAATATAATCAACATTTCTAATGGCTCTATTCCTTGCCATGAGACCCCTAATGAGTTTATGTGACCAGTTCAAGGTCACACAAAGGTGTCTCTTCTAAAATTCTGATCAATGCAATTACTTCTGCTGAAACACTGTGAACTGCTAAGGATAAGTACCTCTGATTTCTATGTGCACTGTGGTGGGATCTTTTTTTCTTTTGCCAGATTTTTTCACATTCATTAAGTCAGGAAAATATATTATTTCTGTCACTTTAGGCCAGATATTTTGACACAAGTCACAAATTGCTAATCCTTTTGCAAACTCAGACAGCAGTCTGACATAGCTCCAGATTTTAAACACATTTTCAGATTGGAGCCCAATGTGTCTTAATCATTTAACTGTGGAATAAAATGCACAGACCTGAAAAATGCATCTGAATTTTTAGGGAGGATTTAATGTCTATAATATTTTATGCACTCTCATCCCATAGGGCGATTGATCTTTTCAGTATGTCAGTGGATAGTAAAGAGGATTGAAAACAGATCCTCAGAAGAAATACTACCTCCCAAATAATCTTAATTATGTCAAATAGCAGAGACCTGACTATTGCAGACAGTTTTTGAGGACTCTATTGCTAATATTGTATCCCCATTTGGCTTGGAAAATAAAGTTGAGTGAATGCTGAAGGTATAATTTCAAAAGTTAGTAATCCTCTGACAACGACAAGAGATTTTTTGCCAGTGCTAAGATCCTTTTGAAAATTAATGTTTGGATTAGTTAAAGAAGATATTACATGAAAAGTTCTTTCCCTGTTGGAGCATCCTTGTCTTGCTCACCCATATACCTGTATGCTTATTTTATGGTGACTTAAATAGGGCAGGGTGTTGCAATAGGAACTTATTAGTATTATTGTAAGTATTTGGAGCACAGGTTCCTTTATATAAACTCAATTATATTCCACTGGGTTTAGATTTTTCATTTTTCAATTAATTAGTTGTCTTTGTAGCAATTAAACACCTAGCTAATCTTTGGGACTATATTTATCAGATAATGCTAGTGCACATTTTTCTTAGCAACAGAATTTAGTCTGCTTAAATACAAAGGCCTGGATAATCTGAGACACCTTTTCTGACCTGGTAAGTTGTTTTCTGCTGTTATACAAGGACAGCCTATTTTCCTGTAGATCTCTTTTACCACGTCCCTTCTTGATGGGGCAAGTGTACAGATTAAGGTAAGTCATGGAGTTGAATGTTCACTTTGGAGACTTACATCTGAATTGTATTTTCTGCTGATTCACAGACATGTTCAGTGATCTTTCAGCTTTTTTTCTTTTTTTTAATGGGGAAGTCAAGGTTCATCCTTCCTAAAAGAAGCCTCTGCACAGTGTAATCAGTGTTTCTGTCTATGTTGAAATAAAAATGTAAGGATAAGTATAAAAGAAAGAGAAAATATGTGAAAATACTATTTTGAGAATATACAAAACAAAAGAAAATTTGCAAAAAAAGTAAATTTATATGTGAATTGATACTAAAACCATTATGGTGTGAAAGACATTGGAAACAAAAGATGAGGTTTGTAAAGCATTTCACTGGTGTAACTGGATTTTTTTCTCGTGTGAGTGATTGAATACTGAGTGAATGCATACAAATTTTTTGATCATGACAAAAACTGAAGTGCAATCTACATTCCCATTTTTGATGGCTTAAGAATTAGTTGAATATAAAAAAGAGAACAACATAAATGACACTAGCACCATGTGGCTTTATTAACTATTTTAAAAGAACGCTTCTTATAGCTTTGTACAAGCAGAGAATCTCTATTTTTTCTATTTTTATGCTTTCCCTTTTAATTCACTTTGCATATGAACCTCCTTTTTCTAGTTATCTTCAAAAAAGTATAAATCACATGACCCCTAGAAATGGATAGCAACAAACAGCTCTTGCATGTAATGTCATTCTACTCTAAGTTGAAGAACCTATGAGATCATTAAAGCTGAGAAAGAATTTTGTCCAGTGCTTTAGAGCAGTACTGAATAGTAAAGCCAGTGTTTAAATATATACTTTAAAAATCTTCACAGACTTTCCCCACTTAACTCTAAATATGATTTAATACCTGGCAAGGTAAACAATATGGACTTCTTAAGAAAAAAAAGCAAAACACAAATCAAAACATACCACACACAGAAAAAAAAAACAAAAAACAAAAAAACCCTACCAACCACAAAAATGCACAGGCCTCCTTGAGAGCAGACCATGTCTGTATTGTTGCTACAAATGCATACACAGTTAAGGGTGTAATTAAAGATTATGAAATGGTTTAAATCTCCTTTAAAAAATACCAATATGATATGTTTTACTTTTTTTGTTGTGTGGAAAATAATAAAATTTAAAGTGAAATAACCAAAACACCACAAATTCTTTCAGAAAATCAAATTTTTTTCTCTCATAAAAATAATATCCTAGGAAAACACAAATAAAACCTCTGTATCTTTAAGTCCCTGGCTTAGTGAAAAGATACAGCTAATGTATTAATGTTCAGAATAGGCTTAGGTACTCTGCTGAACAGGAATGGAAGTAAGCACATGTTTTAAATTAATCACATGCATAAGTGTTGTCTTGACCCGGAGCAAAGCAGCACTTGGCATTAGTGAAAGCAATTTTCTGCAACAAAAGTTAAATTCAGTCTTTAAATTTTAATGCCTCTGATTGACCTTTTCTTTCACTATTGTGTATAGCCTACATTATTCTAGCCTTCATTGCCTAAAATTATCAATTCATATCAAGTTAATGGCAAAATGTTGGATGCTTTAAAAATATCTTCTATTTCTTTGAAAGAACATTATTATTTTAATAATAGTTGAAAGTGTATTGTGTTTCCTGAGTCACTGGTATCATAAATCAAACCCAGAAGCCCATTTCTTTTCCCAAGCTACATGTAGAAACACATAATTCCACTCCCAGCCCTCCATATGTGCTTTTGCATGGTTTTTACCCTAACCACTGAAAAATGCCCATAAAATAAATTGTGATGTTGAATTGATGGGCTGTATAATCTGTGAGGAAACTGTCAGTTTTACTCTGATGTTTCTCAAGGGATTTCAATGTCAAAAACTGCAAGGAGGGTTAGAATTATGGAATTAGCCTTCAAAGCTGATTATTAACGTGCAATGCTTATTTCATTTAAACTGGCATCCCATGGAAGCTGACACATCTTACACCTGAACTTCAGTTACTTGCCCCAGTGATAGGAATAACTTATTGCAACCATGGAATATTTGGCATGCTTTCCTGAAAGCTGAAGGTGGAAAATCTCTCTTGGAGGAGTCATTGCTTACATTTTCAGCAACTTTTCAGACAGTTACATGTGTCTGCAAGCATTTATGAGCTACACATCCTGCTTTATATCAAAACTAGTGACCTCCTCTTAAAAATTCCACCAAATTGCACTGAAATCCAATTTTTTTGTCTACCCCCAGTGTAAACACTATATTCATTGTGTTAACACACATTCACACATATATATTTAGGCTACAACCCTTATTTATACATTCCAGACAATGAAAAGATGCTATGCATATTGTTTAGCATTTTCATTCCACAGTCATATAGTTAGCTGTTCTAAACACATTCATGTTGTGAATGTTAAAAGAGATGGGTTTGTCTTTAGCATTGATTTAATTCTGCTTCTCAGAGAAATTATTAACTACATTAGTGTTTTCATTATGCAGGTACAATTTTGTGTACAGTGATGAAAATTCTTCTACATCACCAGGAGATTCCCCTGCTGGCCACATCTCCCTGCTGTGAGCACCAGTGGCATTTTATCAGGGGAAGACCAAAAATATGAAATGTGTTTTATGATAACCTGGTGGGATCATGTCTCCTCCAACAGCAGGAAAGCTTTCAGTTTCTGTTCCCTATTCAGGAACAGAATGAGAGCCACAAACTATAAACCAGGAAGAGCAGAATAATCTATCAATTTTAACTCTTGGTTTGTCTCTCCACTTACTTCTAAATCTTTATTGAACCAATTCGCTGACAAATAGTTTAGTTGAGGTCCTGGAGGAGAAACTTTTCATGAGCAACTTTATTTTGTATATCCAACTAGAGAATACATAACTTCACATGGGTTTTAGAAATATTTCCTATACAGCAAATTTTATGCCATTATGATTCCCAAGTACTTTTTCATTATTTCAGGAAGGTTTTCTTTTCCTTCCTGAGTTCACCTCACTCTTTTTTTATCCGTTGTTGATTCAAAATGTTACAGTATTTAGTTTTGAAAAATACATGGTATGTGATGTTTGAAAAGTATGGAATGAGACTGAGATTTCCACACACAGGGAAATATTTCTTCACTGTTTGACATTTACCCAACAGCAGAGGGGAATAGTTACTACTGATGTGAAATTGTTGCTGATACAGCATAAAACAATATTCCTGCACCATAAGTTTCTACCCAAGACAGTTATTTTCTGCTACATCAGCTTTAACAACCAGGGCTAGTCCAACAAAGAAACTTCTGGAGAGGTGAGATTATAAATGCTTTGTTACCTCATGAGTTTTACGTCCATTACCTAAAATTGTATGGCTTTTTCCTTATTTTATTTTATTTTATTTTATTTTATTTTATTTTATTTTATTTTATTTTATTTTATTTTAATTTTTTCACTGCAAGTATACATGAAACAGATGTCCTCTTTTTGCAGAATTGCATTCTGCATTGCATCCCATTTTTTATATAAGCTCTCTAACAACTGGAAATATTTCTCTTTGACCAGAAATTGCAGCAAAATGACATGTATGATTTAGACAGCTGAGAATGGAAGACAGGTACATCAGCTTGTGTGATCTGGGGATTAAGATGTGAATAATGCTTTGAAGTCAAGGGGCTTATGAGAAATTTAAGACTGACTCTTTTAAGTTAAATGCACATAAAGATTCAATTATTTGTCAATTAGAAGCAACTAAGAGTTCTACAACTTTTCATTTTCCTTATATCTTTTTTCTTTCTGTCCTTTTAAAGGTATTATTTTATTACTATTATTACTATTATCTTTCTTTTTTCTACCTTCTGCTTCTTTGGTCCTTGTCTTTTTAGGCTGGTTTTTTTTTGCGGGAGAGCATAACTGTCATGAAGTCACCTGAAGAGAATATTCATTTAGTTTCTGGGGCAATTGCACTTGCTTGAGAATTTTTTTATGTTTTAGGTCATCAAGATTTTTTTCTGTGCAAATACTGAATTAGTCTAATAAATATATGAAAAGTCCAGTCTAATAAAGCTTGATTTTTATGACTAAAAAGTCCCTTGGAAATTTTTGATAATGAGTTTTTGATAAAAAAAAAAGTGTTCTGTAAGGGAGAGACTGAGGCAAGTATTTCTCAAAATTCTGGGGGATTTGGTTTTCCTGTTGCATGTAACTTTATGCCTCACAAAATATTTGCCTCATATATTAGGAACATGAACCCGAGATTTAGTTTAATGAACAGGTAGGTTACATTTATCCAATATGTTGATATAATCTGCATTTTAGTGGACTTTTGAGCAAAACTTTACACAGAACTGGAACTACTAAATTATCAAAATATTTGCTTGTCACACATTTGATGTCTGTGTGGCATATTTTTTATCAAGCTTTCATAGCTTTCTATCTAGTTGCCCTTTTATTTTTCCCTTTCTCGAGGTTTTTGGCATGCTTTTCTGTTAATATCTAAATTAAAAATATTGTGCTCTCACTTGATATTTTAATCAGACATTAATGGGCTTTTCTGTGAAAGCTGAGACAAAAGTACCATTGCAAATGAAAATTTAAATTTTAAATTCTTTCTCAGTCTTTACAGCCTTATAGAGACAACTTAAAGCAAGTTGCCAATATTTTTTATACCGATATTCTGTTAAATCCACTAAAGAAATCACATCTGCTCTGAAAACCATAACTGGGGATTCATTCCTAAACATACTTCTATGAAGAAGATATATAAACATCTCCAAGCTATGAAGAGAAGATAACACTGTCTGATATATTTAACAACTACTGGGAAAAAAATTGTTTAAAGGGGGAAAACACATTCCATGGTGAGATATCTGTTAAATGTTTAGATAATTTGGAGAAAAGATAGAGAAATCTTTCCTCCCTACTCCCACAGAAATGAAAAAGTGCAATTTTAGTGCATATTTTTCTGATTCTTTTTGGGTGGTGCACAACAAAGGTGATTTGTAGAAACCCAGAGAGTTTTTACTAGTACATCAGTGAACAACCATAATTGTGTTTTCTCCCTAATGAAATCAATCCTCTACCAAGGTATGACGAAGTTAAAGCTTGTCACTAAGGACTGTGTTTCTTTGCCTTTAGGGTTTATGGTGTTCTCTCTTTTTTTTATTTTTTATTTAAGGATCATCTGTTTCAACTGGAATCGCACAAATTTGAGAGAGGACGAGGCAGGTGCCCTTTTGACCCCAGTTCTTCCTTCACCTCCATCTTAATTGGTAATGATCTTTATGTCACAAGCTTCACAGTCCTGTCAATCTGTCATTCTGAGTCTCTTTCTCCAGCACACCAAAGTGTTGTCAGCCTTCCATTGCAATCTTCCACATGTCAGACTTAATCCTCGTGGTGCTGCCCACATTAATATTGCATTCCAGGCAGCATTACCCACAGCAAGGGCGTCTCACTGAACTGAAATGCTGAATGACATGTGCCATCCTGGAGGTAATTTATTGTTGTGTAATTATGGAAATAATCATTTCCTGCTTTCCTTAAAAGCAGAGAAGCATGACTGGCTTAGTCATTTACACCACTTTTGTTTTCATCTACTGAGATTAATCTCAGCAACAAGCAGCCTGTAAAAATGTCAATTTACCTGTTTTTATATCAAACTTTATATAAATTACCATTTTTTGAGAAATTTTTTTTTAATTTCAGTGCTGCCTTCTAACAAAACTATCACAAACTGGTGATTCTGTGTTAGAAGAGTTGATCTCATACTCAAAAGATATAAAAATAGAATTCAATCTAAGTCCTGCCTTGCCAGGAAGCTGTGCTGAGATAGTGCTCCTCTGGGCCTTGCTGGGAAGTGTAGCACTGTAGGCCTGGGATCTTTGGAGCTGCGATATAGCAAACCATATGGGCTTTCCTCAAGAAATGTTTGCTTAAAACATTTTGTGAGATGAAGCAAAGACAGTCTTGGCACTATTGACTGACTGTACAATGACTAAAAATAGCCTGGAACAGCAGGTAAATGGTAAAAGCTAGATGGAGTTAGGGAGCAGCACAACGATGTCTGGATTTAGAAAACATGAACAGAAACTGAGCATTCAAAAGGGATATAGATTAAAATAAAGAGCTAGAAAAAAAAGCTAAAGATTAAGTAAATGTTCTATTTTTCAGGGATAAAAAAAGAGGATTTTAGGGCCTTTTTGATATTTACATTTGTCTCTGCATCTTAAAATCAGGCAATTAAATTCTCTGATGATTAACTACAATGGTATTTCTCATCCATGGTGGTGATGAAATATTGGTAATGAGTGACAGTTGTATTTTTACATGCTATGTTTATTTGTTCTTTACATTAATAAATTAATTAAAAGAAGAATCTCCAGCAGTAATGACAAATCTTTCACACTGCAGCAATTCATCAAAATATCCTTTAATTTCATTAGAAAAAAGTAAATTAGACCTCTAATTCTTAAGAGTTATTGGGTTAAGAAGTCAGAAAATAATCAGAAAAACATGCTGCATTTTGCCTGACCCTTCAAAATCCATGAAGCACAGATTGTCATGCTTTTATCCCACCCTTATTTCTAAATTGTTCCTACAGTTTTTGACAGATTCCAGTCTCAGCTTAGCCTCGGAACAAAGACTCATGGAATTGCTGTAGGCCTGAAACCTCAGGGTCTAATCTTGAAGTCCTTCTCAACCTTTCTTGAGATAGAACTAAGTAAATAAATTAACCTGATCATGCTCCTACTGTGAGATCAATGTGAATTTTATTTGCTTAAATGGAAGCCAGATTGTCCCACTGAGCTTTAAGAGTTTGCCTGAATTATGGGAGGTCTTATGGGTCCTGATATTTTTGTCTGAAGGAGAAAACAATTCCTTTACCCTTCCCTGGTAAAGGCTGATTAGAGTCTTGGAGGTTCATTGAAAAACATATCTGACAAAGCTAAAAATTCTGTAATGTAGCAAGATTGACAGGAGAAAATAATATTTTTGTCAGATCACTGATACACCAAAAAACAGACTAACTTTCACCTCTTCATCAAAACTAGCAAAGTATTTAGAGGCTGTTTTTCTAGCTATCCATTAGGAAATTCTACAATTTCAAGTTATCATGCAATATTTTAAAAGCATAAGAAAACTCTTCCAAGATTTTATTATATTATTTGTTTCATATTTTTAGCTATTGGAGTTAAACACTTCCAACACTTAGAAAGAATATTTTAAGGAAGTTTGAATTTCCATTTATTCTATTTTATTCTACCAACTTCTACTACCCAGAGACACACAGTTCACAGAATAAAATGCTGCACCTTAGACTCCAGGATGTCTGTCCTTTGTCTCTGCAGGTAGCCAGTTGAAAAGTCTGGAAGACCTATATACAAAAACAGTGAATAATAGTCTTTTAATTGACATTTGAGAAGGAAAATACTTCTAATGCCAAATGCACTGAGAAGGAAGGGATGCTCCTTCATTCAGATGAGCACTGAGTTCAGCTCATGATGGACATTTCCCCATGACAGGAGATGCAAACTACACCATGCACCCTCCAGGACTGGTCTTCCAGTCCTTCTTCCAGCGCTTGGAGGTTTAATTCTCCTTCATGCGCTTCAATTTCCTTAGAAAGTGAAATCTGCTCCAGGTATGAAGTCAGCAGGGTCTTGGAGGCTGCAGCCCAGAGCTGTCTGCACTCTCTGGATGCAGGTTCAGCCAATGTGCACGTCCTTGAAAAGGTTTTATGCAAACCTGTTAGCAAAACCCACCCAGCACCTTCTTCCTCCTAAGGAAGGTGTTCAAAACCTGCTCCTACCTCTGCCCCTCACATTAACACAGCACCTACACCAGCATGGCCATTGACTTACAGTGAGGATTAGGATGCCAAGAAAACTTTACATGCCTCTCATAAAGTTTTAAAAGCTTTTAAAATCGTGATCTTGAAAAATCATTTGCACTGTAACCATTTAGGACCAGATTTAGTTGGATTAATTTAGGAAGAAAGAAAATCCCTTATTCCCCATCTCTTTATGTATTTCAACACAAGAGTTAAAATACCCACTCCAAGAAAACGACAGTTCGTGACTTGGCTTTAAAATGAAATTTCTGTGCTGTTGTAAGCATTATTGTAGGTTATCTGACCCACTAGTGAAGTAGCTTGTGATGAATTCCTCAATATATGAACAATTAATTTATTGCCAGCATCAGGAAACAGAATGGAAGTTGGATGGCAGACAGGCTGAATAAAATGTTTATGTTTAGCTCAACGGTATATAAAACTTTTGGACTTTTATTCCTAATGATCTCCTCCATCTGTTTTCAATAGCCAAAACTATTTTTGATACCAGATCTTGCACACTGATTAACTTAGACCACACTAGCTGAGAAATTAGTTTATGTCCATGTATTCTTACCTGCAATATATCAGAAGCAAGTGGTGAAAAACCTAAAGTAAATCTGAATAGGTTTATATCCATTCCAAAAGTATTTTCCACCTTTACAGTTTTAAAAGTTAGGTATTTGTGTCTTTTCTTCTAGTCTTGACAAAAATACATTTTTTTTCTCAAAACAAAAGGCAAAATACTTGAGTGAAAGACAGAAAATACAAATATACAGAGGTACTAATTTACCAGTTAAACAATAGGTTTTTAAAAATTTTCTGCTTTCATAATGCCAAAAGTATCATTTTTCTAAAATGTGAATTAGTCTTCTGATTTTAGTCATCATGTGAGTAATAACTGACTGTCAAAGAAATGCATGAAAGGTGCAGTTTGTGATCTACTCATTACCTTTTAATGCTTTATTCATAAAATAAATTTTCCGTGTTACACAGAAAAGATACTGATGAATAATAGATCGTGTTTGCATTTGTACCTTCCAATTTCATGCAGGTACAAAAACCATGCCCCTTTAAGGTGGTAGCAGCGTATTTATAGAAATCTTTTGTATGAATAATTTAATTTAAATGCTTCAATCTGTTTTGCTTTAGGGTTGTCACCTAGGAATTTTGAAGGATTTAGAAGAAAAAGTTTTTATTTTAATTTGTTAATATTTTGCCTTGAATAAAAGGCAAAACGAAGGTATTTTAAAATGGTCACCATTGAATTTTGCTATATTTTTTAGTTTGAAAAGATGCTAGCTAAAAGATGAAAAAATGTTAGCTAAAAAGTATGTGTGTATCACTTGAGCTAAAGCTGGTCTTTGAGGTCCATGGGAGTTTTCTGTTTTCTTAAATTAGGAAAGAAGAAACTTTTTATTCTTTTTAGAACATGATTAACCAGGCTGTTAATCTGATTTAAAAAACTTAAATTTTAGCATTTTAATGTGAAGCTGAGGTTAGACTGGAAGAGGGGAGGAGTAGTGACGTTCTCTGAAGTTACTCAGCTGATTTTCAGTGGAAGGTGGAGGTTAATCAGTGTGATGTGCAGCAGTATGAAACCCTGCAACCAAGACAGGATTGAATTCATATGTGATAGTAGTTTTTCAAGGGAGGAGAAAAAAGTAGAAATCTTTCCAAAATTCTTCAAGCCTCAATGTTAGGTTATCTCTAAATCTGGAATCGGTCAGTACCTGTAAAAACCTAGCAGTGTTCAAAATTTGTAACTTGCATTTATGGAAAAAAGTATTGAAAAGGACAAGAGAAGATCCACTCAGTGTCAAAAGTGCAAAATATCTCAGAATTATTATTATTATTCAACATTATGCTGAATGTTTTTGTGCTGAGGTATTTGACAGTCACATTTGTCAGTACTGTCTCATTGTTCTTAGGTGAAATGACCTGTCTGCTCACACATGATACTTATATTAGTTTAGTAACAGCTCAAGGTAAAAATAAGATTTAATTTGTGTATCTGCAAAATATCTTTCATGGAACAATATCTCTCCAGGACTGGGACTTCCATTTTCTCCCCTCAGGATCTCACAGTTACAATCAGTCATAACTTCTTCAGTATACAGTAGAATGCCATACCAGCAAGTTAGTTATTTATAACTAACTAGTTAGTTATATTATAGTTATTTATATTTTATCCCTATGTCAAACTGAAGGAATAGGCTTCATGCTCAAACTTGGGCACATCTGGACTCACAGATGTCAATCCTGATCATTGGCAATATGTGATGAATAATTTACCCTACATTGATGCATTTTCCAAGATACATTATAGTTCTTAAAAGATAAAATGTCATGTTTTGCATTACACATCACCTAAACTAAAAAGATTGCCAGCCAGTCTGATTTATTTCTCCAATGGAATTCCCAAAGGGGGATGTATGACTCATTAATTAGAGATTGTTTGAAACAAATAAAGTTATACAGACACTGGCAAATTCTACAGTTTAGGCAGTTCTGTGCTGTTTGAAAAATAAAGTTCTATATTAGTTTTGGGCAACCTTCCCTTCTACAGATGCTATAATTTATACTTACTTTTTGCGTCACTTGCCAGTATTTTACACAATATCTCAACCATGCATTTTCCAGGGCAATAACCATTCTGTATATGATGAAGCCTAAGGCAAAACTGTGCTCAGCTCCGGCTCAGCAGAGGTGTCAGAACCAGCCCCAGCTGCCAAAATATTAACTTTTCAGAATGATCATTCACAATTATGCCACCATTCAATTCCTGTGTCTCTCTTAAAAGAAACAAAATTCACACTTAGCGGGAGACCTGCAAACAAAATTCTTGCTTTCTGCTATAATCTTTTATAAGTGCCAGCAAACATTATTTGGATGTATCAGTCATGTTTATTTGGATTAGGGTGCAGGAAGCTGTGTCACTGAAGCCTCCACTCAGATTAGCCTTCAACTGGAAATCATTTATTTTCCTCTCCTTGTGCAGTTTAATCCCTTTGTATTATTTTCTGGTATAAGGATGCCACCTAGTGACAAATGCTTGCTGACACTGCCTGCTTCTTTAATTGAGGATAAAAAATTTGTAATCCAAGTCCACAAGGATATGAAATAAGTTATTGTTAATGTTTGGTCAGTTAAGGGGAATAATGTCCATGCAAAACTGAAAGGTAGAAGTAAGGATGGCATTTTCCCAAGGTTAAATATATCCAATACCACAATTTAAGATGGGTTGGACGTAGGCTTGGTTTAGAACATATTAAATTGCACCTATATACATATTTATTTTTAACAGTGTCTGTCATTCAGTGTATTATTTCTAAATTTTCTGATGACTTCTTATTTTGTGAATAACATCTAATTCTTTTGAAAATGAGACCCAGTTTCTGCCTTCATAAATTTTTCAAGAACCATTAATCACCAGTTGTGGAGGATGGATGAAATCTGAAGTTCTGTTCTTGTGTTGGTAAATATTTCAGTGCTAGGAAAACAAGTTATTGCTGAACCAGAGAAAAATAGTGCCCTTTTTTGTGTCCACTGAACACAGAATCCCCCCCAGCCAGCAAGTTATTCCCAAACTGTAATTATTCCAGGTGAAGTGGAACAGCTCCAGTAGGAGGCTTGGAAAACCTCTCAGCCTAATAATTAGCAAATACCGTATTTATAATGTGGCTCCTACAACGTGCAATGAAATTAATATGTAGACTATTACCAAATTGTTTCATTTTAGGTTTTTATTTGAATGTCTGGTCTGCAGGTGGTGAACTTTTTACTGGTCTCTACAGCGACTACTGGGGAAGAGACGCGGCCGTGTTCCGCTCCGTGAACCGCGTGGCCCATCTCCGCACGGAGCCGGACAATGAGCGCCTGCTGAAAGGTGTGCGGGGAGAGGGGGCTGAAACCAGAGGTGCTCCACATGGCTGGACCATTCCTGGTTTGCATGGGATCACAGACTGCTACGCAAATATTAGCCTAGTTTTAGCCTAGCTCACATTAAAGCGTGTAAAACACAGAAAACGGGACTGGAAAACTGTCTTTGGCAAAAATACAAAGGAATGTTAATTTGTCAATTGAAGATACAAATATACTTCAGCATTAATCTATTCTACATGTTCTATGGACAACCACTAAAAAGCCCCTTTTTTTTACTATGACTAATAACTATTTTACTATTTACTATCACCCAATTGCTCTCTGACTGACAGAGCTCTTACTTATAGCTTTATTTTTGGATTGCTATAGGCTGGTTTTAAGGCTTGAAAAAATAAGCCAATATTTTAATAAACAAACTCAACTCCTTTTTTTTTTTTTTAAAAGAACCAAAATTTGTTGGCTCATACATGATTCCTGACAATGAAGACCACGATGATAACAAAGTGTATTTCTTCTTTACTGAGAAAGCTTTGGAAGCTGAGACAAGCACTCACGCCATATATACCAGAGTGGGACGTGTATGTGCGGTAAGAGCCTTTCTCTGATTGTGCAGATAAGAAACTAGAACAAATTATGAATTGTCCAGCAAATCACTACCACAAACAGACTTAAGTTTTACCAGGAGCAGAAGGATCATGAGGAAAGATTTTTCTTCCCTGAACTGCTCTCTTCAATACTCCATTTCCCACTCAGGCCATCCTCCTGGTGTGTTGATCTCATCTCTTTTTGGCTCCCTGGTCCCACACACAGCAGTAAGGTGTCAGGCAGTTGCTGGAGAGGAGCACTGTTAACATATGATCTCCCAGCTGCCCTTTTTGGTGCTCTCTAAACACTGAGGAATTTTGGGTGCTTCCCTCTTCTAATGACCAACTACTGTAAGGCTGATGAGAGGAGCTCTCCCATTTTCCCACTGGGACTACAACAGCTTGATTAAAGGAAAGAAGGAGAAGGTTATTTCTTAACATCTGATTTTGCTTCAAAAAAAAGTTTGTATTCCCCCCACTAAATGTAGGGAATAGAGTTTAGGGGATAGTTCAGAGGATTCCTAAAACTATTCAGCAAAGATCAAGCTGCAAGTTAATTATTTTCTGTCACCTCAATAAGTGGTATTTGTCATGTATACTCACCAGCATACTCCCCTTAAAGATTCTTAGGTACTCCTGTATAACAAAAACATCTGATGTATGCAAAGCACCAAATAGCAGCCTCAGACATTAATGTTCCCAAAGCCACTTGGATTTCTGGATTCCAACCCGCATCAAGATCCAAGCTGGAATTTTTTGGCTTCTGTTCTGAATATATGCCTGGATAGATTATTTTAATAGTTCCTCCTACTCTGCAATATATCCACCAGGAAGTCTTATCTCTAGCTGTGGGTTAAACCAAAATCCCACTGACCTTTCTCTTCCACTTCTCCAAAACTTATCTGGCCATTAACTTCACAACTGTATGTCATAATTCAGATTTGATTTAGTGAATACAAAAGATATCAAGCTGGTGATTCAAGAACTGGCTTTTTCCCCCAGCTTTTACATTTTCATCTGAGAAGTAACAGGTTTTGTAACACAGAGGCATCTACTCCGCATATTTCTACTTTTCTAAGGAAAAGAGATCTCTGTTTGCATGAGGAGTTTTGCAAGTCTATTGCAGAGCCTTCAATAACCAGTTCACGGGTCTTGAATTTAAGACCACAGATTGAGGATGCATCCTAAAGCAAGTAGTACTAAACGTTCCCTTTTCTTGAAAGTCCCAATGGTTGCAAGAGCAAGAAAAAGGTGAGGCAGCCATAGCAAGGCAGGTCTTATTTAAAGTTGGAGAAATTTTGTTAGAAAACCATGTAAATAATTGCCTCAGACTTATCCCGGCTGCACCAGCTCTATAGATATATTCAGGGCTTCAGTTTCCAGACACATTGAACTGAGCTCTTAAAGCAAAGATAAACTTCAGTAATGTACTCAGTATATCTAGTTTGCAAAATGAGCAATTAAAAAAAGCTTTACAACAGCTGTATAGCTAAAACTATCCAGAGATGTGGTGCAGAATTAAAAAATTCTTATGAAACCACAGATCTTAATGAGACCTGGACTTGATCAGTGCAATCCTACTTGAAAACTGACTCCAGAGAAATAAGTCTAGTAATAGACATGTGGTTTCAAAATGGATTCTTTTGACATTAGAAGTTATAATGAGCAGCTAATTCATCAGAGATGTTTGTGCTTCTAGACTTACTCATTCATATTACCACTGGCATTTGTTTCTCTCTGCACAGAATGACATGGGAGGCCAGCGAGTGCTTGTCAATAAATGGACCACTTTCCTCAAAACCAGACTAGTTTGTTCTGTGCCTGGGAAAAATGGAATTGATACACATTTTGATGAATTAGGTAAATATCCTAGCCAGCAAACAACTTGAAACCATTGAAAAAAACTTAATACCTTAATGATAAAACAGCTCACTGTCAAATATTGCACTTGTATTCATTATCAGGGAATGGTGGTTAGTGTTGTTTCCAATGTATATGAAGTTCTACTTCGCTATCACCAATTACTCCTTTATGTACTGTGTTGTTTTTAAAAGATTAAAATCTGCATAAAATTAAATTGAATAAATGAGTAAAATATGATTATGCTTTTAAGAATCAATGAATTTTCTTTTGGCGGGCTGAGAAAAATAGGTTCTAAACAATAACATTGCATTTAAATTTTACAGAGGATGTGTTTTTGCTTCAAACTCGTGATAACAAAAATCCAGTGATATTTGGCCTCTTCAACACGACAAGGTAAACAACTAGAAGAAATAACAGCAATCATAGAGGAATGTTTGAACAGTCTATTAATGAGCTGGAAGCTGGATGCTACATATCCCTTAGCAATGATATAGTAAACAGTTTAATCTCAGTTCTACTCACAGCAGGCTTCCTTGTTAATATAAAAACTTCCCTATAACACTCAGGGCTTGAAGTCTCGTTCTGTGATTCAGTATATCTGGATCACAAATTATTAAGTGTTTCTCAGCTTGACAATTTCCTGTGTCAAAGTATATGCCCATCTGCATGCTTATAAGAGCAGCATCCCAGAGCCACCTGTCTCCCTTTAAGAGCTCCACTGTAATTCAAGGTTAAGTAGATAGCAGCTTAAATTCTACTAACTTCTCAGTGAAGCCTAAAGCAGCAGCTGCAATGTTACTGGTGGCCTCCTTTTCCTTTTCCACTGCAGCCTAGCTCAGGTGCGAGCACACAGTACCCTCAGCTTGGAAATCTGACTGTTAGTTTACAATGTAACTGGTAAAAAAAAGCACCTATGCTTTTGCCATTTTCTCCTGATTTTTTTTTTTAGTAACAAAAGGCAGATCTGCTTCTCTAGGGTTGCAAAGACCTGGCATTTCCTCATGACTCTTGATGCCAATAGAGAAAGTTGGGCACCAAATTGAATTTTTCTGGATCATCTTCTGCAGTCTTCAGAAATAATTTCTTTGTACAGAGCACTCATGCTTCTTTAAAAAAAAAAAAACTAAAAACAAAAAACAATTGTTTTCTGGAACAAAATAAAATAGAAGTTAAAAATAAAAACTTTTATCTGGATTTTTCTACATAAAGTGATCTGATATAACTAATAATGCCAACCAACATTCCCACTCAATACAAAAAGGACTCATTTTAGGACTGTTTATTTTAGTAAGCATTGGTTGGTTTCCATCTTTCCAAGCAAAAAAAACAGTAGGAAAAATGTTAAAATCTTAAACTGTTTAAGTCACTAATCAAAGACATACAGGACCTGAGTTCACTCTGTTTTGCTTTCTCTGTTTCTAAACAAGAAATTTAGAGTTTGTGTACACTAGCATCAAATTTTGGCACAACAACACAGAGCTTCCTTGGAGAACTGTTATGAATATAAATAAATTAAAGACTTTTGAAGAACGTTGGATGCAGCATTTAGAAGAAAAGCATATAGGAAAGAATAAGTGTTTTCTCCCTGAATGCTGTTGAAATGTGATTTGTTTTTAATTACATAATAATGCCGCTATTATCTGGACAGAATGTGACCTATTGCTTTAATAATGTCTTTAAATTTTACTTTGTAGCAATATATTCAGAGGATATGCTATATGTGTTTACCACATGGCAAGTGTCCGAGCAGCTTTCAATGGACCATATGCTCATAAGGAAGGACCTGAATACCACTGGGCTCTCTATGAAAGAAAAGTTCCTTACCCTAGACCTGGTTCAGTAAGTACTGTCTACTTTCCACTACTTTGCTATGCAAATGATTTTGGAATGAAAAAGCAGATTGCGGCTAATGTACAAATCCAGGATATTCCTTAAATATCTACATACTCCAGCTATTCCTGGAAAAGTGTGCAATGGCTCAGCAATAGGTTTAATCAAGTACTAGAATTATACATTTTCCAAAGGAAAAGAGTGGGATTAAATATATAAGATTTTTCAAAATCCTGTTGGGACATGATTTTATCAACATTGTGTAAAATTAGGACCCCAGACAAAAGAGGCAGATCTGATGCATTCAGTTCCATTCAGAAACATTAAATGCATTACCTGTGAAGGAACCTCTCTTTCTTTCTTTAACATGTTAAAACCTGGATATTTAGCAAGTGTTAAAGGAAGGAAAAAAACCAAACCAAAACCTGGACAGTTTTCAGGAGGTTCTTGTTCTTTAACATGTTAAAACCTGGATATTTAGCAAGTGTTAAAGGAAGGAAAAAAAAAACCAAACCAACAACTACAACCCCCCCCCCAAGAGAATCCACTATTTCAATAGTTTCCACATTTCAATAGTTTTCAGGAGGTTCTTGTTCCTTTTTTCACCTCATTCTCCAAAAGGATCAAATTTAAATACTTCTGTAATTTAGATCAATGAAGAGGTAAGAAATCAGACATATTTCAATAAAACTGACTAATCAGAATAAATTCATCTGTAGATAAGGAGAAAATTCTCCATTATTCAAAGTCCTTTGCTCAAGATTGCTTCTTTCTGGGAAGCAATGGACTGACACCCTCACAGTTCGTTGATTTCCTTTCAGACATCACAGAGTGAGATTTTTCTACCCTTCAGTCAGGTTCCTGAGCTTATCTACATTCTTGCTTTGTACCATTTACAAAGACTATAAAAATATTAAAACAACACTGGAAAAATAAAACCCTCATAAAAATCACATAAAAATTTTTTGTTAATTTTCTTTATAAGTTTCTTTATAAGCATTTTTTCCAATGGCTACTAACTGAAGGGAAGAAACAAGATGTATTTTGAAAATGCAATTAAATGGGAATTAGTGTAGCGAGCATTCAGCAGCTATAGAGATGCTGTCATGTGTGGAGCTGTTCCTGTCTGGTACTTAGATTTCTGGAGGAAATCACAAACTCATGACTTAAGAGACAAATAATTAACTTCTACAAGGAATTGCCATGTTGTTTTCTCAAGGACATCACAAGCAATATTCACCTCTAGCCCTTTTCCTGTTTCAGTGTCTTTTTAGGTGTTTCTGCAGTTTCTGTGCCAGGTGCTCACATCCCCACTCGAGGGGTGAGGAGGGCAGGCGCAGGTTGGTGCAGGTCAAAAGTGCCCTTTGCCTTGCAGGGCCTGTCACCATCTCACAGGGCAGGCACAGCCTCCAGGAGGAGGCAGGCAATGCCAGCCTCACTCAGGGAAGCACAGCATCCAGGATTTCTTTTTTACACTTTTAATCCTTTTGGGATTACAACTACCTACCCACCCATGGAGATTGTCATGTGCTGCAAAGCTGCTTTTGTTTACACTCCTGAAGGTCTGCCCCTTGCCATGTCAGCATTGGGCAGATTTCTAACTCTGAGCAAAGACATTTTTAATAGCTCTTAAATCAACCCCTCCTCCACGTTTTCACACTTTGCCCCTTAATCTCCTCTCAGGCTTGGGCTCACTCTCTAGAACTTAAAGGTGTAATGAACAGTGCTGTTTTCCCTTTGCTAATTGAATTAATACTCCTTTTTATACTAAAAGCAGTAATTTCAGAAGTAAGCATTGCATAAAATTAATTTATCAATGAATCTCATGAATGAGAGGTGGAAAGGCCTATTAGTTTGCCTACTCCATTGCAGTGATACCTTTCTCCCTGTTGTGTGATTTCAAATGCATGCCCTATCTCATTTTAAATTATTATTTTTCCTACTTCTCTTGAGGTTACAGACATAAGTCAAAATTTAGAAGCAGATACTCCAAAAAGGAGATTATCTAGGATCTAAACATTATGAATATGATTTGACCATCTTGGCCAATGAGCTACCACTGTAGCAGTGCTGGCATCAATACCAATTTTTTGTTTTTTTGTTTGGCATCAATTGAAGTCATTAGTATTGAGTCAGGATAGAAAAACAGGTAAATGAATTATCACGTTTTAGGAAAAATCATTGAATTCATAGGAATTATTGGTTTCTATTTGATATTTTGTATAGCAAATGTATGAGTTTTGCAGTTTTACCAATTAATGAGACTGTACTGTGCATGGATTGCAGAATAGCTGAATATTTTGCAAAGATCATACAATCCAAGTTCTTTAAGTGGTATTCATTTTTTTCTGGGCAGTAGAACACCTCACATATGTTATTTGGACTAGCATTAAACACAGGCATGAATTCAGTGTTAATGACTGCAGTTATTACATTGATATCTCCTAGCACTGCAGATTAAATGGTGTCTTTTTGGCAAGAAGGAGAGAACACAGAGCCAGCACTTCAGCAAGGTTGACAATGATTTACAGGAAGGCTGCCCTAAGTTCCCCTTGCTTCCAATGCTTCTCTTCCTTGGCTGTGTTTGGGTCAGACTAGAGTGTCACCTCCCCAAAAAAGCAAGGCATAGGAACAGAAAAAAGGAGCAGAAGAGTGCAAGTAATTTCCCAATATCAGGGAAAATTTAGCTGAGGAAGCAGGTCTCTCCTGAGTGCTAATAGATTTAATTGTGGATTTCTTTATATGTTGCAGAACACATCAGAGGCTGAAGTAGATGGCTCTGCCAGGTAACAGAGCATTAATTGATTCATTTTTAGCCACTCATTTAGGACACAGTTTAGAGGTCTTTTCAATGTTTATCCAGTAGCATGAAGAGATTGTGTAGCAGGCTGTAGCCAAGTGTTAGGCTTCACACTCCAAATAATGTGCAGCATGTTGGTAAATTAAATCCCACTGCCTTTCTTATTACAGGAGTGACAGTCACAAGAGGCAAAAAATAACCTACTAAGGGGTGTCTCTGAGGGCCAGCACTCATTGATCTTAGGTATTGAATGAGAAAAGAAGAAGTCTATGGGGAATGAGAGTGGAGCTTAAAGCTAAATAAACAGAGAGCCACTGTTAAGGGTCACACAGATTCTGACAGACTCCACAAATCTCTGCCATAGTCTCTCCTGGCTCTTTTAGTTCTTTTAGTCTGTGTTCCTTCTGAAAATGACATCAGCTACATCAAGTAGGGTTGATGGACTTCAGAGACAGCTGCATCTACTTTTTCCTTTCTAGACTACTTGATTTTATTTAATTAAAATGAAAACCCTGTGAATGATTATTTTTATTAAATCTCTCCAGGACTAGAACTTTGCAAAGGGAACCTGGCAATGCCTATTCACTTGATATGCTGTGCAGTGCATGGGAAGCACAGGCTCAGCCTGTCTTCGTGCTCCACCTCTGTCTCTTTATTGCAAACAGCCGGTAAAATTCCATCACTAGGTTGATTAGACAATTACTTTTAAGTCAACAGTGAACAAATACATTCCTGTAGCTAAACCCAAAAAGTGGAAACAAACATTGCCATGCTTGACAAGTGCAGGAGTTTGTTATTGTCGATTACAGCTGACCACAAGTTTAAAATTACTGTTTCCAGTAAACTTAAGGAGAATTGTATTACATTTTATTGATTGAAAAATCCAATTTAAATACAGAAAGGCTGCTACTGTGGCTTTGCTTGAAATGCATCTTAAAACCACACTGTCTTATGAATATTTAGAGAAAGTAAATGGTTACTGAGATATTTCCAGCTTGATCATAAATGGTTTCAATTAGACATCATGAAGCAAATTTGAAATGTAGGATCTATTCTCAGTTGGGAAACTCCATCTTGTTCACAAAACATCCTAAAATTAACTTCTCTCTTTAACACAGTAAATTATCTCTAATTGCATATTTAACTGAAGGAGTAAGCCTCTTTTAATCAGTCATTGACATAAAGTTTATTTGCTTTACAAACTTGTAGATTGATCAGTGCAAACATTGGTATTTGAAGCTAAACTGTGATATATAATACTGCCATCAAGAGTCAGGAATCAGAATCAAACATAATACTATTAGAATGCCTGAAATCAAGAATTACTGTTGGCATCATTTTAAGTGTGTTTAGTTTCTTATGGTAATACATTTTGCAATGAAAAAAAAATAAAACTAGAGATTGATTTCAAGCATTAGTGTTCTGCTGACTTTGCATGGCTGTTTCTCTACTGGGATAGAAAAGCCCTTTCTTCTTACTCTGTCCATGACCATTTTGATGACATCTTCAATATAAGTTTGGGGAAGAAACAAGCACTATGGCTTTTGTCAAAATCTGAAAGTGTTACCCTTTATTCTGTCTTAGTATGGCAAAGAGGGACAAAGTCCTGCTTCCTAAACATGACAGTGCCAAGGCACTGTTCAGCATCTCCTTTCTTCTCATGATTAATAATCCACACATGCACAATTAGGACAGGGTTCACTGTCCTAATTCCCACTGTGGTCTTCTGGGCTCTGTTTTCTGTAGACTTTTCTTTATCCCTGAAAACAAGCCCCATTTCTGACAATTCATTGAGCAAACCTTCAGGATAATGTGTGTTCTGTGTTTTTGCAGTGTGCCAGCAAGGTGAACGGAGGGCTGTACACCACCACTAAGGACTATCCTGATGAAGCTGTGCATTTTGCCAGGAGTCATCCACTGATGTACCAGCCCATCAGGCCTGTTCATAAGAGACCAATACTAGTTAAAACAGATGGAAAGTACAATCTTAAACAAATAGCAGTGGACAGAGTGGAAGCTGAAGATGGGCAATATGATGTTTTGTTCATTGGAACAGGTAAATAAAGAAAGCAAGAAAGAATTTTTACATTTATGATTTTGCAAGTTTTTTGTTTATTTTTTTTCTTTTTTTGTTTTGTTTTGTCTTTTTCTCCAGGATGAAGTAAATCAATACAACATTTATTTTTATCAATTTTTATGTTCATCAGAGGATGTTAGTCATTCTAGACATGCTTCACTGTGATGCTAACATATAGGAAAGTAATGGTAGGCAACTATTTAAAAACTAGCAAGACATAGTATAGGATTCCATTTAAATTTATTTTCTTTTCAAAAAAAGAATGTAAAAAAATTGCAGAACAGCCAGATTTATTTTCTAAATTTCAGAACACTGTCAGGTATCTAAGCTGAGACTTGGAGACCTGAGAGAAACAAAAGGTAATATGATTTTCAAAAATATCTGTTCAAGTTATTGGCTTTATTCCATAGTTTCTTTTCCTCAGTTCTGGAGACAATAAGTCTAGCTGATACCATTAAAAAAACCTGCCAGCTTCCAGATTTGAGTTTCAACACAGATCAAGGAAGGAAGGAGGAAATGCCCAATTTCAAAAAAACCAAAACTTTTAGAAGTTTTCTGCCAAGTTTCTTGTCTTTCTTCTGTGTCATTTTATTAAAATATAGAGAGCTTGTTTAGCAAGAATTTTTAAGCATCTTCCTAACAAACACAGTAAAGGCAAAATATAGCATATAGCTGCACTGAATCTAAGAAAGCAGATGAAAAATAAATACCCAAATGGTATTTGAAAAATAGAAAAACTTGAGAAAACAAGAGGAAAGGCTGGAACTACACAGGACTTAAGTCACATCTAATCTGTCTGGAAAAACCCAAGGATTCTTACATTCACATTTAATTAATTTAACAACAGGAGTGGTATCACAAATCATTTTTGACCATTTTGTCTAGGAAAGCAGTTCCAGTGAATTATTTTTTACTAATGAAATTCGTCTGATAAGTACATATCAGTGTTGAGAACATTCAAAAAAATCATGGTAATAGAATAGCAATGGCCTATTTATATTAGTGCTGTTTTCTAAGGTTTTAAAGAGCCTTGGAACAGTCTTGGTAATGGACTTAACCATGGTTTGTAAAACATTGTATTATGTGTCACTTATTTCTGTCCAGCAGATTTTACTGCAGGTCCTACATACTTTATATTTTCTCCTTGCATTTTTAATTGTGACTGTGACAGATATTCTTGTACACAAGTCGTCTGTTCAGCAAAGTTGAATCCAAAGGGGCTTAAGTGTGTGCTTTAGAGCCGTGCTGGATTGGCCCCCAACACCTGCCTAGTGTTCTCAGGCTGTCTGATCTCAGGTGACATGAAATTCCAGCAAAAGAATTCGGGTTTTAGAAGCTCTAAAATGAAACCTGCAATCACTACTCTGGCAAAGCTCCCATCAGAAAACTCACTGCTTATTTGGGCAATATAATGTTAGAAAGGGTTGATATATATATTTTTTTTAATCCCAGTCCAACATAAGTAACTGTTGTGTAACATAAGTAAGCGACATCTTACAGCTGAGCAAGTTTCCTTAGGGTAGCAGTGCAGGTTAGAAAGGCTCATCAAAGGCGACTCTCAACATCAGAGCTTTCACGTGTCTGTCAGCACATTTGAAGAGGGACTTACTTATGAAAATCACAGCTCAGAATACAAATTCTTTTCACTGTTCTACTACAAAATGGTTGCCTTTGATTACATAGTCTCTTTGAAAAATGGTGTATGACCCCAGTTTAATGGTTCCTCTTTTCTTTCACCCTTTGATCTTTTGCTGAACATTTTCCCCAGTGCTTCTCTGCTTAATATGTCCCCTGTAAATCAAAGGTGACTGAAAATAACAGAAGAAAAGAAGTAATATTTGCCATTGTTGATGACAGATTTTCAGATTAAGGAGAGGAAGGCTTTTTTTATAAATAGCCAAAAAAGGCAAAACCAAAGTGGTGGAAAACCAGATGGATAAATCTAAGTCCAATGTGTCTTTTTGAATGTGCATCCTATATTTTGATTCATCTCCCTTTGACTACACCTTCAGCTCAACAGCAGCTCAGTGTTTCCTTTGAGAAGGGTAAGAATTGTGCACAATGAGCCCCTGAAGGTTTTTATACTTCTGCTTGGGAGAATGGAGCTGCTGTCAGCAATTAACGGTATTGGTAGTTTGCTATCTAGTGTAAACACTCAGATCCTATAATTAAAGCTATTTTACACTTGTTTGCCTCAATGGACTAGGCTTCCACCTACTCCCATTTCTTGTCCTGAGATATGGTTGCCCTCTGTGATTCTTTTGCTATTCACAATGAGTTATGACCCAATGTTTGAAAAATACAATTAATTATGTATCTTTCAAGGGTCTAAATTGACTTTCTTTTTCCAGGTACAAACTGTCATATATTTAATTTTCTAAGAGTAAGAATCCTCATTAATGACAGCACAATACAACTTACTTTTCATATTTGTATATTTCAATCCATTATCAGTTTCAAGAAGTCGTTTCAGGTATTTGAAGGCCATATAATGTTTCAACCAAGCATAACCTTTACTTTTGTTTTGTTTTGTTTTAAATTTGTGTCCAGATAATGGTATCGTGCTGAAAGTCATAACAATTTACAATCAAGAGACAGAATCAATGGAAGAAGTGATTCTTGAAGAGCTGCAAGTATTCAAGGTGAGCTGTGCTGTATACAAAGTATATACACAAGTCTTGAATTTTCTGCAGAATTAAAATGCCAAAGAAATCTGATGATAGTCAAATATATAATATTCATGTGCAAGAAGTTTTCTAATTATCTAGCAATTTTATGGACAGGAAACCTTCATTTTCAAATGAAGTTTTTTCTAATGTCCCAAGTTCCAAAGCAAGTTGAAGCAAATCACAACTACTGCCTTTCTATTTATGCGCTTGGACATTGGAGTACAACTTTTAATTAAAAACTTACTTCATTTTGTTTAATTTTCCCTTGTGTCCAATTAAGTAATTAAAAAAGTATATCTGCACACATAAAAATGTGCCTGCTACAATCTTGGAACCTTAAATGACATCCAGATAGAAAAAGTCCACTCAGAGTGAACCAGTTAACCTGTCTCTACAGTGGGCAAACATGGGTCCTAGTGAGGCAGAACTCCATTCTCCTAAAGAATAATCTATGACTAAAGCTCAGTTCTTGGCATGTGACAAAGCTAGCGTAAGGAAATTCTCTTAGTGAGTATCATCACATCACATTAGCCAAATAAAGCAGGAGGCAAACCTGCTTTAAGCTATAGCAAGAATCTAATATCAAAAGTTAGACATTTAAATCTGGTGCCTGAATTTAGGAAGTGTGACTATTGACTTGTTGCCTGCAGGGAAAATCAGAGAATTTGCCCTTCTTGATAAAGCTAGTTTTCAATAGAACTATAAGGGGCTATGTATTGCTCCAAGAAATCTGAGCAGAGGGCAGAGAGGACAATGGTAAAAGAAGGAATTCCTGCTATTTTCGTCTTATCTTCAATGAATGTTTTGTTATAAAGAGCACTCCACTTATCACTCTCAAGCAGGACAAAAGACATGCAGTGGTGACAAGAGCTAATGTCATGTTTGACAGGGAAATTGTAGTGTTCCTGTAGCTCTGATAATCCTGAATTAAGTGTTGGCTGCTTGTTTCCAAATAATCTGTTTTAAAGCAACATTTCTGAAAGTCACAATTTCCTCACATCTTTCTTAAAGAAAGTCAAGGTATCTAGCAAAGCTGAATGCAATAAGTAAATACCAATACTATTTTACCTGATTTATTTACATAGCAAAAAGATATTCTTTTTTCTAAGCAAACGAATATTTCCTATTTTTTTAGATGCCAGTTCCTATTATTTCTATGGAAATCTCTTCAAAAAGGGTAAGTATTTTGCAAGTTTGAAATATGATGGGACTTAAGTCACATCTAATCTGTCTGGAAAAACCCAAGGATTCTTACATTCACATTTAATTAATTTAACAACAGGAGTGGTATCACAAATCATTTTTTGACCATTTTGTCTAGGAAAGCAGTTCCAGTGAATTATTTTTTACTAATGAAATTCGTCTGATAAGTACATATCAGTGTTGAGAACATTCAAAAAAATCATGTTAATAGAATAGCAAAGGCCTATTTATATTAGTGCTGTTTTCTAAGGTTTTAAATAGACTTGGAACAGTCTTGGTAATGGACTTAACCATGGTTTGTAAAACATTGTATTATGTGTCACTTATTTCTGTCCAGCAGATTTTACTGCAGGTCCTACATACTTTATATTTTCTCCTTGCATTTTTAATTGTGACTGTGACAGATATTCTTGTACACAAGTCGTCTGTTCAGCAAAGTTGAATCCAAAGGGGCTTAAGTGTGTGCTTTAGAGCCGTGCTGGATTGGCCCCCAACACCTGCCTAGTGTTCTCAGGCTGTCTGATCTCAGGTGACATGAAATTCCAGCAAAAGAATTCGGGTTTTAGAAGCTCTAAAATGAAACCTGCAATCACTACTCTGGCAAAGCTCCGATCAGAAAACTCACTGCTTATTTGGGCAATATAATGTTAGAAAGGGTTGATATATATATTTTTTTTTAATCCCAGTCCAACACCTGCTGTGTAACATAAGTAAGCAACATCTTAGAGCTGAGCAAGTTTCCTTAGGGTAGCAGTGCAGGTTAGAAAGGTTCATCAAAGGCGAACTCTCAACATCAGAGCTTTCACGTGTCTGTCAGCACATTTGAAGAGGGACTTACTTATGAAAATCACAGCTCAGAATACAAATTCTTTTCACTGTTCTACTACAAAATGGTTGCCTTTGATTACATAGTCTCTTTGAAAAATGGTGTATGACCCCAGTTTAATGGTTCCTCTTTTCTTTCACCCTTTGATCTTTTGCTGAACATTTTCCCCAGTGCTTCTCTGCTTAATATGTCCCCTGTAAATCAAAGGTGACTGAAAATAAGAGAAGAAAAGAAGTGATATTTGCCATTGTTGATGACAGATTTTCAGATTAAGGAGAGGAAGGCTTTTTTATAAATAGCCAAAAAGGCAAAACCAAAGTGGTGGAAAACCAGATGGATAAATCTAAGTCCAATGTGTCTTTTTGAATGTGCATCCTATATTTTGATTCATCTCCCTTTGACTACACCTTCAGCTCAACAGCAGCTCAGTGTTTCCTTAGAGAAGGGTAAGAATTGTGCACAATGAGCCCCTGAAGGTTTTTATACTTCTGCTTGGGAGAATGGAGCTGCTGTCAGCAATTAAGGGTATTGGTAGTTTGCTATCTAGTGTAAACACTCAGATCCTATAATTAAAGCTATTTTACACTTGCTTGACTCAATGGACTAGGCTTCCACCTACTCCCATTTCTTGTCCTGACATATGGTTGCCCTCTGTGATTCTTTTGCTATTCACATTGAGTTATGACCCAATGTTTGAAAAATACAATTAATTATGTATCTTTCAAGGGTCTAAATTGACTTTCTTTTTCCAGGTACAAACTGTCATATATTTAATTTTCTAAGAGTAAGAATCCTCATTAATGACAGCACAATACAACTTACTTTTCATATTTATAAATTTCAATCCATTATCAGTTTGAAGAAGTCGTTTCAGGTATTTGAAGGCCATATAAATGTTTCAACCAATCATAACCTTTACTTTTGTTTTGTTTTGTTTTAATTTGTGTCCAGATAATGGTATTGTGCTGAAAGTCATAACAATTTACAATCAAGAGACAGAATCAATGGAAGAAGTGATTCTTGAAGAGCTGCAAGTATTCAAGGTGAACTGTGCTGTATACACAGTATATATACAAGTCTTGAATTTTCTGCAGAATTAAAATGTCAAAGAAATCTGAGGATAGTCAAATATATAATATTCATGTGCAAGAAGTTTTCTAATTATCTAGTAATTTTATGGACAGGAAACCTTCATTTTCAAATGAAGTTTTTCTAATGTCCCAAGTTCCAAAGCAAGTTGAAGCAAATCACAACTACTGCCTTTCTATTTATGTGCTTGGACATTGGAGTACAACTTTTAATTAAAAACTTACTTCATTTTGTTTAATTTTCCCTTGTATCCAATTAAGTAATTAAAAAAGTATAACTGCACACATAAAAATGTGCCTGCTACAATCTTGGAACCTTAAATGACATCCAGATAGAAAAAGTCCACTCAGAGTGAACCAGTTAACCTGTCTCTACGGTGGGCAAACATGGGTCCTAGTGAGGCAGAACTCCATTCTCCTAAAGAACAATCTATGACTAAAGCTCAGTTCTTGGCATGTGACAAAGCTAGCATAAGGAAATTCTCTTAGTGAGTATCATCACATCACATTAGCCAAATAAAGCAGGAGGCAAACCTGTTTTAAGCTATAGCAAGAATCTAATATCAAAAGTTAGACATTTAAATCTGGTGCCTGAATTTAGGAAGTGTGACTATTGACTTGTTGCCTGCAGGGAAAATCAGAGAATTTGCCCTTCTTGATAAAGCTAGTTTTCAATAGAACTATAAGGGGCTATGTATTGCTCCAAGAAATCTGAGCAGAGGGCAGAGAGGACAATGGTAAAAGAAGGAATTCCTGCTATTTTCGTCTTATCTTCAATGAATGTTTTGTTATAAAGAGCACTCCACTTATCACTCTCAAGCAGGACAAAAGACATGCAGTGGTGACAAGAGCTAATGTCATGTTTGACAGGGAAATTGTAGTGTTCCTGTAGCTCTGATAATCCTGAATTAAGTGTTGGCTGCTTGTTTCCAAATAAACTGTTTTAAAGCAACATTTCTGAAAGTCACAATTTCCTCACATCTTTCTTAAAGAAAGTCAAGGTATCTAGCAAAGCTGAATGTAATAAGTAAATACCAATACTATTTTACCTGATTTATTTACATAGCAAAAAGATATTCTTTTTTCTAAGCAAACGAATATTTCCTATTTTTTTAGATGCCAGTTCCTATTATTTCTATGGAAATCTCTTCAAAAAGGGTAAGTATTTTGCAAGTTTGAAATATGATGATTGTGACTCAAATGTAATGAAGCTGTAAACTGCACAGAGCTAGGTGCATGGATAGGTGGACAGATGTACATCCTGTATAATGAGAGCTGGTTGGATACATGTAATTGTTCTGTAATATAAACTTATGGTTATAGGCTCTGTTCCTTTATTATGTATTTATGTTTTTCATTTCTAGTGGTAAATATCCTTAGTTCACAATACCATAAACATCAATGCAAGTAAAACCTGTTTCATAAGTTACTGCCGTACTTAATCACAGTAGGGAGTAGTTTGGTGGATACGGCAATTCACAGAAAAGTTCTGTGTTGATAAATGCTGACAGACTTCAGCCCCCTATCAGCAAAAAAGCCTTGCTGGCTCTCCCACATATTCTGTAGAACTGTTTGGATCTGAGTTCTTTTTGAGTTTCTGAAAAATTCTGCTGATATAAACACCCAATTTATTACTCTTGTGGGCAGATTCTCTTTCATATCATATCATATAATCATATCGTGTCAGCATGGAGCCATTATAAACATCTGAGGATAGTTTTAATGTTAAACATATCCAACAGTGATGTTAGACATCCGGTGCAATGTAGGTGCACATAAACACAGTGAAACATGAGTAACAGGAATGATAACTGCTTTATTAGGAGGTGTGACTGTGCCCCAAAGGGTTGAGTCTTCATGTCTAATCAACTTACATCCCTCCTGTATGTAATGCAGAAAGCCAAAGTCCTATGATGGTAATTCAGAGAAGGAATTGGGATGAAGTATTTTGAATTATTTCCTGCCTCAATCTTTTCCCACCGATTGTAAAAGCAGCTCTGGAAACTAAACTATCTAACACTGCACCCAAGTGATTATTTGGAGAAAGACTTGGTGTCTTTTCAGATGTTTGCCTTACCTTTAACTCTCAATGAATTGTCATGGTTAAAGGGTTATGTTGGAAGAGTAAAACAGAGATACCATAAAGTGTAAAGTAGCATTCATCCCCTATATTCATCTCCCAAGAGGTGTGCTAACTCTACTAATTCAAGGCATATCTGGAAAATCTGGACAGGTCTGCAAAAAGGCCACCACAGCAACCCAGTAGTTGAAGAGAAAACTTCTTGTGAGAAGTAAAAGTAGGTTTACTTTTTGAAGAGCTCAAAAAGAAGACTGAGAGAAAACAGGAGAGTCAGCTATATATATTATGTATGAAGTGACTTCCTACTGTGTATATGAGGACTCTTAAACATTGATGGTAAAGCAACATCAGATTGAAAAAACCAAGATCAGATTGTTGAATGTAGATAAACTTATTATTGAAATAGGGTACAGTTTTCTGACACTGAGGACAATTAAATGTTGGAATATGTGTTAGGGTCAGAGTTGGCAGCAAGTAATTTTGTCTTTAAAATCAGCAGGAATATAACATAGTTGAGCATATATGAAAAAGAAATGTTGTATCTCAAGCATCTTCACTGATCTCTTTTGAACTTGGAGTTACTGAGCCTGTGGAGATCTCCTTGCTGCCTATGTCTCCACGTCCTTATAACACTGACCAGTCTTCACCAAGTCATGGTACAGTAAAATATCACATTTCAGGGCTGAGCTTGTTATCTGTGGAGAGTGGGAAAGAATGTTCTTTGATGTTCAGTTGGCTAGATAGCAGATGCTTCTTTTCCCTCCTGTGATTTACCAAGACTTAAAGAAGTCTTTACCCTTGCTAAAAGATAAAAGAGAAAATCTCTTCTCATATGTCTCATTGAAAGTGTTGTTCATGTCTTCTGGGACAATCACACTGCAGCACTTGCAGACAAAGAATTCCCCTCAAACAAGTACCCTAGGTTTTCTCTTCATTCCAGTTGGCAGATTGAGTTCCTGCTACTATCATCTGGTTTATCTCACCAAAAAAAGTCTTCAAGCATTGCTGTTACCAGCCTCTCCTAGTTTATTACTCTGGCATCTCTGAAAGTTAAATTTCTATGATCTAAAGAGATATAAGAAGTATAATAAGGAACAAGAACAGACTATCCAGATTAAAATTTATATTTTGTGATAGACTAAATAAGGTGTTAGTATTTTCCAGGTTTAAGTAATTTTAAAATTCCATATTTTGACAGCTTGATTGAAGAGTAGGAATTATGAACTAAAGTTTTGTCACTGGTATGAGCAAAACTTAGGAATCCTTTTCCTGACTGGTAAAACTGTGGAAGTGAGCTGTGCATAAGCAGTTTCTATTGCAGTGCACAATGCATATTTCTGTGTTCAGAAAATTTTCATTCATCAGCAACAAGACTTTTTCTCAAATTCCTTTCAATTCAAGCTATTCTCTTCTGATTTTTTTTTGTGCTAGCATCTGAAAAATTAAATTGATTATCTGTTATTTGATTTGAAAAGGACATCTATGTGAGCTCAAAAGATTTATACAATGAGTGCTAAGGCTGAAAAGCTCCCACCCAAACCCTGTAAATAAATACTAAAGAAGTGGTTAGTGACCAGGTAATTTGTAAGGAAAGACTACACAGCAACTGGAAAACAATTACGTATCTATCTATCTGTCTATCTATCTAATCTATCTATCTATCTGTCTATCTATCTGTCTGTCTGTCTATCTGTCATCTATCTCCTGCGCACTGAGGTATTATACAAATCCTAGCACTACTGTGCATGTAAATATGTGACCATATTCCAAGTAGCCACATCAAGAGTTAAATTTACTTGAAAACTCCCGTTTTAAAATTGAATTTGCTTATAACCCTTGCATTTTTGAACTTTGTTTAAAGTCTCTCATGTCAAGTTGGGGTTTTTTGCAGATCATTTGGGTGACAGACAAGTGTAAAGAGGGAGGCATTGGAAAATGTCTTGATGAAGAAAAAAAAATGTAAACTCTTGCCTATTCAAACACAAAGCTGAAACTTCAGAAGCGGGGAAATGCCAAAATAAACTTGTTCATTTTGCCTTCTTTCTGTTTCTCTGTCCTCAGTAGGAGAGTTTAATCTGTAATCAGATATTTTCCTGCAGAGTACCTCTGCCTCCCTCAGGCCTCAGGCTGGAAATGCAACAAGCAACGATTAATTTAACAAATTCTGCTTTGGGAAGAGAAGTTTTAGTGGGCATTCTAGGAACCCTGCGTGGTGCTTTTTTTGCAGCAACAGCTCTACGTGGGCTCCGAGGCGCTCATAGCCCAAGTGAAGTTCCACCAGTGCGACATGTATGGCACAGCCTGCGCCGACTGCTGCCTGGCTCGGGACCCCTACTGCGCCTGGGACGGCATCGCCTGCTCCCGCTACTACCCCACGGCAGTGCAGGCAAAGAGGTGAGAGCCCCTGCTTCTCCTGGCACTCTTTGTACAAATGTCTGCATCAACGGGTTCTACTGCCACACAGAGTACTTCGTTACTTATTTATCTAATTCATCTCCCACTCAGACATAACCCAACTGGGAGATGTTGCAGTGCACTAAGACATAGTCGCCTTCTAATTTCTCAGCATAAGTTTAGGGGATTGTGAGGAACCAAACTCACAGGGTGGCATCAGCTGCAGTAGCAGGAATATTTTTATGACTAGAGTTAAGTTACTTTGTAATTATTTGCACCACACTGTAAACCCTGATTTCCTCAAACATCCTTCCTTGTCTTTACAACATCAGAGACCTGGTCTGGTAATAATATACAAGTATATCACCTTCAGTAACATATACCACGGAATTTCTAAGAAAAAGTCAAAGAAGATGCTTTGTTATTAGTTGCGATAGTGTTCACAGGGGTCCGAGGATGAGGGAAGAGATGAGGATCTGACTCCACATTTCAGAAAGCTTGATTTATTATTTTATGATATATATTATATTAAAACTATACTAAAATAATTTCATCAGGGGGCTAGCTAAGAATAGGAAAAAAAGAATTAATAACAAAGGTTTGTGGCTTGGCCAGAGAGTCTGAGACAGCTGACTGTGATTGGCCATTAATTAGAAACAACCACATGAGACCAATCCCAGATGCACCTGTTGCATTCCACAGCAGCAGATAACCATTGTTTACATTTTGTTCCTGAGGCCCCTCAGCCTGTCAGGAGGAAAAATCCTAAGGAAAGGATTTTTCAGAAAATATCATGGCTACAATTAGTGATATACCATCACCAACCAAAATCCACTAGCACAGATTTTCTACAAAAGCTAAGGTTTGGTTTGGGTTTTCTGCAGTGGATTGAAAGGCAAATTACTCTAGAGGCAAGTTCAAATCACAGACCTGATTTGGGTGTTTTAATTCTTCCTTGTGGAGACAGTTTCTCTGTATCACCCTTCATTTATTCTTGGTTCTTGACCTTCACTCTTTCATTCAATGACTTCCCTGGGACCTGTTGTCCTCCCTTCCCTCTCAAACCCAGGTTCTGAAATTCAGCTACACAGGTCAAGTATCTAGAACATGCATGATTTAATCCATGATTTTTCACAAAAATTAGTCAGCTTTGCCACCTAGACAGAGAAATTTCTTACCTGACTCAGCAAAATTTTGGTATTGCATAGTTCAAATAATTTCTTTTTTAGCAATTACTGGTTTTAAAAATATATCCTTATTTATATTAGACCTACAAGGACTATATTAATAAATTGAATAAATTCCAGAGAGAGTTTTAAAAACTTGTGGAGATGCTTAAGTCCAAACCAAGTCACAGTATCCCAAAAATAGTATTGTTTCTCAAGGAAAATCAGGAATATGGGGCTTTGTATTTAGTTATTTTTCATCTGGCATATTTATCTTTCCATGAACCTGGATGCACTCAAATGCATGCTGACTATTGTCAGGCATAACAGACATTTCCATGCATTTTTTTAAAAGATAATTAATACAGTGATGTTATATTTAGTAGCATCATTTTTTGGATAAGACACATTTAAAAGTATGAATGAGTGACTCAGCACAATTGAGAATCTCTTGGATTTACTGCACCAAGGCACAGGTTAAACCAAGCAGGAAACTTACACAGCCTTTTATAAGCAGGACTGCATAGTTTTCTTGTGCTTTTTGTGAATATAAGGAAGGGAAGATGTGGGCTCTGGTTGACTGCTCAGGGTGAAATGAGTCTGGTTAAAATTTTCAGGCCCCGGATTAAGAAAGATGAGCAGCTACACAGTGGGCTGGGGAGATTAATGTCCTACAGTATAAGTAAAATTGGATTATCATAATGATAAAGCATATGGGTTACTCATCTGATGATGTAAAAGTCATTTGGAAGGGAAGGGGGAATTAAAAAATTCCCCACCAGCATTTTAGCTTGCTAGCAGTATCAGCATTTATGTTGTGCAGGCTACTTGTTGACTAAGAAAAGATGAGATGATCTCACTGAGGCCTGGACTTTGTTGTACATGTTTCTCACCTAAGACAATTTCCAGAGTATCAGCCTTTAAGTTCTCTGAAAACACATTTATCCAGGGTGGAGTGATATGGGCAGCACCCCAGGCACCTTCCTGTGCCTTAACTCCTCAACATTCAGCAGGTCAGCCTCTAAAAGAAGAAAATACTGCTGCTATCTCCCTCCTTCTCTTAAGATAAGCACTGTAGCAGTGGAGAAGGGATTTGCACTCAATTGAATGTTCTTGAAATCTGCAAAACTTGTTTTCCATATCAGAGTCTGGGGAAAACAGCTAGCAAGAGTAACAGTGTTGAGAGGCATGAATGGCATTTGCTTTGTTCACTTTAGGTCACAGCTGAAGCTCAGAGCATTTTAAATTTAAGGCCTTACACTAACTTGTGGGACAGGGAGAGACAGGGAGAGGTACTAGGGACATGGAAGCTGTTTTAGGTTTCTTCCTGTCAGGTACCATGTGAAGAGCACCAGGGGACAAGGCAGTTCCTGGCAGACAGTGTGGAGTTCTCTGATACCAAGTGGCACTGACTGGTTGATAACCCTACCATGGCTTTTAATTTAATTAATGTAACATCCCAGAGCATTCATGTTTTAGTCTGGCCTTGTCTCAAAGCTCAAGATCTCTGTTTAATCTGTACATGATAATACAAGTAATGTGGGTGCAAGGGGCATTGGAGAGCACTTGTTTTCCTGTTCCTGATACCTGCCCCTTTATTGGAGTCATGGAGTTGTGCCTTACATTGCAACACACTTGAGCTGACCTTAGTACCACCTGTCTCTGCTCAAATGTGGCCTTCATTCTGTACATTTATGTGGACTTCTCATCTGTAAGAGCAGTGCTGTTAGTAGGGAAGGGCTCTGCTCAAAGCTCTCCTTTTAATTCCAGTCCTACTGGTGAAGAATTGAATTGGGACAGGGATGCACAATGTGTTCTACCCACTTTGATCCAAATGCTGTCTGCTTTAGATCCTGATGCCTCCAAGGTACAACAAGTGTTTAGAGTAACATTAAATAGAAATCTGTAAACAAAGGCATGTAACGGATTTAGAGAGAAGTGAAGCATAAATATAAAAACCTTATGCTTGGCATCTGGTATTAATTTTTTAAATTGTGAAAATCTTTGTAAATGTATATCCTGGATAAATAATTAAATGTGGGGTTTAATTAAGAAAAAATAAAAACTGAGTCCAAAATCCCATATCTTGATGCTGGCAGCACAGCACAGCACAATTCCATGGTAATTACAGGTGTGTGGCTCCTGAATACTGCAAATATCTCAGATGGCAGAAGGAATTTCTACTGCATTCAAATTTCATTAAGTGTACTTGCGAAAGCAGAGGTCCAGGACTTAAATGCTTTAGTTCACTATTAGCTCTGCAATCTGATTTAGTCAGTTTCAATTTTTATATAAACAAGCACCAAATTCTACAAGTGAGATTCTTTGCTGTATCAGCTCACCATCCAGGCTGAAAAAGGCCTGAAGTAATTTTAAAAAGTCTTTGAACTTGGGTAGGCATTGTGTGATTCTTTAGCTAATTTTTAGAAGCTGGCAGTCTCTCCCCTGCCTCCTCTCCCTCTCTGTCTTCTTTCTCCATCACCCTCTCCACCAGCAGGCACACAGTCTACTGATTTACTTATGCAAATATAGTGATGCCTTTTCTTCTCAAAACTTTTTGATTTTGCCTCACACAGTCCTGGGAAATAATAAAGAAAAATGAAAATTATGCTGATGGTAATGATGATGATGATGACTGTGTTGTTTTTTTGCAGATAATTTTTACTAGGCTCGTGGAAGCACAGAGTTAAGGGCTGAAATCTAAATCAATGTTATTATAGATTGCAAAAGATACTTCCTGAAATTCAGTACATTTGTTAATCACTTAAAATTGTTCCTTACAGTAATTTATCTCAGGGATTGTCTGATAATCTATTATTCTGAGTAAAATAATTTCTAAGAAAAAATAATACCATGCTTATGTCAGTATTTGTGAAATGAGTTTATCTCCCAGCATCTCCCTCTCTTTCAGCACCTCTCTCCATTTTTGCCTTCTATTTGAGAAAATAGTTAGTGAAGGCAATGAAAATAGTAAGTGAAGGCACTGTATCTTCCCCAGCCCTCACAGCTGCAACAGTTAAATTCCATCAAAGAAACATTTCTTTTTCTTTAATGATCCTGACAACTGGAGAAACAACCTTGTCTTGCAGAGCTAGGTTTTTCTTAGCTTTACAGTGATCTTAAGGAACTCATGAGTAAATGGAACACGCTTGCTCCCTGTTCCTGCTAGATAGGGCTGTTGGACCTTACAGCAGCAGGATTGTCTTGTTTGTTTTTTTAAAGGCCAATGCATATCCTATGGTGTTTATGTATATTTGTGCAGGAGAATGTCTCTTCTGAGTAATCTACACACACAGACTTGCAAACCTGGTGACAACATTTATCAGCACTGACACTACACATTGCAATGACAACACCCAGGGCAGAATAAGGCCCAGTTGCTACCTCTGTTTTTCTTCAATAGGATGCAAGTATTGTTAGCGTTTCTCCCTAAAAGCCCAATGCAGTCTTCACTGAATTTCCAGATTCCCCTGAAACAACAATGGAAAAACACTGGTTCTTCTTTGAATATCAATGGAGGTTAATCTTGGTCCACCAAGAACACTGGATCATATGGGTGACAGAACTCAGAAAATAATCACTGTCTACAGCCAGATTAAAAATTAAATTAGTAACATCCATGGACAAGGCTTTTAGATGGTGTAAATCTAAATGGTTTCAGTGAATTAAATTTGTGACAAATTAAAATTTTATCTTTCGAGTTCACATAGAACTGGAGAATAATGTTATTTCACTAGTAAAATGCACAGAATAACAGAACTCTTTGGCTTTGCTTGCTTCTAATGTAATTTATACTGTACACATACCTACTGTGTAAGATTTGCTGCACTGCATATTTCTTCTGTTAATCTGTTATGTATGGCACTGGCAATACTGTATAGAATTACACTTAATGCACATATAGGAACAGTATCCTCAGAAAAACTACATTTGAGGTTGTTGGACATACTAATGTAGCAAGATACAGCATTCCTATAGGCTCTTTTATTTCCCAAGTAAACAATCTTAATTTTATTTACCAAGGCACTCAAAGAAAATAAATGCTGTGTGAAGGCATAATTCTTCTGGGAATACACTATATAATAATGGGTTTCATATTTTTTTTCTGTAAATGCAAAAAAAACTCACACCTCAAAAGTCAGAATGAGTTTTCTTTCAAAAGGACTTGTTTTTTTCCAGGTCAAAAACAGGGGTCACATGTTCTGACCCCATTTCTTCTTCCATCAGTTCACTTTCTAGGCATGGGCATTTATGAATGTGTATATTCCCTGTTGAGAAAAATGAGCTCAGTAACTGTCTGGTACAAAGGTGAAATAAAATAAAGTATTTCTTCCACACATTGAGACTCTCAAGTGAAGAAAAAAACCCAAAAAACCATGAGAGTAAAGGATAAAAGAAGCACCATTCACATACATGGAAACTGTGCTGAATTTAAAAAGGAAAACTTCCTTTCTGGAGAGAGAGAGAGAGAGAACCCAAAGACAGGCTAAAAGTCCCTATGACTGAGTGTTACCCAGTCAGTTCAAAGTATCTTGTTTTTGTATTTATAACATTAGTATAGTTATATATAAAATGGACACATAATTGTACCTCTTCTCCAGACAAGCATGTTTCTTTTTTTCAGACACATGACTCCCAGTAGGCTGAGTGGGGACAGAATACTCAGTCAAGGATTAACTCCTGAAGTTTTTAATGAAGGCTAGATAAGCATAAGCCAAACAACATGTAAACTAAATGTGTTCTCTCAAATAATTCCACTTTTTCCCCTGCAGACGTTTCCGCAGACAAGACGTTCGGCACGGGAATGCGGCGCAGCAGTGCTTTGGCCAGCAGTTCATTGGTAATCTATTCAAATGTACAAATGCTTGTAAAGGCCTGGAACAGCCAGCACAGAGTTTGCCAGGAACATGAGCCAGAGCATGATCTCACCTGCAGTTTTCACTGGCATGTTCCTGCCATGTTGTTAGAGCCGTGGGGCTGAGCCCCTGCCATCCAGGTCTAAGGGTGACTGTCTCAGTGCGTGACACCCCAAAATGTTCACGTGGTGCTGCAGCACTGACATTCACACTAACGATGTGGAGAATGCATCCCAATGGCTCCCAACAGGGAAAAAAAAAAGCAAAACAGAAAGATGGGTCAGGGATAAGAAGCAATGGAGCTGCATTCTGAAATGTGTATGAAATATTCAGGACGCTTAGAATTTAAGAACAGGCATGAGCAGTGACATGACAGAATAAAAATGTGTGTTTATGATCAAGTTTTCTCTTAAAAAAAATAAGATAGAGTACTGTTATCCACACCTTGAAAAGTGAGGATTTCAAACATGGGGATTGGGAATAGAAAACCAGAAAGAAAACAATTGCATGGAAATGCTCTGTATTTTGCAGGATAATATTCAATACATTTATAGAAGAAAAAAATAAAGCTTCTTCTAGAGTAATATTCAGAGAAACCTTATTTTAATATTTACATATATATATATATATATATTTTACCAGAGAAAGTTTCATTAAAATTGAAGTCCATTGGAGGATATTGTACATTTTGGAAAACTATATTCCAATATTAAGTGCTAATTCTTCCACAAGTTTGAAATACAACAGAGAAATCACAGTTATATAAACCAGTGTATTTTTTTAAGATATAAAACTATTTGGGCTCAAGAATCTTTCTCACTATTATGGAATAAGATGATTTCATTAATGAAGCAGTTGGTTTTGTCCAGTGTAACACCTAGTTTACCCTCCTCCAGATGTTTTGTTGGATTGAAAACCAGAATTAAATTTTGATTTAATTCTTTCACCTTGTTTTTATTAGCACCCTTGGGCCCAAACTGTACATTCAGTTAATAAATGTATAGCATGGATATGTATAATATTGGTTAGAGCATTTATAGTATCATTCTGCAAACAGTTACATGCTGTAATTATCCCTAAAAAATTCAATTTTTTTATTATATTCAAACAAATTTTGAATCCTCCTGTTTCACTGAGTGAAAATGAAATTAACTATTCATAAGAACCAGGCACAAGCAATTAGCAGTGTGAAAGGCTGAGATCTGCTTCTCTGTAATCTTAGGTGAGTCACAGCACAATTTGGTCAGATGCTGTGAAAGCCTGGGAATGAGGGGAAAATTCATTTAGCAGGTCAGATCTTCCTTAGATATTACTTTCCAGTCACTGTCTGGTTGGATCGGAATTAAGCTTCACTCCCAAAAGTAAATATACCCTGAACATGGAGTGTAACAAGTACTTGCAGTAAGACATTTTTGAAAAATGTATTTTCAAAATATTTTCAAAAATATACTTTTGAAAAATGTATTTCCCTTCCAGGTGAAGTTCTGGAGAAGACTGAGGAAAGACTTGTTTATGGAATAGAGTACAACAGCACCCTTCTGGAGTGCACCCCTCGGACCTTGCAAGCAAAAGTCATCTGGTTTGTCCAGCGAGCACATGAAACTAAGAAAGAAGAGGTAAATATTCTTATAGACTAACTTTTTCCAATAAAAGAGCCTTTTGTTAGGAACATTAACTCCTCACTAAATTTCTGCCATCAGTTGCTGAAATATATATAGGTGTCAGGGAAAATCACTATGTTCATCTGGTCTCTTGAATTAATAGACCTGAGAATTTCACCTGGTGTTTGCATTCAACATCTTGAGTGCAGATGTTAAACATGTAGTGCAGGTAATTTAAGATCTCAAAACAAAGGAAAATCCATCACTTCTCCTGGTATGTTTTTCAGGGATGAAATGTGTATGTATGTATTATTTCCAGCGTTAGTCTATCTTAACTTCTATTCATTCTTGCTGCCTCACCCATTTGTTAAGATTTTTTAAAATTTTTGCAAATGAGTGTTGGATTCTCTGCCTTTTTTACATGTATTTTACCATTATGAAATTGCTTCATAAGTGCAATCATGTTTATTCCTCCATACCTTTCTGATACACATCAATGTAGCTATCACTGCAGTGTAGATATGTCACTATAAGGCCTGGTAAAAAAGTCCCCATCTTTCTTATAAGCCCCCTTTAAGAACTGAAAAGTCAAAATAAGGTCTGGAGCCTCCTCTCCTCTAGGCTGAGCAACCCCAGCTCTCTCTTTCTTCATAGGAGAAGTGTCCCATTCCTCTCTCATTTTTGTGACCCTCCTCCAGTCCCACTCTAACAGGTCCACGTCTGCCCTGTTCTGAGGATCCCAGAGCTGGATGCAGCCCTCCAGGTGGAGGCTTACCAGAGCAGAGGGAGGGAGAGAATCACCTCCCCTGAGTTGTTGGCCACACTTCTTGTTATACAGCACAGGATACAGTTGGTTTTCTTCAAGTGGACATGACCAGCTCTCACCCAGTTCCTCATCCTTCAGTACTGCCAGGTCCTGAGTTCATTCTCTTCAGGGAGGCTTTGGATCCCTTCATCACTCAGTACTTCTGATTAAATTCATCACCTTACTGTTAAAGGAAAAGCTGAGGATACCATTTTCCTGACCATTCCTGCCGCTGAATTAGACAGCTCAGTGCTTCCTGCTTGCCAACATCTGTGAATGTCTCATAGTCTCATAGTCAATACTGAAGCCCTCAGGAGCTGTAGGAGGAACTCAAACAGCAGACTCAGAACTGGGGCTTTAAGATTACAGTGGTCCTGCAGTTAAAGCTGCAAATACTTTTGTGAATGTCTCCTCAAAAGCATACCAGTCTATAAGAGAATTCACAGGGATCCTTATCAAAGGTCAGCTGGCAAATGCCTTTTTTTTTTCCATCTAGTAGATTTCCATGTTTCTAACTTATTTCCCTCTGCAATTAAAACACAGATCTGTCTGCTCCACTATATTTTCTTCCATGTTTCCCAGATTCTTTAGATCGTTCTCCATCTTCAACTCAATCTCTTCTTTACTTCAAGTAAATATTTTTGTTGTTACAGAAAGCACTGTGAATTGAAAATTTGTATATCTCTAATCTTCCTCTCAAAATTTATTATTACAGTCATGAAAGTACAGTTCAGAAATAATTGAATTGGTTTAATGTAATAGCAAAGGACTGTGCTCTATAACTGCATTTTATGGGTTTTTTTCAGGTGAAGACCGATGATAGAATAATAAAAATGGACCTTGGCCTTTTATTCCTGAAGCTGCATCGACTGGATGCAGGGACTTATTTTTGCCAGACAGTGGAACACAGCATTGTTCACACTGTCAGGAAAATCACCCTGGAGATAGTCGAGGAGGAACGTGTAGATGAAATGTTCAATAAAGACTATGAGGAGGAGATCCCTCACAAAATGCCATGCCCAATGCAGAGCAGTATACCTCAGGCTTCAAAGCCATGGTATAAGGAATTTCTTCAACTGATAGGTTACAGCAACTTCCAGAGGGTGGAAGAATACTGTGAAAAAGTGTGGTGTACAGATAAGAAGAGAAAAAAGCTGAAAATGTCTCCATCCAAGTGGAAATATGCCAGCCCTCAGGAGAAGAAGGCAAGGATCAGGCCAGAGCATTACCGGCTGCCCAGGAACATAGCTGACTCTTGATGGACAAAATCCATCCACTGTTTCTGAGCAAAATTTTATTTGGACTTAAGAGGGAGAAATCAGTCTTGGTTTGAGTAAATTTCACAGGTTTATATATGTAAAATATTGGGACTGAAAACAAAAATGCTATGGTAAGTTATATTGTACACTCATGATGACTGTTTAGAAGCATTTTAAACAAAATCTTCCCAGCTATCTGGTTCTAAGTAAATGCAATCAGAGTTTTGCATTAGGGAGGGAGGACATGACAATCTTCAGGTTTTGAGTGCTTGAATCAGTTCCCTGTGTGGATCTTGCTTGCGCTGTATATTGTTGCACATGATGGCATATTTAACAAATTCAAATTGCTAAACATTCACAAGTGGATGAAAAGTATAAGAGATATCTTTTCTTTGTTTCACAAATTTCTCATGCTTCTGAAAGCAGCACGTTTTAAGATCTTATTCCTTTTGATTGTGACCTGTCTGAGTTCATCACTGAGAACAATGAGTTGTGTTAATACAGTGTACTGCTACTTCTAAAGATAATGAAGGGAAATCCTATTTGCTTCCCACCTTTTTTTTTTTCAGTATCAGCTATTTATGAAGCACAGTGAGCCCCCACAGCTAAATAATATTGCCTAGTAACTTCATGTAAGCCACATGCATGCTGAGAACACAGACAGAAGGAAATTCATCAATTTTTCTACATAAGAAGTTGAAATAATGGTTTAGATAGAAAACGAGTCCATCTTGTGTCTGTACATTGCCTTAGCGGACACGAATCAAGGGATCGCCCTCTTGTGGCAAAAGAAAGCGAAACACGATATTTGAATTACTTTTTAAAGAAAATGTGTAAGCAAAGTATTACTGAGATCCCCAGCTGGTTTGCTTTCAGCAGACACTTTTAGTCTCCATGTACTAAAGCCACAGATTTAGAAGGCAGTGTTGAAAGTCATTTATACTGGGAAGACAGCATTTTAAATAAGTGATGCTTTATGTTGATGATGTGATTTTGGGGTAAAATGCGGTCATAAAAAGTTAGGATGCAGATTAAAAACCATTATACAGCTGTGTTTCTATAGTTTCAGGATCTGGTCCACATAAACCTTTTTCTGATTTTTGATCTCTGTTTGAAAGGGCTGCTTTGCTCCTCTTGTGAGTGATACCAGGAAAGGAGATCAAAAGAACTAAATTATTTACAAGATGCAGAAAACCTAGCATTTCAATACTTGAGAAATTTAACATTACAACATGAATTGGATTGGGGATTTTTTTTAAATTAAAAATTTAAAATAAGAAAGTGAAGTTAAGCACAAGTTAAGCATAAATACAAGCTAAATGTAAACACTAGTGAGTCAAAAATTAGTTTACTCCTAAAATAAGAACATGATGCCAGTAGGGGAAATAGCCAAGCTGATCCAAATTTTTATGCCATGAAGAAAATATACAAGGGATTCATCACCTACAAAGAGCTTGGTGGCCCTGGAAGGGTGGGAATTAGCAGCCTGGGTAACAGAGGTTTGTGGTTTGCTGTGTTCCCAAAGGCAGCAATCAGTGCTAACGCAGAGTTTTCCAAGCAGGCTGTTTGTGAGAGGAGCTCACAGCTGCTGACAGGACCAGTGAGCTTTGCTGGGCTCCTCTGGGAGCTGAGACTGACCCCTGCGTTTGAAAGGAGAACATGGCACAGTGTCAGCAGCCAGAGTGTGAGGAAAGCAGGGTTTCACCTGGTGTGGGTATAATAGGAATGAATCTTCATCAGCCTGTTAGGGGAATCAGGGTATCTGAGGGCTTGCACTTGGTTTAGCTACAATATCTCTCTAAGAGATGGGACTGGACACTCTGCAGATCCTTGCATGAGTTCATGCAGTTGCTAGATTTGGTCTGAGAGAGGAGACTGGATGATCTCATGTTTCTGGGACAGTTTAATGGAACTTAGTTGCATGTAGGATTTTCTATTTGTTTACAGCTGTATGGAAAGGACCAGCGGTGTGATTTTTGGCAGAGAACACACACAGAACAAGCATCCCTGATCTGAACTTAATGCCCTATACAAACCTCATTGACACCTTTGGTGGAAAACTTCTAAAACACTACTAAAATTCTTTTCTGATGAATTATGGAGTCCCCTTCTTTTAAACAACAACGGGAGTTATTTTTTATTTCTTTATTCATTTGCAAGTATCTAGTGCTAAATGTATCATCAATGAACTATTAGAAGGGAATTATAGCATCTCAGCCTCACGGAACAAATCTAAGTTTTTGTCACATTCTCTGAGATTTCAGGTGGAAATCATCTTATATGGAAATCAGGATTCTTGATTTGATATGAGAGTGTATATTTTTAGCTCCCCATCCCTTTGGTGTTTACATGTGGAGAATTGCATTACCTTTTTATTTGCCTTTTAAAAAACCTTGCTCCTTTATGGTTACAATGCCAGGTCTTGTTCAAAATGAACTATTAGAAAGAGTGACAGTGTATTTTGAAGGCATCTCAAAAGGTTATTTAAAATGCCTATATTTGGGGAACAAATCTAAGTTTTTGTCACATTCTCTGAGATTTCAGGTGGAAATCATCTTATATGGAAATCAGTATTCTTGATTTGATATGAGAGTGTATATTTTTAGCTCCCCATCCCTTTGGTGTTTACATGTGGAGAATTGCATTACCTTTTTATTTGCCTTTTAAAACTTACATTTTTAGCTTACACCTTGCTCCTTTCATGGTTACAATGCCTGTGAGAATTCAGAACTACAAGGTCTTGTTCAAAGAGTGCTCTGACATCTACGGAAGAAGAGAAAGAGTGACAGTGTATTTTGGAAGGATATGCACAAATGTGCATTTAGCAAAAGGTTATTTAAAATGCTTCTTTGTATATTTGGGGGCCATTGTCTTCTTATCATTATGAGTTTGATGTATTTTGTATGTGCATGAAGTGGTCAAATTATAAATATAATTAAGAACTATGTTTGGCTGAAATAATCTCTATTATTTCTTATAATTTCTTTTCCCCAGACAGCATGATTATCTGCAGCTCGCTAGTCACACATTGTTAATTTCAGATGTCCTTCACCATGCATTTTATGAGCAGAGACCACAGATAAGGACAGAAGGATGTATGTATAGAGTTGCCAAGTGGGAAATGTGGAACAGGGTAATGAGTAGATATGCCTGCCTGATGCACAAATGTATTTTGAGAATGGAACATGGTCACTTAAGCCCAGAAGATGCTAACCAATGGAAATTCACTGAGAAGTCACAATTTGGATATAAAGCTTTGGACTCTACCCTGTTTCGTGGTGAAGGAAAATCTAGATTTTGGATAACACTTCCTTTGCTTTGCTCTTGTTCTTTGTTGTCAGTGAGATTACTGTCACCTTGTACAGACTGCTGTGCTCTCAGATTCTCTTGGGACATCAGGGCAGGAGGGTGTTAAACTGCAACTCCTGGCTTGAATATCTCAAAATAGCCTTTAAGGATATTCACTGCTGTTCTGTAGCTATAAACAGATCTCCTTTTGTAGGCAAACAATTGCCCTGAAGGGGTATTATTCAGGTACCTGAATTGCACAAGTAACCTTGAAAAAGTGCTTGAATCAATATAATTAACATAGTTATAGAGTTTCTCTTGTTCTTTTATTTTCTCTTAAATTTCAAGAGTATTCTGGTTTTGGCTGGTGTAGGGTTAATTCTCTTCCCAGTGGCTGCTGTGAAGAAATGTTTTGGATTTGTTCTGAAAACAGGGTTGATAATATAGACAGGGTTTGTTTTTTTTTTTTTTTTGTCGGTTTGTTTTGGTCTTTGGTTTGTTTTTTTTTTTTTTTTGTTTTTTGGTTTTGTTTTGTTTTGTTTTGTTTTGTTTTTTGTTTTTTATTGCTGAGCAGGACTTACACAGTGCTAAGACCTTTCTTTGCTTTTCATACTGCCACACTGGTGAGGGACCTGGGGATGTGTGAGAGGTTGGGGGCAAACACAGCTGGGACAGGTGACCCAAACCAATATTCCAAACTGTGTGGCATCATGGGTCAGTTTATAAAGTGAGTGGAAGAAGGAGGTTTGGGGAAATTTAAAGTAACGATGTTTGTTTTCCCAAGTCACTGTTACGTGTGATGAGGCCCTGCTCTCCTGGAGATGGCTGAACACCTGCCTGAACATGGGAAGCAGTGAATTAATTCCTTGCTTTACTTTCCTTGTGTGCATGGCTTTTACTTTCCCTACTAAAGTTTCTTTACCTCAACCCACAATTTTCTGTTTCACCATTCCAGTTCTCTCCCTGATCCTGCTGGTTGGGGAGCAAATGAGTTTCTGCACTGGGGCTTGGTTGCTGGCTGGTTCTTAACCCTGACAGGGGAAAAAAATCAATTTTCTCTTAAATGTCAGTCAGTCATGTTCCCTCTTTAAAAAAAACCAAACAAACAGTCATCTCCTTATTCTACCTTTGCAGCACTGAGGCTGCAGTTATTTATGCAACGTTATATCTCTGAGTCCAGAAGCCACAAATGCCTCTGAAAGCTGCACTGTCCAGATAAGAGGCACTGAAAGTGAGCTTTTTACAGCTGTAACCAAGCAGGATGCCTGCAATTCCTATCAGCCCTGGAATCCTGTTCACTTCACCAAATTACTGCTTTTATTGGAGAATTCCTATCCAGATGACACGAGTATTTATTGTAAATGAAGCCATGATTGGCAAGTTTTCCCTTTGGGCGATTTTTTTTTTAATACTCTCAATGAGTGATTTTTTTATTACTATTAATTTATTTTTTTGAGGAAATAGGTTATCTGACTAGCACTATAAAGATGGCAGAGCTAGCAATGTCAAGTAAACCTTTTGTCAATATGAGTTAATCAGCTTTCTACAGTGATGCACATATTGAAGAACACATTTGCCAAATATCAACCTAATCCATTACTGTAATTGCATTTCACAAAAGAGCTTTTCTCCTTTGAGATATGGCTCTCATGTAATGTTGAACCAGGAAATACTTGGTTAAGCATTTGTGCACATGTGCTCATAATTTGCTGTAGTTAGAATGGCAGAGGAAAGCACAATTGAACAAACTTACAGCACAGAAGCCTTATCTGCCTAATTCCTAGATTTCTTGAGGTTCTTATAGATGCCCATCTAGAAAGAGCACATGTGGTTAGACGAGGAGAAGTCTGGATCAATAAATGGTTTGGTACCACACAAGTCCTGTTTCAGGACAGCTGTGGGCTAAGGATCCTTTGTGAACATGTTGCAGTACATTTCCCCAATAACAACACACAGAGAACTCCATTGAAACAAAATATCTCTTTACTTGCAATGTCAGTTAATTGAACAGCAGAATTTCATGTCTTTGAAAGTGTTTTTGCACATCTTTGGAAAGCTATGTTTTAAGAAGAATAGTCCAGGGTTACATTTAATGTGGCTGCATTTGTTACCTATGACTTATGAACTCCCAGAATATCTGTAGCCAATTTGAGTTTCAGCATTTCCAACATACATGTAGCTCATGATGACTTTTTTCTCACTCTGAAGAATCACATTTGCCAAGTCCCCTCAACCTGGACTGAAGTATGTCTGTGAAGGCACATAATAATGTCAATAACCATCATTATCTTCCTAAACCACAACAGCTATAATTCACTGTCTTCTCTCTTATCCCAATTATAAGAGCTGAAATTTGCAGACCAGTGGGCATGATTAATGCACCATGAGCATTTTCTGCATTTTAATTTGTTAGGTGATGTTAATCAGAACTTGAAGAATGCACTGTGGACCTTATCATAATCAAGGTAATATAAATATTCTACCTGTAGCTGTAACTCAAGCATACAGATCATTAGTATTTAATTTACTGCATTTTCTTCTGCTTAAATGTTTTTTTTTTCTTTGATACAATATTACCCTTCAATCATTAAAAAAAACCCAACAACATTTGATAGTGCTTTTTTACATTTGAAGTTGACTTAGCTTCACAGTAGCCACCAGAGGGATGAAAATACTTTTTGGCATCCCTTGATCTCTTCTTTCTCTTTTTTACAGACCCTAATCTCTTATTTTTGTCTTATTTATCTCTTTGGCCTGTGGCCAAAGCTCCCCATGTCACAGTGTCCTGCTGGAGCAATGAAGAGTAGTGCCAGGTGAGCAGGCGAGTTGAATCATCAGGGGGACCCCAGCCTGTGCTCCAAAAGCAGAGAGTGAGGGAATCTGTACTAATCAATATTCTTTCCACAGGCAGTTCCTGGTACTATAGTCTAACACAACTTCCTCAGTCATTCCTGTTATAGAGTGGAACCTTCTGGAAGAGGGTTGGAGTGAAAAATCAGAAGTTAGTAAGTCTATCAAGGAATATAAAATTTTTTTACAGTGATGTCCATTCATGGTCTTGTCAGATGGAGTCCGGAGTAGTACAGCCCATAGAAATATTCAAAGCACAAGAGCAGTTGTTCAGGTTTCTTAGATACTTTTTTTGTTGTTGTTTTTTTTTGTGGGAGAAGGGGGAAGGTATGAGATTTTGATTGCATGTTTGGGGGTTGTATTTTTTAAAGTTCTTCCATTCTAGTTGTTGATGAAAAAGGAATATAAATTTTTAAACGGCAATCTGTCCTTTTAAGATGTATTCATTACAATGAGAGGATTCATCAGATTAACTCCACCATGATTACATTTTCAGATAATCACGAAAAATTATTTCAAGATTATTTTTGTCTCAAAATAAATACTCTCAAATATTAGAGCTATCAATATGTATGAAAATATGGTAACTACTTCTCAGCAATTTTGCCTTAGAAAACTACTAAATAAAGGCACTGGGGAGGGTGACATTGACAGTATTCAACAAGAAAATATATATTGCATGATAGTTTTTTCTGAGGGATTTTTTTTATGTACTCTCATAGGTCATATTTTATTAGAAATTAATTTTAAAAAATTATTATTTATATTTGCTTAGAATCTGGGGAATTAAATTTTAACACACTTTTACACCACATTTCTGTAAAAAAGAGTTATTAATGAACCTGAAATACAACTTTCAAATAGTATCTGCCTTTCTATATTCTGCCATTTAATTATCTTGGAAAAGACCAGAGATGAGATTTTTTTTTATTGTCTGAAAACTATTGTATTTTTTTTTTTAATGTGCATGGACCTTTTTAGAGTGTGTACATGAAAAAAAAAATCATTTAACCTTCAATACATATAATTAGGGCTCCCGCAGCCTAGAACATTACCCTGTCTGTTCTGTGGCTTTTTGACTGTTTTCCACACTTTCGTGGCATTGTTTCCTGAATTTCATTAAATGTTGCAGTTGTCACAGGGAATTGTCAGCTGGCAGGTGAATATTTGGCTGTGAGTTATTTATATTGTGTGGAGTTAGTGTCCAAAATAATATAGGAACTGCTCACCCACAGAAGCTTTTATAAAAGACTTTGGGTTGTGATTTTTTATCATAGTTCCTGTGCCTGGATGGATTATGAAATGTGGAGAAATTTTTGATTGAGAGGAGAATATGCCCTGAAAAGCAGAAACATATTTTATTGCTTAAAAAAAAAAGAAAAAAAGAAAAAAAAGGAAAGGTTTTACATCCCATGCATGCTTTTCAAAGCACCTAAAATGCACAAATTGTGAAACCACAGAGGAAAAGGAGTTGCAAGAGTGGCCTTTTGGCTTCTCCTGACTTTGGTCCGTGTCTTTGGTGGTGAAAAGAGGGTCAGTATGAACTCCATCCTCTTCCACAGCTGCTGGTGAAGCTAAAGGTGCCAGGAGGATTTCCACATCCACAGCTGTGCCAGGGAGCACATCCCTAAGGGATGGTTCTTGCCACTGTTTGTTTTCATTGTGTTCCTGTGCAGCTCTGGTCTGATCCAGTGTGGTGGTTTGCCCAAAACCACTGCATCCAGCCATGAGACAGCACATGGATTGAGAAGTCTTGTGGGGGACACTGCACAAGCCATATGGCAGGAGCAAAGGGTGATGTGGGAGGACAGGTATAAGGGGAAGCCTTTCTCATTCACAGTTCACCGCATTTGATACTGTGCAATGCAGGAGAAGGAGGCAGAAGAAAGAAATAATTGTTCACAACTTCTGTAGTTTGGATTTTCCCTCTTGGAAAGCTGGATTCACAGAATTAAAATTAAGTGAATGGCATCTTTGGACAGCAGATGCCATATGCTCCACAGAGCTTTCAGTTGCAAAGCAACTGCAGAGAGGCCATCAACACTGTAATTGCACAAAGGCCACAGGACAAAGAGAATATATCAATCTTTTAGCTTGGTGGGAGCTGAATATGAACATGAGCTGAACTTTTAAAGGCAGCAGAATAATCATGTTAGTCCCCATTCTATTCAGGCTATAGAGGAAATGTGTTTGCTTCCCTTTCACTAGACATAAGGCTAAAAAGGACTTAAAAGGAAGGAGAGATGAAAAAGAGACTGATCTCTTTCTTGTCTCATATTTAGTCCATCTCCTACATAAGAATTCAAGGGTTTAAGCTACATAAAAGCAATGTATCAAATGAAGCAATTAGTCTATTTTTGTAGCCATAAACAAAAGCCACACTGTGGGAAATCTCTTCTTACCTGAAACTGAACCTTCCTGTCATCAGCATAACAAAAGCTGTTCCCTCACACAAGATCTAGGCAGGCAAAGAGACCAAGGGCTGAATAATTAGGGGCATAGACAAGGCAGTGATTTATGCAGCACAGATGGTGTGTCTTTCTTTAATGAATACAAGACTTTTACCTGAAATAAGTAAAACCAACCTGATGAGTTTGAAATCAGTAGCTACTTTGCAATAGAATTAAAGAAGTTTCTTCTTAGTTTCTTTGGAGACAAAATATTCTGTTTCTTTCAGCGAGAGCTGGTTATTGTGAGAGACTGAAATGTTAGGGACTCAAAAAAACCACAGGGTTCTTTGCTGAGGCCAGGTTTGCACCCCCAGAGGGGGAACGAGGTGAGCTTTTTGGGTGGGTAATGATGAGACTCTGGTCTGCATTAGACAGATGGGGTGATCAACCACTACCAGAGGTTACAAACTTGGCTTTAAGACCAATAAGAGACAGATCCTGAAAGGTGCGATGCTTTTTATCATGCCAATGGCCCTCCCCTTCAGTTGTAAACCCACACACACACACCCTCTTCTCCTGGGGAAGTTCCTAGAAAGAACTGGATGGATGGTTGCATCCAAAGAGTTGCAGTCAATGGTTCAGTGTGCAAATGGAGATCAGTAAAAAATGGCCTCACTCAGGGGACTGAGACATCTTCAACATCTTCATTATTGACAGACAGTGAGACTGAATGCACCCTCAGCATGTGAGGGACACCAAACTAGTGCTGCAGTTATTTGCTAGAGGGCAGGGAGGCCATCCAGAAGGACCTGGAGTGGGCCCATGAGAAACTCATGTGGTTCAACAAGGCCGAGTCCAAGGCCCTGCATTGGGGTCAGGGCAAACCCAGGACAGTCTGGAACATAATTGGGTTAAGAGAAATACTTGGGGCTATCAGGAGAAGAAAAATTCAACAAGACGTGGTCACGTTGACTTGCAGCTCAGAAAGTCAACCTGTCCTGGGCTACCTCACAAGAAGAAAGGCCAGAAGGTCCAGGAAGGTGATTATCCCTTTCTACTCTGCTCTTGTGTGACTCCACCTGGAGTACTGCATCCAGCCCTGGTGTCCCCAGCACAGGAAACACCTGTTGGACCTGGTGGAGAAGAGGGGCACAAAGATGATCAGAGGGATATGCACAGAGACTCAGAGCTGGAGTTTGGCCTGGAGAAGAGAAGGCTCTGGGGAAAACAGTATTTTGTTCAATATACAAATGGGGGCTTATAAAAACGATGGGGAAGGACGTTTTACTAGGGTGTGTAGGTGTGTAGCAACATGACAAGAGCTAATGATTTTAAACTGAAAGGGGGTAGAGTTAGATTGAATAAAGGAAGATTATTTTTTGTTTTTTAGAAAACAGGACAGGTTGCCCAGAGAAATTGTGGTTTCCCCATCAATGGAAGTATTTAAGGTCAGTTTAGACAAGGCTTTGATCAACCTGATCTAGTGAAAGCTGTCCCTGCCCCTGGTAGGGGGTTGGATTATATGGTCTTCACAGGTGCCTTCCACATCAGACCATTCTTCAGGGACTACTGAAATAAAACATAATTATTTTTACCCATGGTAGTCTGCCTGTAGACAACTGCAATTTCTGTTAGTACCTTGACATTTTCCTAGTCCTGCCATTTTTGCTTATGTCATCATTTTAAAATATTTTCAAGTTACCTGCAAAACTAGCATATAATTTGGGTTTTCTAAATGAAAACCTGCATTCTCTTCCCAGAAAATGAGGATTTTATGCTAGAAGTTTTCTGCTATGACTGTGTTCTCACATCTCTTACGATATCAGTGTGGTTTTTCTTGCATCAGCAGTCTTTTGAGTTCCCCTTGTATCTGCAGTGAAGATTTTTTAAAATATTACTGTATTTAGTAATACAATTGCTTAGAAGCAAACACCATGCTAGGCACTTCACAGATACCAGCTACAGAATTTCTTCTTAGCAGGGAGAGATTTTTCTTCAGATCAGGGATTTAGCTTGAGGAACTTGAAACCGATTCATTAGCACACTTGGCACGGTTAATATTATTAAAAGAGAAATATCAGCAGTGGATTAGATTTACACAGCAATGTGTCTGGTCACAGACAAACTCAGACTGTGAACCAGTTTGGGAAAAAGTCATTGGCCATTCTGAAAACTACCTCATTTGCCTTATATATCTTTATTTAAAGTTTTCCTGTATGCTAATATGTTGCATGCAAACATCATTTGCTATTTAGATAGATTGCAGGTTTCAAATTTAAAAAATCCAAACATTTAAATATCTTTAGAAATATACAGAAAAGAGATCTGGACAAATACATTCAGATAATTTGTTTACTGTATATTTTTTCCAAATTCTCATTCCTGCAGCGCAACTCAATTCCTTTGCATATAGCTGAGATAATGGCAAAGATGCAATTTTGCTGCTCAGCAAATAAGTAACATGTTCTACTTCTTGAAAGGAACAAATAATGACACTTTTTTTACCTGACACTGCAGACCAGGAGAGTTATAAAACAAGTAAACTGCATAGTTTATCAACTCTGCCACTTTTATGAGAATTGAATTTTGATCCCATTTCATTCCATAATCATATCCTCAATTCTCGAGTAATTTTTGCCTTCCAACTACACTAGCACTGGCCCCTCATTTCCCTGAGTGCCATTCTCAGCTGTGTCTGTCAGGGGTTTTTGGGGCTCCCAAGAGGGATCAGAGCCAAGGATTCACCAACTGATACAATTATGCAAGAGGCACAGGAGGGTCAAAGGACAGTAGCAACAGAAAAACAAACAAACAAACAACAACAACAACAAAAAACAGCATGAAATTATTTGTAAGCTGGATTTCCTATTGCAGAAAGGATCTATGACCATTTTACATATTCATTTGCATGAGAAATATTTTTTTTAGAGAAAGCTCGCACATTTGTTTGACAGCTATTTGATTTCCAGAATTATTTCAATTAATTCCTTGTGTTGCCTTCTGTGTATGAGTTAGGGACATATCTGAGGATTTGCAGTCACATAAACACATGCAATGTACATACAAAATACACCTCTTAGCAAACAGTGCTGTAGAATATATGTGTTTACAAGCTAAGCCTACGAAGTTAAAACTTCTCTAAATTGAAAGTATCTGACACTTGCATGAACTGACCTGGCTGCTGTCACTGCTGCACTGAGTGAGCACCATAAATACCTTCATTTATAGATGGAAAAGTTACAACACCCAGATAAAGTAAGTCCAGAAACTGAGAATTCAGAAAATCTGCTGACATATGGCCCCTTTAGACTCTCTTGGTGCTGCTAAAACATATCAAACCTGAATGAGAATCAGAGTGAACAGCTTTCAAATATTTTTTTTTTTTTAAAAATACTGAAAACCCATATTTGTATCTTTCTGGAAGAGTTGAAATTTATGAGCAATTAAACACAAAGGAATTTGTCTCCAGCTTGGACTGTAAGTAGAGGAAGACACAGAACTGAAATGTTCAGGAATATAACTTTATATATTTAAAATGCAAATTACTACAATTCTAGACTCAACAACAGAATATAGGTCTTTACCCCAACAGAAAGTCCCCAAAATGGGACACTTTATCTGCCTGTTTTCATCTTTTCTTATCAAAATTCAAGGTCCTCTGCTCTGGTTCTTACACAATCTGCTCCAAAACCTTTTACCTCTGACAAGTGGCCTGCACACACCTCACCTCAGCAGTGTAATAATTTATTGTCTTACAGTTATTTACAGTCTCTTCCTAGGGCACAAATAATGATACTTGCAGCTATAAAACTCCAGGAACAGCTGGAATGCACAGGTGATTTCAGGTTAAATACTGTTTACTCTCACAACCAACCCAAATGTGTACATGAAGATGTGTTTTGCAGTGCTTAAAAATGTGAATTATGAATTGTGGGAAGGAACACAAGTCCCCAGCTGGCATTCACATGAAGATGGAGAACTTCATGTGAAATAAAGGTGTCAAAGAACAAGCCACAGCTGTGTTCCTGCTGCCTCTGTCAGATCTGTGCTTGAGAGGCTCAGGATTAGCAGAACACAGGATGGAGAGCTGGAGTATAAGTTAAAAAACCTCTGTTCATGGAGGTTCTGATTCCAGAGTCCATTGGATGCAAAGCAGGCACAAGAGAGTGAAGCAGCCTTTTAAAGAGTGCAGTAGGGGGCTGGTGATCGGCAGCTCCTACAAAAACCAGAGAGGTTCTTGATGGCAGATGGAGACTTTTGTCTGGAGGCTTTGGATCAGAATTTCTTGGACAGTGTTCTTTGAAATATTTCTACTTCTAAGCACAGGGATACACAGACAGGCAGGCAGGCAGGCAGAAAGACAGTCCCCTCACTCAATAAAGAGAAATTGTTTCAATTTGACAAAAAACAAGTGAAAAATCTTCAAGAAATATGGAATATGGAAAAAAATGTGTTCAGTTGCCTGCACTTAAGATTTTTAAAGAAGTTTTAGAACATCAATAAAGATAAAAATAAGCAAAAAAAGAATAAAGAAAAAAGAGTCTGAGGTAATTAATTCCTTGTGAGAACTGTTATAAAGAAAAGGCTGTAAAAACAGGTAAAAAAGGAGGCAAGCAGGGAAATAAATGCTAAAAGCATAAAATTCAGTTAAATGGGGAAATAAAAATAAGCACCTGGATTTAGACTATCTGTACTGGTAGTTTACATTCAATTACTTTTCATATAATGCTACTGTGTAATTATATTTTTTTCAAAATCTTAGATGATGAAAATACCCAGTTTTGAATAACACATATTTCTGATGAATAATATACTTTTATAAGACAAATATATATTTAATATATATATGCCAGTTGGAAACTTGATAGAAAGAAAATAATCATTACGCTGTCTCTTTTTGTAGTTCAATAATATCAGAATGAGAGAGTCTACTGCATTGGTGAACAGGAAAGGGGTTATGTGAGAAAATAATAGTCAAATAGACCTTTGCTGTCACATTGTGTCACATAGTCTTCATAGATTGAAATTCCTCCTTGAATTAGGAAAAAGGAGTAGAGTTATTGACAGACCAAATTGTAAAAGGAAAAATATGCTCTGAAAATGATGAAAAATATTATAATAATTGTGAATTAAAACAAGAATTGTGTACATCTTCAGTGAACCCTCCTTAATCAAAGTGAACATGGGAAACACGGTGTATAAACTGCACTTTAAAACTGCTATTGTGTATTGGAGTAGTTAGAGCATTCACAAGAGAGAAAATGACACTTATACATCAGTAGCATCCTGGATCAGGACAGAAAACTGAAGCGGCAATAATGCATCAGCAGTTTCATTTTTGACTAATGGGGCCATACAGCAGTGAAATCTGATAACCCTTGGAGGATACTCCTTCTATAAAGGTGGAATCCATACACACAGGATGAAGAAAGTTAGAATAAAATAAACTGCTGACAGGATAAAATACTTCCAAGAAAAATTGGTTAAAAATGTCTTAATAGATACTTAACTTAAAAATATGCCACTAATCAGAAGGTGAGAAACAAAATGCATCAGGAACACACACACACACACACACACATATATACAAACACATATGCACGCACAAAGAAACAAAAACCAAACAAACAAACAAAAAAAACCCCAAAAAAACCCGCAACCAAACAAAAGACAGATGGTTAAATAGTAGAGAAAATAAGTATTAAGAACAAAAAATCAACTTTCTAAAAAGGGAGGCTTTGCAACACAAAGACACAGAAGATGATAAAATGTCAAATTAGATATAAAACTGCAATGAGGGAAGGTAGAAGAGAATAAAAAAAAAGAAAGTAAAAGAAAAATATTTAAGGGAGAAACTTGCTAGGGGCATGAAAACTAATAATGAAAATTTTCAGATACATCAGAAGAAGGAAACCTGCAAGAGAATTTACAAAGCTGATGGGTGATACCATTAAAAAAAAAGTGTTTATGCAGGATAAGAAAAACAGCTAAACCAAATTAATTTTATGTACTGTTCGATAGACACAGGTTCGATAGAAAGTTTCCTAAACAAGGCTCACACATATTCCTCAGAGGATGAGATGAACTGTCCCGAATAGAATAGAATAGAATAGAATAGAATAGAATAGAATAGAATAGAATAGAATAGAATAGAATAGAATAGAATAGAATAGAATAGAATATTTCAGTTGGAAGGGAGCTACAACAATCATCTTGTCCAGCAGGCTGACCAGCTCAGGATTGACCAGAAGTTCAAGTCTGTTATTAAGGGCATTGTCCACTTGACTCTTGAACACTGACAAGCTTGGGGCATTGACCGCCCATTGACCATTGCTCCAGGAAACCAGTTCCAGTCTTTGATCACCCACTCTGTAAAGAAATGCATTCAAATGTCAAGTCTGAATTTCTCTTGATGCAGCTTTGAACCATTCCCATGTGTACTATCCCTGGATACCAGGGAGCAGACATCATTATCTCTCTTTCCACTTCTTATTTTTTTTATTTTTGCAATTTTGGAAGAAATGAGTGCAAGGAACACAATTTTTCAGGACAAGTTTCTTCATTGTCCAAAATTTGCCCATTGACCATTGCTCCAGGAAACCAGTTCCAGTCTTTGAGCACCCACTCTGTAAAGAAATGCTTTCAAATGTCAAGTCTGAATTTCTCTTGATGCAGCTTTGAACCATTCCCATGTGTACTATCCCTGGATACCAGGGAGCAGATATCAGTATCTCTCTTTCCACTTTTTTTTTTTTTTATTTTTGAGATTTTGGAAGAAATGAGTGCAAGGAAAAGAAGCAATTTTTCAGGATTGGTTGGTGTCCACCCAAAAATCCTTCAGAAACATGAAAATGAAACTGATGAATTGCCATTTGTTGTGTATTTTACAAAAGCAACGAGGTAACCAATGGTAATGAAACCAACATGATCTACCAGAAGGGATGTAGAATTCTGCATAGTCTGTTTGAAAGCAATTTTTATTTGGTGAACAGTATAAAAAGACATCATTTAGGATTAAAAAAAAAGGAAAGAATATGATTCAATCTCTGCACTTCACAATTTGAATTTTCAGAATTGTCACTTTTTAAATTTAACACTGTTTTAATTGCATACTTGACCAGGATTTGTCATGGGAAGTAACAATAGCCATGCAAACTGAAAGCACCTGTCTACCAATCATGTAATTGATAAGCTCACTTGCAGCAGGTATTGCTTCATAAGAAAGAAAAGAGAGGTACAAAAAACCCTTTTTTTTCTCATCTTCTGTAAGTTAAAAAAAAAACAAAAAACTGTGAAGTATTGGAATTTATCCCTTTTTTAAAACTCCAAAGTTACCAGAAGACCAAATTTCATGTACTAGACTAAGAAGAATCATTTGCCTTTCAGTACAGTATTCCAAGCAAACAGATGTTGGGAAGATGAAGTGAACAAAATAAAGTCTGTGCTCTTACATTTTTTTATTTAAATTGGGGTTTAAAACTAAGTATTTGCCTTAATATAAAAGATAATGCTCTTGGCCACTGAAGCAACCAGAATCATGAAAGAGAAAAGAGGAGGGAATTACATTCTGTTGTGAGTTTGGCTTGGATCAAGTTTATTTTCTGCCTGCTAACAGGTACAGTGCTGTGTTTTGAATTTAGACTGAGAATATTGTTGCTAACTGATGTTGCTAACAGAGATGTTTTAGTTGTTGCTTGTAGCTATGATATCTTATGAAAAGTCCTTTTGCTAGCATTTTTTCTCCTAAGAAGTTGAGAGGCCTCAGGAACAAAATGTAAATGATAATTATCTGCTGCTGTGGAATGCAACAGGTGCATCTGGGATTGGTGTCATGTGGTTGTTTTTAATCAATGGCCAATCACAGTCAGCTGGCTCAGACTCTCTGAGAGTCACAAGCTTTTGTTATCATTCCATTCTTTTTCCTTTCCTCGCAAGCCTTCTGATTAAATCCTTTCTTCTATTGTTTTAGTATAGTTTTAATATAATATATATATCATAAAATAATAAATCAGCCTTCTGAAACATGGAGTCAAGATTCTCATCTCTTCCTTTGCCCTCCTGGGACCCTTGTGACCACCACCACAGTTGCTCAGAAGCATTTACTCTAAATCCAGGACTTTTCAGTTTCCCAGGCTCTGCCAGTGGGCAGGTGCACAAGAATCTGGGGGGAAGCACGGCCAGGAGAGCTGACCTGAGCTGACCAAAGGCACATCCCACACCATGGAGTGCCATGTCCAGTGCAGAAACTGGGGGGAATTGGTCAGGAGCTGCCTGGGGACAGGCTGGACACTGGTCAGTGCATGGTGAGCAAATGCATTGCACAGCACTTGTTTTTATTTGGCTTTATTTCTTTCTCCCATTATTAGAATTGCAATGGAGACATTATGTGTTAGTAACCATTTGAGGAAGATTATTCAAGAAAAATATTATATCTACAGAGACATATATATGTATAAATATATAAATAAATGTATAAATATAGTTTTATATATAGTTATATAAAATGCTTGAATATATATATATTTGTAGATAGGGGTCCTAATAAATTTCTACCATGTGTCTGAAAAAAGACATTAATTCTTATGGATAACTCCAAAATAATATTACTCTTATCTACCATTAAACAAAAAGCAAACCAATGAACAGAACTGTCAGTAGTTTTAATTAATCTGTGGAAAACATACATTAGGTTGTATCTTCTGTGTGGAGGAGACTGTTATTAATGGTGATTTAATTTTCTTTTTAATTAAAAAAACCCCAATACCCTGTACATTGAAAGTTATAAATTGGATTTAAAATATTGGGTTAGTCTATACTTCATTCAATTTTTTTCAAAATATCTTGGAAGCTACTGAAGGAAGCTTCCACCATGATCAATGTCCTGGCAGTCCTTTAAAAATTTATTTTACATCTGCTATCGAACACCAAAAGCTAGCAAGCATCCTAGAAGCTTGGTAATGAACTAGTGAAAAGCAGCAGGGTTGTGTTGCTGCTTTTGCTCAGAATCAAGGTGAAAGGCAGGATATCCATTCCAAACCTGGCTGGGTGTGCAGTGATCCACAGTGTGCAGCTGCCCAGGCACAGCTGTGTGGAGTCATTATTCATGAGTGGGAACGCTGAGATCCATTTGCAAGGATGTCACTTGGTATGAAGACCACATGTCACAGACATCTTTTTATGAAAATCCTTTTCTTGGGATTTTTTCTTCCTGAGAAACTGAGAGGCTCCAGGAACAAAATGTAAACAATGGTTATCTGCTGCTGTGGAATGCAACAGGTGCATCTGGGATTGGCCCATCTTGGATGTTTATAATTAATGGCCAATCCCACCTCAGTTAGCTTGGACTCTCTGTCTGAGACACAAACCTTTATTATTCATTCCTTGCTATTCTTAGCTTAGCTAGCCTACTGAGAGGAAACTTTTCCTTCTATTCTTTTTTGTATAGTTATAATGTAATATATATATCATAAAATAATAAATCAAACCTTCTGAACATGGAGTCAACATTCTCGTCTCTTCCCTCACTTGAAAAACCCTGTGACCACTGTCACAGACCACAGATGTCCTGAATGAAGAAAAGCTCTTCCACTCCATGTGTAAGTCCATGAGGAGGAGGAACTCTGGCATGCGTGTTCTGCAGAACATCTGACCACCCTCTGATCATCTCTCAAAGAGCCTGTGGATCATGAAAAGATGCTGCCTTTACCATGCCTCTTCCTCCTTTGTCTTTTTACCATCTAAAGGGATGAGTGTCTGAATCTCAGGCCTGGAAGTTGTCCAAATTCAAGTATCCAAATGAAGGTACTCTTGTGGGAGGGCAAAAAGTTAAATCCATCTGTTGTAGAGAGAAAAAAATAAAAATTGAAATAAAATGTAGCCTGTCTGAGGCACAGAGGTACACATTTTGGTGTATTATGCTCCATTCAGGGCTCTTGTCCAAGCAGATCTTTGGGTCAGAGAAAAAAAATGGTTTCTTTTCAAATCCCCCAGTATGCTGCAATAAATCATAAATATTCATTGCCATCTCTCCCAGCAATTAGAAGGGAATCCATCTCAGTCTGGATTCCTGAAAACGTCAAGCTCCTTGTCAGACAGACAGAGTCTATTCCCTCCATACAGACTGCAGAGAGGCACACTTAATCCTGGAACTGGAAATCACTGCACCACTGATCATAGTGACAAACTTATTTCTCAGTTCACTTATTTCTGTGCCTGGATGAGTTTAACTGGGCCAGAGGATTTTTGCCGAACAAGTTTTTGAAGCTTCTCAATGCAGGTCAAGGTAGACAAAAATAAAAAATAATGATGAAAAAAGCCAAGTTAAGAAGCTGTGCTGACAGTCCTTATTATACTAATGAGCAGATTGGTCCCTTTTGCTATGAGATAGTTATTTCCCTGGGTGAGTGATGGAGAAGAAGAACAGGCTGACATCTAGTAAAATAGGGAAATCTATTCTATGCTTTAGAGATGCCTTTTCTGACCTTTGAACTAGTTGTACTTGCCATTCATCAACTCCCCAGTGTTTGGGACATTTTCTTAGAATCATAAAAATGGAAACGATGGGGATACTGACAAGTGCAACAATCCATCTACCTTTGGGGGTGGGTCTTTGTTAAATGAATAATTTGGCATTAATTATGCACTCAGATACCTGACTAACAAAGAAATGAAAAATTTTGCTCTTTGACATGTGTTCAAATAATACAGCAATAGTACTGTAGTAAGGCATGAACAGTACAAGCAAATTATTGAATAACTTATCATTCATTTGGTGCCCTGAATAAGGGAAGGATCCGATTGGAAGAGCTATGATTTCTTTTTGTTTCCCATTTTAAAGAGTGGTTATGCATGAAAGGATCAAATTAAAGCTACAAATATAACATGATATTTCTTTTCTTTGGAATTATTTGTTGGATTTACTATTATTAATTAACATTTTAATTTGTTTATGCACAATACATGATCTAGTGCAACTGTCTATCTCTGCTGAGGTGCCTTTCAGAACAAATTCTAAACCACTGATTTTTCAGATTGCATTTTTTTCCACTGTGAGTTGCATTCAATTGTTAATAATAATACTGGGAAATAATAACAGCAAAAATAAAATATAAATATTAACATAAAAGCTATGAGAATAATTCAAAGAGTCTATGGAGAATCTAGAGGAACCTGAATTGACCATCTGACATCCAGAGATTTCATTTTCATCATTTTCTTCTATAGTCAGAGGAGAGGAAAAGTCCTTTCTTTCATCTTGGCAAACAGATTCCCATCCTCGGAATCAAGTTCAGGATGGACAAATAGACATAACAAAATCAATTATACAAGTCATGACTTTTATATACAAATGCTAAATTTTACATTAAAAATAGCACAAATGAATACATAAAATATGAGTGCCTGTTACTGAGGAAAATTTAGTATTTGCTTGTGGGCACTGCTCATCCTAATCTCCTTCTGATTTTTTGTAGGGAGAAATGTTGGATCAGATTTGGAAAAGAAATTCAGTGTTTACCTTCTAAGTCAGTGTTGATTTGGAAAAGCTTCAAAGTATTCATTTTATCACTTCATTGCAAGACTTCTGATATGTCATTAATACTTTAAAGATACAGAGGAAAAAAAAAATTACTGAAAAAAAAAAAAATTAATGAAAAGCTTAAATATATATAAATAACATTTTTAGCTGTTCCTGATAATTTGGGCACAGTTTTCCAGAAAGCCTATCACTTTATCTCAAACATGCTCCATGACCTCTGAGCATTAGCTAAGAAGTCAGCATGGGACAGTATTATAAATTTTGATGCAGTTATTTGCCACCTTAATTAAATAGTATTGAGCTGTGGTATCTCAGTCCCTTTTTCAGGTCCCTTTTATCTCCAATACAGATGGTTCAGGATTTAATTTTAAAATATTTTTTTTTTTTTTTTTTTTTTTTTCCCTAGCAGCGTTGAGCAGCATGTGGACAGGACCAGATTGACAGGCAGCAGCAAAGGATGGGGAGGTGCCACATTTGTCCGCAGGGCAGTGGCCTCACCAAGCAAGAGCAGTGACAATGCCCCTCAGTGGGGTGGGTGGCACAGGCTGGGCACGGCAGCTGTGCTCAGCCCAGAGTCCAGGTGACCAGAGAAGTCCATGCCAATGCAGCAAGTCCAAGATTTGTGTGGGAAGTCAGCTCTGAGGACCGGGGTCAAGCTCACCAAACCCAAGGCATGTTTGAAGTGTAACTCAGGTGTGGTATTTTCGGGGTCTCCTGTGGCAGAAAGGAAAGATTAATCTGACTCGGTGTTCTTAGAAGGCTAATTTACTATTTTATTGTATTATATTGTATTATATTAAAGAATGCTCTACTAAACTATACTGAAGAATAGAAAAAGGATACTTACAGAAGGCTTAACAAGATACTAATGAAAAACTCGTGACCTCTTCCAGAGTCCCAAGACAGCCTGATGGTGATTGGGCATTAAGGCAAAACAATTCACATGTTGGATAAACAATCTCAAACACATTCCAAAGCAGCAAAACAGGGAGAAGCAAATGAGATTATATTATTTTCCTTTTTCTCTGAGGCTTCTTAGCTTCCCAGGAGAAGAAATCCTGGTGAAGGGATTTTTCACAAAATATGACAGTAACACCAAGGCAAGGCCCAGGGCAGGTTCTGAACTTAAATGCAGCTCCTAAGGAAAGGGCCAATAGACCTCTTTTTCAAATAAAAGTTTACACAGCTGCTCCATATCAGAGCTGACCTCCAACATCACTGACCAAACTTCTGGAGAGGCAGTGTCTGCACTCAGGTCCCTGCCACAGACCTTGTTACAGAGCTCAGCGGCTTTAATGTGACAGTGTGTCACCATCTGTTATGTCCACCACAGCCACACGCCACATTACCAGCTCTGTCAAGTAGCTGTGCATTCCATGTGAGCACAGAACAGCCCTGCAGCTGGGCAGGGTGAAAAGCTGATTCTTAATTCTGTTTTTTTGTCCCCTGGCTGTAACTGATTTTCTCACTCCAGCTGTGTTCGGGTGGTGAGTCATCCTCAGTGCTAAAGGTGTAAGAGGCACTCACAGAAACATAAGGAGCAGACATTACATAGCTGAATTGTCAAAACTTCCCTGAATATCTCAGATTTTCGTGAAGCAAGAATCACAAGTCTCATATTTAATGCATGAAGGGAAATAACTCAAAATTCCTTCTATGCAAAAGCCTTAGAATGAAAGTGTCACATCCTGAAAAATCGTGCTCTAAAGTGAGGACCTATATAGAAAAAAGTTCCTCTGTCCATAAAACACATGAGTTGGTAGGACTGTGAGGTGGGACTAAGAGGAAAATGCAGCTTCTCTCTGTGTTGGCAAAGAGCCCTTGGAAAGCCAAAATCTGTATCTGCAGCACTTGGCAGTGGGCAGCAGTATCCTGACTGCACACACTTCAGAGACTCCCTGAAAGTGAACAGATCTAGGCTAAGTCATTTTGATACTTCTGAGATAAGAAGAGATAATAAAATTCGTGTTTTGGAACAGAACAAACACAAGCCACCCCATCATTCCTGATAGTTATTTGGTATGTGTGACTACCTTTTCTTGGTCTGTGGCATCTGAAAAGTTTAAGGGCAGTATTTGTTAGACTACCTATGTGTTGCTGCTATCATGACACAAATGGGCATTGCATCAAAACAGATGCCCAAAATGCCTAACACAATCTGAAATTTTTGGAATATTTATGGCATACTTCTGTTTCACCACTGTAGAGACCCTTATGTAATGTTAACAGAAAAAAAAAAGCATTACTTTGTCTAAGTTTTAAAAGATCAAAGCAATTAAACAATACTGTTTCCTTCTCCTCAAGAGGCCTTCTCAATCCAGTCTTGAAAATCAAGGAGTACAATTTTCTGTAAGAGGAATCCACTTCTATTACTGGAGCATCCATCTCTACAGCACTGTATTTTAAGCAGTAGTGACAACCTCTAAGAGGTAGCCTTGAAAATCTGAAGGTCTATGATCTTTCTTGCTTTATCAATAGCCTCCATAGTTGCTAAAATAGTCACAAAGTTGATAAAAAGTAGCTTGAAACCTGTGATGCAAAGTTTGTCACAGGTGAGACCAAGCCCTATGGGAAGGGCTTGGTCACGCATATTGATTTTGTTGAAAACTTTTACCCTTCTCTAATGACTTTCTTCCATCATGAAAATATGATAAACTTTTCAAATATAACATCTTTTCATGCACTCTGACACTGCTAACACTCGAGCATCTTAAAGATATTTAAATAGTTCTAATTTTATTTTGAGAGCATATTTTTGCGTTTTAGGACAGTGGGTTGTGTGTAAGTGCGAATTGCTGTATTTTTGATTATAGAACAGGAGAACATTTTTAATTGATCATATATCCCAGTCTACTTTTTTCCTACATACATCTAGTTTTTGAATTATTCTAATACTGGGAAAATATGAAGATGATTCAGCTTTCCTGTAGCCTGCTGATAGGGGTACTAAATGCAGTCCTTTATTCTGGTACTGGGGAGTAAAACAAAGAGAAGTGATTTTTCTTGTGCTAACATGGATTATTTGTGCTTTCAGTTTCTTAAGTGTGAGGTCAAGTATAGCATCAACATAATCACAACTGCCTGGATGCATTCTAGGAGCTGGTCTGAGGACACACACAGGGCAGGAATTAATTTTCCTTTTATGAGGTTAGAGGAGCTGTTGGTTTTCAGCTCAGTATCAATTGCTAAGCATTTTTTTTTCAGACTAGCACTGAGCACACCATCCTCTGCAGCAGCAGTGTGCTCCAGTTTCAGGAGGCAAAGCCACAGCATTCTAACACTGCAAATTGGAGTGTGGGGCAAGGAGCTATAAGCCATGCCTTCTTTCTATGCTATTAAACTGCATTAATCATCATGTCGTCTGAGTGTTTGCTTTCCTTTGCAGGTTTTGTGAGCTACTCAGGTTATTTTACTCCTCTGATTTACTATTGATTTCCTTCATTCTGTTCTCTGTACTGGCCAGCTAATCATTAACCATGTGTGAGAGGTATGAACAATTATAAATACAATAAAAATAATGAGAATTCTATCATGCAACTACTGTGAAAAATAAACAGATGATAGTTTAAATAGTCTTCAGAAAACAATGTACCAAGGAAATCAGAGTAAATGAGTAGTGGTGCTAAAAAGTAAGAATCCTTCAAAAAAGGATTGAAAAATTTATTGAAAGCACAGTAATAAGAAAAAAAAAACCCACTTTTCTATACTAAAAAAAGCAAATTTTAAAAATAAATTTATATAGCCATTTGTAGAAACCCCAGCCTATTTTACTGGGTTGCATGGACTGTAGATCAAATAAAACACCAGACTTCCATGGTTCTGCATTAAGGTATGAGACAGTGTGTCCTAATTCCCTGGTTTGAAAGAGGCCTCAGGCATGTCAGGTAACTTCTGCTTTTATGCCTTTTCATTCCTGCTCGGCACTCAAGCTGCATAGCTGGAAACCTGCAACTACTGACTGCAGACTGGAGCTACAAAGCCAAGGTACTGTGAAAACCTAGATTTACATACTGGGTAAGCAAAATATCAGCAAGCCCCTTTGTAGATATAGCTCTGCTGCTATTTCAATGATGACAAAAGATAAAACAAATCTAATTTTTGATAGTAGCTGTGATTTTGCTGATAGCTAAGCAAAGGAAATCTCAATGGTTGAAGCTGCTGCCCATTGTCAGCTGAAATTGCAGGTCTGACTCAGCTCTTTCTCCTGATTCCTTCTACTTGTGGGACAAAATAGGCTAGTTTGTGCAGCTGTCAGAGAGCCTAAACACATCCTGTTTCATAAATGAGAGACTGAAAAGCATGTCAAAAGGGCCAGAAAGGTAGCAGAGCTGTGAAGAGACAAGTTGCTAAGCTGCTGTAAGTCACACTCAGTCACATAACCACAGCCAATGGTGGGTGTGCCACCTCTTCACAGCTCTGTCACTGCTGGCTTTAAGAGCAGTATGAAGTGTAATGCATGATTTCTTGTTGCTCATTCTGCTCAGCACGTTGTCATGGGACATTTCAAGCTATTTTTGGCCTCCTTCTACCCATCACATTTTGAAGACAATGGGAAGACAATGTGTCTGTGTCTCATTCCCACTGTTATAATGATTTAATATTGTGCCATCCTCTGTTCTCATTAATAACCTTCTTAGAGAATTAGTATAATAGGAAATACACCAGTCAGGAAAGCCTTCAGTGACAACTCAGCATTGTGATAAAACATGCTGCAGTACAAGGAGAAACTTGTATATGCTCATTGTGAGGGAATGGAAGATGGAAAGAAGAGAATGGAGAGCAAATTAACCCCTTCTGATAACTGAAGCTCATAAACCTCTGGAAGCTTCTCTGCCTCTGTTAGTCATAAGATGTGACAGTAGAGGACACAATCTCTATTGCTCCCCAGGGGATTTTTTTCCCCTTTGTAGCAAAACAACCCATTAGGTAAACAGAGCTTTGTTGCCCGTAGCAACAGAAAATTGCATTCCAGCAGGATAACAATGTATTTTAGCTTTGCTTATTTCTATCAAACTTAAAAGTAAAGATTAGCAAGTAAAGAGAAGTACAATTAAAATTAGGGCTTGCTTAATAAAGACCGGAGAATTAAAAGAAGGAAGAAGATTCATCAACCAAATGAAGAGCACACATGAAAAGACTGTCCTGTATTTACCTGCTGCTTACTTTATTTACAGCAGTTATAGTCTGGCATTCAGTTATTCCCACACTGACAGCTTGACAAAAAGAGGCTGACATTGTTAATATTATAGAATTACTGCATGCCCTGAGTTGTAAGGGACCCACAGGGATCATAAAGTCCAGCTTCTGACCCTGCACAGGACACCCCAAGATTCACATCCTGTGCCTGACAGCATTGTCCAAACACTTCTTGAACTCTGTCAGGCTTGGTGCTGTGAGCATTTCTCTGAGAAATGCTCTGTTCTGGTGCCCAACCACCCTCTGGGTGAAGAATCTTTTCCTAAAATCCAACCTAAACCGGCCCTGACACACCTCCAGGCCATTCCCTTGGGTCCTGTCACTGGTCACCAGAGAGAAGAGGTCAGTGCCTGCCACTCTGCTTCACCTCTCAAGGAAGCTGCAATGATTTCTTCTTTCAGTCTCCTCTTCTGCAGGCTGAACCACCCAAGTCACCTCAGCCACTCTTCATATGGCTTCAGCTGTACACCCTTCCCCATCCTCATGGCCTTCCTTGCACAGGCTCTAGCACTTCATGTCTTTCATTGTGGTGCCCAAAACTGCCCCCAGGACTTGAGGTGAGGCCACCCCAGCTCAAAGCAGAGCAGGACAATCCCCTCCCTTGCTTGGCCAGCAGTTCTGTTCTTGCTGCCCCAGGCTTGGCCCTCCTGGCTGCCAGGGCACTGCTGACTCCTGTCCAACTTGCCGTCAACCAGGACCCCTGGGCCCTTTCCATGGCACTGCTTTCCTTGACTTGCTTGCCCTGTGAGGATATAAAAGCCCTGGGATTCCTTTGTTTGAGGTCCTTCCTTGGAGGCACCCGCCTGAGTTGTTTCTGTGTTACAGCACTGTAAATAGATTTCTGTGTTGAGCAAATAATCTGAGACTCTGTTCTGGGAGCCCTGGAGTTGAGCCAGTAAGGAAACTGGTCTAACTGTGTGAGTGGGGTGTGTGGGGAGCCAAGCAGGGACCATTTGGGTCACTGAAGCCACCTCTGTGAAGTGACCAGTCCCGAGAGTGGCAGCCTCTGTCCTCAGGAGTGTGATTGCCTGAGAGTCTCATGCTTAGTCAAACTGGAAAGTCTCCTTAATGAAACCTTTTGCATTAGAAAAGTTGAGTATTTGAAACCCATCTTCCAAGTTGGTTGGTAGCACACGTCTTGTGTTTAGGAAGGGTGGATAAAGGATTTGGGTATCCTGCAAATTTAATGAGGTGCAAGAATAAAAGGGATGAGGCTGTAAGTTTTCTAACTGTGCTTTTACTTCCTTTAGAAATGCTTTGTAAAACTTTCCTTTTGTCCTTATATCTTAATGGCTCCTTTTTTTTCCTAACAGTCCTTGGCTTTTAAATTTTTTTGCAAGGAAGGCGATGGATAGCATTGGTTAAAATATTACTACAAAGAAAACACTACATTGAAGCAGAATAATGGTAGATTTTATCTAAAGTAGTGAATTGGGGATACTTTGTAATCATCTAGTTTTCTTCAGTTTTCATTACAAGTGAGTTACAAGGGTGGGGAATAAGCTTTGTAATTTTTTTAAAAAGCTACAACCTGGCTATATGGATGGTTGGTAGCGACACAAATTGAGATGTATTAATGTTGCTATGGGGAGAGAGTCTCCAATAATTCATAAGTCATGAGGGAATTAGAGTCCATTTCTCATACTCAGTTTAGCAGTAAGAACAGTCTTGAGAACCTTTTGGTCTCTTTCTAAAAATAAATGAAAATAAATTCCAGCAAATTACTTACAGAATATCTCTTGATTTTTTTTTTTGTTTGTGAGAAACTCAGAGACCCTCTGATAAGTGTTCCAAGGACCAACATCTGCCATTTTACAATGGAAGATCATGGAATCAAGTAATTTTAGACTGCAACTTTTTATATGCTCTTGAAAATGAAGATTTGGATCATAAAATGGAAGCAATATGAAAATGTGGAATTCAAATATTTTTAGAAATCATGAAGCAAACATAGGTAGCAAATATTTAAATGTTTCTGTATTTCAAACAATTAACTATTTAAGATTAAATCCATGATTTCTTAGTACTTAATAATACTCAAATGCCTGATTTAATTTTCCTTGATTGCCTATTATAATGTAACTTCAAGAATCACATTTCTAAAATAAGAGCTATTACCTATTAATTCAAAATGTAATTTCCGTGAATATTCTGAAATACTAGCTAAAAATTTCATGTTTCATTGCAGTATTTGTCAATGTGGAACCATGTCAATGTGACTGGTGCAGAAGAAATGGAGAGTGAAATTACCTGGGAACTGATGAAAATCTTTTTGGCTAAGAATTGCAAAAATCACACTTAATGGAAAAATAACCCTCCCCAGCCAACTGTTGCCTCTAAACTGACTCCAGGGTGACCTTTGTCATGACCCCACACTCACTGTTGTGATGGTTTGACCCTGGCTTGATGCCAAGTCCCCACCAAAGCCATCAGCAGGACAAAAAATATGACAAAAGGCTTGTGGGTTGAGGTAAGGGCAGGGAGAGATCACTCAGCAGTTATGGGATTGAGATTGAGGAGATTAAGTGAATTTATTATTTATCAAATTGGAACAGGAGAATAAGAAAAAATAATAAAAATCTTAAAAACACCTTACCTAACCCTTCTCCCCAAGGCTTAACTTCACTCCCAGTTGCTCCAGTTTGTCCTCCCCAGCAGTGCAGGAGGAACGGGAGCTGTGGTCAGTTCATCACGTGTTGGCTCTGCCTCTCCTTCCTCCCCAGGGAAGGTCTGCCCACACTCTTCCCCTGCTCCAGCGTGGGGTCCCTCCCACAGGGGACAGTCCTCCACAAACTTCTCCAGCCTTGCCCCTTCCCATGGGCTGCAGTTCCTCACAAACTGCTCCAGGCTGAGTTCTCTGTGGGGTCACAAGTCCTGCCAGCAAACCTGCTCCAGTGTTGGCTTCTCTCTGTGTAGGTTCTCAGGTCCAGCTGGAGCCTGAGCCAGGTTTGGTTTTCCACCGGATCACTGCTTCCCTTGGGCATCCTGCTCCAACCCGAGGTCCTCCACAGCCTGCTCCTCCACTACCACCACATCAGGTGTGGAGCGACCCTTTGGTCAGTTGGGCTCAGCTGTCCTGGCTGTGTCCCCTCCCAAGATCTTGCCCACCCCAAGGGCACTGGGGAGGGGGGGATGCTGAGGGGTGGCACTGAAGCTCTGCCCACCCTGCTCAGCAGCAGCTCAACACTGGTGTGTTCCCAACAATTTTCTGGCTACCAAAGCAAAGCACAGCAGTAGGAAAGATGTTGTGGGGAAAATTAACTCCATCCCAGCCTGACCCAACACTATCAAATGCTATGAGCCAACTATCAAAAGTATCTGAGAAGCTTTTGTATCACATAAATTTTAAAGAAAGCTGTTCTGAAATACAAAGGATGTGCAATCCTATGTTTCCGATAACTTCCTGGGTTTTTAATGCCATGTAATTAATGCAGTCTCTTTCATACATTTTCTTTTCTCTCCCATCTTTTTCCTGACTCATCACCATTTTTTCCTCTCAGTACCCCATTTATAGATCTTGCAAAACCCCAGAAATACCTTTTTTCATATATTCAAATGTTTAGATTTGTTAGACACCAAATGTTTGGTTATACATAGGATCTTATTTCTTCAAATCTGCTTGTGAGTTCTTTCATATTAAGCATCACCTACAGAATATTTTTATAGTCAAACCACTCCTCACATAAAATGCAATTAATTTCTCTTCCCTATACATAACAGACTTACCCCAGGGGTGAGGAAACAGCTCTTTTGAATTAGTGGCCATTATCTCAGTCACAGGCAATTTACCTGCCAAGAGTTAGAATCAGGACTGACACACAGAAATTTCTGATTGCCTGCCTTGCATCTACTGATCCAGACTGTTAAATAAAGTTTAGCTAAATAGGAACTGATAGACTGATTTTGTTCCAACATTCTCCATGTCCACAATATTCCATATAATCAGTGATACTTCTATTTCCAAGTTATGCAGTGCAATCCAGCTATATTCTTTCTAGATTTTCTTAAGTAGAGTATTTCACTTGGTTGTGACTTATTTGTGAAAGGCTGTATTCAAGTATTATTAGAATTCAGAACATATCTTTAAATGATTTTCTACATTATTTTGTTCACAGGCAAGAACTTTTCTCCATTCAAGCAGTAGTGCCAGATCAAAATCAATACAAATAAACACTCATGATTTCTCTGAACTTGGCAAAGGTGGGAACTGGTTTGGAGCCACTATGAGCAAATTATAAACAAATTTTTTAACCAGGGATCAGGAAATAGCTGCAGTGATTTCAATGATCTTCTTTAAAACCAGTAATCCTTCCTCTCCACTAAAGACAAATAGTATGGGTTAGAAAAAAAAAAAGAAAAAAAGAAGTAATAAAGGAATTATGGGTTTTGCACTCTAGAAAGTGGAAAAAAAACCTTAAAGGTTGAAGTGTATTGGAGTAGCAGAAAGAGATTTTGTAAAAGAACCAGGATCTGCTCCTAAATCATTAAATGATGAAAACTGTATATAACAACCACTAATATTTAGCTTACAATCTTGCTATGATGAATTTTTCTCTCTTGGTTCTCTGTAATAATCTTAATTTTTTTGCCACAGTTGTCAATGTTATTTTTACCTAAGGAGTTGATAGCTGGTGTGATTAATAAAGACACAGCACAGCTAAGAGAGAATGACCAGGCTTGCAAAACAAAGGTGAGCTGCAGAGCTGGAAGTGATTGATTGGAATGTCTGGGAAATGCAAAGGACCTATCATTTAGTATGTAGAGGCAGTCACATCAGAAATCTGGTAGAAATCAGGTGAGGCATGAGTGTACACATTAACCTTGGTGGTGGGATAGAACACTATATTTCAAACACAGTTTTGTGTCACTTGGATGACTGAGAGCAAACACAAGTTTTTCTGGGAGTACTTAGATGCATTTTTACCCAGCTTTGAGGTTTCATATCTTACAGGGCTGCAAGGTGCTCCTGGGTTAACTGGATTTTTTGGTATAAAGTACAGACGGTCTTGAATTCGAAAATGAAAAACAGCACTGGACAAATGGACATGGGTTAGCCTTGATCACCATAGGATTGACAATTAAATAATCATACAATGACTAAATATCATATTGGGATTTATAATTATAACTATTGAGTCTAATATGCTCTTTGAACCCAGTCACTTGAAATAAAATCTCATGAAACTGGTGGTTCTTCTTACAATAATTTCATCTAACCTTGAAACACCCCCCAAGGATATTACTGTGACTATTTCCTTTTACATTGGCAAAGTTATGGTTGAGACTTCCAAACACAGGTGAGATATTAGGATCCAGAATATGTTGTTTAGTCTAATTCCATGGTCAGAGGTTTATGGCAGATTTTCCTTCAAGCAGCAACACAAGTAGTGATATGCTCAGATAAACCCATTGCAAGCACATATTATGTAATTTTGTAAATTATCTACCTTTCTTTTGATAGTAGGAGGTCAGTCCTACATTTCTAACTACTAAATAATTCATATTAATTTCACTGTCTGCTCATTTAGATTTGAAGAAAAGCCCTTACTTAATCCTTTAGGTAATGACACTGCACAAAGCTATTCAGTAATTCTTTATTAGGTAAGATGTGAAAAAGCAATGCCAAACACACAAGAGTCAAAAAATGAACCATAGAGAAAACATTATGAACTTTTGTCTGTTTAAAATAGCTGCTTTTCCAGGTTGTCCTGTGAATTATTATTTAACTTTGATTTCTTTCACTAGAGCTATATGTGAGGTTTTCTCTTCCCTTAATGACTTTTTTCTCTTTTGTATGTTTACATACAGATTTGATTAAGAAACATGCTCTTATGTCTTCAACATATTTAATAAATGGCATTGTTTAGAATGAAGAAAAGGAGGGCCAGAGGGACCTTTTTGCTCTCGACAACTACCTGAAGGGAGATTGTTGCCAGGTGGGGGCCAGCCTTGCTCCCAAGCAACAGAATAAGAGGAAATGGCTTCAAGTTGCATCATGTTGGGGTTTAGACTGAACATCAGAAAAAAATTTCCTCACCTAATAGGTTGTCAAATATTGGATCAGGCTCCCCAGGCTTGTCATCTGTGGAAGTATTTAAAAGATGTGCAGCAGATGTGGCACTTGGGGACATGGTTTAGTGGTGAACTTGGCAGCTCTGGGTTAATGGCTGGACTCAATGACCTTAGAGGTCTGTTCCAACCCAAACAATTCTATGACTCAATGACTGGCAGAAAGGCAAGGCATAGAAAATCAGTTTGATGTGACAATCCTGTTTTGTATAATTACCTGATCAATGGATGTCAAACTGAGGTGGAAGTGTTGGATCTTGTGAGCAGACAGATCTTTGGCTGTCCTATCTCCAAAAGTCAACATTAAATTTGTAATGCATAGGGGTAGGCTCAGGACACTTCTGTTTGTCACCTCTGGTGGGAGCTGCTGTTAATGTTAATTTATAACTCTCTGTGGTGCACCCATTATGTGTTGTCCTGTTGTCAATCCCTGTCTGGCTACACAGGCAGCCCACAGGGGTCTGAGCTCTGCAACATCTGGTGTCTGAAAAGAGAGGGAGTCTGATGTCCTGAGCAAAGAATAGATCTGAAACATCACTGTATACTGGTTTGGGCAAATCTTCTTCTGCTGCCTTATACATTCAAGACATATGATTTAAAATTATCTTGAAAACAAAGGATTAAGTATGGGAAAGTAAGTCAAAAATCCAAAATGTGCTACCAAGATATAGAAAAATGCAGAAACAGAATTATTACCAAGTTATGAATTTAGAATTATTGGAGGTGGTAGTCAGTATTTTTTTTTTTTATTATAATGGAACAAGGCACTGTCCTCCATTGCTAATAAGCTGTTCATATAGTAGTAGGAAACAATATCTGGGATGTGAATATCAGTTAAGTAAAGAGATATAATGTAAAGAAAAATTTTCAAAGTTCCCCCATCTCATTATTACTAATTCCAAGCAAGTTCCTTTAATACAAGTTAATTCTCTTAATAAATTAACCCTCCCCTACATTCTACCTGGCTGTTTATTTCCTATCCAGAGTATCTCTGACAGGTACAGCATCCAGCTTACATCTTGTGTGCTATTTTGTTTTGTTATAAAACCTGTACTGCAAACAACCAAGTCCATGAAGTTTATGTCCAGCAGTTAAAATGCCCTGGTTGTGAATATCATTCATCTAATCCAAGACTGTCAGAAGAAAACATATGGGCTATTTTAACATTCTTAGGCTTTATACCTGCAATAATAAACAGTTTGCTTAACAAAAAAAGAAAAAAAAAAGACACATTCACATCTCCCCATATTTCATTTCCTATGGCTAAGCATTTCCCAATTTACATATTAATGCATCTTAGCCAAAAATGTTTACAAGACCACCTGGGAAAAATTCCACTAGTTGGATGGTCACTGCAACACTGGAAACAGAGTTCAGCTGAGAATTTTCCTCATTGTTCTAAATTTAAAAATGACAGAGTTAATGTCAAATACAGGACAGAGTTATGAATGCAGTCCAGAATCCAGGATCATTTTAGTGAGCTCCCACAAGATCATAGTTATACTTTGACTTTTTTTTGAGTTTTGAGCCAAATGTATATTGCAAAGTGGTCCTGTTAGCCCACTGGGCTGTTGTCACACTCAATTATCTGAAAACAATGACGTTAGGGAAATTTTAAAATTAATAAGTTTTTCCCTTTGAGATTTTCAAGTTATTCTGGTTAACTTGAACTCCAGCCACTCTTTCAATAAATCTCTGTTTTTTCACTCCTGATGTTTGGAAATAAAGAAAGATATTGAAAATCCTTCATTTTGTGGGGAGCTTATAAACCTGTCCAGCTGATTTTCAAAACACAATATTATTCTCAGTGAGAGTAGCAAAAGCAGGATATACAGATACTTTTTCTATTTATAGCTTGTTTAATAATTTCTTCTGCATTTCCAAACTCTAGTATAGCTTAAGAGACACAGAAAAAAGAGTCTTTTTTGAAGGGCAAAAAAACAAGCCCCAGCAAGGCCTTTCACGCAGACTTGGTACCACCTGACAGAAACAGCCAGCTCACTGCAATAAGCCAAAATGAAAACCAGTCATCCAAGCTTGCCCTTTTCCTGTTTTTGTTAAAGGCATCACAAACATCCATATAATATATTTCTGGCAAAAATGGAAGACTTCAAAGAGTAGCCAGGTCACTCAGCTTCACTCAGAAACACGGCACTGTCTCCTGTGGCATATTCTCTAGCAATGCCTAATTCAGAAGGGTGGGTTTGCTGGTCTTGCTCTCAGTCCTTCCCTTTTCCACACTGTGAAAGACAGGTGCGCCCCATGGTTTGGATCAGACTTATTTAGCCCTAATTTGCTGCTACATTTCTGTCCATGGAACCCAACCAGATGAATAACTTTTCTTTGGTCTGGTAAGTTTTTTCCAGGTATGTCAGAGTTGAAATATTCCCTACAGGAAGATGCCTAGCAGCATTATTTCCACAAACCCACCTTCAGTTATCCCCTGCAGCAGGTTTTGCTGCCCTCATGTCCCATTATTGAGATTCATTACATACATAGGCAAGTGAGAGTGACTCAGCAGCAATAGGGACATTATTTCCTTTTTCACATGTCTACAAGATGGGTGTCTGTGGAATAACAGCAGAGAGAAAGATTCATTATTGTGTCACTAGGGTGATGGGAGCTGGAGCTCCAATTTGTAGTAAAGTGTTTCTGCACACATTTGCATCCATTTTTTATATTTTGATCTGACAAAACTGCTCTAAGTTGAGACTGTCAATGTGTATCTATGTGAGGTGTAAATGCTTTTCCCAGACCATGGGGTTATTTCAAGGGTTTCTGTCTCCATCATGAAAACCACAGACCCTGCAAGTGCCAAAGTCAGGCCCCTGACATCATCTTTATGACTATATCGTCTTCTGTCCATGAGAATAGAAAAATCTGACAGGGAGAGCAAGAAAAATCTGTTAGTCTGCTACCAATTTTCCATGTGGCTTTGGAAATTTCTGTCTTCTTTCATAATTTGTTTCATTAGCTCTTCAGGACAGAACTTTCCCTTTCTATACAGTGGGTAGTCTAAACAGGATCCTGCCCTCAGCTTCAGCCTCCGAGTCCTGCCATAGAACAAAGACCTGTAATAAATATATTTACTGGCCTTCCCATTTAGGTGCCTTTTTTGAAATCTATTTGATGGAATTGTTTCACTATTATCTCAGAGTGAAACCCCAGGGCTTTTGGAGATGGAAACCAGCTGACATACAAGTGTGTTCATCTGAAATTATTTTAAAAATAAAGGCAGTTTGACTGCCATCACACATTTCTCTACACTATTCTCACTAATTAATGTTTTCTGTGCAGGTAACAGCTACAATTAAAAGTTGTTTTAATATCTAAAATCAAAACACCAATCTAGGATTGAAATGAGAACTCCTGAAAGAAATTAAAAAAAACAGATTCAGATATAAAATCATCTTATTTGTTTGACTTTGTGGAGTTTTGTGAAGGAGGGAAAAGCAGGGGTTTTGTTCCTGAAGTAACAAAAAATATAGAAAACTAGAAGAATCACACTCTAATGCTAGCTGTAGTGAAGGCACTGTACATAATTCATCACTCCACTAATGCATTCTGGCAGAGGATTATTTCACATGCATGGCAGGATGTGTCAGACCCTTTGATTTAGGGTCTTCTCTAACAGACTCCATTTTCAATGAAGTGCAAGAGGGTTCTGCTTCTTTCCCCATAAGCACTATCAAATTCAATATCAATATTATAAGTGATTGACTACATCCAAGGAATATTGCAGGCAGGTCAAGCTAATCATATCCACAACCTGTAAATTAACTAAGCTTTTTGAAGCCCAAGGGTACATTTGTGAAAATTCGGCAAACGTGCTTCTTAATATTCTTGGTGAGAAAACATAGTGTGAATCTTTACATATTTTAACATTCTACCTCCTATTCTCATATTGAAAGATTAGTTAAGTAGCATTTTTTTTTGTAAAAGAAATAAAATTCCCTGTAAGTCTATCTAACAAAAAAACCAAAATGTTTTGGATGACAATGAATGTCATTTACTTTTACTGTCTCCTGAATTGAAGTATTCATATCAACCAAAAGGATTTTCATTCTTTTCACTATATTTATGGCTTCAGCTGTGTATGCAACTGTCCTGCTTCCCACGTATCCATCACCTGGCCAAAAAATCAAACTCCATGTACCAAACTTGTCTAAATACACTAAAACAAAGTCATTCTAGGCCTTCTGATATTTCAATTTTCATAAAATCCACATTAGGAAAATTGGAAAAGAGAAAATAGCAAAGTGTGCCCATTTTCAGTTTATCTACCTCTTGTTAAACTGTTAGTGATTAGATTAATTTAAAAATTGCTGTCCCTGAGAAGACCCTCAGTCCCCCCTTGACTAAAGGCAGCTGAATTAGCTTATTTCCTTAAGCTCCAGCACAACTGGTGGTGAACTCTTTTCTCTCCAGCAGTTACATGGAAGATGGACGTTGACAAAATTCCTAATCTAAAACCCAAAGCTGTTTCTTAAATAAAAGGGTGAGAATAGTTTTCCCTCTTTTCCTTGATGCAGGAAATATACTTGTTTGCTTCAATTATAAAGGAATTTAAAACTGCTTTTAAAGCATACTGGTTTAAAGCCTGGCTTTATTTTTGTACTTGAAAGTTTATGATTTAGTCAGTGAAGCTGTGTAAGGCAGCATGATTTAATAATCTTCTCTAATCTGGCAATCTGTCTGTATGAAAGATGACTTGAGTAAAGAGAAGCTGTTCCTTGCATTTTGATTGGATTTTCAGACCTGAGTCAAATTAGTCCTCAGAGGTTCTGGAAACTGTTACTTTTATTTAGAGAGTATACGTCTCTCCTGTTCTGTTCAGGAACTTTGGACATGATAGCCAAAAATTTCAGGATCTCATAGTTTTAATCCTTTTAATCTTCAAATTTCAGTCTTTTTACATCTATCTTTAAGATCTCCCAGATTTTCTCTTTCCTGTTTTCACTGTTCTTTGACAAGCATCTGGAAATTTTTGCAAGCCAAGTGCACATTCTGTATCTACAATATTAGAAGCTGAGATTCTCCATCTTGCTCTAGTTTTTAATTCCCGCTCCCACTTTCCTCTTTCCATATTTTGTAACCAATTACAATAATCATAATTATCATAGCCTATCCTGTATAGCATCAATTTACATTTTTTCTAAGGACAACCATACAAAAGATGTAAATGTCCTGAAAGCAGATCAAAGCTCATTCTTCCATTGAAAAATAGTTAAAATTTATCAGGAAACATGATTTACAATTTGTGCTGTGGGCCTGAATCAGAAAAGAAATTTTGGGCTGAGGCTGGCCATCTGTTCTTAAGTCATTGGAAAAAAGAATACTAGATGACTTAAGGATAACATTTTCAGCCTGAATTGACTTCCTTGGGCTCTTGCATCTCCAAGACTGTAAGTTAACGCACTCAGATTTATAGTGTATATTTCACACCATTTCTCTCTTACTTATTTTATTGCTCCAAAATAGTGAATACGTTTGTTGGCATTCAGTAGCTAATATTATTAGCCCCAGTGATGTTCAGTTTGATAAACACAGACTGGAAAATTAGAAACATAAATGATTGAATGGTTTTTTGGGAATTATTTTTATCTATGAACAGAGGCAGCATCCTTTGAACACCTTACTCTTCCATTTTTACTTTAATTGCTGCTTGAAACTCTTTTCCATAGTTTTGACTAACCCTGTTGCAATGTCTTATTACTCTTACCATGTTCTTAATGTTCTCCTAGAAAATTAGATCATTTTATATTCACACATTTGAGTTCCAATTTCAAAACTTTATCTTTGAAGATGTCTTAGAGTTTTGTGGTGGGGCTTAGTTATCATATATTTGGGTTAATTTCTCCAAGGCATTGTCTTTTTGGGTTTCTTGAATTTCTTTACAATAAATACAGTCTGAGTTTATGCTGAACAAAGTCCAAGGTGTGACTATTTATTAGACTACTCTTAATGGATAAGCTATTGAGTTACCTTTATTTGCCAAATAATTGCCTCATTAAATTTATTAGATACTGAGGGCACAGGACTTAATAATGAACAAAAAAAAAAGAGTTTACTAATACATTCTTAGAAATGGAGAGGAAAAGTATGTTGGCTAATGCAAATAATCTTTGAATGCTAGTTCTGTATGACTAAAACAAATTCTCCTCCTCACTGTGTTTACATTCTGATTCTGCTAGCAGGTAAGTTGTGCAATTATCCTACTTTATTGAGTGTTAGTGGGTGTGTGAAATGTGTACTCTATATCTACAAATAGTCACAGCTCATTTGGCAACAAAATGGACAAAGGAAAGATATGCTTTGTGGTCTGTGTCCAATTGGAACATTATTTATGAGCAGCTACGTGTAACAATTCCAGTTTCAGGATAAGAATTATTGCCATGGTCTGGCTGGAGTTCTGCAAGTGCAGATATTTGGATATATATGGACAGATTAGTTGCTTTAAGTTTATTTGAGCAGTGTTGTGATGTCAGTAAAAGGGGCTGTTCAGAGCTCAGCAGCCTTGGAGCACATTTAGGTGAGCTGCAAACAGGGACCAAATGCCACCTCTGTAGAGCTCTGTTTTGCTCAGGGGACTCACCTCAGCAGTGGAGCTCTGCCAGAGAGGCTTCAACAGATGTTTCAAACAGCTGGGAGTTTTACTGGCTTCTCTCTCCTCTCTCACCACCTCTCTTATAACTTGTGAGGAAAATGCTAGTGTGGAGACTATAAAGAGAGATGGGTCGTGAGAGAGAGACTGTCTGGGTGTTCCTCAGGCCAGCACAGTCTCTGCTCTTTGCCTCCCACTGAATTTCAGGTCCTTCAGTGGTCTGTGGGAGTGCATGGCCCTGTGTCTCAGAGCCTGCATCTTGACCTCCACCCTCAAGCCGATGTCTCAGGAAATCTGCATCCCCAAGGAGGAGCCTGGTGCCAGAGGCTGTGGCTGACTCCCACATGCCCTGCCCTACCCAGGCTGAGCATCAGGCTCTGTCAGCTGGGCTCTGCTGACCTGGGAGCCCCTGAGATCCCTGGCCCCCAGCCCAGGGAGCTGCCATATCCCCAGCATCCCATCAGATTCACTGGAAACCTTGACTTTGTCATTGAAGCTTCAAAAGCAGTGATATTAATACTAAGCTGGAATTAAAATGCACTTTTTTTATTCAAGAAGGTAAGAGACAGCTCAGTGAAAAATACAAATGTTCACTTCCCAATACCTTCCTTACTATAAATACAGTGGAAATAGAAATTTGAAGAAATAAGATCCATGAAGCTCATTTGTTCAAGTTTTGATATTTTTAAATTTTCAAACTTTGAATTTTTTCAGCATTGATATTATACTCATTATTCAGGATGTCTATATTGATTGAAAAAATGAATAAATATGAACACCTCCATCTTCCAGCAGGATGAATAGGGCCTAAGACAATACATACAGCACTGTCTGGGCTAATCTACCAGATTATCTGAGCCAGCCACAGAAAATCTGAGCTATCTTTAGACTCTGACATGTGGTAGGAGAATTTGGTTTAGTCAAGGTGAATGGACCTTATATCCTTGTTCACTTACAAGCAAGCATATCTTCTCCCTTGCTGCTGATTAGAAACTCCTCTCGAAGAGCTTAAAAACTGAAAAGCATTTTCAGTTTGAAGACAGCAATCTTGTGTACTTCCATCACATTGATTTTCAATCTTGGATATTAATTTTTGACACTCAGCATCCACACTCACTAGTTTTTACTCATCCACATTGTTACACCCAGCGACCTCAAGCTGAGGGCTGGAGACAGAATAATGGAAATGTGCCTCTTGAGCAAGAGAGAAAATTTTTTCAACTTGAAGACTGCATTTCATATTAAATTCCTAATCAGATATTTTATCTTGAAGAGAAAATAAAATGCTGATTTGTGTTGTGTCCGTATAAGTTGGACTGTTCTGTTCCCCCCTATCACGTAATGGTTCTGCCCTGGTTATCCCCTCCCTCCTTTGTGCTGCCAGTTATCCCAACTCCTCCCCAGTTGCCTTGGAGACTAAGGTATCCTTTCTCAAATCCCTCCCTGGTGCCCTGCCCATCACTTGGCGCTCCCACCCTTCTCTCTAGAAACTTCCAGCTAGAGTGTTGAGTGATTGGCTCAGGGGCCGCAGCCCCACCCTCAAGTTTTCCCCACTGGTGCTCTCCCTAAGTCAATCTTTTGTATCCCACTCCCCTCTGAAACTGCTATTCATCCAAGGACTGACTCCTCCCTTGTTTCCCTCCCTCCTTATAAGCTGTTGCAACCTCCCCCTCCTTCTCTTTGGCTGTCGATTCCCCTGGGACCCAATAAACCTGGATTCCCCACAGCTGAAAAGCACTCTCTCTTTTTTTTCTGACTGTAGCCATAAGCCAAGCCATGTCCTACCACAGGGCAGCGCTGCTGTCATAGCACAGAGCGTTTGCCTCAGGTGCTGTCCCGAGCCACGGAGGTTGGGATAGTGCCTCCCTACTGCTAGCGGTGCTGGATACCTAGCTGGGACATCACAGAAGGACATTCTTTCTCCAGCTGGACCGCTTCAGCTGATCATGGAAAATTTTCAGGAAAGTCAATTGTCAGGAATTGTAAAAATGTTGTGTAATCCAAGAAATATGATTTTTTTCTATAACCAGCAAAAGAGTTGAAATAATGTGTTATTGCAGGGTGTCAGAACATGTCTGTCTTTATTTCAACTGAGTTTTGCATTCACCAGGTGGCAAAATAACCATTGCTTCATATTTGTATGAGCTGAAGCTCTGTGAACACCAAGAATGGTGAAGGTCTGGCAAAGCTGGAGAGGAACTGACTTGCAAGGAACAGTCCTTGATGTCAGCAAGGGAATAAGAGGACGATGAAGAGGAAAACTACAACACAAAAATATTTAAATATAACTTTAAGTGGACCCCAAGAAGAATGGGGAAGAAACTCTCATCCACAGTGAACATCACACAGGGAGAAGACATGAATTTCAGAATTAAAATTAGGAAGCATTTCTTATGGAAAGGAGGTCAGACACTGGGACAAGGTTCCTGGAGAGGTGGGCAATGCCTCCGGTCTATGTTCAAGAGGGCAATGCCCTTAATAATATCCTTTTATCCTTAATATTTTATTTATTTTTATCCAATAGCTTTTGGTCAGCCCAGAAATAGTTGGGCAGCTAGACTGGATGAACATTGCACATCCCTTCCAATGCAAATATTCTGTTCTATTTGACTCGGTTTGATTCCTATTTCAATTCACCATAAAAGACAAACAAAGCTGAAAACTCAGCACAGCTATCACCCCAATTCCTGCTTGAAGAAAGCTACAACTGTCAAGCTTAAGACAGGAGGGTCATTGGATCATACAGACACAGAAGGATTCTAGTTTATAAGAATATGTGTTCTATGTAATGATTATAAGTGTATTGTTAATATGAATTGCTGTTTCAATTAGATAACTTGGAGGATTAGGCTATTAAAAATTAGTTTAAATGATATCAGTTATTAGTTGTTATATTTTTGTTATTCCTGTTCATTGTTATTCTTTATGTTCTAATTCTATGTATGCAGTGTATCTCTCTTGCCAGTAATATTTTATCTAACACAAGCCATACCTTGAGACCCAGTCTCAGAACCAAGCTGAGATATGGCTGTAGAACATATCTGTATTTGTTTATATGATGTTAAATTTCAGCTCCCATGAGTATATTTTGAAATGGCGATGCTTTTAACTAGCATATTGCTGCTTGGTTGGCCTATTACTCATTCATTTTTCTTGTCCCCAACATATGTAGAGAACACCCACAGCTGCATATAATGTGCACTTGATAAATACAACATCATCAGGAATGAGGAAGTGATATGGTAGCACTTGTCCTTTTATTTATTCTCAGGACAGCACATAGGGTGGGATGACTGAGTGGGTTGGGCCATTCACCCATCTGTCTTTATTTTGCAGGTCTTATGTTGTAACACAGGAATTATATTTCTCTGCCACATTTACTTTAGCTAGATGTTCTCTTGTCCTTTTGTAAGTACAGCTCTTGGAAGCTCTAGGTGCTCATTTTATTCTTCAAGATAAAGGTTTTTTCTAGAATTCATTATGGTCATGGAGAGAGTCATACAACATTTTAAGTGGTACTACTCAGACAACAGGGGGTATAACATCTTGCAAGGTCAAGCCTTTAAAAATCATGCCAGGTCTTTAAGGTCCCTTCCAACCCAAGACATTCTATAATTCTGTTTTTAAAAGTATTGGTCCTTCAAAGAACATATGCTAAACTCTCTGGACACCTTGCACAGAAACTTCCAATCTTTACAAGTTAAATACTGTGAATTTAACCTGCTTTACTCCACTAAATCTTTAAAGTTATTCACAGTTTTTCTTCTGTATGTAGTTAAAAATTGTGCCTTTTTGGTAAACATGACCAGCTCAACAGTTTTTTTGTCTTGTTCAAGATCTCTAAACTGAATGCTTCTGTGTCTGCTAAGCAGACCAATGCGTGAATTGTCCTCAAAGTCCCCTTTATGTGATGATTGTTTTAAACTCTAGGCAAAGCAACTTACATTCAAATAATTATATAGATGATGTTTGCTATCCATTTCTTAATTCAAAAGCCCCAGGTTAAAGGGAGGAAAACAGATTCCCTCTACTCTCAGCAACTCCTGCCCTACCAGCAGCCAGTTCTAAGGAGAAGCTTTCCCCCTGTGTGGTGAAGGAAAAAAAAACCCACCCAAGCATATGGAAATTCTGCTTTTCATCCAGTCATATGGATTTTGCTCAAGGCTTGTTGACTAAATTCTGGTGTCGAGTACCTGATCCATAATCCTCTGAATGATTTAACCTTATTTAACCTTGTTTAATGTGTGGGCTATTATTCCAGTTTAAAACAAACAAACAAAACAAACAAAAAAAGCCAATAAAACCCTGAAGTGTCTATAATCAGAAAAAATAGAAAAGCATTGGTAAATATTGTAATTTACGGTTCAATACCAAAATTCATTACAATTACTGATGGCCTTGAGGTTCTTAGCAGGTAATTTGTTCTTAACTGGAAGAAGCATTCCTCTTAGGCAGAGCTGAATTATCTTACTTTATTTTTTCTGTTTGTTTGTTTGGGGATTTTTTTTTTTTTTGTTTGGATTTTTTTGTGGAGAAAACTACATGAGGGACAGGCCTGGTGGAAGGCATTAATATTTTCCTTCAGGGGAAAGATAGGAATTCACAAAGGAAAAATGGAAGAATGGTGCCTGCATGAAGAGAAAGTTAAAATTACATCTATGTCTATATCATCTATATCTATATCTGTGTGTGAGTGTATATATATATATATATATATATGTGTGTGTGTGTGTGTGTATATATGTCTTGGATAAAGCTATGTCTGGTAGCTTTAAATTAGACCCTGGCTTCCCTCAAGTCCATTGCACAAGTTTTCTATTTAAATTTTCTTCTCCTAAATTTATGGAGTCAGGCTATGTTAAACAACTAATGAGTAGGTATTTAAGGGGTGACTGGAGCATTTTTTGAGAGTGAAATATCTCTCAAAATTAGCCTTATTTTCTTTAAGTAAACAGTAAATTCTTCATTAATACCATGTAATTTATACTTATCATTTATACTCATGTATCCAAAAATCATTAAATTTTACCTCTAGAATATTACTTATCTCTTAGTACTGAACACTACTTTAAACATTTGTAAACCTGAATTTGCTCTTTGACTTTTTTTCTTTTGTACATTTTTTTGTTGCACCGCTGCTTCCCTGAATGAACATGCTGAAGACAGATTGGTAGTGTGAGCACAGCACATAAACCCAGCTAGAAGGACAGCTAGTTTTCAAAGAAAATACAAAACTCTGGATGCCCCTAAGGTCTCCACACTTTTTACTGAATGTGCAGTGTTTTAAAGAGGGCAGGAGGGAATGGAAGAAAGTGATGGAAATGTATCCAGTTTATTATCAGAAAAAAAAATAGATAAGTAGAGCCTCAGTAACACCAATACTCCTCCTGTGATTGTCCTTCAGTTAATGGACCTCATGAAAGAATCACTGCATTCTGTCTCCAGGTGCCTGCTGGACTTCACTTTTTCCTCTTCTTGACTCTACCTTTTATTATTCAAAAAGGTATTAGACATCCAGAGCAAATAGCTGGAAGACCTAAAAGTTGTTTTCTCATTTGTAGTTGACTAATAATGAAGTGTTCTCTAAGTTTACTTTGTATCCAAGTGAAATGTGGCTCAAATGCACCTAATTTCATAAAGTACTGAAGATTGAAGTGCATGGCAATTGTACTAATTATTATTATAATAATACAGTATTTTTTGATTCTGCTCTTTGCAGCAATTTTTTAAGGGACAAAACAATTTGTGTTTCCCAGGAAAATGTTGGTTACTGTAAGTATTTTATAAATTGGTTTTCATCTTGGTTGGAAAGAAGAATATAGATTTATATCTAAGGAGTAAAAAACAAATTCATAATAATAGCAGACTAAATCACCAATCCAATTAAACAATAATATTAAGAGAGGTACTCATGCTAGCTTGTCAGAGCTAAGACAGAGTTTTTAACATCTAAGGAACACCTTGATAACCACCCTGCTGTTAAAACACACACAGCTGCTCTGCTCCTTCTCCCAGATACGCTGTGTGTATAAATAAAAAAATAAAGAAGGGAAGATCTGCATCCTCAGAAGTCACCTGGAACTTCCTCCTGCATCTAAATTCAAGTATCAGAACAATCTGCATTGTTCCCCAAACGTTTCTGTGGGCTGAGAGTTCTGGAACATCACTTTGAGTGCTTTTGTTCTCGAAGGAGGAGCGGCCGGCCGGGGCTCACTAGATGGTGCTAGGCACAGGCGGGTGGCACTGCCCGCCACGTCCTAGGCATCCCCGGGAGCATCCCTGCACCGCCGCACCTGGCGTTGGAATGGGGGGAAAAGAGCTTTGGGAAAGTGACTCATGTGAAATACAACCGGTGGTGTGCGTTTGTTGGATCCTCCCTGCATTTTAAAGCAGCCTTTCTGTCTGATAGTAAATAACTTGTTGCAGTTGCATCAGTATTCCCCTTTTTATCTTACTTTAACACTGTCTTTTGCTGTTCCATTTTTCTTCACTTACATTCTAATTACTTCATTATTGTTTATTTTCAGTTCCTCTTTGAGTGACAAATCTATTATCTTGTCAACAGGTTGTTTTCCTCAGTTTTGGTTCCTGTGTGTAATTTTGACCCTGCCAACCTTCCTCTGCACCCTGCGGCTTTCCTTGGGGTCACATCTCCTGTTTCTCACTTCCAGCCCATCAATACCTGCAGCTGAGCCTCCTGCAAGCCTGATCTATGCTGAGCTGCATCCTGCCCCAGGCCACAGACAGTGAAGTGTTTCACACCCGTGCTGCCATGGCCCATCAGAGGGTCCCTGCCCTGTCTGGACCATCCACGGCCCCTCAGTTGTGTGTCTGTCCCTGCAGCTGCCACTATTCCGATTGCCCCTGAGCCTGTTTTGCTGGTTTGGGAGACCCTGAAACCATCTTGCAGCCACACCAGCCCTGTCCTGAGGCTGCTGGCTGGTGCAAGAGCAGCACCAGAGTCCCATCCACCCCCCAGCACTCCCACAGCATGTCAGTGCCACCCCATCAACTCATTTGGATGCAGACAACATACATTTGAACAGCATGTATACAAGTAGCTCCTTAAAGAAATACTGTGGTGTCAGTCAGCCCCAGTGTGAGAACCCAGAACATCCCTCTGGCTGTCCAGGACAGCCAGGACCCCTGCCAGGGGGCTCAGAAGCCCTGGTACAGAGCCCAAAACACCTGTGGGTTTGATTATGACCCGTGGAGCAAATTACCAACCTTACATGAAGATCAGCAAGCCACAACAATTTAGGTAGAATAATAGTGAATTATCATGGGATGGAAAAGTGGATTTTGGGGTTTCTGGAATGGGGGTTCAGGGGGCAAGATGGAGGGAACTGGGTGTGTCCAGCCTTTCTCCTCCTTCTTCTTGGCCTCCATCTTCTGATGTGATGTTGGCAGATTGGTTTAGAGTAGAAACTCACTAACATAGGTGATAGGTGTTGGAAAGTAATTGTAAACATTGTATACATAGTTTTTAGTATAAAGACATAACACCACACCGGGGGCAGGCAGTGTGCTGGAACTGTCCTGCTGGACGGACCTCGGCAGGCCAGGAGAAAATATTTTATAGATAAGATACAATAAACAACCTTGAGACTGAGAAATGAAAAGCAGCCCTGACTCCTCCTTCAAGCACCAGGCTGAAAAAAGAGACTTTTGAACTTTTCTCGGATTCAATCTGACCAGCTATAGATCCTGACACCCCAGCACCACACATTAATCTGATGAGACTGTGTAAATCATAGAGAAAATGTTGGGTCTTACTTTACAAAGCACACAATGCCATGTGTGTTTTTAAGTAGAAGTGTATTTCTGGCTCTTAACTGATGAAAACAGTACTACAGACACCTGCTGCTGGATAGCAGGTAAATATTGTAATGTTAGCAGTCATTTCTCTGCACTTCAACAGGTTTTTAACTTGGTGGTTTGTGGGACAAGACAGACAGCAGCTGCATGTTGAGGTTCACCTGGTGGGGACAGGCAGGTGAGCTCAGACTGATACACAGAATCTGATTTGTAACTTTTAATTCATGGTTCCTTCCACGCATGACTCCCATGATGACTTTCTCCTAAGTTTGAATTTAAAAAATATAATGAGAAGCCTGATTTAAAAACAGGGCCCTGATCTGCATAGAATTTTCCTGTAGTGACAGACTTACAAGGCCTCAGGAAATATTATCCAGATGCATGACTTCTCCTAGCAGATGACAAAGCCTTTGATGTCTCTTATTACTTGGAACTAATTCTGAGATTGTAAGTATGTGTTTAGGTATGCAAGATGCATTCTACCCCATATAGCTAAAAAAATAAATAAATGCCACCATACTCCCAGGGTTTTTGTAACCAAGTCTTCCTTCTAATTTGCATATTTATTTCTTAGTAGTTCCACTGGTATAATGCATGAGTTTTTCAACAGGGTGTGTGGGCTAACTCCTACCAAAGTGGCACTAAAGCTACAAACTATCTATTCCTGTACTCTCACTGTCTGAAATTTCTCCTATTTTATAAAACATACCACAGGCATAAAAATAAAATAAAAAAAAAAAAGAAAAGGAGACCTAGACAATGCAGTTCGTTTTTTATTCATTTGAAACAGAAGGTAGATTTAGGCAAGTACAATATGTGCTATATATAGTAAAATCTTGCCAATTTCAGCACTTTATCCTCCTTCATGACTTCCAGTTAAAAATGAAGCTAACAAAAATTAAAAGTATATACAAAAAGTCTTGGCACACTCACACATACACACAAAAGAAAGAACAACTACATTTTTAAATGCTTTTACTCAACTGATTGGACCTTGAGTGTCACAGAAAATGTCCCATTTTTGGGGCTGGTAGACTGTCTGTGCTTATCAGCATTAAACAAATTGGCTCAGAGTAAAATTATTTTGAGAAAGGATGGTTATAAGCAATTGTTCTGAGTTTGTGCTCAGAAATCTATTGTGGACCTCCCATGGTCAGACTGAGATTTGGTTAGTCAAATGATTTCTTCAGTGGTGTTAGTGAAACAAATCATATCAGAAATTCTCTCATAATGAGGATGTAAAATCTGAGATACTGATTGGAATGAAAGGCTGCTAATGCTGTAGGGCACAGCAATAGCAATCCCTGGATCTAATTGCTCTCATTTCCTACTAAATAGTTGTTAACCAACCTGAGGCAGCATTGGGTGGGAGTCGATTCTGGTAAAAAATGAAGTTCCCTCAAAAGGTCTGCTTGTCAGACATAGTCAGAAATAGAATTTTATCAGATTTTTAAATTATTCAATATGAGTTTAAATAAAAAAAAATGTAAATTGGGATTTAACATATAAATTAATTTCTAAGTTGGCTGATTAAAATCATTGAATCAGAGCATGGACACTTGTGATATGTGACACTGTTGCTGGTATTAGCTAATAGAAAGAAATCCTCAGCAGTACAGATGAGGATACTGGTTTAGATAAATTTTTAGTTTTTAAAAATAATGATTAGCTACAAATGCTACATAATGTGACCACAAAATTATTGATTATCATGATAACTGGTATTTTGTGTTTGACTTGTGTATCAATGAAGCCAGTTTGGATTTTTAGCTGCTGCATGGCCACACCATATGGGTATTTTTGCCTACTGATATACCAGAGTATTGTAATTTCTTGCACCGGGTAAATAAAGTAACAACAGTCTGATATCAAGATGAGTTTTTAGCCTCCAGCTTGTGGCAGAAGGAAGTGGATTACTTGTTAACAGAACCTAGAAGAGGAGACCTTTATGTTCCACAGTTTAAAAATGTGTACATTCTGATAATATCTGTGGGTTTTTAAATGAAGTTTCCCCAATTTAGGGGCTGTAGGTTTCAGTTTGGAGAAACCTTTGAAGTTAAATTAAAGCAGCTAACTCTACATGAAGCTTTTATTTTAAGTAAGAGAGGAGAAAATAGCCACTCCCAAACAAGTGGAGTAAACAGCTTCATCTAGAGATATCAGGAAATAATAAATATTATCTGTAGAAGGTAGGAATGCTCAGTAACAAAGTCCTGTCAACCCTGTAGAGATGATGTAAACTTCTTAAAAACACATTAATTTTTGAATTTTAGGGAAGAATGGAAAAATAAAATACCTGGGTGCATGAATAAAAATATAATAAGAACTTTAATGTTTATATAGGAAGACACAAAATGCATCATGATCTCCTGAAGTTTCTGGATTGATTTCTATTTTGTAGATTTTAAAGGCATCCCCATGCATTTAAATATTTTTCTTGAATGGTTTTGCTTGGTATGCTGTCAGATGTATTGGCTCCTTCACAACTTGTAGTATTTTAAGTTTTAATTATGAAGCAGATTCCAGCTTTTGCTGTTTGTTTATTTGTTTGCTTCTTCACTTGTTTGTTTATAAAGCTGGAACCTCCTTATGTTTTGTTTGTATGGCTCAATCTAGTATCATCTCCACAGCATCAGGAATAAATCTACAAGTGCAGTTTTTTAACCACTGATCTCGTGTGTTTGGTCACTGCAAACAGTTTAGCTCTGATGAGTCCTTGCCATAGTACCCTTAATTAGATGCTTTTATGTTTTTCTAATATGCTTTTTTAAGAAGCCACTTTTACCATTTACTTATATGTAATCAAGTAACTTGCTTCAAAGTTTTTAATCAAGCAATATTTCAGCAATTTCTGTGTCAGTTTTCAGAGTGCTGATCGATTATGTAGTAGTACCAAGAAAAGACCTGACTTTGCAGGTTTTTTGAAGTGTCCTTTCAATGCTTTTAACTTCATCTCACACAAAACCGTGGAGGGTGAATGCCAGAAATCAAAAGCAACATGGTTGCAATCATATTGTATTTGCGTTCCCTTCAGATGAAGGAAGGAATGATGAATCTGACTCCATGTTCTCAGAAGGATAATTTATTACCTTACGATACTATATTATATTAAAGAATACTATACTTAAACTGTACTAAAGAATACAGAAAGGATACTTACAGAAGGCTAAAAAGAGAATAATGAAAACTCGCGACACTTTCCAGAGCCCCGACACAGCTTGGCCCCAATTGGCCATTGAGCCAAAACAACTCACAGCAGAAACCAATTGTTTACCAACCACCTGTTGGTAAACAATCTCCAAACACATTCAGAAGGAGCAAAACACAGGAGAAGCAAATCAGATAATTATTGTCTTCTTTTTTTTTTTTTCTGAGGCTTCTCAGTTTCCTAGGGGAAAAATCCTGGGAGAAAGGGTTTTTCCAGAAAATGTGAATGCCACAAGAATCATAGTCTTTTTCAAAAGGACTTACACATACTAGCCAACCTGAAAGTCCCACCACTGCTGCAGTGGGTGGGTCACATCTCAGAACTGTAGGTGCATATCAGGGTTACACATTTAGCAATTACATTCTTTAATGATGTTATTTATAGAGAGCATTTTAACAGAGATGAAAAATAGATACATATTATGCCATTATATCCAGCATTATTCCCAGTATTATTTTCAAACATATGTCAACAGCAAAGTGGTGAGCTAATTTTTTTCTGCCTCTTCAACTACTTTATGGGCAGTGTCTCTCTTTTTAACAATTATATGCTGATGATTTGCTTTAACACTTGTGGACCAGAAAGATTATTCCTTTTTGCAGGGCACACTTGCTGAAGAAAGACACAGCTCACAGTTTGATGTCATCTGGCTACCTTTGAGCCAGTAACCCAGAGCCCTTTAGAAGTGGCTAAGAAAAACAAACATCTAGGGCATGATTCATCCAGCCTATTTTAGACAGCAGCTTCAGATGAGATGAATCACGTTCCTGAGAACATTTATGCTCTCCACTGAATATAGAGAGGAGTAAAACAACTAAGCCATGGAAAGATCATGATGCTGTGGGTTACTGGGTTTGGTTTTTGATTCCTGATCTTAGCCCCCTGATTTTAGACCTAAAAAAAAAAAATCCCAGTTTTATTATTATTATTTCTATTGTTGTTGTTTTTATTTTTGCTTTTAGTATTATCATCATCATCACCATCATCACTATTATTGTTTTTACTGAATTTATATTTAGGGAGAGGGATTACTTAAAATAAAGATGCCCAGAATTTTCATCTCAATGATATATTTATGTATTTACCTTCTTATAAAAATTAAAATGAGGTATCATTCTCAGGCTGGTTTTTGTTTAGCAAAATCAAATATCTCATGGTATGCTGAAGTCACAATGTTTTAGCACAACTTTTTTATACGTTTGGTTCTGGGTTTGTTGATGCAGCTTGGAAGGGAAATTTGGAGGTGACTCAGCTTTTATGAATTTTCAATGTAATTTCTAAGTTGACTGCAAAAATTTCAGTAAGTTTCTTTTTGTTGCAGTATATGTTTGAAGTATTATCTAGGTAAAACCCACAGTAGCAGACTTCTGAAGACAGTTTATAGACTGTGAATTTCCTATTAAATATGCTATAATAAATGTTAATTTTATCTTTATCTTTTACAATATTTTATGATTATACCCTCTTTGACATTACAAATAATGCTATTCCATAATTTTAAATTGTATTGAAATGTATTAATTTTCTGCATTCAACATAACCTTGAGTAGCTTCTTTCCTCTCAGAAATTATGCTTTTCAGGGAACGAAGGATTCTCATAAGGACATTTTTATTCCTGATTATTACCTCAAGGCATATTTGCATGGATGTAAAGTCTTGTACAAATGATACAGTACTCAAGATCTATGAAAGATAATGTTTGTAGCTAATAGTTAATATAGTTAATAAATATATAATATAGTTCATAAATCTTTGGTGTCTTCTTTCAGGTCATCTAAAATTGTTTTCCAGTTCAAATTAAGCACGAAAAGAGTATGGGAGACCATTTTATTAATTTCAAAATGAAGTTATGTGGAGAAAATAAATATTACCTGGTAATGATACTGCAACTCTATGTAGCAAAGCATTGCTTTAGGTTGTGAGAAGCAGTGTGGAACTACAGGATCTTATCCTCTGAGATTGCCCTACTTAAATCTCCATTTTCTTCTGTTTGCTTCAGAAAAGGGTACTTGTCATGGTAGCATAAAAATAAAATAAAGGAAAATTAAGACTCCTTTTGTGAAGAAATAGGTAAATACTTTTATTAATTTCACAGAAGCCTTTGTTTAGCCACCAGAGTAGGAAGCATTTCTGATTCAGCTCAGGTTGATAGTGACTTGAGTGGCAGATTAACATAAAGGTCAAAGCTATTTCATAAGGCATTTGAGAATTTCTGTCTTTCATTTAAGTATCATTTAAACATTTATCTTCTAAATATTAAGAACAATTAAGCAATTTGAGATCACTATCACAGGCTATTTTTATCATTAGGTAAAAACATTTGTCCTCTAAAACATTTGTTGCACATTAAGCAGGTTCTTCTGTGTTCAATTTGCAAATGAAAAATTTTCATTAGTTTGGGAGACACATAAGAAACCAAACTAGATGATCATACTGATCCTTCCATTTTTAAGATATATTTATCTACTTCTAATGAATGAAATATTATAAGAATAGTTCAAGAAAAAAAAATCAAATCTTTTAAGAAAATAGTTATTCATAAAAGTCCTGACGGGTGCCTTCTGTAAGTGTAAAATCAGATTTGAGGTGGAGTGAAGTTAGACACGTTTGTAAAAGCCCTCTGTCATCAAAATGACTTTGGGTAATTTGTTCTTTAACAATAAAAGTATTAAATAAAACAGTAAATGTCCACCTGGCATTTCCTCCTGCCTGTGAGGTGATATATATATTTGTATTGTCTTACTTTTTATCTTTTTTGTTTTAATGGATTTAGGTGCTGACAGCATTAATATTTGAATTGTAGGTGCCTCAGACCTACTTGGAAGCATGGTTCAGATCTAACAGACTACAATTCTTTTATCTATTCATCTGAAAATTATTTTCAATATAAGAAAAAACTATTTGACAAATATTTGTACAAAAATATGGCTGTATACAATCTTCAGTGGAATATACAGATAGCCTAGGCCCATGTACAGTGCTCTATTTCTTAGATTTACCTGTTTATTTGGGGAAAAATCTAGGCTTTCTCACACAGTGCTCCTATGAACTATGTGACTTCACTCGAAAAGGAGAAGAAAATAAAGTCTGAATTTTCACAGGAGCCAGAGCTACAGAAACTGTGGTGCTGCTTTATGAAAATTTTATAAAATGGCTTCTAGTGGAGGTAATCATGATGCTAAGTTTGGTTTTAGACATTCACTGAGTACTCTCTTGCAGTCTTCAAGCAAGAGATAAGTGAGAGTGGAGGAAAAATGTGCTGCATAAAAGATGTGTGCTGGGAGAACAAACATTTCCATCTAGTGTTGTGAACCTGTGAACACAGACTTCGTGGTTTGGTTTTTCTTAGAGGGAATTTCACTGTTTTCTGATTTAGGGGCATATTTTCTAGGGTAGGAAAACAGGCATAAGTCTTTGGGCTGTGTGTTAGGGTCTGACTGCAAATGGGAGCGCTGTAAATTAATCTGAGGTGTATTCTCTACTTCTTTTCAGCCATCTCTCTGAACCTAAGGCAAACAGATGGCTGAGGATTTCTCAGAAAGATTAAGTGCTTCGATATGAACATCTCTCAGGATGTAATTTACATGCTACTTGAAGTCTAACTTTTTTAATGTGATTGGTTTTTTTTCTTCCCAAAAATATTAAATCATAAAGGAACAAAAGCCAGAAGACATAACAATAACATTTGCATCACAAGCTACTTGTTCCTACTGTGACATTGTTTATTTACTTATTATTCAAGCACTCATTATAGTTCCTCTAAGTATATCTTTGTCATCAATTCAAAGAAACAATATAATATTATGATTCCTTAATTTTTAATGCACCTAAGTATGTTTATATGGGTCATAAAAGCCTCAGGGATAGCAGTAGGCTTTTGATAAATTTGTTCTTCATGGCTACTTTCCAGCTGATCAGAGCTGCTGATTCCAGCAATATGTAAGTTTTTGACTACCATGGTCCTGTATTTTTCTCAGTGTAGCTACAGATACAAGATGAAGCTGCATAGTTTCTCCTGCAGCAATACCAAAGAGCAGTCTTCTCTCCTAAACTCAGAGAAGACAGAGAGACTGAGGCTGTTGTTTTTTTTTTTCTGTGAAAAAGGAATGATGAGATATTCCCATTCCTTTTCTAGTGGGTAGATTTGATTAATAAGGTGCTACTTTTCTTTGATAATGTAAAAGCCTTTCCAAAGATTGATTTACTCATCCAAATTTAATTCTTTGAATCTGCTTAATCTAAATATTGGCTTACTGTGTTGATTTGGTTAGCATAGATCAGTATTTAAGTGACTAAAATATATATGATTTAATACCTTTGAAGTTGTTCCTGAGATGGGATGTCCAATAAGAACTCAGAATCACAGAAGTGCTCTGTACTTTACTTAGTAATGCTGTCCACTCAGTGACAAGCTTACCTGCCATACTGTACCATCTTTTGTCTTTCCTTCACTAAAACATTTATTCTTTTCTGGAGAAATTAATGCTAATCACAAATATTTACTTAGGATCTTCCTGGGTGGCTGTACTTAGCACAGAAAAACCATCATGAGGATGACATTTCACATTTAGAGTATTCAACAACTTCCAAAGATATTCTCTTTTTTTTATTTTTAAACAGTCCATGTTTCTTCCACTTTGGAATAAAAAAAAAGACATAATGGATAATCCATCTGCATTGAAAAGTGGAAAATACCCTACAGGTTATTCTTATTTAGGTGGTACTAAAATCTTTGACTTATCAAAATTGTGTTGTTAACATGTGCAACTTCTGATCCACTGTATCCTCAAATCTTGGTCTGCTGCCTGCCTGGTTATTCTTCAGCCTGTGTTTTATTAGCTGGATGGGCTTGCTCAAATAAGTAAATTGTATTATTTACCTACAGAATTCCATAATTATCAAGACATTTTTTTAACTTTTCACTGTAATAAAGTTACACTTAAGTATTTTCCTGCAGTGTCTTCATAGTCTCCCCCAGACCAAGTAAACTTAGTTGTAATAGAAAACAATAAAAGTTAACAAGTTTTTTCCATAATCTCAAGACAAGTTCTTATGCAGTACAGCTTGATTTGGCTTTCATTATTTGCCAGTGCATTACATATAAGTGTTCTGCAGCCATGCTATCGAACTAGTCTTACATTCAACTGTAGCACTTTTATTTGTGCTGTTTTCCTTCCAACTTTATGAGCTTTAATGGACTCAGAACATCTACTTCTTCCCCTCAACTGCAAGGCCTACTACTGTTACAGAAGACAATTACACTGGTCTGATATGCCCCAGATTCTACTTGTTCTTCTTATTTCATTTTTTTCCAGGCCATTAAAATACTTTGATTATGACTCCAGTGTTTTTCTGATTTGCAAAAAGAAGATCCAAGAACTAGAATAATAAAAAACAGGTAAAAATTGGTATGACTTGTAGAAGATTTACTGAATAAACTTGACTATAGAGAAATTCAGAGCTGCTCAAGGAAGGACTCTGGGTTTTCAGCCATCTAAATTTTCTAAGCAGACAGGTTGAAGCTGAGGCATTTGCATGTGGAAAAGATTTTCCTCAGAGAGTTGTGAGTGCCAAAAAAATGTTTTGATTCTGGTTTCACTTACACCAGTACTTCAGTGAAGTAAACAGAGAAAAGCATATAAAAATTGGGTCTATGCTGTCACTATTGAGCACCACCAAATTCCCTTTTGTCTTGTACATCTGCAAGTATGCTACTATTGAAAATAACTGTAAAACAACATAAGGAAGGTCTTTTTTTTCTAGAAATTATTTATTGGTGATCTCATGGATTTACATTTTGAATGGATTTTTTTTTTCTTATAAATAATTTACATTTTTAGTAGATATATATTCTTCGCAGCTACAGATGATGGTACTTAGATTGTTTTGGAGAAGGGGTGAGAGATCTTATGGGGGTGGAGGAGCTGTAGACAAAATGTTGCTTTGTCATTAATTGTGAAAATCATGTCTTCCCAAATGCTCGTGATGCTTTTAGCTTTTGAAAATTCAGCTGAGAATTTAACTTCCCTGTGGAAGCAGGGAAGATTTTAGTAATGAGATTATTCTCCCTGTTCTTTTAGCCATGCTAAGCCCAAACAATGCATTCAACTTTGATTCAAAGCCATTATTTTCAAAACACTGTCATTTGGAAATTAACAATTAGGTGAAAATATCTTGCTACAGTAATTCCTTCAGACTTCTCTTGGCTGCTTCAACTTCATCCCATCTGAAAAGTGATGTATCATCACCTTGGCAAAGATTTCAGATGCTGTGTTCCCAAAAATGAATTTAGCACTTGCATTCATTTTGCCTGTTGCTCTTGGTTTGCTTTTTTAAATTTTAAATCTTTTTATTTACTTCTGATAGCTCCTCTCCTTCTTCTCCATCATAAGCAGTAATGAATGTATTCATATCTTCTTTTCCATAAACAAAGAAGTGTGTATCAACATTAGCAGTGCATAAATGGTTCAAAGGTGCTGAAATTCATGCCAGATGCTTCAGTGACTCAGTACCAAATGGTGAAATATGTGAAAGCTTAACAAGAGATTCATTTTTCTGTTGAAAATGTCGTCTTACAAAGGCCTTTTTTATGTTAAGAGACATCATTGCTCACAGCTCCTCAATATGCAGAATCAACAAGCTGAGCAGTCAGCTTACCAAACAGAGCAATTTCCTTCTGCTGCTTGTATTAAACCATGATTTTATAACAGTCAATTTTTGAGAGAAATTTAATTCAGATACCTTACAGAAAAAGATTCTTAAGGAAATGGTGTAAATATGTTGTTTGTTGAGGTTTTTTTCAGCTTTAAAGACAAGTGTTAGTTTGGAATCCATGATTTTTTTTTTATTCCTTACAGCTTGATTAAAAACAAAATCAGTTTGGAAAGAGAAAAGGATGTGAAAGTTGTTAAATAATAAGTCAAAAGAAATTTAGGCATCATTTAGTCTGATTGGAGGTTTGGTCAGTGCCTCAGCCTCATACCTGTGCCTCTTCTGACTCATTTTTATTTCATTTTCTACAAGATGGTGACTTATTTCAGCCAAATTAATTAAGCAAATAGAAAAGAATTTTGAATTCTAAAATTAATAACCATTCTTTTCCCTATCTCATCTAGTTTGCTCTCTGATACATGAAACACACTCATATTTCAGATGGACTCATGTCCTGAGACACAACATTGAATGTCACATTGAAGATTATTTTTATTATCCAACTTATGGATTGTCTAATCTTTTTTAGTGGCCTTTAGGACACTTGGATCTTTGAACCAAAGTTCTACTTGATCACTAGTGGTGAGCTGCATGATGTCTTGATTTCAACTTTCATTTTTTGTATTTTTTGACATGTGAAACTGATCACTAAAACAAAACATGTAGTGAGTTGAGAATGTAGACATTTTCTTTTTAATAATTGATGAAATTAAATGCCAAAAGGACAATTTCAATACATTTTCTCTTTATCATGTGGATACCCACAGGAGTTACTGTACATCCGATATTAAAACTAACTTATAATTTAAAATTTTTAATCCATTTATTCTGTAGATAATATTTTCATTTTCCATGCTAAAAGGAGGAAGCAAAGTGGGTAGAGTCCCATTTCTAAGCAGTATCACTTAGCTGTGAGGCATTACCACATGGATACATTGTTTAGAATATAAATGTTATGAGGAATTGTGGATCAAACAAAAGTTTTTCATGTATTGACATTTTTTTCTTGTAAAATTTAATGAAAATGTAATCCTCTGAATTAACAGCTTGATAAAAATGTCATTAAAATAGATGGAAATGCATCCATTAATTTAACAAGTCTTTAGAGCAAGGATTTTAGTAGCTTTTAATGCTTTTTGCTCCAGCCTGATGAGTATTATCTTCATTATACAGATAATGTTGTAAAGTCATAGAAAAGTTAAATGTTGATTCCAAGGCAAAAAAATGAGACACTTGGAAACTCAAAAACTTAAATATTAAGAGTTTTCTGTCTGTAGTTCATATTTAAGTTAGCTGTTATCTAAATAAATGAATTTTAAGGGTATTTTTTAAAAGGCAATATATATTAAAATATTTCTTGATCTTTATATCATTAAAATTACATTCTGATCACTTTTTATTTACAAGAGTCTATGTGGTTCTAGAGAGACTGTAGTCAAAAATTGTTAGATAATATTATGCATCAAAGTGAAGAATAAAGCTATGTAGGAAATATTTTTATATTGATAAAAAATAATATGTTTACAGTGGTCTTTGCTAATAACTGAAATAATATTTTCTTAGTTTTTTCTTTGTTCTCTCTGAGATACTGATGGGCAATAGGAACATTTTCAGTGGTATTTTGACTGGATTGCTTAGACTAATTGTTAAACCCGAGAGGAATGCAAATAACATTATATCTGCAGAAAAAATAGCATCCAAAGTTAGCATACATAGTGCTGAGAGGAGAAAGGCAACATGGAAGCCAACCACCATAACACAGTGACAAAAAAGAATTGTGCAAAACTGATGAAAAATAACACAGGAAGATTAGAAATCATGCACCAGTGACTATTTAGCAAGGAGCCATCTAGGCAACCAGTTGTAATGGATTTAGATGAAAATTACACATGAACTTACATAACAATTAAATGCACGAATTATTTATGTGCTTCTTAAAATGTTCCAAAGTTATCAGCACAGTATTAGCTATATTTACAATGCTATTAAATCTTGGACAAGGTGTTACTGGAGTTTTGGAAGAAAAATTCCCTTCTCTCATGTGCTGCAGAGCAGCTTCCATTGTGGGGCTTTCATTGAATCTGATGTGAACATGGACACTCCTGGGGCACCTCCTTCAAGCAAGGGAGGAAGGAGAGGCCTCTTCCCATTCCTCATCATTGCTCCAGGCAAAGCCTCCATGGGCAGAGGCGTTGTGGGTATCACAGGAAGGTGGAGGGCAGACCTGTGATCCTGGCAAACACAGAATTAAAGAATCATTGAATGGTTGGGGTTGGGAGTGACTTTCAGATCACCTAGTTCCAACTCCCTTTCCATGGGCAGGGACAATTTCCACGAGATCCAATTGCTCCAAGCACCATCCAGCCTGACTTTGAACACTTCCAGGGATGGGGTATGTATAACTTTGGCTAGAAAAGTTCTCTTGTTTTCCAGAAAAAGCATCATACAGTTTACACCCACTGTTCAAATATGCCTAAAGCCTTGACCTAGCAAATGTTTGGAAAGACATGCTCGCTCTCAAGGCTGAAGGTATGTCCCATGTGAACATGGAATATGGAAGGATTGAAATATGATCTTGAGAGTAGTCCATGAAGATGAACGAAAGATCAAAATACAAATGCTTTAAGAGAAATTCTAGAAACATTGGAAAGGAAGAGAGGAGGTTAGAAATGGGGCATAAATTAATCACTCTCAAGTAAAATAGAAGTTGTTTGAGACTTATGCCTGGTTTTATTTTGCTCCAATCAAAGCTTTAATCTCAACCTAACCATGGAATATTTTGAGGTACATTGCCACAGCTACAGTCAAAGTAATATCTGTGGAATTTAGTTTATAATTATGCTTGTAAGTCAAGAGAAATTGATTTTAAAATGAGTGATACTCACACTGCATATCTATGTAGCTATACATTAGGTCATTTCTCACATTGCCCTCCTGAATCTGTAGGGAAAATCCAGCTTCACTTTAAATTGTATTGGCTTTAAGAGACCAAAATATAATCTGTTTAATTTTTCACTCCATTTAGGTGCCCAAGACAGTATATTTGGCATTTCCAAAAAACACATACTGTAAAGCTGAGCTTTGAAAATGAGGTCTAGAAAGTCCGAAGAATCACAGATAGAAGCATAAATCAATATATTTAGTGTAATTTAACTAAACTACTGCCGCCAATTTATGTTCAGAATCGCTTTGTCAGTGCCTTGACAAAAAACAGCCAAAAACTCATTGCCAAAGAACTGTCTGAAGAGGAATGAGATGGCAAAAAATTCTCCACCCAGTTTACTCATGTCCTTCACCATCTTCATACGGTACAATGTGTTCACATTACAAAAATGTAAAATAACATATATTCCTGGATTAAATGATGCAGAAAAAAAAATTAAAATTGCTTTACGCTGAACTTTAAATCTAAATGTCAGGCTGTATTTTGAAGGCTTTCCATCCTAAGAAAAAATTTCTTCAAAGTCCAGAGGATTTTGTAGAGCAGAAAAACTGAGTTTAAAATCTGAGGTCTGATCCAAAAGCTGAACAGAAGTTCTTAAATGTATCTGATTAAATCCTGGTTCATTTTTGCTCCTAGTAATTGTTCCCATTTTCTCTTAAATTTCTATAATAGGAAGAAGGGATACTGGGTCCAGAGAGTAGAAAAGGATTTGGGTTTTAAATGGCATTATTTAAAAGAGAGCAAAAGGAACTGGGGTGGCTGTAGATCTTTAACACTCATCCCAAGTCAGTATTCACAAGCAAACAGAATTTTTATTATCATATAATTATGCATTTGTGTTGTGATTGTTGGAGTGGTGGTTTTTTATGTGTGCCTGTGTGGGGTGTTTTTGTGGAGTTTTTGTGCTTTGGTGGTGGTGGGGCAGGGAGGTTTGTGGGTTTTTTTGTTTGTTTGGGGGTTATTTGGTGGCTTTATTTAATTTCTTTTTCCCCTCAAAATCTTTTAAAATTCTACCATTTCTACCCATCTCTGCTTTTTTTAACCCTATTTCCATTCTCTGTCATCATTTATATTTAATGCTACTGCGAACCCAAAGGTAGTTTACATTTATGCACTAAGAATTATTAGCAGAAAATTAACAGCTAATATCCCTTTAAGAGGGATATGTCCCTGAGGGCTGGGACATCTTTTGATTTGTTCAGCATCATCTTAACTCTAGAAGTAGTAGTTTTGTTTAACATTGCTCAATGGAGCATGCTCACCATGGGCAAAGCTTAGACTGTGGCCCCAGAGCTTTCCCTGTTACAGTCACTTATCAGAGCAGCTCCCAAGCCCTGCTTTGCAGAGATGGGGTGCTGGATGGTTGGGGGAAGGACTGACCCATGGCATTGCTTCCTGAGCTCCCTTGCTATCCAAACAGCAAAGTAAGGAAAGGGTTATTAAACTGATTTTCTGCATTTTCTTATTTTCTGTTTAAGCCGCCATACAGAAGAGTGGCTGGCTGTCATTTAAAATTGACATTTGATTTTCTGTGGAAGTGAATCCAGACACTCTCTGATTAATGCTCAGATAATTAATACAGTACAAAATTTTCATATCAGTTTTGCAAAGACATTCCTGGGCTACTAAAGGTCCTGATCATTTTTGGCATGCTGAATACTCAGCTGTTCTGCTTTCCCTTGTGCTCATGCATAGTTCTTCACTATATATAGTAACTCACCCATTATATTTCTTGGAGTTACAGGAATTCTGCTACTATGAATGTCATATTAGTCTTAGACCTATTTTGAAAATGCTCTCCATCACCATCCTTACAAGGCTTGTGTACAGAGATTTTCTGCAGTGGATGTATTCAGCATGGAAGAGGGCAGTCTCTTTGTCTCACTATTGCATCTGTTGTTCTCTTTAGCAATTTAATTCTGGATATCATGAATGAGGAGCCTCCTGTGCAGTGACCCTGCTACACTCTGTTGGCCAGGTTATCTGTGAATTTACAATATGGGCTTCAGTTGATATTTTCCCCCAAACAAAGAGAAGTAAAGCACTATGGTTTGACTTGATCAGAGATATACAAAAGAGCAACATAAATCATTTACTATAAAAAAGCCAGACAGTGACAACAAAGAAGCACAAATGTGAAGAGGAAAAGAATTTTCCCCTGAAAAAGTCCCCACCAAAACACACAAAAACACACACAAGACCCTACCTGATAACATTTATGATGTAAATACATAGGTATTCTTTGATTACAATCAATTGGCAGGACTGGATATGGTATTTTTCCTACATGAAACCTGAAATTCAAAAGATATGAAAAAACATGATTTTTTTTTAACTTTAGAGCATCTAAACCCTGAGCCATATTTTTTTCTCTCATTTTGTGTAAGAAAAATCACTGAAGTTGAGAATAGAGGTCAAAAGATATTTTCGTTTCCTCTTCACTCTGGCCAGGATTTCTCTCTGTGTTTGTGAATAAAATAAAAAGTTACAGTCTTTATCAACTTGTTTTCCTATTTATATTTCTGATGCCTTATGGTAAAAATTCCCTGCAGGTATAGTGTGATGGCCAGTGCATTCTGCCCTGAAACCAATCTAAATAGCCTGGAAAGAGTGAGGGAGCCTGGGGAGTGGAATATCATGCATGACAAGTCCAGCAGCTGGTCAGAGCTGTACTGGGCAGAAGCTGGGATGCTCAGGGAGATCTGTCTCATGCCATCCATTCTAACAAAGAATATAATCCGTCTCAGGTATCAAAAAAGTTTGGAAAATATTGCCTGTACTACCTGGATTAATTAACAAATTCAATTAACATGTATTAAAACATACAGCCATGATTTTTTTTTTTTTTTTTTTTTTTTTTTGTGCAGTCAGGGCTCTCTTCTCCTTTAAAAGAAAGTTCAGTGTGTTACATTTTTTGTTTCTCTTGTGGAAATGTCTGAGCATGCAAATCTTTCAGATCCTGTGTAGAAACCTTGAAGTCTTTTTGGAAAGTCTTCCTGACCTCTTCTTATACAGAATTGGAAGATTTGGGTCAGCAAATCTTTACATCTTCACTCAGGTTCTAGTCCTTAAGGATCTGAAGACTTTTGAATAATTGAGTTCCCACTCTTAGTCTCCTCCAGCGGGAAAGTACCAGGAAGAAAAAAAAATCTGATTAAATATGAATTGGAAAGAAAAGACAATGATTGAACCGTAGACTGTCAATAAAAATAATACCCAGTCAGGCCTTTGTCACCCCACAACAAGCTTGAGATCCTGTAGCTCCAAATTAACTCAGCTTATTTACAAAACTGAACTAAGGCTCCACTGGTATGAACACATACCTCTTCCTGTGAATACTTACACCATTGCAGAAAAGCGGGAGTATCTGGTGCAAGTAAAAGGATATTTCTTCAAAATAATATAATTTAAAATACTTTAAAGAAAATTTCAAAGTGTATCATTCTCAAAAAGTGCTAAGTGCAAAAGGTTGATTATGTATGACTATATGATTAAAAAAGCCAAGTAAGAATTTAAAAACTGCTACTGAAATACATTAGAATGCCCAAAAAATAACATAATTTAAAACACAGAGAATTTGCAAGAAACTTCTTAATCCTAATTATAATGTGTCATAACTTACATAAAAATATTTGGTTTGCATCTAGCTTTTTATTAATTCATTATTTTTCCTGATTCCTGAATCAGTTGCCTAACAATCTTTAACTGTCCATGCAATTGCTGTGGTTCCAATAATTCCAAAGTTCAGTAAATTTTAAGAACACAGGTTTACACATTAAACCATCATAATCTGTTTAATTTTTTTCACTCCATTTAGGTGCCCAAGACAGTATATTTGGCATTTCCAAAAACACATATTGTAAAGCTGAGCTTTTGAAAATGAGGTCTAGAAAGTCCCAAGAATCACAGATAGAAGCATAAATCAATATATTTAGTGTAATTTAACTAAACTACTGCGCCAATTTATGTTCAGAATCGCTTTGTCAGTGCCTTGACAAAAAAACAGCCAAAAACTCATTGCCAAAGAACTATCTGAAGAGGAATGAGATGAAAAAAAAAAATTCTCCACCCAGTTTACTCATGTCCTTCACCATCTTCATACAGTAGAATGTGTTCACATTACAAAATGTAAAATAAATATATTCCTGGATTAAATGATGCAGAAAAAAAATTAAAATTGCTTTACGCTGAACTTTAAATCTAAATGTCAGGCTGTATTTTGAAGGCTTTCCATCCTAAGAAAAAATTTCTTCAAAGTCCAGAGGATTTTGTAGAGCAGAAAAACTGAGTTTAAAATCTGAGGTCTGATCCAAAAGCTGAACAGAAGTTCTTAAATGTATCTGATTAAATCCTGGTTCATTTTTGCTCCTAGTAATTGTTCCCATTTTCTCTTAAATTTCTATAATAGGAAGAAGGGATACTGGGTCCAGAGAGTAGAAAAGGATTTGGGTTTTAAATGGCATTATTTAAAAGAGAGCAAAAGGAACTGGGGTGGCTGTAGATCTTTAACACTCATCCCAAGGCAGTATTCACAAGCAAACAGAATTTTTATTATCGTATAATTATGCATTTGTGTTGTGATTGTTGGAGTGGTGGTTTTTTATGTGTGCCTGTGTGGGGTGTTTTTGTGGAGTTTTTGTGCTTTGGTGGTGGTGGGGCAGGGAGGTTTGTGGGTTTTTTTGTTTGTTTGGGGGTTATTTGGTGGCTTTATTTAATTTCTTTTTCCCCTCAAAATCTTTTAAAATTCTACCATTTCTACCCATCTCTGCTTTTTTTAACCCTATTTCCATTCTCTGTCATCATTTATATTTAATGCTACTGCGAACCCAAAGGTAGTTTACATTTATGCACTAAGAATTATTAGCAGAAAATTAACAGCTAATATCCCTTTAAGAGGGATATGTCCCTGAGGGCTGGGACATCTTTTGATTTGTTCAGCATCATCTTAACTCTAGAAGTAGTAGTTTTGTTTAACATTGCTCAATGGAGCATGCTCACCATGGGCAAAGCTTAGACTGTGGCCCCAGAGCTTTCCCTGTTACAGTCACTTATCAGAGCAGCTCCCAAGCCCTGCTTTGCAGAGATGGGGTGCTGGATGGTTGGGGGAAGGACTGACCCATGGCATTGCTTCCTGAGCTCCCTTGCTATCCAAACAGCAAAGTAAGGAAAGGGTTATTAAACTGATTTTCTGCATTTTCTTATTTTCTGTTTAAGCCGCCATACAGAAGAGTGGCTGGCTGTCATTTAAAATTGACATTTGATTTTCTGTGGAAGTGAATCCAGACACTCTCTGATTAATGCTCAGATAATTAATACAGTACAAAATTTTCATATCAGTTTTGCAAAGACATTCCTGGGCTACTAAAGGTCCTGATCATTTTGGCATGCTGAATACTCAGCTGTTCTGCTTTCCCTTGTGCTCATGCATAGTTCTTCACTATATATAGTAACTCACCCATTATATTTCTTGGAGTTACAGGAATTCTGCTACTATGAATGTCATATTAGTCTTAGACCTATTTTGAAAATGCTCTCCATCACCATCCTTACAAGGCTTGTGTACAGAGATTTTCTGCAGTGGATGTATTCAGCATGGAAGAGGGCAGTCTCTTTGTCTCACTATTGCATCTGTTGTTCTCTTTAGCAATTTAATTCTGGATATCATGAATGAGGAGCCTCCTGTGCAGTGACCCTGCTACACTCTGTTGGCCAGGTTATCTGTGAATTTACAATATGGGCTTCAGTTGATATTTTCCCCCAAACAAAGAGAAGTAAAGCACTATGGTTTGACTTGATCAGAGATATACAAAAGAGCAACATAAATCATTTACTATAAAAAAGCCAGACAGTGACAACAAAGAAGCACAAATGTGAAGAGGAAAAGAATTTTCCCCTGAAAAAGTCCCCACCAAAACACACAAAAACACACACAAGACCCTACCTGATAACATTTATGATGTAAATACATAGGTATTCTTTGATTACAATCAATTGGCAGGACTGGATATGGTATTTTTCCTACATGAAACCTGAAATTCAAAAGATATGAAAAAACATGATTTTTTTTTAACTTTAGAGCATCTAAACCCTGAGCCATATTTTTTTCTCTCATTTTGTGTAAGAAAAATCACTGAAGTTGAGAATAGAGGTCAAAAGATATTTTCGTTTCCTCTTCACTCTGGCCAGGATTTCTCTCTGTGTTTGTGAATAAAATAAAAAGTTACAGTCTTTATCAACTTGTTTTCCTATTTATATTTCTGATGCCTTATGGTAAAAATTCTCTGAAGGTATAGTGTGATGGCCAAGTGCATTCTGCCCTGAAACCAATCTAAATAGCCTGGAAAGAGTGAGGGAGCCTGGGGAGTGGAATATCATGCATGACAAGTCCAGCAGCTGGTCAGAGCTGTACTGGGCAGAAGCAGGGCTGCTCAGGGAGATCTGTCTCATGCCATCCATTCTAACAAAGGATATCATCCATCTCAGATATCAAAAAAGTTTGGGAAATATTGCCTGTACTACCTGGATTAATTAACAAATTCAATTAACATGTATTAAAACATACAGCCATGATTTTTTTTTTTTTTTTTTTTTTTTTTGTGCAGTCAGGGCTCTCTTCTCCCTTAAAAGAAAGTTCAGTGTGTTACATTTTTTGTTACTCTTGTGGGAATGTCTGAGCATGCAAATCTTTCAGATCCTGTGTAGAAACCTTGAAGTCTTTTTGGAAAGTCTTCCTGACCTCTTCTTATACAGAATTGGAAGATTTGGGTCAGCAAATCTTTACATCTTCACTCAGGTTCTAGTCCTTAAGGATCTGAAGACTTTTGAATAATTGAGTTCCCACTCTTAGTCTCCTCCAGCGGGAAACTACCAGGAAGAAAAAAAATTCTGATTAAATATGAATTGGAAAGAAAAGACAATGATTGAACCGTAGACTGTCAATAAAAAAAAATACCCAGTCAGGCCTTTGTCACCCCACAACAAGCTTGAGATCCTGTAGCTCCAAATTAACTCAGCTTATTTACAAAACTGAACTAAGGCTCCACTGGTATGAACACATACCTCTTCCTGTGAATACTTACACCATTGCAGAAAAGCGGGAGTATCTGGTGCAAGTAAAAGGATATTTCTTCAAAATAATATAATTTAAAATACTTTAAAGAAAATTTCAAAGTGCATCATTCTCAAAAAGTGCTAAGTGCAAAAGGTTGATTATGTATGACTATATGATTAAAAAAGCCAAGTAAGAATTTAAAAACTGTTACTGAAATACATTAGAATGCCCAAAAGCTGTAATAACATAATTTAAAACACAGAGAATTTGCAAGAAACTTCTTAATCCTAATTATAATGTGTCATAACTTACATAAAAATATTTGGTTTGCATCTAGCTTTTTATTAATTCATTATTTTTCCTGATTCCTGAATCAGTTGCCTAACAATCTTTAACTGTCCATGCAATTGCTGTGGTTCCAATAATTCCAAAGTTCAGTAAATTTTAAGAACACAGGTTTACACATTAAACCATCAGCTAAGACATTAAATATACCATATCATAAATAATCATTCACCATCTTTAAGAGTATTTTTAATGGGAACAGCAATCACAATTGCCCATAGTTGGGAGGAAAAATCAGATGATGATTGGTAGCAACACCAGGATTTTTTGTTTGTGTCTGTTTTGTCATGTAAAATTACTGAAAACAAAATCTGAAATCAAGACACTTATGAGCATACTAGGAAGAAGAGCTGAAAAACTATAAAATTCATTTATTTTCTTAGTTATGCAAGTATCATTTCCTGTGAAGTTCTTATATTCTACTGATGGGCAATTTAGAAAATTCTTAGATCATTTTTCATCACTGATTGGGAGCATTTAATTTATTTGAGCAGATAAGAAATGTGAATATGGGAACTGCATACTTTTTAGACAGTCAAGAGCCAAGACAAAGAGGGAGAAAAAAGAGACCGAAATTTCCCCATGCCAGCCTGAGACTTTGGTCTGGCAATTAATCTCTTTGTTTTAATTTGTTTTAAATCAGGAATAATTATATTTCTGTAATCTGGAAGGATTCTGAGATTCTAAATTTAGTGGTGCTCATAAGGCCTTTGAGAGGCTTCACTGGTAGATGTTTTAAATTAACACTATGTACTTAAAAATATCCTCTAATTTTCTTAAAGGTTGATAATTCCTGGCAGTATTAACTCAATATTTTCAAGGGAGAAATGACTAATTAATTTTTGAATATTGTAGAAGCACACTAAAATTAATAATTCCTACTTAGCACAAATTATTTAACACTAAAAAATTGCAGCACTGTGTTTCAATACATTTGTCATATTATAAATATCTAATTTAAGTTTAAAAATGATTATGTATGAAAAAACATAGGCATAATACGGAAAATAGGGAAAATTGACTCTACTGTTGATGGAATCATAGGAACCAGGTATTTTCTCTTTTCCTTTACATCACAACTCTCAGATGTTGTTTCCAGGAAGAAAATAAAAAGGAAAAAAAAAAAAACCCAAGCCAACAAAAACCAAACATATAAACCCCCAAAAAGACCAACCAAACCAAACTTAAAGAAAGAGAAATCAAACAAAAAATTCCAACAAAAACAACCAAAAAAGCACTATAGTTATAGCCCAAACCTGAACAATAAAGCAACTTCACCGTTCTGAAAACCTCCTGCAGCAATGATTGAACAGTTCCTGCCACATGTGGTTTACTGCAAACTCACTTTTCCTCCTTATTTAGACTCTACAAATCAGCTTTGTTTTGTAGCCTTTTCATCTTCTCACAGTGTCTCATTCCTTTTGCTTTTTTTTCAGCTGACTGGAAGCCTCTCTTAAATAAAATCCCTCACAGCTATCCAGTAATGGATAATTGGTACAGAAAGGAACTACGGATGGGGTTTTCCATGCCATTCTTAGCTTTCTATATCTTCTGACTTTTTCCTTCCTTTGTACCTTGAAAATTAACATAATTAGTTGTAGTTTCTACAGTGAGTTCACCAGAGATTGCAAGTTTGATAAAATGAAATGTAGAGTGATTGCTTTTAAACAATACATATTTAAAATGTAGCAAATGCTCCTGAAAAGACAAGGACTAGCTGGAAAATAATTTCATTTAGGAGGCTATTCTGAGCAAAAACAAATTAAGCCTGTGAATGGAGAGATTTAGGAAAGATGAATAGAAGTGTCTGCATTTGTTTGGTGGCAGCACCTCCTCAGATGAGGTGTAAAAACATGGGAGAGAAAGGGAAAACACAGATTTGGAACAAAGGGAGGCAGCCCAGACTCCTCATAGGCAGTCTCATCAAAGGAGGTGGATGGGTCCTCTCAGCTTGAGTTTGTTTCTGAAAAGCATTGCTTCAAGAAATAAACTTCAAGAAATCTTGAAATTTATAAATAAATAAAGTCATAAATGTCATCTAAACCAAGATGCTGGATGCTAGGATTAATGACAGGGCATATTTTCTTCTGTTATACTTTTCTGTAGCACCCTGTCCGGCAATAAAGAAGTTGACATAACTTTGCTAAAATAAAAGCTCTTATTTTCATTTTAAGCTTGACTAGCATATAAAGTCAATTTAGGTAATAATGCCCTTTTATATTGTTCCTATTTCTCCTAAAGAAAAATACTGAAATAATTGCATGTTAGCAAATGAGCCACTTCAATATCTAAATTCAAGCAGTTCTAAAATCTCAGGTCTTGTGCAATTCATCTGTAGAAGTCAGGCTGGTGCCTGACCCCCATAGTGAGTGGAGCCTACTCCTTTATTTATGAGTGGTTCTGCCAAGAAACAGATAGTGAAAGGACAACCTATGACTCCAGGAGAGCACATTTGCTTTTCAGGGTAATAAATTACCGGTAACGATTTCAGAAGAGAGCAGCATTGTCCATAGAGTCTTCTCCAAGATAGCTGAAAAATACCTCCTGGTTTTATAGCAATTTCCTTCACTTGTCAATTATCTGCATGTAAACCAGTTTCTTTGGCACTTGTGTACATAGAGGTTATTCTGAGCAATCGTGTAGCAAAAAAATTAAATCACCATCACAATTAGCAAGAAAAGGCTATTTGAGTTCCATACAGTAGAATTCTGCTTATTTATTTTTTAAATGTCAACCGTGTATTGTTTCCAAAAAATTATGTTATTCAATAAATAAATCAATCATTTCCATTGCAGTCTCATTTAATTAATAAAATGCAATCCTCACAGAGAAGGAACAGAAAAATATCCACCTGAGAATGGGCTTTCTTCTTCCTAGACAAGACAAAAAAAGTCATATTTGATTCCAGGTGTTTTATTTCCAGAAAGGAATTCAGAACCTTTAATAACTAGGTTATTATGAAAAAATAAATTAGAAGACAGAATGTTAAGAGCATAGTAAAAGAGCCTGGTTTTCTTTCTTTTTTTTTGTTGTTTTGTTTTGTTTTTTTTGGTTTTTTTTTTTTTTGGTTGGTTGGCTGGTTGGTTTTTTTTAGCACAGTTTTCACAGACTCTTTGAATATTGCAGTTTTACAAGAAGAAGCCTTGCACTCTGTCTGAAGCCCACTGAAGGATAATAAAAACTGCCTATAAGCTTTTTGTCAGAGTGCATGAAAACAGTTTCATTTTTCCAAAAAAACCCCTTTTATTCATGTGACATAAATACCAAAACCAAAAAAAATTTCTTCAAATTCTTCACAATATTTCAGTAGAACCTTTAAATACTCTAATACTGATGGGGTGCAAAAAGAATTCAAGTGTTTGGTTTTTTTAATTAGCGTTGTCTCTCATTATTTGATCTTGATTCTCATGCTTTTTGATATTTCATTTTAAGTTCCATACCTTGGGAAAAATTAGTTGGATCAAATTCTCAGCTTGTTCATTGGAACAAAGGTTTTAAATAAAATATTTCATGTAAAGGGATTCATAATGCTATTAGTTCTCAATATTTTATCTAGTCCTTTGCCCTTCAGGTTGTGAAGAAAACCCAAGATCATAATTCTTACTAATTCGTATCAGATGGGAAATAAAAATAATTCAATCTAAAGGATGCTTTAAAATTGTGTTCATGAGTTCTCTTTTTCTTTTTTTTCTAAGAATCTCATGACTTATTTTGCCTGGATTGTGATTTTTTAAGTGTCTGGCTTTGACAGCAGAGTTAAATATAGAATGTTCATTCATTTTCTTCAATTTTCTTTCTAAAACTTAGCTGTCAAAATCTTTCTGCTTATTCATTCAGGTTCTCATTTAACTGATTGCTTTTCAGAAAAAAAACATCAACATTTTACTTAGCTGTAACTTAATTGTTCTAAATATTTTTGTTACAATAATGTAATAGTGTTCAATACCCTGATAAACAGTTCCTTTTATTTTCCTATGTTTCTATCATAAAGCTTTATGCTCTTTTTAAAATATTAATTAAACATCTACTAAGGTATTTTGTACTTCAGTATCCTTTTATTACTGAAACTATCGAGTTAAGAAGATGGAAATACCTAGAATGTGTTTAAAAGTGAAAACTGCTAGTCTGGTAAGCAACAGGACAGGCTGCTTATGAGCACTGATAAATATTTGTTGAGAAAAAAATATGTAGCATTAATATCATTTAGAGGATAGAACAGTTTAGACAGACAAAACAAAATTACTTTTTTTAATTCGCATTTTATTATCTGATTCAGTAAGTATTCATCTTAATTGTAAAATGTTAAAAATGCCCAGGGGGAAATAAACAATCTTACCACTGAATTGACATTACAAATTCAGCCAAGCATATTGGGGAGTGAGATTCATCTACCTCTTCCTCTGCATGTGAAAGGGCTTTCTAATCTCTACAATCTTTCTCTGTTTATTAATATAATATTTGATTTTGAAACTCTTTATTTCAGTGCTGGCAGTATAAGTACCCTATTCTTTATTCTAGCAGAGGAAATGGAGTTTGTCCCTTCCTCTGATCAGAGAGACAATCACACCTTTACCCTCAATTGATCTCACATATAATCTACCCAACACACAGCCCAGGTGCATTGGTAGAATCAATCATGCACTTCACCAAGGGCAAAGTTCTGCACCTGGGGAGGAACAACCACTCTAGGCACCAGTCCTTGCTGGGGCCGATCAGACTGGACACAGTTTTGAAGAAAATGGGTCTGGGGGCCTGGTGGACATCTAGTTGGAAATAAATCAGCACATACCCTGGCAGAAAAAGTCTCTAATGAAGCGTTGCCCCCAGGTTATCTTGATATATCAATATATCAAGATAAACTCCTCTTTATTCATTGCTAGTGAGGTCACAGCTGGAGTCCTGTGTCCAGTTCTGGGCTCCCCAGTACTAGAGACACTGGGACATACTGGACAGAGTTCAGTGAAGGGTCACAAATATGGCTAAGAGCATTTCTTCTATGAAAAAAGCTGAACTGGAATTGTTCATAACAAAAGGCTCAGGGGATGTTACTAATGTATAGAAATGCCTGAAAGGAGAGTACAAAGATGGAGTCAGATTCCTTTCACTGGTGCCCAGGGACAGGACAAGAGGCAGTGAGCACAAACAGAGATGCTGAAGGCTCCATGGGAACATCAGGAAATACATTTTTACTGTAAGGGGGACCAAAGACTGGAAGAAGTTGCCTTGAGTTGTGAAGTTTTCTACCCTGGAGATGTTAATGACCTGATATGGTCCTGGTTAGCTCTAGCTGACCTTGCAGCAGCAGAGATTGGGCTAAATGACACCAGAGGTCACTTCCAACCTTATCAGCCTGTGCTTCTGTGAATTACTATTTGTTGTTACAACATTTCCAAAATTTGTTTTTCAACTGGGTTTTGGTTTGGGAATTATATCCCACTGAATTTGAACAGAACTTATAAAATCATGATGAAAATCAATCTTCTGTGTCTCGTTATCTAAATTAAGTAAGATGGAAATAACATTAAAATGTTTTTACAGTTGACTTTGATTACAGTTAGGTACAATTCTATTTGAGTAAAATAAATACTGGCAATTTTTTTTTTCTTTGAAATGCTGATTTTCCTTAATAGTTGTCTGCAGTTCCTCCATCCATTTACCTTTTGAAAACAGATCTCTTATTAGAACACTTAGACACATGATCAAAGGTAACTTTTTTCTGTAACTTTGTCTTAAAATAAATATCAGTGCCCAGTATCTCTAATGTTCTGTTGATTTATAATTTTGCTGTCCTGCCAATAATTCATTCCTATTATGTGTTTTGGGGGAAAGTGTTTTAAAACATAACCTTTTAGATTAAAAGCATCAATTAAATGAAGTAAATGTGCTATAATTACAACAGAGATACATGGATAGGTCTCAGAGAAGATTAACTTAAAAGCTAACTGTGAACACTTAAATGTCAGTTTAATTATTAATGCAAAATGTACTGTTTGTCACAGATGATTAAATACACTCCTAGATAGTATTTATTCCTATGCAAATTGGGAGGTGCTGCATATCTTGGTGTTTGATATCCTCCTGATTATGTATGTATGTAGTCTATTCCAGTGAAAGCTTTCTCTGAAGCTGGCTGGTCAGTCTTTATGCAATTTAATGTGTGGCATACCTACTTTGGGTGTCATGACATAAACTGTTGTTCCTGTTCAAGCAGAAAGTCATGCTAAGGATATTTCCATTGAAATGTATCAACCTTTAAATGTTGTATATACAGGTCAAAAAATGTTTGTGTTTATGCCTCAGAAGCATTAGATCTCAGCATTTGAAAATAAAGTGTTAATATTAGGTCTGTGTTTGTTGTGCATGGCAAGGTTTTGGTAGACAGGAGTTACAGAGGTGGCTTTTGTGAGAAGCTGCCAGAAGCTTCCCTGTGTTTGGCAGAGCCAGGGACACCCAGTTCCTAGTCAGACCCAGTGCTGGCCAGGGCTGAGCCCTCTGTGATGGTGGCAGTGGGAAAAGTTTCTGAGCAGCAGAAATTGCAGCTGGAGAGGGTAGAGAGAGTATGCAGGCAGCAGCCCTGCAGACACGAGAGCCAGAAGAAGGAAGGGCACGAGGTGCTCCTACCAGAGATTCCAGAGGATTCCCCTGTAGCCCGTGGGGAAGATGTGGTGGGACAGCTGTGCCTCCTTCCTGGAGGCCATGGAGGACCCCACATCAGAGCAGGTGGAGGCCAAGGAGGTTGTGTCCTTGTGGAAAGACCACACTGGAGGCAATCTCCTGGCAGGACCTGTGGACCCCTAAAGAAAATAGCCCATGCTGGAGAGTTTTGCTGGCAAGGCTTGTGATTTGAAGGACTGCATATCATTTGTTCATGTCTCAACACTGTCCTGTAGATTCTTGCCTTCAATTGCCTTCAATTCTTTCCTTGCTTGTTTTTCTGATGCAAGGGCATACAATCATATCCCTTTTTCAGCCTCCGCTTTACCAGGGTTTAAAGGACTGCACTCATTTATTACCAACTCCTAAAACAGGCTTTGTGGTACTCCTGGTTGAATTATTTTATCTGCTTTATTTCAAGTTATTTTCTCTCGAACTAGAACTACCATACTTAATATAACCAGCACTGCAGATGGGAGTAAGACCTTAAGGTCTTTCATAGTGACATAAAAAATTTTCTTTCTTTACTGCAAACACAAAGCCTGAAACAGTTTCAAATTGTCTTTGCAGTTTCTCAGAACTTTCTCGCATCAATGATTTCTAGTCATCCTGTAACTGATATATTTACCCATGTTCTTTTCCTCTCCTGTTTCAGACTCACCCTCTGCATTGTGGCAACAATTCCTGTTGTTTAGCCTTAAGTTCACAAGCTATTGAATTTCACTTCATTTCTATTATTACCCTCCTCAAGGTCATCCAAATTTTCCTATATGGAAGAGAATTTTCAATTCTTTTCTGTACAGATGATGACTCCAATTCTTTTTAATCAGACAATCTCATTAACCCACTCTTCCACTTTGTGCCAAGGACATCAGATAGCATATTAAAAAGATTAACCTCATGACCAGTTCTCAAAAAGATCTACTTGTAAGCCTTCCCCAAGCTTGTTCTGCTCTTTACTGTTCTTTTTTATATTTCTTGCTTTTCAGTTTTCTACATACTCAAATATCTCAATATTATCCAATTTTCACCAGTGTGCACTATTCTCAGGTATTTCGCTGATGCCCAGATAGGTAAGATGCACCCAGCCTCTAAGAAAAATGAAAATTCAGTCTCTTAGCAGTAGAAAATTTAGGTTAATCTAGACTGGTAAATTCATTATTTCTCATGTATTTTTACATCAATATATCAAGATAAACACCTATTTTTTTCAGCATGAATATTCATAGGATCAAAAAGGTTCTGGAATGGTAAATTAATTTGATCGATGAAAGGAAAACTTGGGAGTGTTACCTTACATTCTCTCCTCTTGAGAGTGAAATGTGAGGGAGACATGTAAGAGGAAATGCATGTGTAGTTTTGTGTAGAGAGAGGTAAAAATTAATGATCTGCAAGAAAGTTCTTCTGTTAGTAACCTAAAATATGACAACCATAATATCTTTCTGTGTCCTTTACCATGGTGGTCATCTTCTCTTTTTAATCCCAGGTTTAATGAAAAATCTTTGATACATTCCAACCCTTTCTCCTTTCCACACCCCCTCCTTTTTTTCCCCTGTTCTCCAGGGACTAGCCTGAGAAGCAAGCTGAAATCACTAGTAGATTGGCATCTAATACATCTTAGAAAATGTAATTCTTGCCTACTGGCATGTACAGGTGCTCCTATAGTGTAAAAGCTGTGAGCCCTGGCAATTTATGGATGAAAAAAATACCTAGTTATAGCCAGCTAAACACATGCAAAGGGTCATTCCTTTGATTCTCTTGTTCACCTTACCCATTGTCTCCCATGTGCTTGACTGGAAAAGAAAAAGGAAAGGAAAAAGACAAATAGAGACAAAACCTCAAACCTTTTTCAAAAATTCTGTCTTGTCCTGCCGAGATGTTAGCATTGAGTTTAGCTTAGCTCTGGCCTTTTCTGAACCCTTGATTGTTTCTTACTAGAAGCAATAAATCATTACCGCTGCAAACTTTTATTCTGCAGTATTATATACATGGAAACTAGACTTAAAAGGCTCATTGCAGACCAAAAAGCAAAGGCAATGTTTTTAACCCAAAGGCAAGTCATTTCAACCAGAGTCGTGTAATTTGCTGTTTTGACTTCTGCTCTTTGCCTACCACATCATTTTCTCTGTGCAAAGTCTCATAATACTTTTCATAATCTCTTTTTGAAGACCTGGCCTTTTCCTCCTTCCCCCCACACTTTGCATTATTAAAGTGCTTAAAAATATTTTAACTAATCTCTCAACAATAAGAATAGTGTTGGATTTCACTCTTGTTCTGTGAATTACCATAAAGAATAGGTACACATGTAGCAAGAAGTCAACTCCTATACTAGATTTTTTTTTAGATGGTATTAATTGTTGTTTGGGCTGTGAGTGGCATAAAATTTGCTTTATCTGCCACACTAAAATTGTTTTTTTTCACTGATGCTGACATCTGTGTGCTTTTATGGACTTTCCTCTGAACACTTAAGACATTTGTCTGCCTGTGCATAAGCAACAGTAGCATTTAGAGAATTCTCTCAAGAAACTTTGCATAACTGTCCATTTACCATATGTAATGCCTTAACTCCATAAAACTAAATAAAGAAAAGGTTATGTGAATAGTTGTGTTGCAGTAAAAACTGCATGAACTCTCTGTCCAGTGCAGCCATGGTGACCTCTGTCAGCATTTAGCACTTCTGTGCCCTGCAATGGAACACAGCTCAAGGGAACAGCATGGCAATATCAGAGAAGGAGAAACCCTGGCACAAGGTGACTGTAATCTCAGTAATTTCTTTAGATAATGAAAATTGCAAGAGGTTGTTTGTCCTGCACTGTAAAGGACAAGGTAAATAATTAATTACAGCTGTAAAGTACCTGCAAGAAAAACTTTATTACAGTAAAAAAAAAAGTCCTCTTCTTTATGATTTTTTTCCTTCTGTCTGCATTTTACACTTGTATCATTAGATTATTGAAGTTAAATACTTCTGACCTTTGAGTGGAGTTTGGAAAAGGAAACTTAAAAGTGCTTTTAAAATACTGTTTTCTCCTCCTGATGCTCCCTGAAGGCTTCATTTTCCCTCTTCCACACAGTGTTAATTATATAGCAGATTGATGTTCTTATGAAAACAGTAGTACATTTGGTGTCCTTTTTAGAAATCTGTATAACTATAAGCAATATTTCCAGTAATTACAGTTCAGTTGGAGGAAAGGTTGAAAAACATGGCAAAGTGTTTAGAGAAAGGGTCGTAACAACAATAAGGCAGACAAATATATCTTCTGAATACAGTGAACTTTTGAGACCCAGTCAAATCTTTGCTCTTTTCTAAATGGTAGAGGTCTCAGGGACTCTTTTTTTAACATTTGTCATTATTTCTCTCATCAGTGTTATGGAACTGAACCTGCTGTTCTCACAGATGACCACACAGCCATAGAAATAGCATTACTTTTCTTGTCACAAGACAATTAACAGTAATGAGTTTGGAAAAATTCTATCTCCACAGCTGGAGAAAGTAAAATCTTTCACCAGAACTTGACAGAAAAGTCTCTGAATCCTGTCTAGGAATGTTCAGAGTATTTTACCACAGTTTAGGACAAACAAAACCCTTAATTTCTTCTTTTTAATAGTATGGTAAAATTAGGAGAACTGTGCAAGAGCCAATCCTGACTGAGATTAATTCAGGGAGAAGGCATATTGAATTTGACAGTCACAGGTAAAAAAACTTGCCTAAAGTATTAGGAACAAGGTAATAAACTGCATTTACAGAAAATTTTTCCACTAAAGGAAAATTTCCATCAAATCTATATAACAATAAGTCATAAATATGTTTTTTCTTTTGGGAAGAGAGAATAGAATCTTTTTTGAAAGAGTTTTCTAATTAGGAGTTAAAATGTTTGAAGTAAGGAAAAGCATTTGTACTAACAGCATAAGCAATTGTTTTGGCTTGCTTCTGTTTATGCCTGTGGAAATGTCTAGCAAGCTTGCAGGCAATGGAAGGAAACATGATTTATAATAGATATAAAAGGCAAAGTTCTACCTTCATGCTTGAGGGCAGGAAATAGGATTGTGGCTGAGCATAAATGTGCTTCACAATTTGAGCTTCATTTCTTCTGGTGCAGTCCCATGGCATCAATGTGTTGAAATCTATGGTGGAAGTTACCCCATAACTAATTCCTGAAAATTGTGTGATTTCATTTAGGGCTGAGGTTATAAGGTTGCTGAACAGCAACCTGTGTGTTTCAGAGGAAAAAATAATAATTTCTTCTGTACTAGAATTATCTGCTCTTTAATCACTCTATAAATCATAACTCCTTCCACAGAGTGAGTGGATATTCCATGGTTGCTGGGCTCTGTACCAGGGCCCACAAATCATGGTCGTGTTCAGACAGTGCAAGTCTTGATGCAGCACTAAAGGGAGGCAGTGGGATCTTTCACTGATCAATGATTTGCAGTTGTAGACTTCCATGGAATTCAAAAGCCACCTGCTGGTGTGTCTCTTTGGGGAAGATGTCAATCCAATTAACTGTAAGAGGTTCAGCACACGAGAAATGAATGTGTTTAATCAGCCTGATTTTGCTAGCACATACAGCGTCTGTGTTTCCTATTTTTGCCATTAATTAGGAAGCATTTGGTGATATAGGGTATGCACCATTCAAATTTGCAGAGATGTCTGTTAGCATTTTTCTGATTTTTAAATTCAAGTATTGAGAAATATTATAAGAATAAGACTACAGATGGATGTTTAAAAATAAATACTAATGTCTTTATATTTTGGAATTATTTGCAAAATTCATGTCTATAGGCTGAATGGATGCTTGAAATATAGAAATAACCCATTAGAAAGGTATAAATTGCAATAATTTTTTTCCAAAAGTTATTCAAAATTTATATTAATCACATGTATATTATGCTTATATAATACATACTTCCTATTTTAAATAAGCAGAGGGAAGATTAAAATGAGGAGGCAATAGAAAAAATACCACGCACTCCTAAGTTAATGATAAAAAAGAATAATTTCAACAGGATATTAATTTTACTCTCTATGTTTTACAGCTTCAATGGATGTATGTTGGTCAGTCTTGCTGAATTAGGAATAAAAATCAAAAATTGGTATTTATATTAAAAATATATGACACAATCATTAAGGTGGTTGAAGTGTGAAATTTTATTTCACGTGTTCTGATAATCAAAATTCGGAAATGTTTCAACCAGCTTTATTGCTTCATACGTTGACAAGGAGATACCACACTTTAAATGTTAAGCCATATTTTTAACTGAGATATCTTTGGAAGAGATTATCAATGAATACTATTTTTTAAAATGTGCTATTTGGAACATCATGAAGAAGCAGAAACATTGGTCAGGAGAGACACACAATAGTGGAAAGAAGCCTTTGCTTTTATGCATATAACTAAGAGAAACAATAGCCCCTGTTCCTCAGAGGTCTGCAAAAGAGACCTTATATCAGTTTTCTGCAGAAGTAATATAACAATTTCCTCGCAGTTAACCTTAATACACTAAAGGTTATTCAAGAAGTCTGTTTCTGCCAAATGACCCCCTAAATTTCAGGAAAAATAAAGAACATCTCTTTGAAAAATCACTCTAGCACAGAAGAGTAGGAAAATGTCATCTGAGACAACATACATGAGATGGAAATGAAGGTGGTTACTGAGATTTTCTTTAGTTCAAGTGCAAGGATAATCACTGTTTCTTGTGAAGGTGAAGCAATAGTTACCTTGGATTGCAAAGGTTTTTTTTAAATGTTGAGGCAGAAAAGTAGCAGTTGCCTCTAACCCTGTATTCTCCCTCCATCTGTTTCCAGAGACATAACTTTGCAGAAAGGTAAAGACAAACATGGACATAATGTAAAACAACAAATGCATAGAGAGAATTTCTGCTCACATTTCTATCAGTAACAGAAAACTTGTAATCAGATACCAGATACCTGACAGATCTTCCTGTTTGCTTTCATCATTGATATTAGAGCTGAAATGTGCAATTTTTTAATCTATGTAAGTATATAAATTTTAATTTATATAATTATAAAATGAACAGCCTGGTAACCCCATAGGTCATTCAGGAAAAAGTACCCAGTATGGGAGCAGCAATGACAGCTGCAGCCAAATTTTTCTCAGGAGCCTATTCCAGTGTAGGTCCTTCCTTCAGGGAATATTCACTGGCTTGGGTCTTCCATGGGCTGCAGGGTGGATATCTGCTCTGGCATTATTCCCTCCCTGGGCTGCCAGGAAGGCCTGCTCTGGTGGCTGGAGTGTCCCTTCCCTGAGCCCTGATCTGTTTGCACTTCTGCAGTTCATCCCACACAGGTGTGTATGGCATTGAAAATAAACAAAGCAATTACTTTAAAAATATTATTTATAGTTATAGTTATTGTTACCATTATAGTTATATTTTTAAAGGAAAATAAAGGTCTGTAAGGTGTGGGGGAAGAAATGGAAATAGAAATAATGTAAATAGTCTAAAAAGTGAGGATGCAGCTCTAAATATGATGTAGTCTATGTCACAGACAAGCTTCATAGTAACAGAATTCATCATTTTCTGTTTGGTCCTGCTTTTTCCCATATTTAAATGAGTAGATATGTTAATTTTGAAGTTAAAGTTCTTGGAAAAAATTACACAGACTCTGGTGGTTCTGAAATATTTTGCTTACACAAAGTCTTCAGAAGTTTGAAGATACTGGATATTCTGTGTTTGCACAATCAGCATTTCTGAATGGCACCTTTCTACTGAACACATACAATAGAAACACATGGGAATTTAAAATTTTAAACAAAAGTTCTGAGCTGAAGAAAGAAATTTAATTTTCACTGATTGATTTCTTAATTTGCGAGCTTCTTTTCCGACTTGCCTTAGGGATCTCTTACAACTGTTACAGTGAAGAGAGACTTGAAGAAAATGGCAGTGTGACAGAGTCGATCACTACCACAGCAAATCAGGAAGTGTCCAGGTGGCAGTTCCCTCACGCTGGACTCTGCTATTGATCCAGTCAAGGAAAATGCATAAACCCCCTTACACAAACTCCAGTGACAGGCAATCAGCAGATCCTGAAAACCAATTCAAAGTTTCTAGTTTCCACGTATTCCTTAGAAACTGGCCAGCAGACTGTTGAAGTGAAAACATGTCACCTGACGTTTCAGCTTTTCAATCCACAGTTGATAGCTTCAGTCAGTGGGGACAACTAATCAATTACCTGGCATGAATAATGATGGACTATCAGAAACTCTCTTCAAACTATTACTCAGCTGCTGAATTGTGTTAAAACATGACATTGATAATGAATGCAGCGCCATGATTTGGAAGAACTGTTGCTTGCAGACAGCAAGGACATTTCCCTTGCCCAATATACATAAATTTTAGCATAATTCATTTTGCATGCGACAGTGGAATACACAGGTCACTACAGGAGTTAAAGCAAACCAAAAGTAGAAGTCCAACATTGTAATATGAACTCCAACACTGTAGTTGTCTAAGATAAGCTTCAATCATGTGATTATGAAATCAGGGAAAATACAACAGATTTTTATAGGAATTTTCAAAATATTCAAATGGGATTTTTAGTATATAAATGGATAGCTTAGTTGCACATGTCTGTAGTGCAAGTTTTTTTTTTTTTTCTACAGCTATACTGAAGCATAGTATAAAGCAGGGTGAGAGCTTTAAAGGTATTTCAGCAATAGGATAGCTGTGTCTAAAGGATTAGGGACTGGTCATGTGGACAGTTTTGTGTCACAGAGGAAACAGAAGTTACCTCATTTGGGTCTTATCTTGGGGACTTTCATTCCAGTACTGTCTGTTTTTCTGTCTAAAGGATCTTCTTAGACCCATCTAGAACAGGTCACGTCTGTTAGGGATGTGCACAAGGGCAGCTGGTAGAAGTAAACAAACAGCTGTCACACTAATTTTCATTCAACTTAAAAGTGACATGGCAAATGCACAGATGAAACTGCACATGTGGAGACACTGAATGAGCCCACCCAAATGTTAAAAAAAAAAATCTGAGCTCTTCATAGATATTCACAGAATCAGCAAAGTAATCTTAATCTATAATCCTTGTGTGATGTAATGTGCTTTGGTCTACTGGCAGAAATCATGCTGGGTCAGCTCATTCCAGTCATGCTTTAGGTGTTTTCTGTTCAATTCTACCAACTCAGAATTAAAGGGAAAAATGAAGCGGATAAGAAATACTAGAATGTGAATATTAAAAATCTTTACCCCTTTGATACATTTAAGAATTTTCAGAAATCAGCAAGTAATTTGGAAAAGTTATTGTGAAGAAAACAGATTTTACTAGTTGTATTGCCATTAAATCTTTAAAAAAAATAAAAAACAAACCGACACTGATAAAAAAAGTCAGCACAAATCTGTTGCTAACTAAATGAGAAATCCCACCTTGCCCATTAGTTTGCTTGAGGAATGGTGGTTATCAGTGATAAGACCCCAGCTCAGACAGGAAAAGTAAGTGTGAACTGGCAGCTGTCCAGATTTGGGTTTGTGTGTGTGAGAGTAGGGCACGTGGCACATGAGTTTTGGATCCAGATTTGTATTTATGCTTTGTATTTAGTTTGTTCACTGCTGCCTATAATTTAATTAATTATATTACTGACAGTTTTCTAAATTAAAAAAGGACTATTTGAAAAAAAGCATAATGAAGTAAGGTATACCACTGACATATTCCTGCCCTGAAAGTAATAGGTTTTTAAATAAAAATATCTTGGATAAACTAAAACTTATATAAGATGGCTATGTTATAAAACAGTATGTGAAATTGAATTACTCTCCTGCTATGATGAGTTGGAATCACTGATTTTGCAGTCTGTGTTCAGTATTAAGGGCTACACAAAATACTCAGCTGCGCCAGGGAGGATATGAGGAGATTAGAGAGACTAATATATCACAGACTAACCTCTTTGCTCTGGACATTCGCAGGGACACAGGCAATTCTCATTCTGCTGCTTTCTGGAGCCACTAGATATCAAAACAAACAAAAAGAAATCAAGATCATAAGGAAAGCAGAAGTTCAAGGTAAGCAGCTCTTTTATTAGTTATAATTTTCCATGTTGAGCTGATTTTCCATACTGAACTGTGAATTTAAGTACCAGCTATAGTTTTTTTAGAAGAACATCACTGGTTGAATAGTTTCTAGCAGCAACTAATACATCTTTTGTTTTATATCTCCTTAGTGGGGTTCCAGAATGATAATACTGTTGCTCTCAACATTTTGGAATTGTGATAATAAACGTACTTCCAGCTAAGTGGTAAAAATTAGAGTATTATTAGGAGATGTTTATTCCTTGAAAAATGTCAAAAGTCTCTATGGATACATAAAAATCCATTTCTGGCTAGAAAACAAATAAGCCAGACAAATATTTTTTTATTTTCATAAAATACTATACCATGTTAAAGGGAAATGTAGTCTTATATAACATAATCCTTTATCATAATTAATTTTTTTACAAAATAGGTTAATGGTAGATAAGAAGTTCTAATTAAGCAACACTTGTATGGCTTTCTCCCTTGTCCCAACAGGAGAGATAATCTAGTTTATTTTCTTAACATTTTAGAAACACATACTAAACTGCAAGACTTATGCTAAAATTTCTGATTCTTGTGTGGATTACCCTTTTCTGGCTGTGTTCTCCATCAGTGGTACCAGGAGTTCTGTGAGGAGCTTTAGAACATCATGAACACAACCTATAAAACAGTAAAACAGCAACTCCACATCATGGAGAGAGTAGTGTTTCCTAGAGATGTTCACAAACAGTGAAATAATTGTATTTTAAATGCCTACTTGAGGAAGGGAAAAGAGAAAGAAGGAACAATTACCAAAGATGGGAGTAAAACTGAAGAAAAATAACAACTTCTATCCAACTATTGCAGTTTTAACTGTTGTGTAATACTCCGTGCAAGCGTACAGAGAAGGGAACAATCAAATTAGTCATATTGCTAAATGCTACTGTTTTGCATTGCTAAACTTTCATGCATGTAGGAAAAAAGGTCCTAAAAATAGTTTCAAGTAAGTTATTTTGATCTTTTTGGAATGTAGTGATCCTCATTTACTAATTCTAGAAATTTCTAGGTCTTATAAATATCTGGTGAAGAGGTAAAGCACTTGTCATTTATAATTTTTTTAAGCAGTATCAGTCAAAGACAATTGTGACAAAAATTTATTAAAGACATGAATCTTCATGCTACTTATAATTAATTTACAGAAAAAAAACTTAACTGTAGATATAAAATAAGAATTCTCAAATAGAGATCAATAGAAACCAAGTCACAACAGTAGGACTTTAAAATTGAGCAGGACTTTGAAACTCTTATTTTAATGTTGTATATAAACCGGTTCATACTGTAAAGGAAACTTTATGCTTATGCCTACAGGGTTTTGTCCAAAAATATTGGTTTTCAGCAACTGAGCTATTGAATTTAATTTTTTTTTTTTTTTGTGAGAATAAATAACTTTTCAAATGATGTCCTAGGCAATTTAGGGCCAAAATGCAACAAATAAGGCAAAGTGGTAGTCCTCTGGTATTTGCGTGATCCTCATGGTAGCAGTAAAAAATGTTTCTACCAGCTGAATAATTCAGCACTTCATGGATTTACCAAACGCAAGTAAATGAGTCAGGAACTTCTGGTGAGGAGTTACAAAGGGACTCAACTGGGAAGGGATTTGAAAAAACAAAATAAAATTTTAAAATGGACCTATTCCTTAGGCAGGAATTGAGTCAAGATTATGGAAAGATAATACAGAAACAGCTCAAAGTTCAAACCTGAGACTGTTGGGAGTTATTAAATCTTGGCCTTTTAAGAGCTTTGATTTGTTACTCTTGAGTTGTTTCTGGAAGGAGATATCTTCAATGAGTGGGAATTTTGGCTGTGTTGTATATTTCCTTAATTTAATTTTATTTTGTGGCTTTTTAGGTCCAGGGAGCATAGTCAATAGCAAACACTTCTGTAATAGAATTTGTCTATGAAATTTTGGTTTGTAAATGATATTGGGAGAGAGTTACCTCTTTAACACAGAGGAAAACATTTGAATTTATAGAACTCTTCTTCCATATTTTGCTGCAGGCAAATTCAGAAAGTAAACCAGTGAAAGGCCTAAAAAGTGTCTAGATCATACTTAAAAAAGATGAATCTTATATTTCAAAGTCACTTTTCTAGGTCAACAGAAAGAATATAAAGGAGAAAAGAGAACATCCTTTTATTTAGCATAACACTGTAGATGCATATTTCCTCTTAATCTTTGCATAAATCCATTCTTTAATGAAAAAAGGGATTTTTTTCCTCTCTACAGTCAGAAGACGACCAAAGACACTGTGGTGATGGGCAAAGTTGAGAACTCAGGTCATACCCCACCACTCCCATCAGAACCCGTGGGGAGTGCTCAGCTGCTCTTTGATTTTCCTTGTGTGCCTTCTGAGTTACAGCTGATTATTTTTACTTTTATTTTTGTAAATGTAGTACAGGTGTTAGGGGAATTATAGATAGACAAAATGATGACTTGAAGATACTTCAGGGCAGGGGAAGAGGAAAGATGAGATGAAAGAAAAAAGAGGATCCATGTGGGAGGGAATATTTGCTTGTTTTAGCTGAAATTGTAGATTCATCTGTCATCGTATCCTTAGAATTTCTTTGTGTGAATTAGTCCAAAGGACTTCAGGAACTGTTAAGAAACTTAATTAAATCTGCTACAACTCTGATTATCTCTGTGCTATATAAATGAACTCTTTCAGCTCTCTTCCAGAGAGTTAATCTGGGATGTTAAAATTAATGGATGCAATTGAAAAAAATAACCAAGCACAAATGGGTGAGGTTTATTTTAAGCTTAATGAGTTTATAATAGTAATTTAAAATTCTTTATCAGTTATTTTTTCATCTAGTTACTACACTTTATTTAACAGTAAAGCTGGTAAGAGAAATTGGCTGGGTATTTACATTCATAGTGTACTTGTTGCTGTTCTACAATCTCTAAAAGTGACTGTATTTTGTTAGTTGTGCTGCTTTGGGAAACCCCAAACGAATCCCATTGAATCACATTAAATCACAGACGTGTGTAACTGGTGCTAAATTATTGCAAACCAGCAAGTTTTTTAGCAGTATTCTATTGAATTAGAGAAAAGCAGTGGAGTCTCCACCCTTAGATGTATTCAAACTGTCTGTACATGCTCCTGGGCAATCAGCTGTACGTGATCCTGCATGATGTGCAGAAGTTCCTTCCAACCTCAGCCAGTGTGTCATTCTGTGAATGTGAAAACATTCCACCAAATCTGTAAAAAAATATAACAGCTCAAAGTTCAAACCTGAGACTGTTGGGAGTTATTAAATCTTGGCCTTTTAAGAGCTTTGATTTGTTGCTCTTGAGTTGTTTCTGGAAGGAGATATCTTCAATGAGTGGGAATTTTGGCTGTGTTGTATATTTCCTTAATTTAATTTTATTTTGTGGCTTTTTTAGGTCCAGGGAGCATAGTCAATAGCAAACACTTCTGTAATAGAATTTGTCTATGAAATTTTGGTTTGTAAATGATATTGGGGAGAGAGTTACCTCTTTAACACAGAGGAAAACATTTGAATTTATAGAACTCTTCTTCCATATTTTGCTGCAGGCAAATTCAGAAAGTAAACCAGTGAAAGGCCTAAAAGTGTCTAGATCATACTTAAAAAGATGAATCTTATATTTCAAAGTCACTTTTCTAGGTCAACAGAAAGAATATAAAGGAGAAAAGAGAACATCCTTTTATTTAGCATAACACTGTAGATGCATATTTCCTCTTAATCTTTGCATAAATCCATTCTTTAATGAAAAAAAGGGATTTTTTTCCTCTCTACAGTCAGAAGACGACCAAAGACACTGTGGTGATGGGCAAAGTTGAGAACTCAGGTCATACCCCACCACTCCCATCAGAACCCGTGGGGAGTGCTCAGCTGCTCTTTGATTTTCCTTGTGTGCCTTCTGAGTTACAGCTGATTATTTTTACTTTTATTTTTGTAAATGTAGTACAGGTGTTAGGGGAATTATAGATAGACAAAATGATGACTTGAAGATACTTCAGGGCAGGGGAAGAGGAAAGATGAGATGAAAGAAAAAAGAGGATCCATGTGGGAGGGAATATTTGCTTGTTTTAGCTGAAATTGTAGATTCATCTGTCATCGTATCCTTAGAATTTCTTTTTTGTGAATTAGTCCAAAGGACTTCAGGAACTGTTAAGAAACTTAATTAAATCTGCTACAACTCTGATTATCTCTGTGCTATATAAATGAACTCTTTCAGCTCTCTTCCAGAGAGTTAATCTGGGATGTTAAAATTAATGGATGCAATTGAAAAAATAACCAAGCACAAATGGGTGAGGTTTATTTTAAGCTTAATGAGTTTATAATAGTAATTTAAAATTCTTTATCAGTTATTTTTTCATCTAGTTACTACACTTTATTTAACAGTAAAGCTGGTAAGAGAAATTGGTTGGGTATTTACATTCATAGTATACTTGCTGCTGTTTTATAATCTCTAAAAGTGACTGTATTTTGTTAGTTGTGCTGCTTTGGGAAACCCCAAACGAATCCCATTGAATCACATTAAATCACAGACGTGTGTAACTGGTGCTAAATTATTGCAAACCAGCAAGTTTTTTAGCAGTATTCTATTGAATTAGAGAAAAGCAGTGGAGTCTCCACCCTTAGATGTATTCAAACTGTCTGTACATGCTCCTGGGCAATCAGCTGTACGTGATCCTGCATGATGTGCAGAAGTTCCTTCCAACCTCAGCCAGTGTGTCATTCTGTGAATGTGAAAACATTCCACCAAATCTGTAAAAATATACTTCAGGCTTGATCCTTTTTCAGAAATAGCATTTGAAAGAGTTCTCATAGCCCTCTTCCTCTATGCCTCCAGCTGTTACAAAGATTTTTCCTTGAGGCTTAGAAACTGTTCTTGATATTAACTGCAGGTGTTATTTGCACTGGATTTGTCAGCCAGGGGCTTGTACTGTGAAGGAAGACAGCACTTAGGAAAGGCTTATAAACTTTACCTTCCCAGTACACACTAAAACTGAGATTCAGCTGAAGACATGGGGACATCTAAATTTCAAGAAAGCTGGCTCTGTGGTTTCCCACAAAGCTGTCTAACTTTATGAGGTATGCACTGCTCCCTTAAGTTATGTGCCCACAGGTAGGTATGTAATGCCATTTAATGTGCCTTATGGTAGGGCTGGCAGATAGGACTGAGAATTTATAAAATAAATTATAGATCTTATAAAAGATCTCTTTCTCCCTGCACTGGCAGCTGGAACCTTAAGTAGCATATAACATGTTTATGCAATTGCATCCCATCTGTTATTCACCTGAGCCCCCCTTAATGGTTTATGGACTGGCTCTCATCCAGCTGCAATGGGAGTCTGAACACTCAGCTCACATGCAGAGTTTGTTTGTGGGTATTTAAATGTAGGCATCCTTTTAACTTAGTTAGATCCTGCTCTAGAATCCAATTGTTTACTGTGAAATTGATGGTAAGGACTCTGAAAATCCGAATGCTTATTTAGAGTGCAAAAGCTGTTGAGAGCTGTGGACCTTGGGAGTTTTCCTGCCATGCCACTTGAGATAAAACTGCTGTGGTTCCCTGTTTAAAGCCCACCCAGTAGCAAGGCCAACCTTGTGTAATCAGTACACACACATATGCACGCTCAATTGTTCCCTGAGTAATGACACAGCAAGCAGAAGTTGTGAATTGCAAAAGAAAAAAGTCATGAGATATTTTATTGCACGTCATGACTAGAGCATGGGAGTTTTTAAATTCTTAAAACCATAAATTACCACTGTTAGAGTAAGATGTGTCACTGTTCCCATATAATAGACAAGAAAGCCTCCTACACAGTGGTATACAGTTAATCACTAGAAGTGATTATCTTCTAGTGGCTACCTACAGGTATATAAAAAATAAACTCTTTAACCACAGGAAGTCTTGGTTTCTTAAGCTGTGGATCATCTTTTAGGTTTAGCAACTTGTTGAGGAAAAAGAGACTGCTACATTTCCAGATGATACAAGCCACTGCAACATGCCTAATTATCTAAAGAAAGTGGTATTAAGAAAGTGGTATTGTAAGAGTTAGAAAAGTGTAGTGAATATAGTAAACTTGGGGGTTTTGGACTATACTAAGTTTCATTGTTTGTTTCATTATAGTAAAACTTTGGTATACAGGCAACAAATTATAAAAATGTTTTTTTGTTTGCAAAGGCACTAGATGTTTAATAAGCTCTGTTTCTAAAGTTGAGATTGCACCATATGGAATTGTACTGCTGCAGAAGTTGTAAGAGGCTACTGAAAGTTCCACATGGCAGCGATAAGTATCACATAACCAATGGTAATTTACATTTTAAGGTACTAGATGCTATGGAGGATGTCCTGTGTGGTATGAGACCTATGATAAATGAGAGAAAGATTGTCGCCCCATTTTATTAAGCTTTTCTAAGCCTTCTGATGTTTACATACTTGTAACGAACTTTCTCACGCACTTTTGTAAATAAGTTATTGTTTTGCGTTCTTTTATGGAGGAGGAGAAATTTGATGAACTGTTGGCTTGTCCAGTGTCATTGGAGAGGTGGCACTGTCATCCTCCAATCCACTGTCACTTTTGGAAATCTATAAATGTTGGAGTCAGAAATTAAACTTCCCTCTTTTTTACCTTGGAGAGCTGTGCATCTGCATTGTTTTATTTCGTGTCCTATAGCAATAAAAGATATTATGCATACCTGGGTGCTCATCTACATAGGTACCAATAACACTGCCAGGGAAGACCCTGAGGCTAGCAAAAGTGACTAGAAGGCTCCAGGGGCAATGGTGAACAGCATGGGAGTCCAGGTTTTATTCTCAACCCTCCTGGTGGAAAGGACAAGCTTGGGCAGGAGTAGATGTGCATTTCATGAGATCCTGGGTGTCTGAGGTTTAGTGGTGCCCCTTGTGTGCCTGGTATACTGAGATGGATAGAAAGAATGTCTTTAAGAAAGATAAAGGTAAAGAGAAAGGGAATTGCTGCTAATGTAAAGGAGCAGATCTTCTGTGGCATGGGCAACAGTGTAGTTGAGAGCTTGCATGTCAGGGTCAGAGGAGAGGCCAGCAAACATGACATTTGGCAAGAGCGTGTTTCAGACACTCTGAATGTGAGTAGACAGCCTTCCTTAAACTGTTGACTAAAATCTTTGTATTACAGACTTTGTTTCTCATAGGATATTTAAGCCTCCCTGACACCTGCCAAAAGGGCAGTGCAGCAGGACACGTCCCCAGAAAATTCTGGAGGTTGTCATGTACAGCTTCATAATACAAATGTTGTGTGTGACAAGCAGAGGTGATGTTTTCCTGGACATTCATGGCCTCTAAAGAGCTTGTTGGGGATGTGACAGTCAGTGACAGGTAGGCTTGGTCAGTGACAATGAAATTGCAGAACTCAAGATCCTGAGGGGATTCCTGAGGAAGACAAGAAACAGAACCCAGACCCTGAATTTCAGGAATGTATATTTCAGCTTAGTCAGAGAATTGGGAAGTAAAATCTGGTGGGAAGCAGTATTGAAGGGCAAAGTAGCTCATGAAAGTTAGATCTTTAGGATCAGTCTCCTTGAAACAAAGCAATGATCTATCCTAGTACTCACAAAAATTAGTATATATATCAGGAGTCTGTCTTGGTTAAACAAGGACCTGGCTGGGGTCCAGTGCAAAAAAGAACATTTATAAAAGTAAAGCAGGCTAAGGAGGAATTTAGAAACATTGCTTGGGTAGGTACAGATGGTGTTAGGTAGGTCAAACAGTGGAAGATGATAGAGTCAGTGATCTGAGGAATGTCAATATATACAGATCCACAGGAATATAAGGGATGCATCTGTGAGTACTCTGAGATTTGGCCAATGTCATATGAGGTAAGTCTTAGGTGTCCTTGAAAGGTTTTGGAGACTGGGGGAGTTCCCTGATGACTGGGGAAAGGAAAATGCTACAACCATCTTCAGAAAGAACTAAAAATGATACCAGTAAATAAAGGGCAGGTCCACCTCACCTTTGTTCCTGGAAAAATCATGGAGTGACTCCTGTTGTAAGCCATTTCTAAACAAATGAAGAGGAAGATGGTGAATGAAGATATCCAATATAGATGTACAACACGTAGGTCATGCCTCAGCCAGTTGGATTGCCCTTATCCTGTTTAATAAGTTTACCAGTGATCTGGAGGAGAAGGACCCTCAAGTTTGCTCATGATTCCAAACTGGCAGATGAGGTCAATGTGCTCTGTGGAAGGGCTGGCATCCAAGGAGACAGACTGGAGGAATGGGCAGACATGAACCCATTGAAATTCAGGAGGAATTTGTGCAAAGACCTTCAATTTAGATGGTCAACAGCATATTGGGCTGTATTGTAGCCAAGAAATTGAGGGAACTGATTATTCCTTTGTACTCAGCATTTGTAATATTGCATCTGGAGTGCAGCAGCCAGGTTTGGGTTCCTCTGCATAAGAAAGAGATTGACAAACTGGAATAAGTCCAATGAAGGGTTGCCCAGACTGTTAGGAAATTGGAGTAACTGTCCTCTGAGGAGAGGCTGAGAGATTTGACTGAATTTGACTGAAAGTTGCTCTAATATATGTTGGCCTTGTTTTGAGAAAGTGTTTGGACTGGGTGACCTCTAAGGGTTACTTCTTACCCATTCTAAAATTGGTTTTGGACTAAAATGAAAATCAAGGCCTTTGGGATATATGACTGTTTGGGTGCCATTATGAACAAGGAGATATTTCCAATGCCAAGAGTATAAAACCTCTAAGTACATATCTGAAGAGAAGAGTAAACCTTCTTAGTCCTGAAGAAATATACTTTCGGGGGTAAAGACTGTTGTTTACTTTACCTGAAATGAGCTGGATTCAGAGCCCATTCCAAGGACTATAGAACAAAGATTATTTTTTTTTTTACATTTTTCTCTCTAATTCTGTCGCAAAGACATTTGGTGACTCATGCCAGAAAACCTAGTTAGTGTATTTAACATGGTCTACAGCATGTCACTCAATATGTGGTAAGCAATGGGCACAACCCACTGGAAATAGGTGCTCTGCATTCTTGTTATCATTCTACATATGAGCTCCTACATTAGGACACAGGTCCTTAACTTTAATCTCTTATCCTTGGAAATGGTAACATTGGCCAATATTTAGGGGTTTTAGTTAAAATCCATGTAATACAAAAGAGTTTCATTTGACATAATATCCACTCCCCTCTAACCCCCTACCACCCCTGCCTTCCCCAAAGCCCATGGATTCATTTAGAAAGAAAATATATGTAACATTATATTTAAAATGAACCTGTTCTCTGTGGCATAGGCAGGACCTGAATATATAATCTAAAAAATATGTACTTCACTAGCAAGACTTTCTTCTATTTAGGCTATGAAGTTTTTCCTACTGTGTTCTCAGCATGAAAGAGATAACTGCTAGGGGAATGAGAACTTTCAACACTCTCATGTTACCAATTAAAATCCCAAGGAAAGATCCTGAGGGTCTCACTGTTATGCTTGCTGGTGCAAACCAAATTCTTTATTTTAATGTGATTTATCAGAACTTGGTGCTAATGACAGCTCCAATCTTCCCCTAGGTTCTTCCTTGGGTTTGCTTTTGAATTGTAATAATTACACATATGACTCTTTCACCATATAAGCAAATGAAAATTGAACTCTTTGTGGTGGCATCGGTACCACTATTAGTTGGACTCAACTGCTGCAGGTGAATTAATTCATATTAAAGAAAGCAACAGGAGAACAACAGGACAGAACAACAATATTGCTGTTGTGTGTTGTTTAGGACACAGCCTTTGAGATTAGTGGCTTTTTTTCCCCATTCTTCACTTTAAGATGCAAATCACTATTTGTGTAGTAAAAATACTGATTGAAAATAATGTTTAACATTGTGACTAATCTATACTATGCTCATAATCTATACTATGCTCATTCCTGTGCTGTACTGAGGTGCCAGACCTTGTTTTGTTGAAGTAAGAAAATGTGGTTGTGAGATTGCTGGGAAAACTTAGCCAGGTGCCCATGCACTGGCTATTCAGTAGGGTAAAGTGCATGTACTAATCCTGTTTCTCTTAGACTAATGATAATGAGGCTAAATATCTGCAGAGGCTTCTCAGAAGTGATTCATTTAATCTTAAAAAGGATGCTATAAGAGTAATGCTATTATAACAGACTGCATGGTATCCCAAAAGCCCAGACACTCAGGTACTCTGGAGTACCACAAATAATCCTGCCCAGGATGTTTTATAATACCTGGGAGTTTTTATGCTGTATTCAGTTTTGGGTTAAGTGGGTTGTTTTCCCTTAAAAAGGTGAGTTTTGAAGGAGTTTTGAAACAGGGTAGATCACTATTCCACTAGTTTCTCAGTCTGCATTTACAAAGTAATGGAATAGAGAATTCTATGCAGAAAGAGAAGTGTTATAAATTTGAATAGAAGAGCAAAAACACACACTGCTTTACAAGGTACGTTGTTATCATAATTTATTGGTTGTTTTGTTGAGTAGTAATTCAGGTGAGACTGGAGAGTAGTCATGATCTTCAAGAACATTTGCTGTGCAGTATTTAGCCAAACTTTGGTTGGTATGTAGATGAGTGTAGGTTTGACACAGAATTAGAACTTGTGAGACAGGCCTTGCTGGTGGGAGCTATCATTACAAGGCATTGCTCACTCTGTATAGCAGATGGACTTAACTGCTGGATGCATCTTAGCCATCTCTTTTAAACTCCACAGTCTCTGTATCTCTGAAATGAGGTAGATAAATGTGATAGGGGCACTGCAACATTTAGCCAAGTATTTGTACAAGCTAGAATAAAAAAATATGAATGTGTAAAGTTTTATAAATATGTTTATGCAAATTCTAGCTTCTCTTCTAGCTTCCTTTGTCTTATTTTGTGGTACTGATCAGTACAACCTCTGGTAATCACTAACATTTAACACAACTCTCTACCCTTTTCACTTTTGTCTGGGCACAGTGCCAGGCATATTATTAAAGTTTCTGCCATTTTGCTAGTTCATGCCAAGATATTACTGACCTCTTCCTTTCTTCTGATGATCTTAGCATTACTTCTCCAACTCCTATGCACTAAATGGCTTTTTCTCAACTGTAAAATGTAAAGAGCACATCTATACTAAGTAGCCTGGTGATGAAAAAGTTGGATGTCTTCAATGTTGTTAATCAGTAAATTAACTTCTAGCCCTCATTTTAGTCCTGCAGATACACTCTTAACTGTGATTCCCTTGCCCCAGATCGGATTCAGCACTGGCAAAAGATGAACCAGTGTCCTTGTGCTGCTTCTGCATACTCAGCTCTGCCTTGGACTGGCTCCTTTGAAGATTTGATGTATCTAGTTTGCATACCAAATTGGTCAGGCCCTGTTGACAGTACTGCATTACTGAATAAAGCACAGTGTTCAGTCTGAATGAAGTTGGATCACTTCAAGTATATGGTGCCTTTGTTTTGCAGGGATAAAGATGCCATGTATGGTCTCAATGTAAAATATAAAAATGTTTGTGATTGTGCTGATCTATTTTAGATTCAAATAGATACAATTAAGATTCTACAAAAACTGTGAACAGGTCCTCAAAGGGTAGTTTGATTTGCTGCTATTCATGATTATTCTTTTAAATTACCTAGCATCAAAGAAAAGGTAACTTGCTTCTCTATCTCTGCCTCTAAATTTGCAGAAATAACTCTAATTTGCATGCACTTTAAAAAGGACTGTTTTATCTCTGAAAAGGTTTTAATCATGTTTTTCTGTGCTAGAGATTAAGCAATTTTTTTAAGAAGGGTTTTTCTACTGGCACCAGTGAGCCGTTTCTTGCAAGTTAGATATTACAATTTTTGACAAATGGGCTGATTAATTTGATAACTTTTCTTTCCTTGCTACAACAGAATCTTAAGACTCATTAGTTTGTGAGTTTCATTGGTAACAGCAAAATGAGAGAGTTCTTGTCACTTTTGGACAGAGCATAAAGTACATAGGGAGAAAGATGTGGAAACTATAGGATGTAGGGAAAACAGACCTGCAGCAGGACTTTAGGAACAGATAACTATTGATTTCATGCTCTTTCATAAGAAAAGGTAAATGTCACAGAACTGTGAAAAGAGACTGTTTCCACAAAAATCCCTAAGATATTTGAAATCATAATTTTTAAGGTGAAATCCTTGGCTCCAGTGAAGCCAATAATAAACTTACCACTGAAGGTCATTTCTCATCCTTTGCCTCTTTTTTTTGCTCATCTTACTTCCTTAGGCCTTAATATGTCTTCTTCCTATTTTCTATCTCAGGACAGATTAAAAGTGAAACAGAAACAGTGTATATAGTTTTAAATAATAAGCCTCATCAGAACTCATTTCCCCACTTTTAATTGTTTCATTGAGTGAATTTATTTATTCAAAGCCACTAGTTCTTTTGACTCAGACCCAGAAGTTGTCTTATGTTTAAAATAAATACGCCATCTGATTTTAAACATAAGACAACTTCTGGGTCTGAGTCAGAAGAACTAGTCACTCATTTGGCTTTGAATAAATAAATTCGCATGATAAAACAATTCAAAGTGGGGAAACAAGACTTCTGCTGATGCTTATTGTTTAAAACTTTCATTTGGGAACATTACAAAGTTTCAGACTACCCAACTGAAGGACAGAAATACCACCCTCCACAAAATACTCAATATTTAATAGTATTATGAATGCTCACATTAGTAAGTGTCAGAAAACCAAATGTTTTCACTGATTAAATCCCTCTTTTCCCGTCTTTTTTTTTTTTTGTACTTGTCTTCTTCCATGCAGTAGCACCTTGCACATCTATTCATGGTTCAATTACATATATGATGTTCATTTGTGCAAACTGATGTTGGGATGTGTTTCTTTCTAACCCCCTTAACTGAACTTTGTCTTTCCTTCCCATGTCAAGGCAATCCACATTCTGTCAGGTGTAACTGCATTGTGTGTAGCCTCTCCCACAGGCCTTTCTAATATCTTTACCTAGAACACCATGTGAAGAGGCAACCACTTACACTCATGTCATATTACTCCACTAAGACAGTTTTCCCTCTGTGCTTTATCATGTTCTCCACTGAGCTGTTCTTTTGATGTGTTACCTGTAGCCACTCAGGAGAAAAGTAGTAAGCCCCCAGCTGCTACTAGTTTCATCACTTACAGTGAACCAGTACTGGAAAAATGATCTCTGATTGCTACACTACAAAAGCACTATAAATATTTGTACAGCATCTCTATGTAGGTCATTTTGGGAGCTCATCTGCATACAGCTGTGTCTGAAGCAAAGTACTAATGAAGCTGAAGAAGGAGACAAGCAAGACTACCAAATGCTAGCACATCTTCCTCCGTAAAACAAATTATTTTTGTATAGAGCTAGTTGCTTAACAAACACATTTGAATATGCAAAATGTGGCCACAATTTAGTAAGATCTCTAAAAAGGATTTGGTAAAAACTTGGCTTTGATCAATGAGGCAGTAAAACTAGTGGCAAAGCCATAGACAGGCCAAGGAACTTAGTGGCTTTTATGGGTTGGGTATGTCCTGTAGTCTCCCAGGTCTCTGAGCGAAAGCATGAGCCGCAGGAGTACTTAAACCAGTTGGATATGCAGAAGCTTATGGCACTAAATGGGGTGAACCAAAAAGAGATGAGGGATCTGATGCTACTGCAAAGTCAGTCATCTTCAGAAAGTCACTGGGAAAGTTTCCTAATGACCAGGAAAAAAGCAAGCACTGTACCCATCTTCAAAAAGGAGATCCACAAGAGAAGTACCAGGCAGTTTGACAAATATAGCGAGTACCCTTCCTGGGAAAGTTACAGAGTAAGTCCTCTTAGAAGCCATGTCCAAGCAGACAAAAGAACAGGAAGGTTATTAAAAACAAACAGCATGTGTTTAACCTCAGGCAAATCACTCCATCAGGCTTTCAGCATGATCAACTATAACATCCTTATAGCCAAATTAGTGAGACCTGTACAGTGGATGAAAAATAGACAACTATTGGGCTCAAACCACCTGTGGTTATTTGCATCACGTCCAACTGCTGGCGTGTTACTATTTGTATCTTTCTGACTAATGGTATGCCATGTCTCTGCTGCTGATGTGAGCAAGGCATGGAATACATTCTCTGCAAATCTCAGCTGGGAGAGCAGTAGATACACTAAAGAGCAAGGCCGCTCTGCTCCATCCAGGTGGGAGGATGAGCTGGCAGGAACGTCTTGAAGTTGAAGAATGGCAAGCGGAGAGTTCTGTATCTGGGAAGGAGTGCACCAGGATAGGTTGTCCCAAAAGCAGCTTTGCAGCAAACATCCAGGTGGAATGCATTCCAGCAGTATGTGGTTGTGATGAAGAATGCCAGAGGCAGACTGACCTCTGCTACCTCAAGTATGGCTGGAAGGTTGGAGAAGGTTATTCTTCTCAATATATTCAGCAGTTGTGAAACTGCATTAGCAGTTCAGTGTCCAGTTTGGGGCTAATTGGTCCTGGAATAATACTGATATGGTGGAGATGGTAGTCCAGTACTGAAACACAGACTGAGAGAAGCTGTAAAACGTCTATCCACAGTGATATTCAAGACTCTGCTGTTCAGGGCACGGAGCAATCCGACCTCACTGACTCTACTCTGAAGGGGTTGCTTGGAGGGGGTGTCCTCCAGACGCGTTTTCCACTCCCCTCTTACTTTGCTTCGGGCGAGCGACGCTTCTTCAAGCTTTAACTGCACATCCTTGTACGCAGAGGGGAGGAGAGCGGGAGGCAGCAGCAGGGCCCGCAGGGGTGGCCGCGGCTCCCGCTCGGTCCCTCACGGTGCGGCGGGTGCGCGGGGCGGCGGCGCCTTTAAAGGCCGGGGCGCGGGGCGGGCCCGGAGCGCGGGGGGGGCCGCCCGCCCGGAGCATGCGCTGCGCGGGGCGGCGGAGCACGGCGGGCGGCACCGCCGCACTCCCCCGGCAGCCGCGGCGGCAGCCAGCGAGCCCCAGCCCGGCCCCGGCGCTGCCGCCGCGCGGGGCCGCGGTGGTGGCGGCCGCCGAGCCCTGATTGATTGCCCGCGGGGGAGCGGGGCTGCGAGCCGCCCCCCAGCCCGGTCTGCGCCCGACGGGAGAGGCGGCGAGCCGCGGCGGCCATGGGCAACGAGGCGAGCCTGGAAGGAGGCGAAGGGCTGGGCGCCTTCCCCGAAGGGGCGGCGGCAGCCGGGGATGGCGGCGGCTCCGCGGCCCCCTTGCAGAGCCTGGTCCCGGCCGGGGTGGAGGCGGATCTGAGCCAGCTGAGCGAGGAGGAGAGGAGGCAGATCGCCGCTGTCATGTCAAGGGCGCAGGGGCTGCCCAGAGGGAACCTCGCCGGCGCGGAGCCGCCTCCCATGCAAAGGCATGCACGGAAAATCTCCCTTCTCCCGCTCCTCCCTTCCCCCTTCTCCGTCTCCTCGCGGTGGGGCGGGGGGCGAGTCGCAATACGAGCTGGGCCCGCCGCACCCGGAGCCGGCGTTCCATTTTGCTGGCAGAGGGAGGGAAGGGGTGGCCGCACGGGCGCGGGCACCAGGACGGAGCCTCCACGCTCTGGCTCTCCCCACTACAGCGGTCTCTGATAATAGCGGCGGTCCCCTGTTCCGTGGGCTGCGCCCTCCTTTCCTGCCGTGCACTAATCTGGAGCACGGGCAGTTTGTGTGTCGGGGCGGGGAGAGACGTGCAGCCACCGTTGTGGTTTTCTGTGTGCGGGTGTGTGCTTTACGGGGCTGGATGCCCCACAGCTCTGCTAGGAGCCAGGGAAGTGGATGGGTTCTGCAAGCGTCTGGAGAGAGAATCTTGTTGAATCTTCCAAGGCTTTTGGGCATAATACATTTTTTGGCCGTTACTCTGCCAATTCTGAACCTCTACAACTATCATTCGGCTTCATTAAATAGTCATGGATTGAGGAGGTCTGTTTCAGCCTATTTTTTCACCCTTATTTTTCTTTTTTTCCCCCTTTATTAGTTGGAAGGGGAGAGGTTAAATAGATTAAATTGCTTGCCACGGTACTCAGCGTTCTGGAGAGTCATGATTTTACCTCATTGTGCTTTTTCGAAGGCTGGGGTAATTTCCTTCCCCGTTCTTTGCCTGCCCCTCAGCGAATTCTCAGCTCGACGTGCAACAAGCCCGCTCCCCGCCCGGCTCCTCGGGGCTGCCGCTGTCCGCGGTGCTGAACCTCCGGCCCTGCCCGGTGTCGCTGTCCCGGTGTCAGCCCCGTGTCGCTGTCCTCGGTCCTGAACCCCATCCTGGCCCAGCCCCCGTGTTGCTGTCCTCGGTCCTGAACCCCATCCTGGCCCGGCCCCGTGTCGCTGTCCTCGGTCCTGAACCCCATCCTGGCCGGCCCCGTGTCGCTGTCCTCGGTTCTGAACCCCTCCTGGCCCGGCCCCGTGTCGCTGTCCTCGGTCCTGAACCCCTCCTGGCCCGGCCCGTCACCTGAGGCCGGCGCCTCTGTTGCTCTCCGACTCCGGGGCTGGGTGTGTTGTTTGTCTTGAAGGAGGAAGCTGAAAGGAGCCTCCTCGAGTGTTTCACGGTGCATTGACCTCACCCCACCATACGTGCATATTCAGTTTATATAATGTCAGGTTTATATAAGTGAATTCTAGAAGAGAGGCAAGGAGAGTGGGACTAAATTAATTCTTGGGGAATTATTGGAGTCACTGAGATTATACCTGTGATGATGGTCTCCCTTTTTTGAAACTGGAAGTCAAATCTTCCTATTTCATATCTTGCTTAATTATTGATTGGGCAATAGCACTGTGTATAAAATAAATTTTTCCATTCAATTTAGATCTCTGCACAGCTTCTGTTGTTAATGAGGAACATTAATGAGAAAAAGAAATATTCTTTAGTTCTATGAAACTAAGCTCAAAATTCCCTTTTGTATAATCGTCTATGAACAAAGACACAAGTACTTTGAAACTTACTTTTTATTGGAACAATACCATGAAAAAATAAAGATAAATGTTCTTGGAACTCATTAGAGTAGGCTGAACTCATTGCAATGGGTATATCTCTGCATTTATAAATGGCTGCTTTCCTACAAACATATTTACATCAGAAGCTACTTTGATCTTGTGAGCATACCATACTTCCACCCTCTATTTAAAGTAAGGTGACTCTAAATATGTGAATTACAGCCTTTTATCTTGAGTCATAATGTCACTTTGACTATTATAGCAGTTCCCATCATAGTATCTTCATGCCTCTCCACTGTAATGAAGTTACTACTTGTCTTGTCTCTTGGTTTGTAGCTTTATTTGCTCCTCTTGCTGTTTGCTTGCTTTGCTGCTGAGAGCTAGCAAGAATGTTTGCAGTAATTATCAAGAACCGGATACAAACAAAACCCTTGGAGTAAGACTCTCCTAAGGATTACAGATCACCCTCTTCCAGACTAAAACTGGAACTAGATTTTTTTTTTCTTTATTTCTTTTCAGTCCAAATGTTAAGTGACAGAGTGTGATCAAAAGAGGAATTCTGGCTTTCTGTCTATATAGCTTTGCCTTTTGGTAGTGTCCTTATTGTAGTGTCAGTTACTTTTTAACATATTAATTGGATCTTTCCTTTGTGATTTCCATTATAACATTAGAGTCTAATAATTATTTTGTATCCTAAATGCTGTCATTCCTGCTCCCAAAATAACCCTAAAGTGTACAAATTCTGTATTATTGCTGGTATCTTAAGGTAATAATTTTTGCAAATACAGGCTTTTTAATAGTAAGTAATATATGTGTCGGGTAATATAGTTGCACCTTTACCACCTTAAAATGAATGCTGTACATTCTAGAACTTCTGTAGGCTTTGAGATTTTATGTCTTGTGAATTTTAATATAAGCATTTAGATCTAGAGCACCTAAAGTGAGCTGTCTAATAATTGTCCTAATTTAAAAAAAAAAATAAAAATGAAAGTTTCATTCTCAAGGTTCCAGTGAAATCTTTAGGATATTTTTCTATCCAAGTTCAATTATCTGTCTTCAGAAAATTCATGGTTGGGAAATTTATCTGAAACAAGCAGAGTCAATTTGTAAGCAGGTTCCATTTGTTCTAGCTTCATCAAATGACTCTGTATCTGTGCCAGTGTTCTCTTCCTGAGGAATTACACTATATCTGAAAGGATTAGATGGCTAGCTGAATATATGATCATCTAATACAGCTGCTTGGGTGTTTTGGTAATTTTTTTTCCCAGTTCAATAAGTTGGTCACAATAGATATGAATAAAATAAATTTTGCTGCATTTTGATAAGATATGCTAAGAAGTCGTGCTGAGTGTGGCACTTCTGAAGTATATTTATGGTATATTTTCTAGAAGAAATATATATATTTTTAAAAAGTTATCCACTAGAGGATGCATAAATTCATACATATATTTTCTGCAGATATGAAAAAAATTAACTACCTTTGAGTTGCATTGTTACTGCATTTGTCTTTGAAACTATTAATACTGATGAATGATGAAAAGACATGCCTTCTTAACAGGTGCTTGTAGTTATGGAATTGAAGAACTGGACCAATAGTCCTTTTGTTAAATCTCTGCTTACTCCAAAGTAAGCTTTGATTGGCCTCTAATATGTAAATGAATAGAGATGAGTTCCATGAGTCAAGACCAAAGTGAGAGGAAACACAGCAGCACAAAAAAAGCATTATGTGAGGAAGAACTAAATTGTTTTTTATGTTGGGTCTGGTTTGAAGGCTTTTTCATGATTCAAAAGATTTGAAAGCTAGAAAATTCTTGTCAAATTCTTGTCAAGATTTAGTTTGAGGTTTCTGATTCTCTAGTTCAATTAAGATTTTTCAATATCAGTTTGTAGTTGGTTGTAAAATGGTTGTAGAAAACAAGACTTTGACTCAGGTACCTCAAACTAAATGGAACAAGTCCTGGCTTTTGACAGCAGTAATGTTTCTCAAGAAGCTTGTCCTTTCAAGACTTTTTCTTCCACTACTTAATCACAAGCTGTCTCAATTGCTTAGAAACATTGGTATGTACATAGGCAAGACAAGTCATCTCTTCAGAATATAACAATAGCCTTGAAAAGAATCACCTGGGTTTATTTCCTAGATTCATAGGTTTTAATCTCATTTCAAAGCCTGATATCTGATCAGGTGGAAATTTATGGAACACATTATTTGATAAAAATGCAAGCTGGAGCAAAATTCCACTCCAATCCAGTTATTTTTCTTGCTAATTTCCAAGATGAATTTTTAAAAATAGTTGGGGTTTTTTGCTTTGGTTTTTGTTTGGGATTCCCCCCTCCCCCACTTCTGTTCTACCTTCACATTGTAAGGTTTGGGCATAGGCATGGTACCCGATTTCTGGACCTGAATGTCAATAGCACTTGATTTTTTTTCTTCCCCATTCCCTTTTCAGTCTTATCATTGTCAAATGAAGCTTTCCAAGAGTTTGAACATTTACAAACATGAATGCTGGAGGTGTACCAGGCTAATAGACCAGCTGAAATAGACTAGTTGCTAATAGATTAGTTGAAATGTTTTCAAATGGTAAGCAGTGCCTCTTCAGATAAACCTAGAGTGCTTATATAAAGAACGAGAAACAGAACTGCAGGTAGACCTACCTAGCTGCTAATCAGAGTATAATGTTGGAACCCTAGTTACTGGGAATTTTTGACTTTCTCTGCTGACAGGCACTGACCCTCAAGAAAACACTACATTCGATCTGAGGCAGTAGAGAAAACTTCCAAAATTAAATAATAGAACTAGGATTATGAGTGTGTAGTGTGAATAGAAGTGTATAATATCGTATAGTAGAAAACTTTAAAGTTTTAGCATATAGTGGTATATATAAAACAAAATAAAGGTTTCAGAGCAGAAGCTTGCCCTTCTTCATAAATTTGAGTAATATCATATAATTAGATAAAAAATCTGCATTGCAGGCCACAGATAGGTATTGAGTTAAAAATAAAAATAATTTAAGTGCCAGTTCTTAATTAAAGAGTTTATCCTTAAGAAACCTTATAGAGAGAGAGATATGTTTCCTTTTTTTTAGTTTCTTAGAGTAAAATACTGTGAAACTCAGTTTGTAAAACTGTAACATAAATAAAAACTAATAAACATCTAAGTCCAAACAGAAAAATACCATCTAACAAATTTAATCCCAAACCTAACAAAAAAAAAAAGTTAAAACTCAACAGTATAAAACTGCTCTTTTAATAAGCAAAAATGCCAAATATTTGAAAGAATTATATTATCTTTGGGCTTTTCTGAACTATCCTCTTTATGAGTTAATCAATCTTGACTGATGCCAGTGGAAAAACACCTGCTCACTTCAGTGGGTTGCACATTAGGGTCATAAGCTTCCAAATGTTGTGGTCAGTAAGTCTATAGGAATGGGAAAGGATAAATGGAATTGTGGAAGTCTGGGAACAGTTTGTCCTTAACAAGTATTGCTTGAGGAAATTTTTGATTAACAGAAAAAGTCAGATACAAGATTATGAGAAATCCTGCGTTGTGAGAATTACACAGAAAAGTCTACTGCTTAGCTTTGTCCTTTTGTATTGCCATTGCTAGCCATGTAATGGAAAGTAAACACTAATCAGAAATACTGCTAAACTCATGGTGACATTAAGAATGTAAAATATATTTTTTAATGTGGCTACTGTAGATGGTTCTGCAGACTTCTGAAGAAAACTCATTAAATTTTGCATTTATTTATTTATTAGTCAAGGAATGCAGTTAAATCTAACAAGCTTTCACTGCATTCCTTGACCAATACATTTCTGATTGTTTCTTTTGCTCATTAATACCCAAGAAAAAATGTCATGTCTGGCAAACTAGGATAACAGCTGATGGGTTCTCTCAAAGTAAAACACTGAAAATTTTATATTTGCAACATTTCTGTGACACTGAAGAGAACCCCATATCTTCCAGCAGAAGCTCAGTGGTAGCACTGAATAGAATATTTTATTACATCCCTGAGCATTGGCAGCAATGCAACAATATTATAATATTGTTGAGCAACAATATTATTTCCTGTGCTACAGCCAAGTATAGCAACAAGTGAAATACTGTGCCATATATAAAGCCATGATCTTGATTTGGGTTCCTACATTCCTAGTTTCATTTTCTCCTGTATGAACATACAGCAAAATATTGTTGCATGGATTTTTCCCAATTTTCTAATGTAATGTGGTGACGTTCTTTTTAATACTGGTCAGTGTGAATTGTTCAGATGATGTTGAGAAGGAGTATGGCAGCTATTTGCAAAGAAGAAAAAAAGAAGGTTCAGGGCTAACTGTGAACTGAAATCTGTTTTATTTAATGGAGAACTCTTCTGATTTGTGAGTGGATGGGTGCCAAAATAAATACTTTACAAAGAAGAATACTTTTGCAAAGAAGAAGAATACTCTTTAACGTATATGAATTTTAGGAGTTTTAGGCACTGCTGCATATTGAATTGTAAATATATCCAAATTTTGTACAAGTATCCAGAAAACAAGTACATAAGCATATTGCATTGTGCCTTTTTTTTTTTTTTGGTATGGCTCTGCTTTGATCTGCTAATTTTGACACCTCTGTTTCTTTTAGTCTTCTGTCTCCCTATTTTTTGTATTCTGAGGAGCAGGGTGGAGAGTTAATAATTTGTATATCAGTATAATAGGAAGTTCTAGCTTTGATCTCTTCAGAATTCTGAAAAAAAAGGATATCTGGTTAAATATTGTTGTGTTAGATAATTTTATAAAGAATATAACAATCTATGACTGAATACTTGTATAAGCCTTTAAAGAATAGTGATTATTTGAATACTTTTTACATGCACCTTGTTATAAGCCTTGGTCTTGAAAATTCTTAAACCCTGAGAAACTTCACAGTGCTACCAGTGCACTTCCAGCGATACTGATACATCTTATCTAATTTTTATTGTATCATGCATTATTTTAATCTTATTACATTTTCTCTTTGCAGACATCCTGAACTTGATACAAGCCGCCATCCCAGACAACCAGGTAAGCCTCCAGATCCAGGACCACCAGGTTTAAGTAAAAGCAGAACAGTAGATGCACTGAAGACAGAACAACGGGCACCTGGACGGAGCCCTTCTACTCTCAGTCTACGGGAATCTAAGTCCAGGACTGATTTTAAAGAAGATCAGAAGCCAAGTATGATGCCCAGTTTTCTCTCAGAAGCCAATCCATTGAGTGCAGTCACTTCAGTTGTGAACAAATTCAATCCTTTTGATTTGATATCGGATTCAGATGCAACTCATGAAGAAGCCGGTAGGAAACAAAAAGCTGCCCCAAAAGAGCAAGGGAAACCTGAGGAGCAGAGGAGTCCTGCGAAACATCCAGCTCAACCACAGTCTCCAAAGCCAGCTGTTCCACAACAAGGACCTGCCAGACCTACTGTCCAACAAACTGAGTCTTCCAAGCCAGTGCCGCAGCAGCAGCAGCCTGGGGGACCAAAGCAAGTTCAGAAACCAGGCCATGGCCAGCCAGCAGATGCTAAGCAAGAGCAAGCGAAACAACCACCCCAGCCACGAGGACCACAGAAATCTCAGCCACAACCATCAGAACCAACAAAACCCATTCAACAGCAAGCTTCTTCAAAACCTTCATCAGGCCCAACAAAACCATCCCCACAGCAACCAGACAGCACTAAAGTGACGACCCAAACAACGCCTCCCACAAAACCATCATCGCAGCAGCCAGGACCTGCCAAACAACCATCGCAGCAGCCTGCACGGCAAGGAGGTCCTGTCAAGCCATCTCCCCAGCAGACAGGGCCTCCAAAACAGCCTTCTCAGCAACCTGGACCTGAAAAGCCATCTGCTCAGCAAACAGGACCTGCAAAACAGCCGCCTCAGCCTGGATCTGGGAAGCCACCTCCTCAGCAAACAGGGCTTGTAAAACAAGTGCCACCCCAGGCAGGGCCTACAAAACCACCTTCTCAGACTCAAGGGCCCACAAAAGCGCCAGCACAGCAAACAGGACCTACAAAACCCCCTGGGCAGCAACCAGGGCCTGAAAAAACCCCACAGCAAATGCAAGCTGGTGCAAGTCAACCCACCGAGTCGGCCCCAAAGAAAACCTTCTGCCCTCTTTGTACAACCACGGAGCTGCTGCTGCACACTCCTGAAAAGGCCAACTACAACACGTGCACCCAGTGTCACACTGTAGTCTGCAGCCTGTGTGGATTCAATCCTAATCCTCATATCACAGAGGTGAGTAATTTTCAAACTGATGTTCACTAAAAATTCAGTTTGCCTTTGTTATGTTGAAACATCAGATGTACTACATATACCACTGTGATAACTTAACAAGTTCAGTAAAAAAAATGCTATTTCAGATAACTGCTTATGAGTAAAACAGGGTGAAACTGGAGGAATAAAAAAGAAGGTAATGGTTCTCTGTTCATATAGATTTAGAAATATATTCTCATCTCTTCATATAAAAAAGAGGAGAAGCCTCTGTGTGACTTTCGTCTCATTTTCATTGTTTTTAATCACCTGCTGTCTATGTTTATAATCTGACCACAATACCCGTGTAGAAATACATTTATAGATAAATAATCTTTTCTGCTATAAGAACTAATTAAAAAAAAAAAAAAAATCAGTCTTCATAGCTCCAGTGTGTGATTTAGGAAAGGATGTGGAGTGGATTTTCTTTACAACTGTGTCAGTGTTTAGTTGCGTTAGTTGAAAGCCTGAGTCAGGAGTTTGACTTGGTGCTATGTGGGTTATTTCATTCTTGTGGGATGTTAAGATCTCTGTGGACTATTTCTAACCTTGATTACCATTCTTGCTGTAATTCTATAACATAAAAATGGAATAGAGAGCAATATTAGGACTTCAAATGAATTTATTTTAACCCGATGTTTGTGGTAGCTTGATTTATTGCTTATACATATCCTTTATTGCTCTGCATGGGAATAAGGCTTTATGTGACTGTTTGCTCAGCTTCTTGTACATCCTGATATGCTACTTTTAAATTTTCAAAGTAATTGGAGTTTGTTTTCCGTACCAAACTTTTATCAATTTATGGAAATGCAAAGAGAGTGGACGTGGCACCAAAGGCTAACTAGTGATAATCAGAATGGATATTTGGAAAACTTTTTTTTTTTTAATGTTGTTGTGGTATTAATTTAGCTGATCTGAGATGAACACAGGAAGAAGTAGAAACTACTACTGTATTTTGAACCTGATAAATAATACCTGTATATTTAAAATTGAATCAAAGAATTTCTGGAGCTGGAAAGGTGCTCTGGATATGATGTAGTTTAAACTTTTGCTCAAAGTAGTGTCACCTAAAGCAGGTTTAGCCAGTGTTGAATATCTTTAAGGATGGAGCCTGACAGCCTTTCTGGGCAAAGGTGTACTCAGTATCACAATGATTTAAGGCCATTGTTAGCAGCTGGTTTTCTTTCCAGCACATGTTTATTTGTGGCTACATGGTAAAAAAGCAGATTTTTTGCATCCAGCAATATGACATTTTTTGGTTTCTCTGTTAAAATTGCAAATTTAATACTGAAAGAATAATAGCAGTAATCACCGGTAACACTTTGCTTGGTTTAGGAGTATTAATGTCTTCTTTGAGTTTAGGGAAATTGAGCATTGAGTTAGCTGGCATTGAAGCCTGGACTGGAAAAGGAGTGACCTGAACATCTGTGTATAGAAACTTCACAGCATCTGCAACTAACCAGGTGTCAATATTTCAGGGTCTACATGAGGAAAGGTCAATGTGGATTGTTAGTGTAAAAAAATATATATTTATAACAGGCAAGAAATGTGACATATTGATATTAAAGTCAACAAGGAAGTTTTATTGCAAACCTTTGTCTTCAAATTCTGCCAATGTTTTTAGGCCAGAACTTCTTACACTTATTTGTGAGTGCTGAGTTGTTCATGTCTGTAGTGTGCTCTTGGAGTCTCTTGAAGCCTCAAGTTTGTCTTCCTTTTAAAGCTCCAGATTTCCTATGGAACTGGTCAACAACTTTGGTGTGTTCAAATGAAACAGGTTTTGAGAGAGAGTTTATGTAAGAAGATTTCCAAGTATTTGGAAATTCTGTGAATAACTGCTAGTTTTTGAAGTGGGTACTCAGTAAGTGTGAAATTCAGGACTTTTAGACAATAAATACAGCTGCATTTAAGACTAACTGATTGCATACATATGTAAAAGCAAATTTGAATTTCATATTAGACATTGAAATAAACACAGGATATGCATTTATTTCATGATAAAATCATTTCAGAAAATGAAGGTATTGGACATCTAATTTATTCTGCTATTAGTTCCAATCTCCTGACTCCCACTCAGGCTTTTCTCATTTGCGCAGCTTTGCACCACCAGCTGTCCTGCTGAAACTTCGTTGTGGGTGTCCTGCTCCAGTCTGCCATTGAAGTGTGACAAAAACCACACCTGACTTTATTACTGAATGATGGGATCAAAGTTAATAGAACCTGCTCTGGCATGGACAAAAAATTCACTTATTTCAGCTGCCAAGATTCTCACTTGAGTTATTGTCAAATTTTCCATCTACTTTCTGTTTGCTTTAAGTATTTAGCTTATTAACAAAAGTTCCTGATTCCTTTTTTACAGTACTTTATCCACTTCTTCCCAACTAGCAGGAAGATAATGGCTTGTGACTTGGCTGTCAGTTTTCTTGTTTACGGTGCAATTTTTTCTTTTTACTTCTTGTATTTTAACTTCTCCTGAAGCATTATTGACCAAAATTCTGTGCCTTACCCATGCACCTACTGACTTTACTGTTTTACTTTAGCATTCCCTGCTATTTTTTGGTCAGATTTCATGATTCTGGAATCCTACATTGTGCTTTTCCCACATCCTGTATAACTACTGATTTCATTGCTTATGTTAAATACATTACTTATAGGGAAGCAATAATTTCAAATCGGATGTGGAGAGTGGAAAGCATTTATTTAGAAAAAAAAAAAACTTTTGTTCTCTAGAATTTTCTCTTTGTGCAGCTGCTGGAATTGCTTTCCTAAGACAGTCTCCTTACAAGTTTCTTACAAGGTAGCTCAGTCTCCAAAACTAATCAAGTGAATAATTTCTCCAATGGAGATATTTCTAAATTTCTGTGCTCTATATTTCTAGCTGATCCTGAAAAGAATTTTACAAGCTTTAAAAACTGGCATAGGAAGTAGATTGCATACATTGTAAAACCATTATAAAATGCAGATAAAAAAATTAATTCATTTTATTAATTTAAACCTCTATTTAAAATTCAGTAGTACATGCACTCTGTCTGTTTTAACTCACTAGAGAGAACTCTGTAACTAAGAGCAGAAAGTGATACCTGTATTGCCGCAAGGTCAGACCCCTTGAACTGTTTCTCTGAACCATCTGACACTGCAGTCCTCTTGGGGAAGAAGGATGGTTGGTGTCTTGCTTTTGTACAGCAGTGTGGAGAGAAAAGGCATCATACATAAGTGTTCAGTAACATATGTCTCTCTAATCTGTCTAGGTATTCATACTCCACTCATCACCATGGCACATGACTGCCTAGCAACAGTTGCATAAAGTAATGGAAAAAATTATATAAGCAGGTTTGAGGACTCGTACTCTATTCCATTTGCCTTTCATGTACATCAGAACCTTGTAGGAAGTGTATCTTTTACTACATGGTGACTTATTTTTGTAACTTTTTTACCATTTTATTTTCCCAAACCCACTCCCATGAGCCATTAGCAACAGAAAGCAGCACTTCCCAGAAAAAGATTCAGCCCATTAGAGCATTCAAGTAGGAGTAGGCTTTCTGAAAATGAACAAAGGCGTTTTGAGGAAAAAAGGCAAGAAGCACAAACTGCTATAGTCAAATCTAAATTAGCGCATATGCTCAGCAGCTGGAGTAAATTTTCGTTCCCTGTGAACTAGTTATTGGAAGATGCATGCAAACCAGACTGACCAAGGGTTTAAAGGGTGATAGCAAAGTCATTACATTCTTTATGATGGGCATCTGTGGAGCTGCTGATCGGGTGGAGTGTTAGAGCTGTTAATGCTGGACCCTTGGCTGCGTGTGGGCTCTGCTCCTGGAGCCCCCTGGGATGCGGATCTCTGCACATGTGGATGCCTGTCTTCCAGGGGTCTGTGAGGAGGGATTATTCTACATGAATTTTATATACATTAGATCATGTTTCATCCATTGTTCTGGTGTGCTTTAAAGAGAACATTTGAAATTAATCTTGAGGCCAGGTACAATTTTATACATAGATACTTAATGAAAATTGTACATTCAAATAATGGGAAGCTGTGTATTGATACAGGATTTGTTTACTTGCCAAAGGTCCTTCTGGGTAAAGTGAATTCTTAAAAATATTTTATGGTTTCTGATTTTTTTTTCCCAAACAAGGTGTCTGTACCAAAGCTGAGTTATTGGAAAAAAGAGGAGGGATAAAAATTCCAAGAGGAGGAATCAGAGACCCCAAACAGTTGACTATCTCAAAGTGGAGTGTATGGTTTCTGGTCAAGTAGAACTTTTTACTGGATTGCACATTTATTTTTCAATTCAATATGAAAAAATTTTAACTCTGTCTGAAATATTTTCTTTTTTGTTATTGAAGATTTTTGTGGGGGAGAGCATGTCTATTTTGGAACTTTATTTTTGAACTTATTTTTTGATTGGATAGAAATTTTCCAAATCAATTGTGCTAGATATTATTGCCTTTTTTTTTTTTGGCTTTCTTTCTGTCTCTCTTTATTTTTGCAATCATATCACAAGATTTGTCAACTCTTTATTTTAATTATTTTTTATTAGAAATTTGAAATTTTTGATTGATAGAAAATCAATTGTGCTAGATATTATTTGCTTTTTTTTTTTTTGGCTTTCTTTCTGTCTCTCTTTATTTTTGCAATCATATCACAAGATTTGATTAAAAATATAATATTTTAGTTCAACTCTTTATAATTATTTTTGGTATTTGTATTTGTTTTTATTAAAGTCCTGCAGCTCTAAATCTCCTAAACATACTTGAGCATGAAGTAGGATCAAAAACTAAACAGAATTTAAACAGTCAGAAAGGAATTAATTTTTGTTATTTTCATTATTATTAGATTGTATAGGGACAACAAGATATAATAATTTAAAATAAGAAAGATTAATATAGTTCTTGTGAATCCAGGTAAGTTTTGCTTATACTTACAATAAAATTAATAGAAATTACTCTATTAAATCTTTGTTGATTGCATGATAGTAAAGGAAACTGTTGATTGAAGTATTCCCTGTGGCTTGCAGTCTAGACCCTGCTGTGTTGCAATAGTACATGGGAAGTAAAATCAACTTGGACTGGAATTAATATATAAACAAGAATAAAGCTGCCATCACTGTGGGTAGTGGCATGCAATAAAATCTTAAGTGTTTTGATATCAGGGAAAATAGCTTTGAGTTTGTACACCTTATGTGAACTTGGTGGGGTGGATATAAGGGTTATATAAGTAAAGCAGAAAAGAATGAAAAAAAAATGAAAGACCTAAATCTAATTATCAGCTGTTATAGCCATCATAAGTTGTATAGAAATTAGTTTAAAAAAACTCCAGCAAATCCCAAGACTTTTAAACATTTTTCAAAGTAGTTATTTAAATACCAGCTCTTAACTGCATTGAAATGAAGTGAGAAGAGTTGTGTAAAACTGATGGACTTTTGTCTGGGTTCAAATTGATCAGAGAGCAGATGCAAACAAGACTTGTTTAGTTGCCATTTAAAAGCCATAAAAGTGTGAAATATTTGCTGTAGTACAAAGAGTACTTGGGATCTTCCAGTGTTACTAACACTTCAATTTCTATGCAAATGGGGATTATTCACAATTTTTGTCATGAAATGAAGTTAGTATAGTTCCTATAGCTCTGCCCCTAGCCACAACTTCTGCACAGACATTTGGGAAAATTGTAAATATCCTCAAGTAGAAGGGTTATGGAAGTACAGGATACTCTTTCTCTCCATGGAATATTCTTAAACAAACTCCCACGTTGTTTCTGTCTTAGAGGAAGGCTGTGTGCCTACAGTTCTGCTTTACTTTAAGGATTAGATGTAGAAATAGCAGTGATGCCTTGTGGTTTTTTCTTTTTTTTTTTCTTTTTTTTTCTCTTTACATAAGGGGCAGAACATAGAGGCAAAACCCCTCTGTATGGGGAATAGTGTCCCAATAATTTAATTGAGCAATATTCTACAATATGTTGGAGTGTTTCCTCATTAGTCCAGAAAGCTGGCCCTTACAGTTTTTAACACAAGTAAATAATAAATTAATCTGCATAGCTAAAGATGTCAACTGCAGTCAGCCATCTGTGCCAGTATTGCTGTTGCTCAGCAACTGTAATTTACTACTATGTGAGGCCATGTGATGTGGGATGGTGTTTGCTGGGCAGCCACTGGGCAGGCAGCACAGCCCAGCCCTGCTCTCACCAGACAGCTTAATCCTTTTCATGATTCGCTCAGTGCAGCACAGATGAACTTTGTTAACCTTTTCTTTGCCACTCTCTTGATGGGCAGTTAGATTTTTCGTCAATCATTCACGTTTCTGGCATATTAAATCTCAGTGCAGTTGATGAAAGCAATGAGCATTTGTTGCATTACTGCATGATGCAGTGCACTGAGCTGTGTTTAAATGTCTTTTTCCTTGATGTGTGCATGAGGCAGCTTAATCATGTCCTTGGCTATAAAAAACTAGTTTTTAGATATCCTGAGATACAGACATTCAATAAAAAATTCAAAAGATTTTGTTTACTAATAAAGCTATAAAATAATAGTTCCCCAAACATTCATAATTCATATGCAAACTATAGATTTTCGTATTGGTAATTTAAGTAAGTAGTGTAGTATGTTTTAAGATTGTGATAACTGCATAATAGAATTAATTCTGTAGTGTTCAGTAGCTTTAGAACAGCTAAGTAACATTTAAAAATGGTTTTTCAATATATCCATTTAAAAAGTTTGTACCAGCCTTGGTTTAGTACCAAGCTGCAGAGCTTGTAACCATTGCTGAGGTTTGTGGACCATGCTGCTGACTAGAATCTAGTGTCATGTTTGTGAGCATCTTGAGTCACTGTTCCCTGGCAAACTCGTCATATACCTGAAAGGAAGGTAAATATGTATTTTGTAGTGATGATGTATTTGCCTGAAATGAGGATCAGTTGCATACTGTGTACAATTGTTCAGTGTTTGGTTTTGTGTAATTACTTTGAACAGCTGAGAACTTATTCATAAAAGAATGGTGTAGAAGAAAAACTGTCTCCACTATTGCACAAGCTTCTTTAGAAGACATTCTAACTTGTATGTTGAAGTACCAATTTAATTTGGTTTGTGATAGATGGTTTTTTTTCATAACAGGATTTTCTGATTTAGCTTATTGTCTTAGAGTATTCCACCACACTACATGAAGCTGAATAAAATCATGTGCTTGAGCACTTTATTTTTCATGTTTCTCTCATCATCTTGGCAAAAATGTCTGCTAAGAGCCAAATCTGGATTCGTCACTGCTCTTTAAAATTGTCAGGGACCAAATAAGTTAATGTGTTTTCAAACTAGAAGCTGATTTTGTCAATAAAGCTTTGGAGCAGTGCCAGCAAAGTCCACTTTACATACCTGTGGTAATGTAAAGGAATGTTAATATTTTATGTATATTTTAAGTTCCTTTTTATAGCAGCAAATGACTGTTCTAAATGAGAATGAGACCCATTCACTTGGAGTGCAGCTCTGCTCTGCACAAGGACTGTAAACATGGCTTCTGAGAGCCACATTCATATAGTGTGCCAGTAATTTTTGTATGAAATGTGTGCAATCTGCAAGTCAAAATTTATTTCTCATGTACTACTGGAATCATGGAATCCAGATAGATTCTCTTCCTCCCCTACATCATCTGCAGAGATAGAAATTAAGCATGCCAGGCAATGCACTTGGTGACAGCTTTCCTGTTGCTTTTGGTGGGTCTGTGCTGTTAGAACAAATCTCAACCATTTTTGCAGAAAGGAATAGACACTGGTTTGCCTTCAACTGTGTTGGCTTTGTTTGGGATAGGGAGAAGGACTGAACTGTAGTTGCCATTTTTTACTGGAGTCAACTTGCCTTTCTTTATGCATTCATAATCTAAGAAATGTAGTGTTATAATTTTCTTCAAAGTATTTCTCCATGGATGTTGTTAGTAAAATACCAAATAAATTCATTTGGTGCTTCAAACTAGAAGAGTTGATGCTATGGTTGATGAATATATAAAATACATTTTAATTACTTTTTTATTGTTCTGAGCGCATATAGTTCTACAACAGTTAGAAAACAAAGCAACAATTTTCTTTGCTCAGGACTTGAAATATGAACAAGAATGTTCCATGGAATCTGTCAAATTTACTATCCTAGTTGTGGCACTTATTGGCATGGGTCTCAGAATGTAAAAAATCACTCACAGATCTCTTCTAGAAATAAGACCCAGCTCCCACCCCTATATATTGGTGTAAAAACCAGACAGCTTGGGTTTCTCAGCATTCCTCTTTCACACAAAGAGGAATTTCTGTCACAGACAGGAACAGTGAAAGCTCAGAAGTTCCTCTGGAAACTTTTGCTTTTTAATCCCACATAATGATATTAGAAATGTGGAGAAAGAAACTAGGACATCACAGAACTTCTGCCCAGGAACAACTTTAAGGCTAGAGAAACATATGTATTTAAGGTATCTGCAGCAGCACTAAGTTTTACTTCATCTGTAATAGTGTATAAGAGCATCTGTATTTAATGGAAGCCTATTCCTGTCAAAATTTATGGAAAATCTGTGTAATTCTGGTAGAAAAAACAGGCAAGTGTTTGATAGAAAACTATATCACATAGCACATTTCATTTTGAACTCCTGCTGTTCCAATCACAGGACTATAGTTTGTGCAGTTTTGTATTTGTTTGAAGATGTGTGTAACCTATAATGACTTGAGCATTTTGGCACTTAATTCCTCCCACTAAAGTGCATGGGAGGAATTTTATGTTTAAACCAGAAAGATGTAAAAAATAATACAGTGAAGTGAAACTTTGTACATTTCTCATCTTAAGTTTAGCTGTAGGAGTTGCAAATTCGGTTTTGGTTTTGGAGGATTCAGTTTCATACCAAGAATGCACATATGTATATATATATATATTTAATAAAAACAAGGAAAAAATTAGTGGTTGGGGGTTAAGGTTTTTTCTTGTGAACAAGGTTGTTTTGAAATCTGTAGCATAAAAGTAATGGTTATTTGCACTCCAAGTAGATAACAGAATCAGACTGGACAAGCTACAGGTTGAAGACAAACCTAAATGCTTATAAATGCAATTTGAATCCGGACACCGTAAATGTAAGAATTATTAAAATTACTCATTTTATAGCCCCACCAACTCTACAGCTACTTCATTTGAGGCCTTGAAGGTATCAGAGTGAGTTAAATTTAGATTTCCTGGAGGCTGAATGAGGACAGGTAGGGACCTGTTATTGCCACAGTGTAAAAAGAAGCAGAAGCAGTGAATCCCTATGGAAAGCAAGTCTTCCAAATACCTGTAGGAATCCTCTGGATAGGGGGAAAAGCCATTCCTTGCTTAGGTCCATTAAAAAACTCCTCACAGGATCTTGTCTTTCTCGACTGTAGAGCAGAGCCAACCTCCCTAATTTAAGAAATTTTAGTTACTTTGCCAAAGCCAGACAACTGTGACAGCCTGGTCTTTGATTACACTTAAGCCCTAGAAAACCCTTAAGGATTAATCCAGAAATGGTATTAGTATGTATCTAATTAAATTATGTTACTAATATCTAAAATCAGGTAAGGGAAGTGATCATTAAGCAAACAAAATGGGAGTTAAGCTAAATATAATCCTTGCACAGGTCCTCTCTACAGGTCTGAATTTAATTCCTTTCATAATTCAAAGCAGAGTTTAAACATGTGTTCCAGGTTTTTTTCAGTTGTTTTCACTTTTTAACAATCATTTGTTAATATGGTTTGCAAGTAGAACAGAGAATTGTTTAAACAATCTAAAAAATTGCACTGAAAATGGAAGATAAGCACAGCCTTATTATGAATGGAACTTTACAGCTGAGGCCAAAATTTGTCATCGCTTTGTGAAGATGTTAGTAATAGTGAACTTACATTCCAGAGTGTGTGTTTATACCATGTTTATCAGAATAATTGAAATAACTGTGTTTGAGGGAGCTGCATCCAACTCTTACTTTTTGCTGCTACAAAGACACAAGGCTGGCAAGGCACACCAAAGTAAAGAATTCATTGCCTCAGTCCATGATATCAGAGCTCCTTTTTTCCAGTGAGGTCTGATATTACGCAGACAAAATCCTTCTTTGCCTGTAGTGCCTCTAGATTTGTTCCATGGTGAATAGTAGAGATTTCATGGCATCACAGAATCAGTTGTGTTGTAAAAGATCTCCAAGACCATCAAGTTCTGCGTGAGAAACAGCATCCAGGAGTCTTCACCCTTAAGGGAAAAGAGACTTCTGTTGTGTGTTCTCCTACTTGCCGTTCCCTCTGTTGCGGTGGTGCGTGCTGTAGCTGGCACTCTGAGTTTCATACATGGACTAAAGAATAGGAGAAGAGCTAAAGGTGACCTGCTTAAATATCTGCTTGCAAGTGGAAGCCCATGAGACTCTGTACCATATTGAATGGCATTTTTGCTGCCTATAATGTTTCTGCTAGTGGTGGAAAGTGTGGAAAGTAGCACGCGACCACATGTTTTAGGCAATGTGATCCTTTCTTAGATGGGGAAGCTGGGCTTATCAGAAATATGGTTTCCCTCTCATGTAATACTGCTTGGGAATGATAAAAAATGTTTTAAAGTTGTAAGGTACTATAATTGATGAGAAACATGAGTAAATACATTATTTGTATTATGCCTTCTCCTCTGTGTGACAAGAGAGCCCTGTTGTATACAACAATTACCCTAGAAACTTCTAATATCAAAGGAGTTGGGAAACCTAATTATGGCTCTTGAAATACCATCAGGGCTCAGGAAAAGCTCATCACTGATTTTAGATGAACACTTGCCCCCTGAATTGGTGGTAATTCATAAATCTGTGTTATACCATTTACACGGTAAATTGTACGGCTAATTCATTGGATCCATATGTACTGCCAGTACCTGTGCTCTGTAATTTAAACCATTACCAAAAGCATAAGCTGCATTAAGAACTTGATAGATGTATGCTTAAAGATAATTATGCATTTACTGTGTTTTAATAATTCTGATTATTGTTTTCCGTCAGCAGACTTGATGTGTTAAACTATTTTAGCAATATTTGTCATTATTCTGGCAAATCATTGCTGTAAATGAATCACTGGGTCCCATGAAATTCCAATGCATTTTTTTCATTCTGATGGGTTTTTATCCTCCAGTATTCAGCTGTGTGTAAACTGAATGTGAAGCCATTAGAATCATGGGCTCAGTGATAGCTTGACTCACAGCGATGTGGAGAAGAATGAAAATAATCAGCTGTGCATGTTAATTGCAAAACATTATTAGGGGTATTTCTCCCTTTTTACACAGAAATTTAAAATATTGGAGCAAGTCCTATATTAGAATAACTTACTATTATGTTTATTTTATTAACTTTGTCTGATCTTAATTATAATTGCCTTTTTTTTTCAGATCAGCGAATGGCTCTGTTTAAACTGCCAGATGCAAAGAACATTAGGAGGTGACCTAGGACCTGGTCATGGTCCTGGGCCACAGCCACTTGCACCCAAACAGAAGACACCCATTGCACCTTCAACAGCTAAACCATCTCCCCAGCCACAGCCTGTTCAAAAGAAAGATGTAACTCCAAAACCTGATCCTTCACAGTCAGCAGATTCGAAAAAGCCTCCTCCACAAAAAAAGCAAACACCGTTGCCTGGGTCTCCTCCTGTAAAATCAAAACAACCCCGTGCAGAACCCGCTGAAATTTCCCAGCAAATAGATGCCACCCCAAAATCTGATCAAGTCAAGCCAACACAGGCTGAAGATAAGCAAAAACAACCCAGTGTACAGAAGCCCACAGCAGACACTGTATCTACCTCTGTAGCACCAGAGCAGAAGCAGGATTTGGCAGGCCCCAGGCCACCAACTCAACAGAAAGTGACAGACTCCCCAAAGCCTGAGCTTGCAAAGCCATCCCAGGACACACATCCAGCTGGGGATAAGCCAGATTCCAAACCTGTTCCACAAGTGTCCCGGCAGAAGTCAGATCCCAAGCTTGCATCTCAGCCTGGGGCTAGACCAGATGCTAAAGCTCAAAAGCCTGTTGAGCCAACGCAAACAAAAGATGATCCTAAAAAGTTACCAACAAAAGCAGTCCCAAAGCCTGATACAAAACCAGCTCCCAAGGGCCCTCAGGCAGGGGCAGGAGCCAAGCCAGCGCCAGCACAGCCGGCACCTCAGCCCCAGCCACCTCAGAAAACTCCAGAGCAATCAAGGCGCTTCAGCCTTAACCTGGGAGGCATCACTGATGCCCCTAAGCCTCAGCCTACAACACCCCAAGAAACAGTTACTGGGAAACTCTTTGGATTTGGAGCTTCATTCTTCAGCCAGGCCTCAAATTTAATTTCCACAGCGGGTCAGGCAGGGTCCCAGCCATCAGGCCCCCCTGCGCCTGCTCCTGCAGCGAAGCAGCCCCAGCCTCCACCACAGCCTCCAGCCCCTCAAGCAGCCCCCAAAGAGGCTGCTCAGGCTCAGCCTCTTCCAAAAGCTGTTCCTGTAAAGAAAGAAGCCAAGCCTCCTGAAAAATCAGAGCCATCGAAAGTGGATAGTGTTTTAGCTAAAGGATCTGATTTAGAAAAGAAACCTGGTTTGGCTAAAGATAGCAAGCCTCAAGCTGCTGAAGCTAAGAAACCTGATGGGCTGTCGGAACCAGAGAAAGCTAGCCAACCTGAAATGTCTTGTCCCCTTTGTAAAACTGCACTAAATATTGGTTCTAAGGATCCCCCCAACTTTAATACCTGTACTGAGTGCAAGAAAGTTGTGTGCAATCTCTGTGGATTTAACCCAATGCCGCACATAGCTGAGGTAAGGTGATGGAGTCTATATTTACCCTGTATTCCTACTTACAGGTTCCCTGTGCTGTGGAGACATAAATAGCTGGCTTTTAGCTTTTGAATTGTTAAGAAATTTTATTGAGCATTTCATCATCTGAAGTCTTTTAAAATTAAGTATTTGTGTTGCATAAAACTTTGTCACTTGTCAGTTAGCACTGATGAATTTTTGGTGTATTAAGGAGGTCTGGTAGAGGTGGTTGCTAGGGCTTTGAGACATAAGTAGATGTGGTTATGAACTCCTTTGAAAGTGGTGCTACTATGACACAGCAAACTACTGTATTTTGTCTGGTTTAAGCTTTTTCTTATACTTCAGTATTGTCTCCTAATGTGTGCTTAGTGCCTATGATCCAAAAAACTATTGAATGAAGAAATGTGTTAATGCTTAGTTACTGCTCTTCCCTCCTGTTAATACATGATAAGTTTATTCTATTAATCTCATTCTGGCTCTGGAGTCCTTGCATATGCTGATGCATTCATTAGAAAGGTTGAAGTTTGAGTGATACCTGTGTGGTGAAAGATGTAATTTTTTGGCAAGAACAATACAAGGCTCACAGAGTTACTTCATTCATTAAAGACTGTCACTTTGAAAGTGCTTTTTTTGTGATTGCCTGAGACACCTACTTATATTTAAAAGAATTACACAACTTATTTTCAACAGTTTCTTTGCATTGCATGTTTTTATCTTTCCTTTCTCCATGTAATTTTTTTTGACAAGGGGATTGGTAGCTTTATACTAGCCTAATGGAAAGGTGGAGGCTCATCTTATTTGCCCTATGAATTTGGCAAGTTTAATTCAACAGAAGTAGACCAACTAAAAGTACTTGTATCAGTTGAAGTGTTTAAGTTGGTCTATGCAGCACATCAGGACTGTGGCAGTTGGTGTTCTGTCTTTGAATGAATATATCACAAATGACTGCCAGGGTTAAAGGATATCACATCTCTGTCTTAACGTGAGAATAAATGTGGGAAGAAATAGCATATTGCAGGGAAAATATTGCTTATGATGTTTGCATATGCCTTTCTTTGTGTATTATTTTCTGGAATATACTATCATTAGAGAGGTCTTTTTCCTAATACAAATACTCACATTATATCCAACACATGAATATGTTGTCTAATGTATTTGTGGTCATTTAGGTCAAAAAGAAATGTCTGAAAATGCAGGAAGAAGATTGATCAGGGATTGAAAATTTGGGTTCAGTTGATTTTTAACATTGTTTATGCACTGAATACCACCAAACACGCACACTCCATCATTATCCAAGTCTGGGAACACACACACACACAATTATATGGATTTAATTGTGAAAAATGCTTATGACTTTCTCCAGGGGCTCTCTAATATGCATACACAGAGTACCATGGAAACAAGATGTGTCAGTTCTGGTGAAACATAGCTCAAATGACAGCTACTCAAGTCCTGGTACATGATTTGTGTTCTTCAGTGTTGGCTTAGTTGTGATGGTGTGGGACTGCCTTGTGGTGTGCAGACATGTTACCTTGGTTTCTTCTGGTTAAGATTAAAAGGCTGATACTTTGTTTCTGTTTTCCATCACTGTTTTTTTAGAAAATTCCCTCTGTTTCTGCTCTTTAGAATATCCAGAGCTTGAAATATGAATGATTTTCCTTAGTCTGACTTCCTCAAGCCTTTCTTTGTTCCTCTTTTGGCTCCTGCTTGCACATTCTTCTTCCTTGTACTACACATTTCCACCTCTGTCCACGTTTTATGTCTTGCCTTCTTTTTTCCACTGACTTTTGCTAGAAAGTGGCAATGTACTTTTCCTTCACAATAGAGGGTGGTTTACTTGGCTGAGAGCATCCTGACTTTCCTTTTCATAAAGATTGGACAGACAGAGCAGGGAGCTCATAGTTTCATTTCCCAATGTGCTGTGTAAATAATGTATTTATGGTCAGATAGCAATTCTGTCCCTGGATGCACACTATATAGTATATACCTTTTACATGACAGAACCATGATGATGAGCAAATAGTTTATGCTCACTTGCATACTCTTTTCTTCCACCAAATTTTTCTAATGTGTTCAATACTGTCTTGGAGGTTTTATTTACTTGTCTCTTTCTTTGGGACTTAGGAAGGAGAAATAAAAATGCTTTTTAAAATTGTTCTTTCTGGTGCTTTCCTACCTAATTCTTTTATTTCTGTACTATGCATTCAGATAAAAAATGTAATTCCAGAAGCTATATGCTATCTTGGCCCCAGAAGTGATTTTGGATGAACAAATATGCTGCATCTTAAACATAATCTTAGTTTTGCTTTGGGCCTGCAGCTGTATCACAGTTATTCTGAATGTTGCTTATGTGTTGTCTACATTTTGTTCCCTCAGTAATGGCTGAAAATGAGTGGAGTTTTATTGACTGAGGGATGGCTGAACTCTTGTTGCCAACAAAGCTTGTTATTAGGCTGCATGATAAGGATCAATCCAATGGAACAGAGAAACCACTGTTTCATTGTCAAATGCAGAGGAGCATCTAAACCCCATGGGCACTTCTACCTTAAGATCTCTCAGCAGGGAAGTTTTTCCAGCCAATGTGATGCTGTACTGCAGACTGGGCTGAGAGTACTTTTAAGGGAAGAAAGTGCTTTCTTACAGTGGCAGTTGTTTGTTCTTGCCTGTATGTGACAGAAATAACTATGAAAAAAGTCTTTAAGCAGCTGCAAACATTCAGTCCTCTAATAACTCCTCTACTGCAGAAAATATAACTAGACTCTTACCTAGTCAGAATCGACAATATGCTATTTACTTCAGTGAAATTGTTTTGATTTGTGCAAGCAGAGAATTAGGCCAGAATACATTTTCTTAAAATGAGCTGATTGTTCTTTTTCTCCCTGATTTGTTGCTACAACAGTCAAACAGTTATTTACTTAAATGGTAATTTATCCATGATGCAAACAGCCACAAATGATTAAATAAATGACACTTGATAGATTTCAGAGACCCACAGGACCATGGGAGCCCTAGTGCATTAGCAGACTCCTCATTCTGCCATTTGCTCAATGGGGAGGAGAACTGTTTACCAGCTCTGTAATTAGCTTTCCAGCTCAGGTAGTTGCAAGCAGCTCTATTTTTAGTAACAAAGCGCAAGATCACAACTGCTGAAGCCAGAAATGAAATGTGTGGCAACGACCATTTTGTGCATTTAAAACTCAGTGATCTGTTCAGAATATTGAGCAGGAGCAGAGATGGTTGTCTATAATGTAATTAAATATGTTGAGGTCAGGAATGTAGAACCTATGATAAATTAATGCAGTAATAAAATGTAAAAAAAAAAAAAGATGGTTTAAAAGCTAAACGAAGGAAAAAATAAGATCATCCAGATTTTTAGATTCTATGTGGGCAATATGAAGGATAACATCTTAATAGAATCATGTTATGAACAGAAAGAGTTGAAAATGTGAAGTGTGTATATGTGACCGTGCTAATGGATTTAATCTAATAGAACCACCAGGAGAAGAACAGAAGCACTTTTTAGTCTACTGATAGCTATAAAATTACCTGGAAAGGCACTGGGAAATAAAGAATGTTCCATGTGTGACATAAATTACTGGGGCTATAGAAAGGAGAGAAAAGTTTTGAATGATGGAGAAGGACAGGGAGAACTGGTGAAGGGCAGAAAGACATCATATCTCTGACTTGGTAAGGATTTGTTGTTTGAAAAAGAGGTAATCTGTTAGGGATATGATCAGAATACATAATATAAACAATGTTAGAGTGATATTTCTTAATATGCTTATTATGACACATGTATTCTGTATGAAATTATTTTACCTTTGTGGATGTGATGACAGGAATCTATAAAGCTTGATGGTCTCTTTCCAATCTATATTCTTATATATCTCTGTTTTATAAATAGTTGTATAACTTGCCAAAAGAATTTACATGTTTTTCTGATAACTCATTTTACCACTCCTAGTTATTAGACTTAACTAAATAATTTTTCTTGTTCCCACATACTATGGAGAGAAGGAAAATAAAAAATGACTTTTTTTAAAAGTAAGCACAGTGCCATCATTAAACTCCATATCATAACCAGGTGAAAAATTGGTACCTTGCTCTTCCAGTATGAACTTCTAGAAGTAGCAGTAAATAGCATTTTGGAACTGATATAAGCCTCTGTGGAGATGAAGGGTGTTGGCATGGTCTCATGAACCTGGATACATCTTGGATTTTTCTATCCTCCTCCCAAAATCCTGCAGAAAGGTTGGATGAGCAACCAGTGTAAATAATTCTGCTAGATTCTGTTTTTCCAAGACTTCACTGATATTTTAAATGGACTGAGGGCCTGAGCAAGTGTGTCCTAATACTCAAGCTTCAAAAGCAGGCTTTAAAAAATAATTTTTAAAAACCCCCAAATGTTATCTAAGTGAATCAAACCCTGCTGTTAAATGCCCAAATGTGCTTTGGGCTTTTTAAAACAGTGTGCAGCAACATTAAAAAGTAATAATCCATGTATTATTCTGAAAATCCCTAAAATAGTGTACTGCACCATCTGAGGTGACAGCCATTACCTATCTTTAATTAATTAACAGCTCTGTACTGTCATGTATTTCCTGCTTGAAAAAGCTCAGACTGCTCTGCAAACTGGCAGGTTTAGCTCCTATAAGGAACTCCTATCTTCTCTTTTATGTTTGGTGATGAGTTGTTTGGGAAACAGATGGTGTCTGGGAAACACAGTGAAGAAGAATTTGCACTAAAGAGACAAAGAGAAAAACAATCACTCCTTTCAGTTGCATAATTTATCTTCTCTGCTTCTTCCCTCTCCCCTTAAAGAACCTTTTTAAATTTTGATTGTAAGAAAGTGAATGCTATTACTGTTTAATAAAGTAACTAAATAATACAGAACATAATAGGCTAACACAATGTACTCCCTAACATTTATGGAAATTTTATCCATTAAATGATAATTCTTTATAATTGAGAAAATATTAAAACTATTGCTAATTATTACTTTGAAAGACAAAATCTGGCATTGAAAAACACAGTGCATGTTAGATGATAAAAAATCCCACTTTATTTCTTGACTGTCAGAATAAAATTAATCTCACTCCTAATTAGGTATCTTACTTTTCTTTTTAACTTATTCAAAATGCATGACAGACAAAAATATTGAAATGGAAATATTTTTCATAGCAGAATGACTCACCTCTTCCAGTTTTCCTATAAAGCACATATATTGTGTATATACACAGAATAGAAGGGCTAATATGGAATGACTCTTTTGGATGATTTAGTTAAAATTGAACACAGAATTTTTTTTTTTAATTTAATGCCTTGAATTCCCTTTTTAAATAACGTTGAAGACCTTAAGCTTCTTCAACAAAGTTAGATTTTGGTGTTTCACATTTGCAGAGGTATTTAAATGCTTAAATATATACAGATACTTGTAAGGATGTTAGGAGCTCGTGTCCTTCTCTGATGCCTCAGCTAAACCTGTTCCAAAAAGCCCTGCTTTGACCTGATGATTTTACAGAGGCCTGATCTTCTGTCTTTAGCACATGGCTTGAGCTGTTCCTTTTGAGCAGTGCCTGGGTTCTGTTAAAACCCCTTTGAAGTCCAGACATGGAAACCTCTTGTGGGGTCTGATTTTGGTGTGTCTTTGAGAATTGTTCAACCAGAGGCAGTACTGCCTGGCATTAAGCATACCAGCTACAGCTAATTTAATAGTTAATTACAAGAATAAAGCCTGAGCATGCTAAAGTGTGATGTGGTGGTGTTTTGCCAAGTTTATTTCTTCTTCAATGGTATTATATGCAAAATACAGACCTGTAAATAGACATGTGACTTCAGGACTCTCATTGTCATCTCAAGCCTGTTGCTGCCATGGTACAGCCAAACTTCTTGTCTCCCAATTTTCTCCAAGGCCCCACGATTCTGCACTCAAGGTTCAACAAAGTAAACAATTGCATTTAAATAAATTATTCAGTAGATGTCCTGTGATGGTTTTGTTTGAATTCCCCATCAGTTTAGAGGGAATGAAAACATCCTTACTTTCTCACTACTTTCTCTGAATAGGTGTCTTGCAGTTCAGTGGGGCTGCTTGGTCCAGAGCAAATTATACACTAATGTGGTTTCATTTTTTTGGCAGTCAGGTTTTGATGGGTATTTCTGAATGTGATCTTGGGACGATGTTTGAAAGCAAAGCATCTGAGATCTCTGTGGTTATTAGTCGAGGCATGAGTTACAAGATTGCATTCTTGTTGATTTTCCCTTTCAGTATTTATGACCATAAAATTAGGTTTTGTTTTTTCCCCCTGAAATTAAATTCAAGGAGTGAAGATTGGTCTCATTGCTCAAAGTAATAGTGTGACCTTTGGAAGAACTATTACCATGATTAATTGCCTGCTATTTGTTTCTTTTATTCTAGTCTCGAAAAGTTTCCAAATTACTTTCCTGAACAAAGAACTCCATTGGAACCAACACTGAGATATAGACATAAAGCCATGTAAGGCCAGATGGCTTTTATTAATGTTGGTAATGGCCACTGATGGTGTGAAATCCAAAGGGATGTCTACAGTGGCACTGCTGCTGGCACACACAGCTCCTGTCTATCTGCCTATTTTTCATTCACTTGGAACTCATTTGCAATGAGTTCTTTACTTATATACATTTATTTCATCTTTGATGCCTTTGCATTTCTGGAAGATAAAATGCTTAGTTGAGTGATTAATGCAGAGCTTTCAGTGCTGATTTTTGTGTGTGGTTTATTTTTCTCCTGTGCAGACAGTTTATGGACTAGGGTATTAGGGACAGTCAAGCTGGAGTCACAAATGTAAAACAGATTATCAGGAAAATTACTGACCTGGCCTTGAGCCAGGTGATTTTCTTCTCTGTTACTTCATTAGAAATTTGGTTGGTGTCCCATTATTGAATGAGGAAGAAGTCCTTTGAAAGCTAAGCTGGTATCAACTTTTTGATTTTTTCTACTCAATTTTATAATAGTAATTTAAAGAGAATATATTTATTGAGATAAAGGTATTTTGTGTTTTTCTTTTCCATTACAGCATAATACATTTTTGTTCTTGCTTTATTGAGAAACAAAAATGCTTACTTTAGAAACTTTAAATGTGGCTGTGAGTTTTAGTTAATGTCAATATAAGACCCAGTGATCCACTTCCAGATTTTCTTAAGTAAACAAGCAAAATCTACTGTATGTTAAGTGCCTTAATTTTTTGGGTTTTTTGGCATGCAGGTAAGGAATTATATCCTATCTGATCACATTGACACTGTCATAAGTTGTGTGACCATAAAAATATAAAGCATTTAGCTTCTTGTAAGAACCCTCACGTAGTTTTGGTGTTCCGATAGACTCCATAATAGAAGGGAGCTTTGAATAATTTTTTTAAAATATTCTAGGAATATGAAGAGCTGATGCTCTTCTAAGGAACAAATGCTATAATATAATTTTGAAAAATATCAGAGGATTTTACATATCTGAAACCAGGATATTTTTCCCTGAATATTTGTGATTGACTGTAGTAGGACCAATAGATGTTGTAATATTTAATTAAATTCTGAGGAGACAATATACTGTCAATTTAAATATTTGCATACATTTTGTGGTCTCATTTCTTGAAGAAAAGGCTATTTATGTTAAAGAAGTTAAGTTCCAATTCCTGCATATGTTAAAAATTTCATGCCATGTTTCTACTGACCAAAAGCCAAATGTTGTCACACCACAACAAATTATTAGCAAAGAAAAGTCAACACTTCACACAAAGAAATTCTATAAAATCGTTGTTTGCCACTACTGTGGGGTGATTTTAAACTTAATGGATAGCATGAGCATAATCAAATTAATTTTGCAACTAATTTTAATTTCAGGAAGTGTGGCCAGCTGTAAAAATAAAAATTCAGATGTAAAGGAAGAGATGAAATGAGGAAGAGGGGGCATTTACCTGATTTCTGTTTGTATTCTACACATTAATATTTCTCCCTGAGTAATGAAAAGATTGTGTCATTTAAAGAGTCAGTGGTCTGTAATTATTTTTATTTTGCTGAAAAACATATAGTTCAGTGGACCAGAATGAGAACAAATGTGACTTTAGATTGAATGTTGTTTATCTATTAAATTGATTTCTGCAGTATTGCTAAGAGTAAGGGTGGAGGCTGAGGGGAACCTGAGCCATTATGTAGTAGTGGAAAGTACTGGAAAGGCGATTAGATCCATGCCCGTAAGCTGCTGGAGATGCTGTCCAGCAGCATTTGAAACAGGAGGGCACAGACTGATGTTGAGGAGGGGGATTAGCTGCTGCTGAACTGTTCTGGCTGAATTTTACACAAAATGCTGTTGAACTGAGGGGAAAGGGGGAAAAATATATATTTTTGCATCACTAGAAAAAAAAATGTAAGAGTAGGTTGTATTAGACCAGAACACACACTCAGAAGAATGATGAGGTGCATTGGTTTTCCATCTGTGTTTTGGAGGTTAATGAAATTACTCAAACAATGAGGTAACTTAGGCTTCTAAGGACAAGACTGAAAGACCATCTGGTGGTCTTCTGTTTTTAGTATTTCTAGGTTAGTAAATTTCTTTGTTGTTGTTGGGTTTTATTTTTGTTTTTCCTTAGCAAACAGCCTTCACATTGGAAATGGTCCAGCTGTCATGTACAGAGATTAGAAATTGAACATATGAAATCTTGTGCTTGTGCACGCTATTTTAATGCATGTATTTACTTTTTCAGTTACTTTTTGTAGTTACCTTAATAATTGTGCTAAAGGCTGCAGATCTATTTATAATATTTTAATTTTTTGGAGGGATTTCTGACCACTTTCCTGGCATCCAAAAGGAGTATACTGTTGTGATTTTTTTTGGTTTGGTTTTGCAATGGCATTCTCATAGTTGCTGAAGATGTTGACAAAACTCTGATCCTCACCATTGTATGTCAATACAAATATCTGATTTTTTTTGAAGTTCCACTTTGTTAAGTGATCTTAAATTTTGTATCTTTCTTTTTATATAAGAAGAAAAAGATGTGTTTCTTTCTGATTGCTGACAAACTCTTAGCTATTGTCTTCAGGATACTAGTTAGTAACTATATTTTTGTACATTTAGAGGAGGATATTGGGTCCTTTACTGTCTAGGTAAACTGTCAGATATGCTTGTTTCTCACCCTCCCCAAACCAACACACCGACTCTTAAATTTCTACATACGTGTTATTTACATCTATTCCATGGCAATTTTCACTGAAACATTGAACTTTGACACAGTACCAGAGAACCAGTCTGGGCACATACCCAGCTTCAGATGTTCTCTTCTTGCTTTTGAATTACAGTAGGAAAAAGACTGGAGTGTTTTAAGTACCTGTTATTTCTTAATCAGTTTTGTTTTGAGATGTGCACTAAATTTTTTTTTTTTTTGCTCAAAGGTCAATCTGACACTGAAAATTGGCTGAAACAGTAAAGTTTAAACATATTCTACCTTCTGGCTCTTGTTTTTGGTGTGTTTCCTAGGTGAATTTTCTATTTTTCTTTAAAAGTCAGAAGTGGACATTAAAGTTTCAGCACTATCTCTGAAAGTATTTTGATTTTTGTAAAATTTAATTTTACCTATAGAAAGGGAAAAACTCACAATAATACCAAACTCTCTTAGATGTTTTTTAAAGCCCTATGTATTTTCTACTTAATGTGGCTCAAAGTTGATGCCATTGTATGGCGTTTGTAAGACTGACAAAATCTCATTACAGAACATGTTAAACAGAACTACCTCTCTCATGAGCTTCTCTACGTGCACCTTTGTGCTGACCCACAATGCAATTCTGCTTTTCCTGACAGTTGTAGCCAAGAAAACTTGCAATGTGCTGTGCAGTGAATTTCTGAAGTCATGTATAGTCCAGTATATCTGGGACTCAGTTACACTGTTATGCCAGACCTCTCAAGAGGAAGAGCACTACTGTTTTTCTTCTATATCACCTGTCAGCAGAAGGCTCTCCTGATCAAAACATGATCTCTCATTTTATTTGGCGTCCTTTTGAATACTTTAGCTGTGCTGCTTCTTCTCCAGACCTATAAGAATTGAGTTATTGCTCTGTTACCCTTCAAATGACAAATCCAGTCAATGTATTTTTCATGAGGTGCAATGAATGCACATTTAGCTAAAGGAACTTATGTTTGAATACATAATGTTTTACAATTAGTTACAGATATAATTAGAGATGTCAGTGAAATTCATACTCGTCCCTCCCCTTGCTTTATTCTCTATGCTATTGGTAACTGGAATCAAGAAGGGTTCAGCTTTACTGTGCTAAATTTTCCTGTTTCAGGTTTTGGTCTAAAGTATGATGCACTTTCCCTGATGAGTTCCTTAAGCTCTTTTGAGTTTGGTCCTTGCTGTCTTTCCAGGATAAAATGAAGATATATTTGATGCTGTCTTTAGTGTATGTCTTTAGTACCTGTATGTCTTTAGTACCTGGTATGTCTTTAGTACCTGTAAAGAGCAAGGTGAAACTCTCTCTACCTACAAGTCAGAGTAGACCATCCTGTCCAAATCCCTGCCCAAAGCAGGGTCAGTTGAAGCAGGTTCTTGGGGCCAGTTAGGGTTTGATTGGTTCCTGACTTGCAGAATCCACAACCTTTTTTAGACAATCATTGGCCACTTTCCTTTTTTTCTTTATAAGTATTTTGTTAAAATAATATTTATTTATAGGAATTGAATTCAAACAAACTTAAATGAGTAAATTAAAGGATTAGTATTTGAATTTATGTTAATTTGGTATTTTTTCTGTTCTTTGGATACCATTGAGGAGACTATCTTTTTTTCACTCTCCCCTCAGCTATTTGCACACATTGAGGCAACATTCCTGACCCTTCTCTTTAAGCTCCCTTTTATTTTTCCATTTCCAGCTCTCTCAGCTTCTCCTTATATGATTGATGCTTCAGACCCTTAATCATCTTCCTGATCCTTTACTGGACTTGCTCCAGTACTTCCATGTCTCTATTTTACTGGGAAGCCAAGAACTAGACTAGGAACTCTCCCAGCAGTACAGGGGAATAATCACCTCCTCGACGTGCTAGCGATGCTCCTTACTAAGACAACCCAGGATGTTCCAAGTGTTTAACCCTGGCTTTTGGTCACTGCCTCCCCTTATTTTCATACCATGCTCAAGGGCTCAGAATACATGTGTGGTGTCTTCCAGCACCATGGCAGCAGAGTGAAGTGAAGCACTTTGCTGTAAACACAACTTATACATATTTGGCAAAGTTATGGGGTCCAGAGGAAGGAATCAATCCATGATCAGTCGATTCTAAGGAATACTAACTTTAAACTGGCCATTAGTCACTGTACATCAGTGAACTTCACGCAGACAAAGGTTCTATAAAGTGCAAAAAATTTTGGATTAATGTGATATATCTACAAAATATGTCCTAGCAGATCTTCTCCATGGCAGGTGTGCATTGACTTCTCCAACTTATATTAACACGTTCAACAGCAAAAGGTATAGATACTGTTTTGGAGGAAAGGAATAGTTAGGACAGAATCCAAGCTAAAATTTCATAGGATGTTCCAAGAGTTAAAGTTTGAACCTGATCTGTATGTCTGGAATATTTATATTTGAATCGGTTTAGATAAATGTCACTTTCCACTGTCTCCTCTTCCTAAATCAACTTCCTTTCTATACATGCTGAAAGTGTTGTTATTTGTATTTAAAATTATCTTCTTCTATTAACTATGGGTCTCCTTTTTCTTGTCATCTTTTACATGAATTATTTTCATTTTTTAAGTGTCTCTTTTTGCTCCAAGCAGCGGAGGAGAAAAAAAAAGGGTTAATGAGGTAACTTCAATATTTAGTAGCTGGTTTTCCAGGTGCAGAACTTCTGTTGTTGCATCTTGAATCAGTGGATGCATTTTGTAAAATGTAAGGCTTTAAAAACACCCTCTAATTTTCAGATATTTAAAGCATGCTGGAATAAAAATTTTTCAGTAATGATCTATTTTATGAGCCTCTATGCATGTGAAAACCATTAATCCCTATGTTCCAATAAGATTTATTAGGTGTTTCATGCTCTCTAAATTTTGTTTGGATGTCTTGTCCATGTGGAGTTAATAATTCTATACAAGCACATCATCTGTATTTCTTGGTCTTAACTTGCTATTCAAAAATAAGTAATCATTTTTCTTTTACGTCTGGGGATATGACATCAGAAATGATCTATTATCACTAGAATGAAATCATACTAGAGCAGATAATATAAATTCATTATTAGTAGCAAACAATTATTGATTTAACAGGAATCAGGGTGAAATGTTTAGGTCAGTCTTCATCAGCATGCAGGATATAATTTTCTGAGCACATCAAGGAAAATTTGCTCTAATTTTATTTCTGAGTCTGAAGCTATGATAGTGATTGCATTTCTTGGATGGCTTTGTCCCTTCTGTTTGTTTTATTCCAGTTCACATGCTCTGTCCTTATGACTTTGATTAATTCTGTGTGCATTGCAGGGTATTAATATCCCTTTTAATTAGTTTCCTATTGCCTACATAGACAAAAAGTGACTTCATAGTCTGTGAGAAATCACTGAGCAATGGACTGAAAAGCATTTAGGTCCTTTCAGTACTAAGTTTGTAACTTAGTTCATTTCAGTACTAAAGTTTGTATATCTGTAGTCGAAAACAGGAGAAATCAAGGTGTCCTTGCAATGGCAATTCAGTTTCCTTTGCACAGGTTCCTCTCTTTATGCATTGGAATCTTATTTATACAAGTCAGTAGATTGACACAGTTTTAAGAAGGTGATACTTTGAATTTTTAAGTACAAAATGTGTACTTGCTGATAAAATAGGGCCAGGTGCTGGTTAGAAACTGGTCATTCCCCTGGCACACCTTCTAAGGTCTTTCACATTTTTGAATGTACCTTATGTGAACAGTTTCTGTTCACATAAAAATATTTATTTCTGCTGACAAGTCTCATCTGCTGTTTGCTTGGCATCACTTATTTCTCTGCACTTGACTTCAAGTCTGCTGTACTAAATCCGTCTGAGAAGAGATACATCTTGAATTTTATATTTGTAAAACTAGCACTGCTATAGTATCATTCTTTTCTCTGCACCTTTTATTTTCAGACATTTAAAGCAGTCTTTCTTATTGCCTGTTTTTCACTTGATTGTGAAGTTAAACGTGTGACTGTCATATTTAACTACCAAAAAGTAAGATCCATTTTTTAAAACATTAAGAGAAATGAAGCAAGGCAAGTGGAAAGAAGGTTCTGACAAAAAGACAATGATTTGCAAGTTAGTACAATAAAAACTAATAAGTCCAGTTAACAAAAATGTATTTCCTTGCAGTTATATTCCTTATATCTCCTAAATGTACCATACCAGAAGCCAGTTCTTCAGCATGGCAGAATATGGCAGATGGAATTATTTCTGTGCAAGTATTAAAAAGAAATGCTCTACATTATCTCCGTCATGATTTAGTTTTGGGCTTCAGTCCCTATGCTGTCTATTATTAGCATCATAAAACATAATGGAAGTATTTAGGGATTCAAATGCATAGATTCATGCTGGATTTCAGTTCCTTATGTATCTGCAGATGGTGTGTATATTTTTGCATATTGGATTTTATGGTGGTTAGAATACATTTGATGGGGTAAATGTAGGGAAGTGCAAAGATTCATTGCAAGTGATTAATTCAAAGACTTATATGTATCTTTTGTGAGCCATTTGGTTTCCAATGAAGACTCTGAATCATTATCTTAGTTTATCACTACTTCTTTTTAACTTTGATGAAACTTTTTCCTTGTTCAGTCAAAAAGGCTGGGAGTCTGATCTATTAAATGATTGGATGCTTGATGTTGAAGGGTTTATCTATACATGAGCAGAATAAAATCAAGTAAGACCTTGTAGTGCATAGGAGAATACAGGAGGTCAATTTTTCTAAGGATTTTGATTTGGACCCCATATGAGCACTCCAGTGTAATTCTAAATGAGGCAAGTGAAAGCAGTGTATGTTTGAATTGTGCACAACCTGCAAATACAAAAACACAAAATCAGAGGTTCAGTCACAGGGGTGGATTTCAGTGATCAGTTACAAGTTGATCAATTCAATCTGTTTGAGTTGATTTGAATTTCAATAATCCCTTTTTGGTGGTTTTTTTTTCCCTGATCTCAGTGGAGTTTAAAAGCTATGACGTTCACAAACTCAATTCTTGAGGACAAGCTTTCCTTGCACTATCCAGTTTTTAAAATTTCTTCCCACAGGAAGCTACTAAAAGTGGAAGATGAGTCTGTAAGTACTGCATGGAGGGTGCTCACCAGGAGAATTGCCTTAACTTTTGCAGTGGTTTTTGTTCTTCACCACAGGTGGAAAATGTATGGAACCAACAGCTTGCAAAGTAGACAGAAGTGTTTAGTTAGGGAGGTGTGTATGAATGGAAAGTAAAGGCATAGCACAAGTAATTTCTTCTCCATTTGTTGTTTCATGCAAAGGAGATGTCCTTTGCCTGTGCTGGAGTTCCACAGCACCTACTCTTGTGACAAGCTGTTTGTCAGGATAGTCCTGTTGAGCTGACTGACGAAATGTGGAAGGGGAGATAACAGAAGGAGTTACAAAACAGTGATGTCTTTTAGATGACAGGAGTTTCAAAATTAATCAAATAGGTAACATAAATGTAAGTTTCCTTGATTTATTTCTCAAGAGTTGATGGAAATTACTCTGATTTCAGACAGCCTGGCATTGCTCAATCAACATCATGTAGCAACTGTTTAAATCAATAGATGTTTCTTGGTTTTAGCAAATAGTGTTGTCTGACAGGATGTGACTGAAATAAGTCAGCCTTAGGAAGCAGAACTAAAAATCAGATTCAGTGCTTGCTTTCTGTCTGTGGGGATATATTTTCATAGTGGCATTTAGGATTTTAGAACTTCATCTTCTAAACTGATTAGCTAAGTGAGAAGCTTTGGCTCTCATTAGTAGTTATTTCCAGATATGCTCAAAGATATAGCACTAGAACCCTAAACATTACTTCACCAGGCTTAGAAGGCTTTTCAGGAAATATCAGAAACTTACAGTTCAAGCCTTAGTCTTGCAAGTAAAGAGCTTTCACATGAGTAATCTGATCTACTTCAGCCTTCTGGTTATGGGTAGGGTCCTGCTGTGTCCCAGTCCTTTGAAGGAGTGACTTATTCTATGAGCAGCTCCATTCATTCAATTGAACTTTTCAAAAAGAAAGAGAAAGCTTATTAAGAAAATAGGTGACAAATTTTGTTCTTCCTGAGTAAAACCATGATGATGTATGAAATCTTTTAAGAAGGTGACTAATGTGGTACAATCACTTGAAATAATGCATGCTGGTTTTTCTTGGTACTGCTCTGTTTCTTTATGCGTAGATGTAGAAGTTTTGAAAATATGTAATTGGTTTGTGATTAGAAACTTTAGTCACATCCCCATAATTGCTATGGTGAAATTCAGAAAATGTGTCCTAGGCAGTTAAAAGTACTGAGGAATCATTTAAAGTCCTGTCACAGGCTTTTCTAAATGGGCAATTATTTGAGAAGAGGGGGAGTTCTTTTTTAAGACAACAGAGCAGGTTTCGTATAAGCAAATACATTAAAAGTGGTTTTAGTCTATGCTTATTATTTCAAGAAGGAGAAAAATATTAGAGTTTGGAGGTGAAGTTTGGAGGACTGGCATCTTGAAGCAATACTGAAGGCATAAAGTTTTTTTTGAAGTTGCACTTTGAAGACTACCTGTGTCTCTATGGATTGCTGAACATGAATAAATCAACAAGATGACCAAGAGTCTGAGTCAGTGCTAATATACATTGATCATTTGTACTTCCATTTGCATTAGTGGTGATGCTACTGAATTCTGTCAGCAGCCAACATGACCAGGCTCTGTAAATAAGGGTGTTGAGGGCAACAGCAAGACCTCATTGCTGAGGTGTGCACTGCGACTGCATCTGAACAGGGCAAGCAGGGTAGGGGGGACATGGGATGGTAGACAATTAACACAAACATTTAAATTGCAGATACAGATTGACTGAGGTTAGAAGGCACATCAGCAGGTTAGCTAGTCCAACCTTCTGTCCAAACTAGGGCCCACAAACCACACCAGGTTGCTCAGGACTTTGACATCTAGTTTTGAAAGCCTCCATGAACAAAGGCTGCATGAAATCTCTGGACAGCTTGTTCCAATTCTTCAAAGTCCTCAGGGTGAAAAAGTTCTCCATATATTCAGTTTAAACCTCAGTCTGCAGTTTCTTGTCCTCTCAGTGGGCATCACTTTGAAGTGCCTGGCTCTGTCTTCTCAATGGTCTCCTCCTTTGGTCTCTGTTAGTTTCCTGAAAAGCAGGATGCTGAACAAGCCTCTTTCCCTCATCTTCTCCTTACAAGGGAGTTTTTCTAGCTTCAAACCATCTTTATTGCCTTTTAATGAGCTTTCTGCAGTTTGTCACTCTCTTTTTGGTACTGGGAGAATGACACAGGATGCAGTGTGTTAGATGCCATCTAATAACTGATGGGCTCACATCTACGGCTATGGGGCTTTTAAATAGCCCAGAGTGCTCAGATGTTCTTTATAGCAAATGTGCCATATCCATCCTGTTTAGTAGTGGGCCCATGTTTTTGTTGTCCAGACCTTTCCTTGCATATTTAGCATAGAAACTATTCTTGTTGCCCTTGATGTCCCTTGCCAGTTTCAATCCCAGCGAAGCTTTGCTTTTCCTAGACAGATGGTTGTGCAGTGTTTCTAAATTCCTTCTTTGTAGCCTAATTAGAATGCTGGTTCTGGAGTGGAGGCAGGGTTCAGAGGTTCAGGCATCCTGTCCCATGGGTGTAGCTGGTTGCTTGAATGATATAATCCTATTGTAAACATTATATTCAGAATATTTTGAAGATAGCTAGCAAGTGCAAAGAACTACAGAAATATGCCCTTTACAGTGCTGTTTGTGGTTTATTGTTTACATATATTAATGCAAATCTTTTTGACAGTCTCCTGGTCCAGGCATAGACTGTGCCTGTTATGGCAGTTTATATTTCTGATAGCCATAAGAAACCATCTCAGCTTCTCAGAGATGATAAAGCTATTGCCACTGTGAGTCAAATTTACTTAAAAGGTAATGCCATTGCCCATCTAAACTTTATGATAATGTCTTGTTCTTCTGTGCTGAGCTACTTGGCACCATTGTATCTGCCACATTTAATAAAGATATATTCATCTTCAACTTTGTTTCATATAGAAATTGCCAAACTTAGCATATCAAAACATCACATTGTATCTTTGCTATGAGATTGCATTGGTTTACCATAGCAAAGAATTTGGCCTTCAATATTAAAAGTAGTGTGAGTTGTGTTTATCACTACTCATAACAATACTTACTTTCCTATTATAATGTGTGATTAAAATTCTGACGGATATTCCAAGGTTACCTGACAGAGGTGTTACTGCCTGTTACTATTTTAAATGACTGCTTATTTGCATTTGTTCTTTCATTATCTCTAATAGATGATGATATAGCCTAGTGGGGGAAAAAATTATGTTAAGCCAATGTTGTGAAAGAGACAGTTTTAATGTGGTAAACACAAAATTATCTTGACAAGCCAACGATATTTTCTAGCTCATTTTTAGAAAAACAAAACAAAACAAAAGAAACAAAACCCAATTCTTCTTTAAACCCAAATATATCAATGTTTAGTGAAGATTTAATAATTGTGTAAGGTGAAGAAGGAAACATTGATGTATTACTGGTCTCTAGGAATAGTTTGAATAGAAGTTGCTATTTCTGTGTGGATTGAGTATTTTTATTTTGAGATTTAAATCACAGATTAGAATTGGTCTTGGGGGCTGGGTTGTATGTAACAGCCAGAAGCAGTGACACCCATGGTCCTTTCCCTAAAAGTCTGTGACCAGTCCAGCTCCTCTTGGCTGAAGCTACTGACTCAGAGCAGGAATGAAATGTCTGGTTAGACTCAAAAGTTGTGTGTCTTTCCCTACACCAGTGTTGTCTTCTTATTGCAAAGGTCCCATCTTCTCAGTGATTTCTCATGGGCATCTCCTCACAGCAATGAGTCCTTCTTCTTCACAGCACAACCAACAAACTCCATCTCCCTCCTCACCCAGCTAACCCACTCTTTTGGAGCACTCATCTTATTGGACATATCTGTGGCTTTCCTAATCTTTGGTGATTAGTACAGCTGCAACTCCTCAGGTGTGAGGCTAACTTCTGCACTATTTTCTTACCTTCTATCCCTCCACACACCAGGGCACAGCCAAGCACCATAATGCCACTTTTGCTGCAGCTCAGCTTGAGGATGGGCACAAGATAAAGGCATATTTCCCACCAAATATGGTCCCAGGATTAGATTTGCAAATTGCCTTGGCAACTGTTGACCATCCTTTGCTTCTAAAAGGTAAGACCACCCTGAATACTTATGAGCACCAGACGCTGAGATGTTGGTCAGCAGGTATGAGAAGGTACCCCAAATCTGTGCCCCCCCAGTAAGATTCCCTGTTATGTCATCAGATATTTTTTCCTTATGCAAGAAGAGAGGTATTAGAATTATCCTAGAAAAGATATGTAACATTTCCGTGTGACTCTCTGAGCTGTTAAAGTCAGACAGCAGATTTCAGCCCATCATTTTCTCTCAGTTAATCAGTAGGAATCTGAAGTAGCTGCACTGACACAGCAGAATTTTCCTCATATGCACCAGCATATCTGAGAATGGAATTTAACTTTAAATCATTTAATTAAGGCAAGCCATCTTTTTCATCCAAGTGGATGTTGGCAGCCTTAGGAACTCATAACATTAGCTGTAGGTAGAACTTGAACTGTGTTTTTTGAAGTCTTGCTTCTAAAACTGACCATCCTTGGGCAATGGTTTTCATTTTCTCTTTCCAGTCATTGACTGGTCTGCCAGCTCTGCTTGCTTTCCATTTTGCTCAGTACAATCCTAGATGTGGTTTTTAAATGATGCTGAAATATAAATGATGACAACAGCTTTTAAAATAGGAATTATTAAACTCCATAAAGTCTCCATCTGCTTGTATATCAGCATACAAAATATTTGCTGCCCAATGCCTCATGCTCAGTAGAGAGAGCATTTTTGGTTGTTTCCATACATCCTGCTCTGACCCAACTAGGAATGTAAATAATCAGAAATTATTAGGCATCTGTCTTTGGGAAATTACTACCTGTATGTTGTAGAGCAAAGATGTCTGTAGATTTTCTGAAAGGTTTATTTTAGAATTTCATCCTGTGTGTTTATCTAAAGTGAATATGCAGATCAGTTTTGTTTGTTTATTCCCATTGTTGGATACTACAATGCTTTTGCATAAAGAGGTGCTGTACAATAAATAGCTTTCTGGCAAAGGAAAAGCATGATCTTATAGTAAAAAAGAGGAGTTTAGATTAGTTAAAAATTACTGTGCTGTAAACAAGAATTCCAGCACACTCTCTGGGATAGGAAGTAGTGGGCATATGAATCCTAGAGTAGCCAGAATTCTGGTGTGCTGTAATGTCATAGTGATGGACTGAAAGGCCAAGAAGTCTTTGGCAATTTCTTCTTATTTTACACAAAGTATGTGTTTTTGTGACTGTGCTTCCAAAAATAGGCTGATATGTTTGAAGGGTTCCCAAGAAGCTTTGACAATTACTTTATATGTAAACAAAGGAAGACCTCCAGAAACAGAGAAAAGGGTATTTTCTGTCTGTTTTCATGAGGAAGAGTTTAAGATCAGCTTTTGTAAGATTCTGGGAGTATCCATTGAACATAAATAGCACAGAGCTCTTGAGGTAAGCAATTCTCACTGCAAAGTGAACATAGCCAATTTCAGACAATCAGAAGAGGTGCAGGATTGAGCGCAGCTGGTTATTGCAACAAAGTACTGAGTATTGGTGATAATATGCTGTTTATCAGTTGTATGACATGAGGAACTATTATCAGAAATGCCATGGAAATCAAGATAAAAATAGATGCAGTTTATGTAATAAAGGTTGTCTTAGGTTGGGTAAGACTATGGATTTGTGTTAAATGCTGCATTAGACTAATTTGAAAAGTGATTTCTCCTGCCTGTGACCAGTGTAATTGAAGATGATCTCTCAGTTTAAATCTTCTCTGGCACATGGCTGAGCAAAGTGCAGAAAAGTGCCATCACCTGTAGAGTGAAGACTGTCAGATTAATGAGAAAACCACTTTTCCTTTTACTGTTCTGAAGATTCATGTGCCATCAAATTTTGATTGGTGACACTGTTGTTTGGGTTTGTTTTTTGTTTTTTTTTTCCCTCATTAATAGTAGGCAAAGTCTTAATCTATTTCCATTCTTTTACCTACTAATCATCACACAGTCAAAGAAAGAGATTCGTATTTAAATCTCTTTTGTTTAAGATTTAGTCTAGCTTCAAGATGAAAAACAGAACTCAAGGTTTCTGCAGCTGACCACTGACCATTTTCAACACCCTCTATAGCACCCATCCTAGTACCATATTAACTAAAACAACTTGGAAAACACAAGAGGGTTTCATTGAATCAGCAAATCAAAAATTACTTGGAAAAAAACCCATTTCCTAATATTAGCTCTTCCATAGGTTGCAAAGTCTTGTCATTGCCTTTTTTTTTTGACAAAATATGAGAAGACTAGGCTGTAGAAGAAGGAAATTTGCACTCCTTGATGTTAAGGTCAAATAAAATGAATCACTTGCAGAATGGGTCTGTGGTCAGATCACTAGATCTGAACCCTTCTGTCTTTTTTTTAATGTTCACCTGTAGAGAGAGATGTAAGCTGTGTACTTGGCACTGCTTCTTCTTTTTATGTGGTTGTGGAGACAAAGGTTTCTTTCTCTAGCGTTCTGCTTTCACTTTGTATGTTGTTTTTCTAATGTGGAGAAGGAAAAGGTACCTTCAGGTTTATTACTTTCTCCTGTAATTTAGCTGATGTTGAGATTTCAGCAGGATGAAAGCATTCCTATGCTAATAGCTACATTTATTGCACTTTTATCCTTTAGCAATGGTAAATAATTGCCCCAAGACAACATCTGTTCTCATTTGTCTAGTTTCATTTATGTTAATGTATAAACTGAGCTTTTGATAATCACTTACCTACTTTAAAACTTCTGTGTGTTGCACAGCTGGTTTTGCTTGCCAAAGTATGTATGTAGGTAAGGGTCTTTAACTTCCAGATCAGCAACAAACCCAAGGCTCAGAAGAAAGTTCTCGAAATAACTCTTCCTCTGCTCTGTCTGTGCTGTGTCTGTCACTGCACTGTATTACAGCACAGGATATATTCGGTCTGTTTTATCACATTTCTTGTAGCTACTGTTACTTACTGTCAGATCTTGGTTTCATGCTTTCAATTTTCCGAGTTTTTAGGGATGTATTAATTTTTTGCTTCTTTTAATTAAAACCACCTGCTCTTCAATTGATTATTCTGTCATACAAGAGTTTGTTTTTGCTTGCATGTGTGAATGGGGCTAAACCAAGTATCTCAGGGACTGGTCAGGTATAGTTGTAGTTTATTCTATGCTTGCTGTTCTGCCAATGTGTCTAAACTCTAGAAAAGCTCAGTCTCAGTGTGGGAATGGATACTTTTCTCATTGCTTTTGTTTGCTGAGGAGGCTCCTAAACCACATCAACTGCCTGTGCCTTTGACCATGTTCCTGGCTCTAGGACTAGAGTTTTATCTTGGATTACCAAACAGCCTTTGCAGAACATCTCTTCTTTTGTGATACTTCTGATGTGTGGTGGGATGGGACCATGACATTTTATACCTTGTTTTACCAGTGTAGTTATGAAAATAATCTCTTTTATTGCAACTGAATTGCAAGGAAATATGATCTTTAAATTCAGCCATCTTAGCCAATGTGGCAAGTGTGGCTTTGGTCCAAGAAAAACACTATGAAATTATATCCTTGACAGATGCTTCAGCATAGTCAGAGTGACTAATCTTCATTTAAACTTAGCCTTATGCCAATACAGCTCCACTAATGATTATACAATTGTGAATATGAAGCAAGACTTACCTTTAGAGAGAACTGAAACCACTTAAATGCATTTTGTATGTTTTCCATGCAGCTGAAGTTCTGACAAGTGGACTGTTGGCTGTCATTGTATTCAGGGGAACAGTGTGGCTCATGGAAATTTCAGAGATCCTGAGGGTCTTGTCTATGTTTGCTTCCCTGTCTTCCTTCCCCTTGCTTTAGTCATCTGAAACACAGTGACCACATCCTATCTCCTGTGTACATGAAACATCTAGAGAAATAGGAATATAGCATCTCTCTCAGAAAAGTAGTCTTCATATGAAGTTTTAAATGTAAGCTTTTTTTGGGATGTTTCATTTTTTGCTTCATTCTCACTTCAAATGTGGCAAGTGTTAATAACACCTTAAAAATAGTGTTCTATAATTTGTCCCAGTTTCTTTAAATCTGTTTTTGTCTCTTCATGAACATTTTCCTGTTCTTTGACTGGACTTATTATTAAATCTAATAACATCTCAGTTCTTACTCTACCTGAATTTTTCTGTGCTCTGTTTCTGTGAATAAAATTGTCTTGCTCTTCTAGGTTATATATAGGGAAGACTAGTTATAACTTTCACTGCCAGCTTTTACACAGCATTTTGTACAATTTTAGCTAAGAAGTAGTATGAACTTCAATGTAATTGGTTTTGCACTATCTTATTTATGGTTATTAATCTGTGGCAGATGGGTAAATTCCCTGACTGTTCTTACTGCTGTATCCAGGTGTTTCAGTGATAATTATAATTTATCAATATGGGAGTAAGTCACAAATAAACAAAAGTATAAAAGCCATTTTGGTTTGGATTAAGGAAGGAGTAAAGGAAATCAAAGATGCCTTGGAGTTCCACACCAGGGCCTTTTCCCCTGGCAGTATCTCTTCATATGATCTGTGATATTGAAATCAAGACAAGGATTTGGCTTCTATTACCAGTTTCTGCAGGTTTCTAATGTGACAATAGGCAGCCAAGCTAAGACAGCATTGCTGAGAGCTTTGAGTGTCTGAACAAGGTCAGTGCTTCTTCCCTCTATTTCCCAATTCCTGTATTAGTGTGGCTTCTTGCAGCTTGTAGAAGTGATGATGTGATACCTGATTCAACTCCATATGCCATGTCTATTTTCTCCATCTACGTTTCACACCAATCTTGAGTTTTCACATTGGAAGCATCAAAGTGGTCATTTGGGAGAATTTTTCTTTTTACTATTCAAATGTATGGGTCTTATGTGTGGAAATAAAACTATTTTGAGCCTGCCTAGGGCTCTGGGATAGTGCCTGTTATTCTGCCTATTATCCTTTGTCTACAACTCAGAACTCAATAAGTACTGTGTGTCTTTCTTCTTGCTTAAGAGCTAACAACCTTACCTCACCATTGCTGGATTAAACACATTCTTCTATAAATCACTGAGTTTAGAGAGACCAAATAGCTGAAATATTGTGTGTTACTTTGGAAGATGTGTGAAGAACAGAGGCTTGCAATTGGAGCTTCAATTTATTGTTTTACCTGGAACTGTAGTTGCTGATGTCCATAAAATCGAATCCAGATGTATTCAGTAATTCTAGGCTGCTTTCCTGAGTTGTTGTAGATAAACTTAATACAAAAATTTAATATAATTGTGAAAAGGTAATGCATGCCTCACTATTGTCTTGAAGGACATAAGTGTAAAAGTTCTTTGCATTATGAAATTTTAGATGGGAACCTTGTGTGGTTGAAGAAAGATTCAGTGTTATTTTACTTCTGTTTGTGTGTTTCCCTAAGGTCAGGTTATAAATTTCCTCATCACGCTTGTCCTTTCATAGTAGAAAATAATCTGCATTATTTTTCTGGAGGCAAAGTGTTGCAGGAGAAACTCCCTATCTGACGTAGTAATCCCTGATTAAAAAGGTATGTCAAATAGCAACTGTCTCAAAATTCAGGCATTATCTGACTCACACTGAGCCTCCCTTCACTGTGAGCACGTTTGTGAATGTCTCATGGAGCTGTCAGTGGCATTTAAATAACTAATGCCACCTGGGATTGATTTTTGGGATTGACATAGAAAAAGCTGTGCAGATACAGGTTGGCTGTTGTATGCTTACGTATACATGTGCATAATGGAGGGGACAGTATTCTCCCTAAAATATTTTTAATTTGTGTGCATTTATAGTGACTCAAACCCCTGTGAAAGGATCACTGATATGCTTAGTCTTCTGTTCATACATACTACAATGTTCACTGTTTCAATTTAAAAAATAGGAGGATGCTCAAGGCCAAATGAGCAATAAAACTCAATTCTTTGACATTTAAAGTGACAAAATCCTATTTCTATTTTGATGACAGAAATTTTGTTTTAAACTGGTGCATATGACATCTGTATCTGACTCTGTCATTCTTGGGAATATCCAGCAAGGGAACCTCAGTTCCTAGCAAAAGCAGTGTAGTTTGAACCAACTCTGTTTTGTTTTTAGCAGCCAGTCAGAGTAGAGTAATGAGAATGAACCCCAAATATTAAAAATGTCCTTTATCCCAAGCCTCCCTTTCTTCCCAGGCTCAGCTCCACTCCAGAATTCTCTGCCTCTTCTGCCTAGTGACACAGAGGGATGCAGAATGGGAGTTGTGCTTGGTCCATCACATATGGTCTCATTCCCTGCATTCTCCTCGTGGGGAGAACTTCTCTCACCCTTCTCCAGTTCCAGCATGGGGTGTCTCCCACAGGAGAAGACCTCCCCAAACTGCTCCCACATGGGTCCCACATATTCTCACTTCCTTCTCTGGCTGCAGAAGCTCTGGCACAGTAATCTTTTCCATTCTTAAATATGGTATCTCAGAGGCTCTGTCTGATACCATACCCCACTTGCTGACGGGCTCAGCCTTGGCCATCCTGGAACTGGTAGGCACAGGTTCTGTCAGACATGGGGAAGCTTCTGGTAGCTTCTTACAGAGGCCACTCCTATAGCCCCCACCTTCCTCCAAGACCTTGCCATGCAAACCCAATACATCCTGTTAGTGCTGCTGAGAATCTCCTTTATTTAATTTAATATCTTAACAATTCCTGATTCTAACTTGAGCTTGAGAAAACTATCTATCTCCTGGAGACACTTACCAGCTTTGGTAGGGATGATATGCAGGTGGATATGCCATATGCAGCTTGGACTGAAAATTAATTTGTGCACCCCGGCTTTTGGTCTCTAACTCCTTCAGGGTGCAACCAAATCTTTCCTAATAGATGAAGAGTGTGAAAGAGCCTGAGTGTGCTGAGATGGGAGAGAGGCAATGCAAATAGTGGCTAACAGAAGCAGTAAAGTGGGAGAGAATCTGGAATAAGAAGCAGCAGAAATAAAAATGTTATGTGATTTCTGTGCAAAATTAGAGAGTAAAACATCAAACTAAACAGACCCTGCTTGTAACTAACCTCTCATCTTGGCTACTATCAGGTATTTCAGAATGGAGTCTGAGAAACTGAGATGATGGTTGCAGAATTCCCTGTGCATCAGGGACAGATGAATTTTCTAGATCACATGTGCTAGTGAAGAGCTTGTGGCTAGCAGAGTTTGTATCTCACTGTGGACTTATTTTTTGTAATGAACAGGAAAAAAAGAATAATATTTTGTGCATGTCAAAATCTTCTTTAAAGCTTGATACTGTCCTCTGCTAGTGTATTAGCTAGCTTATTTTTCTGAAATTTACTGAGTACCAGGGCAAGGCTGTGTTCTGCATTTGATGAGGTGACCCTTTATTTCTGCTATTTTGATAAACTGTAAATTAGTCTGCATAGCGCTTCTTTTTCTTTTCTTTTTTATTTTTTTTTCCTCTAGAATAAGCTGCAGGCAGCTTTGCAGGATGGATAAAAATTATTTTTGCCACGCTAAGAAAGTGAGGCCAGAAGAAGCGGAGGGGAGAGTGAGAGCACCTAGTGCTGCATCCCAGGGGAGCTGCTGCCTGTGTTGGAGAAGGGGAGAGGGGCACCAGCCGTAGCCCAGACTTGCCCAGGTTGTGGTCTGAGGTCCCTGGCAGGGGCTCCACATCCACATTGCAGCTCCTGGCAGCCTCTTGCCAAGGACAGCCATTTGTTTGGCCTGTGGAGTGGGGTCTGACAGTTCTGTGGATCATTTTGTATCAGTCGTGTACGTGGGGTTACTCAGCTCCTTTTTACCCAAACCCAACCCTATTAAAGGCTCTGTCTTTTGGAGTATTTACAACCACAGAAAATTATTTATTATTAATCACCTGTTTCTGAGCTAATGTCTGATAGCTCCTTGTTTTGGAACCCAGAGGAGCCCTGTCAGGAGTTCTCAGGTGCTGGGCTTCTTTGCCTTTAATATCTCAAACTGTGTTATCTGCAGCTTTATAACAGCTTTGGCATCAAGGTTTTAGATTTGCTCCTTTAAGCTACACACTGGTAGGGAGAGGTTAATAATTTAGATGCCCTTACTAATTTTCAGCTTTATTTTCTGGATGTTTTAAAATTAATTTGAAGCCTGGTAATGTTCATTTATTTTATTCTGCACCATCTTCAGGGATATTCTGGAACAGATTTAGAAATCGGTGATTTTCTTATCTTGACTTGCACCTTGCAAGCACTGCCCTTCCCCTTTTGAATAGTTTTGATATTGAAGCTCCCCATTTTGGGTGATGCAGATTTCATTTGATATGAAAAGAACAGATTTGTCCTTGCATGTGCTGTGAACTTCCTTTTACTTTACATTCTTTGCATATTTTACTAAGTCCTTCTGCAATGCCTGGCAGCCTTTCCAAGATGTGATTAGAAGGGAAGTAAAGTAGTGTTTGATTGGGATCTTTTGCAATCTCAAATTTCATTTAACTATGTGTTTTGTATTTGAAAATGTGAAAAAAACAGTATAAGTGAGCACAAAAATGCACAGTTTTATATTCCTTTATTTTATTTTCCTTTAATTACATGTAGGTAATTAGATGTTGGATTACCAAAAAAACATTTCTCACTGGATTATAATTATTTTCAGGAGATAAATTTTGACTATGTGTATGTGTAATATATCTGACTTGACATTTAATAACATGATATGGACATGTATAAATAAGTGGATTTAAATGATCAACCATGGAGTGATTTATTATTGAGTAACATTACCTGCTATTGGCTATAACAACTGAGTAAAGTGATTTATACTGCACAGAGATACTCTTCTTGGCAAGAAAATAGCTGAGGTTCCATGCTGCCATATTTTCCTTTCCTTGATTTCTCTCAATCTAAACTATACAACTAGAGATAGAAGTTTTTCTATTAAATTAATAAAATCAATGTTATCATTTTAAATCTGAAGCATTTATCAAGTAAATAATTGTTAACACTTGCATAATAGATCAGGAAAGTGAGATGCTTGACTTCAAAGTAGAATTGTAGATGCATGATTAAATTTTTTTATGCTTGGGAAACAACAGTTCTCAAGGTACTGAAATAATGAATATTTAATTATTTGAAATCCCTGTAATAGATTATATTCAATTTTTTACTTAAATTTTTTTTATCCAAGCTATTTTTTGCCATAACCTGCTGTTTTATTAATGAACATACTTCTGTAATTTTTTTTGTTACAATTAATACTTATTGCACAGTCTATGCCCAGAAAAAAAAACTTATATATTTGACAGGATTTGTATTTGTTGAGATGTTTTAGGTTGAAGAGGAGCTACTTCTTGCCTAATCCCAAAGGGAAGTAAAACATCTCAGAATGTTGTTGACATGACTTTTCTCCATAAACTTGTGGCAAATAAGATTATGGATCTGTTAGATAATATTCTATGATTCCATGATTATCATGTTTTTGTACTGCTCATCAGATTTAGTCTAAGCCCAATAAATTATTGAAGGAAATTTAGGACATGGGCCAGTCCAGTATCCTAGATAGGATAAGGGATATTTTACAGTTGTTGCAGAGTTCTTTGGGATGAGGCAGTTGTGAGCAATTCCAGCAAGGTTGCTATTTCCTGTCATAAATATCTTTATTCCAATGTTGTTGGAATCAAGATAGGCTGTCATTTTCTATTAAATACCTATATGTTGCTGTAAAAATTAATGGCAAGCAACACAATTATTACCAGCAATAATGGTAATACAAGTTGAGTTAAGGAAGTAGTTATGTGCTTTTTGCTCAGTTTTCACACTGAGCCTAATGGGCTACTGGGGTAGTTTAGAGGCTTCCTCAAAATCATGCATTGCTTGTTGAATACATTTCTGTCAGCATTTGAAAATATGAAAAAAAGAGAATTTTTTAATTAGTGGATGTTTTTATTAGCAACAAAAAAACCCAAAGCCCCCCCCCAAAAAAAAACCCAAACAAAAAAACATCCCTAGCCCCAAAAAAGACAGGAAAAAAAAACCCCTTCAACCAAACCAATAAGAAGCTGCCTTTAAAGTATCACCGGAGGCTTGGTCTGAGTGCAGTGCGTTGGTGTCAGCTGTCTGACAGGTGTTGTCTCTATCCTGGAGATACAGACCCTGTTAGATAGTGCAGGGTGCCAGGGAGATGATGTTTCCTATAGATTGTACAAGCTTGTGCACTCAAGAACACGCAGAACTCAGATCTGGTGGATTTTAGCCGGCTGGAGCTAGGCTTGACTACTTCTCCCTTTGAACACAAGATTAAAAATGGAAAGATGATGAAATATGGTGTCATTGGTTTCACTAAAAATCACTTGGGCAAGCTTGCAACAATTCATTATAAGAGCTAGGGAAGGAGAAAGGTTTCCTACTTTTTGATTATTTAATTAGTGAACATTTGGTAAACTTGTTCCACTAAAAACATGTTAATCAATTTTTCATTTTGGTTGAGGCTCTATAGTAGTTTGCAATTGCTTTTCACGGTCTCAAAAAAAACCAAAACAAAACAAATCCAACCCCACAAACACAAAGAATGCATCCTAATCCAGAAGACTAACTGGAAGAGTTATGTGAGATAGTGTTAATTTCTTTTTAATTTTCTGTTTTTTGAAGGAATATAACTCAAAAATAGAGAGAAAAAAAACCCGACTGAATATTTCTGTAGACATCTACCTCTTGAAGAGAAGTTACAGTTCCAGTTGTAAAAAGTGGCTCCATTAATAATTTCTTTGAATGTTATGAGAGCTACTTTATTTAGAGAATGATTTTGTAGATGACAGTTGTTGAAATATTGGTTTTAAGTAATCAAATAATTTGATAAATAAATCAGCCTTGATTGAAAGAGAAAAAGAATGTGAAATTGCAGCAGGCAAATATCAGACCCCTAAACTGTTATCATTAGCATAAAGTTGTTATAAATAGGTGAAATTAAATTAACAGCTCATTAAAAAGACTTAAGAAGGTTGTGGTAGAGAATGCTGCATGTTTTCTTGTGTCAAGCAAAGTGTTTGCTGAACTTTAACATGATGTCTCTTCCTCTCTTTTCCTTACCACTCCCAGCTCTAGGAATATTTGTTCTGGCTCAGAAAAACTTGTTTTGTCTCTCAAGAGAGTAACTGCCATGGCTGTGAGTTGGGCTCTTCAAGACTGAGGAAAGGGGAAAATACCAGACAGAAGCTGATCAGTATCTTTTCCACTATTCAATGTTTGAAGTACTAATGAGGTTATTTAATTCTGTGTCTGACAAAGAGTATGATAACAATGAAAACAGATTAGGACCCCATTCTAAGAGAAGATTCCTCAGCAATTTAAAAAAGAAAGATCAAGTCAATATCTTCATTGCAATTATGTATGAACACAGTTTAGGGACAGTGCCACCCCACCCAGAAAGAGCTACAGCAATACCAATTTGCAGAACTATTGCATTGCCTGGCATCCAGTAGGTATTCTAGATACATTTCTGAAAAGTTAATTTTATTTTTAGTGGCCAGCAGGCATAGCTATTCATTTTGACCTCATAATTCTGAGGTGAATTTGTTTTAAAGTCAAGAAAGAAAATATTCAGAATAGAAAATGTTTGAAGTTGAAGTTACTTTATAAAGAAATGCATGTTACTCATAAATACAGGGTAGTGAATACAGACTAAGGTTCTAATGTGGCAACAGAGAGTTTTGGGTTCAGTTTATTTAGTTTTAGGTTTTTTTCCAGTGTATAGGAACTGAGTTGAGGAAGGCAAATTTTCACTCTAGCTGCAAATGTGTTTTCTCTTCAAACAATAATCTCTTATATAGAAGATGAAAAAATGTAGAAAAAATTACAATTATCAAGTAAAATAGTCTGAAATACTTGTAGCAATGAGTTTGTAGCCATAAATTATGTTACTGCAAGTATACTTTAATAGATTTTGTGCTTATTGAGGAAGATGTGATAGACATGTATGAAGGAGCAGTGGAAAGAGGGAAAAGTCTGTTAAATTTGTGAATTAAGGACAAAATGAATTGGTTCATTTTAGTTAAAATGTAACTATCATGTTAAACAAGATAATTTAGAGGCGTCATCTTTTATCACATAACGTAATGGAACTTCAGTACAAATCTGATATAAATAGCCAATAAGCCCTTCTTTAGTAGAAATTAGCATATTCAAACCTCCCTCTTAACAGCAAATAAACACAGAAGCAGATGTTTTGTAGTAGAATAGTTATCTTGATGTTCAGGTGTAATAGTAAAGGGCCAGGTTTTCGCTTGTGGAGATCATTACAGGTGGCTTTAGATTCTCTGAATGGTTTAGTCTGTTCTTTTTGAAGAGGATTTGTAAGTACCATTGTGGTGAAAATGCTAAAATAAATTTTGGTCCTTTTTTCCTCAATTTTTTATTGCTGTTATTTTGGTTTTTTTTCAGAACAAGCCATTATTTTGTCATTGTCTTTCAAAAGCTACTTTTAACCAGATGGATTTTTCTTAAAAAGAATTGCAATGAAAGTATAATCTGAAAATTCCTAAACTTTATTCAGCCTGACTACTGAAAGAAACACTGCTTTACTGATTGGAGTTATTCACATAAAGGAAAGAACTTTTGTTTCATGTCATTTGAGAGTTTGGGACATGAAAAACTTTTAAGTAATATAAGTTCCTACCCAGAGAATATTGACATTTTTGAAAGACTATTATCACATTAAATTCAATGTGACTGCATATTTTGTTTTTTGATTCCCCACAGTTCTTATAATCATGTACTGTAGCCTTTATAGTAGTATATCAGATCATAACACAAATCTTTGAAGGTTTTGTTAAGGCATTCTTGAAATATTTTTTGGTTGTCAGTATGTTTGATGAAATATCTAGTGAACTGGCAGGTAGTTACATAAAGAGTGGTAAAATCTCTTAGGGTGAATGTAACAGTATATCTAATGTGACATGCAGAAAAAGAAGCTGTGTTTTAACAAAAAATGATGTTCCAGAGTTCAATTTAAAGTTGTTTTTTTACTTTATTTAGATTTATTGCAAGTGAAAGATTATCCCAAGCAGTCACTTTCTCTCCTTTCTTTTGATGAGCAAGAAGAGGCACTGGATAAAACAAAACTTATGATTTAGTGATAATCTTGGCTTTCAAAGCTGGGGAGCCACAGTTAATATTTTAGGATCAAAGGAAAATATCTGGGACTTATTCCCGTTCCAGAAGAATGCATAACTTAGAGACCACACCATAATATAACACCTAATGGACAGCTAGACTCTGCTCTGCTGCCCTTTCAGTAAATCCATCCTTGGGAGCAGTTGTTGCTAGCAGGGAGTTACTCATCCTAATTGTCCATCATCAGAAAAGAGATCAAAGTGGCAAAACCTGCATGTCACTTGAAAAGGGAGAAAAGCAAATAGCTTCAGAGTGTACCAGCTCATTCTGAGGTTTTATGTTAGCTTGCACAAGGTGCACCTCTTTTTTCATTACACATGGATAGCTACTTTTAACCAGATGGATTTTTCTTAAAAGAATTGCAATGAAAGTATAATCTGAAAATTCCTAAACTTTATTCAGCCTGACTACTGAAAGAAATACTGCTTTACTGATTGGAGTTATTCACATAAAGAAAAGAACTTTTGTTTCATGTCATTTGAGAGTTTGGGACATGAAAAACTTTTAAGTAATATAAGTTCCTACCCAGAGAATATTGACATTTTTGAAAGACTATTATCACATGAAATTCAATGTGACTGCATATTTTGTTTTTTGATTCCCCACAGTTCTTATAATCATGTACTGTAGCCTTTATAGTACTATATCAGATCATAACACAAATCTTTGAAGGTTTTGTTAAGGCATTCTTGAAATATTTTTTGGTTGTCAGTATGTTTGATGAAATATCTAGTGAACTGGGAGGTAGTTACATAAAGAGTGGTAAAATCTCTTAGGGTGAATGTAACAGTATATCTAATGTGACATGCAGAAAAAGAAGCTGTGTTTTAACAAAAAATGATGTTCCAGAGTTCAATTTAAAGTTGTTTTTTTACTTTATTTAGATTTATTGCAAGTGAAAGATTATCCCAAGCAGTCACTTTCTCTCCTTTCTTTTGATGAGCAGGAAGAGGCACTGGATAAAACAAAACTTTTGATTTAGTGATAATCTTGGCTTTCAAAGCTGGGGAGCCACAGTTAATATTTTAGGATCAAAGGAAAATATCTGGGACTTATTCCCGTTCCAGAAGAATGCATAACATAGAGACCACACCATAATATAACACCTAATGGACAGCTAGACTCTGCTCTGCTGCCCTTTCAGTAAATCCATCCTTGGGAGCAGTTGTTGCTAGCAGGGAGTTACTCATCCTAATTGTCCATCATCAGAAAAGAGATCAAAGTGGCAAAACCTGCATGTCACTTGGAAAAGGGAGAAAAGCAAATAGCTTCAGAGTGTACCAGCTCATTCTGAGGTTTTATGTTAGCTTGCACAAGGTGCACCTCTTTTTCATTACACATGGATGCAATGAAGATGAAACCAATTTGTAGTTGCTTAACCATAATTACACCCACTTAGAAATCACTTCTGCTTTTGCATTTGTGCCACTGTTCCAATCCATTAGTGAATGTGCTTAATAATAATTTACCAAGTGTTACTGCAAACAAAGAACTCCTGCTGAAGGAAAACAAATGACTGAGATAGAAAATTGACTTCTTTTTAAATGGAAAAAAAAAAAAAAAAAAAAGCCCACAACCTTATTGACAGAACAGAGGTTGGATCCTGGCTAAATACTAAGCAGCACAACTGTCTTGTCAAATGAAGAGATACTTCAGAAAGAAAATGTATACCTTGGCTTTCAACCATTTGCAGTAGGATGGTTAATTTGTGTGTGTGTGTTGTCTAAAGGCAAGGAGTAAGGAAATCTGCAGCTGGCTGGAAATCTTCACTTTTTGTTTTTTTTTTTTTTTTTTTCTTCTTAATCCTTCTCCTCCCCTTTGCCCACCCCAGCCTTTCCCCGTCTCCCCTCAATCTTCTTCCTTCCTGGTATAGTAAATCATGCTGGCCTGCCCTTTACAACGCATGCTCAGGTTTTCAGGTTTGGAGAACACCAAAGTCCAGCTTATAGCTTTGTCTGTCTTGGGGGATTTCAAAGCTTCTCTCCCTTCAGAGACTACATAATCAGATTCTTCTGGAGTTCCATGGTTGCTGAGTTTTCATGGATATGAATTTGGATTTGGGCACTATACTTTGGGATGGGTAGGATTTAAACACTTAGGTGAACTTCCGTATCTAGGATCAGATGCCAAATATACAAGCTTTTACATGACTGGCCTGCTAGTATTTTTATTTTGAAAATTTGTATTTCTTCAAAGAAATTGTTGCATTCTTATCAGAGCAAGGGAAAATAATTGTTTCCTTGGATCTCTTAATTATTTGCTGTCAGTGTTGAATTATTTAGAATTTATTTATCACATTATTGCTGTATTATATAGATCAGTATATGAGTGAAAGTATAATATGTAACATAATAATATATAAAAATTGATATTTAGGATGAATAGGTCAGATGTAAATTATCTGTGTTGTTACATGTGTTTACACATATAAGTTGTAAGTATTTCCCTCATTAATACTATTCTGATGTGACAATCAATATGAGAGGCTGAAGAAAGGTTGTAAAACATTTACTCTACCACAGCTTGCTGCAGTAGCACTTAAGTAAAAGCAATACTTTCCCTAGCCTGGAGATGTGGTCTTGGGCAGGTCATTTAAGATTTAAATATGAATTTGACATGAATAGTAGGAAAATGAGACAAACTTATGCACTTTTTCTTAGCTGAGTGTCAGTGCAGCCATGTTGTGATTGGACTCTGACTCCTGAAATTGTTTTTCTCGACAATAAACTCTAGGCTATGTAACCCCATACAGTCACTCAGCTTTGTGGTTTGAGAGTTTCTGTTACTGTGGGTTTCAATCTGCTTGTACAGACAACAGAATTGAATCTGGGTCACCCATATCAAGTGTGCAAGTGTTTTAACCAGCAGTTATTACATAAAACTGGAGACTACAGATTATTTTTTTTTTCCACTCCTGTGGCCTTACATAAGAAGGCACAAAATGCCACAGCAATTTCACTGAGTTTTCCAACTTTGCTCTGAAAGCCACACTGGCTCAAGCCCTTCATTGGTTTAAATAGAGGATTGACTACTTTCTGGTTCCTTCCTTGGCTTCAGTACAGATTAGCTGTGCAGATTCATATGCCAATACTGTTATAACCAAGACCTATGGTGCCTGGGTATTGCCCCCTAAAATGGGGGGTTATGACACGGCCTTCAGTAGTAATGTTTGCAACATCTGTAATGTTTGCAACATCTTGATATCAAGCATATTTAGGTAGCATGATATAAACTCCCTGCTTTCCAGGCTGGGAGTTTCTAAGATTAAGATCTAAATTTATGTAATTCTCAAATGATAGCTGTGCTGGGAGGTTCTACTGTTCTTTTGCTTTTGGGAAATAAGAAGTTGGGAAAAGTTAAAGTACAAGCTACCATATAAACAGATAAATGTAGAAAAACTATCTTAAACTGAATTAGTGATTTTCAGCTAATTTTTGGTAGTAGTTAAATTTCTAATATCTATTTAATTGATTATTTCAGTTAAAAATATCGGAGCTAAATCCATTTTCCCTTCTATCAATGTTAATGTCTTAGATCATCAGTTGGCATCAATCCACAGTTTTCTTGGAGCTGAATCCATTACATCAAAGGAGGATCTCTTTTTCCCTTTATGTCCAAAACCTGTGCTCATCCAAGATGAAGTTTCCCTGCTGTGTTCTCATTCCTTGTCTGCCTGTACCCAAACTGCTTGTGCATTTAAAAAACAGTTAGGGAAACACTGTAGTGAGGTTCTCTTCTTGTCTGAGGAAAAAACTGTGAAAACAAAATACTAACTGCAGTGTACTGCTACTGTGTGTACATGTATGCATAAATACATATTTATATGAACTCAGGTACATGCACATACATGCGATATATACAACATATTATGTAATATCTCATTTTACATACCATGTGGCAATGTGTGCATAGTGTGTATACATTCATAGTGTGGTTTGTATGCTAGTGAAAAAGAACTAAAACATAAATGAATATACAATCTTCATGGAGGCAGCAAACCCATTTTCCATAATATACTGTTATTTCTTCCTTTGGGAGATGGAAGAAAAAGAAAAGCTTAGATATTAAATGATAGAAGAAAGCAGAATCAGCAACATTCTTAATAAACTGGTAGGATACAATCCTTAAAACAGCTGCTTTATAGCTAATTCTCAGAAATTGGAATTATGGGCGAAAATTAATTTCAGATATTAATTTATGTTCTTACCAATACTGTTGCGATAGAGCATGTGAATGTAACTTGCAAGTAGTAAATCTCAAAATAAGTGAAATTCAAAAATATTACCTGACTGAGGTCAGGGAAGTGCTCTGTGTTTATGTACGTGTGTATACCTGCAAGGTGCATATGTGTATACATGCAAAGTATGTATGTATGTATTTATGTGTACTCTACACATTTATGTCTGGCAAATACCTTCAGAAATATCAAATTAATTATTGCATGTGAGGATATTGTGTGCACAGAAACAGACCATGTACACCCAGGCACAACACCAGGTTCTGCATGCTCCCATGTAATCCAAGGGATTATTTTTTCCCCATGTTTTTATTTGAATCCTGACCTTGTTCAACATTGGGAAACAACACTGGCTTTCCTCTGGACAGCAGTAAATCAGTCAAAGAAAAGAGCACTTGGAAAGCACCAGCATATACAATATCACCAGTATTTACGTTTTTGGTATAATTTCTGTCAGACGGAGGTTAACATATTGGAAATATCTTGTCATTATCTGCATCTCAGAGTCATCAAAGTGATCTGTTTCCTATCCAGTGGAATTCCTAAGGAAGGCATCTTGTAGCCCTCTCACATGCCAGTGCTGTGCTTGGCTGAGCAGAGGCAGCTGGCAGTGATTAGAATAGACTGGCATGTGAAATCATGTGGGAAGGGATTCATCTCACTGAAGAAGAGGAATCAATGCTCTGTTCTGTAGGGGAAGAGGAGTTTAAGTGCAAAAATGAGCAGATTTTCAAAGGGGCACATGGGAATTGAGCTACATGATTGCACTGATCCCATTTAATATTGCAAATCACATCCTACCCTCAGTAGATTATAAACAGACTGATAATCACAGATGATAGTTTCATAAGAGCATAGGAACTGCCAAGCAGGAGTGAAGCAGTGCTGCTTTATCCTAGTTGTTCCTGCTAGCTCTCCCAAAACACAAACTGATATCAGGCAAAAAAACCTAATAAATAAATAATATAAAATTATAAAAAATTATATATAAATAAAACAAACTAATAATTATGTAAGTGTTAAATTTGTAAGGTGAAAACAGGTATTTCCCAGACATGCAATGTTTTGATTTCATTTTAAATGTGCACATTATTAGGGATGGGTCCATTGAAAATCTTTCCCTCTTGAAAGGCAAAGAATGTTTATTTTCTCATAAGCAATATCTTTTAAAAAACCCAAACTTGTACTATATAATCAATTTTTTTTTCTCCAGCTGAATATATGCATTTGATGTTTTGCTTTTACCATGTGGTCTTGTTACTTAAGCCTCTCTCTGTAATTTCAATACCAGTTTGATACATAAAACAGTCAGGTCTGCTGAGGTACCTTGCCCACTGTGTTCCTCATCTTGGCATCACTGTGATATTGTCACTTAGTTGATTCTTCCTGCAACAGAAAATTATTAGTCTAGGAATTTACTGTTCTACTGACATAAAAACACACAATGGGGAGAAAGGCATACAACTGGGAACTAGGCAGAGCTTTTCTTCTACTTCCATAAACTAGGTGATTTTTTGGTTCTAAATACTGAAAAACTGAAAAATTAAATGAGAAACGTAATTATTGAATTGTGAGAATATTCACATGTGTTTTTTTCATATCCCTAAAGAATTCTGAATAGATTTGGGTAATCATGGAAGCTGTGGATTAGATTCTGAGATTTTGCAGTTTGTTCTGCATCGGAAGTGATTTTCCTTGTTTTAAAATTAGGTAATGTTCTGGCAGTGATGCCTTCAGGGGAGATAGGCAGGGCTGTTGATGCCCTAAAGTATCGTGCTTGTCTGCCATCTAGAGCTGTTGACAAGTTGCCTTTTGAATGTCATTTCTCTGCGTGACATTCTGGCAGTCACTTCCACCTGCAGGTGTCCTTCCTCTTGGTGGTTTAGCTCAAGCAAGCCCAGTGTCAAAATTTTGTACAGTAGCTATTCTGGAAGGAAACAGAGCCTTTTTTGTTCTGCAACAGCAGTGAGAAAATGCCATTTAATGTAACAGCTATGAATAACAGGTCAGTATAGGATTATAAACTAGATAGATAATGTTAGAGATGAGCATATTTACACCACTAGCCACAGGTTCATTGAATTAAATTTTGTTCTGGTTGTCCTGCCTGCACTGTGCTATTGGAACTAAAATATGTCCATTTCAGATCAGGGAAGGAACCTGGGTGTTTCCCATATTTAGCTTCATGCATACTAAAAGAAATGTACATGGTCATCTGTCCAGGGGGTATAATTACTTACTAGAATTTAAAGTTATTGCAATAAAGTTTGATAATTTATTAAATAGGCAAAAAATAAGTATTGTACATGAAACAGAGCCTGCAAGGTAAGCCTGTCATGGAAGGCATTTCAAGAGTAACCTTTACCCTTGGGTACAGCAGCCATTTGTAACTGACTTAATTCCACATTACAATCTGGTCATTCTTACTGTCTGATGCTCAGATTAATCTCTTCTGCCTCTAGTCATTAAAAAGTTAAGCATGATGCTGAAATTATTCATTTGGGCTCTCTGTGTGAATTGAATGGAGAGATGTCATTTTTGCAGGAAGTTATCCATCTGCAAAGAATGTCAGTTCTTGTCCATGGAAGTCAATTCCCCTGTTGACTCCAGTAATAAGCATGATAACTGATGTGTTATAAAGCAAGAAATGCTCGTGTGTTTGGAGGCAGGAAGGTAGAAGGTATCATGAGCTTGGAACAGCTGCTCCAGCCAAGAATACAACCAAAAACAGAGCAGAATGATGATCCTCTAGTAACAAATAAATAAAAATTGATTGAAAATGAAATAATAACAGAAAACCTTTCTGAGTGGCAAAAAGTTAGTATTTTGACTATTTCTTGATGACAATAGCACATTTTTCTATCATCTGTTACAAACAGGATGACAGAATGTGCTTGTCAGAACAGTGCCTAGCCTTTTCTGAGACAAACTAAAGGACCCTAAGAGTCTCCTAGCAGTCAGCTGGAAAAGAGCAGCAACACCTGAATCTTTGCTGTTGGGTCTCCTACTCCACCAAGAGTGGGCATCAGGTAACCTTGCTAGAAATCCCAAACACATGTTCATTGGTTTTATCTAACTTTTGAGAATAATTTAAAAAAAAATTAAAATATTTGATTTTATCTATGTGTGTCTACACACACACATAATGATAAGGAAAAGTAGAGTGGAGTAACTCAGAAAATCATGGAGGTTGGAAGCATGAAAATTATTTTTCAAGCACAAGTCTTCATTTTAAAGGTAGGAAACCTGTTTACTTATCTATCCTGTGTTTGTGGAAGTGAAAATTCTGTGTAGTGTTTTTCATTGTTCTCAAGATATTAGTAATTAGTTCCCTGAAGAATTGGCTAAGACAATGTCTGATTGCTTTGTTTATGATTTCAGAATACAACATGGTCATCCATTCTGTATAGAATACTCCTTTTTTGGTTTTTAGCCTGTGTACAGTGGGACTATATAAACATAGGGGTGACAGCATTGAGCCACACCAAGGTGCACAGAGCAAAAAGTTTTGTTTCCATCAGCAACAGATACCAAAGGAAGAGTGAGAACAGGGGAAACATATTTTATACTTTCCCCTGATACTCTCATAGCTTCTACTTCTGTAGGCAGTGGTCCTTTAATAATATGTATATAGGCTGTGCCAGCTTCCCTTGAGTCCAGACTGAAGTTCTCTTTCTCAAATTCCCTTGAGGTTTCTCTGGCCTTTGCTTTTGGATCTGCTTTCTTCACATGTTGCTAGTCTTCATGGTCTCTTTCTTCTCTTCATCTATTGCATTTGTTTTTACCATGTGTCTTCTTTCATTTCATATTTTTTAAAGGTCTGTTTAAAGTCCTTTCAGCTAAACTGCTAATTTTTAGTCAGAATTTTCCTAAAATCAAACTTTTTTCTGAATTTTTCTTCCATTTGAAGGAGTACTATCAGTCAGAAATTACTGTTATCAAATGATTTTTTTTCCCAACAGAATTGTTCATGTCAATAGGATTTTTGTTTATTTTTGAAATTAAAGAATGAGAAAAGTATATTGAAAGAATATTCCAAGCTGCAAAGTCAAACACTTAAAAATTGGATATGTAGGACTTTAGGTGACAAGTGTGATTTTCATTTATGCTTTCCTCTCTTCCCAGGTAAAGAATATTTAATTACTTAACAACTTTGTGTTTGGTTTGGTTTTTTTTCCTACCCCACAGGACTAGTTATAATATTTTTCCTTTTAAATTTTGGATATTTGGCTTAGTTCCTTATTTACAGCATACAGAAAAAAAATCATGGAATGACCACAAAACTATCAATTTTTTCTTGCAGTATGACATAAAGATTAAAGCAAAAACCTCTGCCGGGTTGATTAGAGAAACATCAGACCTTCAATGTTCAATGTGTTTACTATAAGAGTGCACTTCAGAGCTCCCAAATGGGCAAAGGGCTATAAGTCACATTCTTGTCTCAGAGTTTTAGACCCCATCCTTCAGTAGCCTTCAATGGTCAGTGAACTGGGATTCTTCCAGCTGACAACATAAGTTCAAAATATTTTGTGTGAGGGGAAAAAATGAGGTCTAGGACAGTTATCTCTGATGCTATGCTGTAATTAACGGTGCCTGTACCTGTGTTGTGCAGCACAGCTCATCCACAGAGGAGCTGCTTCTGTCTTTGCCATTAAAAATCTTTTACTCTTTAAAATGGAGTGGTGAAGTTTGCAGTATGTGCAGAGACTGATCCCCTGCTTTGCCTTAGAATGGTTTGAGGGGGACCCAGGTCAAACCTACGCCAAAAACTGTTCAAACAACCTCAGAGTGTGCACAAGTGCAGGCCAGGCACTTTGCTTTGGACCAGGTTTAATTTAGGCAATGGTCACCATCTGTGGTGGTGTCTGTGAGGAGTCCCTGTATTTATGCCTTCTGAGGTGGTTTTGGGTTAGTTATAAACAAACATCCTGAGGGGGGTGGTCTGTAATGATTACACTGCGCCCTAAGAGGGGAAGCCATGTCCCAGTTCTAGGGTGTATATTCTGTGCAAGGTATGGTTCATATAAATTTTTCATGGTGAAGTGTGACCTTTATTTTCTTGCCAGGCATCTCATGACTTTAGTACAATAACCTGTGACAGATTGTTTGAACTGAAGAGCCCCGGAGCCCTGCTGTAGGTGAAAAGTGGATGGTCCTTACTTACAGTGAAGCATGTCAAACGAGGGAACAAAAACAGATCTTTAAAAAAACCCCAAAAATACAACAAAGCAAACCAAACAAAATAAACAAAGCACCCTATGAATAAAAATAAGCAGCAAATCAGGGGTACAGAGTTAGGAACAATTTTGTTAGGCTTGTATCACCATGCATTGTTTGATGGATAGGTTGTAGGGATGGTTACAGCTAGAGAGTGTTATTGTGGTCAGTGACTGGGCATGTACACTCACAGCTCAGAAAGCCAACCCAGTCCTGAGCCACATCACCAGCAGCATGGCCAGCAGGTGAGGAAGGGGATGCTGCCCCTCTGCTCTGCTCTTGTGAGAGCCCACCTTGGGTTCTGCATCCAGCTCTGGGGTCCACAGCACAGAAAGGACATGGACCTGTTGGAGCAAGTCCAGAGAAATGGTCAGGGGGATAGAACAGCTCTCCAGTGACGAGAGGCTGAGAGAGCTGGGGTTGCTCAGCCTAGAGAAGAGAAAGCTCTTATATGTGACTCCTTATAAGGTGGATTTTCAGTACTTAAAATGTAGAGGGGTCATAAGGAATTTGGGCACAAACTTTTTAATAGGGTCTGTTGTGATAGGACACAGTAATGGTGTTAAGCTAAAAAAGGGTTTTAAACAGAAGAGTAATGGATTTAAACTAAATCTAACCTCTTTTAAAACAAAAGAGCATGGCTTTAGACTAGGTATAAGGAAGTAAGTTTTTACAATGGGGGCGGTAAAACACTGGAACAGATTGCCCAGAGAAGGACCTGAGCTCTGGATCCATTTAGAGTCAGGTTGGATTGGGCTCTGAGAAATGTTCAGGGTGTCCCTGCTCATTGCAGAAAGAGTTGGATGAGATGACCTTTAAAAGTCCCTTCCAACCCAAGCCATTCTGTGGTTCTATGTAAAGGTAACAGCTTTTAGTTCTGAATTCATCATAAATGAGTCCAGCAACTTTGCACTACCCACGCTACAATTGCTGTTTTAGGCTAGATCACCTTTGCTAATGTTTTTTCTTTGCTTTCTAAAAAGGTGTAAACAAAGGTGTAAAACAGCTGTCTGCTTTCTGCTAAATAGTAAATACTTGGTACTGACTCAGCTTCACTGATTTTTTGAGAGGGTGTCTTCATTCTTTTTCTCCGCTCACCTGTTACGTGGTTGTATGCTGGAGTCATTGTGGGCAGCTCACAGAGGAAATCTGTACAGGTCACCTCACAAATGAACACATCCTGTTTTGTCAAATGTAATGCTATGATTAGCTGCTTCTACACTTTATGTTCTGTGCACTCTGTTTATTTTCCTTAACAATTAGTCAGTGTTGTGAAAGCTTTAAAAGCAATGTACGTGTAGCTGACTAGAATAGAATTAGAATAGAGCAAATGCATGTTTTCCTCTGGGAAAGAGGATGAAACCAGTTGAATGTAATTTTAGTAGTGGTAAAGCAGACCCATACCTCTGATTTCTAACTGAGTACATAAAGAAATTGGATTCATAGGAGTTCAAGGAATTAAATGCTTTGGTTAAGTGCCCAGAATAAGTTACAGAATACAGGTAAAATGGTGCCTAGATGAGGTGAGAAGGCGTCACCGCTGACAGGGAGAGCTGATGCAGAGCATAAAGGGAGTTGTGCAGGAATGGGGCTAATGAGAAGGAGGCATAGCACTGCAGAGGTTGGAGAGGATTTGTTGTTCTGGTAGGAATGGAGAGCTATCACCTCAGTATTGTATTTGGTTTGTTCTGCATATTAAGAGGAATTGAAGGGTCCTGGTTGTCTCATTACATCTTCTGACACTGAAGTTCTGGCTCAGATTATGGGTTTTGCTATAAATTATGCCTGGTAATTATGTTCCAGAGGGATGTAATGGCTGTTAGTTATAGCATGTTGTGTTTTGGCTGTCATGTCAGTACATTCTGAAGTACATCAGCACACTGCCTATTTTTGACTTGACAATAGGAGCATAGAAATTCCACTATGTCATCTTCATAAAGCAGAACATGTTCCCAGAGGATGATTCCACCTAGTATTCTGGAGTCCGTTTCTTTTCATCTGCTATTTTTTTCTGTTTTACATCCAGATCTCAGGAACCCCTTTTGAAATGTTCAATAGGAAATTTTTTAAATGGCTTTGACAGTGTTTTAAGTTTGACAATTTTTAAGTAGCTTTGACAGTGTCCGTGAAAAACTAGTTTCTCTGTAAAGAAGGGAAAGTATTTAGGTTGTACTGTTTAGTGACACAGCAAGGACCTTATACATCATGGCTAAATGTGACTTTGGTCAAGAGTAAATATTTGGTGTGTCAGTCTGTGAATCTGTGGATGGATGCAGCTCTCAAGGCAATCAAGGGAATTATCTTGCCTTGTGTGGGGAGAGCTGCATGCCTCACCTCTGTTCATAGTATCACAGGGTGATACAGGTTGTTAGGGACCTTTGCCTGAACACATAGAAGACAGCCTCACAAAGCTGTTTGCTTACAGTCATACAAAGGAGATTTGCTCAATATTTTTGAGTATGTAGAGATTGAAGTACTTGGTCATAGATATTGCCTGCCACTTTATAAAAGGTACCTGAGATTTACCAATAACTTGCCAACAATTACTGCATGACAACCAAAGCCCAAATTTCCCTGTGTTGTAGGAGCAATATATTCCTAATCACCAGACCACAAAGGACATAGCCAAAGGAACATGTACAAATAGATACCAGCTGTGCTGTCTCATTTCCTGAGCTGCTCAGAGATAAGACACCTCCAGACTTGAAGCCAAGTATTCATCTCAAGTGCTACTCCAAGCCTGAGGAAGTTTGACCTCTTTCCCTGCTGGGACGTGCTGGGATAATGATATGGTTCTGTACAACTGAGCTAAAGCCATCTCATGCTCATTGCACAGGCAGCACAAGCATAAATCTGTTAGTCCTTGTCATGCTATCTCGAATACTGCTCGGTTTATTTATTTAGACCTAGTATATATTACTCTTGTTTTTTGGCTGCTTAGGGAAAACTGTTGCTGCTTCCTAAAGGGTAGAATTAGGTATTTGACTGTAGGATTTTAGGAAAGCCTAGCTTGATCTGGTGCCTTCTTTAAGGGCATTTATCCTTTCCTGTGGGCTGCTGTGAATCTTACTCCTAAGATCCTGCTGTCATTTGTATACAGTCCTGTGTGGCAGTAGCCTTGATTCTGCACCATGAAATTCCATTTTTAAAAAGACATTTTCAGTGATTAACACTTCTTTTTTATTAATATCTTCCATTCAGTAAATAGATAACTTGTTTTGAACACTGCTATCACTTTTCCTCTAGTGATAAACATTTTCACTTGTGCTGTAAGTGAATAATGATTTCTTTGAAAGTGTGATTAAAGCACTGCCTTCTTCATAATCACACTTTACTTTATATGATAAACTTGATTCAATGAATAGCTGTCTGAACCACACAACAGTAATGAATATTTGATTTCATTACTTTTTCTCAGTAAAGGCTGAAACAATACCTCTTATGAAGCTCTGTATGTGAATGCATCAGGTTGGAAGGCACTTCAAGAAATTTTGCTGTCAACCCTCCTGCTTAGAGCAGGATCAGTTCTCAGGTCAGACCAGGTTATTAAGGGCTTTAGCCAGCCTTGTCTGGAAAACTGCCAAGGCCTGCACAACCTTTGGCAGCAGCTGATTGCCTCTTAAAAGAGGAACATCAGAGACTGAAAAAGGGAATAAAAATAAATTTTAAAAAGGAGAGGCTTGATAAAGCAGATGTTGTAAATCAGATGTCTTTTTATGCATTTCTTTATGATCACTTAAGTTCTTGACTATTTGAGTGTTTACTTCTTCCCTTTCAGTGTTTCGAGTGCACTAATTGGCACAGCTTATATTCTAAGGAGATGTTAGGAAGCATTGAAGGAAAAACTGCCTTGGGTTAAATTAATTGCCTGTTTCCTGGCCCTGAGAATCCTAAAATCAGTAGAAACTTGCATTGTGTGCTTGCCTGATGAGAGGGTGAAGTGGAGTGTACCCACCTGCCGATGTTATTTTGTGCAGTTTGGTTAGACTCGGTCTCATCTCAGCTTTTCTCTTAAACCAGGCTTTATCAATGCACCCTTCCATAACCTCTGTCTGCTCAAGTGCTGTCCAAAGAAGATGTGAAAATTGACACTTCTCTTATTCAGAATAGAGTGTGGGATGCTTGGAAGTCATACCAATGAGCTGTATGCACCCTTCAGAGGAGCACTTTGCTGTTGAACTGCACTATTATCTGTGCATCAGTTCCACAGTCTGGCTCTGAGTTCTGAGGAAGTGTTAATGAGCTTGAGTCGTGAGAGCAATTTTCTGCTCTTCATGGGAAAGGAAATGGAGTCTTTGATCGTAATTGCAAATATAAATTGCCCATCCTAAAAGCTAAAATGTCAGAAAGCTTGTTTTAATTTGTTTTGGAGCAACATGAGACATGATGCTTCTTTGAGACATGATCAAGGACAAATATCTCTGCAGTTTATTTGCTTATCTTGGTATGAAAGATTGGATTACTGTGTGTGAATTAAACAGGGGGATCATAATGAAAATGATGCTCAGCTAACTCCAAAAAATTTGGTAGCTAATAGATGATCTATACATTCCTTCCTTTCTGTTAACTACAGGATCATCTTCTTTGGATCTCTTCCTTATATAACCTCAGGAAAAATTGTCCATTTTCAAGGGTCATCTATTGCTGGGACTGGTCTGGCAAAACAGTGATTTGACAGTATAGTGCTTTCTTTATGAATTAATGAATTCTGACATTAATCAGCTTTTCTTGCTGGCATTAGCTTTTTGTGCATCTCAGATATTTATGGTATAGATATTTAAGGAGTATATAGAAAGGGGAACATTTTATATCTTTCAAGTCAGATGTGCTTCTTGATCTTGTAATTTCCTTTTGCAGTTTACCAGATGGCATCAGATTTAAACTCATGTTGAGACTTTGTACTATTCTGAAACATATAAGATTGATTAAATCCTTTGATATTCAGTTCAAATTGAGGTTTTAGTTAAGTTTCTTGTTTAGAGTATTGCAAACAACAGGTTCAAATGTCCTCAGAGGTGTGACTGCATGGGGAGGACCTGAAAATAACTGCAAGTTTCTCTTTCACTGTATTTTTATACATTCAAGCATGCAAAATATGGTCCTAAAGCATCTTCACTTTATTCATTTTAGATAAAAATTCTAGCTGGGAATTTATTACAATTTTTTTAGTAGCAGGACCAAAGGAAGCAGTATCAACTCCTGGAGCAGGTGCCATATGAATGTGATTAGTTTAAATAAGGGATTTGCCATACTGGCTGGTCAGCCTCTCTTCATACAAGCAGTTCCATTTTTCCATATTGCTGTCGGTGATGAGAGAGAAGCAGAATCTGCTTTACTGTTCCTGATTAGGATCAGTCTCAGAAAAGCCATGGTCACAGTATTTAGGAGCAGTAGAAGCATCCTTGTCTATGAGAAATTTGGGTGCGTGCCTAGGAAACAAGCTAACAGGAAAAAAGCCTAGAGGAGAGTGACTTTTGTAAATGCTTTTCTATATGACTCTTTTCAGTAGATATGCTTTTGTATATAACAAGTTTATAACCTTCCATAATTCTAGTCACAAAAGCAGATTTAGGTATTATTCAAGCTTTGTGTAGACATTTTTTCCTAAATCACACCTAACTCTTCAAGCACTTCAATGAAATGGAATTAAAATTAGGAATTGATAATTTGCGAATTGTACATTTATCCTTATGGAAGATTAAACAATTCAAGAGAAGCAAGTACAAATGATAATTTACAGCAGGAGTTTTTGATTTGTGGGGAAGAGTATGTAAGAGTAGATATAGTTAAACTATATCTATTGTGAAACAGTAGGCCTTAAAGATGCCATGGCTGAAAAAAGAAGGGACCCTTAAAATGGAAATGATTCAACACCCACAAAATGCTGGATTTCAAATTCTTTTCTTACAGTTGGTCCTAGTGACATTACTCACCAGTGTGCCTTCTCAACAGCTGTAAACAAAGAGAAGGATCCTGGCCACAGTGAAACAAAATTGTGTGTAACTTCTTGTGAGGATGTTGGCTCTAAAAGTCTGAATGTAGAAGTTTTGAATGTGGAGGTGTTTTATACTAACTTTGGAAGCCACTTTGAAAAGTAAACAGTTCCACAACAATATAAATTCAGTTCAAGAAACTAAAACACTTCTGAATTAGTTTATATATAAAGCAGTTGAATCCTACTTGGGCTATTAAATCATTATTATGTCAATTTAATGCTAGTCTTTTAAGCTGGTATTAAAATTAAAAATAAATCTTTCAAACTTCTAGCATTCTGTTAGCATTGCTTTCTGGAAAGTTAGTTCTCTTGCACCTTGTCTAGATACACTGTGAAATGAAAAATTGACTTCTGCTAGAGCCTGTTCACTTGGTCTCTGTTTAATCATTTATACCTGTGTGACAGGAATGCAAAGTAGATGCCAAGTGCTGCCGAAGGAGTGGATTTTTCCAAATATGCTTCCATATTTGCATGGCAAAAAGCATTAAAAAGAGTCTATTTAATTTTGTTCACTTTATTTTTCTCAATATCTTTTACTCATGAGTTCTTGTGTCTGCTTGCTGAAAACACTGGTTCCTCCACAGAATGTCTTGTTTTATACTGCATATTTTGGTCTTGCATGGGGCATTCATTTAGCTTTCATCATTCAGGAGCTTTCAGAATACTTACCTGATTAAAGTCTGCAATATATAATTATAGATATTTGCAGGAGGAGAGATTCAGGAAAGCATTATTTTTAAGGTTGTAATTAATGGGCTAATCTCTCATCCTTGCATCAAGAAAGAGGATTTGCTACAAGTAAGTTCTGAGTATGTTGTAATCCACTGAGCAACTCAAGTGTCTAGACCAATGATACTTACAGGCTCTTAGAATTGCTGTCAGTGATTTGCAATATGTGAAAATTGAACTGTTGGAGGATTTTGTTTGTTTTGTTTTCCTTTTTCCCTTTTTTTAAAATTTTTAATGTTTGGTTTTTTTTTAATTTTAAGAAACCTTTTAATACAAAATAGCAAAATAGATAGCCCTTTTAATATAAAAAAGGGCTTTGGAACAGTTTCTTATATAACTTATAACTTAACACAATTGGTCTTGAAATCCATAAGCCATCATAAACCTTTCTAAAATACAAAACCCAAAAATCACTATTTAGGACATTTTCATTCTCTGCACATCTGTAAACAAAAAAGCCAAAATTGGTGAGGTTTTGTTTCCTATTTTTTTTTTCTCTGTATTTAAGTGTGTGGCCCAATAATATTGCATTTCAAAACCACATGGTGATGCCTCAACCATTTCATGCTAACATGTCCAAGTTTATATCAGAAATATCTGCCTCATGAAACACACATACTAGGTAAAAATTTAATGACTTTTTTTAAAGAATGGCTGTTTTCTTCAGCTGTATGGACTCAGAAATAGATATGTTAAACCTGTTGCAATGGAACTCACCACTTAAAATCATGGGATAAATTGCATTGAATGAAACCTCAGATTTTCACCTAGTCCAACCTCTTGCTTAAGGCAGGGTCAGCCTTGAAATTGGACCAGGCTATTAAAGGCTTTATCCAGCCAGTCTGGAACACCTTAAAACATACACAACCTTTCTGGGCAATCTGTGCCACTCCCTGGCAGTGGTGAGGAAGAAGTTTGTCCCTACATCCATTCTGAACATCTCCCATTTCAACCTATGTACCTCACTGCCTCACCAGGCCTTGCTGTGAGGAGCCTGGAAGCATCTTCCCAATAATGTCCCTATAGGTTTGGGGATTGCTGTTTGCTTCCCCAGAAGCAGCCTCTGCTCCAGATGTCCCTCAGCTGCTTCTCACCGGTCAGAACTGATTTCCTTGTAGACACTATTGAAAGGAAGGCAGAGGATTCTCAACTCTGTGTCAGTGAATGCATAGATGATGGAACTCATCAGATTACATGGATAGAAATGAGGGGGTTCAGCATGAAGAAAGAAGGGCTATTAGTGACTGAGGTACAGTAGAATTCACACTGGGTTTCCCATGCAGAATCACAGAAACACAGATCTATTTAGGCTGGAAAAGACCTCTGAGCTCATTGAATCCAACTGTTACCTCATCACTGCCAATTCTTCACTAATCTGTGTCCTCAGCTGTCACATCCACTGTCTTTTAAATAATTACCAGGGCTAGTGACTCAGCCACTTCCCTGAACAACCTGTTCCACTGCTTGACAGCCCTTTTGCTGAAAACATTTTTTGTAATATCCAATAACCTGGTGTAACTTGAGGCCATTTCCTCTTGTCCTGACACTTCTCACAGGGGAGGTAGGATCAACCCCCACCTTGCTACAATCTATTTTCTGGTTGTTTTACTACCTGTAGAGGAAGTTTGGTTCATAAACTGCAGTAGAAATTTGCAAAGTTTTCCATAAAATATCTGCCAAAGCACAAATGTCTAGCATTTAAAAACCTATTGTGATATTAATAATGAAAGACATGTCTATATGATTGGAGTGTTTTGAAGGAAAGTTGAATAGTTTTATGAAATTTCACTTAAAAATTTAAGTTGTACTTTTGCCTGTGCATTTTAAAAAGAGAGCAATTCTAGCTTATTAATTTTCTGTATTACTGTTTTGAAAATATTTTCAGAATAGCTGTTGCAAAGTCTTGTGCAGTCTTTACCTGTTTTTTCTGATTTTGTTTGGTTTTTGCCTTTGATTCCTTCATAATAATTTTTTAACAAAAATAGCAAATCCTCTGCTCAGAGATCCTCCAGAAAATTCTCTTCAGAACTAATTATATCTGTCTTTAAAATCTCCTGACTTCTACTGCCCAAAAGTAGTTTTTTACTGAAAGATAATAGTCTAAGCAAAATGCTCAGTTTCTTTTTACTGCATAACAGTAACTCAATGTGACATTTCTGCATTGTATTATTATCAAGCTCTGAAAACTTACTAAATCATCTTCTGACTGATCAATGGATTTATCCTTTGCAAACTAAAGTGCTCATCATTCATGACACTCCTTTGTTCTGGTGGAATAGAGGACAGTTGTAATGCATCTTGTCAGGTCCTCATTTTCTTTATTTCTTTGAACATGAACTATACTTTTCTATAAGAAATTGGATAAGTAGGCATTAGGTAACAGCCAGATAGGTTTGTGTTTTTGTTTTTCTTTTCTCAGAAATAAAGATAATCTTTTCTGAGGTAGAGTACAGTCAACCACAGCCATTCCATTTGTTCAGAGAGCTTCTTCAATACAACTCCTTCATTTTGGGAATTACATAAAACTGAAAATAGCAGAAATTAAATTTCTGTTATGGGGAATGGGAAAATCAGATGTTGGACTTGGGTCATGCTGTAAATAGTTAAAGTCAGTGTATTTCTGTGTCAATTCTTAACATGAACAACAGTGTGGTTGCTGCACTCACTGAAAATCACTTTTAAATTTACTCACAGGCTGGAATTTAGAACAGATTATGGCAAGAGGCAAAATTTTGATTCCTCACTGTAATCCATGGATGAATGGCCTTATCCTTTTGATTTAGAGAAGTAACTTCAGAAAATATTTGGTGCAATATTTAGCCCCAAACAAGCAGTCTAATGCTCAAGTATTAATGTATGGCAGTTTATGTGTTATAAATTATGGAAGCAGTACTCCCCAGTCTTTTAAAACCTAAACATAAAAATGGACTTGATTTTGTTCATAATTTACCAACACAGAATTTCCCTAACTGTAAGGAGATATGAGCATGTTGTAGAAAAAAAAGAAAATCCCTCCTGCTGCAAAAGCCAAATGAAACAATATAAAATGAAAAATATGTATAAGAGCAGACAGAATAGCTGTGTCTAATTCTGGAACATAGTACTTAATGTCAAAAAAGAATTGGTTTATAAGAATTTATATTAGGACTGTATAAGTAGGCAACATACCTTGAGAATTGTAAGTTTGTATTATTTTGTTTTCACTCTTATGGTTTCAGGATTTGGGGCTTTTTATATGATGAAGTGAAATAAAAATGTTTCCCAGTGTTGGTATAAAACACAAATATATGGGAATTTCTGTTGTTTACTTGAAATGATGAGGTATCCTTCAGATACCTTCTGAGAATACACTGTGTAAAAGATGAAGGGAAGAAAAAACTCTCAGTTACATTTAAAACAGCTCATAATACTATAAGTTGCCCCAAAATAATAAAAAAACAAACAAAGAAAACCCAAAAGAAACCCCAAAAACACTTTTTCCCCATATTGTCAGTTCTGCATTATTTCCTTTGTTTCTCCCTCTCAAATTTTGTTGTCCTGTCATTAGTGCTAAGATATTTAACTTGAAGTTCACTATTTTTGGATTTTATAAGGCTGGTGTGAAAGATCTCATGTCTTAAAAATAATTCTTTCCTAGGCACCATTTGGAATTAGAAACAGGCTAATTTTTCATGTTAATATTGCCATGGGTACTGTCCTTCATAAATGTAGGCATGTTTTTCAAATGAAGTGGAATTCTGGTAAATTGAGCTGTTCAGTGACTGTGTCTGCAAGAGACTTTTGCAGTCAATGGAGAGCTGTTCAGTGCACTCTGTGTAGAATTTAACAAGCGCTGCTTCCTCAAGTAGACACCTGTACTTGCTGAGATGGATGGTGCTTTACATTTTATTGGCTGTATTGACCAGGGGCTTGGTTCAGTTGCCTGAGCAGTGACACCCAGTACTGGGTGTCTGTGAGTGTTTTCCCTGCCTTCCATCCATGCAGATGTCTCAGGGCATGTCTGGCTCAACACTGATGGTCCTCTGCTGATATCTGTTTTGGGCCACTGAGATGTAGGTCTTCATTCACTGTAGTAGAAATCTAAATAGCAGTCTGAGATACAGACGCCTGCTTTGTTCCATCTGCAGTTAGATGAGATTAATGCAGTTTTTGTAATTCTTTCATGTATCAAGCTGGTTTTGTTCATCAGCAAAGCAGTGTGCAGACAAAATAGAGGTTTTGTTTATTTCAGTTTATTTCAGTTAGCTCAAGTCCTGCAAAGTAAGAACTTAAGTGCAGCCCACCAGAGATAATCTATATTTTGTGTAAGTTTGAATAAAACTAGTAGCACTTGAACTATTAGAATATATATATTTTTTATTTACAGATGGGAATGGAATTAGCCATGCTTTAACATTTAACTCACATGTGATGTAGGAATTGCCATCCATATTACAGTAAAGATGCACAATATCAGTCATACCTCAGCATTTCATCATTTGGAATTTGTGGAATGCTGAGAGCAGAAAATATTTCCTATATAGATTACAAAGCAAAATTTGCAATGTCCATTGTTTGAGAAGCGGTGGTCACTGAACACATGCAATTACAGAGACAACTTCTCTGTCCTTGGTGACTTGGAGAACCCAAACCACTGGTGGACTGATTGCAGATCCTGGGGCTCCACTATGGCTCAGCGTGCTGGCCCTGCTGTGCAGATGCCATTGAGGATTAGACAGGGATTCTAGAATAGAAATGCAACAATTTTAGTTCATATGCACAATGAGCAGAGTTTTGCATCTGCAGAGCGATAGTTCCATTTTAGTGATAATCCTAGTACTCTCAATTCAGTATCCTGTTAATAATTCTCTGTTGATATTGATATTGGTTAATTTCTTTTTCTAAATAGAATTATTGGACAGAAAAATCAGTACATTTACTTATTGAAAATAAATATTATTTTATATTAATATTTATTATTTATGGATGCAGTGTATTTTTAGATTGAAGTTAGCTCTTTTTTTTTTATTGTATCTCATTGTACTTTAAAACTTAGGAAAACAAAGTCAACCATTCTAGACATTTTGAAATGTGGTGATAGATCTTAATAAATCCTAGTCAGAGTGCTAACAAAGTAACATTTTCTGAATGAATACGTATATTTTCAAATCTGCATAATACTTGATAATATTTAATAATTAATTATTCTATAAAGGCTCTCTGAGGTTCTAAAAAGACAAAAATATTTTTGATATTTGAATCTCACATTTAATTTTCAATTGATTTAGGTATTTAACTGTTTTTTTTTCTTTTAGAAAATGTGAAATCATTAAATACTTTTCCTGTCTGAAAGAGATGACTTGGAGGTAAAGTCCAAGAGATCTCATGATTAATTAAAAATGCCACGCTTAAGACATCCCTAGTGGTGAGAAATTGACTGAAGTGTTTATGATAAAGTATTTTCTTCAGCAGATGGGAAGTCAATAATCTAATGTTTAGAGGATGAGGCTGATTTCAGTTGTCATAACTGTAGATTCAGCATAAATAACTCATCTCATGTAAACTGTCTTTGAAAAATGTGTACATATATCTCTGTGACAAGTTACATCAGGTTGCTTATTTTTTCTTATATAAAATCATTGGCCATTTAATTATGTCTACTGGTAGCCAATGTCTGAGCATATTAGCAATTTCTCGCATCTTGTGATGTTATTACTCAAGTATGCTTCAAAATCTGGATAAATATATGATTTTGAAAAGCCTAAGGTGTATGTTCCATGAACTTGTAAATGTTCAAGTGCAATCACAAAACACAGACTTTCAGTGCTCCCAGTTCAGAATTCAGAATAAATATAAGACAGAAATAGCCCTAGACATAAATGAGACGTTGCTATGCTCTTGAAGGTAGTATGAAGGTGAAGGATGGTTTTAGGCATGACAAAAGTAGACTGCCGCTTAAAGTATTAAAAAATGTTGTGCAAGAGAGATTTCTTCTCCAAGAGAAGTGTCTGAAGTGCTAAGCCTGGCCCAGAGGCAGCCACATCTCATCCCTTACAAACCCATGCAGCAGCTGGGCTGAGCAAATCCCTTGGCTCAGTCACAGGCAGAAGGGTCTCGCTGCTGGGGCGTCCAGCCTGGTTTTGCCCCCGGTGTTTAGAAGAGAAAACTATGAACAAAATGCAGGGGGGGTGTGGGGTCATGAGAGGGTTGCTCAGTCTTGGCACCCAAAAATTTATAGGGGAAGATGACAGGGAAAGAGCTCTGCTGTGACAATGCACTGACAATGCACCCCGTGCTCCTGGGGTCCAGGGAGTCTTGTCCCTTCAAGAGTTGCTCTGAAAACACCACGTGCTCATGAACAGTGAACTAGAACTGTTCTGGAGTACAAATGATGATAATATATATATAAAATTTGAAGATGTGGAGTATTGGATGTATTCTTTAAATAGTGATTAAAAGTTGTTTATTTCTTGGGGGAAGGATGAGGAGCCAATTACACTTCTATAGAGCAACTGCAGGAAAGACAAATGGAATATGAGCTTGTAGTGGCAATGTAATAGAAGGAAAAAACCTCAAACCATTACATATATTACTATTTTGAAATAGCAAAGGTTCCTGTGTTTAATCTTTCACTGTCCAAAGCCCAGATAATTTCCAAGCTTTCCTTGAGTATCATTAATTGTTAATTTAAATGCAAAGCTTTTTAGCATTAAATTTTGTACATATAAATCAACAGCAATAGGTTGCAGGTTTCAGCTCCTACAGATGTATTTCAAGGGGGTGTCAGAGTCCTTTCCCTCACCCTTGTCCTGGAAACACAATTTTAGTTTACTCTTGATGAGATATTTTACTGGGTGATTACACAGAATATTAAAGAAATGTGATGAGTAAGAGTTTAATTGGGGTTTTGAAGATATTCAGCAGTTCATTTAGGGCTTCAGGATCTGTTCACAATTTGGTGTCAGTCTCTGGTGCTTACTTGTGATTCAGAACATCTGACGCCATGTATGTTCTCAGGGAATAGATGGTCTTCTGATTTTGAGTGTTTCATTCAAATACCACAGTGATTTAAATAATAAACCACTCTACAGCAATCATGACATCCTGAAATAACAATTCATGCTAAATTAAGCAAAGAAAAGTGGCGACAGCTGACAAATGTCTCTTTTAGGAAGATTGGAGTTGTGTTGTTCTTTTAGTGTTGATTTTCAGTTTGTTTCCCTTTCTTCAAAGTTCAGTTAATGTTTTTAAGATACAAGTGTGGTCATTTATATTGCTTCCTGTAATTTTTAGTGAAAATATCTACAGGACATTTTTTTTCTGGTTATAGCAAGCTAGCTAGGTAGTTAATTGTTCTAAAACCCTTTAATTTTATATGATCCTTGTGTATCTTTTACAATATTAAAGTTTAGCTGAGCTGTTCTGTGATTCCTAATGATAAAATATCCAGGACCTCTGAAGCACACTCATTTTATAAACTTCAGTTAGTTTTCAAAAAATGAACAAAACCCTAAACTGGTCATTTAGATTACAAAGAATTGCTTTTCTACTCTATTTTAAAATTTATATTTCCTTCAGCCTGTTACTTTAAGGGTAATAAAACTGTTTTTGTGAAGTCAGTGAACCATTTTATCATTATTTTTTTCTTAATAGAACCATTTTTTAAGGGATGATGGTTGTAGATATCTCCAGACAGAGATGCTTCCTCTACTTACAGAATTAAAATAAAATTAAAATTGGACACTATTGTGCATCAAAATACTGCACAAATTACAGTTTCTGAAAAGAATGGAGAGGACAAAGGAATAGCAGTCTCAGGAATTCTGAGATTTATTTTGTATACAGAAACAATTCTATTTTCATTACCGAGTGCTTACCACATTGTAGAAACGTCTTAGTAACCTACTTGTAACCTGTTTGTAACCTGCTTGAAGGTATCATTCTTATCTACTCTCCATGAAGAGAGAAATCTGGTAATGCATTATCAAAAATATATATAAACCAGATTGTTTCTACACTTTGTTTCATGAAGGATCTCAACAGGAGAAAAGGAAGACAATGCCGCATAAGATATATTTCTAAATTTAAAGATTTAAGTCAGAGAGCATTGTTATAAACATGCAGGACTAACCTCCAACACAGTATGAATAACCAGTTTCCTCTGGTAATTTTTTTTTTATTTTTGTCAAGCTCAGAATAGCAATGAGGAAAACAAAGTTTAAGTACCATTGTAATTAAAATGGTCTACACAGTTTTCCACCCCATCTCTCCAGTTTAAGGAATAAAGGAAGATCTGATAGAGCACTGGTTTGTTTTTTAAAAAATATCTGATTTATTTCCTCTGCATAGACAAAGCTTCCCTGATAGAATCCTGGCTGTCTTCTCCAAATTTGTAATGTACAAATTGTGAGGAGGAGCAGCATAGCATAAATGGATCTTGTTTCCAGAGCTGGTACGCACATATGGAGGGAGACAAGTGCACTTAATAAATGGAGGTTGTATTTTAAATAGAAGGAGGAGGAGGAAGGTCAGAATGTTTGCTGCTGTAGCTCTGAAAACATAAATTTCCCATTACTGACAAAAAGCTGAAGGTGCAGGACTGAGTTGGCAGTGCAGGGTGTCAGCACGAGTGGGTTTGTCTTGGCACGGTGTCAGATTGCTTTAAGTGAGTCCAAGTGACTTTTGCCTCCCCTCTGTGTGGGCAGAGGATCTGTGAACACCATGGGCGAGGTAAAGGTGTGTCTGATCTGGGGCAGCACTGCTGTGCAAGTAACAGCCCTTGGTGTCAACTGAGGCCAGGGAGGGAAACGATCAGACTTCAGCAGGGAACCAGCGAGAAGGAGGCAGAGTGTGATGGGAAGACATATAAATAGAGCTCCAAGTATATCACAGGATAGAAAAGGAAGAAACTCCCACAACTGTGAACATCATACTCTCAGCAAGGATCCCAGGTTGTTCACAACATGTTCAACTTGTTTGAGGAAGACTGTACGTCTTGACCCTAAGAAAAAGAGGAATATTGAATAGACAAATATGTCAAACGAAATTAGTAGATCCTACAAGAGTTTGTTGTAGCTATGATTAAGGGTTGGGGTTTTTTTTTTTTTTTTTTGTGTTAATCAGATAATTTGGATGGATGTAACTGTTTGAACTAACAGTAAATTCTTATATATTTATATAAAGTGTCTTTCCATTTGTCCATAATAAGATTTTGAGTAAAATGCTGTGTTCCATTTTTATGACTATAAGCAAAGGGCAGGGTACAGTAATGTGGTAAATAGTCTCAGAGAAATCATCTGGGAGAAGCCCAGTAAACCACTAACAAAGGCAGACAGAAATGCCTAGAAGAATCAGAGGGTTTCCTCCTCTTTTATGGCTGTGGCCAGTACATTCTGCTGGATTTGGAGACAGTAGGCTCAGGAGAGTCTAGAATCAGGTTTCTAATCCTCTGCTAAGTGCTTTAATCCCTTTGATGTGCAAAATACCCCTGCATCTACCACTGCTTCCTCCTCTGGGAGGTGAATGTTTATCCACCAGCCACAGGCACTGCAGTGCTCCGGGTGGTGAAGAGCAGATTGGCTGCCCAAGGACAAGCTTCTGAAAATTCAGCATAACAAAGGATCACCACAGAGGGAACTTCCAGGCAACCAGTTATAATATGAAGAAAGTCTGAGCCCTGCCAGAGATGGCCACTGAGTGAGATGTGGGTTGAATTGCTTTGCACACTGCTCTGTCACTCTGTTTTTAATGGATGGACTGTCCACCATCAGTGCCGTGGGTTGGGAACTGTGCTGTGAAGCCAGCTGAACTGGTCCATTTGGTTGAATTGCTGGTGTTTGTGATCATGGAGCTCACAGTCCTTCTGTTCACATGCTTTTTTAGAATGAAGAGAAGCTGTGACTGCAAGATCACTGTGGGAAGATTGTTGATGCACATCAGGAGAGATAACTAGCATCTTGAAACTGTGATGATGTTAAAGACAAGAAAATGTTCTTATTCATATGGTTGCAGAATCTGTAGTGTGGAACAATGGAACCAGAAACACTTCTAAAAGGAATCAATAAATATTCAATTCCACTAAAATATGGGAAAACATTCAACATGGAGTTGAGTACTTTCAGGATCTGTGAAATATAAAGTTCCCATGATGATATTAGAATAGCACCAGCATGCAAACAGTAAAATCTTCAGAGATGCTTAAGTTAATTGCCCTGACTAAACAAAATCTTTTAAGTCAGAAAAGGCCTCCTGAATGAAAATACATTCACTAATTGTCACAAGCCTATGAATAAAGTGATTTACCAGGCCAAATTGTCACCTTGAAAACTGAAGCAAGAAATGGAATCCTGTAGTGTGTTCAGCATGAATGGACACTTCAGGGCATGACCACAGCACAGTAAAGGGCACTGCAGTGGATACACCTGAATGAACACCTATCAAAAGGTGCAGTGGTAAACAACAGTATTGGATAATACCTGGCATGACTGATCCTGACTCTAAGGATAGTTCACATGATGCTGGCTCAGATATCAATTTGCAGGTTGCTTCAGAAGGAGTCAGCTGATGTGTGTTCTTATGACGTAGATATGACCTTAACCACAAACCCTGCTGTTGTAGCCATCTGGAAAGTTGTGCCATTTGACAACAGGTGAAAGTGTTCATAATCATGGAATCATAGAATAGCGTGGGCTGGAAAGGATCTTTAAAGGTCATCTGGTTTGCTATAAGGTCTCCCTGGAGCCTTTTTCTCCAGGCTGAGCAACACCAGCCCCTCAGCCTTTCTTCACAGAAGAGCTGCTCCAGCCCTCTGATCCTTTTTGCAGTCCTACACTGGACTGACTGCAGTGGGTCCATGTATTTTCTGTGCTGAAGATTTCAGAGTTGTCTTACAGGTGTGGTATCACAGGAGCAGAGGGGCAGAATCTCCGCTCTTGACCAACTGGCCAAGCTTCCTGTGATGCAGCCTGGGATACAGCTGGATGTAATCACACCTTACTGGCTCATATCCAGCCTTTCATCCACCAGCACCTCCAAGTTCCTTCTCAGCAGGGCTGCTCTCAATCCCTTCATCCCCCAGCCTGTGTTGATATCAGAGATTTGCTCTGACCCATGTGCAGGAGTTTACACTTGATCTTGTGGAACAACGTGAGGTTCTCATGGGCCCACTCCTTGAGCTTGTTGAGGTCCCACTGGATGGCATCCCATCCTTCCAGTGTGTCAGCTGCATCACACAGCTGGTGGCTTTGGGAAATGGACTGAGGGTGCACTCAATCCCTCTTGTCATTGCCAGAGCACTGGTCCCAGTACAGACCCCTGAGGGACACCATTTGTCACTGGGACATGGAGCCACTACAGTCTGGATGCAACAATTTGCAATCCAGCAAATTCCTCATCCACTGAAGATCCCACCCATCAAATTCATCTCTCTTTCCTTTAGAAAGGATGTTCTGGGGCACCATGTCAAAGCCCTTAGAGAAACCCAGGTGATACAGGAATTGTTCCATTGTTTCATAGATGCTGTTAGTCTGCATTAAGTGTTTCACTGTCAGCAGAACTGCTGCCTGATAGAGAGTCTGTACAAAGTGCAAATCTCTTGATTTAGAATGGTCCTGCAAGCTTAGATCTGCAAACTATGAAATGAGTTCACATTCACTGAGAAAAATGAAGTCACAGAGACACAAATAAATGCTGGCACTGCTGATGAAAGCAGTTGTTTTTAAGATGTAATTGTTCAGCTTCAGGTATCTTTTTTATTTTCTCCCTGTTACTGAAAGGGAAACCATGAAGTATAATATTGCAAAACTTCTTAGACTTATTAGATTTCTCTAACATTTCTCAGTTCTTTCTGAAGCATTCATATCTTAAGGATATTGCAATGAATTTTGCTTGCAGCCAAACTTTTACTGAGAAGAAACCTTAGATGGCAACACTGTTTACATGAGCTGTCAGTTTTGTATAGCAGAGTTTTATGATGTGGTGTTTACATACTGAGATCCTACTCATATAGAGATTTGCATGCCACAGCCCATTCTCCTCTATTTTTAAGGCTTACCAAAGGTTATTAACAGTTTTGAGGACTCCTATCAGAGATACTCTCAGTCCATTTTTCTCTAACTGTTGTTATATGTCTTTATTTAAACTTAGTAATGAAGAAAAATCTTTCTGAAACTGAAAGTTTGGTCACATTTTGTGGTCGAGCCTTGTCCAAAATAAATGTGATGGAAGCTGTGAGGAAAAAATGATATATCTTTCAAATACATTTTTCTCCAAAGTTGAGGAATATATTCAGTATTTGTAGGTTTGCAGTGCAGAACATTGATCAATTCTGTACCACAGTGACATGTCCTGTTGGCCTTGTATCCTGAGCATCACAGGATTAAGGGTGGTGCATTGTAGGTGCCTGCTTTCTCACATACCCCTGCATCATCACGTGAAATTAGAGCTTGAATATAGTATCTAGAGCATCAATTTTCAGGATGTTATTGACTCTAAGCATCCAACACAGGGAGATTCAGAGTGTCAAAAGTAAGCTCTTCCTCTGTGTCACCCTGTAGAGTTGCTAATACCTTTCCTTTCCTTCACAAGAAAGTGTGAGGAGTAACTCACCTAGCTGTCAAATAAGGGTAATGATATGTATCGCCTCTGGGAAAAAATATGATTTGGGATAAGTGGATAGTCCTTCAGTTTAAGATTAAGAATGAGGAGAGCAAGAAGATAAACTGCTTTATGCAAATTGAGGACTGCCTCTCAGCCCTCTCCAGAGACATTTTACAAGTTCCTTTCCACACCAGACAACACCACTGAGTGGCTCAGACCTGTGGGTGAGGTGGATGCCATGGTAACAATACCAGGTGAGTAAGGCTTTTAATGAACATTTTCATAGAATGTGGATCACGAACTCTCTGTGAGGGTTTAGATCACGACTTTTCCTTGGGTTCTTCAGAATTGTAGGGTATGTGTGCATCAATACACAGTGTAAATTAGTAATTGTCAGACGTGCCATCTCTCTGTCTCTATTTGTGCTTTAATTTTAGGTTTACACTTGTGATTTGGCTTGGTCAGGAGGCAAGTTTGGTTAGATTATAGTAAGTGTGACAATTTATCCTGTCCTGACAGATGCTGTATCACCAGCTTGCTCTTAATAGAGGAAATACTAGATAGAAAAATAGAAACTAGAGGAAATAGAGCATTAACTGCATGGACATTCTAAAGCATGGACAAATGAGGTTAGAACACTGGTGGACACTGTAGTCTTTTAAGAAACAACACTGGGAAGATTTTAGGGCATTGCTTACTGGAGGCAAAAGGCTGTGTGATACTCAGCAGGTTTTTGTTTGGCTCAGGGCACTGCCTTAGCAGCACAATAAAGTTTTGGGGTACAAAGGATGCACATACATGCATGCACATGACCTGTTTTCCTTTGATTTGTCTTTCTCTCCCTCCTGTTTGATTCTGCAAACGTGAGGAAATTTTTTAGCAAGATGCACAAGCATCTGTTTAGCTATGCAGCTTTTTTCCTCTTAGTTAGCATCTCTGAGATTCTGTAATTACACTTCTGGGTAAAATAGGCTGTCATGATAACTTATGCATGGAATGCTCTATTTAAAGTAGTGGGCCACATTCTTCTTAGATTTACAGACAAAGCAGAGGTGGGGCCTGATGGAATAAATTAGAGGAAATTTGGTCTTCCTCTGAGAGAAATAGTTGAAGTTCATCAACTCAATATAAAACTGACCAACTTTTAGAAAAAAAAAAACAGCTAGGGAAGATTCCTGTTTCTAGTAGAATATAGAGACTGGATATTTCCATGCCTATTCTGTAAGATATGCACTCCTTTTTAGGCCAGCAGGTCTTTTGTTCAGGTTGTGCTACTGACCTTTAAACTGTTACATTAACAATAGGGAGGAATACAGGACTGGCAGATGCTCTGATGCCAATGTGAATTACTCATTTATAGCAGCTTGAGAGTGAGATTGATGATCTTGAGAGCATATTAAAGAGCATAACCCAGAAGATTAATCTAGTGAGAAATATTTCAGACAAAAACAATTGCTCAGAGAAAGCAAAAGATAATCTAGAAAACAATGTCTTGTAACATCTTTATGGTTTTCTTTGAAAAGTTGTCTGGAAAAGATTGTTTGCTCTAATCTGAATGCCTGGCTTGCAAAATACTTATCAGGCTGATTGATTCGAGCATGAAAATTTGATTTCTGCTGGACTGAAATATTTAAAGGGTAAGAATTAAAGTTTATAGTATTTTCACATGACAGGTTGTTAATTAGGGTGGCTGTTGTGGTTTAACCCCAACTGGCAACTCAAGCCCCCAAAACTGCTTGCTCACTCCCCCACCAACAGAATTGGGGAGAGAGAGAAGAGTTCAGAAGAGTCAGAAGTGGAAAATTCATGAGTTGAGATAAAAACAGTTAAATAGATAAAGCAAAAGCTGCACGCTCAAGCAAAGCAAAACAAGGAATTAATTTATCAAGTACGCCATGACTTTCTCTGAACCACCTCACCTGGCTGTTCATATTTCTTATCTTATGCAACAAAAATTTAGTACAAGTGCAGTTCCCCAGATTCCTGATAATATAGAAAGCAAAACTTGTTTCTAATTACCATAGTAATAAATTTAAGGAACTTCCCAAAGAATGTATCATTAATTTCTGTCAGGATGCTAATCTAGATGTTCACATATTCACATTATAAATACATAACTGAAGGCAAAAAACTGCCTAGTTTCTATTGTGATTAGCCAATCCTCAAAAATTATAAAAAAATGAGTATAATTTTATAGGCAAAAGATTAATTATACATAGGGAATAACAAAACAAAACCATATTCAATCAAAACCATTGAATATGGTTTTGTTTTGTTATTCCCTATGTAAGAATTGCCTTGGAAATACACAGAATAGTAATATAGGTAATATTTGTAAATTTCTTATTGGCTAAACAGGAAGGAAAAGTTGTTTTATATCATCAAATTCACTGACAAATTTTCAGGCACTGATTTTGGTGCAAGACCAGGATGAGAATCTGCTGGTGAGAAGCCTCAGTGATTGACCAGGGAAGTTTAGGAAGCTGCACAACAGTAACCACACATCTTCTTGTGAAGGTTTCCACTTCTTGACTGGGATTTAAAATCTGGCTTGTAGCATGGATTCCAAATGTGCTGTTTCTCAACAGCTATCACTTAGTTCTCTGTACTGTCACTTAGACACCCTGTTCAGGAAAAAGTTGTCTCCCTTGTTCCAAGGTTGAAATTATTTCATGCCCAAGCTCTGTTGTAGCGGCATGTCATTTGTATGAAAACCACACAAGCTTTTGCATGCTTCCAACAACAATGAATAATTTGAGGACTCAGTGACACGTGAGATAAACTGTAATTCAATTTTCAACAAAGATTTTTTCCTTAATTCAACTTAAAAGATAAAGGGCTTACTTTTTATTTCTTCTCAAACTATAAAATGTTATTTCCTGGATTATGAAATCTAGTAAGAGTCCCTAAGCAAACAGATTTTTTAATATATTAAATTGTTCTTCCACCAATGTGTTCACACTAAACTAAAATTAAGATTAAATAAGAAAACCTGCTAAGATTTTTTTTCTGCTTTAAAATGTGTGGTCCTCTAATTTATGCTTTTGAAACTTATTATCTAATAGCTTCTTCTATATTTAAAGATTACTGCTTTCTTAGCTTTCAAAAATATATTAAGAGAAATAAGCATGTAAGCTGGAATACTCAGTGATAAGTATAGGGACAAACTAGATTACAGGATTTATATGTTGATATCAATACTCATATACAGTATTTAAAACTTATGGTATAGCACATCTTAGAAATTTTCAGACATGAATTTTATGTTTTTGCTTCACATTGAAGAACCCATGTGGAGATGCTCTCCCATAATTGATCAGTATTTTTCTCTATGTTTTCCTTAGTACTGTTTTGGAGAAAAGTATCTATTTTCCATTGGAAAACATAGTTCTGTCAAACTTATAATGACAGTTTAACTGAAATTTCAGACAGGCAAGGAGGTCAAGAGAAATCATTAGGTTTTCTTACAGAAAAAAAGGTGTGAGAGAGAATGATCAGGTAAAGTAATAATGCTTCATTTGGAGTGTTAGCAGTAAAAGGGTACGATGAAGGTGGACAAAAGCAAAACCAAGATAAACCAGGATGGTTTAATTCAGGAGGGACAGATGACTATCCAAGTACTTTTCTCAAAGTACCTCCTGGCAGAACTTCAGACAAGTCCATTTCTAGATTGTCCATCCTTAGTCAATTTCAAATAATTGTTTTGACCTTCTTTAATCTTCAAATTGAGAGGATTTTTAAAACTCTTCTGAAAAGGCTTTCGCTTAGGTGTTGAATAGTTGATAGTTTGTCTTAGTCTTACTTTATTAGAATTATGGAATTTTTTTCTGTAATATATCCATTAAGGTGTTTGCAGGAAATATTTGAATATTTATCATCACAATCAAAGTCTAATTGATGTATATATTAAAACCTTGATTGTCTTTAGTGAAACTTAACTGCAGATCTCTAGGCAACTGCTATCCCCTCTTGTTTCAATTATGTTCTTCACAATTATTTTCCTTTACTAGATGCATGTGTATTAACTTTGCCGAACATATAAATCTTTTATTATAATATGCAATATGTTCAAATATAACAAATGTATGTGTGTTTGTGGAAATAAGTAGATGGCTAATATCAATGTTTTCTTCACATGTTTATATTCAAGTCATGTTCTCCATTCTCTTTGCATTCCTTATTGTCGTGTGTGTCCCCAAGTTCTCCACACACAGTATTGTAGTTGCATTTAAACACTATTATATTCTTTATGTTAATTGGTGTCCTGTGTCTTGCTCAATTGCTTTTTTGAAATTTTTTTAAGATTCATTCCTCGTATCTAGTCAAGGAGTTAAGGTAAATTGAGTCACCTTTTCTGCACTTAATTGGCTCTTCTCCTAATCATCATAGCTGCTTTGAACAAACAAGCAGAACTAAGCCTGCTTTAGGCAATGTTTTTAACTATCCTTTACCTTATTGGCTGTTTGGGTTTTTTTTCCCTGGGAAATTGCAAAGATACATTACATGAGCACTTGCTGTTTATGAACTCAGCCAGTGCTTGGAAAATGGGAAGTATGCCCAAGATTATGGAAAAGCTAGTGAGAACTGCATCTCCCAGGAAGCAAAATCCATGGCATTGCCAATCTGCTTAGGCTATTACGAAATAATCTGGTTAGAACTAATACCTGCCCATAATATGCCAGTTTTCCAGAAACAACATCAGAGAAATTAAACTAAAACAAAGAAGTAAGGGAAGAAACAAATATAAAAGAAGTTCAGATAGTGTAAAACAGATCTATGAACCTGAAAAATAAACCATGTTGAAAACTCTATTAGAACTGCAGCTATGTCTGTGAAATTGGAGAAAATCATGGCTTTGAGAACTTATCCAGTTCTTCCTGAATAAGCCTCTGCAACTGAAACTGGATATGGCATTTCTTAGCTTTTTCTAGGGTTTGTGCTGTGGCATTTCTTGTAGATTAAAATTCCTAAGCCTACAGTTGGTTGTTCAAGGGAGTTTAAATCTTGGCAAACTAAGTTCTTGGAGCATTTCTATTTGCATGTAATTATTTGAGGGTCTTATAAGGGATTTAGTTAGAAACGGTACATTCTTCATAAGTGCCTTGACAGAAGAGTGTTAAATAGTTAACAAAATACCCTGCAAAGTTGCAGATGCTGCCTCATGGTCATATCATACATATGTGATAGCTTTCATCAGTGAAATTCAACCAACTGTTGGAAGTGTATTTAATCTCAGCTTCAAGACTTGTTTTGTTCTTGCTCCTTTGTTTTTCTTTGCATTTCATAGCTTTATATATAGTTTTCTAGTTAGTGGTGTTTCATATTGTACTTTCAACAGTACGCACGATATGTGAAATGTAATTTCTGGACCTATCTAGTCACTTTGAGGCTAATCCACAAAGCTTTTCCCATTGTCATTAAATCTTCAATGAAGATGAAGAATGTTAGGAATCACTGCTGTTGTTGCAATATTGCACATGTTGCTTCACAAACAACTGATTTCTCCAGAAGCACTGGTCATGAGTGTACATCCATCAGACTGCTCAGACAAAAACAGCTGGCAAGTTGTTTTTGTAGGCTGGGGTGAAATGAACTGTAATTAAAACCTGCTGGTGGCAAATTCATACTATTCCCTACTTTTGTAGGCTTCCAAGATTAAAGGTGAAACACAGCAATAAATGCTCATTAGTTGGAGCCATTGTGCAAGTTATCTGTCACCTCCTTCACCCCCATCCCCTGGGTCTTTGTCCCCTTTTAACTGCATGTCCCTAATTTCTTTCCTTCTCTTCCCATCTTTCATTCATCTTTCTTTCACACTCTTGAGTTTTCTTCTATTATTCCTTGCTCATTATATAGTTCAGAATTTTCAGAAAGAGGGCCAAAACCAAGCATTCTTAGAGGAAAGCTGTTGGGACCAATCTAAGATGTAAACTCTGTTTGATGTGTAAGATCCAATGAAGAAATTATACAGCCTGGCAAAGCAGCAAAAAGGAGACCATAATAAATGTAATTAAACAAATCAGAAATTGAGACCTTCACACCTTCACCTCATTTTCCCTCTGATTTGATTATTGTTGTGTGAGAATATTTTCTGTGGTATTACTCTCTGTTTTGTCCCATTTTGGAAATGTCAAAGCACTAAGTGATTTCCTTAAGGAAAATATTTTTCTACTCCATAACTTCCCATTTTATGACATAATGGAAGCAAATTATTGAATATACATACAGATCTCAGTTTTTTTATATTCAATTTATGTGGTTTGCTGAAGCAAAACCTTTAACTTTTACACAGTAAAATACTCCATACTGTCATCTTTATAAAGTGAAAATCAAATTATTTTAAAATGAGAAACAATGAATCAGTTTTACAAAAGTGATTATTTGATTTCTGGGTACATGGTGAAATTTAACCTGTTTGTTTTTTAAAATAAAATCTAAACAAAAATTTAAAAAAAAATTCTAAAAGGAGTACCCAGAACTTTTAAAAAAGCTCTACCAAATAAACCAAATTTTTTTTTGCAAGATATTCTTGATATTTTTAACTGTCAGAAAATAGGATAATGATGCATTACTATTTAATGTCTTTTACTATTACCTTGACACTTTTTGGTGAAAGAGAAATGAAAATTTTTTTTCAGGAAATCTCTTTTTCTCTACTGTGTTAGGTTGTACCTCTAAAGACTTTGATTAAATAATTTCTACTATTTTACCTCATTCAAAGTTTTGTTTCAAAACTAGGATTTTCATCTTTCTGTTCATTTCCAAGTACCTGACATAGTGTGAGGACTGTGTTGGTGTTTCTCTGGCAGAAAAGTGAAGGTGCATGTTCTGTCTCTTATGGTGTGAGGTAGCATGAGCCTTTCTAGGCTAGAGCAATTCTCCAGTCCCATGAAAACATAAGTGGAAGATCTTGAAACAGGATGGACTAATAAATCACTGCTTCATCTGCTAGGGTTGTGCTCTCAAGAATTCCACTGCAAATGAGATTATCTCAATTGAATCTGAGAGATGCAGGAGAGTGGTAGAGGTGCAAGAGGAGGCCCAGGCCCCAGGATTGTGTGTTCAATCAAATTAGTTGAGCAGATGGTGTTAGAGAGGAATACAGATAACAAAGGGCTCCAGGGACATCAAATTAAAAACTCTTAAGCCAATACAAAAATAATAAACAATTGTATAATTTTCTTTTAAGTGAGGAGAAGCCATGGAGGCTAAAGGTTCTTAAGAAATTTAAAAATAATTTAAAAAAAATATAAAAAGTTGCTAAGGAAGGTGTCATACATGAGCATGAGCTACTAAACAAGAAAAATATAGTGTGGGATAGGTGTGGAAAACACAAAGAAAGACCAATGGAAAGGCCAGTAGTGGAAAGATCAAAGACAAATGAAAAAATAAAGTGAGAAAATATCCATCCAAAGAGTTTCTTTTTTCTCTCCTTTTCCTCTGCACTTCCATCATCTTAGGCATGGTGTCCTGGCATTGCACAGCACCAGGCTGTGATAACTAGAAGTTTTTATTAGTAAGATATGCACGTGTGTATCCAAAGGAATTCCTTCAAGGCCTGAATTTTAATTGTTTGGCACTTTTTCTTCTGTGATTAAATGGAGAAACTGTCACCAAACTATGCTGGATACCATACTCCCCCTAAGCAATCAAGGTGATGAACCATTCAGAACAGCAGTGTGAAAGCCTGAATTACCATTTTGTGAATAAATTCTTATTTTAGCTTTCAAGACATTTTGGATCAGGAAGTGCGTATCCCTTGGGGGAAGAGAAGTTTTATGGGCAAATCCCAAAGTTGTCAAAGGTAATTTATTGAGTTTGTTGCTTCTTTTATATCAGACATAGGGATCCATAGGCATTTTGTTGCACATATAATAGCAACTTCTTAAACAAATATTATAATTTTCTTTTATTTCCAAAGAAGAATCAGAGAAAATCGCACTATCTCACTGGAGCAGCACATTATAGTTTTAGTTGACTGTCTATTGAAGACTTAAAACTATTTTTGCTAATTTAGAGATATTTCAAAGCCTACTGAAAATATTATGTCATACTTCATGTAGCAGTGTTTTAACTTTGCAAATGAAGATGAGAAATTTTCATAAAAATGAAGAAAATGAGATAGAGTTTCATGAGCATATATATGCTGTCTTCAGTCAGCTAGCTCTATTCCACCAAGGCCTATAGGCTTTCCCACCCAGCTAATGTGCAAAGCTGTGCTTTCACTGTGAAACCAGACAGAGGAATACTTTAATTGTCTGTTGCTATATTAATGTCTCAAAGAACACTCAATTATTCCAGCAGTTCTCTTCTTCTTGGTAATTATCCTTACTCTCACGGTCTAGTCTACAGATTGCCTATGATACCTCTTCTCAAAGATGTCTAGCTAGAGGGTACAAAAGCACTAATAATGGTTTTTAGCTTTTAGTTTTTACTAGTATATCACTGAAATAAATATTTGCAGGTGGCTGTTGCAATCATCACTTTTTCAAGCTTAATGAAGAGAGTTCAAAATGAACTTCATTATTGAATCCTGCTTTGAAATCACTTTGTAATTTTTCACAGCGTGTTGGAAAGGTTTATTGTTTTGACTTGAAGATTGAAGAAATCTATTTGGATTTATGGAAATTAGAATTAGAATAACATGCAGTTCAGATTTAACACATAAGAATATGTTGCTGTGTGAAAATTGTGAGGCCTGCTGGTTTAATAAGCCAGTTTGTGTAAACAAAGATGTTACTTGTTATTGTGCTGCAGCAAGAGTCTCTGATACAAGAATAGACAAGGAAATATAAACTCTTTCCAAAGCTTCAGTTCTCTGACTTCTATCATTATTTTAGGAAAAAAAAGTCATAAAATGCTGATGAAGTTGTATTCCTGGCCCTTCCAAAATGAGGATGCATATTGTTTTGATGCATAAGTTTTAGTGTCTCTTTTCTCCTTTTTTTTTTCCTAAATATATACTTTTATGTTATTCCTGAAACATTATTTTTATTCTTAGAATAGCTTTCACTTCCCAGGTCCCCAGGTGGGCATCTTTTCCTTCTTTCCTGATGATGCAACCACTCTACTCCAGCTTCCCAGGTTCCGAGCCATTTCTGTTCTACTGCTAGAAGTACTTTTGAGCCCAAATTTTGTGGAGTCTTATGCCCTTCTGTGAAAGTTTGGCAGCACTTTCTCATTCTGAATAGGTGATTTTTTAGTGTCTCCCTCATGGTTTGAACAGTTCTTTCATCCAGAAGCAAAATCAGAGAGGCTGCTTTTCCCTGGGATGAACACTCTCCATGCTTTCATGATGAATTAGTTTATGGCCCTACTTTGCAAAGATGCAAAGACATCTTTTAAATATGCACTTTGAGAATCTGATTGCTCTTAATGGTGCTAAGGAAAATATGTAAAGCAGTGCAAGTAATGTATTTTTTTCCAGTCAAAGGTTTACAAAACTGTATTTGCAAATAGAAAATAAAAAAATATATAAGCCTTGGTTTTTTTTTTTTTAATTCCCTTAATGATGTCAGTCCCCTGTGTATGGAATTGTCATTGACTGCACCAGGAGTCTATCCATTAAAAACAAATCATTATAAAGCATCTGTGCTTTCTTCTAGAAATGAAACCTTCTCCTTTCTTTATCATTGAAAATTACTTGTAAAGGGAGATAAAGAATAGTTAATAATTATGGATAATAAAAAAAGACATTCTATCATTTCAGGATCAAAAGATATTTTGTTTAGAATGGCATTACATTTTTTTTTCACAAAATGAAAATATTATTAAAATGTTATTAAAAATTGCTGTGGTCTATAAAAAATCTTGTGCAGAATAAAGTCTTACGTCAAAACCTGTTTCTGTCTTACTAGTGTGAGTAAAAATAAAAGGATTGAACTCTTCACCTTCCATAGCACAGATTTTTCCTGTTTGGCTGGGATTTTCATTTCCACTGTGAACTTTCATGTTAAATGCTCCTGTTTTACAGGTGGACTGCTGTAAAATGATTATTAGGTTTGGTGCCTTTAATCAACTTTCATATGCTAAAATAAATCAGAACTTTTGGTAGTCTTGCATATTATTTCATTAAGGAAGTGTAATATTCACTTACCCTGAGGCAGCCATCTAAAATCAGTTGAATTAATAACACCTCTCTGGGGACTGTAGGGGCACCAAATGTAGCTCTGATGCCACACATTTGGGCAGATAAAGCCATTGCAGGAATTTTTTTGCAGGGGTTAAGGCCAGTCCCAAAATGAAGTCTTATGTCCTGGAAGGGTGGAGTGTGACCACAGCGGCATGGCACTAGATTTGATGTCTGCATTTTCTACTAAAAATTAATAATAGTGAATTCAATACCCTCTGTGGGCTGAAATTTGTGGGATATAGGAAAGTTAATGAAGCCAGAATTTGGTCTATACTGACATTAGCATATACAGAGCAACAGACAGTTCACTGTTCTTATTATTAATAAAGAAATCAAAATTTACCTTAAATATAAATTAAGCCAAAATGAAAAATCTAAGAGGGCTCAAAATGCAAATTATGATTCAGTAGCTTTGTTTTAATAATCTTCTGAACTGAAATGCATGATCTCTTAATAATATATTTTATAATAATATTAGTTCTCTTGTGACAAAGGAAAATTTATTTTGGAATTCACTTGCATACAAGTGGGATGTCATGGTGTTACTAAAGACTAATTTTGGAAATCATTTTTTCACCTCAGTGCTAGTAGAAGTCAGACTGCATTAGGTTAAAATTCTACAAAAAGTAAAAATTCAGTGCCATGTATGCTTTGTTCACAAACCCTCTGTAAGCATACTTGAAGAACCACTATATATGCAAGGTGAAATGCTTACATGAGAAAATTATTGTATGTGCTATGCTTAAAGACATTTTGGTAATCAGTAAAGGACAGAGGTGATTGATATCAACATCTCTTTTATTCTTTCCTGTGATATAATAATTATTTCTATAATTAGTTATATACTTCCTGAACATCACCTTGCATTTTTTAAAGCCATGAGTGGAAACCAGGGAAATATTGTCCACAGTAATGAAATTCTTGCCTCCTATTGTGCCACCTTTCCTAGCATACATATATATATATATATATATATATATATATATGGACAACTACACTCACATATGTGGTCTGAGCCATACAAGGCACCACTGCACTCCAGGGCAGAAGATGAAGAAACAAATACTCAGTGTCATATTGTGTAACATTATATAAAGCATTCATATGCTATAAAAATAAAGTTAAATTAATCCATTGTAACCTGATTTAGGAATTACTTCCATAATCTGGAAAGAGCAATGAGATTTTACAATTACAGACTGCTTTCTCCTGTGAATAAAGAAACTGAAGAATTACTCACAAATACTGAAAAAAAATCCCTGAGTTTATTATTAACCATAAATGAGTGAATTTTGCTTGTTCTTCTTGTTTATGAATAGAAACCACAACTGTTTATTTCAATGCTAATGTTTCTTAAGTCAGAAAAGCCAAGATTCTTCCTCTTATTGGAACTTTTTGGAATGTCGATCTCTGGATTTCATGCATCAGACATTTCTTCTGCTTATCTTTTACCAAAAATGTGGAAGATGCCAGAGAAGTAAACAGAAGCATACCTTGTTATAATTGCTTCTCCATAATTGCTAAACTACATTAAAGTGGGTGCAAAGTACTTGCAAGGGATAGTTTGGGTATTGTCATTAATTTTTTAAGAATTATTTTCAACAGAGGGAGCTTCCTTAGAACATTCTTGCAGTTAGTATCACACCCCTACTGCAGGGAATGAGTTTGTAGGTTGCTTTTTCCATACCATTTTTCAGCCTCCAGGAAAGCCCTACCCCCTGTGTAGTCAGAGTATGAACTACTGCAATTCCTGAAGCTGTTTAACCTGAGTGCTGTTCAGGTTTCCTTTGATGCCTTGAGACGCTACCTTAAACAAGACTAGGCAGTGTTAAAGGAATAAAGTAGGTATTTATTAAAAAGGCCATCAAAGGATGCACCTTGGGCTTTGCCTTGAAGAAAAAACACATTTGTTTCTCGTTTCAGTGGCTGCAAATGCCCACAGGAGCCCCTCATTGATTGTGTCCGGTGAGGTCAATCCATAAAAGTACAAAACTAAAGGAAAAGATCAAATAAATGCAATATCCAAGTTCAAGAGCATACAAGTAGCTCCCTGACTTCAGCTCCCAAATGTTGCTTGATAAATTTTTAAAGCAGTCTTGCTTGCATGCTGGCTTTTCTAGAAAATTAAATGTTAAGAGCTTGTGAATCCTCTTATCCTGGTGCCTCCGTTTTCTTTGCTGTGGCCAGTGAGGTGTCCCAGATGAAAGCTGTAGGCTGAATGGGCCTCCATACCACTTTTTCTGGGGTTATAAAAGGAGTGTTGCCATTTTGTCCATTTCGTCAACAACTGTGTTTGCTGCACCGTCCCAAACTATCAAATATTTATGAAAACATGGCAGATGCAAATGCCTGAGAGATGTCAGCTGAGATCCTCTTTTTGTCTGTTTTCACTTCTCTTTCCACTTTCTTCACAACATCATGTATTACTCTTCCAAAAATGCTGATCAAAAAAAGACTTTTTTTTCCCATCTCTGCTATGTATATGCTGGCTGCATTTGCAAAAGTTTTGTATCTCCTGGGCATTTTCTTGGCTTATTTTTATTTTGACAATGCATGCAACTGTGTGTTTTGTTTTTGCTGTGCTACTGCTTTGAACTCTCTCTGCCTTACTGCCGCAGGTTTTTTTGTTTTGTATTCCTTTAGTATTTTGGATACCGTCTCATGCAATTCTTTTGTCACTTGTTATAAGCATCATTTTTTTAGACAATTTCTTTTGCTTGGAAAATTTTGGTTTGCTCTTTCAAGAGTTGATTCTAAGAATTTTAACTACTTTTTTTATTCTTACTGATCCAAATGATAACTTCTTTTTTTATTAGGAATTTATCTAGACTTTGCAAATTGCAAGACTGTACTTTTTAAACTCAGATGAGATTCCATGTGTGGTTTCAAACACCACATCAAATTGCAAATTTTTCTTTGGCCTTCTTTCTCAGAACTAGCAGTTATGGGACATCAGGCTCTCCTGATGTCCTCTCTTTTTGGTGAGGATGAGTGCTTCACAGAATTCACAGAATATCCTGAGTTGGAAGGGACACACTAGGACCATGGAAGTCCAAGTGCTGGCCCTGCACAGGACAGCCCCAAGAGTCACATCATGTGCCTGAGAGCATTTTTTCAGTGCTTCTTGAATTCAGGCAAGCTTGATGTGTGACCACTCTCTGAACATCTCTGGGTGAATAACCTTTTCCTAATATCCAACCTAAACTTCTCCTGACACAGCTTTAGGCCATTTCCTTGGTTCCTGTCACTTGTCACTGCACAGAAGAGATCAGTGCCTGCCCCTCTGCTTCCCCTTGTGAAGGAAGCTGAAGGTCTCCTCTCAGACTCCTTTTCTTCAGGCTGTACAGATAAAATCCCCTCAAGCACTCCTCATAAGGATTCCCCTCCAGATCCTTGACCATCCTTATTCCCCTCCTTTGGGCACTCTGTAATAGCTGAATGTCTTTTTTTATATTGTGGTTCCCAAAAATGGCCCCAGGACTTGAGATGAGGCCACCCCAGTGCAGAGCAGAGTAGGAAAATCCCTTCCCTTGCCTAGCTAACAATGCTGTGCCTGATGTCCCCCAGGACAGGATTGGTTGTCCTGGCTGCCAGGGCGCTGCTGGCCCATGTTCAGCTTGCCATTGACCATCTTTCCCAGGTCCACTTCACTGCTGCTCTCCCAGCCTGTGCACACAGCCAGGATTGCCCCGTGCCAGGTGCAGAATCAGGCACTGGCCCTTGTTAAACCTCACATGGTTGGGGATTGACCCATGCCAAGTGCAGAATCAGGCACTGGCCCTTGTTAAACCTCACATGGTTGGGGATTGCCCATCTTTCTCACTCGTCAAGGTGTCTCTGCAGGGTCTCTCTGCTTTGGAGGGAGTCACCAGCTCCTCCTTATTTTCTATCCTCTGCAAACTTAGAATCCCTTCCAGTCCTGCATTCAAGTTTTTAATGAAGATGTTGAAGATCACAGGGCAGAGCCCTGTGGAACCCCATCCCTGGCAGGTCCCCAGTCTGATGTCTCCTCATTCACTATAATTCTTTGTGCCAGACCCATGAGCCAGTTGCTTACCCATCCCATGTTATGTTTATTCAGCTCTGTGCTGGAATTTTTTTTCCAGAAGGAAACTGTGAGAGACAGCACTGAAAGCTTTACTGCAACCCTAAAAGATTACATCAGCTGGCTCCCCTTAATAACTAGGGGTGTCACCTTCTCATAAAAGGAAATCCAATTAGACAAGCAGGACTTCTCCCTCATGAACCTGTCCTGGCTGTGACCAGTGCAACTAAAGAAACTGTTTTGGTCACATCTGTGTTACTGTTGTCTTCCAAATTCCCTAGGTTTTAGTGCTGGGGCAAACTTTTAGCTGCAAAATCCTTGCAGTGTTCTTTGACACTTTCCTTGTGAGTATACCAGCTGTGGGGTAGAATCCCATTGCTGATTTTGGTGCTTCCAGAAAATCTGCCTGATGCTGTGGCCTCTGAAGCAGCTCTTCTGAAGCCTGTTGGCTGGCCTTGCATGGCACAAATGTAATCTCTACAGCTGAAATTGCTCACACTCCTGCAGGAAGGAGCCCTGTAGTGATGGGGGTCTGTCTAACACTGTCCCCCAGACTGACCAATTTTTTACAGAGGTAATATCAAACCAGGATGCATGCTAACAGCAAAAATGGGTGGGAGACAGGGGCCTGAGTCTGTTCCATGCCCCTGTTAGTTTTACTGCACTAGAAGCAGCGTCAATAATACTAGCCAATAAATTATATATATGTGGGAAATCTAACTTTTAAAAGATTCAGTCCCTCAGGAGAAAAGCTGATTTGCTCTCAGGAGCTGAAATAACAGTGTTGCCTCACTTCATAGTCCCAAATAGAAAGCACTTAGGCATTCCCCAGGACAGAGGGAATCCCACCTTCAAATATCTTTTAAGCTTTATTTGAAGCAAAGGTATGAGCTTTGATCTCCTATCTCTGAACCCCTAGGCTTGCCAAGTCAGTCTGTCTATATCTGTAGTCCAATGAATATTTAATTATTGAAAAGTGGAATAGTGCTTACAGAACGCATTATGGTGTCTAGCTGCAGTCTTCCAGCTGAAAAGTGAGTCTAATTTTAATACCTGACTTTGCTAATTTATCTGAAACAGTCTAATTCACTAAGTAGTAATGGTTTATAGTATTTGAGTGAAAATAGAGGGTTATGAACACCACGTGCTAGGGTAATCTGAAGGTATCTTGCCTTCCAATTTGGGTTGTTTATACAGAATTAAAAAATAAATGCTTCTGACATGTTTCTCTTTTCTGCATTGTTTTGGAACATTATGTGCCTTTGTCAGTTTGCAGTTCTGGTCTAAGTGCTGTCATTGCTTTTGTAACTTTAATCTTTTAAGATAATTTAATTTCAGCTGACTTTTTAGATTTTTCAGTAAGACATCATTTAATTAGTGTGAGTGTGAAATGGACTTTCCTGTTCAATTGAATGATTTATAATTAACATTCTCATTTTTTTGTCAAACTGCAATAGTACTCTGCATTCTTTTTAATCAGTTTGGTTTGTGATATTTATTTTTTTTCTGTTCTTTTCAAGTTGTTCTCATTTGTGTTCTTCTGGTAAAATGCAGTAATTATATCCTTATTAATTCCAACCTCTGCCCTCTTAATTACAATTAAGGGAATCCATATATTATTATATTTAGATTTCTGGATAATTTAAGACAGGAAAAAAAAAAAAGTGGTTTTTAGAAGCTTGCATTATTGCCTCACCCTCTCCTTTATTATAGTGCTTATGTCTGCAAAATTCAAGAGTCAGATGGAAACTAGAAATAACCAGTTCATAACCTCCTATTCAATCTTTGTGCTTTTACATGGGAGGACCTTTCTAAAAAAAGTTTCTGTGATTTCTTTTTTCCAACCGTATTTTAATTTGCACTCTATGAAATATTCTGTGCAACAATAGTGTGATGACCTGCTCTTCTGTGTTCCTGGAACTATCTTGGGAATTCACATATTGGATATTCTACTTCAGCTGTGTAGGGCTAGAAATAAATCTCTGTGCACATGTGGACAAAAACCAAACTAGCACCACAAAACCCCTTTGTATTCATGTTAAGCTAAAGAAGATCAACAGATGGAGAGTTAGTTTTCATCTTTTGTCAGAAAGTCTTTATTGTGCTGGATATTTCTCTTGTTTACATTTCTTTGTTTATTAGGATAAAAGCAATTACAAGATAGTTCAGGCAAGTACAGACTTCAGAGTTTTCTTTCCTGGGTGATTTTCTGCCTGCAGCAATGGATTAGTGCTGCTTTGGGAGGTGAAGTGGTTGGTGTTGTTTCCCCCTCTGGCTGTGAGCCTGCCCCTTTCCCAAAGCTAGGCCAGGGGGAACAGATGTAAAATAGCTCTGTGGCAGCTCCACTCGCGTCTCCTTTCCCCTGAGAGGTTGAGAGAGTTTTCATCTCTCGGATTCCTTCTCTCTGCTCCATGATGCATAATTGGAGATGGACCAAGGAGGGCAAGAACTGCCCTTCTCTGCTCACCTGGAGAACAGTGTTGCTGCTGTTGGGTGTTACCCTTCTCACAAGCTATAGGAAGGACAAAGAATGGGCCATAGAAGCAAAAAAAGGAAGGCTAGGAAAAGTAGTGGAGCACCCTGGAGGAGAGATTTGACAGGAAGATGAAGCAGAGGAGTAGATGCTGCGAAGGCATTTTCCTCATCCACACAGATGGCCTTCCTGCCATCATCCTAGGCGCAACAAAGAGTGTTTAATGCTTGTTACTCAGATGTGTAGCTTCAAAACTAATATCCTATTTACTGACTTTTAAACTGTGCCTTGCAGATGAATGGAGCATTTTGGAGTATGGAATGGAGTATTGCAGCATTTTGGAGACCTTTATTCTTATGGTTGGATTATTGAGACCCTAATGAGTGGACCAGTTCCCCTGGTTACAGTTGGTTGACTGAGGAATGGATGCTGTTTTCCAACAGCACTGGCATCCCTATTACTTATGGGAAATATAAACAATATATTCTATTGAAAATATAAAGCTAATAGGATAGCTGCTGTACTTATAGACATGTTCAAACATATCTGACAACTGATTGTTCTCAAGTTTACCTTCACGTAATTTTTCTAGTGTTTCATTCTGCTGAAAAAACACCCACAGTGTCAGCTGGTACTCAGAGATCAATGAATCTCATCTCAATGTTGCCTCTACCCTGAGAAGTGATGCTCCTTGTAATAGCAAATATGGTTTTATTTTTCTATTTATTCTCTGCCAATCAATGAGACATCCACCCTTCCCATAATTGTGTCCTGTAGATCATAAATGTGTCACTGAATCGTGAGATATGTTTTTAACTCACTGACAAGAAAACTTAGTTTTTAACGGGAATTTAGACACATGTGGAACAACCTGTTTATGAAAAGAAAGTACAACACCTAACACATTTTGCTAAATTAATTACAATTTGACATGGCCTGCTGTGAAAGAAAATTCTTATGAGGTCTGAGGGGATGAGGTTTACACCTTAGTATCAAGCTCTTTAGACATACAGATTTTGATTTGCTCTCTATTTATAGTGTAAAGGGGAAAAAGAACTTTAATTTACTAGTAGTTTTCAATAGAGAATCAAGAATTACAGTCATAAACACATTTGGTGCAACAACATTTTTGGGGATGCTAAAAATATCTTGCAGGTTTTGAGAAGCATCAGGGCAATCTGGCTTCCAAGATACTGAATGTGACCTTCTTAATTGTATTATTCATATTATTTCTAATCCCAGTTTAATAATGGGAAATCAAGAATGTAAATAAGAGTAAATAAGAGAAATATTAGTTTGTTTTAGTATTCATTCTCAATATTCAAAGTTTTAATTCAACTTCTGCTTTTTTTCATTGATAATTGGAATTGGGGATGCTCATGAGGTAGTTTTATGATTCTGATTATCTAGTGGATTGGACAGCATAGGAGATACTGAAATGACAAAAACCAGATGCATTCTTCTATTACCAATTTTCTAAATAGGGATGAGTGACTGGAATGACAAAGGAATTGGCCAGCTGAACATGCTGGCCTGATCCAGGCCTGGCTACATTGCTTCCTTGTCAGCTGGGATCCCCCTGTGCACTGTTGTACAGATTTGCTGCACAGTTTTAACTTCTCTGCCTGCTGTTCAGAGCCATATTTAGCAACACTGTGATCACTGTGCAACCAGAAAACAACTTTGGGTATTTTTCCAAAGGATTCCCTCCATTTTGCCATAAAAGATAGCAAAGAAATCCAAATTTTTTTCTGTTTTTCTTTGTCCCTCATCCTTTTCACTTGCATTTTGAGCTTCTTTATGGCTGGGAAAGTCAGAGATAAATTAATTATATGTAAAGTTGTGTTACAGTTATGTACAGTAAAACAGTGATAATCTGCACTTCATTAAGCAGTTTGCTTAATAATCTCCCCCCTCAAAAAAAAAGATAAGGAAAAAAGAAAAATTCTTGTCTCTCTTTTACAGACCTTGGTAAGGACTTAAGAGCAGATGCTGTAATGAGGTTTCATATTAATAAAGCTTGATTGCATTTAGTAAATATCTGCTAGATTACTGAGCTATGACTTGTCAAATAAATACAGCACAATTTGTGATAGCCACTTTTTAAATGGAGTTTATTCCTTTCTAATTTGCAAAATCTAGTAATTCATAAGAAGTTCCCTTGACACTGGTGTCAAGTGGCTTAATTTAATGCTATTGGATAAATTAATTTTATTTATGTAAAAACTCTACATCAGGGCTGGTGAACAGAGTGCCTGAGTGTCTGAGTTGGTTTCCCAGTGCATTATCATGGTGGGGAAGTGTGAGGATCTGGTTTTGCTGAGCAGAAACCTGCTGTGTGTGGATCTTTCAAGTTCTGGGTAATCTGGTGCCTGAATGTTTCTCATCTGGCCACAGGACAGGGGTGAGAGCTGGCTCATGTCTCTACTTTTGAGGCCAAATCACCAGCACACCACACCCAGGGCTCAGTCCAGACACTTGGAGTGCCCATCCTCAGGTGACACTTGGACATCCTTAGCGTTTGACTCTGGAAGTGGGGGGAGAAATGTGCATTTTTGTGGGACCTTCCTTTTGCTACAATGGACCACCACTGCCTGTTTCATGCTCTTTTGTGCAGCAGGAGATGAGCCACAGTTGATCCACAAGTTTGGGGGGACAGCAGAAGGGCTCAGGAGCAGTGACACCAGACTGTGGGCTCAGGGTGATGGGGTCTCAGTGTAGGATGGGAGCTGCATGCATTTGTTACTGTGGGAAACCTGGCAAGCCTAAAATCACAGCCTTTTATCTTCTGTGGCAGAAGTCCTCACTGCTTCATCAAGGTTGAGAATAAATTAGGAGTCAGTTCTTCAGCTACATTTATACTGGTGATTTGAGTATCTCCAGAGGGTGCTGAGACCTGCTGGCAGAAAACGATGCACTCCCCTAGAACTGACCTGTTTCACCCAAAAACTTAAGTGATCACACCCATACCAGGCCCAGGCAAATTCCCACAGTCTGCTCATTGGAGATTGCTTGGGATGGTGCTATTTACATGATAAGAAACCAAGGCTAGTGGTCTGACAAACATTTAAATGACATCAAGTGTTTAATTTTGTGCCTGAGGGCACTTCTAGCACTCCTTAATGTGATATGGTCAAGGCCTCTGGAGCTTTCATAAAGCTTCTAACTTAGAAAGTTTGTTAGTTTAGTTTAGTTTCTAAACTAAAGTTTCTTTAGTTTAGAAAATTTGTGCAGAAGTTGAAGTTTACCCAGATGTCCCTGATCCAAGATAACTTCACCTCTGTGACAGAAATTACATTAATCCTCTTTATTGCTGTCTTGATTAACTGTCACATCTAAAGTTGATCCCAGCCTCAAGGAGGTATTAGTTTTTGACAGGGTAGGGAGATGTGGAATGTAAAGGTAGATTTGACAGTAAGGGTGCCTTTTAGTTTTGCAGTGATAAAAATAAAAATAAGATTTTAAAAGAAGAACAAAGATGAAACAAAGATAGAAATCTTGACTCTAGTGATTCTCATTTTGGTAGGATCTGAACTGTTCTGTTGCTGCTGAATGAGTCACACATTTAAACCAGCAGAACTGCAAAGTAGGTTGTTGAGTTGAATCAAACAAGAGATTTATGCAGACTTGTTGTGCTTCAGAAGAAAGTCTGTAGAAAGCTTATTGAGGAAATGCAGTCTTGCAAATGCTTTCTGCTGTCGCTTTTGATGTTCCCAAATACAGAAGATGTCAGCTTGAAAGAAGAAATGTTCTTGGTAGGGAGTGATGTTGACTATATGAGAAATGGATTTGTATTATAGCACTCTATTCCCCTTGGAACGTTAATACAAGGAAGTGCAAGCTATTTTATTAAATCATGGATTCCAGCATGGAACCTGTCAGTTCTGCCAAGATGTTGTATTTTTAGCACTTCAAAGTTGCTTGTCATGCTCCCACACCTCACCTGCAAATTGTGTGTGAGAAACAATGAAAAGTAGTTCACAAGTGGCTTCATGTGTTAGGTGCAAACCTCAATCCATTTATATTAGCAAGATCTTTTAAAATTACATTTTAGTTTAATCCAAAGAGCTGCATTTGGTGAGGCTAGCTGATACAATTCATTTTGGTTAATCCTGTAATTTAAGAAAATTAATTTATTGCTTATTCATGACAAATATTTCTTGCAAAGCATTGGGGAGGGTAGGGAGGTGGTATAGGAAACACCAGAAAAGCTAACAATACATGATTTTCCTCTTGGCACATGCATTTGCTCAATCATAGATAATCTGACATTTTCCTATGAATGCTTCACAGTTGGAAGTTCTGGTCCTTGTCAAGAGAGGCACACATGCCTTTATCCTTTGGGTCACTTATAATTCCACAAGCAGAGAAAGAGTCCAGGTGTCTAAAAATCCCAAGGTATAAATTACTAAAAGTAAGAGTGACATGGGGACCTGCCTTTTCATGTTATAGCCAGCTTTCCTGCAATGTAGCCCATAGCTTTTCACTGTTCCCATGGCTGTTATTTACACCATGGAGTTTTTTTTAAGTCTTCTATGTGCTAAATAACTGAGAGCTAAACTGAAATCTGCGTAGAAACATGAAGCACATTTTGCAGAGTACACATCTGAGTTCTGCTTTTCTCCCAGTGCTTTATGATTCAGATATTCTTTCTTTAATCCCGCCCAGATTACTGCCATGGTGGACTGAGCCAGTCATGTAGTGAGGAATCTCCAGTCAATTCTCATTTCCCAGCTAGCAAAAGAGACAGGCACCTCTGAGCAGTAAACTACAACAGCAGAGGAACTTCATCTTCCTGTCACTCAGCATCAGTGATCCCTTAACCCTCTACAGCAGGATGCTGTAAGGCTGGCTTCTTCTGGGAGCATCCTGTCTTTAGGGAAATGAATTTGGCCTTCTCCCTTTTATCTGGACTGCACATGCATTTCAATCCACCAGCTGGAAACCAACTACCTGAGCTGATCCCGCTGCCTGGGTATCATTTTCTTAGAGATAAGTCACTCTTCCAGAGTTTTGAAGGATCCACATGGTACATTGGGCATTGAATTGGGTGGTGATGAGAAACTTTGTGCGCTGCAGAAAGATATTTGACACTAACCTAGTTTCCCATTTGTATATCTTACCTGACTTGCCTGAAGTTATTTTGGATTTACACTGTTACAAGGGACCAATATCTTTTTGCAGAATGGTTTTCTTATTAATTTGTTCCATTTTTGGCATTGCAGGTTGTCTTGAGAGAAGTTATTTTATAAGTCAATATCCCATTTTCAATATCCTTCTAGAAGTCCCAAACCTATCTTCATCCTGCCAAAAATTAATTCCTGTAAGTAATTAATTTTTTTGTGAGTGCTTCCCTTGAATTCCCCTTATTCACCTACATTGGAAAAAATCCCAACATTTATTGCAGAAGGGACTGCTAGACTCAGTAGTTTGGTTTTTTCTGGTAGGTGTTTTTTGGAAATTTTTTTTTTTTGGTTTTTTTGTTTTTTCATGTTTGTTTGTTGAACACCTTCTCACACAGAATCTCAGGGTTGTTGAGGTTTGAAGGGCTCTCTGGACATCATCTTGTCCAACCCTTCTGCTGAAGCAGCATCACTAGAGCAGGTTGCTCTGGGCCATGTCCATTAAGGTTTTGAACAGTTCCAAGGACTGAGACTCCACAACTTCTCTGGGCAACTTGTGCCCATGTTCAGCAACACTGACAGTAAAAAGATTTTTGCTTATAATTAAATGGAAATTCCTGCACTTAAAATTGTGGCCATTGCCTCTTATCCATTCTGCTCTTTGGAGTCATCCTGGAATAGCAACAGGCATCCATTTACTTTGTAGAATTCTATTAAATCATAAATGCAGGATTATACAGGCAATAACTCAAATGTTTTTGTGCTTTATGAGTTCCCACTCATATTTTGGCTGTGTAATATCTGCAGCTGAAGGACATGGTGTTTATGGAGCTTGGACTGATTTTACTGACCAAAAAAGAAGTGCCACTAAGGTTTGATTATTTATTTCTCAGCACCTGAGTCCTTCTTTGTCTCTTTCTTAATTCCCCAGAATTACAATGCTTTAAAGCTTCACCTCAGTATGGCAATGTTTTTGAAGTAGTTACATTTAAATTTATTTGCATTTTCCTACAAACCATTTTTAGAAGATGGAGGTGGGTGGTCATAAGAAGCTAACAGGTCAGCCAAGTGAGACAGTGCCAAATTGCAATGTGTATTAGATGTAAACCCAAGAAACTTAGGAAACCCAAGGTTTCAATGTAAACAAAAAAGCATGTTTAGAAAAATTGGTCATAAGAAGCTAACAGGTCAGCCAAGTGAGACAGTGCCAAATTGCAATGTGTATTAGATATAAACCCAAGAAACTCAGGAAACCCAAGGTTTCATGTGCTAAAGTGGGCACCAGAACGATTACTAAAGTAGAGTGGAGGTGAAATAATTTTCGAGGCGAGTCAGAAAAGCAGTCCATTTCTTAATGAGCATTTTCAATATAAGTTTTGGCACAATAATTCTGATCCACAGTTCTGTATCCTGCAGTGTTCCAATCAGTTGCTAAAAATGGGAAAAAAAATTAAATTATGTCAAAAAACTAAACTGATAAGCTTTTAGAATTTTAGGGAAGTGGCACAGATGATAATACAAAAAATTACTCAATTATTCACTGATTGTGTGAACATAATGCATATATCTTGTATTGGAGCACCAAGATCATACCAGAAGTACCAACATGTGAATAATTAATTTGAAACTACTTTTAAAATCTTGTGTTATGTGATGAAGGCATGATGATAGTAACAATTCTGGTCTGAAGTTGTTGTAAGCTATGTTTTATTTCAAATTTTAATTAGCAAAGAAGGATGTAATTGGAATTGGAGGAAAATTAAAGGTTTTGTTGATAAAATTAATGATACATCATTCGACTTCACTGAATAAAAAAAATTACAAAAATTTGTTTCTGTAGCCTTTTGACTTAAATATTTAATTTCAAAATCCATTTCAAATATATTTTAATATTTCTTTTGCTACAGTATTTGATTTAGTGTTTATTTGTATGAAAATTTGCTTTGCTATATATAAAATATGGCTGCAACCCCTTGCTTCCTTGTGGGTGTGTTCTTTGAGCCTTGTAAATTTACATTAAAATATAAATTTCAATAGATTATGTTAATTTTATGTAATTGTTTTTATGGTCTTCTAGACCTTATGATTTTATACAATTTTTAATAGGGTATCAGTCACCTAAAAAAATCCTGTTTCCTCTAAGTAGCTGTACTAAACCAATTACATGATAAAATAGTGTGATTAAATGTTACTAAGGAAGTAGGGAACAAGCAGTCACAAACTCCTTTAGAATACATATGAACTGTATGTGAAAACTCTTCTCTCCATATTTTCCCACTAATTGCTGTGATCCAGTAGAGAAAGGTGTTTGGTCACTGATACATGGTAATTTGGAATCCTTAGGCAGTTTTGTACTTAAAAATCACCTCTATTTGTCAGATGTGATGACTGCAGAAAAAGGTGTCTTTTTCTTTGCTTTTTTTTTGTTTTATTTTCATCCCATGCTTATTACTTAAAATGCTGATCTTTGTGTTTTACTAGTTAGTTAATACTTGCAAAGCAGTTTGAAAATGAAAGGGACTGAATTCATCATTGTAAGGGAAGTACTGAGAAGAAAATTTTATTATGTTTTTGACTTCTGTGTAAGAAATTTCCCTGGCAGAAATTAAATTTTGTGTTCAGCCATCCATTGATCTTCATGCACTTAGCATTTTCTCCTTTTTTCAGTTATTTATCCCAGGTGAAGTCTTGCTTCAGGAAGGATCAGTATTGAACTTAGTCAGAAGATCCTGTATAGTAACCTTGTTCACTGGAGTGCTGAACCAAAAGTGGAATGTTTTTATTTATTTTGTCAGTAATTTATGCCTTAGCTTGGTCAGTTAACCCAGGTCAGTGCCCATCCTATTTGAAATCTGAGCAGTGGTCACTGATGCTGTTCTTCATCATGAAATTGAGTCTCATTTTAGTCTCACATAACCTCCATGTGGCAAAGAATGTAAAAAAATGTAAAAGAAAACAAGCAAAGTGGCAGCAAATATTTTATCTGTTAAGATGTTACAGGTACCTTTCAAAGCTTCACCACAATATATTGAAAACTTCTAAGTTTTCTAATGTATGAGACAATTAATTTATTTTCTTCTGCATCCTAGAGGACATAAACATTTTCTGAATATAATTGTAATTTTGCTAGACCAAAAAAAAGTCTTGCTTCATACAGGATATTAAAAAGGATGTCAAACTGAGTGCTATGGTGCACTTACTGAGCTGCTGCCCAATAAGCTGGTGATGAGTTTTGTGCGTGAGCATGTGGCATTTTTCCCTCATGTGCCTGTCCTTCAATCTCTACAGAAGTATGCCTGTAAATGTCCTTATTCTGCCTACTCATGAGACAAAACAGATATGAACAGCAGGAAAATAAATGGTCATATGCTTATCTATGATTCATTATATGGAACAATATGATCTTAGCACCATCCTTCTCAGAAAATGACAATAAGCCAGACTATGAGCAAACAGATATAAACAAACCACATTGGCCAGATCTTCCAGTCTCAGCCGGCAGGAGCTGTGCTGTAGCTTGTGCACTTTTGTGCAGAGCAGAGGCAGGCAGTGATTCCCTCCCCAGCTGGCCTGGTCCATAGAGGATGCACAACCCCACCCCTCTGAACCAAAATTTCCAGTCTGCATCTTGAGACCTTGTTCACAGAGAGGTCTTTGGAGCTGTATCTTTTCCCTTCTTTGCACTGTATGTTAACTTGACAGGGACATTTAAGGTGGTTGACAGAACATGTTTAGTGATTAAAGAACTGGTGTAAAGAATCTGAGAGCCATTGGTGCACAAAACACAGTGATGTTCTTTCCCACTGCTGAAAAAATAAATGTTCTAAAATCTGCTTCAGCTTTTTCTATACATCAGCCAAAATGATTTGCCAACTGCACATGAGGAGTAAACCCAGAATAAAATCAGAACATTGATAATTTCAGTTCATCCAAAACATAAAAGCTGTTAGACAGATGGATCCCTATTTTTTTACTTTCTCATGTTTCTTTATTGTTATCATGAAATAAAGAGATTCTGTTATTCACAGACCAGCAGCTTTTATTTATATCACTTTAAACTTGGATCCCAAAATGTGTATATCATTTAATACCTTTTTAGTTATTTAAGAAATAAGATTTTCTTTCTTTGCCATTGTTTTTTTATGAATGAAAATGCAAAAGCTTTCCTAAAATCAATATTAGAGTATTAATGTTTTGTTTTCTCTTTAACTGGACCCTATTTATCTGTATTTACTCATGATCCTGTTAATACTCCTGGTTTTGCCTTTCCCTCACAGAGGTCTGGAAGTGGTTAGAGTAAGCAACAAATCTTGTGTTTATTTTATTATGGGGAATTTAAGCACATTTGGAAAATCTGTTCCATTCATAAACTTTTGAAAAATCATGACACAGATAAAGCTTTAGAAACATTCAGCAAGTTCCTTCACTGAAAAGAAGTCCAGGCTTCATCACCCAACAGAAAATTATCCTTAATAAAAGTCTTGTGAGCGAGTAATGGCACAGGGAAGTTGCTGCTTTATAAATTCTATTTATTCTGATTGCAGTTTATGAAAACATCACGTTGCTTTCCAATTAGTTGCTACCTGTGAGTTCCTGCAGTGTTCATAGGCACATAAACACAAAATGTAAATGTGTTTCTTGTTCCTGTTTGTTTTCTTTAATCCTTTTCTGGCAATAACATATTTGTGCAATATAACTCAAACCCTCCAGCTTTAATACATGCTGCTTTCATATATTTTTCTAATACTTATCCCAGGGGAAGTAAAATTTATTCCAGCTCCTGTTTCTTAAAGTATTTAAGGCATTGAATGGATGTGTTTCATTGAAATTAGTATAGATAAAATATATTAATGAAATCTAGGTAACTTACCTGTCATTTTCAAAAAGCTAGAAACTCGGAGTCTAAGGCTCAGATTCAGAGAGTTCACCCTTTCTCTCCCTGTAGGAAAACATGATGAATTAGTGAAAAATAAAATAATTTATTTCTATTTATAAGATTCTGAAAAATTCCTCTTCTTAAATTAGATGCATTAAGAATAGCCAGAAAAAAACCTTGTTTTTTATGGGAGTCAGTGTTCTTTTGGACATGAAGCATGCACCATTTCAACAGGTAGTTATAAAAAAAGTACAAAACCAGATTTGATTTCTATTTATTTTTTTTTATATTCATTAATCTCCTCTCTACTACGGACTTTACTCAAAGCAGTATGCTGTGCTATATCTTATATGTGACAAAATGGTACATAAAGTACAGAACATAGATAAGTATATTCACTATATGGAAAAATAAATTAAGTATGTAGTACAAGAATAACACTGAAAAGTGATTAATCAATTTTGTGTGATGCCACATTTATTCTACTCTGTTGAAATTTTAGAGGAAAGAGAGGGAGATCTCAGACTTCCTGGGTACTTTTCATAGTGAGGTATGCTGGGATGGATAAGGGAAGTTAATATGGGTGCTATTTGCATCACAGAATAAATGCATTGTAAAATCTGAAACTCACACAATCATTGGAATGAACTAGAGAAACCAGAGACAAAGATGACTTGGTCCCAAAATCCTGTCTCATTTTGGTATTCAGATTATTGGTGCTTTCCTTTTATTCTCAGCTTTCATCTGACCTTGCCAAAGCAGCTCCCAAGCGGTTGCAGATTAGCTCTGTGTTGTGATCTCCCCTCGGAGTGTATTTCCTGTGAGGTACATGGAGTGGGGCTTTCAGGAGAGGCTGTGGTAAGCACTGGCATTGTGAAGGAAGGTCATCCCATGGGACCAGCTCATTGAGGTTAGGAAGGAGGCATCTGAACTGATTAGAATTCATCCAAGAGACTGCATTAGATCAAGTGTGACAACGTGGAAGCAAGTTAAACTAAAACCAAAGCTGTTGACATAACAGATTAAAAATAAAATTATGTTGCATGAAGAATTACACTTATATCAGTTTCCACAATATGGGACAAAGAGATGGAATATAATTGTAAACAGCATGAAATGGAGATTTTCATTCTCAGCTCTTGCTAAGTCAGGCTCTGACTGAAAAAGTAATATGAAATGAAATACACTTAATTGTACAGAAATAAATTAACTTGGAATATTATTTTTTCCATATTCCTAAAGAAAGCAGTGCAGTTTAAAATTTCCTTGCAGGAAATTTAGATTTTTAAAGGACAGTAATTAACTGATTTTATTATTTTACTATCTCTGCTTGTTTCTACATTTCTATTTTCTAAGACTTCCAAGAATAACAACTACAGGATTTTCTTATTGATGAAAAACATGAAAAATAATTTTTTAATGGGGGGCAAAAAGGCCAAAATATTTTATTCTGTCTGTGCGCTTGGTTATAATCCTAAAAAGTTTAATTTTTTTCTATACCTAGGAAAAGGCTATGGAATAATTTCAGGTTTGAAAATAAGTTCTCTATCCTCTGATTTAGCTATGAATTTTTTTAAAAATTCATATGCACTGAAATCTATTAGTTGAATAGTCACTGAGGCCAGTGAATTGAACCATACTGAATGCTTGGAATTTAATTACCTGAAATGCCTTATTTATATGCAGTAGTTTGGCACAATTTTGATTATATAAATAGTAAATTGTTCCGTTAAAGCACTGTTAATAACTGAATAATGGAATAAATTTGTGAGGTTTTGAAATAATTCAGCCAGTGACTGAAAAAAACAAAGACAGTTTTAGTAATATAGAACTTCAGACAAAATTTAAAAACACCAAAATGATGAAGAAAAACATGCAAACTTAGGAAGGTTCTAGAACTACAGGGATACAAATATCATGTTTTTTAAGGTTATTGGTAGAATCACAAAGTGCCTTTGCTAACTTCCACGAACATGCCTACTGCAAAACCACTTTTTGTCAGGTGAATCATGACATAAATGGAAAGAAGTAGGTACTTTTAAAGATCTATTCATTAAAGCCTCTCTGTAAGTGCCTTTTTCCACTGATAAAAAAGGGTGACCTAGAAAAAATATCTGCTTTTCTCCACTGTCTCTGAAGGAAACCTGGCATAATCAAGTTCAGTTCTTTTAAATGTCCTGCTTTAAATACTGAACTGCTAAGCAAAGGAAGGTGTTTGTATTTGATGGCAGAGTTATTTACAATGATTTAAGTGGCATTTGTTCCCTCATGCTCATTCCTGTCCCATATCCACTCTTTGAATTGCGCTGTCAAACTATTTGTGTGTCCATGAGATGAGAAAGTTCCCTCAATCCTAATAAAGTTAAGCCTGAGAAATATTTGATTGTTTGCCATGTTAGTTCCTTAGTCAAGTTCACATCTATTTTCAAAAAAATTGAGTAAATGGATGAAAAGTCTTTTTGTGCTGATATTTTTGCCAGAGAAATACAGGTGAAACCAGAGACCATGATCAAGAGGCTTATAATGATGCATTCTCTTGGGGAAGGAGTGAGGAACAAAGAGCATCAGCCTTCATGGAACTCACAGAAATGGAGTGACATGGAATTTCAGACCTTTGTGATTAAATTATTTTAGTTTGTATTGGTTTTTAATGGCTTAAAAGTTCTTTTATTTTGGTCTGCATATATTGAGCAATCTGTGGCACGTTAATTCTCCTTTTTCCTTGTACAAGTGTGACAAACAGAGGCTTAATCACATTAGTAAAAAAAAAAAAAAACAAAAGAAAACCAAACAAAAACAAATGCAAAACTCAAAAAAAACCCCCAAAAACACAGTAATACAAACATATTAATTTCCAGTATGAATAAGCCTGGACTAAGTTAGAGACAATTAGGAAAATATAAATATTTCCATTTAGTGGGTGATGGTGAAACATCTGCTGAGAGTACTTAAGGATCCACCCAAAACAGTTTTTGACCTGTATGTGACTATTGTGAGACTTTGGGGAGGACGGGGAAAATCCCACAGGACTGAAGAAGCAGCAGCATAATTCACAGGGAGGGATACTTCCAGTGGATCCCAGTATTTTCCTTACTGACTTTGATAGAGAGGGTACAGGTATGAAACTGAACATGGAATAAGGCTAAGAATTGCAAACACTGTGAAGAACATAGTTAGAATTCCTAATACAGATAAAAATATGCTGTCTAAAACCAAACAAGGTAATTCTAGTAAAGACAAGAACAAAACTAGTTTTAGTAGGAAGAAATATCACAAATACATGACAAAAAAAATCCTGCATCAGTAAGGCAGAATGATATCTGAGGCCATAATGTACATGAGTTCCATGTAAATTAACAGTGTAACAGTGTGATATGGTTTCAAAGGAGACAAATCTCTTTCCTAGACTAACAGACATTTTATTAGAAGGCTGTTATTACATCTGCATTCACTGCTGTTAAGATCTCAGCTAGAAATTTGTGTCCCTCTTTTGAGCAAATCTGCTTTAAAAATGGTATAGACCGCTGAAAGGTAGTGCAGTTGTAAATAAGAATGGCCTGTGGAAAAAAAAAAATTAGGTTCATTGCTCAAAAATGCAGAAGATTTAGGGAGATACAACAACTGTCATCTGAAATGTGGAAGACCATTGTGGAGAAATCCATCTATTGCTATAGGAAGAGTAAGATAGTAAGATATTTTTTGTATTTAGGAAAAAGATTCATCTGTTTGCAAAGATATTAGAATAGTGGGAAAATAGGGTTTGGAAGGCTGTCAGATTTCCTTACCTAATTATTTTAACATTTTTTAAATGATTTTTTTAAGCATAAGGGGTTGGATTAGGCTTAAAGGGTTTTGCATGCTGCTTTAAAAGTTGTAGAGCATGATCTTTCTATGAAGCATGATTTGAATATAAAGATTTAGCTCTGTGTTGATGACAGTGGCCAGGTTATGGGTTTGAATTACAGCTAGTATGTGATTACTCTTTAGAATTAACAGGGACAGTTTGGAGCAGAGAGGGAAAATTAAATTTTGGGTGGGGTCAGCTGAAGGCAATGGCTGAATATTGTCAGCATTAGATTACAAAGTGCAGGGTCTTTAGAATAAAAGTCAAGGGAATAGCAGAACCAATGCAAAATGCTAAACTCAGGGGTTTCAACACTGCTGAAAAACACTTTACTGCTAAAGATTGTGAGTGGATCCTCTACAGATTACACATCTGTCTGCAAATTTTGAGCCAAAATATGAAAAAATACAAGCATTGAATAGTGTAACATTCTAATGCATTTCAGCAGAATACATCTGGTAAATGCACTGAAATAACATTTAACTTGAGATAATAAATTTTGTAGCAAATTATGTGAAATAAACAGGAAACCAGAAAACATCACATTTTCAGAATATAAGCAGTTAGTTTGCAATCCAGGCAAGTACCTAGATTTTGACTGTGATAGAAACCCAACTGATTTCTTTGCTTCCAGCTCCCCTGTCATGTTACATACCATAGAATGAAAAATAAAACTCAAACAGATTTACACGGGTGGGGAAAATAGCACAAGTGACATTCAGGGCTTTATCACTTTCTTCTTTAAAATTAAATAATAAAATCTCAGACCTTATTAACTTCTGAATGCAGGGGCAATTTCAGCTCTGACAAAGCCACACAAGACTCAAAGGAGTTGAGAAGGCTTCCTATTGTGGAAACCACTTGGGGTAATTCTTTATAGTTCAAGAAATGCTTCTCTAAATTTACATTTGTTTAGCCACAAAGGCAAATGGTCCCCATGCTACTGTGATTCAAGAAATATATGCAAGCATATGTAATGTTATCTTTAATTTGTATTCCCTGTTGTGGTTAAGAAATTAT